>JAUIMM010000198.1:10400000-11892351 GCA_031769625.1 Taudactylus pleione | reverse complement strand
CAGGGCACCACAGGTCAGGGGGCGCTGTTCAGGCCTGTAAAATGTCTGTTTATTATCATTCTCACTTGTAGATTCCTCTAATTTCATCCCCAGCATCTCCTGGCACCACCTATCACTTCCCTGGCCCTTCCCCATGAGGCCATTCCCCTTTTTTGGGTGCATTATGTCCCTTTGAAAAATGAGGGGGGCGCCAATGCTCTTTCTGGCACAGGGCACCAAAAAGTCTAGCTATGGCTCTGCTGTTGCTGACACTGAGGCTGACCATAGGGGCTGGCTACTGTTGTCCATATAGGGGCTGGCTGGCTACTGTTGTCCATATAGGGGATGGCTGTTGTCCTGTCCGTAAGGGCTGGCTGTAAGCCACACCTGTCATCTGTGTAGCTGCACAGGGGTGTTGTGCTCCTGTCTGTCAAGGGGCTCTTGCCCAATAAATAATTAAGCATTTTTTTTGTGTGCGTGTTAGCCACACCTGTCATCGACATACAGTGGCGGACACTGATGTTACTGTCCTATCAGTATTTTGTTGGGTATCCTTTATTTTTCAAGACTGCAGCACAGCGATGTGTCATTGAGCCAACCAATGTTTGGAGCTCTTCCTTCTTTTTTATGTGGTGCCATGAGACAATTATAGCCTCAATTAATTGTCTTTTATTGAATGGATGCCTCAGATGTACCAGTTTTTTCAAACAGAACCACAAATGTTCTTTGGGGTTCAGGTCTGGGCTGTTTCCTGGCCATCCCAGCACCTGTATGTCATTCTCCATGAATCCCTTTTTGTATGTCCGTGCAGTGTGATAGGGAGCTGAATCCTGCTGGAAAAAAATATGGGGCATTTTCTGGAAAAATATCCCTGATAGAAGGTAGAAGTTTTGGTTGTAGGATGGTGTCAATGTACTTTCTGCTGTTCAGCCATCTATGACATAAAGGCAGCCTACAGCATCTGCTGTCATACATGCCCAGATCATAACACTTGTAGGATGCTTTGTTGTCGCTTGAATAAAATCTGGATGTACCTTTTCCCCGATGTGACGTCTCACACATTTTCTCCCATCACTACAAAATATCGATATCTTAGTTTCGTCACTCCATATCACTTGTTTCCACTGACCTTCTGTCCATGCAATGTGTTCTTTTGCCCACTGTATTCATTTCTGCTGCTGCTGCTTTTTATTGAGCAATGGCTTTTTTTGGGGAATCCTACCTTTTAGGCCAACCTCCGTTAGTCTTCTCCGTTCCGTTCTTGCACTGACAGAAACACCAGTTGCACTCAGTTTACTGCTAATGGCCGCAGATGACATCCATCTGTCCCTGACGCAAATTTGTTTTATTCTCCTATCATCTACAGCTGTTGTGCACTTTTTCTGGCCTTTTCCTTCTTTGTTTTGTATAGATTGTGTTTCCTGATAGTGTAAACAAAACTTTAGTACTCCTGATGTTATCACATTCCCACCAATTTCTCTCGCAATTTCTGCATACGAAAGACCATTTTCACTTAACACCACAATCCTTGATCACGTTGCTGTGCTGCGGTCTTGAAAAATAAAGGATACCCAACGAAATACTGATAGAACAGTAACATCGTAAGTACACAGGGATTTTCACCTTGTGTTGTTTTCACGGCATAACTTCCCTTGTAATGCAAATATTTGACCTCTGTTTATTGTGTTGAATTCAGAATTAAATTTCCTTTCATTTGATATATGAATCATTGCACTGTGTGAAGTGAAACAGTTTTATAAGCATTCGAAGTTGATAAACATTCACATTTCAAAATGTGTCCGCAATTTTGGCCACCAGTGTAGCTGCTCAGGGGTGCTGTGCTGCTCCTGTCTGACAAGGGACTGCTGGCCAAAAAGTAAACATTTCTTTTTGTGTGTGTGTTAGCCACACCTGTCATTGGCGTAGATGCACATGGGTGCTGTGCTCCTGTATGTCAAAGGGCTGCTGCCTCTTTCAGGGGTACTCTTTACCCCCAGTGTGAAAAAAAAGAACAATTTTTTTGTGTGTGCTAGTTAACCACATTTATCAGCAACATAGGTGCGCAGGGGCGCTATGCTGCCTGTGTCATTTATCAAGAGGCTGCTGCCTCTTTTGGGTGCTCTCCCTCCCAAGTGCCCACTAAAAAATAATTAATTAATCAATCAATCAATGTGTTTTTGTCTGTGTTTGTGTGTGCATTAGCCATGGCATCACAAACGCCTCAGCTGAGATTTACATGAACATTTTCAAAGGTGAAAATAGAGGATATGGTTTAAAAAATGTAATAAAGCAGCTAAAACTGCATTATATGATTAAATTGTCCCTACTACCTACCTATGGCCTCTCTACCTGAATTTCAGTGAGTTAGAGGGGCAACTCCATGCAACTGTATTCCAGAGTGCAGCTTCTCCTCCTGTAGCCCAGGTCAGAAGATGTGTAAGGGGTGTGGTGATGATATGGTCAAAACTGGAGCTCACATCCACTAAAGTGGACAATGAATGCCCAATCTAACTGGAATTGCAGCTGTAATTTATACACAACACATGATGGAATAACGATATAGGCTTGGTTGATGGTATAATCTGGGGTAATGTATACATCATCTTCTTCACACAGTATTAATTTGTCCATGCTGGAACCATCATTGCAGGTGCCCCTGTAATTTTTGCATGTAATTGACAGTAAAAGTCTTTCTCATATTTTGATGGACATCATCTTTTCCACATTTTGGGGAAGTAGTCTCAGGCTGATCACTGACAAGGTTCGTGGCTGTGCTGAAAATTATTTCTCAGTGAGTACACACTAGTGGGCAGCTCAGGTAAAGAAAATACAGTTAATGTTCATGTTGCCCATAGCAAGTGGCAACATAAACACTTTTCATTTTTAGAAACTTATATATAACCCCACATTGCCTCTTTTTTCTTGCAGTAGTTATTTACATTCATCTCTTTCTCTTCAGGTCTGTGTCAGTTGGGAAGAAAAAAAGAATGTCTTAATCCTTTCTGGGATGACAATCCACTCCCAGCAAGCAGGCACTGTGCTCAAGAATTCCCAAGAAAGACACAACATAAGACTTAAACCTTAAATCTGAAATATTGCATGTAATGCTCTATTCCCCTTGTTCACATATCTGATCTGGTTAAGTGGATAGTGGGAACAATGGCAGTTTGAAAGCCACTAACTGGTGCATACACACGGTACGATCTGTACCACCAACAACTTTAAAGATATCTTTCAAAGATATCTTTCAGTGAGTCATCCTGCCACATCTCTGAACAGGGAAAATTGATGATATCATCCAAGTTGGCCTGCATGCATGGACCATGAAATATATCTTTATTGTCCATGTAGGAACGCGCATCGTTGGTCATTGGTCGATCATTCACTACCTAAAAATTATTGATATGAATGATATATCATTCAACTATATCATTATTGTTCATATCGTTCAGGAAAATTGTCCTGTGTGTATGCAGCATTACTCTGGTTTTTTTATGTCCCTGTACAGGTTGGGAAATGCCTTTACTTCTGCTAATCCAAATCAATTTTTTTGGAAGCACTCTTCCTGGTCCCCTTCAGGGATGAAAATCCACTCCTAGCCACAGAAGCAGGCACAGGATTCTCAAGATAGACACAACATAAGGGCTAAATCAGGGGTAGCCAACCTCGGTCCTCGAGAGCTACTAACAGTTCATGTTTTCCGGACCACGTAGCTGGTGCACAGGTGTATTCATTACCCATCAATACAGGTGGAGTTAATAAAGTTATTATTCTTTGAGGAGACCTGGAAAACATGCACTATTGGTGGCTCTCAGGGTTGGCTACCCCTGCCTTAAATCATAGATCTTATGCTTGAGGCCACTAACTAACTCTGTTTCTTTTAATGTCCCTGTACAGGTTGGGAAATGATTTTTCATGTTGAAAGCACTACTAGAAGTCTTCCTGGTCCCCTTCTGGGATAAGAAAATCCACTCCCAGCAGCAGCCATACTCAAGGATTATTCTGTGGCAAAGACTGAGTTGAATATATAAAAATATTATTGTAAATGCCTCCTCTCCTTCTCCCTCATAAATTTTCTTCTGAATCAAAAAATGAAATTAAATTTACTACCAATCAACCCTTCCTGTCCCTACCCTGCCTTCAACTACATACATACTCCAACTCCTTCAGAACTCTCTTGAAAATAAAAGTGTTTCCTGATGTTCAATGTTTGAAGTTGAACTGCCATGTGTTTGTGCCGCCCACTGCTGCCACTCAGCTTAGTCAGCCAGCTAGCTTAGTGCAAATTTGGGGCCTAAACTGGATAAAAACAATATAGTGAGCTGTGAGGTGGCCAAAATTGACTGGAATCGAGTGGAAATAAATGTTATTGAGGTTAATAATACGGTAGGAACAAAAAAGGGCCAATTTTATGTGATTTTAGCATTTTTTATGATTTTTTAAGAAAAAATCTAGATCCAAAACCAAAACCGAAAAGCAAAACACAGAGGTGAGGTTTTGGCAAAACCAATCCAGATCCAAAACCAGGGGAGAGCCAGATCCAAAACCAAAACACGGGGGTTAGTGCACATCTCTAGACAGAAGGATGTATTATTTGCTGACCTATATTTCCTTATTATTTTGATATCATCTGCTGTTGCTGTTTGTGTTGTCATCTGGGAGGAGGAGCATATACTATATATGGTACCAACTGATCTTAGGTTAGCCTGGCAATAGCTTGTGCATGGCTGTTCAGTCTCATATGGCAACAATCTGGAGGCAGCAAAATCAAAGTTCTCATCACCCAGCACTCTAATGAGAAGCCCTACAATAGTTGATTATAGGAAGTAGCGCAGGTTTAACAATGTCAGTTACAGTGCTCGCTCCTGTACGTGGGTCACCATAAGGGGCAGAAGATGCTTGATTTTGAGCAACATTGTCTAATGTATGCCATCTCTTATTTAATAAACCTATAGAGCTGAAGGCTCAGTCTACACCTATAGAGGTCTCCATTTTTCATAGACCTTTATATGTTCATTGATAAACAGTTGCCCCCAGGTTTTCTGCAATATTATATGTTTGCAATACTAAGCACTAAGCTAGTGCATACAAAGGACGTGCTGAAGACTTGAGCCCTGAATCTCACAGAGTGAATACCAGTTGTCAAATGGTAACTGAACATATAAAGCAGAAAGTCAGGTGTAATCAATAATAATAGTATGTAACCAGTGGCAATTCTAGGCACGGGCTAGCAGGGCTGTCACCCGGAGCTCAGCCTTTCCTGAACTCACTATCACAGGAAAACCCCACCCTCCCACTGGCATTATTGGTAAACCCTCAGGTAGAGGGAAGGGGTGTGGCAGTGCAGTACGGACGGCGCTGGGCGCAGGGAACCCTAGCGTTGGCACTGCATGTGTCAAACAGAATATTAGGGGGTCACAAACTCTGGTCTATACAAGCTGCAGACAGGGAAAACTGAGAAGCAGCAATTGTTTTTCATGACAGTTGGCAATCCTTGTGCATTTAAAAATGTTCAGTGTATAGGAAGTAAATGTAACCCCCATCATCGTATTGTCTTTTAAACAATTTATTTTTTAAAAGACTGCATACACGCCTACTCTCTTGAAAATTGTGGGAGTCACCCGATTTTTTGGGTAACGCCCCACACCCGAGGAAGAGTAGGCATTTCACCCGTATCCCGCCCACTTCCTAGTGAAGTGGGCAGGATGGGTAGATGTTATTGGAAATCACCAGTGGAGTGCCAGCCTAGTGCTACGGATTAGATATATAGATGACGTGCTGTTTATATGGAGTGGAGATGATAAAAGTCTTGATGATTTTTGCACATTTTAAACCAAAATGAACAAAATATTGAACTTTCCTTTAATTGGAGTAAAATAGAAGTGACTTTCCTTGACTTCACCATTTACACCAATGAACCAAAACTTTACACTAAGAACTTTTCCAAACCTAGGGACTGCAACTCCTATATAGACCAAAACAGTAATCATCATAGTAACTGGATACACAGCATCCCCAAAAGCCAGTTCCTACGGCTTAGGAGAAATTGCAGTACCATAGATACTCATGAAGAACATGCAAAATGGATGGAACAGCAATTTGCTAACAAAGGATATGACATTACTAATGTTAGGGAAACCAAGAATAAAATTAAAGAAATACAGAGAGAGACAATATTAACAAGCAATGAGACCATGGAAGATGATGATCCTAAAAATATGGGTGTATGTTTCATCACCAAGTATTCTTCCCAGTATAAACAATTGGAATATATAGTGAAGAAACATTGGAAAATTTTATAAAAAGATCCCGGACTTAAGGAGTTCATCAAAGAGAAACCATAATTTATCTATAGAAGAGCAGATAATCTAAAATATGTTTTGGTTACTAGTGCCCTACCTATAGAAAAAAATAATACGATAATAATCTCTAAAGGTTTTATAGATGTGGCTCTTGCATGATGTGTACAAATTATCATACACCACAACAAATTACTGAATATGCATCAAATCATACTAAAAAATATATCCCATTAGAGATTTCATCACTTGTGGGACTAAAAATGTGGTGTATCTTTTAGAGTGTCGTTGTGGAGTACAATATGTTGGCAGAACCGGCAGAATGCGGAAGGAACATCTGTCAGAACATGTTCGCAATATAAAAAAAGGTTATAACCTACACAGCGTGTCACAGCATTTTAAGGATAAACACGAGTGTAAAATAAACAAATTAAAAAGTTTTTGTGGCATAAAAATTAGCAAAGGTAGCTGGCGTACAAAAAATCAAGAGTCACAATTAGCCAAGTTGGAAATGAGGACTGTTTATGACTTACATACGTTAGCACCATTAGATTTAAATATGGATTTTGAAACCAAATGGTTTCTATGATTGTTTTTATAATTGGTTCTATCATTATTTTGTACTAATCTATTGCTTTTTGTTTTCTCTTTCCCTTCATTTCCTCCGATCCTTTTGAGCTTTTTCCCCAATCATATTAGATTCTGTGGACATTTGTGATTTTATATATTTTATACCATATATACATTTGTTGTATATGTTTTATATATTCATTACTTTGGAGTGTTTTTCTGTATATTCATGTTCATTGTATCAACCAGTTACACTTTTTTATGGATGATTTTAATACACTGCACAAGTGAGAGGATTACTATGTAAGTCTGGTCGTTTCAGTCTGTGATTAAGTGTGAGAGGACTGCACCATCTATTCAGGATTACCCTAGGAGTAAAGAAGGGTTTCTGCAGCGCTGGTTCACCATTTCTTGTTTTGTGACCATTGTTTTGTGAGCTTTTGGGTGTGTCCACTCTTTAGTTTAACAGCTACTTCCCTATGCAGCGCAGGTTTTTTTATCACACATATACTTGCACTGTGACATTGTGACTACTCCCCCATATGTAAGTCCCATTTCCGCATTTACCTATCCTGAGTTTCCCTGTCTTATAAAGAGACCTTGAGATGCACATATGACAGGATTACTATGTAAGTGTGGTCGTTTCAGTCTGTGACAAAGGGTGAGAGGACTGCACCATCTATTCAGGATTACCCTAGGAATAAAGAAGGGTTTTTGCAGCGCTGGTTCATTATTTCTTGTTTTGATGAGAAAAGAAGATGCGGTCAGTCACGTGACTCATGGTGGTAGAAACTTTTTCTGAAATTATGGTGATCAGATAACTTCTTAAGAACTACTATAACTGGTTTGATTCCTGGTCCTGTGATACAGTATACACTTGAGACTCACCCACTCTGGCTCTGGCTGGGGAAGATAAGAACAGAGGATGAATATCAAGCATCACCCGCTGGATAGCCTTAGGGACAGACTAAGCCTTGTTTACTGGAACCACCCTACTGGAACCTAATGGACATTGGGGTAGATGTATGAAGCAGTGAAAAGAGTGGTGAAGAATGCTTTGATGTTTCATTTATTAAGTATATTGTATAACATGATAGGTAGGAGCTGATTGGGTGCCATGGGCAATTTCTCCACTGTGACACATCTTCATGCTTTTCACTGCTTCATACATCTACCCCATTATCCCTAACCAGATATCACTAAATTCATTCTAAAAAGAGCCTATAAACTAGTGATGTGCGGTTCAGTTCTCCAGAAATACGAAACCACACAAATTTTGTGAATCCAGACATATCTGAGAAGCAGTTCTAATCTCCTGAGGAGATCCAGATAAACCCAAGTTGCGGTTCTGGTCTCGCATCGGTTCCGAATTTGGATTTTAAGTCTAAATTTTGGGTTTCGGATAGCAAAAATTACATGATTTTAGATGTTTTTTAAAACTTTTTATAATTTTTAAAAAAAATCCAGATCCAAAACCAAAACACTTGAAGGTAGTTTTGCAAAACCAAAACAGGAAGATGAACCCAGATCCAAACCCCAAAAACGGGGTTCATCGCACATCTCTACTATAAACATTGTTTATTCTTATTTTTACAGGTGCCACTCATATTTTAGCTCTCATCCTAAATTTATATAAATGTAGTTATTAGGAATTTAATTATTAAATTTTTTATTGTACTTCTTTTATTGTCAACGTGGTTCCACATACATTTGATATGTCCTGGTAACAACACCATTTTTTCCTGGCTCCGGTGTTATTTCAAGATCCTCTGGAACTTTATTTGATTTCAGTTTAAATGTTTGCAATACGATGGTCAGAATAAGGAACAGCTCCATGCGTGCCAGACCTTCTCCCATGCAGCTCCTCTTCCCTGTGGATAATAAATTGGTTATTGGCCACTCTAGCTAGGTATAAGGGTTATAAAAATAAAACAAACTACAGATTAAGCAACCAACTACTACAGGGAAGTGCAAAATGTGCTTTTTTAGTACTGTGTATGCAGAGCCAGAACAACAGAGGACGGGACAGACTTGCATCACTTGAATGCAGTAAGGTCGTGGAATTATGTGACTCCCAGATTTTTTCTAAATCTATGCTTCCCATCTAGTCCCAGACATGAGCCATAAATTGGGGGCGACTTAAATAAGTCACATGAGAATTTAACAGCAAAGGGAGGTAAGAAGTCCCTTTATGCAGTCTGATGTCAGGAGACACCATTTGTTAAGATAGAACATTAAATCAGAGGTTCCCAAATGTGGTCCTCAAGGCTCCCCAACAGTGTAGATTTTACAGATATTCATGGTTGAGCACAGGTGGTTAAATCAAATTGACTGAGATACTAATCAAGTCACCTGTGCTCAACCATGGATATCTCTAAAACCTGAACTGTTGGGGAGCCTTGAGCACTGCGTTTGGGAACCTGTGCATTAAATTCTATAGACTCAAACTAACATGTCTAATATAAAATATAAACTGAAGGTGGATTGTATTAATGGAAAAAATGGCAGAGGATATATTGACTTAATTAGATTTAAGAAACAATTAGAATTATGTTATGTGACATACAGTAAGTAAAGTTAAAATTTGCTAATGCACCAAAACAGTGACCTTATTACTTATTTTGCCAGAAATGTTTATGGTGGTGTTCAGTATAACATTCAGCCCAGAATGTAGCAAAATATAATTTTCAGTACAAATTATTTAATCTTCCTTATAAATATCAAAAAAGAGTGCTGCACTTATCAATACAGAGTCAAGAATGATAATAAATTGTATTATCCTTGTTGACTCTGTATCAGTTATCAGGTACTGTAAATAACTCATCTTATTTAAACTGCCCGGTTTGCCATCAATTAATGCATATCTTGCATTATAGTACACAAGATAAGCGCAGCACTCTTTTTCGATATTTATAATTATTGATCAGGCTGGTCCATGATAAGTGCAGCTTCTATCAAAAGCAAAGTACAGTTTCCCATGTGCTCCACAGTGCGCAAAAATTACTATACTTTTGATATTTAATCTTCCTTACCCACAATATCTCATGACAGAGCATATCCCCAGAAATGAGGTATTCAGAAACTGTTTTGTGAACTAGCAAATAAGTTATATGTACTCTGTGCTGAACAAGAACTATTGTATAGTTAATTATATCTGTTTCTTAATGAAAAAAAGGCCAGATCTTGACAATCTCCTTGGTCAGAACATTATCCCCCATTCAAACCACATTCTCTGTCAACTCTTATTGTTGTAAACTCAACGTGAGCAGAATTCCCTGCTGAATATCAACCTTAAACCAATACCAAATTACTAGCCAACCATTTACAACCATTAACCATTAAATTGGTCCATCCCGAACAGGAGGGATTTGTTCAGGGATGGGAAGACAGAGATAGCATACATAACTTTATAACAGAAATTAGACATTTAACTGATCTATTTTCCCCTGTTGTTTGATTTGCATGTTCACTATGTTATGGTGGGTGAGAGAGGCCAGTCAGTTACGGTATTTTGCTTTACCTGGTTCGTTTTAACTTAATCTCTCCCTAACACATATGATTAGCACAATGGCAACATGGTGAGAGTCTGGCAACACAATGATGTGCAGCCTCTTTTTTTATACCCTGACATTGCATATAGTTCCATTATCCATTGTTAAAATTAATGGAACATTTTCTAATGTTTTAAACAAATAAAAGCTCATTTTACATTAAACAATATAAATAATGATCACCATACTGTAATAATAACAGAAATACATATATTAATTATTGTTTTGATATTACCAATAGAGAAAGGGAGAAAGCCCTCGATATTTTTGAGACATCCATTTTCATCTAGAAAGTGTCCAGGATCAAAACTTTCTGGGTGCTCAAAATATTTTGGATCCTTTAGGACAGAAGTCAGCAGTGGAGAAACGATTGTATTCTAAAACATAAATAGAACACAGACATTTGTCATCAAGTGAACTATTAACCAATGGTATTATAATATTTGGAGCGTTTTGCTTATAGGACAATCTAGATGCCGGTTACCCACTGTTGGTAGCTTCAGTACAAACTAGGAAACATTGTTGCAAGTAGACCATGCATGCTCCCTTCACAGATTTTACTTCATTGTACATGCCATTGGAAAACATGCAGAATTTGACAAACAAATACAGTAGAATAAATTCTCATAGTATAAAGTCTTCAAGCATCTGACCTTGGGGATATTGTATCCTCTGAATACTGTATCTTCGCTAGCTGCATGTGGAATGCCCATGGGCACTATGTCAGCAAACCTCTGGATCTCATGAATCACAGCATCTGTATATGGCATCTTATTTTGATCCTCCAATGAGGGATATCGACTCTGTCCAATCACATTATCAATCTCTTCCTGGATCTTCCCTGAAAGGAAATTGACATTGAGCCTATTTTAAATGGATGTTTTATTGCAATATGCTTCACTGGAGAACAGACAACTCATTGGGAATTATTTACCAACATTGCTTAAAGACCCACATTTGCACTAAATTTCTAGGAAACAATAGTCTATTAATACTGTATATATCCATATGGATAAAATAATGGAAGCAAACATCTAATTGATTGTTAGAGGGTTAAAGGCATTATTTATTAAATGTGCACCAACCAAGAAGGCTAGTTACAAAATAATTTTATGGGAGTCTTTCCAAAGACTGTGAAGTGAATGTGGACATCAAAATGTGCTCACACTCATACTGTAAACAATAATTTTGCAGTTCATTAATTACCGTTTTTCATATACGGTAACATTTCACATGTTGAGGGCTGATCACTAATTCATTAGATAAAAACAAACAAAAAAATGGCAACAAATAACTTCTAGTCAAACAGTCATAGTACACAAAAGTCTAGACGCAAGTTCAAAACCATGAAAAATGGTCAGGTTCAAAGCAAGGCTAAAGGCAGGAACCCATCAAACAAGTTCAGAAACAAATCCAGAATTGGCACATAGAATGTTGATTTAAACACACACTCAGGTCACATGATGAGTGCCCACTCTCACTGCCTGTGAAACAAGTGGGTGTACAGTACTTTGGGGTAGATGTATTATAGCGGCACGTAACGTGCTGCTATAATGCTTCCTGCTCCGCCTCTTTACCGAGGCGAAGCAGGAGCACTTCCGATGAGATGTATGAACATCTCATCGGCCAGAGAGGGGGAGCATTAACTCCCCCCTCCAGCGCTAACCGCTAGTGACCACAGTGCATAAGCCTAATGCTAATGCACTGTGTGTCAGTTCCGCTCCACTGAGCATACGCGGGATCTCGCAAGTATCACGAGATCCCCGCATGCAGCCTGGAGCCGGCAGCTGCCCCAGCAGAGACAGCGCTGTCCCTGCTGTGGAGACAGTGCAGCGCCAGGCTGTAGCTGCTGATAGCGACAGATACAGTGGGCCGAAAGGTCAGGCGTTCTGACCGTTCATACATGGCCCAGGCTAACGGTGCTGTGATCTTGTAGATAGCAGTGCCAATAATGACAGGGGTGCATAGCGCCTCTGTCATTTACCACCCAACCTCCCGATCATACATCAGGGAGAAGCGGTACCAGCGCACATAACGTGCACTGATACCATTTCAGGTCTTCTTACATCTCCCCCTTTGAAACTAAACTAAGCCCACATGTTAATCTACATAAACTTGTTGTAATACACTATAGTTCTTTGAAGAAACATTCAGTGAAACCTTATATATACAAAATAATGTTCTCATAGTCTTGCTTACCTGCCACATCTGGGTATTTCAACAGGATGAGGAGGGCACTTTTTAGGGTTGTGCTGGTGGTTTCAATTCCAGCAGAGAAGAGATCCATTAGTGTTCCAAACAAGTTCTCAAAATGGAATTCAGTTTTTGGGTTGTTCTTCTCCTGCAGTCATGGGAAGTTCATATGTTAAGTTGTTGCAAAAGATCAATTGTTACTTACATCCATGTAAAGATCTGAAATATGAAGTGCTGGGACAATATTGATTATCAGATATTACCTCTTCCATCTTTATCAGGAAGCTGTCAATGAAGTCCCGTGGGCAGTTCACATCAATTGTCTTCTTGTGGTTTTCTACAGACTCCAGAAAAAAATGTTTCAGTTTGTCAATGTTTTGAAAGACCTTCTGATGAGGTCCTGGGATGTAGTAGGATGTTCTTGGAAATGAATGGAGTAGCTGTAAATATAGAGACATTAGTTTTGCCTGGAGGACAAGATTTATCAAAGCTTTCTAAATGAATGAATGAGTAGATGAAAATTAGTCTATGGGGTTTAATTAATAGGAGTCAGCTTCTAAAATCTGGTGCTTCTGATTGGGTTTGTGCCTGAAATTTAAAAGGCCAATGATTTTACTACTGAAACAAAGCTTGTAAAAACTTTGCCCTTTTAAATTTTGGGGATAATCACGATCGGAAGTGCCATCTTTTAGAGCCCGATGCTTAGTAATTAAACACCTATATACTGTAAGGGATTAGAGAAATAGTCTAAACTTCTAGACTGCTATAAATCCCTTTACATTGTCAGGTGTTCTAAAATTAAACATTATGTGCCTAGTGCAGAGTGGCATGACCACCATGTGCTATTGTTGGCCTTGTAGTAGAGGGCACAGCCATGACATGCTGTGAATATTGGTGGCACTGTTAATCCTACAATGTGGTGCATGCCCCTATACTGGGATGTTTGCAACTTTGTGTGGAATCACTTAGCAAATGCCCAGTACATGCATATTCTGCCACTCACTTATGCCTGCCTGCACCTGGGGTGGTGGAACAAGGGACGGGACGGCTTTGCTTTCAGCAAAGCCCTGAATACATAAATGTAGCTTATGCATACCTGCAGAGACATGCATACATGCCAGTTCGGAAGTAGTACAGGGTAGGTGCAAATACATGCTAATAAAGATATCTTGTCATAAACCAGACACATTCAAACAAGGAAAGAAATACTAATGGTATTCCCAATAGATTGAGCTCAACCCTTCTATGGTGACTGTTAACTGTTGTTATAACACATAAACCTGAAGCTGTGCGTGGTTATGTTCAAGATTTTTTTCTATCCAAGTATAACAAAATGCATAAAATAATAATAAATGATACAATAGTTTACAGACGATTGGAACATTTAACTTTATAGTACCACCAAGAACTAGATGCCACTTGTTTACTAATTTTATCTACGCCCATACTAGTAATCAGCACATGTATGTTTTTCTGGATCTACATACAACAGAATTGTGAGTGAATCAGCTCACCTCCCACAGGTTGATGCAGTTATTGTGTCTGTCATTTCCATTATTGTATACTATTTCATATTTCAATTACTTTTTGCATACCTTGTCTACATTGACAACACTAATTGTATCATTTATTATTATTTTATGCATTTTGTTATACTTGGGTAGTAAAATATCTTGAACATAACCATGCACAGCTTCGGGTTTATGTGTTATAACAACAGTTAATAGTCACGATAGAAGGGTTGAGCTCAATCTATTGGGAATACCATTAGTATTTCTTTCCTTGTTTGAATATATATACAGAGGGGGACAAACCTCTGCGATTTGTAGCTCACCCGATCAGCACCTTAGTGCGCTGGTGTTATTGCTCAAGATTTATAAACCAGGCACATGTGTTCCTCTGGGCACATAGAGTTATAGCTAATGACCGCTGCCGTTGTCTTTAATAGCATAACTACTTACCACTGACAACTGCTTTTATCCTGAATAAACCTCCAAATCTGATTAAAGGATAAACTGTCTGGACTAACCTCCTTTTCACATTCTGCTGGTAGCTTTTGTTCTACACCACAGGTTCTTAAACTCGGTCCTCAGGCCTCCAAATAGTGCTTGTTTCCCAGAATCAAAAGTGAAATAATTAGCTCCACCTGTGGATCTTTTAAAATGTGTCAGTGAGTAATGACTACACCTGTGCCCCTGCCAGGTGACCTGGAAAATGTGACCTGTGTGGGGTCCTGAAGACCGAGTTTGAGAACCCCTGTTCTACACCAATAGGATATATCAACAACTTACAATCCCCCATGCAGAGGTCAGTATAGAATAGAGCTCCTTTAGTAAGGAGAGCAGAGTCATGAACTTTTCATCTTCATAGTCAAAACGTTCTCCAAACACAATGGAGCAGATGACATTGGAAACCGCTAACCGCAGAAAATCAGTTGGATCAAATAGTTTGTCTAGGAAGAGAATGACAGAATACATCAGCACAGGGAATAAAGGGCACATCATACAGTTACAACTTGTTCATAAATGCAATTAAATATAAGTATTTTTTTCCTTATAAAAACCATATGGGAGTCTGGAAGTTTCAATTAAGTACTGAGAATTTATGGCAGAAACTTGATGTAACATAGTAACAACTTTACTGATCAAATACTAATAGCTGAAGGGATTGGGTATTATATGCTGGTGGCTGAAAAGCTGCTGGTTAGAATCCCGACATCAGAAGCATGCTGATCACAATCCTGACTACATCTGGTAAGTACCCTAACCCTTCCCCTCACCCCCTCCAACCTTAACCCTCCCTTGGGGTGCCTAACCCTAATCTCCCCCCTGGTGGTGCCTAACCCTAACCCCACTGTCTGTAGCCTAACCCTAACCTCCCCCCTCCTGCAGCCTAACCCTAAATCCCCATGGGGTGCCTAAACCTAACCCCCCCATGACTAACAGTTTCCTGGCCCTGTTGTACTTACATTGGGGATGCCAGCTGCCAGTATTCCAGCATCAGCATCTCCAGCTGATCGGGATTCCGGGCAACAGCATCCCGGCCATCGGTAAAATGACCGCATCCCCAGCTGAAGGAGTCTGTTGCAAGGTGAATAGCAAGCTCCATGACTGGGAACTCAAAACCATAATGATGACTTTAAATTTAGAATGTACCATAAGCAACCATCCAGTGGATTGAAACCAAATAATGAGCATAAGTCTTTAGAAGTACAGACCAAAATAGTTTTCACTTTAAAGCTGGCACGTATGGACTGACCCTGATGTTGGGGTTAAGTCCTGATCAAACAGATCATGGTACAATTGTGGCACACGTGTGGTGGGGTCAGATTAGAGGAGATCACGCAGTTCAGAGTATGAGACCTGTTGTGTGGTCAGAAGATGACTGCACACTTAGGCCAACAATGGTCACTTTAACATTGCATTTTCCAACATTGCGCTATAATGATCTAATTCAATATTATTTTGCTTTTGTTATTATATTGCATTGCTTTTGCTTTGTGCCTGTACACTACCTTATACTGCGGTCTTGGGCATGTAGGTCCCATTAGTCATATATTGTAAATGTCATCTGTACAACTAGATTTTTTTAAGACTTTGACAAATGAACAGTACAGTATGTTTCTGTGACCGTACATTCTAGTTCTACTATTACTGTATGTAGTCACATATTAAAGCTATGTAAATGTCACTGGTACAGTACTGTAGGTCTCACTTATTAGAAAAGAGCACAATGGAAAGAATGATCACACTCACCTCCATGTCTCCTGAATTGTTCCACTAGAAAATGGGCCTCTTCCTGGATTCTCTCACCAATGTCTTTCTTCCCCATCCCAAAATTTCTTAGGGTGGTGATAGAGAAGCGACGTAATTGTTTCCAGTGCTCCCCATTGCTCAGTACAATTCCTTTCAATTGTATGCAAAAATAAGTTTATAAGTGAGATACAAGCAAAAGTACAATTGTTAGAGTATAAATGTAATTAAATATAAAATTGAATATTTGTCAGTGAGAGTTTGCATGATAATCTTTTCATGCATTACATATATATATATATATATATATATATATATATATATATAAAAAAGAATAACACAGATATACTTTAGAGATGAACAGTTTGGTTCTACTCAGTTCTTTTTGCCAAATTAGCACAAATTCAGATTTATCTTATTGGCTATCCAAAACACAAGAGAGCCGGATAACCAATAAGATGCCATTTTTCATATCCAAATGTAACTGAACCACTCGTATCTAATACATAGTAAGTTAATTTTTGGTAGATGAAAACTGTAGTGGTAGCATTTGAAAGATGGAGCATAGGAAAACCACCTCCCAGCATCAAGCATCATTGTTGCTAAAAATAAATTACTTCTATTAATAAAACTAGCAATGGATAAAATGTATCACATCTAACAAAGAGGGGAGAAGTGAGTGGACAAGTGGAGAGGTTACCCAAAGCAACAAAACAGCTTCTAGCTAGCATTTATATAGAACATTCTATTACAGGCATAGGCGTCTTTATAATGGGTGCAAGATATGCGGGGCACACGGGTCCCTGAGACCAGGGGGGCCCACACCGCACACCCTGCACCCATAGTCAATAAATACTTTCCTCTCCGCAGATTCCGAATTGCTGCTCTGCAGCGCCGAACCGGTGCTAAAGAGCAGGTAAAAAAAATCACTGGGAAAATGGCGTTGGCCATTTTCCTGGTGACCTGCGCATGTGCAGAAAAGATGTCCCCGGGAAAATAGGCATGAAGCCAGAATCTACCGCACTCAGGGCGATTCATACCCAGTTGCTAGCTGCACTCAATAACTGCCAAAAGGGGCTGGGTATGCAAATCCCGTGATTGCATTGTCTGGCTTAAGGACGCCCTCTATGTCTTAGACAGTGACGGCAGTGACCGTACGCTGGTGTTTAAAGACGCCCACTTTTCATTCTTAACCCACGTCATCTCCAGGAAGTGTATGAATCATCGGTAACATCGAGAGCCATCTGAGCAGCTTGCATCCTTTGAGGTACACCCTACCCCACCGCAAGCACTGTGATCGATTCAGGGAATAAAACAACCAAGTGTCGTGATAAATGATGCTACTTTGCTAATTATGCACTCCCATTAAACTCCATTTAGAAGCTCAGACACACCTGCATTCGCACCACCACTCCCCCGTTCACACCCCCAATTGGCGCTATCTGTCACTCAAAGTAGCGCTCAGTCTGTGTACAATGAGCTCCCACTTCCTGATCGCTGTGACTGGCTTGCGCATGCACACTGCGAATCATATGCATGTGCAGATGTGCGATTATCGCCCCTAGCGAGGGAGCGCAGCTTAACGACCGTGTCTAAATAAAGCCCTCAGTGGACTGACAGAGAGGAGGAGGGCTGAACGGAGGCTGCACACAGGCCCCCTCCTCTCTTAAACTGCCCCTGATTACAGAGGTAGGAAAACCCTACACTCCAGCTGCTGAGGAACTACAGTACACATCCCAGCATGCCTTGCACACTTTTAGCAGGACCTAACAGTAAACTGTTGCAGGCTTGTTGGAATGTGTAGTTTCACAGCAGCTGGAGTGCCACACTTTGCCTAACCGTCTTTTCTATTAAATGATAGGTAGAAGTTGATCGGTTGCATTGGCCAACTTCTCCACTTGTTCACTCTGGAATCTGTATGATTAACCGCCGGACCCATGCCCAGTGGTTGGAATCCTGACAGCGGCATCCCAGCAGAGGAGGAAATCCCAATCATCCAAGGTAAGTATTGTCTAACCTAATTCTACCCCCTACCACTCCCTTAGGGATGCCTAACCCTAACCTTCCCCCCCAGTGCCTAACCCTAATCCCCCCTCGAAGTGCCTAAACCTAACCCCCCTTTCCCCACCACCTAAACCTAAGTCCCTGCCGGGGGTGCCTAACCCTAACCAACCCTTCCCCTAGCCTAACCCTAACCTCACCAGGGGGGGTGCGTAACCCTAAGTCCCCGGCAGGAACCCTAAACTTAACCCTCCCCCCGCAGCTATCCACACTCGGCGCCTGGCATCCCTTCGATCAGGAAGCCGGGTGCCGGTCTCCCGGCGTCGATAAAATGACAGGTGTCTAGATTTAGACGCCTGTCATTTAACCCTCGCCAGGATTAAGCAGTTGGGAAGCCGGTTGTCGGGATTAGGTCCGCCGGCTTCTCGACTGCATACTGTTCACTCTTTAGGAGGCTTCACACATCTACCCCATACAGTATATGTACACAGTAAAACTTACCATAATCTTTGAAAACTGCTTGGATAAAAAAAGTGTTTCCTCTTGCAGTGAAAACATCACTGTGGTCCACTAAGGCTTCCCTCACACATTCATAATCATTAAGACCACCATCGGGGCATTACCTATGTAAATAGTAAACACTGGTCCATACTGCTTACTAAGCTGGAATGACAGAAAAAGTATTGTTACCTAGGTGCAGTCTAGAAACAGAATTAGCATTTTTCTCACAATTGTGGCAATGTAAATTTGCATGATATTGCATGGCTGGACACATGACAAAGCTCAGTCATATTGGCCCACATTCTTTTTACTCATGTTAGCATCCATGTCGCACTACTATAGCATGCAAATCCACTAGTGGTGCACAGTGTACTTGTACTTTGTGTTTTTATTGCATTAGCAGTCAGAAAAAGGTGCAAAACAGATCCGGTAAAAATCCCGACAGTTAGGGATGCTGGCGCTTAGAATGCCGGCACTGGAATCCAGACACCTGTCAGAATCCTGGTGCCAGTGTGTCAACTGCAGTGTTGTGGGCGTGTCAATGCAAACATCTGTATTCACAAACACACAGCAACAAGCATATGAGGCCATGGACAGACAAAAACACTGCACCTGCCATAGTGCTAGTGCAAGTTTTGATAGTGCAACCGATGGTGGAGTATTAGAATGCACCAATCGGTATTACCCCAGCTCAGCACACGATGGGGGTAGTGTCATTACCCGGCAATAAGCCTGCTCGGGATGCCAGTCTGAAAGGGGTCTGAGCCGGGTCGCACCCCGGTTGGACCCATGAACAAAATTCCGGGTGCCACCCGGCATTACGATGTGAAAGGGGTATGTGAAATCTTCTGCATTGTGCTATTGGAACATTGCACCAATTCAGAAAATTATGTAGAAACTACAGTTTCTACTGTACACAAAAAAAACATGAAAAAATACTCAGATTTACAGTGTGTATGGTCTGAAGATCGACTTGCTGATAGATCTTCCAATAGCTGTGGATGTAAATTTCTATTTCTTCCAATCATAAGGACAGATACATTCTAACAATTGCATGGAACAATTGTATAGTGTGTATGCACAATATTGGATGTTTCCCTGTGAGGAAAAATAGTTTATTACATTATATCTTTAGTGAGTTTTATATAGTGTGTAGCCAGCTAACACCTGGCTGTATTAAATCTCACTACAGTTCAACCTCCAAGTCTCCACCCATTGAAACTTTTGTAAATATCCAATGCTGCAACAGGAAATCTCAAAGGTATATTTTTCCTACTCAACACTTTCCAGGTATATACACAAAGGATACATGTCTGTTGTATTTGCAAGATTTACTCACTCATTTCACTAACTCCCTTGCAATTATAATTCATTAAGTGTAAGATTTTGATAGTTGTAGTGGTTTGCAAAATACACAATTCATAAAGTAGATATATAATTGTTTACATAATATACCTATGTTTATTGTAATTTTGTACAGTGTGGCATCAATAAACAGTTTTAATACATTACAATAATATGTCATTATGGAGGGCCAGCTCTTTATGTTGCTGTGAGTTAGTGAGAAAAAATATAGCACTGACTTTATAACTTATTATTGTCTGAGTAAGCTGACCAGTACTTACCTTCACCAAAGACTGGGGCATTTCAGTAGTGCTCACATGAAGGACAGTACCTAACACTGGCAATGTGGGTGGTCCAGGGGGCAAATATTTACTTCTCAGCTTACTCCTCCATTTGAAGAAGTACAGGATGAGGCTTACACACACTGTCAGGATTAGAGTCCCTGTTAGACCTATCTCCATCTCCAGTGACTCTAGAATAACAGCCTGAATACAGGAAGCACTCAGACTAACATGCTGAACACAGGACTCTTTATATATACACAGTAACAGCTACAGTGATATGAAATGCTATCTCCAACCTATTATTTGTGTTCTTGTGAGTACAATGTACAAGAGCTTGTATGAGACAGAATGACATCACAGTGTGATTGGCTGATCTTTATTTACACTGGGTTATGAAAGGTGATATAAGAAGATACAGAATATATTACTATATATGGTGAGTTTATTACCGCAAAGATAAGGTTTCAAATCTATCCATTTAAGGCATTTTACAGCAATGAAGTTAAGTGCACTGATTTTTATATAAACTTCCAGATAATATAAATGATCCAGGAAGTATTTAGAGTCTAATGGCTAAACTTACTAAGCAGTTTTGCAGAGGTTTACCGGCAGTACTGCAGCCCACAGATTTACAAAAAGCTGTTTAGGAACCATGCTTTAGAATAGAATTTCGAATAACCATCAATGTTTATCTCATTAGAAGAATAGAAACCCCATATTTGCTAAGTGATGGCTTTGGAAACAAAAAATAAATAAAAATATGGAGACAAACCCACCCAAACAAATTACTATTAGAAAGCACTGGACAGATCCCTGTGATCTGTGTGGGCTTTCTTTTGTGTGCTAAAGACATGCAAAAAAATGGTATTGTGGATCTCTGCAAATTGATAACCAACCGAAGGCGTTTAGTATATTTGTTAGGCATGCACAATATCAACATTTATTATGTTGACATGTTCATTATTGACCATAGAAAAGAAAAATGAACACAAGGTGTTTTATGTGTAAATGGGGTGCAGCTAGTGTTCACACGTTGGGGTGTCCTCATCCCCAAAATACTGTACAAGATAAACAAGACAAATGAATATTTAGATCAAATTTTCCCAAGTCACACATAGAGAAATTAACTCCAACTGAAAGTATTACTCTCAAAAACTAAAATATACATTGGAAACACAATTACAAGTAGGATGGGATCTATTAAAAATAGAACTGCACTTCCCTTACCTATGGAAATTATGAGTATTCCTGCTAAAACATAACCACCTCATAGAAGAATGTGAAAAAATCGATTCTCTATGAAAGAGTTTAAAATAATGGGAACCAGATCCCCATTTTCAAAGATGTTTTGTACAAAAAAGAAAGTTTTTGAGAACTATGAAAAGGTGATTATGGGATGTAAGAAAAATAATTATATGGTGAAAAACTTTAAAATTGAATAAGATTAGTGAAAGGGAATATACTGTACCAGGAAGTACAACGATATAAACACATCTTTAGTAGCAGGTCTTGGAGTGATAATAATACTGATATGAACACATTTAACAACCTGAGAAGATACAAAATCTCAGCCCCTTTTTTAAGGAATCTGAGAGGCACCAGAAGTGTTCAACAAAACATAAGATGACAACAAGGAGGGCCATTAAGAAGAGGCCAAGCAAGATGGGAATCTCCATCCACATCACATACCAGGGGGGACAATAACAGATAAACTGAGGATTGCCAACTTACTCTTACCACTTATTAATAGAACATGAAATTTATATGCTTAGAAGACTCTCACTCTCCCCCACTACCAAAGTCAAATGATTCCAGCGGGAGAAAGACTTGAGGCTTTTTAACCATACACTACTCTTGACAAAATATTTTTCCTCTAAAAAAAAGAAAATTCTGATCCAACCTCCCAACTGGAAATTATAGAAGAAAAATAGCTTGTTCTGTGTTAGTGGATTTACAACAAGTATCAGAGGAAACAATGGCCACACATAAAAAAGGACCAGCATGCAAAAATAAATCAATTTTCTTCTCCCAGAAACTATTTGTCCAGAGGTAAGATTGTTTATAAATTGGATATCTAAAGACCTGGATACACTTCCCATTAACAAACACCATCACAAAACTACTGGTAACCTGAGTAGAGTAGAGAGAGATGCTCTCTTAAACTACAGGGGCTAGCAGGATGGGGTTAACAAACCCTCTGACACAAAGGGAAATGTGCCAAATTAGTAATACATTTGTAATACATTTGTGAAGCAAACAGCTACAAAATCCTAACTGTTATCAACATATTTTGTGTAATGACAAGTTTAAATCCCTGTATAAGAGACTGATCAACAAGGGAAAAAATGAAGGCATTATCTGCTGTTAAATACTTTCTTAGTATGGAAAAACATAGTGAGTTACAAGATCTTTTGCTTGAACTTTTACCTTTTGCCTTCAGTAAAATCTACTTAAATTTTAAGACAATTTTATCTGCAGGTAAGGGGCACAACTATGGGAGCAGCATATGCCCTGTCCTACACTAATCTGTTCAGTCTTGGAAGCAGAAATAGACTTTCCAAGATGGCAATATTCACCAACCTGGTATTGCTATATTGATGATATCCTTATCATCTGGGATGGAGAGAAGAGCCAAAAGACTGAATTTATAAAATCACTCAATGACAACAACGTTAATGTAAGGATCACCCACAAAATTAGTTAAAGAGAGATCTCTTTCCTTGATCTCAATGTTTATAAAGATGACAATGGAATACTGGCTACTGAAATATACAGGAAAAACACTGCTAGGAATAGCATACTGCATTATAGATGAGTTCCCATTTCCCCCCAACTATAGAAAACATCCCCAAAGGAGAATTCCTCAGACTACACCAAAACTGCTCAGATGATAAAATCTTCAGACAAAAAAGCAATGAACTTGCAGACAGGTGAAGGAAACGGTATACAGTGGACTGGAAACTACTGTAAATTAAAAAATCTAAATCAACAATGTTTAAGATAAAAAGGGAATCATTGCTAATGGGAAAAATGAAAAAGAAGAAATGATATCCGTAGTAAACTTTGACCAAGAATGAAGGCTTATCAAATATTTTTCCAAAAACACTGGCATATACTGCTATCAGGTGAAGATTTAGCGAAGAATCTTGGCAATAATGATCAATGTTTTACTTATAGGTAGAGATAAGCGGGTTCGGTTCCCTGAGAACCGAACCCACCCAAACTTAGGGGATCCAAGTCAGAACCGAGTTGCCTAACTTGGAACTGAAAACAAGGCAAACATCATCATCCCGCTGTCAGATTCTCGCGGGTTTTGGATTCTATAAAGGTCCCACGATCGCTGCCATTTTTCATTTCGGCTGTGGGAAGTGAAGAAGGAGGGAGATGGGAGCTGTGCTGTGCTGCTGTACATAGGGGCTGGCTACAGTTGTGTTGCTTAATGTCTATAGGGGCTGACTGTTATCCATATAGGGGCTGGCAGACTGTTGTAGTGGCTGAGTTTGTCCTGTCCATCCACAGGGGCTGGCTGTCTGTTGTCCATATATAGGGGTTGGCTGGCTGTTGTCCTGTCCATAGGGCCTGGCTGTTGTCCAGAGGGGCTGGCTGTTCTACTGTGTTGTCCAGGGGGTGCTCTGCCTATAAGGGGTGCTCTTCATCCCCAGTTTGAAAAATATAAAACATTTCTGTGTGCGTGTTAGCCACACTTGTCAGCAACGTAGGTGTGCAGGGGTGCTGTGCTGCTTTCTGTCAAAGGGCTGCTGCCTCTTTCAGGGGTGCTCTTCACCCCCAGTGTGGAAAAAAAAATAATTTCTGGGTGCATGTTAACCACACCTGTCATCAACATAGGTGCGCAGGGGTGCTGTGCTTCTGTCTGTCAAATGAATTCTGCCTCTTTTAGGGATGCTATTCACCCCCAGTGTGAAGAAAAAAAATTCTGTGTGCGTGTTAGCCACACTTGTCAGCAACGTAGGTGCGCAGGGGTGCTGTGCTGCCTGTGCCATTTATCAAGAGGCAGCTGCCTCATTTGGAAGCTCACCCAAGTGCCCCCCAAAAATTAATGAAATCAATCAATAAATCTTTTTTTGTGTGTGTATCAGGGGTGTTGCCTGTGTCGTTTATGAAGAGGTGGCTCCTTGTTCGGGTGCTCTCCCTCCCGAGTGCCAAAAAAAATGTATTCAATCAATCAATGTGTTTTTTTTTTCTGTGTGTGTGCGCGTTAGCCATGGCATCACAAATGCCTCTGCTGAGATTTGCATAAACATTTTCAAAGGTGAAAATAGAGGATATGGTTAAAAAATTGGAATAAAGCAGCCAAAACTGTGTTCTCTGATTATAGTATGTCCCTACTCCCTACCCATGGCCCCTCTACCTAACTTTCAGTGAGTCAGAGGGGCAACTCCATGCAACCAAATTCCTGAGTGCAGCTGCATGTCCTGGAGCCCAGGTTAGAAGATGTGTAGGGGGTATGGTGATGATATGGACTAAAATAGAGCTCACATCCACTAAAGTGGACAATGAATCCCCAGTCTAACAGGGAGCACAGCTGTAATTTATACACAACACAAGATGGGATGACAATGTAGGCTTGGGTGATGGTATAATCTGGGGTGATGTATACATCATCTTCTTCACATAATATTAATTTGTCCATGCTGGAATCCACCATTACAGGTGACTCTGTAATTTTTGCAATTTGTATTTCATTTTTATGGACATTGGCCCTCATTCAGAGGCGGTCGCAAGAAGCAACCGCTCGCTCTGAATGAGGGCGGCCACTTCCCTTTTGAAGTGCGGCCTCCTGGTCACTAGCTAAGCTGTGGGTTACCACCAACAGCTTTAGCGACCGACCAGGGTGATGGTCGCAATGGTCAAGACCATCGCGACCATTGGGGCTTGCGATGAGACCCTAAGGTTGGGTCTCGGTAACCGCAAGCCGTAGGGAGCTTCCTGCTCTGATCGAGCAGGAAGCTCCCCACTGACATCAATGGTGATGTCAGTGCAGCTGCCCACAAAATGGCAAGCGTTCCATAAGGAATGCCTCCATTTGTGTAGCCAACCCCCTGCCCCGCCTACAAAACGGGGTGAGCTGTCAATCAACATCGACAGCCGCCCCTTTTGTTGTGAGCTCCAGAGCGAGAGATTATCTCTCTCACTCCGGGGCTTGCGCATGTGCAGTGCAGCCGCTGTGCGTGCACAGGGTGGAAACATCGACCCGGTTGCGAGCGCTCAGCACTTGCGACCGGGTCTGAATGAGACCCATTGTCTTTTCAACATTTCGGGGAAGTAGTCTCAGGCCGATTACTGACAAGGTTCCCAGCTGTGCTGAAAACTCTCTCTAAGTACTCACTGGAAGGTTGGCATTTCAAGTAAAGCAAAGGAATTTTTTTTGTGTTAGGGCCTTCAAGGGGTATATTTATTTAATAAAGTTTCTAAATATGAAAAGTGTTCATGTTGCCCATAGCAACAAATTCCCTCTTTTTCCTGCCAGCAGTTAGTTACATGTATCTCTTTCTCTTCAGACCTGTGTCCGTTGGGAAGAAAACACAATGTTTACATGGGATGAAAATTCACTCCCAGCAAGCAGGCATGGCGCTCAAGAATTCCCAAGAAATACATAATGTAAGACTTAAATCTTAAATCTGATATGTTGGATTTAATGCTCTGTTCTGCTTGTTCACATATCTGATATGGTTAATTGGACAGTGGGAACAATGGCAGTTTGAAGGCCACTAACTAACTTTTATGTCCCTATACAGGTTGGGAAATGCCTTTACAGAAGATTTGCAAAGGATTATTTAAGTCAATTGTTTTTGGAAAGCACCCTTCCTGGTCCCCTTCTGGGATGAAAATCCACTTAAAGTGACAGAAGCAGGTACAGGATTTTCAAGAAAGACACAATGTAAGGCCTTAAATCAGGGGTAGCCAACCTCAGTCCTTGAGAGCTACTAACAGACCACCTAGCTGGTGCACAGGTGTATTCATTACTCACCAAAACATTTAATTATTTCTCACTATATTTTGTGAGGAGACCTGGAAAGCATGCACTGTTGGTAACTCTCGAGGACCAGGTTTGGCTTCTCCTGCCTGAAATCATAGATCTTACACTTGTCCACATATCTGTGCTGGTTAAGTGGCACTTTGAGGCCACTAACTATGTTTTTTTTAATGTCCCTGTACAGGTTGGGAAATGCTTTTTCATATGGAAAGCACTACTAAAAGTCTTCCTGGTCCCCTTCTGGGATGAGAAAATCGACTCCCAGCAGCAGCAGGCATGGTGCTCAAGGATTCTTCTGGGGCAAGGATTGATGTGTATGAGTAAAATATTTTTTTTGTAAATGCCTCCTCCCCTCCCCTTCTCCCTCATAAATTTACTTTGGAATAAAAAAATTAAATTAAATTTACTACCAAACCCTTCCTGTCCCTGCATTCAACTACATACATACTCCAACTCCCTCAGGCCTCTCTTGAATAATAAAAACATTTGTTTCCTGATGTGCCATGTTGGAAGTTGAACTGCCATGTGTTTGTGTTGCCCACTGCTGCCGCTTAGCTTAGTCAGCCAGCTAGCTTGGTGCAAATGTTGGGCCTAAACTGGATGAAAACAATATTATGAGTTATGAGGTGGTCAAAATTGACTGGAAACGAGTGGAAATAAATGTTATTGAGGTTATTAATACTGTAGGAACAAAACAGGCCCATTTTATGTGATTTTAGCTATTTTTATGATTTTTTAAGAAAAAATCTAGATCCAAAACCAAAAACAACAAAAAAAAAAAGGAGGTTAGGTTTTGGCAAAACCAATCCAGATCCAAAACAAGGGGAGATCCAGGTCCAAAACCAAAACACGAGGGTCGGCGCACATCTCTACTTAAAGGGTGTTGAGAATATTTTCATGTGACTTGTATGCATCATTTGCAGCTTACGAGTTTGTGAAACAGTCATGGTGGGGAAAATGGGTCAGTCCTATAGAACTACCATCCTTGCATGTGTTGTAGAATCTCTGTCACTGAAGTGCTTTGTTTGTTAAACTGTGCATGTCCTTTTTAATATGCAACATAAGGGTGGGTGGAAGGGTCCAATGACAATTCCATAGTACACCACTTCTCTTTACTGCCAGTGCTATGTGGCAATGGTTCATAGATGTGCAATTTTCTTTTAAACTGCCGCGTGTTTGTGCCTCTGCTTTGTTGCTTAGTTTAGCTAGCTGGCTATTGGCCATCATTGGTGAACAATATTATAAGCTGTGAGGTGGTAAATATTGACTGGAAATGAATGGAAATCAATGTTAGTGGGGTCAGTAATACTATAGGAATAAACCCAGGCTCAAATTACATAATTTTAGCTATTTTATAATTTGTTAAGAAAAAAACAAAAAAATAAAACCAAAACATGTGAGGGTAGTTTTGCAAAACCAGAACCAACACCAAAACATGAAAGTTAATGCAGATCCAAAACACGGGGGTTAGTACATATCTCTAGTTATATGTAATTTCAAGTCCGGATTTGGGTGATCAACAGAGATTTGTACTTTTTCAGATAAGCCTTGATTTACTTTGAATTATTTGTACTATTTAATGTTTAATAAATTGTTTAGCTGCCAAGTATTTCACTCATTTTTTTTGTTAAATATGCTGTAAAGTCTGTGAATCTTTACCATATATTCTGGAAACTGATAGAAACAGTAGATGGGTTCACTAGAACCCATTTTTTTAATATACAAGTACAGTATGCAGATTACAATCTGGAAATTTATAAATGAAAACAGGGGGTGATAAACTTACAGAGGTGTCACTTACCTCCATGGCACCCGGTGTGGCAGGAGTAGCTGTATTGTGCGCCGCTGGCGCGTGTGCCCGAAAGGGGGCATGGCTTCTTAGAAATGGCTGTGGCCTCGTTTCACAAAGCCATGCCCCCTTATGTGTACCGATCTTGGGGGCGTTACCACCTCCCATTCTCAGCACACAGTGGGTTTCACCAGTGCTCCTGTAGCTGCTGGGGCAACCCACACCTCTCCCTGCCTCTCTCCGTGTCATGGTGACACCATCCCACGGGTGACACCAAAATAGCAGAGCATCTCTGCTATTTTGGTGTCACCCCCTCGGATGGTGTCACCCAGTGTGGCCCGCACCCCCCTAGTGACGCCAGTGCAAACTTACAGTAGTGCATTACACATAATCTAAAAGAAAACTTTGGGAGATATATATTTTTTACAGCTCTGGAGCAAAGCTCCTATATACCCTGTACCAGTCCCACCTCAAAAATCCATGACATCATGGGTGGGGCCGCCAGCAGAAGTGTGGAGAGCTGACTGGTTCCTCCAGGTGGCTCTACACACTGCAGATGCATGCCGGGTGCATCCTTTGGACACTCCGAGCAGCATTTAAGTTACACTACTGGCCAAAGGCATCCAGCTAGTCAGATGTAGGAGCTGTGGAGCAGCGACGATGTCACCTCCATGGCCCTGCACCCTGGGTGATGGGCCTGCTCGCACACCCCTCCCTATGGCCCTGACACTGTATGCACATACAAGAACATTATGATTAATGTGGATGTTCATGATCTTGTTGATGATCTTTAACCTAAGTGAATAAACCTTCAAAAAGGATAAAATAATGTAACATATCCTAGCAATGACAGTATATTAGATAGATTTATAACTGCATACTTTAACACATAAAACAAGATAATGAAACACTTGCAAGTAGTTTCCCTATATATTCCTACCAATCAAATTACAGGGGCACTATCATCACAGACCTTCATGGAGATGCATGTACCCTAATATAAACGCACATCATAGTGTATTACTGCAAAAAGTTTTATGATTTTAAAGCCCATACGGAATATCCGAAATGGACAGGCTTATCTCAGATCCCTGGGTAACAATAAAGCGGGAATTTCTGCCCTGAAAAATGTCTTTCAGAAGTGCACAATCTGTTTAGTGGTCTACACTGCTCTAGGTGAGCCCCTACCTATAAATAAACTGCCATTTATTTTAACAAATTTGCTCCAATCTTCTCAGGCTTAAAATCAGCCTTCTGGTATCCTTACATTGTATAGTAAAATCAGGGGTGGCAGAAAGATTTTAGATTTTAGGCCAAGATATCATTTTGGCGTCCCTAAATCGCTGAAGGTTGCCCCCTCAGGAGCAGTTGGAGTAACCCGCCACACCACCTATCTGATGAAGGGGTTAAACAGTAGTAATGCAGTGATCTCACCAACAGGAGCTATACAGTGCAGTACAGGGTTTGCTGGGCAGAGTGCCCCATCAGGCTCTAAACAACTCACTGTAAATAATTGCCTATTATGCTGTAATAATTGTCCACTTGAAACATCGCACTGGGCTCTTTAATTTAACTCCTTCTTTTGTTTTATTCTGTCATTGTGTTCTATATTTTGCAGCCTTATAGATGCATACTTGTTAGGTGACATAAATATGAAAAATACTATATATCCTAATATTCACTGAGAATTCCTTTCGATGAGTTACATACTGAGTATAAACTATAAGTATTTATTAAAAATTCTTCCATTCCCAAAATTTAACATAAATTGTCTCGCTTATATTCAAAACATATGTCATAAACATGCACAATCATAGTAGATAGGTATGTATATAATAGAGATCTAATGGATTTTTTTCTTTATTGCACAATTAAACCACACCCACACATTTATTTTCCTTCCTGTATTGAAAAAGCACTGCATTAAGGCATAAACAACATCTAGATTCACCTGACAATTCTTTGAACAAGAATGAATCTCTCAGAAGATGTCACTCTCCTCCTTACTTTCTCCATATCTTTTCTTATCCTAGTTATGAGTTGTAAACTAATCTGGAGAAGACGGAATCTACCACCAGGACCTACCCCTCTGCCTATATTGGGTAATTTTCTACAGCTAAACAAAGGTGACATTGTAAAATCTCTGCTGAAAGTAAGTGTACATTGGGGTACTACATTGTATTGGGTATATTGCTGATTGGGAGCAACATATTCATAGACTTGTCATCTTACTGATTCTAAATTTTAGTAGCTTGCCATTTTATTATAAACATAGTTATTGTATTACTATGCCTTTCCGCAGTGCTGTACAAAATAGAGAACACATACAAGAGCTCAAAGCAACTGCAAAACTTTAATACAATAGAAGATGAGACTTCCGGGCACAAGTGCTTACAATCTAGATGCTGAGAGTGATAAAGTTATCTATGAATGTTTTCATTTCTTGTAACTGCCAAATCTGTGAAATATTTCCTGCTTGACTTTGGGAAATACTTTGATAAATATTTTAGATTTATTTATTGAATGAATGCAATTTCCTCCTAATCTATGTTTGTGGGACTTTTTTGCAGGAACAAGCAAAATAAAATAATTAATATTGTATAATATTGATAACAAATCAAATTCACAAAAAATTCTTCAATACCTATTTCTTTAATGGGAATTGAACCCCAATTAAACATACTTACAGAATTAAAAAGTTATAATTTACGTCAGTAGTTCTCAGCTTCAGTCCCCAAGTACCACCAAAAGTTTTTTGGGATTTATTTAATCATGCACAGATGAGTAAATCTACATGTATTTTGCTTGGTCAGTAATTATCCCACCTGCTTCCACAGACAGAAGTCCTCAAAACATGGCTTGTTGGCAAAACTTGAGGGTTGAGGTTGAGAACCACTGTTTTAAGTCTAAGAGGGGTATTTATCAAAGCTGGGAGAGACATAAAATTGTGAGAGATAAAGTTCTTACAAATCAGCTTCAAATTTACATTTTGCAGCCTGTGGTTATAAAATGATAGTTAGAAGCTAATTGGTTGGTCAATTTTTTACAATTTCATCTCTCTCCCAGCTTTGATAGATAACCCCCAACAATTTTAGGCAGCTCTATCAGTTCACGATCTTCTTAAACTCCCATTATGCAACAAATGGGAATTTGGTGATGTTAACTATATAAAACCAAGTACAGAAGATAATTTTTTGGATCAATTCTCTTTACATATGATGAGTTCTGAGCACCTTAGACAAGGTGTCCCATTCTGAATCCATTTAGTATGTATGACTTCTCTAATCACATGTCCTATACCAAAATATCAGTGACAACATTAGTTCACCCACAGTATTTAATTGATCACAGTGGAATTAAGAAAATGTAAACAGAAATCAGGTCAGTCAAGTCCTTGCATAAGACTACAGCTGCTTGCTCCAGGGTAAATTGAATGTTGTATAATTATGCACAAATTTTATATATGCATAATCATATATACTGTATATGCAAACAAAAATCCACAAGGCTGGAGGTACTGTGAGTCTGGCATATACAGTAACCATAATACCCCCATCTTTTGGCTTTGGATCTGGATTATTCTTTGTGTTTTGATTTTGCAAAACCACCCTCACGTGTTTTGGTTTTGATTTTGGATCAATATATTTTTTATAATTGTTAAAAACACTTAAACCATGTAATGTGGACCTGTTTTATGTTCCTACAGTGTTATTAAATTCAATTACATTAATTTCCAGTCATTTCTAGTCAATTTTGACCACCTCACTGTTCACAATATTGTTCACAAATATTAGCCAAAGGTTACAGTGAGCTGGCTGACTATACAAAGCTACCGAGCAGTGGCACAAACATACAGCAGTTTAAAAGATTATAGCACATCTATGAAACATTGCCACACAGCAGTGGCAGATAGGATGGCAGTTTAATAAACTATATGAACCAATAGAATGTTAGAAACCAAGAATATTTTCATTAATCAAGAAATAGATCAGAGACCCAAGGGCAGTACAAGGAATTGGAAGTGAATTATGTATGTAGTGAAAAGCAGGTAATGGATTGATTAATTTGATTGATTGATTGAAAAAAATAAGATATGTTGATTAATTTTGATTTTGCAGCTCTGCAGATAAACTATTAATTTTCTTAGCTTTGCAACCCTTGTCAGGAATCCTTGGCTATTAACATTGTATTCTATTCTGGTTAAAATGTGTTGCAAATTAGTAATTTATTATAACAATAACCAATAAAAATGTTTGTCTTTGCAAAAATACCATCCCAATGCCCCCCCAAAATACAGCCATAATGAAAAATGTGGTGTAAAATGGAATTGTCTTTGGGATGATATTGTATATTAGAAAGGACATGCATATTTTAACAAACCAAGCACTTCAGGTACTGCCACTTTTGTGTCTGAAGTGCTTGGTTTGTTTGGACCCCTCAAAACAAGCTATGAATGGGCTTAAGGCAGCTAACAATGTTGGTAATCTCTACAATAGCAAGATTATGTCATTATCATCCTACTCTTCACCCTCATCAGTGTTTACATCATCATCATCATCATCACCACCACACAATATTAACTAATCTCTGCTGGAATCAACCATAAAAGAAGTCTCTGTAGTTTGACAAAATTGGTGGCAAAGGTCTTCCTCATGGAATTTGTGGTTAATTTTTATCATCATCTTTTCTACAATTTGAGGATGTAGCCTCCAACACTGATTGCTCACATGCTGAACACTCACCTATGCTGAACAATCTTTCTCAGTACACGCTGCACAGTGGCAGCTTAATTAAAGTAAAGCAACTTTCTATAAGTGTCTTCAATTTGTTTTATTTTCCTCCCAGTATTCAATGGGACTGTCTGACATTCTTATTTGTAACACTGTCATTTAAATAATCCTCTACCATTCTATGGATGATTACTGTATTAGATTGAGTCACAGTAGAGGTGTAATTAATTTTTGGCAATTCTGTTAGGCCTGACCAGATTCACTCTGTACTCTGAGTTGACTCATCCTCATCGCCAGTGCATCTCTTAAGAATGCTTAGGGTTTTTTTCCCAGCAGCAGTTGCAGGAGAAACTGAAGCAGGAGACATTGAGAGTCATCTGCCATTTGAGCTGACAACTTGCTCACAAGGAGCTCTTTGCATATCTGATCTGTGTCATTTGGAAAGAAATACATTACGTATTGATACAATTTAAAGTTATTGTTGACCCTTTGATCCTGATAATGTGGATTAAGAATTTCATCTACAAGGCCAACAAACTTAGTGGAATTGCTTAATTTCATCTCCTCCTTCAGTTTCTCAAGCTGCTTTTCCAGTAGTTTAACTAAAAGAATTACCTGACCCAGACTGGGACTGCTTTACTTCACTTCATAGGTTACTATTTCAAATTGTTTCAATAGCTTGCATAAAATGGAAAGTATTCCCCACTGTGTCATTGGTTGGTGTGCAGGTGTGAATGTACTGTACTTGCAGCCACTGCAATATTCTTCATTCAGTTGCTGAATGCCAAAAATGTCCAGAATTTTTTTGGGCCACACACAGCATCTCTTTCATGCCCCTGTCATTTTTTAAAATACAATTCTGAAACACCAAGTTGATTGTGTGCACAGAACATGGGATGTGTTCAATTTCAACCAGTTGTAGTTATCTTACAATATTAGTTGTGTTAGGGGAAATGACAAATCCTAAAGAAAACCCAAGCAGGATAAGCCATTTTGCTATGACATCCCTTTGTTTTTCACACAGGTAAAAACTGGTATGACTCTTAATGAATCCGGTGATACAGAGAGTAACCTGCTTGTGAATGAGCTGGTGTTGTGTGTTAGATACTGCTGCTGTTGAAGGTAGTACAGCCACCCAGTGGGCTTTCACAGTCATGTAATCTTTAGTTTGACCAGTACCACTGTCCACATATCTATGATTAAGTGGATATTTGGTACAAAGGCATTTTGTAGACCACTGAATAGTTTTTTTTAATGTCCTAGTACAGATGAGGAATTGCTTTACTGGTAAAATGGAATCAAGATGGAATTTGGTAGTGGGGACTCAGGCCTCAATTAACTGTCTAAAACCAGATGCATTAATGGTGGATATTGGACGAAGATCTAATATTAGTTTAGCTGTCATGGCTTAAATGATCCGCTGTGCAACTGGATGGCAGCTTTCATACTTGTTTCCTCTGGCAAAGGATTGTTTTGAAGTCAGTTGTTGTTTGAAACTAGTACTACTAGTATTCTTGGTCCCCTTCTGGGATGAAGATTCACCCCCAGCAGCAGCCCTATCATGGACAGAATTTTCTGATGAATCCTGGATAGGGGACGATCAATTAGCATTTGCAAATTTAATGCAAAAGAACTTCCTCTGATCACTAATGAGGAGATGGATGATGAAGGTGTTGGTGGTGGAGATTGCCTGAGCTGGAATTTAGCTGAGAGATAGAAGCTAGCTGATGCTGGACTGCTTGTTATTATTTGACCAGATTTTCTCAAATACTTTGCATCATCTCAATGCAAATGACTTAACAGGGAGGAGGTTCCTAGAGCTTTACAAACACTACAGATGGCTTCAAAAACATTATCAGAATTTGGGTAAATATAATTCCACATATAAAATGTGGATTTTTTGGTCTTATACTCAGACATGACAATGGTTTCTTATCACTTGCAAGAACTGCTGCCACTGGTGGCAGACTTATTTTTACACAAATAACATCCTCAACATCAACATCCTCATTAACGGCACCAGCTACATAAATATCCCCCTCGTCCTGTTGTACTTCCTTTTTAGCATCCACAATTTCTATGTCAACATTTTTACTAGTACTGCTAATCCCAACATTTGCAGATGGTACAGAATTGGTGGATGGAGGCTTCTCTACAAGTCCTGTATCAGAAAGGTCAGGCTCACACATAGCACTTGTGGATACCCTTAGACTCTCCTCAGGGATTTGTAACAATTCTGAAAACACAGTTTGTTCTACTGCCTTGATTTTACTGAATTATATTTTTTGACACCTCTTCAAGATTCAAAGTAAGAAGGTCATGTGAGGCAGAAGAAGATGCCTGACTGATATCAGTTCTAGTACCACGAGTAAAATAAAGGCCAAGGCCAAGGCCTCAGCCTTTCCTTGTCACTGCATGTGGTGTATGGCCAGTTGGCAATTTTATGTTTTTTGGCTGGAAACTTTCCCTTTATTATTAGAGGTGATATTTTTTTCTTTAACAATGTGAAATATTGTTTTGATTTCAGGTGCTCTGTCTTAAACCCTCTATGCCCTTGAGCACTGGCTTTAGTAGATGTTGAAGTACTAGTATTGTCATGAGTGGCAGCAGCTGCAGCATTAGTACTAGTTGCTGCTCCTACTTTTCTATCGACTGATCGTGATCCATATCGACTCACAACGCTTCCAGTAACTATGGCACTGCACCTACTAAACACTATTGTTTAACACAGTGCCACTTCCTTGCCCCTGAACACACACACATTTTAGAAAACAACAGTGTTTTCTATTTTTAACAAATGACAACTTCACACTGCAATTCACAGTTCTAATACTAACAGTGGCACCTACTGATCATTATTTTTTTACAGTGCCTGAACAACACACACTTTAATTTTTTTAAACACTGAGATTCTTAGCTCTACTAGTAATGATGGCACCTACTGAATGTTATTTTTAAGTACAGTGCTTGAACAATACACACTTTTATGTTTTTTACACACTGCAATTCACAATGCTATTAGTATACTGGTGGCACCTACTGAATGTTATTTTTTAAGCACAGTGCCTAAAGAACACACACACATTTTTTAAACACTGTGATTCATAGCACTATTAGTAACAGTGGCACCTACTGAATCTTATTTTTAAGTACAGTGCCTGAACCTGTACTGAACACACATTTTATTTTTTTTAAATATGATGGTTTGCCTAACACTGACACAGTCACAGTGGTGCAGACCACAGCCCTTCACAAATGATGATGACACTGAGTGTGACAAACAGTTGCCCACATCCTTTAATCACATAGTCACAGTTGCACTGCAGCCCACAGGCCTTCACTGATGACAGACAATGACAGTCATGGTTTTTAAAGAAAAGATGGAAGTATTGAAGAAAGTATCAGGGTATTTTTGCAGAAAGCTTCTGGATAAGGCATTATATTTGATAACTAAATAACAGAAGAATAAGATTCAGGGTGCCTCTCTGAGGTTTAGTATTTTACTTCCTCTATATAGTATATTAAAGGTTCTAGTAATAAGTATATACACTAATTGAATGTTCAGCTGTCTCTAGTCAATGTCTCCATTCTTCAAATGCCCTCATTATAGCAAGTAACTCCTGGTAACCCACATAATAGCTGAGGGAGAAGAGAATATTTTAAAGAAATGTACAAGGGTACAATTTGGAATCAGTGATTGAGACAAAACAGCACCAGTATTTTCATGAAAGGCATCCACTTAAAAAATAAATCTAATTTCAGATAAAGAGTAGAAGCAGATAAAAAGAAAAAATTCTTGACGGACGAAAGTAACCAAGTGGCTCTGTTAAAAAATGTATTCCTTTCTGAGTTGAGACCTGGTTTCATCAGAGGAATATATATTAATAATGAAAGCATACTCTGGTTACTTAGTATTATGATCCTACACTGTTTATCAAATGCAAGTGGACTATATTAGCTGTATTGAAGATGGTGGACCTGTATATTGTATTTTAATGTTAATTACATATGTTTTATAAATACCAATGTAGATTTATTTGGTTTTTATTTTACTATTATCACAGCAATACATCTTGGTTTTTTATTGCATCACTCATCTCTTTTTGTTTGTATATATTTTGGAGGACTTGCCTCTTCTCTTTCTGGATGCAGTTGTAACCATGATGTATTATAGTTACATACAAGAATCTAGCATCTTGATGTACTTCTTTGTATGAGAGAGAGTATAGTATGGCTTCATAGTAATTATTACCCAGTACAATATATATGGCACAGTCATATATCAATGACTAATTCATTGCAGCATAATTAAGTAATATGATAGAAGGTGTAAACACTTGCTGAAATGTTTGAATCAGTTTGACCATACTGTAATATGAATCTCCAAAGGAATCTAATTCATTGAGATTAAATGCATTATCAAAATGTGTTACGTATTGTAAAATAAACATGGTTATATAAAGAAGTCATGTTTCCATGTACTTTTAAATGAAGCAAATGTTTTAATGGGATAAACCATACACATTGACCTGACAATATTCACAATTTGAATTCAGTTAAGTGAGAAATACGGTGAGGTGTTTACGGTTTATCTTGGGTCCCGTCTGGTCATAGTGGTCACTGGATATAAATCTGTGAAAGAAGTCTTTGTGGATAGAGGTGATGATTTCCTAGCTCGAGGAGACATGCTTTCTTTTGATTATTGCTACAAGAATTATGGTGAGTAATCTGTCTTTATATAAAATGTAATAAATGCAATTTAAAGATAATGAATACTATGTAGCCAGAAATTTCTCAAAACCAGCAAGATATATAAATATAATATTAAACTAAAGTATAAATTATAATTATTATGGTAATCAAACCCATTTATCCTAAAGACATCAAAAACAGAAATAAACCTAATTAGGTAAAAACAGCATTTACATTTATAATGAACAATAATATATTGAAAGGAAATATAAGTAGAGATGTAATTATTATTTATTATATAAAAATTACACACACCAAAGTGCCGCCCCTATCGCTTGATAAAGAGTCCTGAGTAGACCAGAAATGTTGCTGTTTCTTGCACAAAATAAATGCAAGTAGAGTAGATTAGCTTTCACACTGTATCTAGTGTGCCATTCCTTTCTGCACATATACTGTATATACTGTATATATGTTTTCTCCAGATTTCAGTGCTCACAGTGATTGCTTATTTAAAATATTTCAAAACAAAGATTTCTTGCATCCGCTCTTCCTCCAATCTATTTGCTACAGATCAGTACTGCACACTTTCTACAAATAATAGGGTGAGACCGCTCATAGTATAACATGAACAGTATAACCAATTCACACTTAAATAAAACAGTTGTGTCAAATTTATGCATACTTTGTATAAAAATAGAGACCATTCCTGTAACACTTTCTAGATCCTTAAAGCCAGATCTCCAATTCGCTAATTCACAATGATTCATGATCCACCATGATCAATATTTGATATACATTATATGTATTTATATTATAGTACTCATTTCTGTTTGTTGCAACATCCTTCTACTGTACCTCCTGTCTAAAAGTCTAAAACTGAACTTGCCTTTGCTGACAGATGCCCTGAGTTTTGGGAAGCATGAAAAGAAGGAATGAACAAATAAATGAATTAATTAATGTTTTATGTCAAATTTCTGTTAGCATTTATAGATTAAAAGTAATGAGAAACAGGGCTGCAACATGATCTCTGGATAAAAAAAAACTACAACATAGGGCAGTCTCCATCTTTAACACAAAATTCATTGCAGCTGCACTTCCACCAAGGTCAACAGTGGCCAACCCATAGCAGTGTTTACTGCACACAACTATAATAATGAAAATAAGTTAGATACAATTCATACTGCATTTGTATTTCACAATTCAGGAATTGCATTTACAAGCAACATGGAGAGATGGCGGGAACTTCGCAATTTTTCCCTTTCCACAATGCGGGATTTTGGCATGGGAAAGAAGAATACGGAAGAACATATTCAGGAGGAAGCTCAGTGTCTGGTGGCAGAATTAAAGAATACACAAGGTTGGTATAGAAAATCATGTGTTATTAATCAAATAATCCTCATATACACAATAAAAATTCATGACCCAACATCAAACATTTTTGAAAAAAAATTACATATTTCAAAAATTGTGCAATACAGAGAAGACACATGTAAATGATTTATAACCTCAATATGCACATTGCCTATTTTGTGACTAAAAAAATCAAAAAGTGTGTGGAATGAATATATATATATATATATATATATATATATATATATATTCCTGATTCAGAGTTGCATACAAGCAGTATTGCTTGCATTGAAATACTGTAAATGTGGATCTTCATCCAAAATTACAATTGGTCACATTTATATGGCTGTGCCACTCCTTTATATCCACTTTTGAAAGCAACCATCATTACTATCAATTCACATTTATGGTAGCCCTAGCCCTGGTGCAAGAGCTCTTTCCAAACTTTATGTATATCTACACACACATGCCTGCAGATATTATGTGATGAATTTGATTTATATATTTAAGCACCTGCCATAAAAAATTAACTAAATAAAAGGAACATGGAAAAAAAATTACATAAATATTTAGGAACATCATTTCTTGGATTGTTCTTGGGGCATATTAGGCTGTCTATCGTTGCTCATGACCAGCTGCAGTATTTATTATTGTATAGCTGAGTATTCTGGTTGTTTGCATTTACATGCCTTTATATGCTCTCTGCTCATCTGGAGAATGGTCTCATACTTTGTGTTGATTGGTACTAGCTGTTTTAAGTAATAGCTTCAGTGGGAGTTCCTTGCAATTTGTAGCATTTCACATTAGCATTCTCACCCTCTTTGTTTCTTCTCTTGTGACTTTGATCCTGACCACTGTCTGTGACAATTGTACAGTATGCACTAATTGTTTGTTACGTGGAATTACTGTTATCTGTGTATTCCAACTCTGGTATTTAAATGCTGCCTGGAATGGTCTCTACTTTCTGAATGACATCTTGACTGATTAGTTCCTGCAACCTAAACTCATTTAATTGTATGCCACCTAGACTGACCACTGCTTATAACTGCAACTTTACTTTAGTCATTGAATTATTTATTGCCACTACTCACCTTGTTCATTTATCACATCTCATTTGGTTTAACTCTGAATTGGCTCTGTCAATGTTGTATTTTACTGCTGGACTGTGCCCTCTGGCTATATTAAGTATTACATGCTGCTCTCATCATCTGGTGCCTTTGTGTTGTATGTTCAGTTTAGTCATTAGGAATACCTAGCCTCTTGCCAGTAGTGAAACTGCTATTCATAAATTAAGACTACTTAGAGTCTAGTCTGTATTGATTTTAATAATTGTTCAACTGCATGAGTTTAGAGACAGAAATGAGAATGTATATTTTGAAAATATGACCTTCTTTAATGAACCACAAGGGTCTCGTCGCAAGCCTGATGACCATCGCGACCATCATCATGGCCGCTCGCTATAGCTGTGGGTGGTCACCCACAGCTATGCAAACGGCCAGGAGACCGCTCCAAAAATTAAAAAAAAATGCCCTGATTCAGAGCGAGCGCATTTTCAGAGCGTCCAGCTCTGAATCAGGGCCTTAGTTCTGAGCACCAAGCTACGTTGATCCATATGTTGTGGTTTCCCAAAAGGCTATAAATATATTGGCATAGCTTATGGCAAATTTAGTTCACATGACTGTCCCCATTATTTGGAGGAAACACTCTCCTTGTTTTTGGTAGGTAATATCTGATAGTTGTCAATAGATTTATTTTTTATAGTTTTATTTATTCATGATTACAACTGCTCCTTCTTTATCACATGGCTTTATGACTATGTTGTCATCTTGGATAAAATCTTTAATGGCATGTCTTTCTTTTGTATATAAATTTAATTTGATGGAGTTTCTATTCACTAATTATTTCCAAACCCTTAACTACAGATTTTTTAAAACTGTCAATAAGACTTCCTGTGATGGATTTCAGCCAGTGTGGCATGTCTGCAACCCAGGGAGAATGGCTGTTGTTGCATGTGGGTCCCTGAGTGTGGTGGCTGCCCTCCAAGCTTATTCATCCAGTTCTGGATCATTCATTTTCTGGGAATAGCGCTCCATGTGGGGCTGTATGGAGTGGTCTCCTGCTACATCTCATGGGAACACTTGAAGCCACTAAAGTCACACCTGGATATTCTAAGCATGGCAACATTCCATGGAGCCACACCACCTGGTTTTGGAAAATATCCTCTATCACAGCTTCTCTCTCACAGCTGCCAGTCCACAAGTACATGCTGCCCAACATTACATCAGTGATCCCCAAATCCTCTAAAGCCACCCATGGGGATGCCAAGCATTTAACAATTCATTTAGCCCAACCGACTGACAGCCTGACAGCCTCCAAGACTGATGCAGTGACTGTCCTAATAGATCTAGAGCTTGGGTGAGTCTTCTCTACTTTACCATTTACCTTGCTGATGGAGGATAACCAGCACTTCAAAGCATGGAGCCAAGGTTTCTGAAGACCTTGGGGCGCAATCTGCCAGCTTCAATATTATACCCTGATAGAAGAGATACTTAAAAAGTGCATCAGCTGGATTGAAGGTAGCAGGATTCAAATATTTCAAGATGTTTGCTGGCACACTTAGCAGCAGAGATGTTTCCTTAAACCCACTTTGTCTAAACTCCTGAAAAAGAATATCAAGTATAGATGAGGTTTTCCATTCAGCATCAATGTGCAAAAGGATGGAACGCTCCATTTGTTGAAATCATCATCTGAGCTAAAGGACTTTGTTCTGTCCATAATGTCCAGACAGTACATCTCCTGGACTGGTCAGTAATTTACTCCCATCTAGATGCCCCTATTTTGCATTATTTCCAGACAGCAACATCATGAGAATCATGTCACACCTTGATCAGCCACTTGGGCTCAACTGACCCAGGGTGAATTTTTCAGTATTTCTGTGCTAACTTTTATATTTCTAGCATGTTACATAGTGCATTTTTTATTATTTTGGATCTGCTGATAATTTCCAAGGTACCTTACTTCAGCAAACCTTAATGTTCATTCTGTGTATAGAGTGTAAACTCTCCTTTTACATTTAGAAATGTATTTTGCATGACAAGATTCATCTTTATCCTTTTAATGTTTATGCTATTGCTGTATGTTGTGATGGCTGTATTATTTATTTTTGGTGGCTGTGAGTGGGTTTAAATTTGGGCTGTGTGGTGACCCCCTAGTGGGGTTATGTTGCTGCTAGTGTTATGTAGGACCTTGCTCTCTCATATGCCTGATCCAGTTGCCCAGTATGTCTGTTTAATAGTTTAATTGTGTTTGATCAGCATATCATTGCATATAATGTTAGCTCTTATTTTTTGTTGGTTTATTCTCCCTTTCCTCCCCCTTCTTCACTTTTCTCTTGATGCCTCTCTGTTAGTCTTTAGTCCTGATGAGTGCTCTAAGTCACTGTTTTTTTCTTTATTCTGAATGAACAGATATAGTTTTTGTTGAAGAGACACATGTATTTTAGATTCTGCCCCTAACAATTCCAACTATTACTATGTTACCATTTTGTATAGCAACATTAGTGAGGTGAGGCTAAGTCAAAAGGAGTTGCTATCCTCACAGACATCCCCTTTTATAGGGTTACACATCTCAACTCAACATAGGGAGATGTCTTTTGGTTAATTGTCAAATATTCTCTCAAGATTTTACTTTGGTTTCCCCTTATGCCCCCAAATGCAGGTAAACCTCTTTTTCACCCAGCTGTAAGAAAATATAACTATTTTGCAATTGGGTATTTTGATTCAGGATGGAAATTTAAACTGATCAATGGACCCTTTCATAGATACCTCAGATGTCTCAAAGACTTCTATTTGGGAAGCTCATAAATGTGTGTTGAGAAACAAACTCATCTATTTGGGATCTAAAATTAAGAAACAAAAGGCCTCTCATATTTTAATGGTCTTTAGGAGACTAAGATACGTACAAGTGCTTTTGTTTGAGGAACAAACCCAGTAAGTTTCTGGCACAAGCTCTGAGGAAACAATGCTCTGCTCTCTTTCTCTCTAATATGAAGACAGAACAGAGAGCAATTGCACACTGCCCCGAGCAGATTGCCTCATTGTTCCATAAGTACTATAACAAGCTTTACAACTTTACCCTTCTCTCCAAATCACCTGACAGGTCCTGTCTTTCCATTCAAATTCAGTCCTATCTAGAGTATATTAATTTCCTAATGTTTCCAGAGGAAGCTATCACTTCACAGGAGAGTACCTTTAAGGAAAGCTAGGTTGCTGAGGTAATCAAGTCCTTTGCAAAAGGCTAAAGTCCCACATGGTTTTGCTGTCAACTGACATTGAAATTGCATTTGACTGACTAGGTTGGAGCTTTCTCACAGGGCTACTGGAGCATTTGGGTTTGGGAGATTTGTTTTGTGCCTGCATTGTTGGTGCTTTATACTCACCCTTTGGCTAGGGCAGTGGCTCCCAAAGTTTTTCGAATCACAGCACCCCTGGGCCAAAAGTTTCTAATTGAGAAATTCAGCAACAAATACATGAAGTCAATTATGCTTTTATGTCACCCTTAGGATCTGTTATGTGGAGGATGACAGGGCTGTGTTTATTTCTGTCCACACATTTTTTGATTGGCAGCCAAAAGCACTGGTTTTACCTATCACACTGACGACTGTAAATATAATTTTAGTTGGAACTGGACCACCAACCCGAGGCACCCCTGTAAGAGTGCTGAGACACCTCAGGGTGCCACGGCACCCAGTTTGGGAACCACTGGGCTAGGGTCAAGATGAATGTGATTCATTCTGACTGCTTCAATATCTCCAATGGAACTATACAGGATTGCCCGCTCTCTCCCATTAATTTTATCCTTTCCATGGAAGTCTTAGCAAGGGTGATTAGGGCCAACCCTGATGTTTTAGACTTTTTTATTGGGAACTCGGAATATAATTTGGCACTATTTGCTGATGACTTGTTAGCAATAGTTTCAAACCCATTGGTTTCCCTCCATAATCTTACCAGTGAATTCCACAAAAGTAATACCCTCTCAAACTTTAAGATAAATTTCACCAAACTGACTGTCTTAAATCTTTGAACTCCCCACTAGAGATGTGTTGTCTGGTTTTCCTGAAATAGGAACACACCAGAACTTAAAGGTTCCGAGTCAAATTGAGTCCCTGTTCAGAATCGCTTTCTTGTTCCAAGTGGAACTGAATCCCTGCTTGGATCTGCTGTCAATTCAGAAATCAGATTTAAAAACCAAACTTGGATTTTGGATTGCATGTAAGCAGGTCAAAATTACATGATTTTAGCTGGTTTTACTGATTTTTTTATATATTTATTTTAAAGGAATCCAAAACTGAACCAAAACTTAATCTGAACCAAAACACTTGAGGGTGGTCTTGGCTAAAACATAATGATAAATTAGAATCATAACCAAAAGAGAGGGGTCTGCACACATCTCTATTTCAAACTAAACCTTCTTCCTATTCTTCAGATGTTAGATGTGATCTTTGGGAGTGGAAGGCTTTGCAGGTGCCCTGGTTTAGACAGATCAAAATAATGAACACCCTGCCGAAAGTGCTATATCTTCTTCAACAATCCTGATCTAAAGCCCTCCAAAGTTATTTAAGGAACCTGATGGGTGTTATGATACACCTGAACAATAAAACATCTAGAACCACACTGCAGAGGTCTTCTGCCTATAACTACTGCCCATTTCCCATCGAGAGAGACGCTAACACTGATACTGAGATTCCGCCAGGTATTTAACTCAGGATAGCAGAGGTTTATACAATAATCAGGTGATCATAATGCTGGATTAGTAGATTACAATGTGCGAGTACAATGAGACTCTATAATTAAACTTGTGTTTTTTTTTAAATAACAGCAGGAGCTATATAACATCTGGTAGCTTGATAATGGTAACTGCAAACAAATGACACTTTCAAATAATAAGTAAGGTGATACTTAACAATATGTGATGCAGGGAGCAGGACACCATAGATCAAACTGGATTAGCAGTCAAATTATTCAGGATACCAGCAGTACAGAGTATTAACCAGGCATTCAGATCAGCAAGTTTACACCAAGGCATGAAGCTAAAAGTGACAAAGAGTTGATAACCTGGCTGCTTTTTAACACACACAGACCAATCACCAAATATCAATTAGGACCAACCCCCTGCATGTTACAGGTGGGATGCTGTACATAGGAGAGCAACTAATGACTATCCCAGCAATTAAACACCAGCTGCATACATGTCTGTGCATCCTCTGATCACATACACTGGGGTCCTGGTCTCCTAGCAATGACTGGGACCGGCATGCAAAGTCGTTACTGACGCTGGCTTTCCAACCTCCTAGCAAACAGCAGGACCTGAGTAGGTAGTGAAACACCGTGGGTTGGCCACCGCAGCTTTTAACAATGGGCTCTAAATTTGAAATTGGAGGTTCTATGCAGACGTAAGTCTCATGGTGGGCTCCAGCTGCCTGATTTTTAACAATATTATTATGCAACTCATTTAATCTGAATTGCTACATGGTCAACCATGTCCACTACCAAGCAGTGGGTCCAAATTGAGGGTGCTTTGATTCATATCCCTGCAGACATTTTGCTCTGGAATCCAGTCTTCCCACATTCCACCCACCTAACAGTGCGGTCAACCTTGGCCTGCTGGCAGAGACTTATTGCAGGGTTCTGCCTGCAAAATTCTCTCATCTATCTCTCCTCTTACCTGTCTGATGCATAATTTGCAGTTTAGCCCAGTCATATAAGAGGGTTCCTTTGCTCCCTGGTCCACAGTGGGTTGGTTAGCTGATGGTCCGGGTTGCGCTTGGCCCTTTTGCTCTCCCGAGTATACCAATTACTATATTTTGCTCTACAACCAAATCTACCTGATTTGAGATTGTCAGCCCCTTATGGATCATTTCCAGTGTGAGAAACTTTTCCAATTCACTCATGTTAGCTTTGAAAGCTCATGAGTTATTGGAACCCACTACAAATTTATCTCTAGGTGATACCACAGTCCTATTGTGTTGCACGCTACTGTATGTTCCCATCTGTTCCTAATTTCTGCTTGCACTGTGGGGCTAACTCTGGTACACCATTCCATATCTGGTGGACGTGCCCTGGGATCACTGCATTTTGGCAGGGGATTTTCTTCATCTCCAGAAGTCTTTGTTGTTCAGATATACCTATGGACTACTGATTTTGGCAGTTCACTTCTACGTCCATCCTTCCTTGCAAATATAAAAAATCATTGCTCAAACATCTAAATAATGCTGTTAATGTGGTAATGTCAATGCATTTGAAATCCCCTCTTGCCTTATCCATTCGAGAGTGGTTCTGCCATATTGATCTGTATATGGTTATGGAGGATATTACCCTCTCAGCCTTTGATTAATATTCTGAATTTATTTTCATATGCTTTTACAGAGTGAAATTTAAGGATTCTCCAGAATATCCTTTATTGATCACCAACACATAGGCATCCCTCCCTCTCCCCTCCCTTTCCCTCTTCTGCTCCTGTTGTACCCCCTTAATTTATGTATTCATTCCATTTTTACTTTTGATTTATGATCTTTGCTTTCTTTTTCACTACAGTGCTGGTTGTTTTATATTGGGTTTTACTAGCCAAAAATGTTAAAATGTACCTACAGTAATTTCCGACACCTTTTATGGTGTTTTTTTCAGTACTTAATAAAAGTTATTTGCAAACATATAAAACCTTCCTTCTTATCATGTGTCAGAAGTTAGACTTGTTTTCTAAATTTAGAATCCAGATCTTCTCTTAAATTGGTATTTTGATTATATTTCATGGCAAAATAAAAAAGGTTGTACATTTTTATTGTGAATTTTTGGATGTTGATGAAATTTTCTAAATCATCCAGTTGGGCAGTGGGTGCAAATTTGTGGCCTTTTTATACCCTCCGTCAAAGTGAAAAGGGCATTCCTTTATGTTTGAAGCATTGAGTGGTAACCTGACTCTTATTATCTTTACTGTTTTGCTTTTTGTCTACTCCTAAGCACCAAATTAGTGCCTGTATTTGTGTTGCTATATTGCCTACTTGTAGTAATGTATTACGGATTTAATTGTATCCATGTAACCCACAATCCCAAGTTAACTACTTCACAACAAAAAGGAAAATGCTGGGATATAAGTAAGTGTGCTCCCCTACATTTATTTATTTTATTTATTACCAGTAATTTATATAGCGCACACATATTCCGCTTTCCAGAGTGAATATTTGGCCATTCACATCAGTCTCTACCCCAGTGGAGCTTATAATCTATGGGCCTGATTCAGAGCCGTTCGCTATTTGCGGTCCTTCGTTCAAAAACAAGGGGTGGCTATTCAAATGATCCATTCGCAAATTGCAGTCTGTTCACACCTCTAAGTCTGAAAGAGCGAGCAAAACATACGCTCGTTTATTTGATAAAAACGCCCCCTGGCCGCACGCACCATACGTCATGTCCGCTATTTATTAGATTAATCGAGTACATCGTACAGCGTATGAACTGCTCGCTATTCTTGTGGTTGGTGTTTTCAACTGCTATTTTGCGAGCAGTTCTGAGTTAAAAAAAACCAAGGGACGTGGTCAATGACGCTGATGTATTAATTATGCAGTCCCTTAAAACGCCCGTTTTGACCTTTAAGCACGCCTGCGTTCGGATCTCCACTCCCCGTTTTCAAGCACCTTCCCCTGTTACCACCCACATACGCCTCATTCTGTCACTCAAAAAAGCAGGCACTCGCTATATAGTGTACAAAAGATTTTCGGCCGCACTGACTGGTTCGCGCATGCGTACTAAAAACCGTACGCATGCGCAGATGTGCGAACATCGCTCGTAACGAGCGTACTGCCGCTAGCGAGCGGCTCTGAATGAGGGCCTATGTTCACTATCACATGCCCACACACACATACACACTTGGGTTAATTTTGTTGGGAGCCAATTTAACCTACCAGTATATTTTTGGAATGTGGGAGGAAACCAGAGTACCCGGAGGAAACCCACGCAAGCACAGGGAGAATATACAAACTCCACACAGGGCCATGGTGGGAATTGAACCCATGACCTTATTTCTGTGTGGCAGTAATGCTAACCATTACACCGTCTGTGCTGCCCCTACATATATCTCAACCTTTTCCTTTTAAAGTAATGACTGTTGAGCAGGTTACAAGCTTACCATAAATGAACTACTGGGAAATAAGGGCCTGATTCAGAGCCAGACACTGTGACCAGAGCGCTCGCTCTGAATCAGGGCCCTCCTACCTAATATTGGAGTGGCCTTTTGGTTGCTCGCATAGCTGTGGGTTACCACCCACAGCTTATGCGAGCGTCCATGATGATGGTCGCAATGGTCAAGACCATCGCGACCAACGGGCTTGCGACAAGACCCTTGCGGTAGGGTCTCGTGGCCGCAAGCCCTTGAGTGATTTTGGCTCTATCAGAGCCAAAATCACTCTCACTGACATCACTAGTGATGTCAGTGGGGGCGGACCCAGATGGTAGGCGTTCCCATGGGAACGCCTCCGTCTGGGCAGCCCCAAAAGGGGCGTGCTGTCACTCACCATCAACAGCACGCCCCCTTTGCTGCGAGACCCCGAGCGATGGCTTCCCCGTCGCTCGCCGGGTCACGCGCATGTGCACGACGGAGCAGCCTCCGGCATGCGCATGCGCATTTTGGCACCATCGACCCGCTTGTGAGCATACAGCGCTCGCGAGCGGGTCTGAATGAGACCCTGACTCCCAACTTCTTGTGAGTAGTGACAAATGGGCTGACCCACAGTATGATGGCATAGTTACCTCAACTTGGGACAGGTCTGCCAAAACAGTAGAGTTTGAGTATATGCTCTAAAAGAGGCCATTGTGTTTTTCAATTAACAACTATAATGTAAATTTTCTTTTTTTCTCTGCTTGTTCTAGAATTATTTTTTGAACCTCGACAATGCCTAAACAAAGCCCCCTGCAATGTTATTTTCACCATCATGTTTGGACATCGCCATGATTATGAGGATGAAGAGCTACTAGATGTGATATCCTGCATAAATGAAACCTTTGTCATTGTCAGTTCATTCTGGGGTCAGGTAAAATTCAAAGAATGAATCAAGACTCAATTAAATCAATCTAGTTTATTTACAAACTGCAAAAATAATTCCTGTATGGCAGCCCCTAATTTCCAGCTGAACATATATTTCAGGCTCTTGAAAATACATCAGAAAAAAAAATCTGCATATGGTTCTATTGGTGGAAAGTACAAACATATCACTCTATAGTTCAGACTACTAGGGGAATATTTACTAAAGTGTGGGTTTTTAGAAGTGGAGATGTTACCCATAGCAACCAATCAGAGTCTAGCTAATATATTCCAGAAGGTGCTAGAAAAATGTTAAGTAGAATCTGATTGGTTGCTGTAGGTAACATCTCCACTTCTAAAAACCCACACTTTAGTAAATATACCCCTTAGTATCACCACCAACTTCACTAATTTTAGCTTTTTTGTTTTGCTCCAAATATACTGCTTTTGGTTTTAATCTAAACGGCATATGGGTGAATCAGGGCGTCATGGCGTTAGTTGTTTTAAGGCTTTCATTAGATTGCTTGAAGTGCACCTATAGTGGGACAATGACATTGGAAAGGAGGTTTAATGTTGTTTGGTTAAATTTTCACATGGTTGTTGGGGAGTAAAATACAATTTCTTGTAGATCCTTGATTTTTCTTTTTAGATTACTTTCTTTGATTCACTATATACAGGAAAGCATTTTGAACCCAAAATTGTTTGGTGCATACTGTGGGCCTGATACAGAGGTGCACGCTATGTCAATGAGGCACGCCAACGGGTGATGTTTTCAGTCTGCTCATGCTTCTGTTTTGCAGTGTACACGCATCCTAATGGTTACCGCTGAAAGCCACAGAATGAATATGGATGCAGAGACAGGCAATTTTACCAGGAGTTTCTGGGCGGTAACAGGGGGTGGCTAGCCTGATGTGGGCATGATGCTGTCAGGGCCAGTGCACATCTCTACTCATTATGTACTTGAAGTACTGCAAAAGTAGAGATCAAAGTGCTCACTATATAAGCTTCCACATTGGCATTTTACGTGAATATGGACACCATTATTTTTAGATTTGATCTTTCTATTTTGCATCCTTCATGGAATGCCTCATTGCTGCCCCTATGGGCCTCATTCACATTTTCTTTTTTTCTTTTTTTAGTTTTAGAATCTTCATTGTAGCCTATATGACTCCTCCCACTTAACTCTATGGGATGATTCAGCACAGGACGGTATGGCAAACCCGCACATACAGTAATCAGCTTTGCCATACCATCCTTGCAAATATGCACTCCCTGCTGAATTTGCGAAGCCAGCACTGCGACCAAGGTTGCAGGCTGGGATAACCATTGCGACCATCGGTTGTGATGGTGGATGGCGCCGGTCAGTTCAGTAAGCCTTACTTGCGCAGGTTGGCCAGCTTGCAAGGCCAGGAAACTATGTCCATGGATGCAGGTCCTGGCCTTACCTCCTTTTCCAGCCAACCCTGCGACCACACCACCCCGAATTTGCCTCTGCCTGTCAATCAATGTGATCACACAGGACCCATTCTGCACATGCAGATTCCTTATAATTGGGAATCTGTGTTCTGCATTGCACTAGCATGGAATGCTGAACCAGCCTTTATATACTGCTCCTATTTAAATGTAAAGTCCCAAACTCTCCCCCACTCTGCCTTCCCTCCATCTTTCTCCCAACTTACCTGGTTACCCTTTGACTCTTCAACCTCTCATCTTGGTTCCTGTTTGTCTCTCTTTATTTACTGTAGCTTCAGCATTATTTGGGTTGTTTCACCCTACATGACTATCCATTATATACTGATAGACCCTGTTGATGTCATGTGCTTAGTTTATTTTTGGAAACTTAATTATACATTAAACATTTTAAAACAGAGAATTGTCCTTCGTGACTTTCAATGTGACCTTCAGATTCTACTCCAAACAAATGCCAGGCCATACATATTTTACACACATATTGGGGCTGATGCATGATTAGATGAAAATCAGACATATGTATTACTCCTTATATTTGCTTGTCTGCAGTGTAGTATATAGCTGTGTACCTGCCCTCTATCTGTATGCTTGGTTTGTTGTTTGTCATCTTCATCAGTGTGCTCTTTCACCACCAGGTAGGGTACAGGATGCCAGCGGTCAGAAACCCAATGCCAGTATCCTGACAGGGTTAGGATACTGATACCTGTCATCAGTATCCTAACCCTACCTTTTTACCCTAACCCTCTCTCCCCACTGCCTAAACATATCCTCCCCCTAGTACCTAAACCTAACCTCTGCCCCATACCCTAAACCTAACCCTCCCCCCTTAGTGCCTAACCCTCCCCCTAGTGCCTAACCCTAACCTCTAACCTCTCCCCAACCCTTCAATACATTATAAACGCTGATATTCTAAGTGCCAGCATCCCGCATGTCGTGATTATGACCACATTCTGCACCATCAAATACTTGGTGCAAATGTTACGATTGGAAACAACAGAATTTATGCATAAATCTAACTCTGCAATTGCCTGCAGATGCAATAATGCAAACTCATTGAAGTTTGCCTTCATGAAAACATACAGCCTACAGTATTTTCACCTTTTTAGTAGAAAGTAGAAATATGATTAAAATGTTTATTACACTGATTGCATAGTTTATATTCTGCAGGCAGACATACATTCAACTCAGCACCATGACCACTGTGTGCATTGATCTTTGTTTGTATTTGGAGTGTTTAACTTAATGGCCAATACTTTTCCTTTAGCTGTATGAGATGTTCCCCCAAATCATGAAGTACATCCCCGGGCGGCACCAGAAGATTTTTACTTACATGAGAAAGCTTTTGCTCTATGTGGAAAATAGGGTTGACATGAACCAGAAGAATTTGGACCCCAATAATCCGAGGAATTATGTTGATGCTTTCCTCATTAAAATGGAGAAGGTAAACACGGTCATTTATAGTGTGTATATATTGTCAGTGGTCAAGTCACACTCCAAAAATATACTGGTAGGTTAATTGGCTCCCAACAAATATTAACTTTAGTGTGTAAGTATGTGCGTTCACAATAATAAAAATGATAAAGAAATAGTTATATTATTTATCAAAAGTGATGTTACCAAAACCTGCTACTGTTAACATTGACATTACCAATGTAAGCAAAGTATTAATGAAGCATTAACTAAGTTTTAATGATCAATAACTAATTTCTTTATGATATGTCTGATGGTTTTAAAGAGTGTTTTTAGATAAAAGATGTTAGCTATAACATGGCGTTCACTAAGGGGTCTATTTATTAAGACCAAAAATACAGTAAAGCCTCTGAAAATGGTTGTTTTTGGAGGCATGCCTTATTATTGACCATCAAGGTTATTTACCAAAGGGGATAATGAAGCAGACATCAGTGATGTCTTCTGCAGTCCCTGTCTTTATGAGGTCTTCTATGGAAACTGACTCATTTACCAAGCTCCAAAAGGTTCACTTTTCAGATCTTGGCCTTGTTAGCTATCAATGGCTTTAACACATAGCAGATTGTATGCTGCAATTACCCTCCATCCAGTGTAAAAAACAACCAAACTACTCTGACTCTGATAGCAGATAAAGGGACACATGTAGCAACATTTTATTTGCAATAAAATTACATTTTTGTTAATTTATAGTATTTAGATTTTTTTTGCAGATGTAGTATATGAGTTATCACATTTTGGAATCATAGAAATGAATTGAATTGCATACATTTTTCATATGGATCAAAATATTACCTCTTTTTTTTGACTTATGACTTCTGTAATTATCAGCATGATCTGAAGGTGTAATTTGGAACTGAAGAGGATTTTTTGTAACCTTATCCAGTATTGTTAGACCAGTCAGGCTGCCAGAAGAGGGTCCAAGTAAGACTATGGCAGCTACAAAGCCCAGTGTGCCTGAAGGGCAGAGGGGACCAGGAAGCCAGTGTCCAGACCTGCAGTCAGGCAGGGAGGACCACAAACTCTAAGACTGTTTGTGTGATGCTGTAACAGCCAAACAGAAGGCCAGAAGGCCAGTGTCCACACCTGCAGGAGGCAGGGAGGACCACAAGAGAGACTTTGTATGAAGGCCAGGAGGCCATGTCTATACCTGTTACAGGATTGAGATTTTTAAAACTGTGTTACATTTGCAGTCTAGCTGCCCATAATAGTCTGGTTCAAGAAGTGAATAAGTGACCTGGATGGGCGCTTGGAATTTGTTTTTTTGTTTTTTTTACTGAATGCTGACAGAAAAACTCCACTTATTTTCATTTAACCTGAAAAGCTGCATGTGGACACTTATTAAACACCAAGGCACTGCATTACTGTCCCATCTATCAAGCTAAATTACCTCAAGTTATCACTATATATATATATATATATATATATATATACACATATGGTGTAATGGTTAGTAGTACTGCCTCATAGCAGTAAAGTTGTGGGTTCAATTCCCACCATGGCCCTAACTGTGTGGATTTTGTATATTCTCCCTGTGCTTGAGTGGGATTCCTCTGGGTTCTCCGGTTTCCTCCCACACTCCAAAAATATACTGGTAGGTTAATTGGCTCCCAACAAATATTAACTTTAGTGTGTAAGTATCTGCGTGTACATGTGGTAGGGAATATAGGGGGGAGGTGGAGGGGGTGAAGATCAGATGAGGGCTATAACTTCATCTCCGGATATAGGGGAAAAAGTCAGAGCTGGTGAGATGAATGTGGAGTGATAGGCTGGCAAAGGAGGGTGTGGGTTGTGGAGGGTCTGGTGGGATATGATGTTCTGACATATGGGGGTATATTTACTAAAATGAGATGTTTTAGAAGTGGAGATGTTGCCCATAGCAAAATCAGATTCTAGCTATTATCTTCTTAGAAGGTGTTAGTTAAATGTTAAGTAGAATCTGATTGGTTGCTGTGGGCAACATCTCCACTTTTAAAAACTCTCACTTTAGAAAATATACCCCATGGAGTCACTTTTAGATGTAAAGTAGGTGTCAAAGTCAAGGGCAGAGAGTGATGAGGGTAGGGAATGGAGGGGGGAGCAGAGGAGGAAGTTGAGAGTGGTGAAAAGATGCCAGGGGTTTGAGGACTTGGAGGAGATGAGGTTTTTGAAATATGACTGTTTAGAGAGGGAAAGGGCAGCACTGTAGGTTGAGATCATACATTTGAAGAGGAGGAAGTCTGCCTTAGAGCGTGATTTCCTCCACTGTCCTTCAATGGTTCGTGAAAACTTTTGAGGGTATCTGGTGCATTTAGAATGCCTGGGGTGAGTAGTGATTGCCAGAGCAACAGCGTCAAAAGCAGAAGCAAGGGAGGCATTGAATAGCGAGATTGCTTGTTCAGGGCAGGAGAGAGAGACGATAAGGGACAGAAGTGAGTCAAGCAGAGAGGATCAGGAAGTGCTGTTGATAGCCTCAATTTTCAGTTTAGTGATAGCAGCCTTAGGAGGTAGAGGTGGAGAAGGATAGAGGGATAAGTGAAAAGAGAGAAGGTGATGGTCAGAGAGGGGTAATGGGGAATTTGTGTAATCAGCGAGGATATAATTTTAAAGTACAATACTACAAATAATGCTCTATAAAATTTAATACAGTGTATAGCATTGCTGAGACCACAACACTAAACATAGGTAATGTTTATTTGTCTTCTGTGTCTCCAGGAAAAGATGAATCCCAGAAGTGAATATCACCTTACCAACTTGGTGAACAGCACTTTACAGATTTTCTTTGCTGGGGTAGAAACTATCAGCACAACTCTGACTTATTCTCTCCTAATTCTTTTGAAATATCCAGATATCCTTGGTATGTAATGATAGATAATCAATGCATCTGGTCTTTTCTGAATATGACATAATGAATACTGATTTTTAAAGGCTATGGTTCTGATTCAGAGTAGTACTCTAATGCAAATGTTTTTACTAATTTTGCCGCTTAGCATTTGCTAAAACATGCTAATGCATCAGTCGGCAGAATTTGTATTGAGATGCCCACCAGAGCCTACGCAGCTGCTCACAACTGAGTACACAAAGTCAGCATTGGATGCAGATCCGGAAAACATTGACTCCTCGAGTCAGTCTATGGTCATTCAGAATGTCCACAGTAACTGAGACGCTGGAGCATTGTTCACTGCATGCGCAATCGTAGACGCTGTCAAGTACATGCAAAGGAAATGGCCCCGACATGTCCACGTTTTGGTCAAAACTTCCCGTAACCACCCACAAATGGTGTCTTCTTGTCAATCAATTGCGAGTGAATGCTCACAGCAAGCTCGTTCACAATTAATTTGCTATTTGTACACAATGCAGCTGTGATGCATGCACAGTCCACCGATAATTGCTCAACTTTGTTGCTGTGGTAAATTATGAAATATTATTTTATAATTTTTGATAAATAGCCAAAGTCCACAAGGAGATTGATGAGGTCATTGGTCCAGACCGGAGCCCCAAGGTGGGAGACAGAAACCAGATGCCATTCACAGATGCAGTGATCCATGAAATACAACGATATATAGACCTGCTCCCAATGGGTGTGCCAAGGAAAACCACAAGAGACATCACATATAGAGGGTACTCTATACCAAAGGTAGATGTCCTAATCTGAAATGATGAAGCATTATTGTTGGTAAAAATATATAGGCAGTTGCAGAATGATTGATATTATATAACCTTGGTATCTTACTAAAAGACAATGGGTTGATTCACTGATTGTGAGAGACCTGTGCATGAACAGGATCTGTGCTGCTCCTGTGCAGGTCTCTCTCTGTGAGATTGCTCATAGTTCCCCAATGATAAGCATGATTGACCTGCTGTAGCATTTGGGTGGCAGAGCGGGGCCAATGACCAGGACCATTCTACAAAATGGGGGCATGTTGCAACCATTTTGTAGGCATTGTCAGGCCAAGGTCTTCCGATGAGACTTCCTGGCCCCAGCTGAGCAGTTCCGCCAGTCATTCTGAGTAAACTGAGGCTTACTCAGTTGACAACTTTGTGCAACCATGGCAACCAATGGTCGCAATGGTGATCTGATGCTGCATCTTAGGATGCAGCACTCAGATCTGCGAAGCTGTCAGGAAGTGTCTATTTACACCTGATGCTTCCTAGAGCATTAAGAAAGAAGCAACGATACTAACAGCATACACTTCTGAATCAGCACCAATGATTTTTAATTTACACTACCTACAGTTACAGCTATCATGGTCTCTTTCTAAAGCTATTACTGTTTATATGAGTTTCCATATTAGGGGTAAATTTGCTAAGAATCGTGTCTGGCCTCGTATTGAACTCACTTGGACATGAACAAACTCACAAATTTACTAAGAATCATGCTTGAGTGCAGGGGACAGACCTGCGCCAGGGAGTAGGTAAGTATGTAGTGTGTATGGGGGTGAATGTGAGTGTGAGCGTATGTGAGTGAGTGCATGTGTAATAAAATAATAAAACAATAGTTGTGTGTGTACTGTCAGTATTTACATTTTTCCACAGTGGGGGTACCCGTGCAAGTGGCCTTCTGGCAATTTTAGTTGTAAAAGTGCCGCAGGACAGGCTTGTTGGTACCTGTAGTTCTACTGTGAAAAACAATACTAATATTTATTTATACCATTCCTCTGTACCCAGCAGCCAGGGGTGCAGGGAAGAGCCCAGGACTTGTTAATGTTTGGGAAGGGAAATACATTTTGGGGCGGGGGGGCACTTTGCAAGGATTTACAGCCCTGGGCTAACCAGTTTGCTTCTGTGCCATTCAGCCTATTGCTGGTTAGAAGAAAATAGGGGGAACTCCACTTTGGATTCTCCTCTATCAGTACGGGACCCCACATCCTTTATTTTAAAATTTTTAACACTTTAATGCCTTTATATCACTCAGATGCCTGCACAGATCACACTGGTCTGTGCATGCTTCTGCACAACATGCTACTCAGGAAGGGGTCTATTTTTAACTTCTATATTTTGCTGAGCTTGCTCTATTTACAATAGTGTTTACACACAAAAGTTTTGGTAAATGCTGGTGTTCTATTCCTGTCTATGGAAAGTAATTGTGAGTTTGGCCTATGATGTACTGACTTCTATTTGTCTTTTCACCCGTGTTTTGCAGATGTATTCATGTTTTTTCACCCTTGTGACTTGTACTGTAACTAAGGGGTAAATTTACTGAGAATCAAGTTTGGGCGAGTTTGGGTGATTTTGCAAAATCATGTGAGTTTAGCCTGTTTTTCAAACTCGCAAATTTACTAAGACCAAATAGGTGTGAGTTTGGAAGTGAGTTTTCTCTTCTCACTGTTAAAACTCATGTAAGTTTGCAAACTTGACTAAACTCACCATCGGCCAAACTAGGAAGTACTGTACTTTACATGAAAAAGTCGAAACTCGCAAATTTACAAAGAATCGAGTTTACAATCTGGGGTGAGTTTGTAGCAAACTCACTGATAAATTGATGTTTCAAATAGACCACCTCCTGAGCTGCGAGTTTGGCAGAAGCATACACAGATCTGTGTGATTGGTGTATGTTTCTGCCTGAATACCTAATATAAAGTGGGTTTTTTTTTATAAAAAAAAAATATGTAGGGCCCCCCCAAAAGCCTAATCAGCCCAGGACTTGCCAGCCAGTCCTGGTTCGTAAAATTACGGGAAACAAAATGAGTAGGGTTCCACAGTAATTTAGGAACCAGCACCCGGCTGCAGGGGCAGTCCTGGTTTTAATTATAGGGGGCAAAAAAAATTGTGTAGGGGTCCCCCTATAATTAAAACCAGCACCGGACCCAAAACAGCCGGGCTGTAATGCCACAGCATTATCAGCCCAAGCTAGTCAGGCCAAGCCGGAGATCTCAGGGGAGATGCGGATCCCCCCCTGAAATCCCAGGCTTGATCTGAAGCCCGGGGCTCTTCCCTGCACCCCAGGAGCATTGGGTATGTGGATAATAAAGTGAGAAATATAAGGAAACAATTGTATTTTAAAATGGGACTATAGGTACACGCATGCCTGCCCTTTGGCACTTGTGGAACCAAAAATTACAGCAGACGGCTGGCACCCGTACCCCCACTGTAAAATAAATAGTTAAATAAGACAAAACACACGCACCGTGCCTAGTAAAACTTTATTTCATACACCTACCCATTCACACATACTTGCCTGCTGCAGATGTGTATGTCCCCTTCTCAAGTAGGATCTGTGTGCCTGGCCCTGCAAAAAAGAATCTGGTTTTAATTATAGGGGGACCCCTATGCAATTTTTTGGCTCCTATAATTCAAACCAAGACTGGCTCTGCAGCCAGGTGCTGGTTCCTAAATTACAGTGTAACCCTACTCATTTTGTTTCCCGTAATTTTAGGAACCAGGACTGACTGGCAAGTCTGGGGCTAGTTAGGCTTTTGGGGGGGACCCTACATCAGTCTTTTTAAAAAACATTTAACCTATTTTTTATATGTAGACAACCCAAGCAGCCTTGATATATACACTGATGTGTGCAGGCTACTTGCCTGGGTTAGTTTTGGAGAGAGAAAACACTGCAATCTCAGGTAAGTAATCTCATCTAAACTCGCAATTTGGGGGGAAAAAACTAATTCTACTTCACCATCGGAAAACTCACTTTCAGCTGAAGTCACTTCTTCGTAAATTTGTGAGTTGAAAAATGGGAAACTCACCCGAGTTTCAGTGAGTCAAAGTGAGTAAAGAAAAACAAAACCCGCCCAAACTCGATTCTCAGTAAATTTATCCCTAGGAGTTTTTTTGTACAGTATTTGCTATTACCACAAGCCAAATTTACTTTGTTACTTTTCCTTATCATCTTACAATGCCTTTCCTTTACCAGGAAGTTTTATGGTGGGCCTGCATGTCTTAGTGAAAGCTGGTAAACAACCATTTTTATCAGTATTGGAACAGTCATTTTTATGGCTGGTAGAGAAACTACCATGATTTAGCAATTCTACTTCAGACCCAGAAACCTCAATTCTAGTCAATCTATTGTATTGGGTTTCAATTGAGACACTTTCCTTAGTGATGGATGTTCCTAATCAGCAGTTACATAATTATTTCCAAAAGATCTTTTCTAAAAGTTGTAAAAGTGGGGGTTCCAGGGAATCTTATCACTGCCTCAGCAGTCACAGCCCAATGATGACAAGAATGGTTCCAGTTGTGTTCAGCATTAGGATTATAGTTTTTGGGGAATGGGTCCACTAATTTGTTTGCAGGTCCCCTCCCCATGGAAGATTGTGAACCATGGTGATGAGACTGGGCTTGGTTCCCAATATGTCAGGAGTACACATGTTAGGGACCAGTCCATACTTTACAGCCTGATGTTGGCTTCCCCAATGTCTCCCTGTTTTAGTGGGAACCAGAAATTATAGATTTGGTGATGGTTATAGATTTATTTATTTTTTGGGGGGTGCACACACGTTTTTCTTATATTATTGATTTATTTTTAACAATTTAACAATACAATATGCAGAAGTCTTCATAGGCATATTTATAATGGGGGCACAGTGTATGGTGCATATGGGCACAGGAGTATGTTGATGTCATCAGTGTGGAAGCAATAAAGTGGTCATTGTCGGTGTGGGGTGGGAATGAGTGTAGGTTGAAATTATGTTGGAGATCTAGCGTGAAGAGCAGTGGATTTGTAGGTCAGGATTAAGAGTTTGAACTTGATTCTATAGGAGACAGGAAGCCATGGTAATGATTGGTATCTAATTGTAAATTAGGCACTTAGTGGCCAATCTTCAGAAAGGATTTTATGGCCTCAAGCAACCAGACCCTAGAATTAGACGAAAAACTCTTGCATGGAGGGACAAAATCATTATCTATACAGTAAGCTTGAAAACAATGCATGGCTTCATGCCTTGATTTTGGTGACTGATGTGCAAGTATGTTATGAACAAGAGCATTTGAGTTACTCAAACATTACACCAAATTACTGAGATAAAAATATAAGAAATATCACTCAAATTAAGCAAGATGAAGATAAAAGTTTTCTATTAAATCAGAAAAATAAAATATAAGAAAATTAGCATGTTCTGGAATGGACAAGATGAAGCATGGGAAAGTTCCTATGTTCCTATAGAATTTTTTACACTTGAAAAATGAAAAAGGGAAGATAGTGTTGCCAGATAACCAAAAATGTTGAAAGATGATTGGCTAACTACTGTATAGTTCAAATCTACAATAACAAAGACATAAACTGCTGTTACATCTGATACAATGCAGATATGTTTAGCCCTGTCTCAATTGACCATTGGAGTGGATCTTCCGATTCTGGTGTTGATGGAGTGAGCTACATCTACATTCAGCTCCATTGCCCGCTCAGCTCCCCACTTCTCTTACCAGCTTCCCTCAGCAGACTATTGGCATCCACATTGCAGTGCATGGAGAAGTATTTAGCCTCTCTGATGCCCGCTAAACAACATATTTCCCGCTCTGAGAATAGCTGCACCACCTCCAATATGGCCACAGTTTCCAGAGACCTCAGAGCTCCAGACTTGCAGCCACCAGACCTGCCAGTCATGGCACCTTTGTCCCCAGGCACCGGTACTGTGACCTCCCTCTCCTAAGAAGATATTGTACACACTATTAAAGAGACTGTTAGTACCTTGCTGAAAAAGCAGGCTACAGGACAGGCCTGAGTGCTACAATAGGTGGTAGCAGATATAAAGGGGCAGATCCAGCAACTTGCACTAAGGATCTCCATAGTGGAAGACAGACTAGGAGAGACTTTCCAAGAAGATGTTACTGTTTTAAAATCCCAGGCTTCCATATTACAGAAATTGTTATTATCAGATCTGTGCTAAATTGCATGATCTGGAAAATAGATCTCACCGTAATAATTTAAGAATTGTGGATTTATCTGAAACTTTGAATGGATCCGTGCCTTACTAACTTTTGTGATCTATGATACCAGAAATGCTCAGTATTGAAGATCCTGCTACTGATTTGAGTCTTATGACTGCTGATGCAGCAAAGTTTATAAAGCTTGGACTGTACTGCAATGTTCTATACTGCAAGTCATGGTTTTTTTATTGTGTTCATACTGTTTATATTTATAGAAACATAGAATTTGATGGCAGATAAGAACCACTTGGCCCATCTAGTTTGCCCCATTTTTAAACATATTATTACCTCCACCCTTATTGATCCTTACTTCTTCTGAAGGATATCCTTATGTCTATCCCATGTATGTTTAAATTGCTCTACTGTCTTAGCCTCTACCACCTTGTTAAAACCCTTTACACAGTATATTTGAAAGTTTCTATCATGTCCACACTATCCCTTCTCTGCTCCAAACTATACATATTAAGATCTTCAAGATCTTTTAGTCTTTCCTGGTATGTTTTGTGGTGTAGATCTTGCACCATTTTAGTTGCCCTTCTTTGTACAGTCTCTAATGTAATAATATCCTTCTGGAGATATGGCTTCCAGAACTGAACACAATATTTGAGATGAGGACGTACCAATGACCTATACAGTGGTATTATCACTTCTTTCTTTCTGCTACTGATTCCTCTCCCTATGCAACCAAGCATCTGACTTGCCTTCCTCATTGCTTTGCTACAATGTTTGCTTGCTTTTAAGTCACCTGAAGTAGTGACTCCTAGATTCCATTCCTCTTCAGTAGTTTCCAGTATAGTGCCATTAATACTATATTTAGCCTTTGGATTTTTGAGACCCAAGTGTATTATCTTGCATTTTTTGGCATTAAACTGTAGTTGCCACGTTCCTGACAATTCCTCTAGTCTACCTAGATCATCAATCATTTGTTTTACCCCTCCTGGTGTATCTATCCTGTTGCATACCTTTGTGTCATCTGCAAAAAGGCAAAGTTTCCCTTCAGTACCATTTGCAATGTCACAAATAAAGATATTAAAAAGCACTGGTCCAAGTACAGATCCCTGAGGTACTCCACTGGTAACATTTCCCTCTTGAGTTTGCACTCCGTTTACTACAACTCTCTGTTTCCTATCCTGCAGCCATGATCTTATCCATTCAACTATCTTTGTATCCAATCCCATGCTTTCCAGTTCATTTAACAGTCTGCGATGTGAAACATTGTCAAAAGCCTTGCTAAAGTCTAGATAAGCTATATCTATGCCCCCCCTTTATCTATTTCCTTAGTCACCCAGTCAAAAAAGTCAATAAGATTTGTTTGAAATTATCTCCCCCAAGTAAATCCATGCTGTTTGCGATCCTGCAAATTGTTGGAGTTCAGATAATCTACGACTTTTTCTTTTAAGAGTTTTTCCATCAATTTCCCTACTACTGATGTAAGGCTCACTGGTCTGTAGTTGTTTGCCTCTTCCTTGCTTCCACTTTTGTGTAGTGGGACAACGTTTGCTTTTTTCCAGTCCTCTGGAACTACTCCAGTATCTAGTGACTGGTTGAAAAATTCTGTTAAAGCTGTTACCAGCACCCCTTTAAGCTCTTTAGAATCCTTGGATGTATCCCATCTGGCCCCATTGATTTATCCATTTTCAGTTTTGAGAGTTCTGTTAGGATCTTCTCTGTAAATGTGCTTGTTCCTACCTCATTTTTCTGATTACACCTGCAACTTAACTGTGGCCCCTTGCCCTCTCTCTCAGTAGTGAATACTGAACAAAAATAATTATTAAGATGGACAGCTATCACATTGTCTCCTTCAATAAGACTCCCTCTTTCTGTCTTTAGTCTTTTTTTCCACCTTTTGTTTTTCTCCTTTCGCTTATATACTTAAAAAAGTTTTGCCCCCTTTACCCAATGACTGTGCCATTTTCTCCTCAGCTTTTGTACATTGTAAGATGCTGCAGAACCCTATTGACACTATATAAATCAGTGATTTCCAACCTTTTTCAACGCGCGGCACACCGAACTCTATTTTAATAATTCCAAGGCACACCATCGGTCCCCCAGAGAAAAACATGGACATTGGGACCCATGATGCGACAGGACGGGATGACATATACACTGGCCCCCGCAGAAGAAAACAATCACATTGGTCCCCACAGAAATCAAAATAAAACACATTGGCATCCATTGAAAACCAAATAAACATATTGGCCCCAAAGAAAACAAACATAAAACACATTGGCCTCCACTTAAAAAAAAATCACTCTGGTCTCCACAGAACGCAACATACATACATTAGCCCCCACAGAAAGCATCATATTACACATTGTCCCCACAAAAGGAAAAATAATACATTGTCCCCACATAAAAAGTCACATTTCCCCCACACTCCATTGTCCCCAAAGAAAGCAAAACAATACATTATTCCCACATACCAAAAAAAACATAACCACACTTGTCTCTACAGAAACGAAAATATTTGATATGGGCCGTACCTGTCTGTGTGTGTCAGATAAAGGTGCTCCCTGCCCGTCAGCCGTGGAAGCAGGTGCAGTGGAAGCCTGTCATGGTGGAGGACCTCTCACTGCGCAGCAGTGAGCACTGTGTGGGTGGGATGGCATAGCGGTGGTCGTGACCTATGATGTCATACCGCCACCGCATCTCCATTGGTCACGTCCCATACAGCGGCTGAGCCAGCCAGAAAAGCCAGCGCTACCCGGACCATTAATTATGGGGTTTTACACTGGGCCCGGGATCTATACCTCTTCTCCAGCGGCACAACTGAAAAACGCTCACAGCACACTAGTGTGCTGCGGCACTGCGGTTGAAAACCACTGATATAAAGAAAGGTTAATAATAATAATAACTCACGGGAGATGCTATTGAATCCTGTGATGTGAGATGATGTTGGAAAGATTTAATTGTGGCATGTAGTCTATACCCTTTCTCCTCTGTTTGGGTTTGCTTCTAACAGCAACTGCTCTTTGATTCTATAGATGACTTTAGTTTCTATGTTGTTGCAATTCAAGTTTCTCCTATTGTCAGCCCTGGACATACATACTAACTGACTTGCTGTCTATTACCATGGGGCCTCACTTACTTATTCCATCTGCATATGTTTTGTTTTATTATGATGTTTAAAGGTGTTATTTATGTTATGATTGTTCTTGTAATTCCAATAACCTGTAATTCTCTCTTTTCTATCCTACTTTCTCACTTAACTTTATTTACCCGTTTTTTCTCTGGCTACATATGCTGCTGATTTGTATAAGGTTTTAATATAGATAAGTTGGTCTTGAAACTTCTTTACTCCAGATTGCTGAGAATGTTTATCTTAAGATTTACTGTGAAGTCAATTGTTTTCCTTTTTGCTCTGAGGTCTATTAGGTCTACTGGAGCATGTTTAATTTTTAAGCATTTCTTTTGGTTGTTTTTGTCTAATTGTTTGTCCACCCTCTCTGTTGTGTATTCCCTGTTGTGTTTTCCACTATAGTCCTTCTGATATGTTGCTACAGAAGAACTTTATTACAGCACAACTATGTTTTCTTCACTCTATATTGTTTTGCCTGCCCATCATTATTGGAAATGTATTTGATTAAATTAGGATCTCGGAGTGTGGGAAGTATCAATTCACCAATGAAATGAAATAAAATATTACTATAACTGAATAAGCTCCATTTTAATTTGGTCTTTCTACAGGAGGCCCATTTACTACCACAAAAACTGTGCTGATTCTAGTGAAAAATCAGTTGCAGATTGAGCTAATGTTGCACATATCCATTATGTTTTATGCACAGTTTATGCTCCAAATTCATTTTCCCAAAATGTTTTTTAATCCCTTTTAACCCAACTGTTTCAGTTTATGCCACCATCACTAAATGTAAGGGTTGACTTTAATATTCTCTCCTAGATATAAAGATCCAAGCGGTCATCTTCCTAAGTTAGGAGTTTCATTTCTTGCCATGACAAATGTATGGAGAACTAGACATTCTCTAGATAAAGAGATCACAATCCTCTCTACCACCCATGGTATTCTGGGCCTGAATCAAAGATGGATGCTAATGAGATCGCAGCTGCGATTTTTCAAGGAACACAACTGCAAAAATATACTGTCTGCAAAGATGACTCAAGCACAGAGATGCCCACTGCTGCCTTCTTCCCTGCATGCGACGATGCATACCTATGTAAATATTTGTAACATCGCCACACAAAGGCACCATTTTGCCCATGTGGAAGGTCTGACCAGCCCCAGCCTTGGGAGCTCTCCTGACATGCAGAGTTGCATATGCACTCGCAGTGGCTAATTTATGCATGCCCATGTAACATTGTTCAAAGGATGCATTTGTTATGGCATACAATTGCAATAGCATCCATCTCTATATCAGGCCCTAGAATATATCTTAGTGGCTGATGCATTAATAACCAAGGCTGTAGCTATAGAAATTAAACCAATGTGTTCTTCACATCATGCACTATTCTGGATAGCTCTTACCACCACAACAGATAGAGGCACCTTTAGGCTATGGAGGTTTCCGACTTACCTTTCTTCACTTTTGAGATGTAGGAGCAAAGTTGATGCTTATTGGGAGCAGTTCGGACTTAATACTATTCAGCACGAACAGGAAGACCCTCTTGTTTTTTGTAGTCATCTAAGGCAGTTCATTGTATAATTGTGCTTTCTTCCCAGTGTCGTAAAGAGTTTTTTGAGCTATATAAACATGTTCAAACCTCTTTAATGTGGGCATAACAATTATTCAAAACATCAACCCTCACTAAGTAGTGAACCAGATTACACTACAGCTAAAACCCAATTTGATGAGATATTGTCTAAAATGGGGGACTTTTTCTCCTTCCATATAAACCACAAGTTTTTTTTAATTTGGTAACAAATCAGTAGGTCTACTCTTTAACCTTCTGAGGAGATCACAACTTGCCTCCTTGATCAACAATCTGCATAGACATGATCATTCTTATACAAACAATAGTACAGAATTGAGGTACTTTGATCATTCTACAAATCCATATATGCCCAGCCGCCTATAGAAAAACAGGCTAAAGCTGCTTTCTGGTGGGGAATTCACTTACCTCAGTTAGAGTAGGACATTATAGACCAGCTATGTGCTCCAATCACCTCTACTGAGGTGCGGTTGGTTATTCAAAAGTTGAAACTGGCTAAAACTCCTAGTCCCGATGGGTTTACAGGGGAGTTTTACAAGAATATATTGCCTAGAATCTATGATACTCTTACTAATGTATTTAACATTATCTGAACTGATACTACATTTCCAAAATATTTTAATTATGCCATCCTCAAAATTCTCCCCATGCCATACAGAGACCCAGACTAACTAATTCCTACAGGCCCATCTCTCACTTAAATGTCAATTAAAAGTTACTGATGAAAAACTTGGCAGAGCGGATCAAACTATTACTAACTTTTATCATCTATATGAACCAGAGAGGATTTATTTTTTTTATTGTCATTTAGTGGTAATATTAAAAAAATGATCAGCACAGTGGGTGGAATCCTCCAGAGCTTATTGTAGTGTTACACACTAAAATATATCTGAACTGGGGATTTATCAAATAGCTTACAAGATCTCTTTCATTCCTCATTAACTAGTTCTATACATTGAAATGTACTATATTGACTTTACAATCCACCACATATCAATTATAGTTTAACCTTGAACAACATTACATGTAAGTCTCTCTTTTGGTTGCATTAATATTTTAATCTAACTTACTACTCACAATCAATTTTAGATTTTGTTGTATGTTCCCATTTGTGTCCTTGCTTTTGTCTCTGTCTTGTATTGTATCCTTTACATTAGTCTATGTTTAAGGTCTTATGGTTTACTGCAGGGGTGTGGGCACTGGTTACTTCACTCTAAATAACACTGGAAGTGTCTTCCATATATTATATTGCTATGACCTTATCTGTAATTGTAATAATTTTCTTCCCTCTACTTGTATGTAACATGTTGGATGTTTTCTTTATACATCATGTCCCTTTTCCTTAATTGAGTAAAACACTAGAAAAATAAATAATTGCTCTACCCACCCTCAAACTTGACTATGGAGCCAATAGAATGTATGACACAATAGTTGAAGTTCGTCAAGAGGCATTATGGTTTATTTTTTGATAATTACTAATTTAAATATTATTATATTATATTTATTCTATTATGTTACCAGAGAAAGTCCAAAAATTAATATAGTATATGACATTGTGGTACAGTAGAAAATAAATAGGTTAACCCTAATAAAAACGGACACTAAGCAAAAGTTTATTAAGATGCATGTATCCAAGGGATACACATAAAGGGTTAACCTTCATTCTTGTATGTTTTTCAGCAGACCAATGTGTTTCCAATGTTGACCACAGTGCTGAAAGACCCCAGCTGCTTCCCATACCCAAATGAATTCAATCCCAAGAATTTTCTTGATGAAAATGGTGCATTTAAAACGAATGATGCCTTTATACCTCTATCAGCAGGTATACACACTAAGAAACATAAATAATTATTTCTAATAGTATGTGAAGTAATTGCTGGTCATTGTGGAGATGAGAAAATAAAATGTAAGTTTCACCATCCAAAATTTCTCAAACATTTATACAAAAATTACTACACTCACAGCAGAAAGTGCCTTCATTTCTACTATTTATATATGTATACATAGGAGGTGCCAGAGTCAATATATACAGTTTATATTAAAAAAGTATCTGGACTCCTGATTTTTTTGTTTTGGCAAAACCAATCTTAGATGTTATGGTTTTGGTTTGGGCAAAACCACCCTCAGTGTTTTGGTTCAGATTTGTTTTTGTATTTCTTTAAAATTGCTAAAAATTGATAGAAAGAAACAGCTAAAATCATGTAATTTGGACCCATTTACATGCAATCCAAAACTGAGATTTCAAGTTCAGAACTTACAACAGACCCGAGTCGGGACTCAATTCTATTCAGAACCCCAAAAGTGATCTGAGCCAGGACTCGATTTGACTTAGAACCCCTAAATTCAGGTGTGTTCCTATTAGAGATGTGCTTTGGTTTTGGTTTTGGATCTGAATTAATCTTCATGTTTTGGTTTTGGTTTTGCAAAACCACCCTCAAGTGTTTTGGTTTTAGATCTGATTTTTTTTAAAAATTATAAAAAAACAGGTAAAATCATTTAATTTTGACCTGTTTATATGCAATCCAAAATCCGAGTACGGTTTATAAAACTTAGTTCAAGCTGACTGCAAAATGAAGTCGGGACCTGTTTCAACTCGGAACTCCAAAGTGATTCCAAACTCGGACTTGGTTCAACTTGGAACCCTTAAATTTGGTTGTTGTCGGTTCTCTACGAACCAGACCTGCTCATCTCTAGTTCATACGCAGGAAACCAAACTTGCACATCTCTACTAGATATCAATATATATGAATTAGTTGTCTTAATGCAGCCCTACTTGTATATTTTCCAGCAGTAGGGGGAGTAGAAAATATTATGCAAGAACCACTGCAAGTACTCTAATCCATAATCTGTTGGGTAACACCTGATGAGGAACTGCGCTTTTTAAAATGAAAACACCACATCTGATATGGCAGATTAAATAGTAACAGGACACACTATATTTAAAAACAAGAATATACATATGGATTTAATAATGTAGAATGAAAATCAATAAACAGTACCGATAATAACCAGACTGATTAAATGATCCTACAAATTGATACATATTTTAGGATTATAATGTGACTATATCATACTAGAAATAAAACTCCCCTGCTGCAGACACTAAGGGGTGAATTCAATTGCTCACGCGGAGGCTGTCAGTGATGGGTGCCCGATGGAGCAATTCAATTGTTGCTCCATTCGGGCGCAATAGCCATCGGAGCCGACATTTGTGTTCTCAGTCTCCTGAGGTGGCGATCAGAAATGTGTAATAAGTTTGTGATTTGGGCATCCAAACGGTAGTTTGGGAGCCCTTACCAGGACTTTATATGGTTTTTGCCACATTATGTGGCTAAACCCTGTCTAATGCATGGGCACCCAAAAACATTTTATTATAGGACACCAATCTCCTGTCACTTTTGAAGGGAGATCGGGTGGGATAAAGCAATTGACTCACCACCCTTTATGATCTTGGGATGAGAGTTGCAACTGTAACAAATTCAAATATTAGGAGAAACAGATATAAAGCTTGAGTTGAGTATGGAACAGAAAAAAATTGCAAATATACAACTAATAGTTGGTAATTCCTCCCTCATAGGAAAAACACATCCCACTGTTTACAGCCAATAACTAAACAGCTTTTGAGAGATTAGAAATAAACAATGTCAATAAAGAAAATAGTAAATGGGTTAAGTTGTCCTTTAAATTGTGACTGGTACCATTTAGTGATACAGTATATTTTTGTTTTTCACCAGGGAAAAGAATCTGCTTGGGAGAGGCCCTTGTTCGAATGGAGCTCTTTCTTTTTTTAATTACTGTTTTGCAAAATTTTAACTTGAAGTCTCCTGTTCCTCCAGAGAAATTGGACATCACACCAGATATATCTGGACTGGGAAATTATCCAAAAGCTTACAAGATCTCTTTCATTCCTCGTTAACTATTTAGATTTATTTATGAGTTCTGTACATTGAACAAGTTCACAACACACTATTGACTTTCTAATCCACCTCCTATCAATAATATTTCACCTTGATCAATGGTACATGTAAGACTCTCCATTGGTTGCTTTAAAAGTTTACTCTAATATACTACTCACATTCCATTTTATATTTTGTTGGTGTAATGCTCTAACAAAGTATTTAGGGAAATAGAGGGTAATTTTAGAATGGAAAAATTCAACTAAACTCCAAAAAAATGGAAGCATGTAAAATAACTGTAATTGGAATCCACCATAAGCAGTAGTCACTGACTTTTATTAATAGACAGACTGTGACTACTGATGAAAGATTTTCATAGAACTACCTGTATGTTAGTTGATAGAAGCATTTTGTTATCCAGAGCTGTTCTAACATATAAAAGTTTATCGATAAGCACTATTTAAATAATTAAACCTCTTATTGTTAAACATTCTAAAATTTCTGTAAATATAAGATTAACTTACAGTAGTTCTGAAGAGTTATCATTATGGAAAAGAACCTTGAAATATACTGTACATGCTATTCTGTTATTATTGAAAATGTCATAGTGAAAATGCTACAGTACTCTAAACAAAACATTTAATTTGTTTGTTCAAAGATTTTTGTTCTGAATAATATACCTTTGAACCTGCTATTTTAAAATAAAAACTTGTGGCTGTTTTTAATGAAATCAGTTGTTTAAATCACACACTGGGCCTGATCCAGAGGTCCATGGAATTGTAGCCATGACTCCGTATTTTGCCACAGGGCAACTGCGTTTATCTGTTAATGTCGCAGCCAATGGTATTAGAACTTGTTATCTTTCATGGACAAACATCATCTTTCACAGACTTTTTTCCATGAAAGATGATGTTTGTCCATGAAAGATTACATTTTGCCTCTTTCTGAGACCCTAAATTTGGCGGGAAAAATCAGAACTTGTCAGGAAAATCAGAACCAATCCGAGCCTACACATCTCTACTTAGAACAGAGACCAGTCCACCTGCTGCGTATCAGTCACACCATCGGAGATTGTGCCTGCCATATGGATGTGCAGAGTCTCTCTCTGAACATGGACACATATGTCAGTGCTACAAGTCCATAACACTCCTGCATCTTGCTAGCCGTCCCCCTGTTGTCATCCAGAAATGCCCACCAAAATTGCCTCTCTCTGCATTGAAGTGTGCTCTGCAGTTCCCAGCTGTAATCATGAGCAATGTACAGACATAGCCATCTACATCATTGCCGTGATGCGTGTGCATGCATCGTGGCATAGCACAGCAATTGCCAGGCTGTGAGTACTCGCAGCTGGCAATTACCCCTTTGAAGTCTATGGTGTGTGTACACACGCTGTAGCCACGGGCATGGTAGTCGCGCTATCCAAGCCGCAATGCATCGAGGCATAGATGATCATGGCTACGTCTGTAACTCAGACACTTGTGGGTGCTGTATCCATGTGCGCCGGATTGATTTCCACACTTAGGGTCTGGGAGATTCCTCTCAGTCTCCAGGACACATACAATGGGAAGTTTGTTGCCCTACAGTCACCTTCTGATCTGGATGACTTCTGCCTGGCCCTTGGCCTTGATTGATTAGACTGCAATCCCGAATTGGTAAGATTAAACACTACAGCCAGATTTGCTGTTGAGCCTACTGAGATAGGAGGGTAAGCAGATGATAAAACTTCCCTCCCCCCAAAACACCCCCAAATAAACAGAAGTCTAAAGATTTCAGACTTACACCATGTTTAAATACTACTTGAAATATTATATGATACAATTTGCTATATCTTCCTATTATGTTCTTTTCGAAGGCCTTATGTCTTCTACTGACTGAACCACATTCTGCTCTGCAATCTCACTCATTCCATCTGTGAGTTTGTTTGATTTCCTTATTCTCATTGTCTTCCCCTTTATGAACGCACTTTATCATTTTGACTCTGCTGAGAGGCCTAGAGACAACTGCTGTCCTATACTTTGTTGTATCTGTGACACAAATCTAAGTACCTGCATTTAAAGGGAAGTATTCATATTGTTCCGCTTGTGCTCATTTTTTGTATATGTAATGTTGTCATGATTATTGTTTTACACCAAACTTACTAACTCTCTTAGATTGGCAGAATCATTATCCTCCAGTTAGCTCCAACTGCATTCATCATCCTTATGATGCAGATAACTCACTCAAAGTGGTTTGTTATATTTAATAGTTTCCCAGAATTTTCAGCTGTTTGTATTCCACTATATTCATCTTACACCCTTCCTTTTGCAAGCTCAACCGAGGACCTTCCCCATTCATGCTTTAGCCTCAAATGTTACCACCTCTGCACTTTGAGACTAGCCTTCTTCCACTTAATGGTCTAGTGTTTCTTTCGATGTGTCAGTTGGATTCTTAAGTGCTTGTGGTCTAGATGTAACTAGATGCACAGAAAGATGATGTCTTTATTAAGCCATTAAAAATGAGCTAATTATAAAATTAAAATAACTTTTTAAAATATATCATAATAAACAACTGAATTGGTAAAAACTGCTATATATAAAAGGCATTGTTTTTCTTAAAGCTTATGGCCAAATATGCTGTGTCATAAATATTCATAGATAGAAAAAGCAGGTATACTCTCCTTATGGTGTTAGCCCCAGTAGGGTGGGTGTTCTCCCAAATCACAGAAGAATGTAAGGTGGTATTCAGAATATATGTAGAGAAAAAAAGAATAAAAGAATAAAAGACAAAAAATTTATTGTTTTTACAAACACATAATAAAACACCCAAATCGATGGGTAAATCCACACTTATGAATACATAAAATAATACAAGGTGGAGGTTTACCAGAAATCCAGAAATAATGGGTATTTAGAAATAACGTTGGAGGTTTCTGGATACCTTAAAGTGAGACCACTTCCTCTGGATCAACTGGATATCTGCACCAAGGTAAAAATGATGATGTCTGTCACACTGTTGTCAACACATTTCGAGACGCAGGTCTTTTCCTCAGGACAGTGAGACAGTTACTGAACCAGTCCTCCCTTTTATCCTCAAAGCATCAATTACAAAAGTATCACATGATCCAGGGGGAGGAGACGTAAGGAATGTTGCCTTCATAACACATCAAATCATATATATATAAAGTTGATATATTCAATAATTCAATAATGGAGTGAACAAAATGGTATAAACATGCAAAAAAAATAACATAAATACTTAAAACAGATGCACTCTCTCTAACTTTGCCGCCGTCTGCAGGAACCTATGCAACAGCATACAACAAACCTTCTCCCACTTAAGACTTCCATCTCATGGACCGACACCCTCATCTCAGCAGGAGACACCCCCGGACCATAGGGGAGAAGATTTTGGCCACAGTTGGAGATGGGAGGCCAGATAATCAGTGACTCAGAAAGTCAGAATACTCAGACCAGTAAGAGCAGCAGTGTTGGATGCCACCACTGCATACCACACACTCCTATCACCCACTTACACCACTGACTCACACAGGATCAGAGAGGGGGACATATCTCATAGCTACACATATGGTAGGTCACCACTTAGCAAGGGCAGACCAACACCCTGTTCTGGATTAAGATCAGAGCATGCTACTGTGAGAACAACCAACATCACAGGACTGTAGCGGAGGGTGAATGATAATTGTGTCCACCCATTTCCCTGGCAGCTCATATTACCAGCAATAGTAGGGACTACAAGGAGTTACAACTCATAGACACACCAGCAAGGTTGTCACTTACCAGTGTTAAAAAGGAGATGTAGGCACTAAGTGCTATACGGCAAGAGGCACCCTAAAAAAGACTACTGATGTAACCTGCAACTGCAAGGTGTAAGGAGGACATTGACTTTTATACAGAACTGTTGGGTTTTAGGGAGACCTGGGCACACTGTGCTATATGGAAAGAGGCACCCTGAAGGAGCCATCTGACTTCACCTGAAACCAACCCAAACTACGATTCAGGACATTATCTATATTGATACTATTAGTGGTTGGGCTGGAGCATTGTGTTTCCAAGAATAGTGCTATTTATCAAAATAAACATGGTTTTAGAACATTTGATTCTTATTTCATTGATTATATAAATATATATATATATATATATATATATTCTAAGGATAACAGGCACACAACATATAGGCGGGGGCTGGACACATAACCCCTTTGTTTGATATATTTATATAGTATGAATCTGGACAGCTCATATGCCCAGTGGCTTCTGACCCTAAGGCAGGACCATCGAAGTGCTTTTGTATTATAAATCCAGGATAACCACCTGTACATGGACATTAAAAAAACCTTAGTAGCCTCCAAAATGCCATTGTACCCACTGTCCACTTAACCAAAGATATGTGTACAAGTGGAACAGGGCAAACAAAAATTACATTACTGTGACAGCCCTCTGGGTGGGTGTATTGTCTTTAGCAGCACGAACAGCAGCTGCATCAAACACATGCCAGCTCATTCCTAGACAGGCTACTCTCTGTATCACTGGCTTCACTAAGATGCATACCAGTGTCAACCTCTTAGGGATGTCATTGCAAAATGGCTTACCCCTCTTTGACTCTCCTTGGGATTTGTGATTTCTAACAAGACCACAAATATTGTGAGAGCATTATAGCTGTGTGATTTTAAACACATCCCATGTTTAGCTCACAGAATCAATTTGGTGGTACAGAATTTTATAAAAAATGACAGGACCTTGCAGGAGATGCTGTCTGTTGCCCAAAAAATGTTGGTTCATTTTTGGCAATCAGCAGCTGCATGTAAAAGATTACAGCACCTGCAAGAACAATTTAATTTGCCCTGTCACCAGCTGAATCAAGAGGTAGTAACAAGATGGAATTCCACCCTTTATATTCTTTAGTTGATGGAGGGACAGGAAAAAGCCACCCAAAGCTACACAATGAGCCATGACATAGGGAAAATATACTTTACTCCTGCGCACTGAAGAAAACTTTCTGTGTTATGCAAGGTGTTTAAACCTTTCAAAGTAGTCACATGTGATGTGTGTTCAGACACTGCCAGCTTAAATCAGGCGAATCCCCCAATCAGACTTTTGGAAAAGCAGCTCAAGAAACTGAAGGAGGAATTAAAATGAATCAATTCTGCTAAGTATGTCTTTTATTCACTTCACCAGGATCCAAGGGTTGTCAGCATCTTAAGATTGGATCAATACATTTTGGCAACCATGCTTGATCCTAGATTTAAGTCACAAGGCGTGACTTTCTTTCCAATAGACATATATCTCAAGAGATGCAAAGAGCTCTTTGTGAGCAAGTTGTCAGCTCAAATGTCATGTGACATGGCAATATCTCCTCCTTCACTTTCTCCTGCGGCTGCTATAAAACTCATCTTTCCTACGAGACCCACTGGTGATGCAGATGAGTCAACACAACATTTTGACATCTGGTAGGATCTAGAGGAATTGCCTAAAATGTGACACCTCTATCTGATATGGCCACCATTCAAAGAATTATTGAGGATTATTTTAATTATAGCATCCAAACAGACATGTCAGACAGTCCTTTTGATTAAGGCAGGAAAAAAATAAAATTTTGGAGGCCCTTGCACAAACTGCCTTTGCATTACTTAAGCTGCCCGCCCTCCAGTGTGTAGTTTGCAGCACAGTCAGGAACTTTGTTAGCAATCAGTGTAGGAGGCTGGTTCCTCAAAATGTGGAAAAGATGATGTTTATCAAAATTAACTACAAATTCCCTGAGGAAGACTTTTACCAGCATTTACGACAAAGTCCAGAGGCACCTGTAATGGTGGATTCAGGCAGGACAAATTAATATTGTGTGAAGATGATGTGTACTGAACATTGATACATGCTGTAGACGCATCCTATATACTGTATTCACACTGCTGCAGCACAAGCTGCACAAGCAGTGTTTAATCTAAACAGACCTTTTACTGTGCTGACACGTGTAGTTGAGTAGTGATGTCAAAGAGCATCCCTCAACACCACCATTCTTTTGTAAGGCATGTCATCACTGTGTAAGTGCCACACAGCACTGCCGAAATTGCCGCAAGTTTGCTGTAGAAGATGCACAGTCAGTGGGGGCGATTCAAATGCCAGCGCTGGCGGCTATCGCGCCCGACAGAGCAACAATTGAATTGCTCTGGCGGGTGTCTAAAAAAAAAGCTGCCGGCAGAACAATTGAATCTCCCACAGTGTGTAATCCAAATAGACCTCTTTCTGGGCTGAGCCTTGTAGTTTAGTGATGATTTCATACAGCACCCTTCAAACCTTGCTGTTCATTTCTAAGGCATTCCATCACTGTGCAGCACATCACTGCCAAAATTGCCACTAGGCAATTGCAGAACAATTTGCACAGCACAAGAAATTGCATGGGCAGTCTTTCATAAAATAGCCCACCGTGCTGTATTACTACAGTACTGTGTACTGTATTAAAGACACTGTTTAAACTGTGCAGTACTGCACGTGATTGGCCTACCTGTCAGGGCTTACGGTACTATTGTATTCTGTAGTGCCATGTCCATCCACTGCTGTATTATTTAGCACTTTAGTTTTAATCAGTGGAGCAGTGGCCATCCAGTGGGGAAGCAGTGTAATGCATGCCATAGATACTGACAAGTATCACTGCACCTCACTAAGCTATTTTCATGCTGCGACTTAAAAGCCTGTATGGTGTGACTTGAGAACACATATCTAAACACTGATGAGGGTGAGGTGATAAAATCTTGCCTTTCTAGAGCCAGTTTGTAAGTAGAGATCATTGCCAGCAATGTCAGCTGCCCTTTTGGTAACTTGCTCTGTGGGGGCCCAAACAAACCAAATACTTCAACCAAAAGTTCCTGTCGCTGAAGTAACTGGTTTGTTAATCTGTGCATGTCCTGTTTAATATACAACATAAGGGTGGGTGGGAGGTCCCAAGAACAATTCCATCTTGCACCTCTTTTCTTTGTATTACATGCTGTTTGGGGTATAGCTAACTGTCTTTTTGCATAGTTGAAAAACATTTGTATAGTTTATTAAACTGCCATCCTGTCTGCCACTGCTGTGTGATAATGTTTCATAGATGTCCTATACTATATTAAACTGCCATGTGTTAAACTGTCATGTGTTAAACTGTCTCTTAGTTTAGCCAGCTAGCTCGCCACAGCCTTTGGCTTATATTGGGACCAAAACCAAAACCATGATGAATTAGAACCAAAATTAAAACATGGGGGTCGGCGCACATCTCTAAATTATTCGGTCAGGAATGGTAATTTCATCTCATGATGGAGGCATTGTTTGTTTTAACCTTCTCTGGATCAATAATATTAGAATTTATGAAAGTTTTATCATGTACCTTTTTGTGACTTTACTATGTGACTTAAATAAGTTGTCTGAGCCTGATTCAGTATGGATGGCAACTGCGATCGCAGCTCCGTAATCGCTCGCAGAGCCACTGGGAATATATGTTAATCATTGCAATCATAAGGCAATCTCAGTACAACATAAGGACACCCACTTCCCTTTACTCACATCCTTAATACTTAGCAAAACAGTGAAACCATCAGAAACACTGAGTAACATCGGAGCCTCACGCACACTTGCACAAGGTCAGACCTTACTCAGAAATTGCTAACATGATTGTACGCTGTGGTAGCTCAAGCTGCGTATGCTATTGCAGTGGGTAATTTATGCATGCCCCTTTTAAATAGTCTTCAAATGCATGGGCATGCCTGCATTTCGCTGACCCCCCTCCTGTCACCACCCCCAAATGCTCACTTCCTCTCAATCACACTGCAATGGGTCTGTGCAGTGACCTCATTCGCAGTGTGATCGCAGTGAGACGCACGCACACTGCGATGTATACTCTTGTGCAGAACTGCACAATTGGCTGATTGCGTGTGTAATCGCTGTTGCGATCATTATGAATCTGGCCTCGAGTCAGGTTGGGTATAATATGCTGGTTGAAATCCCGATGCCAGAAGCCCTATGGAGTGAAATCCCGACAGGGGCAGTAAGTAGCCTAACCCTCCCCCTCTCCCCCCTTAACCCTAACCCTCCCTTGGTGATGTTTACCCTAACCCCCCAGGGGGGTTGCCTTAGCCTAACCCTCCCTTTCCGCACCCTAAACCTAACCCTTCTTGGTGGGTGCCTAACCCTAACCTCCCCCCAATGGTGCCTACCCCTAACCCCCACTCATCGTAGCTTAACTCTAACCCTTCCTGGGGGAGTGCCTAACCTTAATCTCCCCCAGGGGTGCCTAAACCTAACCCCGCATCCCCGGGATAAGTAGCATACTTACCTGTCTTCTTACCTTTGGGATGGTGGGGTTCAGAATGGCAACATCGGCATCCTGATTCTCTTTCAGGATATCATCGTAGGCATTATGCCGGGCGTTGGGAATCCGGCATCAGTATATCGACGCCCTGGATCCCGTCTGTCGGTATATTCAACATTTCCCCCTGAGTCTTTAGTGTTCATAATCTAATGTCAAGAATTCAGGGGCCTACCACATGTGTTATCCTATTTGTTTAACTACAAAAGGCAAAACACATTTGTTTTGGCAAGATTACACGCACAAACATTTTGCAGATGAACTTTTATTTGAAGTTCATCCTCTCTCTAAAACTTCAATAACAGCAAGAACAGGACAAAGTGTGATACATTTTTGTTTATAAAACTGGAACTGTCCTGAAGTTTAATTTGACCATGTTGTAGAACTTGTTAAAAAAAAAATTCTAGTTCATTAACTTTGGGTAGGGATCTGACTACATATAAGCAAATCCATGTATAAAGATTTAAAATTCAATTTCTATGTTTTGGAGCTTGTAAATAATTTTGCAATTATGAGCAGTAATAAAAAAAAAATAACAAGAACCAATTTGAATGCAGGGATTTACCACACAGTTTAAGATTTTAAAACATGGTTCTCAAAGTGCCAGTCACTGTCTCAGATTATTTAACTGTGCACTACTGGCAGACTAGCCAGGTGCGTTTCTATAATGGGTGCAGGGTGTGCGGGGAATACGGGCCCCTGGGTCCAGGGGGGCCCCGCACCGCACACCCTGCACCCATAATATCACTTACCTCTCCGGAGTCCCACGTCGGCGCGGGGGTCCGGCGCTGTAAAATGATGGGAAAATGGCCACGGCGGCCATTTTCACATAGTTTGCCCATGCGCAGTACAGGGAAAATGGCCACCGCGGCCATTTTACCGGTGACCTGTACATTCATTATAGACTCTGGGCACACTCTAGTGCCCAGAGTCTATAACTCCGGCGCTGGCCATGCACAGCTCAGTGCGTTGCCGGCCGCCGGGTGGAGAGGAGACTGCACATGGGCCCGCTCCTCTCTAGAAACACCCCTGAGACTAGCATTATATTGCACGGTATGCTACTGCATTGTAAGAAGAACAAGTATAATTGGCAATGAACTCTTAAGATTGCAATGGAAAGGTGGTAAGCTGGTTTTCAGGGCTTATAGAATCCATTAGGTCAATGCAATACACACCTATGCAGTTACCTGTAGAGGCAGGTAGAGAGATGTACTATGTTCCAAAACAGAAAATAAAATCCCATAAAAAGCCCCAAACACCTCTGACTATGGGGTCTATTCATAGATAGGACTATTGTCAATCATATGGGTAGATAATAGAGATAGGTAGATTATGTGGGGAATTTAAATAGCCGCAATAAAACATAAATGTATAGTGTGTTAACCTTGTCGCGCCACGATTTCACTTTTCGCCTGTATGCGCACTCTTGTTTTTCACCCAATTCAATTTCAAAAGTTGTCTTTCAAAATTCACGCAATAATTCTTGGAGGTTTTACAAAAAGTATAGGTGAAAATGGGGAAATCTGTCTGTACTCCAAAAAAGGCAAACATATAAGATAACAGTATAGACGTCTATTAGTAGCCATAATAAAAGTTTTTGGGGTTCTTAAATTATGTCAAATGGCTGTAATAAGCATTTTTATAAAATAGTGAAAAATTATTGAAAAAATTGTCTTTTTTGCAAAATAAAGGTTCTACTTAAATTAGGGGTGCATAAAAATATTTGTGTAATTTTAGCCACTTTTAAAAAAAAATCAAAATACACTTCTAACACCCACCTGCAATCTTAAAAACACCTGTCCCATTCATACAGCACCTTCATATACCTGTCCCACATCAATTAACCCATTTTACTGCACTTTGCACAGGGGTCTATTTTCTAAGCCATGGATGGAGATAAAGTGAATGGAGATAAAGTACCAGTCAATCAGCTCCTAACTGACATGTCACAGGCTGTGATTGAAAATGACAGTTAGGAGCTGGTTGGTTGGTTCTTTATCTCCGTTCACTTTCTCTCCATCCAAGGCTTAGTAAATACACCCCTAAGCTAATCAAAAAATATTTTGCCTAATTACTCATTAAGGAGGGTGGCCCAGTGATTCTGAACCAAGTCCCGACATTTTTACCTTAAAATAGGGATTTTTCCCAACTTTTCACCTGTTCTGGAGGTGGTGAAAAGAACTTTGTGTGAAATCCTATGAAGAATTATCGTGCATTAATTCTGAGCTAATTGAATAGTGCAAATAAAAAAAATTCTCCCGAAATTCTCTTTAATGCACTTTAAAGTGTGAAAATGGATTATTGTGGCTAATTTAATGTCCTCCCTATGTAAGAATTAGAATTCTCTAGACAGAACTAAAAATAAATACTAAAAACATCAGAGTAAAGGTGCATACACGATTTTGTAAACAACTTTTATCTGTTAGATTGTCTGTCAGATTTTCTGTCAGATTTTTCCTTGAAAAGTGAATGATTTTTTGAAGTGTAATGAACGATTATTACAACAAAGAATGAAAAATGTTCCTTCCCTTAATGAAAATCATTATGTTGGTCAGTATGAAATGAGCTACAAACTACAAACTACAAAAGCGTGCTTGAACGATTTTTGTTCATTGTTATAATTCAGGAACTGAACATTTTTTGGAACGATTGAACGATAACGACGTCGTTATAGTTAAATCGTTAAAAAAATCCTTACATGTATATGCACCTTTAGAGGAGCCTGCAGCGACAGTAGAGACAACCATCACCAGTGTCACAGTGAGAACTACAACTGCCACTGGATCAGCATCCAAGTGAGAGACTAAGGGGTATATTTACTAAGATTTGTGCTTGGTCATTAAAAAACACTATGGGCATCGCTCAGACTTGACTATATTTTTCAGGTTCAAACAAACAGGTTTACTTTACTAAGAATTGTGTTTGCCTGTCTATTTCGATTCAATGGTGATAATGATCGTGTTATATCATTTGCGAGTTCAGTGTATTTGCCTCTTCTAAATATACTCCACTGAGCGCTGCACAGATCAGTGTGATCTATGCAGTGCCTTTGTGTGTAGTGTAAAGAAAGGGTTAAAAAACAGAAAAAAAAATGGCATGGGGTCCCCCCAAAAGTATAACCAGCCCTGGACCTTTCATCCTGTTCTAGTACAGAAAAAAGAGGGTGAGGAAAACCAGTGTGGGGTTCCCCCTAGTTTCCTATACCCTGCACTAGGCTGAACCAGCCATAGTGGTAATGCCATAGCATGGAGACACACAGCATGTGGTCCCTCTGCAAAAACTTTGACCAGTCTCAAACTGGTCAGCCCAGAGCTGTTAGTCCTCGGAAAGTGGTGACCTCAAAAATAAAATGGGGTCCATCCTTCCGAGGATCAACCAGCCCCGGTAGCGGTTGGTGTGGGGGTAAATTTTGTAAAAGAAAGAAATAATATTGTTCTTTACAGTGGTACTACAGGTCTCAGCAAGCCTGTCCTGTGGCATTTGTAGAACCACCTATACCCTCACTGTAAAGAAAACACAGTACACACACACCGAATAATTTATGCTTTTATCACACATTCATGCACACCCACAATACATACTTACCTTCTCCCTGGAGGAGGTTGGTCCCCTTCTTTTTTTACTGATTTTTAACCTTTTAAACACAGAAGCACTGCACAGATCACACTGATATGTGCAGTGCTTCGGCAGAACACGCAGCTCACATGCACTTATATTCATTTCTTCTATTCTGTTTTTAAACACGATTCTTTGTAAATCCGTGAGTTGTATTTCTCTCTACGGAAAGTACTCACATGTTGGTTCGATGGTCTATTAACTTCAATTTGCGTGTTTTGACATATTTTTTGTGCGGAATTGTGTTTTTGCACTCGTGTTTGCTTTAAGTAAATCTCCAAGTTGCAAAATCAAGGGAAACTCACACAAGAACGCAATCTCGGCCAGAAAAGATTCTTATTAAATATAATCCTAAGAGTTAACATCCACTCTACAAGTACAAGCCTTCTAGAATTAGCAACCAATTAGATTGTTGTTTTAACACTGTGCCCTACAGTGCAGACAAGTGGTACAACTTCAGATTTCCCCTTTATTAGTGATGTGCACCGGTCCCCGTGTTTTGATTTTGGTTCTAATCCATCAACGGGTTTTGGTTTGGCCAAAACTGCCTTCGTGTGTTTAGGTTTTGGATCTGTTGGTTTTTCAAAACTTGGTGAAACATCTAAAATCACATAATTTGGGCCTACTTTTGTTCCTACGGTATTATCAACCTCAATAATGTTCATTTCCAGTACTTTCCAGTCAATTTTGAGCACCTCACAGCTCACAATATTATTTTCCCTACTTTTCACTAGAGATGAGCGGGTTCGGTTCCCAGAGAACCGAACCCACCCGAATTTAGCATATCCGAGTCGGATCCAAGCAGGCTCGGAGGTTCCCGCCTTACTCGGTTCTCGAAACCGAGGCAAAACCATAGAGACGGAAATCTCCCGGTTTGCGAGTTTTCATCTCTATGATCAATGTAGTATATAAAGGACCACGCGACGGATGCCATTTCCACTCGGCTGTGTAAAGTGAACAGGGAGGGTGGGTAGTGTAGGGTTGGGAGAGGTGCTGGTGCTATCTGCTGTGTCCTGGGCTGGTGACTGCTGATCCATTCTGGTCTCTGGTCATGGTGCTGTCACTGTCACTGTGCTGTCTGCTGATCCATTCTGGTCTCTAGTCACAGTGCTGTCACTGTCACTGTGCTGTCTGCTGATCCATTCTGGTCTATGGTCACGGTGCTGTCACTATCACTGTGCTGCCTGTGCTGATCCAATCTGGTCACTGGTCACGGTGCTGTCACTGTGCTGTCTAGAGATCCACCTGGGCTGTCTGCTGTGTCCTGGGCTTGTGCTGTGTCCTGCTCTGGGCCCAAGTTCTGGACTCAAAAAAAATAAATCAAAGTGTCTTTAAAGTTTTTATATTTTCCTGTGTGTGCATGCGCCATTAACAGGCTTAACCAGAGTAGCGCACAAGAGCCAGCCAGCAATGTACGTTGCAACCTTGTGCTCCCCGACTACAGGCATTCATAAAAAAAAAAAAATAATAGTGTCATATTTTTTTCTTGTTTGTGTGGGTGGGTTTTCGCCATAACCGCAGTAGTGCACAAGATCCAGCCAGTAACGCACGTTGCAACTTTGTGCTGCCTGACTTCAGTCGTTCTAAAAAAATAAATAAATAATAAAAGTGTTATATTTTTTTCTTGTTTGTTTGGGTGGGTTTTTGCCTTAACCGCAGTAGTGCATAAGAGCCAGCCAGCAACGCAAGTTGCAACCTTGTGCTGCCCAACTACAGTCGTGATCAATCATTACTCTGTGGCCAAGTTCTTCTGGAGCTGACAAAAATTATAAATAATCATTTGTCATTTTTTTCTAATAATTTTGTGTGTGCGCACAACTGCACGTGTGTGAATTTTGTAACCACACCTTGGCTACACTATTGGTGATTGTGACACTGCTTGTAGACTGCAGAAAAAATATGGAGGGCTGTCACATGACAGGAGAGCAAGGCAAAGAACCACATGTTTTAGCTGCCACCAGCAGTGCAAGGCCGTCAACTTCCTCGAACTCTAGGAAGGCCCATGCCCCAGGGCTTAAGTCACACCATCGATATGGTAAAGCAGGTTTACTGAAATTAAGAAAAAAATTTTTAAAGGATATTTGCCTTTAGATAAACAAAAAACTGGCAATATGCCATTCACTACACAAAGTGGCAAGGAAAGGATAAGGCCTTGGCCTTCTTACTTTATAAAGAAGACTGCTGATTCTGATAGCCCTTCTGCTTGTAGTAGTAGTGGTGGTGGTCCAAAAAAAAATGTGAAAGTTGTTAGGACACCTCCGGAAAAAACAACTGTGTGCCCTGAGAAATCGAAATCACAAATCCCCGAGGAGAGTGTAAGTGTGTCCACGGTTGCCATGTGTGAGCCCGACTTAAATACTAGTGTACTGGAGGATCCTCCAAGTTCTAACATTTGTGTGCCTTCTGTAAATGTGGGGAAGGGCCAGTCAACATCTTGCACACGTAGTCATTGAGGATGCTTCTGTGGAATTGCACATGGAGGAGGAGGATATTTTGGTGGATGAAGGCGCTAAGGATGATGAAGATATTGATGATGAAGATGTTGGTGTTGGTGATGAGGATGTTGATGCCAAGTATGTCCTTTGTGTAAGTAAGGCAACAGCTGTTGCCCATGGTTTTAAAAAGCCAAAGCCCATTGTTGTCATGCCGGGACAAAAGACAAAAAAATCTACTTCTCACGTGTGGATTTATTTCCATCCTGATCCGGACAACAGTTGTCAAGCCATATGTGCCCATTGCCATGCAAGAGTGAGTAGAGGGAGGGACCTAAGCCACATAGGAACCTCCTCCTTGTTGCATCAATTGGAGCACATTCATCAAATATCAAAGTGTATGTCGCCAAGTTCCACAACTCAAAACGTAACAAGTTCATTGTCACCTAACTGCTCCCTCTCTGTGGGATCCAAGCACCTTCGATCTCCAACACCAACACCTGCATCATCACCTACATCCTCATTCATGATTGGAAGTAATTAAAAAAAACAATTGACTATTAAACAGTCCTTTGATAGAGGAAGTTAGTATAACAGCTGTCACCCAGTTTCACAGAGGATCACTGACGCCATGACAGCTGTGCTAGTATTAGATGATGAAATAATAAAAAATGAGGATGATAGTGTGGTGGAAGTGCAAAAGGAGGATAAGGGGGAAATTTGTGTCTTATCTGATGCTAATGTGGATATTGATGATAAGGATCTGTGCTTTGTTTAAATCAGCCACCAGTGGCAGCAGTTCGTGCTAATGATAAAAAGAAAGCCAGAAAAGCAACGTCTTGGGTGTGGAATTATTTTAATCTAAATTCTGACAACAGTTGTGAAGGCATCTGTTTCTTTTGTAAAGCAAAAGTTAGCAGAGGAAGGGACATTAACCATCACCCTGTTATGTCATTTGCAGCGAGTTCATGCAAGTTGTTTAACAAAATTATAATTTGTAAATTAATAACAAGTAGTCCAGTATCAGCTACTGTACCAGCAGTTTGGACCATAACATGCAATCTCCACCACCAACACCCTCATCATCAACCTCCTCCTTAATAATTGAATGAAGTCCTTCCAAAAAATGTTTTGTGGGGACCAAACAAACCAAGGAGTTCATCCACGAAAGTGTCAGTCCTAGTGGCTAAAGTGCTTGGTTTGTTAAACTGTGCATGTCCTTTTTAATAGCCCACATAAAAGTGAGTGGGAGGGGCAATTCCATCTTGCACCTCTTTCCTTTACATTTGGCACAATTTGGGGCATTGCCGACGGACATTATTATAGTTTATTAAACTGCCATCCTGTCTGCCACTGCTGTGTGGCAATGTTTAAACTGCCGTGTGTTTGTGCCGCTGCTCTGTTGCTTACTTTAGCCAGCCAGCTCGCTGCAGCCTTTGGCCTATATATGTGAAAAATAGTGAAATCAATGTTGTGAGCTGTGGGGTGGTTAAAAATGCCTAGAAGTGCCTGAAAATCATTGTTATTAGGGTTAATAATATTACAGGAACAAAAACAGGCCCAAATTATGTGGTTTTAGCTGTTTTTATGATTTTTTAAGAAAAAATCCAGATCCAAAACCAAAACCAAAACACGAAAACAAAACACGGAGGAAAAAAATCAAAAACCAGATTCAGATCCAAAACCAGGGGATATCCAGATCCAAAACCAAAACACTGGGGTCGGCGCACATCTCTACTTTTCACTAATATAGGCCAAGGCTGCAGCTAGCTGGCTGGCTAATGTAAGAGACAGAGCAGAGGCACAAATGCACACAGTTTAAAAGAATATAGGACATCTATGAAACATTGCCATACAGCATTGGCAGACAGGGCGGCAGATTAATAAACTATAAAAATGTCAGTCAGCAATGCCCCAATTAGCGCATAATGCAAAGAAAAGAGGTGCAAAATGGAATTGTCCTTGAGCCCTCCCACACACCTTTATGTTGTATAACAAACCAATCACTTCAACGACAGAGACTTGTGGCTAAAGTGATTGTTTTGTTTGGGCCCCCACAAAACAAGCTACCAATGGACAGCTGATATTGCTGGCAATGATTTCTATGTACAAACTGAGAGGCAAGATGTCACCATCAGTTTCATCTTCACCTTCATTAGTGTGTACATCATCTTTACACAATATTAATTCATCCCCACTATAATCCACCATTACAGGTGCCTCTGGACTTTGATGTAATTGCCGGTAAATGCCTTCCTCATGGAATTTGTAGTTCATTTTGATGAATATCATCTTTTTCACATTTTGAGGATATAGCCTTATACGCCGATCACTGACAAGGTTCCCGACTGTGCTGAAAGTTATTTCTGAGTACACACTGGAGGTTGGGCAGTTTAAGTAAAGGAAAGCCAGTTTGTGAAAGGACCTCCAAATTGCCTTGTTTTTCTCCCAGAAGTCAAAGGGATTGTCTGACATGCCTAATTGGATGCTATCATTTAAAATAATCCTCAACCATTCTTTGAATGATGATCATATCAAATTGAGTCACAGCAGAGTTATCACTAATTTTTGGCAATTCTTTAGACCCGATCAGATGTCAAAATGTTGGGTTGACTCATCTGCATCATGAGTGGGTCTCTTAGGAAAGCTTAGTTTTTTCGTGGCAGCTGCAGTTGCAGGAAAAACTAAAGGAGAAGACATTGCTGTGTCACGTTCCACTTGAGCAGAACAACTTGCTTGCCAACAGCGCACAGCATCTCTTCAGATCTGTGTCAACCCTGGATCATCACAAAGTGAATAAAGGACTTGATCTAAAAGTCCAACACACTTAGCGGCATCACTTAATTTCAGCTCCTCCTTCAGTTTATCGAACTACTATTCCAAAAGTCTATTTAAGGGAATTACCTGTCTTAAGATGTCTGTAGGCCTGATTCAGCAAGGATCTCAGGCAGCTTTACAATTGCGATCCTTGTTATTATGCAAATGCAGCAGGAGGTGTATAACACCCCCTGCTGCATTTGCAATCCTAGCACTGCGGTAGAGGTTATAGGCTGGGATCACCATCAAGAGCATCAGTGGTCGATGCTTGCGATGGTGGACAGCACCAGGGCTCTGGCCAGCTGAGTAAGCCTCTGCCTACTTAGACTGGCCGGCTTGCAAGCCTAGGACACTGCACTGACCAACACAGTTCCTGGGCTGGCCACTCCCAGAAAATGGGGTAAACACTGCCCCGTTTCCAGGAACCCTGACCCACCCTGCCCCCACATGGCCCCTTAAATGCCTCTACTTGTCAGTCAGGCAGAGGCATTCAAGGGTTTGTGTGCAACTATGCAGGACCTATTCTGCACACTCACAGAATGGGTCCTGCGCACACACAGATTCTCTATAATCGGGAATCTGCAATAAGCAGTGCACTGCTGAATCAGACCCTGTGTCTGAATTCACTTCACAGGTGAAAACTTTGAAGGGTTACAGCACCTTGAACAACACGGAAAGTTTTCTCCACTGCACTTGAATAAGATATATTCTCCCTATATCATGGCTTGTTGTGTAGCCTTGGCTAGCTGTTTGCTGTTCCTCCATCTGCTGCAGCATATAAAGGGTGGAATTCCACCTTGTTACTAACTCTTGCTTTAGCTGGTGGCAGGGCAAATTAAAGTTTTCTTGCAGGTGCTGCATTCTCCTACATGCAGCTGGTGAATGCCGAAAATGTCCAGACATTACTCGGGCTGCATCTCCTGCACACCCCTGTCATTTTTAAAAAAATCACCACCACCAGATTGATTGTGTGAGTAAAACATGTTCAAAATAACCCAGCTGCAAAGCTCTCACAATATTTGTAGCGTTGTCAGAAATTAGAAATCCCAAGAAGAGTCCAAGTAAGCAAAACATCTCTTAAGCTGCATACACACACAATGATTTTTTTAATGATTATCGCTAAACGATATCGTATAACGATAATTGTTTGCAAAAATCGTTCCCTTTCTGAGTCAAATGATGAACGATTATCGTTCATGCGCGTTCATGTTTGTAGTTTGTCGTTTGTAGTTTGTAGTTCAGTCAGACTTGTCAACTCAACGATTTTCATTAAGGGAATATGCAAAAATCGTTTGTAGTTCATAAAAATTGTTCATGACATTTAGTAAATGAACAACTTTAGTAAACGATTTTAGTAAATATTTTTAAGGGAAAAAATCGTTTACTAAAATCGTTCATTAAAAAAATTGTTGTGTGTGTATGCAGCTTAAGTGTTTCTAAGTGTTTAACACTGGTATGCCTCTTAGTGAATCCAGTAATACAGAGAGTAGCCTGCCTCTGAATGAGCTGGTGTTTGTTCGATGCTGCTGCTGTTCATGCTACTGGAGGCAATACACCCACCCAGTGGACTCTCACTGGGCCTGATTCAGAGCCACTCGTAAGCGGCCGCTCGTTCGTTCCGAGCGATGTTTGCCCAACTGCGCATGCGTACGGATCCTAATACGCATGCGCGAACCAGTTAGTGCGGCCTAAAATCGTTTGTTCGCTAAATAGCGAATGCCTGCTATTTTGAGTGACAGGAGGAGGCGTATGTGGGTGGTAACAGGGGAAGGTGCTTGAAAACGGGGAGTGGAGGTCCGAACGCAGGCGTGCTTAAAGGTCAAAATGGGCGTTTTATGGGTGTGCATAATTAATACAGCAGCGTCATTGACCACGTCCCTGGGGTATTTTATAGTCAGAACTGCTTGCATGATTGCGGTAGGAAAAACCAACAACAAGAATAGCGAGCAGTTCATACGCTGGTCGATGTACTCGATTAATCTAATAAATAGCGGACACGACATAGGATGCGAGCGGCCAGGGGGCATAGTTTCCAAAAAAACGACCGCAAGTTTTGTTCGCTCGTTCAGACCTAGAGGCGTGAACAGACCACAAAGAGTGAACGGTTCATTTGAATAGCCACCCCTTTTTTCAGAACGAACGACCGCAAATAGCGTCCGGCTCTGAATCAGGCCCACAGTCTTTAGTTTGCTGTGTTACGCTTATCCACATACAGGCCCTCATTCAGACCCGGTCGCAAGCACTGAGCATTCGCAAGGGTCAATGTTTAGGCCCTCCACACGCACAGTGGCCGCACTGCGCGTGCGCAAGCCCCGGAGCGAGAGACAAATTCTCTCGCTCCGGAGCTCTCTACAAAAGGGGCGGCTGTCAATGTTGATCGACAGCTCGCCCCGTTTTGTAGGTGTGGTGGGGGGTGGTTTCACAAACGGAGGCGTTCCTTAAGGAGCGCCTGTCGTTTTGTGGGCGGCCGCACTGACATCAGCAGTGATGTCAGTGGGGAGCTTCATGCTCGATCAGAGCAGGAAGCTCCCTGGGGCTTGCGGTTGCTGAGACCCAACCTTAAGGTCTCGTCACAACCCCGATGGTCACGATTGTCTTGACCATCGCGACCATCAACCTGGTCAGTCGCTAAAGCTGTGGGTGGTAACCCACAGCTTAGCTAGCGACCAGGAGGCCGCAATAGAAAATTCAAGCGGCCACCCTCATTCAGAGCGAGCGCTCGCTTCTTGCGACTGCCTCTGAATGAGGGCCATAGTATCTGTGGTTAAGTGGACAGTGGTTACAATGGCATTTTGGAATCCACTAGTTAAGTTTGTTTTTTTAAAAAAACAGGATAAGTATATATAACACCAGCGCTCCAATAAGAAGTGCAGCTCAAAAATATGTGACCTACACCAGACAATCATCAAAACAAAATACTGTACAAAATTGAGCACTCCTCCTCTGAGGATGATAAATTAGTCACTTAAAAATACAATCCACAGTTCATCATAGTATTTGTGGTTTCCATTGACGGAATATTTCCTTGGTATATTTCTTCCAAAAGAATACACGATTATCCTTTTTCAACACACTAGTGCATACCCCTTCAGTGTCAAACAGCTTCTCAAAATCTCCCATCGTTATTTATTTTGCATTCAGCATAAAAAGTGCATATCATAAAAATATCACAAACAAGACGGCAGCGTATCAGGATTAATCAATTAAGAAAGGCACAGTGTTAAGCATTAGGAGTGATATTGCTGCCCCAAAAGCAGTTCACTTTTCCTGTTAGATGACATGTCCCTTCAAAGGTTCCAGATTGTGGTAGCTCCCACAGATAACCAACACGTTTCAGCTGAAAAGCCTTTGTCAAGGTATACCTGTGTTCCTCAGTGTTCGGTATATATAGGGGTATTCTAATAATCCCACCCACTCCCTGTATTTTGTGTGTGGTGCAATGTAAATGTATGTTTCATCATTCCTTAGATTTATATCTTACTCCTTCGGGGGTAGCCCTTTCAGAGTATGGGCAATCGCAAGTGATTCCAACATTGTAGCCATAAGGGACATACCTTTAGTTAGTTTAATTCATGGCCATGCATTCCACCCACTGGAACACACGCCTCTTCTGCCGGAAGTGAGTTTGCCTCTCTGCATATGTCGGCTGAGCATTCTACACACTGGAATGCATGCCGCTACGTCCTACATTTAATTCTTCTAGCTGGAGTGCACACTGTTAGTATCGGACTGTCACCAAGTAGTCCGGTCAGCTGTTTTCTGTTCTGTAATCGGTTTTGCACACTTATTCTGCATTCCCTCTCTGAAATGTGGTCTTAAACCATTGCATTGTCACACACCTGGTGTGCATTCCATAAGTTATATTAGTTCTTATATAAGAATCATTGTGTAGTGATACTCTATTGCTTATATTGCACACACATCCATAAATACACATTATAAAGCTTGAAAAAGAAGGATCAACACAGCAAATATTGACTCTTTGCATAAAATGAATGTAATTGTCAATAAAAGCCTTTTACACTTATGAAATGCTTGTAATTTTACTTCAGTATACCATAGTAACATCTGAAAAATAGGTCTAAAAACAGTGAAGCAGCAAACTTTGTGAAAACCAATACTTATGTCATTCTCAAAACCTTTGGCCATGGCTGTACAAGCTTTGATAGATCTCTCACTTGGGGCTCTATTTAGTAACATATTTTTTCTAAAATAAAGTGAAAAAGGGTGTATCACCTACAGTTACTAAAGGGCAATTGGAGTAGAATTCATAAAATTCTACACCAACCCCTACATATCACTTATTTTTAGTAATCAGATCGCATTTCCCATAATTGTAAAGGGAAATGTTATCCGGCCAAAGTTACTAAAAATAAATTGTAAAAAAATACCGGGGAAAGCCCTGTGATAATAACGCCATCTGGAGGTGGCGTTATCCAGGGTCTCCCCTGGTTGCCGGACTCCTGCACTGCTCTAACGGGGAGGGCAGAGCCGGGAGTCGGTCCCAGTAATCAGCTGTGTGGTCTAAACCGACCGCAAGCTGATTACTGTAAAAAAAAGAAAATAAAAAATGTCCAAAATTTTTTTTACTTACCTGACTCCAGGGACTGGTGATCGGGCCTCCAGTGATGTCTCCCCTCCTGTCAGCTGGTCTCCCATAGTGCACTGCGGCCCGGTCATCAGGTGATTGGGTCCCAGTGCAGTATGGAAGATCACCTGATCGGAAGTATGGAGGACATCACTGGAGGCCCGGATCATGCAGGTAAGTGTAATTAAGGGAGAGGGTTGGTCGCGGGAGGGAAGGGGGGTCGTGAGGGGTCCGCAATTGTGGGGGTGGGGCTTAGCACTGGGGGCGGAGCTTAGTGCCGGGGGTAGCAGCAGCGTGCGGTCGGCACACGCGCAGGCACTTTGTCACGGTATTTTTTGCGAAAATACCTTGACTAGTGTGCGGAGGGGATTCGCAGGGACAGAGTTTTATCGCAAGCTCTGTCCCTGCAAAGGATTTGTAGTAAATCCCTGTGATATTGCCTGAATTCGCAATGCAAATTCAGTCGATAATATCACACTACAATCTGCATTCAATATGTGGATTGTAGTAAATAGAGCCCTTGGTCTCTGCATGTGAATTCAATTGTTGCTACTTCTCTTTGCTAGTTTTGCTGCACTCTGCAGCAATTCATACCTTTATTTTTATGGGGGCATCACACAAAGTGCCCCTTGCTTATAGGGAGCATCTCCTTTCTCTCAAAAGACAATGCAGGTCATGGCAGCCACCACATTTCCCTCTGAACTCCAGTGTTTCCTCCCCCCCATCCTAGGTCTTCAGCAATATTATAACCTACTCTATCAAGTTTGTTTATCTTCTCATGTGTCCTTACTGTACTTATTGATTGTCCATAAGCCATATGGCACGAGTCGCCCAATGGAGCTGAGACACTCCAAGAGGAGTAGTCTTAGTCGCATCAAAGATCAAGCAAAGCTATTTTGCTATGATTTTAATGGCACAGGAATTGATTTTACACATGGATAAAGTTATAGATGGTACAAAATGGAACTCTGTGTGAGGAAAAGCCACGTCCGCTGTCGTTAGACCACTTTTACACAGATTCAGTTGTACAAATGTCACACACTAAATTAATCAGTGCAAGCTGGCAATGTCGTTTTCTCAGTTTTCTTTATTTTAATCATGCAAATAAGATGCACATTTAGAGTGGAAAAGATACTTATCGTCGCTGAGTCACAAGGGACCTAGTGTGCCAAAATGGGCTTCTGTATTTGGGTGAAACTGAAGCAACACTAAGAAAATACACATCTGTATGTTCAAATGTTATTGTACCTGAAGTTTAGAGCAGCGGTCGCCAACCCGTCACTCGCAAGCCACCGGTAGCACGCTGCCGTCAAGACAGTGGCTTGATTCCTGCTATTACTATATACTTGTTGGGACAGGCCCAGGGGCCTGCTCGTACTCCCCATGGCTGCACAATAGAAGTGACAGGCAAGGGCCTGCCCTCCTGCTCCACCTCCTACCTGAGCTGCTTTGGCCGGCCCGTGCGAAAAAGTTTTCACTTTTTGTGAGCCAGCTTGCATGACATCATGAAGTAACGCCACGCCGCTGAAAGAGGAGCCGCGACATGTGCGGACTGGACTGAAGTTAGCAACAACCCTGGATATAGGAGCAGCCAGAACAAAAGTAGGTAAGTTATTTTTCTTGCATTATTGCTCTCCCTGCTCCGTCAGACTGTGGGGGAAGGGGGGGATTGTGGCTGGGGGAGGGTGGTTGGACACTTTGAAAGGGGGTTTGGGGCCTGTTCATCCTGCACAAACCCCATCACAATTTCCCCCCTTCCCTCTAAGCCCCCTACTCCCCGCTGACAGCTCTCCCGCATTTTATTTTTTAAAACAAAAATCTGGCTAATAACCACATTTTTCATAGAAAAACAACAATGCATTTATGAATACAGTGATATTTATCACTGTATTAATACTTGCATTGTTGTTTTTCTATGAAAAATGTGGTTATTAGCCTGATTTTACTTTTAAAAAATAAAATGTGGCTCTTCAAGACGTCTCATTTTTCTGAAGTAGCTCCCACCCCAATTAAGGTTGGAGACCACTGGTCTACAGTAAGGGCCTCAGGTACAAGGAGTGATTATGTTTTTGCCAGAAAGTTTTAATTGTTATTAAGATACACAATATATGAAGAAACATTCATAACTTTCAACTTTCTCTCCAAAAACCCAGGGAAACTAAAACCAAACATTTATAAAAAGAATAGAATGGGACCAAATACTGATTAATACGTATCTGTGTTTCCTATTTATTAAACAACTTGTACTGCATTGAACATCAGCCCAATCACCAGCTTTTTGGGCTTGCCCCATGGTTTCTAATCCAGAATAGTTGAAATAACTTCACAAAATCCAGATACCCTTTAAAAATGTCTTTGTCAAAAGAAAAACATATAGAAAGTATTCTGGTGAATGGATCTGGAGGCTGTTGCAGGGTTTCTGTGGACTTTAATAAGAAACATGGCAAGAACATCACACACAGCACTGTTGCCAAACTTATTGAGAGGTTCAAGAAAACTGGAAACATTACAGACTGGCCAAATGGTCATTCACATGCATCGGCTGTGGTTCTGGGTACATTTGCAAGTTCCCAAAAAAGCACATGACGTTTGCCTGGAGAGTTGAGTGTTATTAAAACAAGTATTATGGGCACATTGTGAAAAGCACAAATGGCATCCATGTACAGTAAAATGCAACTGTTCCAGATAATATTTTGTGAATTAAGTTACATATTGTTAAAAATTGTTAATTTTACCAGTGTTTGGAATTTTCCCTATATATGGATACTTTTGGAAATACCCTGTATATTAATATGTAAATCATATTACAGATATTAAAACACAGATGCATTTTTACATATACTGTACATTTACAGAGTACAGACACTGATGGTGAACTCTAAATGTAGCCCATCTGCTAATTTCCTTATATTGATGTATTTGGCTGCTTTTAGTGGATATAACTGGTGAAATAATGTGTAAACCTTCTATAACACATAATTCTGTCTTATGTGTGTACACTGAGTTGCATGTATCTCAACATCTATAAAAATCAAACATAGTAGTATTTATTTATCAGACATACATCAAGTGTAAAAATGTGTAGACTTAAAATGAACAATAGTGTATAGTAGATATGCTATACACTACTTCCATGTTAATATGCAATAGAAGGATTTCGGATATTGTCATATAAGTACAATAAAATAATATACACTTGTTCACCTTTATAGATAGATGAGTTTGGTTATCATTTATTGTATTCACTAAATGGAGTTATTACACTATGTTTCACATCGCATGTGCCTTTGGAACATATGATGGAGCATTAAACCACCTAAAAGCGATGTGGGGTACCCCAGTAAGGATTAAAGAAACTATTAGATTCCTTTTTTTTACCTGTTTTCAGGTGAATGTGATTCAAACTGTGGGAAATACCATATATGAAAGTGTTGATGGTATTACACTATAGTTTCTTTGTTTCCTTTATTTTGAGAGAAAAAGGAATACAAGTACCCAACACCTGTGGAGTATTCTGCATAAAGTACTGTTGTTTTCTACTTCCTGTAAATAAGGACAAAGAAACCTTTCAATGCACAATTCTTACCTATTTTAGGTGAATGTAACTATAAAGGGAATTACATCAGATTTCTATTTGATCTAATGCTGCACTAGTAGCCATAAGTATATGACCCAACATACAGTATGTGAGATGTTTAGGGATGTTCGAGGGAAAATGATGCAACAGCGCAGTGTCTGGTGACAGCGTACAATTTGCCAGACTGAAGAAATAAGAACCTTTACTTCTTTCCATAGCCAATGGATCTTAGGACGATACCATAATACATCTTAACAGCAGCTTTATTTCATGTCTTTACTCCGGATCACAAACAGTTATTGTGTATCTGCATCATTTGTTTATACATAAGCAAGCCAGCTATTTAAGGATACTAGGAGCTTTTATTGAAACAAAGTTTTTTACTTGTGGAATGAACTTGCAATATAACAGTAACTTCTAAGTGATTGTAATAATTTGCTAAATTTAGATAGATTAATCACTAAAATCTCATAACTGAAACATTGAAAACTATATATATTCAAGTACAGTACTGTCTGAAAAAGACTTAGGGGTAAATTTACTAGAGTGAGAGTTTTTAGAAGTGAGTTTTAAAAGTGATGTTGCCCATAGCAACCAATCAGATTCTACCTATTATCTTCTAGAAGGTGCTAGTTAAATGTTAAGTAGAATCTGATTGGTTGCTATGGGCAATATCACTTTTAAAACTCACTTCTAAAAACTCTCACTTTAGTAAATTACCCATTATTCTTCTTAGTTGTATTTATCTTTTATGCTATAATTGACACATAACTGTCTTTTTTATGTGTTGTGATATATGTTTTGCAATGTCATAATGAACTTGTTTTTTTATTTTATATATAACACCAACTAATTTATTTAGTGAAAGCAGTGCAGTTTCTTTTTCTGTCTCTTTGTTTTTGGTCACAATTGTGCACCTTCATAGAATTATCAAATACAATCATTTAAAAGGCAAAACCAGGCTGTTTTGTCTTTTAAAATGATTGCCCCTGCAGACTTACCAGGAACTCACCAATGACTACAAGTTGCAGGCTTTTACGTTTACACCTTAATTTTCTCCTCATCGACACTGTGCTGTTGTAACTGTGTTGGCTTTACTATTTGACATGTGTTAAAATAAAATATGCATGTTCTTCCAAATATTGTATGTATTATTTCTGTTTATTTTTCTATTTTTTTTTTTTGCCTGGGCTTATCTCCCCCTCTCTGCTACCTTAAATAAAGCTTCTTACATCCTAGAGTTGTGTCCATAGTAGGGATGGCCATCGACCATCAACAACTCAAATTCATTGATGGTTTATGGTCAATGTCAAATGCTTTTACCATCAATGGACAGGTGTGAGACGATTTTTTTTTCTGTATGGGATGGAGTTTAGTCCTACCCCCCCAGCAATCTCGAAGCCACACCCCGGTTTTGATTGGCCCATGATCCGCCGATACCCCAGCAGCGGTGGCCATCGAGGGGTGAAAACCATTGATGGTTCACCATAGATGTTTTTGTGCCATCAATGGTATTCACCGATGGACCCATAGATGGTAACCACTGATGAACACCCCTCCAATGGCAATACCTAGTCCATAGTTTTCTAGCTGTGCTGGGATATGTTGAGTGTAATAGCTGTAGCCCTTTTATCAATCTCTACTAATTATGTTTGCAAATGTTCCTGTATATTCATTTATGGGTCTTTGGAATCCTGCATGTTGCTTTGTGTATTTGGGTCTTTATGCCACTTACATTAATTTGTTCTTAAGTGACACTATGCTGCCTACTTACTCTTGTCCTTCCCTTTCACAAACCTCACTCCTCCTACCTTTTTTTGTTACATTTACCTCCCACTAATTTTTACAGAATGGGGCAGATGTATCAAACAGTGTAAAGAGACAAGTTGCCTATAGCAACCAATCAACTTATGTTATAACATGTACAGTACATGATAAATGCTAGCCAGAAACAGATTGGTCAATGTCTCTGCTCCTCTCTGTCCTTCTTCTCTTCCATTTGGGTTCCTGATGGAATTATTTTGTCACTTGGGGCCTCTGGATTGCAAGATGTTCTGTTTTAATAATTTTTTATTGCCTTAGGTGTCATCCTTAACAGCTCTCCTCTACTTCAAATTCCATTAGGCCTAGATCAGGCTTTCATCTCTATGGTTTATTTTTCCATCATTGGCCCCCCTCTTTGACATATCATCCTTTCTAAGTTTGCTGTTCTTTTATATGACAACAGTCTCCAATGGGTGTACCCCTTTTATCTGTATCAGGCCATTCAATGTAGCTGTTATTACTTTTCAGCATTTCCTGTTCTGAACCTTTCCCATCATGTTGTCAGAATATCCTCTTTCAGATTGTAGGGTATAGCCATTTGCTTATTGCTCCCATTAATTGTACAATTAGTGTGCCACATGTTCTTGGAATATTGCTTATGCATATTTATACATTTTGTGCTGACATGTGTTGAGCAAGCAGATTGCCATATCAGTGAAGATGACAGTTAGGGGGATGTTAGGCAGAGGTTTTCCACATACAGTATGGGTAGCAGTGTGTTGTTATCCAATGTATTGACTTCAGCTGTCAACTGGTCTGATTGTAATGGTGAAGTGTCCAAGTCAAAGATCACTGACATCAGGTAATTCATTGATGAATGTTTCAACACCAAGTTGTCTGTACTTTAGACATGTGCATTTCTGTTGTGCTACCCAATAGCATTGTTCCATTCTATGTTGGTCTACCAAACAGCTTGCTTTACAGCTTATCTAACAGAATCCTTCAAACCTTACCTGAGACCAGCCACTTCTGCCCTGAGATGACTCATCTCACCAACAAGCTCTCTCACCATCCCAGCACTGCTACATGTACAGTCGGTGACCCCTGTGGAGTTGAGTTTCCTATGAAGTGAAAGTGTGGGTCATGTAAAGGTGTAGTATCCAGACGCTCCAGTGTGAAGACTTGTTGATCCATTTATCTGTCACATCTATTAGTGTTGCTGATTCATGAAGGACTGCTGGGGTCTCCACAATATGTACTGTTGTCTCCCAATCTGTGCCAGCTACAGAAGGCTCTGCTTGTGGTCTTTGGCCCTTCAAACTTCTGGACAGCACCATGTTCTTTGCCTTAGCATTGTTTCATTACTTTACCAAAATTTATTTTCCAAGGTTCTTTGAAGTTTTGCTGAGGCAAGTCTGTTGGCAAATGGGTGTTTTGGTACTGGTTACACCATAGAATCCTACAGTATTCACCTTCAGCTTCTCACTGTACAATTCAGTTTGAAATTTTAAATAATAAAGATAAATTTCAAGCACAATTTTACACAATTACATTTGAGATGTATTGTAAAAAAATCATACATTACACACTACATACTTAACACTGTAACTACTGTAAACACCTTATAAAGTGAGATACAGTAAGGCATACTGTATATAGTAAAGTATACAGTAAGTGGATGCAGGTAAAATTATATATAATATACAGTACACACACACAGTGTATATACTGTGCAGAATAGATACATACAACATACCATGTATACATATATACTTGACACCACTTACAATAAGTACTGTATAAGTTGCTAAGTTTATCTACAGCAAGATTTGAGGCTTACAATAGCAGACAGCAAAAAATCTCAATTAGTCATTAAGTAGCTTAGTACCCCAACTAAACCTCTAAGTTGCGTCTAAATATATATATAGTACATTCTATGGAGCAAACCACAAAACACATGAACCGGATGAAGCCCAGTGTACTATACCAAATGAGGGCCTGATTAAGCACGGATTGCAAGTGCTGATATGCACACAGATGGATGATTTTTGCGATCTGTGCATGCGTACGCATCGCAGTGCACATGCACGGAGTCTCCACTGTGTTTGAAAAAGCGATCGCAGTGAATACGCAGACCCATCGCAGAGTGATTGACAGGAAGTACCATTTGGGGGTGGGACGGGGGTTGTCAGAGAAATGCAGGCGTGCCAGTGCATTTGAATGTCATTACAGGGGCATGCATAAATTAGCCACAGCGATGGCATATGCAGACTGAGCTCTAGCTGTGTACAGGAAGTTTAGCAATTTCTGAGAAAGGTATTACCTTGTGTATCTGTTTGTGTAACTGTTTTGTGAGGCTCCAATGTTACTCGATGTTACTGATGTTTTTTAAAGACTTGCAAGGTATTACGGATGTGAATAAGGGGAAGTGGACGTCTATATATTGTGCTGCGGTGGCATTGCGATCACAGACATTTGCATAATTTTGCAGCAGGACTGCGATATGTGATATGTGTGATTTGCTATAATGGGACATTCTAGGCATATTTTTATATGTTTTATCTAGTTTAATATAAGGGGCTAATGGAGATGTTATCTGGATATTTATACTAATTATTTTTATTTCTTGGAACATGGAATGAGGATTGTGGACTCACAAGCGATATGAGAAAAGATAGAGGCCCTCATTCAGAGGCGGTTGCAAGAAGTGATCGCTCTCTCTGAATGAGGGCGGCTGCTTCTTTTTTTAGTGCGGCCTCCTGGTCGCTAGCTAAGCTGTGGGTTACCACCCACAGCTTAGCGACCGACCAGGTTGATGGTCGCAATGGTCAAGACCATCGCAACTATCGGGGCTTGCGACGAGACCCTAAGGTTGGGTCTCGGCAACCGCAAGCCCCAGGGAGCATCCTGCTCTGATGGAGCAGGAAGCTCCCCACTGACATCACTGCTGATGTCAGCGTGGCCACCTACAAAACGGCAGGCGAACGCCTCCGTTTGTGTAGCCAACCCCCGCCCAGCCTACAAAACGGGCCGAGCTGTCGATCAACATCGGCAGCCGGCCCTTTTGTAGTGAGCTCCGGAGGGAGAGAGTTTCTCTCTCGCTCCGGGGCTTGCGCACGCACAGTGCAGCCGCTGCACGTGCGCTTGGCCTTAACATCGACCCGGTTGCAAGTGCTCAGCGCTTGCGACCGGGTCTGAATGAGGTCCAGAGTTCTTAAATGCTCGTATGGGTCCACTTTAGCTGTATAATACAACCCTGTGAAAGCTCTTGACAATTCCCGTGGATGGATGCAGTTCCGGCTTGCGTTCCATGCACCGGAAGTTGTCACCATCTACTTCCGGAAGTTGAAGACAGAACAGAGATTTCGGGAAACTAATTGACTGAAGCACATCCAGTTCCTGTTAGGAGAATGGGTGCCAAATGGACACTCAGAAAAATAGGGATTCATGCCAAATGAGGACTGGAGTACATGCATGTATTTTTTATTATTTATATTGAATATTGTTTTATATGGGAGTTTCTTATATGGCTATAAGGCTACCTATATGAGGTAGTTTAGATGAGAAACTGCTCTTACCATTTATGGGATAAGGGGCAATGTCGGAGTTTTTAACCGGATTTTACTCATTACCTGGAATTGTGATTATGTAAACCCAACCTTTTAGGTAACAGGATGGGTATATAAGGCCCTACCTGACATACCCCAAGTACACCCTGAGGAAGGACTTGTGTCTGAAACGTGTTAGTGTATAGGGGGATCCTGATGCAGTTGTGGAATCTAGTAATTTCATCTACCTTGGACATCCCTGCTCCTCTTTAACCGGTTGAGATAAATTGGTGTTTGTCCCCAATTTCTATCTGCAAGAGGTTCTCCGTGGGTACGACTAATTTTTATTTTATGGAGACTATTTTTATCCTATTGATGCTGTGATTTTTTATTATATATTTGGAATAAATATCCACTTTCCTGGATCAAGTGGTTTTTTTGGATACTCATCATTTTATTTTTTTAGGAGGGAGGAGGAGGGTTCCTGACCTTATGTAAAGAAACCTTTGGGAGAATGTTGATACCTGTTCCCAGGTGAGCTTTTGACTAAGAGGGGTTATATTGGTCAATGTGTATACCCATGTAGAAGTGTATTATTACCAGACCAGAGAAGACATAAAGAGATCTTTACATGCACGCATATAACAGGGAAATTATATAGGGGCATCTCAAGTTACAACATAATTTTTTCTGGTGGCTTTTCTGGCAGTTATTCAATGGTTTGGAAAATGTTTGCTTGATAAATATCATTGTTTTTATTTATTACTTCTGATGCGTACTGCAGTGTGGCTTTTGAAAAATGTATTTCTGGCAGTTTCAAGACTGCCAGAAAGAATGGTCATTTTAACAAAGTGACATTTAATAAATCCCCCCACCCGGCGTTTAAAACTGAGTGTAGACATCTTTATTATATTTTCTGATTAAACAGTGTGTAAAACAGCAACATAATATATCACAGTTGCCATTTATTAAAAAATAGTTATGTTGTAATTACAATATATATTAAATATAATAACCTATTATTCTTCAAGTGCATGATTTATTTCATGCAGCTTATGGAGAAATATGGGGATGTGTTTACCATTTATCTTGGGTCCCGTCCAGTTGTGGTGGTCACTGGATACAAATTTGTGAAGGAACGCTATTTAGACAATGGAGATGATTACTTAAATCTGGGGGAATTGCCATACTTGCAGCCTTTCTACAAGAATTATGGTGAGCAATAATTATCTGAATGCTTTTCAACAAACTAAATGTTTTTCAAGAAGGAATTTTCCATTTATATCTATTATGAGCAACCAGTTACTGTATGTCACTTAGGGCAAAATTTACTAAGCGGCGGTTTGACGGCGGGTTCTATTCTATTCTGAACCCCGGCGGTTTGGTGGCGGTTCTATTCTGTTCTAAACCCCGGGGGTTTGGTGGCGGTTTTGCAGCAGTTTCTAAATGACAGCCCTGTTCTATTCTATTCTAAACTGTGTTTTGACTGTGGTTTGGCGGCGGTTTTGCTATCTGCAGATTTAGCAAAATTTTTTTTTTTTTTTTAGCAAGAATGCTAAGCAGAAAATTTCCTTTTTTTTGGCACTCGTTTAGATAAGTATATCTTGATGAAAGATTTATAAATATTAAAATATAACCTTTAATGATTATGTTTAAAAAAATGGGGTTGTGAAAACCAGACCAGTTTACAGTGATGGGCTGGTCTGCCCCTCAATGAGAAAAACATACATATGGAATATAAAACATAAAACAAATATCAAATCGATAAATCAGAAATGATGAGTAGGACGGCGAAATTCAAGTATGAAAATTCTTAAACACAATGGTATTGCACTGCTCAAGGAAACTCCGTACAACAAATCAATAACACTGAGAGTACTATGACACAATGAGGGTATAATACCTAAATATTCTCAGTGTGTTTTTACTGGTATACAGGAACAGCCATTCGTATAATTAAATGTATGAAATACAACATATAATGAATGATTACATGAATTAAACGCAATGGTATTGCACTGCTCAAGGAAACTCCGTACAACAAATCAATAACACTGAGAGCACTATGACACAATGAGGGTATAATACCTAAATATTCTCAGCGTGTTTTTTACTGGTATATAGGAACAGCCATTCGTATAATTAGATGTATAAAATACAACATATAATGAATGATTACATGAATATATACATGTGTTTAAAAAACACTGAGATGAAGGATATGCATCAATATCAAATGGAGGCTGCTGTGAATATTGCTCCGTATAGAATATTCAAAAGGCATAAATGAAACAAAATTATATGTTATTGACTATTTAGAAATAGTACAGCACTATGCAACCTCCGTCCCCTCTGCTGTCTAGTGTCATTACTAGGAGGACACCAGATGAGAGAGGGACTCCGGTGATGCCGATAGAAAAAAAGATAAGAGAGGTGTGAAAAACCCGTGCAGGGTGTTAGATGGTCCCTGTTACCGGAGGCATAGCAGAGACCAAATTCGCCGCGGGAGTGTAACACCAATAGAAAAAAGATATGTCTAAATCGTGGTAACTGAACAGAGATACCCACTGATGGTAAAGGATGGTGCCCCTGTGTAATGATACAGGAGCTCCTGTAAAAATACAAATCTCTACACAATGGTATTTCTCCACCTGATTGACACCATGCAATCAAATCATAGGCACCAAGAGTGCTAGACACAATGAGGGTGGAAAACCCTATAAGTCCAAATGAGTTGTGATAGTGTACAAGGACAAATAGTGGAGCAATTGTATATATGAATTATATCATAAGGTATATACAATTATTGAGTCAATACCTGTGGCAGCATTAATATGGTGTAAAAAAACATTAAGCACAAGAAAAAGCATCAACAATTGGTATACATAGAAAAAGAGATTATATTTCTTGTGTGTGTTAAGCTAGTATAGATAGTACGGCACGTATACACTCTCCGTCCCTTCTGCTATCTGATGTCATTGCAAGGACGACACCAGATGAGAGAGGCACTCCGGTGATGCCGATAGAAAAAAAGATGGAGATAGATGTGAAGGGTCCCGTGCAGGGTGTTAGATGGTGTCTGTTGCCATAAGCATTGCAGAGGCCAAATGCGCCGCAGGAGTATCACATCTATAGAAGGAAGGTACCTGTATCATAATGATTGGATGGAGATCCTTTTCACAGGGGAAGGTGCCCCTGTGTGATGAGCCGGAGCTCGTGGTAATGAGCCGGAGCTCGTAGTAGTAGGTATCGTAATTGTTGGACGGAAATCCTTTTCACAGGGGAAGGTGCCCCTGTGTGATGAGCCGGAGCTTGTGGTAATGAGCCGGAGCTCGTAGTAGTAAGGAGCTCGTGGTAATGAGCCGGAGCTCGTAGTAGTAGTACGCGCGTTTCGCCTCAGCTTGTTCACCTACAACCTAACCTGATGTCTGAGTCACGCTGTTACATAGACGCGTATAGCCAATCAGAAGTCAGAACATTTGATAGACAGGTATTCTAACCAATGCGGACCTAATTATAAATCCTCCATAATTAGTATCAATTACAGAATCTAAGCCTGCATTCACTTGAGCTCAAAAAATGTAAAAATAATATAAAAATAGAAGTAAAAAATATATTAGGGCAAATTGTAATAGTAAGAAAATTGAGAATGAATGATTAATAGTGTGAGAAAAGAAGAAAACGGAAAAACCGTTGTGCGCAGCTGTGATTAATGAGCTATCAATGTGTGAGATGATTAGCAAAAGTTAATTAAATAAAATATGTGCCTATGTTAATAGATATAAGGATGTAGTGACATTGTGCCCATAATAAAATAAAAAATGAAAATAGTGTGCAAAATGAGTGAAAAAAGATTTTTTATTTTATATAGATAAATATTTAATAGTGAAATGATAATTAAGTGTCATGTGAAAAAGAACAGTGATCCCTATAAAATAGTTTATATGATATTATAATTATATAATTAGCATGAATATTACATATTTGTGCATAAGCATGCGTGCATAGCTCACACGTATATATATGCATGAGCACCCTGCATGCACCCAAACCTACACACACACGAATAAAGTTTTTTTGAAAAAATGTGGCATTGTAATAATACTATCTAGAAATATATCAGCGTACCACGTATAATGTGATGCTGCGTTTATCATAAAGGCATTATGTTGTGTAATAAAATAGCCACGTATCTTGCACCATGCAAGACGGTATCTATTGTTAAAACACATAACAGTACGGGTTACAAAATATGAAAACTATGGTGACTGGTGTCCAAATAAGAATAAAAAGTGTGTGCCAAGTATGTGAAGAAAAAAATATGAAAGTGAGTGTGTGATAAACATTAAAGTGACATGTGAAAGGAAATGGTGATCCCTATAAGGATTTATATAATAGGGATATTTGCCTATTAGATGTGTGTAAACATACGTGCATAACCCACATGCATGTTTGCATGTATACCCTTCATACACTTATTTCCACATAATCATGTGATAATGCTGTTTAAAAAAAGACAAATATATATATATATATATATATATATATATATCAATCTGTGTCTGGTATGTATGTGTGAAACTGTGCATACAGAGCACATATCGATGGTATCCCTTTAGAGCTAATGTCGAGTGTAGGCTTATCCTTTATTCAAAAAGAATGTGTGTTAAATTATATATGATTAGATGCACTATCTATGAAAAAAAGTTGGATGCAAAAATATATTTTAATATTTCTTCAGAAAGACTGAGTAATTGATAAATTCATTTAAACCTCTAGGGGCCAATGTACCCATTTTAAAGGTCCATTCGCTCTCTCTCATGAGGAGTTCTCTCATGGTATCACCACCTCTGATACCCATCCTTATACGTTCTAAACCAAAGACCCTCATTTGATGTGTGTTGTCGTGTCGGAGAGAATAAAAGTGTCTGGCCACCGTAGTGATTTGTTTCATGTTGATTAAATCCCTTGATGCATTCCGTATATTCCCTGCATGTTCAAGGATGCGCTGTTTTAGCATCCTCGTAGTTATTCCAATATACATTTTATTGCAAGGACAGGAAATACAGTAAACCATGTTTGAAGTTTTACAGTTGAAGTAATCCTTTATCTTAATGGTGGTACCAAAAGTATCCTTGACTTCCTGTTTGTTGCAGATATATTTGCAAGCTTTGCACGTTCCACAGGCATAACTGCCTGTAATAGACGATGGTTTATATTTAGTTTTAATGAAGTGACTATTAACCAGATGGTCACGAAGATTAGGTGATCTTCTCCAACTCATGGTGACATTTGGTTGTAATCTATCAGCAAGAACAGGATCAGATAACAGAATGGGCCAGTGTTTTTGTATAGCTCTCTTAATTTCTCTCCATTCTTTACAATAATCTCCCACAAACCGAATTTCGTTGGAGTCCTTCTTCTTTTCTTTCATTTGAAAGATAATCGTGTCCCTATTGATGGAGTTAATCGCTGTTTTAGCTTGTTTGATTGATCTGTGGCTGTAGCCACGTTCCCTCAAACGTTTCGTGAGTTCGGTACTTTTTTCTTTGAATATCACCTCATCAGAACAGTTTCGTTTCAACCTTAGGAATTCCCCTTTTGGAATGTTGGTTATAGTGGGAGGGAAATGAGAGCTGGACTCATGTAAAACACTGTTTGTTGCCGTCTTTTTGCGGAATAATTCAGTTGCCAACATATTGTTACCGTCCTTATAGATCCTCACGTCCAAAAAGGAAATACTGGTGTCACTGTATTCATATGTGAGTTTCAGATTTAATGTATTATTGTTGAGACTGGTTATAAACTCAATAAGTTGGGTTCTAGTACCTTCCCATATTATGAGAAGATCATCTATGTAACGTAACCAACTGACAACATGTCTGGTATGTATCTCATTAGCATCTGTAAAAACCATCTCGCACTCCCACCACCCCAGGAAGAGGTTAGCATATGTGGGGTCACAAGCTGCCCCCATAGCTGTCCCCCTTACCTGGAGATAGTGGCGATCATCAAAAACAAAATGATTTTTAGTGAGGACAAATTTGAGTAATTTTAAGAGAAAAAACTGAAAGTCCCCCAATCCTTCCATCTGAAGAAAATATTCAACCGCCTTCAATCCTGATTCATGATGGATAAAGGTGTACAATGCCTCAACATCCATGCTTACCAACAACTGATTTTCCTCCAATCTGACATCATGGATCTTTTTCAGGACATCTGTTGTGTCTCTGACACATGATGGTAATTCTGTCACAAATGATCTGAGATGCGTGTCCACAAAGATACTAGCCTTCTCCGTTAGACCACCAATCCCCGAGACAATTGGTCTCCCTGGGGGGTTGGTTAGATTTTTGTGGAGTTTGGGGAGAAGGTAAAATGTGGGTATTTTTGGATTATCCACTTTGAGAAAATCATGTTCTTGTTTTGTAATAGTCCCATGTTGTCTTGCTTGATCAATGATAGAAGAATACATTTCTTTATAATTTTCCATGGGATTAAAGATAAGGTGTTGGTGACAAGACGTGTCAGATAGCTGTTTATAGGATTCTCGAATATACATGTCTTTTGGCCACAAGACCGTGTTTCCACCCTTATCGGATTGTTTGATTATTATATCATCCCAGGTTTTAATTTAATCAAACTGTGTTTTGACTGTGGTTTGGCGGCGGTTTTGCTATCTGCAGATTTACTAAGGCCAAAACCGCTGTAAAACTGCCATCAAAACACATTTTAGAATAGAATAGAACAGGGCTGTCATTTAGAAACCACTGCAAAACCGCCACCAAACCCCCGGGGTTTAGAACAGAATAGAACCCGCCACTAAATCGCCGGGGTTTAGAATAGAATAAAACCCGCGTCAAACCGCCGCTTAGTCAATTTTGCCCTTAGTCTTAATATTTCATGAGCTACAATACAATGTATAGTGTGATATATATTCACTACAGTATATATTATAAACACATTTATTTATTCCCATTAACAGCACTGATTCTATATATTCTGCAAAAACACAGGCACCTATCCAGAGGTTAACAGTTGTCTATATGTGAGAACACAAATTGGGTTCAGTATAAGTGAAAAATTAGATTTATTTGTGAGGTGATCTTACATTCCGTACCCTCTCTTCTGCTACCTTCCTGAAGTTGCCAGGGAGAGTACTTTGTTTAACACCCAATAGATCAAGTTAGTTGGTACTTTAGTGTTTTATTCACACTAGTACACTAGCAACAAAGTCAACTGGATCAACAAGACAATTTGTAAATATGCACTACATGCAATACATTTAATAACAATTCCACATAAAGAATTACACATAACCAAGTGGGTATTTTATTATACTGGAACCGCCTTTACTTCGATGCTGTACCTCTGAAAAATGGGATGCTGAGCACTGACTCTAACAACTGACAGGTTGAAGAAAGGAGGATCGCTGTCACAGCCCCTGTATTGTACTCTGTGCGATTACTGCCTGGTTTAATTTTTAATGGAGTCTGTTACACTGGAATTCTCAAGCACAATCTCTGTCCCTTATTTGGCTAAGTGTTCATTTGTGTCCTGGTAGTAAAGTAGCATCACTATAATGTAGGGTGGCTTCTTGTGTTTTACTACAGACCTCTCTGGCAGCTGTTCTCACACAATGGGAGGCATTCAGCAGGAAATCACTGTACTCTCCAGTCCACTCCTCCCTTCTCCAGGCCAGCCTCCGGCACTTGCTACTTCCCACAGCCTGCTTTTGAATCACTCAGACTCGCCTCTTCTCCCAGCAGCCACCAGACTTCCTGCAGAACATGTTAGTTAGTGTTTTGAACAACCAACCATGTCCCTCAGCTCCTGCGGCTCCCACTAGCGGGAGCTAGTGATTGGTTGCTATGGGCAACATCACTTTTAAAACTCACTTCTAAAAACTCTCTCTTTAGTAAATTTACCCCCTAGTGTGTTATGATCTGAGAAAGTTTGGGTTAAAAGACAAACAAAAGATGAAAACATTCTGAGTCTCTTACATGAAAAAAACTGCAGAACATAAAGTACATTTTCAAAAACACTGAAATGTCATGGAAACAAGTCAATATTGATTTGGCCTTACTAAAATAAGGGATCCACAGTAAATGAACTGTGGATCCTGTAACAGTTTTGGCCAATGTTCCTGGGACATTTCCAGTGCTGGCTATTTAATATTCATGGTTGAAGTACTTAGAACAGTTTTCGTCAGTTATAAATTAATACATTTCACAATTGTTCAGACATGCAAAAAATACTTGGCTAGCTTTATAACACAAAGGTCATGATATTTGTTAAGGAAAAGATATGCCTTATTTTAACCGCTATGTGATGTTAACTGACCTGCACTCCTCAGATGAGATATGTATATATGAGAAACACTGACTATATTATAGATTTGACTCTGGTATTTCCATCATTCCTTTAGCCTCATCTGAGGCTGCTATTACCCTGTCACAAGATCATACTCTTAACCACATTGATAATCCTTGAAAATACTGTATATTCCTTTATAATAAAAATTTTTGCTAAAATTTTACAGACCTGGATCGAGATGCTCCTGACTCCTGTGCCAAATTTACCATTATAAACTGGGCTCAGTAACTGGGCAGCACAGACGGTGTAATGGTTAGCATTACTGCCTCACAGCACTGAGGTCAGGGGTTCGATACCCACTATGGCCTTAACTGTGTGGAGTTTGTATATTCTCCCTGTGCTTGCTTGGGTTTCCTCCGAGTACTCCGGTTTCCTCCCACACTCCAAAAATATACTGGTAGGTTAATTGGCTCCCAACAAAAATTAACCCTAGTGTGTATGTGTGTTAGCATGTGGTAGCGAATATAGATTGTAAGCTCCACTGGGGCAGGGACTGATATGAATGGCCAAATATTCTCTGTAAAGCGCTGCGGAATATGTGTGTGCTATATAAATAACTGGTAATAATAATAATAATAATAATAATATATTAGATTTAGGCTAATTTAATATGTTGCATTTAACATATATGTTGCATTTAATGTATAATATTTGAAGCTTTGATTAGTGTCATGTAATTAGTGCATAGAACTGTCCCAAACACTCATTCTGGGGACACATCAAAACAAATTCTTCCCACATTGAACTTGATGATGTCTTGCTTTGGCAGCATGGTCTTCGACATGTTAGGAAGGGGTTACATCTTAAGACACTTTGAAATAACTGTCCCTTCCATAGATAACTGAGTAGGCGTGTGTTCTCTACAAGACACAGTAACTTAGCATGAGTTGGTCTACTAGAGGCTCTGTGAATCCTCTACCAGGTCTAGTGCTGTTAACTAATCCTGCAGTACATCCAATACCTGTTTGTTTTTACCTATTTGCTGTGCACTCATTACAGTGTTGTATTTATGACCCCTATGGTCCAATTGTTTTGTACCATTTCTGCACTCCTGACATGAACAAAAAATGTTGCACTTTTATACGTTCCTGCTCTTATTACTACTGACCCCACAGGGGTATATTTACTAAGAATCGTGTCTGTCCGTGATTAAACATGGACGGCATCTTTGGGGCATGAATGAGTTTTTCTTAAGCAAACTCACAAATGTACTTAGAATCTTTTGACTGAATTGTATATTCTGATGCTGTATGGAATTTTGGGCCTGATTTAACAACAATCGCAATTGCAAAGCTGCATGCAGGCTATAGATATATGATGTATACTCGCAGGCAGATTGACAATTGCGACCCTTGCAGATATGGTAATGCAGCAGGAGGCATCACGCCCCCCGTGCATTACTTATCTGAGCTGCATTGTCTAACGCTGCATTGGATAAACTGTGTACCATCAGCCGGCTGCGGTGACCCATGAGGTCCCGCAGCCATCCGCCGCAGTTGAGAGGTAGAGACCAGGAAATCTTCATCAGCTGACCGAAATCCTGGCTTCCTCCCTCCTCTGCAACGGCAGCCACACGTCTCAGTTTCAGGAAACGGAGAGTATCGCCGCCACCTCCCCGCCCACAAACGGCAGCAGACTGTCAATCACTGACAGTCTGCTGCCAGTTTACACGTGGCCTCGCAGACCTGTTCTGATGCATTCTGCATATGCGCAGACCCATTCTGCATATACACACTAGTGTGCACTGCTGAATTAGGCCCTATAGGGCCTATATACTGCAACCAGTGCTGCTATAATCTGGAGTTTACTTTTTTATTATTTATTGCTACCCACCACCAATTTCCAAGCTATGTGCAGAGAGGTGTCGGCTCACCCAGAGCAAAACCAGCTGGTAATCAAGACGTGGGAGAGAGCGGCAGCAATTGTACTACTAGCGGGGACACGAGACCGCTGCCAGATCGCACCATCGGTCAGGTGCGTGCCTCGCCTGCAGCCGCTTCCCCGCCTTACTACTGAAAGAGCATAACCAGCTGACATTCAGGACGTGGAAGAGAGCGGTGCAACTTGCATCATCAGCGGGGACACGAGACCGCTGCCAGAATGTGGTGCCGTCCAGGTACGTGCCCCGCTCACAGCCGCCATCCCGCCATACTACCAAGATGTGACTTTTTCTAGCAGGTTGTCACTGTGTGGATGAAATCCCGGTGATTCTGCTCACTACACCTAGCACTACATATCAATCTAAACCAAAAACTCTGGTGCACCATAGATCCCAGCCAGACACAGACCCACGTATTTATCTATTTAATACCCAATTGAAGGGAGACTGTTACTGCTTACTATCTCACCGTGGGAAGGGTCGTCTAGGTGGATTTATAGCGGCATAATTCATCAAGTTTTCTATTTAAACAAGAGGAGCTCCGGTGTATTGCAAGTAGCAGCACAAAACACTGATGCTTAGATGAATTTATTGGATACTAAACATATTTGATACATCGAGCGGTGAGCAACTGAACTCTATTGTACCTAATTATAGATACATATACTCCAGTTTTAAAGAGCTGTCACAGAAATTGCACCAATTTTTGTTGAATTTTATTCTTCATATAGAGATACTATATATGTTAATATGTAAATTTTACTATGTGTGTAATAAATGTTTTGTGATTCAGAGATGTTTGTCATGTGGATCAATTAAGTATACCTATTACACTGCAAGAGCAGCGCAACCTAATTTTTCTTTCTTGAATTAGGCCCTGTGTCTGCAAGTGTGTGAGTTCAGTCTTATTGGACTGAAATCATCAGAAGCACTGCACAGATCCCCTGTGCAGGCTTTTATGTGCTATAGTTGAGAGTTTACCCCAAAAGTGTAACCTACACCAGACTTTTGAGCCCGTACTGGTCCAAGAAAAACTTTTATATGCAATCCAAAACACATGCAGAGAAGATGACGTTTAGGAATCTGAAACTGGCTGGAGGACTCAAGCTGGGACTCTGATTTACTCATAGGACATCTCTGTACAGATCTGCAGCTGACCATAGATCACCATAAAGGAGAGCGCATGCCCCCCCCCCTACAATTGTATAACACACTGTATTAATACTGTATAATTCGTTGATCAGAAAAAACATTAGGAACAAACTTATCATCTCACAATAACAAGTATAACCATAATTAGCATGGGATCAGGTGATTATAATCCACACAGTATTAAAGACTCAACTCTTAGCATGTCACCACTTGAACCTGGGAGTGAACCTAATGTGGGAAATATTCACATCTCGATCTACAGGTGCAAACCCTAGACAGCCAGGCAGTAGGTACTGTAATCCACCCAAAGAATCTAACATTAAATGGAAAGCCCTGTCTTCGAAAATTGACCTGTGTCTTGACTCTGTGTCAGACAAGAAAAGGTATCAGCAAGTAATACTTAGTACAGTGATTTTAAACACTAATGGCAATATACTGTATCTCTCTTAAAATAAAAAATAATGGGGAGTTTTCAAAATATTTAGGTAGAAAATGGAGTTTAATGTAGTATTTCCGTCCCAACAGTAATGGCTTCAAATGTGTGAAGAAGATGAAGAGAGGAGTATTCCTAGTTATGTTACACAGATCAAGGCCAGAGCTCTATCTCAAAGATACCGCTGTACTGATGTCAGCCCCTGATTTAGCACAGTGCAGAATTTAGATTGTTTTACAGGTTTTTTTCTGGTAGCAAGTGTTATCCCTCTGGAATTGGCAGCTCTCATTTTGATGCTGGAAGTTACATCTGTCACTTTGTACTGTTACTCTTCTTTATTAGACTGTCACATTTATTCTGTTTATCAGGAAAAAAAACAATACAATACAGTATTGTGTGGTGGTGGCTGAATTTAAAGTGAAACCATTTCCTCCGTTCCTTACCTATTATGGTGTCTGTTAAAAAGGAGGATATTGTAATTGTAATAATTGTTTAGTGTCTGAAGTACACAGCTGTACTGCTATTGTTGTGGATACATTTAATCAGGAGAATTTCATTACTAGTGCTGGCAGAAGTTTACTAGTTAAGATCTAGTCAAAGTAAAGCATACTGATAATAATATCAATGTGATGAATTCTTACAAATATCCAAGAAAAATGATAATCAAAATAATCCTGATAAACTCTACAATTAATATGGAGTATGTGAGGTTCTTGGTACATGTTTGACCAAAAATGTTTGGCCATTCACCCATGTCAAGGTGTTTCCCCTAAGATGGGTCCCTAACATCTCTAATACTACACATTAAGTCAATTTATCCAGGACTTAACTAATATTGCTCATTCTAATAAGTAGACAGAAATGTAATAACCTGGGTTGATGATTAAAAACACCTAAGGGTAGATTGGTGGGGTGCAAATACCAAACAAAAGCAGTCTCATCCCTCAAGCGTACTATATATATACAGATATAGTGAAAAGAGGAGGGGACTTGCTTGGACTGCACACCCTAATGTTAAACATAATAAGAGGTGCTGCTATGTTGAGACTTGTAGTACAATGCAGGGTACATTGAATGCAGGTGCACACTCTAGGTACTGTACTAAGAACAATGATAATCAAAATAATCCTGATAAACTATACAATTAACATGGAGTAGAAATGAGGTTCTTAGTACATGTTTGGCCAAAAATGTTTGCCCATTCACCACGTCAAGGTGAACTCTATAAGACTTTTTGCAAATTCTCATATAGCTGTTCTGTGACTGTTTTAATTTGTGCCCAGAAGCATATTTTTGAATTCTTATTGAGAAATGCTGGTTTTGCCCATTTTTATCTTTAATTATACTGTCATTCTGCTTTGCTACTAAGTTTAATTTGCATCCAATGCCATATTTATCTACAATTATATTAAAAATATTGGCCTTTGCCTACCTTTATCTATTTAGTAAACTGCTAACTATGTTGCTGCACTGATAGTCTGTTTAATTTGTGCCATCTTAAGAAATGTGTTTTGTTGGCTATATTTGTAATTAAACTGCCATTCTATAAGCTACAGTATGTTCTGCCACTATGTTTCATTAGCACCTGGTGCTATCTTCTTGTACCATAATGTTAAGAAATGCTGGGGTTTGTTATCATGTATTCTTTATTAAACATGGAATCCTTGTTATCTATATATTGAGGCTATATTTGTGCAATGGTCATCCATCAATAAATTCTAGATTTGAAAAAATCTGTATATTTTTTAAATATTATTTATAACAAAATGTTAGTATCCAGAAGCTCTAGTGTGAAGACTTGTTTTTCCATTTTTCTGTCACATCTATGAGTGTTGTTGATTTCATGAAGGACTGCAGGAATCTCCGCAGTATGTACTGTTGTCTCCCCATCTGTGCCAACTACAGAAGGCTCTGCTTGTGGTGTTTGTCTCTTCAAACTTCTGGACAGCACCATGTTCTTTGCCGTAGCATTGTTTCGTTACTTTACCAAAATTTATTTTCCAAGGTTCTTCTTTGAAGTATTTGGTTTTGCTGAGGCAAGTCTCTTGGCAAATGGGTGTTTTGGAACTGGCTGCACCATAGAATCCTACAGTATTCACCTTCATCTTCTCACTGTATAATTAAGTTTGAAATATAAAAAAATAAAGAGAAATTTCAAGCTCAATATTAAAAATCACATTTGAGATTTATTGTAAAAGGTGCATACAGTACACACCACTTACTTTATACTATAACTACTGTTAACACATCATAAAGTGAGATACAGTAAGGCATACTGTATATAGTAATGTATACAGTAAGTGGATGCAGGTACAATTATATATAATATACAGTACACGCACAGTATAACGTATATACGTACATATATATTTGGGCCCACTTACATATGTACTGTATAAGTTGCTAAGTTTATCTACAGTAAGATTTGAGGCTTACCATAGCAGATAGTAAAAAATATCAAACCTCAGTATGTATGTAGCTTAAGTACCCCAACTAAACTTCTAAATTATGTCTAAATACATATATACTGTAGTACAATCTATGGAAAAAACCACAAAACATATGAACCGGATAAAGCCCAGTGTACTATGGTCATTGAGCTTCATATTCCCGACCCATCGACAACCCCATTGCACAAAATGGACATGGTGCACCTAGTAAAGCCATGAGGAATCCACCCAGCTAATTTGACAAAAGAACCCAATCTAATCCTCTGACTTGTGGCTAAGTACATACAGTATATCATACATATCTAATAATGTACATTCTTGAGAACAAACCCACATAACATGAACTGAAAACATCTAGTGTACCCTGGCCTTCAAGCCTCATGTTCCCACCCCTAGGGGACCACCCACTTGCACATTGCAAATTAATAAACTGTTTTGGGACTCTAAGCCTAGGCTGGTGGTGAAAAAATCAGGATGGGGCAGCATGGGGTCCCCCTGATTTTTCACAAACACTAAAGAAGAGGGACATGCAATATGAGGATATGTGCAGGGATCTATGTAATGGCTGCATGCACACCCATCATAGACAGGTCAATTAATTGGGTGGGATTGTAGTGGGATCCAAAGCCACTGCTTAGTAAAGCTGGGGTTTATATTGTCTGTAGATTAGATATGCAAGAGAGGACTTGTTAGTTTCTGAATAGTACAATTTTATTTTCTATTTCTTGCAAAAAATAAATCTCTTTGTACCACTGTAGCACACTATGTAAATACATGAATCCTGCTCTAAAGAAAAAAAAAATAATACCCAGCCATCACATGATTGCAGTACTCTGTGACTTAATCATTGTAGAATGTTTTGTTATGCTCCTCCTACAGTGTTTCTAAGTCTTCATGAATCATCCTCTATCATACACAGATTAAGCTGACTAAATGTTCTCAGTGTATTGGCAGACCATCAGATCCACAGTGAACTCAAGACAGTGGGAACTAGAACAGAATGGATTTACTACAAGATGTCACACTAGTAATGATGTTATATATTTTTTTCCTCATCTTCTATTTATGTTTGAAGAGATTTTGGAGCTGTGAGAACCTTCCCCCTGGACCAACACCTCTTCCCCTGCTGGGGAACTTCCTAGACATAGGAATAGGAGATACCATGAAATCTATAATGAAAGTAAGTCCATTCAAAGTGTTTTTTTTTTTAACTACCTGAAGCTTTTAAAAAATATATTTAATAGCAGAGTATGTTGAAACTGTAACAGTTCATATGGGAAGAGTATGTTGTAAGGAGACATCAGCAATGCTGCTGGTGGAACAGACAATGTGGCCTATGTTATTAATTTGATAGACTTCCATGTATAAAGATATATAAGACATATCTGAGGTTACCTATGATATGCAGGAAAATACTAGAAATTCCCTGTTCCAAATATGATGTCCCCACTTTGTGTGTTTGTAGTTAAGGGCAGGGTCTTGCGACTGTATCTACTAGTACAGTATATGTGAAGATGTAAGTACATTTGGGAAGGTACAATATTGGGAAAGGAATGTTCGGTACATTATGATAGGCTGTAGGAATTACCATGTATGTGTAAATGTTTACTTGGAGCAAAATCAAACTGTGGAGATAATCAAACCAGATATTAAAATAAATATAACTGTCATTATTTGGTCAAAGTAGATGTGTTCTTCATTTTGGCTCTTGGAGCTTTTTCAGTGACCAAATAGGTTGTATTTCTGCTCATTTGAGAAGACAGTAAACTTAGATTACTAAAATGATTTGGATAAGGACACGTGAACAATAATACTGGAAATCAACCTAATTAAAATATTAGAATTAGGTAATTAATGAAAGTGACATAATTGATTAAAAAACTATACCTTGATAAAGTTGATTGATTTAATTTGGGGTACACAGCTCTAGCACGTGACTTTCCAATTCTTAATCTTAAGCACATGCTAATGCAAAGGTACAGTAGAACTTCCTAGACTGGCAGTAGGATAAGGTAATTTTATGTACATTCATATGTATGTATACAGAGCCTGATTCAGAGCCGCTCGTAAGTGGACGCTCGTTCGCTCTGAGCGATGTTCGCACAACTGCGCATGCGTATGGGTCGTAATGCGCATGCGCAAACCAGTCATTGCGGTCGGAAATCATGCGCTCGTAAAACAGCGAGGGGCTGCTAATTTGATTGACAGAGTGTACCATTTGTGTGTGGTAACAGGGGAAAGTGCTTGAAAATGGGGGAGTGGAGATCCGAACGCAGGCATGCCAAACGGTCAAAACGGCGTTTAATGGGTGTGCATAATTAACAAAGCAGCGTCATCTACCACGTCACTTGGTTGTCTTTTAGCCTGAACTGCTCGCAGTGATTGCGGGAAGTAAATCCTACCACAAGCACTGCGAGCAGTTCAGATGCCTTTCGATGTTCCCGATTAATCTAATAAATACAGGAGATGACGTATGATGCGAACGGCAAAAAGGCGTCTTTACAAAATAGTGAGCGCATTTTTCGGACGCTCGTTCAGACATAGAGGCATCCACAGACTGCAAAGAGCGAACGCTCAATTTAAATATCTGGCCCCTTTTTCAGAACGACCGTCCGCAAATAGCGTCCGGCTCTGAATCAGGCCCACAGTGCATTAGGAGATACAAGTGTATAAAAAATATGAAGCATTTTTGCATTCCATAAATAAACCCAGGGATAAACATAACTGCATGTGAGATGTTGGCATCGGCGAATTCCCAGAGAGTCTGCTTGAAGTCTTGCAGAGGCAATCATTTACAATGCATAAATACCTGTTTTTACATTTTAATTGATTGCCCCTTTAAAACATCTGGCAAACTTGCTGGGAACTCACCGATGCCTGCATCTCGCAACAATTATATTTACTCCCCAGTGTTTAAAACTTGAACGGAGAGCATATTATTATATTTTCTTATTTAATAGTGAATAAATGGATGCAAAATATATCATAGTATTTTTTCAATAAATGCTTATGTTAACATTGCCCTTCTAATGTTAGTGTCAATCTATTGCAACGAGGAGAAGATATTGCACAGATGTTAAATAATTAAATCTATTTAAAATTCACCTAAAGGAGATCTTCTGCCCCCTCCCAGTCATAACTAGTAGATTGATCCTGATTTGAACACATGTGGAAACTTCTGTCCTCAAAAAATTAACATCGAATCCTTTTGATTGTCCAGAGACAAGGAGTACTGAGTTCATTTTATTTACACAACGCATTGGAGGTGGGGGCCAGGGGCATGGTTTGTTGCAGCATAATCATTATTATTGTAATGTTCTCCATTACAGTGATGTAATGAACTCTGCAGTTACTGTAACTCTGAAACTCTCAGGTGTTTACCTCAGATTCTGGAGGATCTTTAGGGCTTGTTAGAATGGGTTGGGTACGGGATCCCTAACCCTCCCCCTCGCAGCCTAACCCTAACCCTCCCTCAAGTGCCTAACACTAAATCCTAACCTAAAGCTAACCCTCCCCTAACCCTAATACTTAGGGGTAAATTTATTAAAGTGAGAGTTTTTAGAAGAGAGTTTTAAAAGTGATGTTGCCCATAGCAACCAATCAGATTCTACATAACATTTAACTAGCACCTTCTAGAAGATAATAGCTAGAATCTGATTGGTTGCTATGGGCAACATCACTTTTAAAACTCACTTCTAAAAACTCTCACTTTAGTAAATTTACCCCTTAAAGTCAGGATTCCGGCGGTCAGGATTATGGAGCCGGGATTCCAACTGCAGTCGATATTCCGGCACTGGTACAAGCGTGGCATCCTGACCGCTGGGTTGGTAACTACATCCCGTTAGAATGAGTGTATTTTACTGTTTGAATATGTTGGGGGTGATGCACAGTTGCACCCAAATCGGTAACAATTATTGCGTGCACAGAACAGAATGTGGTTATTCCACTGTATGTTGAGAAGTGCACATGTTTACAGCCACATTGCCCCTACCCATATCCTTGGATTTATAATTATCAGCTTCACCCTTGGTGCAAGAGATGCATCTTAAATCAGACTAATCTCTCCATACTTACAACACTGCACAGTCCACATTTCCATCTACATGATCTTGACAGTCAGTTATCTTATTCTATATGCAGACACCCTGTTGCAATTCAGATGCACCCATTTAGCCACAAGTAGAGATGTGACTGAGATGTTTACAACTCATAATCACCCTTTAGCTGGGTACATACCTGAACGATTCAGCGATCTTGCAACGGGCTGATACAATGTAACAATATATTGTACACACTGCATGATCTGCTGTATGACTGAACAATATATCATTAAAGTGATAATGATAGCAAACTGCATCCTACATTGCATCATCCCATCTGATGTGTAGCACATTAGTGGGAAGATGCTAACACACAGTTCATCAAACAATGAAATGGTGTGAATTGGGGGTACACACTATACAATGGTCAGAGCCGGCCTTAGGCATAGGCATAATAAGCAAATGCCTAGGGGCGACTGGAATGCCTAGGGGCATTCCAGGGCTCTGCCTCAGTCCCCCCCCCCACTGGCGCTGCATGCCCCTCCCCCTGCCCTGCTGCTGCCATGTGGAAAGCCGTGCTGGGATCAAGTGGCTGATCCCAGCATCGGCACAGCAGGAGGAGATGTTTCCCCTGTGGGACACATCAGCGTCCGGTGCTGGGATGATCTTTCTGCTCCCAGCCCTGGGGAAGCATAGGCGGTGGGTAGCCGGCGCTGGGATGGAGTATGTGTTCCCAGCATCGGTCAATCGTTGGGCGCGGCGGCCAGGACTTGGCTCTGGGTGTGGGCTTACTGTAGCTCGCCACCCGGTAGCCTTGGTACAGTGTCGGCAACAGCGAGTGTTTGGCTGTGGACACAAGCCAAACCCAGGTCGCGGGCCAGCAGCCAATAGGAGGCAGATGCGACGAGCCAATTGCTGCATCATAGCCCCACCCACTCGCGGTGTCTGATAGACACTGCTGAGTGGGAAAAGGCAGTACAGCAGCGGAGAGGGAGGAGTGAAGACCTCCCGAAGAGAGCGACATCGCGGCAAGAGTTCCGGTGGCCGCGGAAGAGGCCAGAAGACGCCATGATCAAGAAGGATGACAGATGGCGCCGGCTGGAAGAAGCAAGAAGAGGCGGCGCCGCTGGCCAGGACAGGCCAGCGGCCGAAAAATGCGGCTGAGGACCGGAGAGGACTGCGGGGGTGGAAAGTAAAAGATCTAACGAAGATCCCCCCCACAGCCTCTTCCAATGGAACAGGTAGGCCCCCCATGAGGCCTACCATATACCCCCTCCCTAGACCACCGGGGTTGTCAGGTACTAGGCACATGGGCATATAGGCAGGCACAAAGCCTGGGCTAAATTGGGGGCATTAGGCCCTAGAGGGAGTTATTGCCCTATAAGGTGTATGTGACCTGGGAACTAGGCCCAGGTCACTATTGAATAAAGCAGGCGGGCACTAGGCCCGTGGCCATAAGGAGGGCCACCTGTTTTGGGAAGTTGTTAGGGGGCACCAGTAAAATTTTTGCCTGGGGCACCAAATGGGCTAGGGCCAGCTCTGACAATGGTAATTGCGATGCTTTACGGATCGCAAGATTGGCAAATATATTGTATAGTGTTTGCCCAGCTTTAGGTGCATGCATTCATCTTTAGAGGAAGCACAGTGCTAAATAAGAAAAAAATCTATCTGTAAAACGGACATGTGCATCTCTACTTTGGCCTCGTTGTGTTTCAAAGAAAATGTCTCATAAGCAATCTACCCATAATTTGTGCAGGCATCACTATAATTAATGCAGGGATGTGCATGGCTTTTCTGTTCACATGAGTAGTAGTATTCTAACAATATATTCCCCTTTAAAAAGCCTGATTAGCAGAGCCGTAAGTAGCTATGGGCGACATGTTCCACGGGCCGCCATAACTTATAACGCTGCTGATTAAAAAACTTGTAGTAGCTTAACACCCTGGCTCATTTGCAGTCACTATAAATATTTTACAAGCTGTGATGCCTGGAGAATAAAGCAAAAATACACAGCAATATGAATATCTCTACATGTGACGAATGCAGAGACGTGACTTTTACTAGATGGAGGAAGGAGGATTTTCTTTGATGTTGGGGTCCTTCTTTAATATGGAATCCATGTAAGTCCTGTAGACTATTTGACAGTGTTTGATTGCTACTAAATTACATTTAGTAGCAATATCAAATAATAGGTATATATAATAACTGCCTGTTCATTAATTTTCTCATTCAGCTCAGTGAGAAATATGGTGACATATTTACCATCTATATGGGGTCCCGCCCGGTCGTGATGGTCGCCGGATACAAGTTAGTAAAAGAAATCTATTTAGACAATGGAGATGATTACTTAAATCGAGGGGACATGCCGGTCTGGAACCTTTTCTACAAAAATGAAGGTAATTAATCTTTCATCATCTGAATACCTTTTACCATGGTCCAACTACTTTCATGAAGGAATATTCCACTTCCATTTACTAAGACTGTGATTTAGTTACTTAGTTTTGTAAGTTCATGAACTATACTATATATATATATATATATATATATATATATATATATTAGGGGTGAGCGGGTTCGGATTTCTGAAATCCGAACCCCCCCGAGCCCCCCCGATCCGAGTCCGATCCGAATCAGGCTCGACTTTTCCCGCCTGACTCGGATCTGAAATCGAGGCAAAACGTCATCATCCCGCCTTCCGAGTCTCGCGGGTTTTGGATCCTATATAAGGTACCCGCGTCGGCGCCATTTTCTCACTCGGCTGTGGACAGTGAAGAGGGAGGGTGGGAGTTAGGGCTGTGTAGTGTAGTGTAGTGTAGTGCTGCTGTTGTCCACTACTTCAAAGTCCATAGGGGCTGGCTGTGTTGTGCTGTGCTGCTGTTGTTAATAGGGGCTGTGTCCACTACTTCAAAGTCCATAGGGGCTGGCTGGACTGTGTTGTGCAGTCAGTTCTCCATAGGGGCTGTGTCCACTCCAAAGTCCTGTGCAGTGTCCCAGTCCTAAAGGGGTGCTGTAGTGTTGTCCAGGGGGTGCTCTGTCCATCAGGGGTGCTCCCCCCAAGTGCTAAAAAAATAATATATTTTCTGTGTTTGTGAATTGTGTGCGCAGTAGCCGCACGTGCTTCAACAAAGTAGTGCCAAGCGTGCGCCTGTGTCATAAGTAAAGGGCCGGCTGGCTTGACCGTTAAGGGTGCTGTAACCCCCGAAAGTACACTCCAGTCCAAACCAAAAAAAAAATTATTTTCTGTGTTTGTGAATTGTGTGCGCAGTAGCCGCACGTGCATCAACAAAGTAGTGCCAAGCGTGCGCCTGTGTCATAAGTAAAGGGCCGGCTGGCTTGACCGTTAAAGGGTGCTGTAACCCCCAAAGTACACTCCAGTCCAAACCAAAAAAAAAATTATTTTCTGTGTTTGTGAATTGTGTGCGCAGTAGCCGCACGTGCTTCAACAAAGTAGTGCCAAGCGTGCGCCTGTGTCATAAGTAAAGGGCCGGCTGGCTTGACCGTTAAGGGTGCTGTAACCCCCGAAAGTACACTCCAGTCCAAACCAAAAAAAAAATTATTTTCTGTGTTTGTGAATTGTGTGCGCAGTAGCCGCACGTGCATCAACAAAGTAGTGCCAAGCGTGCGCCTGTGTCATAAGTAAAGGGCCGGCTGGCTTGACCGTTAAAGGGTGCTGTAACCCCCAAAGTACACTCCAGTCCAAACCAAAAAAAAAATTATTTTCTGTGTTTGTGAATTGTGTGCGCAGTAGCCGCACGTGCATCAACAAAGTAGTGCCAAGCGTGCGCCTGTGTCATAAGTAAAGGGCCGGCTGGCTAGACCGTTAATGGGTGCTGTAACCCCTGAAAGTACACTCCAGTCCAAACTAAAAAAAAAATTATTTTCTGTGTTTGTGAATTGTGTGCGCAGTAGCCGCACGTGCATCAACAAAGTAGTGCCAAGCGTGCGCCTGTGTCATAAGTAAAGGGCCGGCTGGCTTGACCGTTAAAGGGTTCTGTAACCCCCAAAGTACACTCCAAACCAAAAAAATATATATTTTCTGTGTTTGTGACTTGTGTGCATTGTGGCTGCACGTGCATCAACAAAGAAGCAGCGCCAAGCGTGCGCCTGTGTCCCATAAGTAAAGAGCCGGCTGGCTCATTTCTTAAAGGGTGGTGTAACCCACAAAGTGCACTACTCTCCAGCAAAAATAAAAAAATATTTTCTGTGTTTGTGTGCGCTTTAGCCGCACGTATATATATCAATTTAACATAAATGGAGGACCAAACTTTCTCCGATAAAAATAAAATAGGGAAAGATCAAGAACCACTTCCTCCTAGTGCTGTTGCTGCTGCTGGGAGTTGTTCATCATCCCAGAGAGGAAGTAGGAACATCACTACTTTTACTAAACAATTGACCCTCCAACAGTCCCTAGCGATGAGGATGAAGTACGACAGCAGTCATCCTGAAGCAAAACGTATAACTGAGGCCTTGACTGCTATGTTGGTGTTAGACGTGCGTCCGGTATCCGACATTAGTGCAGTGGGATTTAGACAATTGATGGAGGTAGTGTGTCCTCGGTTCCAAATCCCGTCTAGATTCCACCTGCATCCTCAAAGCAGCAGCGACAAGCGTGCGTCTGTCTGTTAAAGGGTGGTGACACCCTCAAAGTGTGCTACACAAACAATAAAAATATTCTTCTTCTTTTTTCTGTCTATGTGAATTGTGTGGGCTGTAGCCGCACCTGCATCCTTAAAGCAGCAGCGACAAGCGTGCGTCTGTCTGTTAAAGGGTGGTGACACCCTCAAAGTGTTCTACACAAACAATTAAAATATTGTTCTTTTTTTTTCGGTCTTTGTGAAATGTGTGGGCTGTAGCCGCACCTGCATCCTTAAAGCAGCAGCGACAAGCGTGCGTCTGTCTGTTAAAGGGTGGTGTAACTCTCAAAGTGCTCCAAAAAATAAAAAACTATTTTTTTAATGTGTTTGTGACTTGTGTGCGATGTAGCCGCACTTGCATCCTCAAAGCAGCAGCGACAAGCGTGCGTCTGTCTGTTAAAGGGTGGTGTAACCCTCAAAGTGTGCTCCACAAACAATAAAAATATTCTTTTTTTTTTTCTGTCTTTGTGAATTGTGTGGGCTGTAGCCGCACTTGAATCCTCAAAGCAGCAGCGACAAGCGTGCGTCTGTCTGTTAAAGGATTACATCGGTGACAGCATCCAAGTAGGCATGTCAGACAGTCCGTACCTGTACTGGCAGGAAAAAGAAGCAATTTGGAGGTCCCTGTACAAACTGGCACTATTTTACCTGAGTTGCCCCCCCTCCAGTGTGTACTCCGAAAGAGTGTTTAGTGCAGCCGGGAACCTTGTCAGCGAAAGGCGTAGGAGGTTGCTTCCACAAAATGTGAAGAAGATGATGTTCATAAAATGAATTATCAACTCCTCCAGGGAGACCAGCCTCCAGAACGTACAGAGGGACCTGTGGTTCCAGCAGGGACGAATTAATACTCTGTGAGGATGAGGATGTACACAACACTGAAGAGGGTGAGGAATCGGTGGATGAGGAGGATGAGGATGACATCTTGCCTCCGTAGAGCCAGTTTGTGCAGGGACAGATAAATTGCCAGCTTGTTTTGTGGGGGCCCAAACGAACCAATCATTTCAGCCACAGTTGTGTGGCAGACCCTGGCGCTGAAATGATTGGTTTGTTAAAGTGTGCATGTCCTGTTTATACAACATAAGGGTGGGTAGGAGGGCCCAAGGACAATTCCATCTTGCACTTCTTTTTTTTCTTTGCATTATGTACAGTTTGGGGCCTAGTTTTTCAATGCCATCCTGTCTGCCACTGCAGTTTCACGCCTAGATGGGTCACGTGTTTGTGCCGCCCACTCGTGTCGCTTAGCATAGTCATCCAGCTACCTCGGTGCAACCTTTTGGACATAAAAACACTATTGTGAGGTGTGAGGTATTCAGAATAGACTGGAAATGAGTGGAAATTAAGGTTATTGAGGTTAATAATAGCATAGGAGCAGAAAAACCTACAAATTCTGTGATTTTAGCTGTTTTTATGCTTTTTTTAAAAAAAATACAGATCCAAAACACAAAACCCAGAACCCAAAACACGGAAGGGTGGTTTTGGCAAAACCAATCCAGATCCAAAACACGAAGAAAGATCCAGATCCAAAACCAAAACACAAAACACGAAAAGTGGCCGGTGCACACCCCTAATATATATATATATATATATATATATATATATATATATATATATTCATATTAAAGACAACACAGAATTAATTGCCACAATTATCAATTAATTGATGCATCCCCTTTAATGGTTTGAAAGTGCATTCATCAACAAGAAGAAACACCTTCATTCCATATAAGGCAATTTATACCTACAATATCCTAGCATATAAAATTGAGTGTGAGATGAGACCATTAATTAAAATCTGTTTATTTCACAATTTGGCTAATTTTATTATTTCATGCTGTCTTTAATATGAATTATTGATTTTAACATATCACTGGTACAGTACAAATTTTAATGAATGAAATAAAGGTTATATGTTACTTAACAAATCCTATAGTGTGTCAAATAAAGAGACAATCCTTTTCCTCTTTTTTTTCTTTGTGTCTCCTTAGGATTTGTCATTTTCGATAACAGAACTAACATTGTACGAGCATTACAGCTGGGAGAATTTTAACACATACCATGTTTTGTGTACACAATAAACTTGGTTTTTCAGAATTTCTTGAAAAATGACAGGTCCATGCAGGAGATGCTGGCTGCAGATTATGTTCTTTATTTGCTTTGCCAGGTTTGCATTTGAATCACTACATTTTGGCAACTCTGCTTGATCCTAGGTTTAAGTACAATATAATGTCTATATTTCAATAGATTTTAAGAGATGCAAAGAACTACATGCAAGCAAGTTGTCAGCTCAAATGGAACATGACACATCTCCTTTTTTAGTTTCACCTGCAAATCCTGTTGAAAGAGCACATACTCCAGTCTTCCTGTCCCACAAGGGAGGTGTTATGCCCAGTTCCAAAATGGCTACCAAGCTCAATACTGAGCCTGAGGCAAGTACAAGGTGAATGGAGATGGAGTAAGAAGCTAGTATTCTTTATACAGATGGGTCATCATTCATATTTGCAGCAGTCATGCCAAACAGCCCATCTTGGCATGCCTGGTCTCATGAGACTCTGCTAGCACTGGGTGTCTTTTATGCATCTTTTCTTGCCAAAAAATGCATTTAAATTGCAATGTGACTAGGATGCACCTGGAGATTGTGCTGATTACTTTGATATGCAACACTTGAATATCTGTGTATGACTAAGTCTCTCAATCAGCATACGAACTGCAATGATTCAAAAGCAGCAGCTTTTTTCCATACCAATTATCATACTCTGTATCAGTCGCACACAGATAAACAAGTGTCACATATCTAATTAATCAGCACAGTGTCCTAGTCACATCACACTGCAACTTACAGTAGATGAATTTTCAGCAAAACAAAGACAGGCAACACAGAGTTGCACAGGACCTGGTGGCTCACTCACACAAAGCATATTGCATGGTATTGCATATTAAGGCTAGATGAGAAAGGGCAGATCTATACCTATACAGCATGGTGATCAAAAGCCACAATGAATGGAATTGCATGATGGAATTGTTCTTGTACCCACCCATCCTTATGTTTTATATTACAAAGAACATGCACAGTTTAACAAACCAAGCACTTCAGTGACAGGGACTGCCACTTTTGCGGCTGAAGTGCTTGGCTTGTTTGGGCTCCCACAAAATAAAACATTTTGGTGGTTTGGTTAAACCAAGTTACCAATCAACTTAAAGATAAAAATGGTAATCATCAAGGCTCCTGGCTGTATTAAACACTCTTTCTGTGTATACACTGGAGGGTGGGCAGCTTAAGCACACCATCAGTGGTATATGCCAGCCATGAGTCAACTGCTGCCAAATGCAGGGAAGTTCACTGCAGGTGCTAGCTTGCTGACCCACAGTGCTCTTTATCATCAGGAAGTAGATACAAGCAGGCACAAGGTGCACATGTGTTATGCTTGCTGCACCACCTAGTTCAGCATCTCTTCCAAAACAAGAAATCGTTATAAAAATGCTGGAGTGTTGCTGGTACTATTAGTGGTAGGTCAGAAGTATAGACAGGGACAGCAACATGTTTCATCGACACTGGTGGACTTTTTCAAACCAGACTATGCCATTAATTCTGCAAGTAGGAATTCTTCATATGGAGGCAATTACCTTCTTGGTCGTACCCAACTCTATTAATCCACTCATCCTTGGTCTACAATGGTTACATTCTCCCATTTTGGACTGGCATACTGTAAGCATCAAATTATTTCTTGGGTGTGATCAGTATCATATGAGGTGTTTACAACCAGTAGTTTCCATGTGTAGGACCAACCAGTTGTCTCCACCTGTTCATGAGTCACCTATTCCCTCTTCATATAATTTTCTGATGTCTTTAGTTAACAAGCTGCAGATTAAACTCCCCACTATCTGAGAGTAGGATTGTCCTTCTGACCTTAGGCCAGGAAAGTTTCTCCAAGAGGGTACATGAGATTCGAACCATAACAAAACCTGAAATGAGGATTTATTTGAGGTACACATTCTCCAGGAGTGATGGGGTTTTTTATTCATTAAAAACTGTAGGCTTAGGCCAGCATTGGTTATTGAAGCTGAAATGCTCAATCACTATTAAAGATCGCTACCCTCTGCCATTGATTTCACAACTTTTTGACAAGATTAAAATATTTACAAAATTAGACTTACTGTATTTAGAATCAATCAGACCAAGAGAAAAATGGAAGACCACATGCAACACCCAGGCCATTATGAATATTTAGTAATGCCCATTGGCCAAATGTCCCAACAGTGTTTTAAAAAATTGTGAATTACTTTTTCAAAACTATTTGTAAAAATGTGTAGTCAGGTGTCTGGATGACACAAGGATTTGAAGACCCATCAGAGGAGCAAATTTTTGAGGTTTTGACATGGTTGAATCATTTGCATTGCAAACTAGATTTGTGCACATATCAGCCACCCAAGAAGCCCTTTTTAGAGTACAGTACATTCAACACTTTCTGGGTCTTTGCAAATGCTACCATAAATTTATAAAACACTACTCCACTGTGGTTGCCCCAACACAGCTCTTGTAGAGAAAACGAATGACTGGTGCCCTTAGAGTGGAAACCATATAGTACAGTACATAAATGTGGAGTGATTTTATCCTGCAGCCTGGGGAATTGAGAAACTTCCCAAATTAGTCCAAAATGTTAATAGGGATTAGAATTTTGTTCTCTGGCACTGGAAAATGTACCCCTGTTCTAGGTGAACTTTTAAACTTGCAGTACCACTAGTTTGCGAACCCTGGTATTTTCAGTGCACTAGTTTATGGGGAATAATGTGAAGTAAAGTCTCACTTGTATGTCAGAGAATAAAATGAGTTTTGAAGCCTACCAAAGTATAAAGTTTAAAATTCAAAACATCTTACACAATATAAAATATGAATAAATAAAATAAAATTCTCAGTGAGATGATACTTGCTATACATTTCTCTATGTGCAGACCACCAATGAGTAGGTGCCTTATTTTATTCCATAAGGCTGCAATCTAGCCAAACACAGCAGTAACAGAGCTTAAGATTCTTGTATATGGCATATCCCAACCTGCCCAAATCAGCATGTCATCCAAAAGAATACTATGTGGTTCTACAGAGATCTCAATGCTAGATGTACTGTACAACAAAACCATGATATAATCTTCAGCCTTTCTGCCCCATTGTAAATAACTCTGATGATGACTTTTAAGGAACACAATTGATATGATCAATGTTTTCTCTAATGTGAGGTCTTGACTCAGATTTATCAACAAGTGATATTCTTGTTATCACTCATTACTACTCTTAAATTGTGCTACAACCAATCATCTCCTAACTGTTATGTGCTTGAAAAATGACAGTTAGGAGCTGTATGGTTGGAGCACCATTTAAGATTAGTAATAAGTGATAACAAGAATATCATTTGTTGATTAATATGGGCCATATTTAAACATTTTGTCTGGAGACAGCACTGTGAAGTTCTGAATGCACAGTCTGTTGGAGTTTACTAGGAAGTTAAATTTAAACCCTACCATGTAAAGATCTCCCAGCTTAGACAATACAGTGTAAATAATCAGACTTATTTTGCTATTTACAGGCTTGATTTTTACCAACAACATGAAGAGATGGAGGAAGCTCCGTCGGTTTTCTCTGTCTGTTTTGCGTGATTTTGGCTTTGGGAAAAGGATCATTGAAGATTGTATTCAAAAGGAGATATGTTGTCTGGTTGCAGATCTGAAGAAGACTCAAGGTTAGTACAAAAAGCACACAATTAGGAGAAAAATTGGTAAATAAAATGTTTAGTGAAATTTTGTAGGCAGTATGGTTGGCTGGAAGTATTTAGTAGGCATTTCAAATATAAAAGCATATTTATATAGATACAAACAAAATGAGTGAGAATGGTGCTGAGACAACCTATATAATATTAGCAGACGGTCTGTCCAATCTCTTCAATGCACATGGAAGGGAGATGAGAAAGACCTTGAAGAGGAAGAATAAGGTAAGTATGGGAGCAGGGGGGGATGGGACAGAGGGATCAAAGCAGAATAGAGGATATATTGCAGAGCAGGAGGAGGCAGGAAGGTGGCTGAGACTGAGATGACCCAGCGTATGCCGGTTCCAATAAACTAGTAATTATATATTAAGTGATAATAAATGATAAACAGAAGGCTGCTATAAGCTTGATATTTTTATACCACAAAGCTGGGAGCTTAACTGTTTGTTCTGTCATCTGTTTTCTTTAGCTTATGGTATACTTGGAATAAGGGTTAGTTTATAAGTCTGCCTCTTTAAGGCTTAGGCTTCTTTCATCTGAAGAATTTCAGGGAAATGCTTGCCATCTTGTCCTTATTGACTTTGTTCTTAATTGCTTCATTGCTCTTGATTGCAATTAATTTCCTCACTTTATATATTTATTCTCCATTTTCCATTAACGTTTTCATTTCTCTGAGCTTTTGTCAATAAGCTTCTATCTCTTCTTTCTGATTTGCTATTCTGTTTCTTTTACATCCCTGCTTGCATCATAACCCATTCTCACCTCAGGATCTCTCCTACAGCTTGCTTCATTGATATTGCAGCTGGCCCAACCAATCAGCTATAATGTCTGCAGTAACTTGCAAGGACCACCTATATGATCCTGTAGATGTTTTGGCTATGGCTCCAGAGTGGTCTCAGCTGAGATCCTTGTCAGGCAACTGGACTAGGCCTGTCTGGGTTGGTCGCAAGTGGATGGCTGCTCTTCACATAGTGTTCATGGACCCTCTGCTTTCTAAGCCAGGAAAGATTCTTGCAGGAGGTCCTCCCAGGCTATGCTTTGCATGGCATGGATCACAATGTTAGGAATGGGGCAGCTTACTTTGCTGCATTGTCTGCCATCAGGCCACAGTTGTTTACAGATTAATGCGTGGGCAGGGCTTTGGCATCCATTGAAAGGTGCCTTTTCCTTGATATCTGTTGAACCCCATATTCTTAGGGTTTCCTTGGTAACCCTACTTTCATATCTTACAGAGAAAGAGTTATAGTCAGGTGCATGTACTGTAGGACTGCTTAGGCCAGGAGGCAGCTCTTAGTCACACTGCAATTCTTGGTGCTGGGTTGATAATGCATGCAGCTGTTGAATCAGTTGTTGAATGGGGCTGGCATCTCTGGCCCATACTGTGCTTCTGAGGTTGGTCAGCGTGGAGATTTAGGTGACTTGGCGCCAATTTCTTTGCTTATGGTGTGCTGCTTTGCACAAGACAGTATATCAACAAGTGTGTTGTGTTATTTTGGTGGAAGCTACAGTATCTAAACTGTTGTGGGCTGGGACTCTTTTGTTATCACATAGCGCTGTTATTGCACTATGAGTTATTGATGCATCAGCAGTTACAGTTATTCTGGCCTCACTGGCAGGTTTGGTGGCTCCTTTTTCATTGACTTTATTATCAGATGCTGTGAATTCAGTTGCTGCTTAATCTACTATTCCAGCATTTTCTTCCCTGCTGCATCCTTGCTGCAGCATCAGGCTCAATTGCCACCATTGACTGGCCAGTTGTTGCAGACTTCAGGTCTCACTGGGGTTTCTCAACCTCAGCCCTTGACACAAGTGCTACCACATCATTAAGTGTTGCTGCTGTTGTAGTTCTGGTGCCTGTGGTGTCATTTGGGCCTGTGGTGTTTCCAGACCCTCTTTCATCTGTCAGGTTAGGTTCTGTGTAAATCCAAGTCTCTATGTTCCTGTGTTTTTCAGAGTTAGACAATGAAACGTTGGTTGGTGATGCTTTGGCCACAAATTCCAGCACCCCAGAGAAGGTTTCAGTGGTAGGACAGTCATGCTCATTTGTCACACAGTGGTAATAATAGGAGTGCTTTGGCTGGTATCAGTACTGCTTTGGGTGTTGTTCACTGTGATAACACAGGGGTGAATGAGCAGTTTGTATCCCTGAGTGCATATGAAAAATCAGTAAAGGCAGGTTTTATGATGTTTTCACTTTCATAGAAAAGGTGAGTAAGGAGATGAAAGTGGCCAAGTGGATAAGGGGATTATTTTAGAGATCTATAGATTATATTCTATTGGTTTAGTGGCATTTATGTTTTTGTCTCATGCTTTTTCAACAAGCTTTCTGATTAGTGTATTACTGTTATTTGATACTTGTCTTTGCTTATGATGAAGAATTTCACAGTAACAGAATGGATTAGTGATCATTGATTTTGTATGTAGGTGTGGCTGGACAACATACAGCTGTCGGCTTTATTTCCAAGTCAGCTGGGGATGCATAGGTCTGGTGACCCTGTTCGCTTTACAACTTTTGCTGTCTTAAAAGACAGATTTTTTCATTCCATGCTCAGTACCCTAATGTCTGAATTGAAGAGGTGATCATCTAGCCTCTAATTGTTTTCAGCCCCTTAGCATGCATCAGGCTGCAAGGACCATGCGGGCACTACTACTAAGCAAAGCACTATCCCCCATTAATATGGATGCTATGTCCAAATGGTTGTCCTGGTATCCCCAGAGAGTGGATGCTGAATTTTTATTTTGATTTGGAAAAGGCCCAGGGTGTTGGAGCCCTTGTGAGTAGGTTGGATATTGAGCTGGCCTTTCATCTACAGATGCGCTCAAGTTCATTGTGGCTGATCGTGGCACAAATGTGCCATGATATGCTATGGTGCATCCTCGATAATGGAAGTGAGTCTCCATCCAATCCTATGGAGATGAGAATGCATGTCTCCAATTGTGGGAGTCCAAATCGCACCACGCATGTCACGATTCGCTGCGCTACAGGTAAGAATGTAGCTGGGCATATCTATACTTCCCTTGCTTCTGGATTCTTTTAGGTACATTCAATTTTACCTGTCACAGGATTGTTTACTGATTTTACTGATTTTCCACATTGTGTTAAGTTTTTATTTTTCTTGAGGCTTCATATTTTTGGAGTTGCCATCTGACTCACAGGCTTTTGTATATTGGCATGGAAATAGATACATGCAGTAGATTTTATACTAACACAAAGAACATTTTTAAATCAAGTGTGCAATACCCAAAAAATTAACCAAAATTAATAAATTCATTTTTTATACAAAAAACAAAGGAATTCTTTATATTCACCATGAGCTTACTGCTCTTTTAAGCAACTTCTGGGAAATGACTTCTCTTTTTGATAAAGTTTTTTTCAAGTATAAATAATAGACCTTCTTAAAGGAAATCTGTCCTTGACACAGTGCTCTATGGCATGAAACCTGTTGGATAGCGACATAAGTGGAGCCAGAAACATGGAGGTGACATCATCTGCAAACACCCGTGGGCAGACACATGCTCACCTCAGAAGAGAATTAGATGAAGGGAGTATAACAAAGAATGCCTAGGACCAGATAGGTAGTGATAGGGAAAGAAAGTTCTAGTGCCCACCCAATGTCACCCAATACCGGCATCATAGTATATGTGCCTGGGAGAACCCTGCATTGTACAGGTACTCTGGCTAAGTGTCTGGCCCCCGCAGTTAGTCCTTAAAGACTATAAACATTCAGTAAATGTATTTTTTAAGGTATTGCATATTACACCAATACACTCCCTAATGTCACAAACCACGCTCAAATGAAATGGGGACTCTGCTACTCACCACTTTCTGCACTTCGCCTCTGCCTTTTTAACAGACCTGAGTCCTCTCCCAGGCCCAAGGTTCAGCATGGAGGTCAGTGTGCAGCATTGCCAGAGGAAGCAAGACCTTCTCTAAAAGGCCGGTGTCCTACATTCTTCATGTGTGCAGGAGACAGGGTGCCGCCATCTTCCCCAGGTTCAGCTTCTCGGATCACTGCCAATCCATAACTGACCTCCAAATGAAAGGAGCAGTCAGGAAGTCTTAAGTTGCCAGTGCAGCTGTATTCACAGCCTATCTGAGCGAGAAGACAGCATTCCTGTGTTATTCCTCAGACTGATTCCTGTGTTATTCCTCTGAGTGATTCCTGTGCTATTCTCACCTTGCACCTCTGGCTCCATGGGTTCAAGCTGATGCCCACAGTCCATCGGTCTTACCAATAACTCATAGCTCATCAGCCCTCACCGATAATCACAGCTTATCGGTTCATACTGAAAACCACAGCTCATCGGATCTTACCAATAACTGCAGCTCATCGGACCATACCGATAACCACAGCTCATCGGTTTATACCAAAAACCAAAGCTCATCGGTTCATACCAAAAACCACAGCTCATCAGTTCTTACCAATAACTACAGCTCATCGACCCTTGTCTTTAACCAAAGCTCTTCAGTCCATACCAATATCCACAGCTCATTGGTTCTTACCAATAACTACAGCTCATCATCCTTGTCAATAACCTTCACTCATTGGTCCTTACCGATCACCAATAGCTACAACTCATCAGTCCTTACATATAACCATGTATAATTGGTTCTTACTCATAGCTACAACTCATCAATTCCTACCTATAATCACAGACCATCGCTCCCTACTGATAACCAAAGACCATTGGTCCCTCCCGATAACCACAGACTATCGGTCTCTGCCAATAATCACAGACCATCGGTTTCCTGCCAATAACCACAGACCATCAGTCTCAGCTGATAACCACAGTCCATTGGTCCCTCCCAATAACCATAGACTATCGGTCCCTATTGAAAACCACAGACCATCGGCCTCAGCCAATAACCACAGACTCACAGCTTCTGTCCATTTTCTTAGTTTCAGTGCTAGTGCTGATTGACCTAGCCAGGGGGCCGCAACCTGCCTGTAAGATGCAGCAAAGTCCATATCTCCTTTAAGGGGTCTCTGGTGAACACAGCCGGTGGGTTTAGATTCCGCGCCTCTGGTCTGGGTCTCTGACAACACTCAGTACTAGTTTCAGTACCCAGTTCCACACATGAAGCAGGAGTTACATCCACCCAGCAACTTTTACCACAGAATCCATAGAGTCCCTGTCACGTCAAGACCCCAGTCTGGATTCACAAAAAACCCAATCCGTGAAATCATATAATTATACACAGGCGCTCTGATTTTTATATCTTACATTGGAAAAGCTTACAATAGAGCAGTTATAAAAAAAACTGATAGCGCTGTCCACTATATATATATCAAGACTGACTTTGCCAAGTCGACCCATTTTATTCAGCTTTTAGCTGAACTTAAGAGGGATTTATGGATCTTTCTTATTTTTCAAAATAAGTTCAATGGGGTTTCTTCTGGTGATTGCTCTTTTAGTCGTCATCCCTCACTTGTAGCTATTAACATTTGCTGCTGCATTCACTGTGTTTGCTTGTAACGTGGATGGTTACTGGTGTGCAGCGCATTGGCCTGTGGAATGGTTCTCTAATGTTTTCACAAGAAACCTTCTTCTCTGTAAACTATTGCCCATTGCATTGACCCTTCAGATCTGAGGTGATTGATTGTGCAAACAAAGCCTCATATTTTGTTGTGACAATCTGGATGTGGTGTATCCTCTCACTCAAAATAGGCCCACATCATTTCCAGTTGTGTGCTTGCTTGCACAGCATTTTGCATTGCCTTCAGTGTATTGTAGTTTTTAGGGGCCTTCATGTGCCATTGGTTGAGAACAATATTACTAATGCCTTTTCCAGGTTTCATTGGAGTAGATTTAAGACATTTTCATCTGGAGCAAAATAATTTGGTGAGCCTTGCCCTTATTATGTTTGGCAAGTAATCAAGCCAGCATGGAGGATTTAGTCTAATAAACTTGGAGCATTGCAGGTCTATCAATCTTTTATGTGGGGATTCTTTGATGCGAGTAGGTATAGAGCATCAGTCTCTGAAACCCCAACTGTAATTTTCTATTTACACAAGTGAAGGTCCAACCTGATTTAACTAAGATATTTATAAATATGAAGTCTTTGAAGGTTTGATCTAGGGTGATTCCTCTTCTGGAGAGCAAGATGTGTTCTATTGATATTCACCTCGTACTCAAGCTTCTAGTTGTGGTTCCCTATGTTGAGGGTTCTGGTTTTGAAGTTACAGTAGTTTAGTTCAGTAAGTTTTTGCCATGGCCTTTTAATTCATGTTACATGTTTAACAGCTGGTTGAACTCTGGGTCTGATTCTGACCCGCTCGCGAGCGCTGGACGCTCGCAAGCGAGTCGATGGTGCCTAATTGCACATGCGCACGATGGAGGGAGCACCATCGTGTGCATGCGCGAGACCCGGCGAGCGATGGGTAATCCGTCGCTCGGGGTCTCGCACCAAAGGGGGCGTGCTGTCGATGGTGAGTGACAGCACGCCCCCTTTGGTGGGCGTGCCGGGGGCGTGGCTGCCAGATGGAGGCGTTCCCATGGGAACGCCTACCGTCTGAGTCCGGCCCCACTGACATCAGTAGTGATGTCAGTGGGAGTGATTTTGGCTCTGATAGAGCCAAAATCACTCCAGGGCTTGCAGCAGCGAGACCCTACCGCAGGGTCTTGTCGCAAGCCCGATGGTCGCGATGGTCTTGACCATCGCGACCATCATCTTGGACGCTCGCTATAGCTGTGGGTGGTAACCCACAGCTATGCGAGCGTCCATGAGGCCGCTCCCAAATGAGGTAGGAGGGCCCTGATTCAGAGCGAGTGCTCTGGTCAGAGCGTCCGGCTCTGAATCAGGCCCTCTGCTCCTAATGAATGTTCTCAATGGCTAGAGTTTGGTGTTGTGTAAAATATGTTGGTCCAAGACTGACCAATTAAGTAGAGGTACAGTATGTAGGGGCTGTTGTGTTTTCCTGACTTCTTCTGGGGATGTCAAATTGTATAGGGGAGAACCAGAAGTACTCACTACTCTTTTACAATTTCTTTTTCCCTTTTGGAATTAATAAGCTCACCATTGTGTATGATATGTTTAACGATTTCCACATTATTTCTCCATTCCCTTTGTGGTATATATTAGATTACTCAGACTTTAGTTTTTTAAGTGTTGTTTTTTTGACCTTTACCACTTATTTTCTTTATTTTGTTTTTGACTATATTTTGCCATGTTCATAATTGTTCATTGTTGAATTTATCTATACCAATGTTAGACCTCTTATTTTAAATCGATACACATTAAAAGTTATATTTTAAACTAATCAAACACACCATTTAAAAGCATGCCCTCAATAAAGTGAGTTATTCTGGTTCTCCCTTTTACAATTTGACATTAATTTTTGACTCATGAGTATCTCTAAATACTCCTGTGCAGGAATCACATGCTGTCCTAGTCCACATGCTTCTCAGGATGCTATGATCTCTTTGATGCTATAAATCATTATTTCAATTACATTAGGCTTATGTCTGGGGATTTTGGTATGCATTCATTTGGGATTGGCGTTGTCACTTTGTCGGCTGATGCAGGTTTTGCAGATCCTGATATCATGGTGCTGGGCCGATGGAAATTGGGCACTTATAATCATTAAGTACAGTCCATTTCTAATTAACCAGTTTTACATTGGTTTTGGTTGATTTTGTTTTATGGCATTTTCCCTGATGTTTAAGATAATGGTGACATTAATATTTTATTATAGCATAGTCTTTACCTGTCTGTTCTACTTGGGGTTCTGCTACTTAACACTTTACCTGACTAGAGTGACTTAATGCAGCTAAATAAAATCATAGAAATCAGGGCCTGTTTCAGACCCGCTTGCAAGCGCATTGCAAGCGAATGCCTGCCCTTTGTGGGTGGCCCCACTGATATCACCAGTGATGTCAGTAAGAGAGCTTCCGGCTCTATTTGAGCCAGAAGCTCTCTGGGGCTTGCGGCCATGAGACCCTACCACAAGGGTCTCGTCACAAGCCCGATGGTCACAATGGTCTTGACCATCGCGACCATCATCATGGCCGCTCGCTATAGCTGTGGGTGGTCACCCACAGCTATGCGAGCGGCCAGGAGGCCGCTTCTAAAAAAAACAGCACCCGCCCTGATTCAGGGTGAGCGCTTGCTTTTTGCAAGCACCTCTGAATCAGGCCTTCAGTCCTTAAACCAATTTTTTGGGTTAACTTCTCACAAGGGTAGATTTACAAGAGGTTCTAAAGCAGACAAGTGGGGGTATTGCCCATAGCAAACAATCAGATTCTAGCTAACATTTGTCTACTGCATTTTTGAAAATTACAGAAATAATCTAATTGAGTGCAATGGGCAACATCACCACTTTTCTGTTTTAGAAGCTTTACTAAATCTACCCCACAGAGTTCTCCACGTGCTTCCCCTTGTACATCATACTGTACTTGTTGATGCTGTTATGTCAATTTCTTTGTAACCATTAATTCATTTAATCTCTTGTTAAATTAAACTTTCAAAAGCATTTTTACAAAATGTGTCCAATAAGCAGTATACAGTATGTACTAAGAATCGTGTGGCTAAGATTGCAATCTTGTGAAAGTTTCCCCTGATTTTCAAACACGGAGATTTACTAAAGTCAAACACAAGTGTAGAGAAACACAGTTCTATATGCAAAACACACAAATAGAGGTCAATACACTATTGAGCTAACTCGTAAGTGCTTTCAATAGACTGCAATACAACACTGGCATTTGCCAAGAAGAGTGTTTGCAAACACACGGGCCCAAATAGAACTTTTTAAATAGACCACCTACTCAGCTGCGTGTTCAGCAGAACCACGGCACAGTTCAGTGTGTACACGCTGATCACAGGCAGGTCTATTCATTTTAGTCATACTGTATACTACTGAACTCCCACATGATCAAACTTGAATGCATACACCATCGGAAAACACGATTCAGTCAAACACAATTCCTAGTAAATTTGAGTGTTTGATTGGGAAAAACTGTCCCAGCGATGCCCAGTGTACTGTATTTCAATCTCGGCCAGACAAGTTACTTAGTATACATAACCCTAAGTATAGGGTTGTGACGTAGTATGCCGCAGTGAGAATTTAAGACCTTTTATGGATAAGAAAAAAAGTCCACAATCCTGTAATTATCTCATATAAATAATTCCAAACCACCAAATAAAAGACATGAGATCACATCACTTATCTTCGGCAAACCTTAGTAAAAAATTATAGGGTAGATGTACTTAGCCTTGAGGAGAGATAAAAGTGGATAGAGATAAAGTACCAACCAATCAGCTCCTAACTGTTATTTTACAGGCTGTTTGAAAAATGACAGGAGCTGATTGGTTGATACTTTTGTATCTCTCTCCACTTTTACTCCAAGGCTCATTACATAAACCCCTGCAGTATATCTACTAATTTTAAGTTTATATTACCTGATTTTTACATTTCCATTGATAAATAGATTTAAATACAGTGCTTTATATAAGTTTATAGAGTTTTATATATTTATAATAAAAGATTGGCAAGTTGACATTTTCTTCACAGTTATCATTCAGGGTTTCTTTAAAAAGCAACTCTTTTACTTTGATACATTTTCATTTCTACATTTTTTAATGTTTTTACTCTATTATAAAGTCAAATTGCAGGATTAATGTTCGTTTCTCCTTACATTAATAATTAATAAGGAATTCAGGTTTAAAGACTAACACTTTGTAATTTCTTGCTTACCTTACAGAATCATTCTTTGATCCACGGCACTGTTTCAGCAAAGCTGTTTGCAATATTATTTTCTCCATCATGTTTGGAAATCATCATAAATATGAGGACGAGGACATAGATACTGTTTTAACTTGTATAAATGAAACATTTATGACTATCAGCTCAGTCTGGGGAAAGGTAACAATTAAAGTATTTTAACATACAGTAGTACTTGTATTAAGCTAGGGGCAGAAAGGGACAGCCAGACCCTATAGAAAAAATTGGGTAGGGGCCCGGCGATGTTGCTCCAGCTTTTCCGGCCCACAGCTCTGCTCTTGGGGGCAGAACACAGGCCTTATCCAGGCAACAGAAATCATGGGGCCCTGTACACCCATCCCTGGGTCCCGGGCAGGTACTGGGCAGAGGCTTTAGAGTCTATCTTGAGTATATGTGATTTCTCTGAAATGGGGAACCTCTGAAGAAATTGTACCTCCCTAAGCAGATGGTGACTTCAGTTAGTATTCACTATTCACGTAGGAGATAATATGGTCCGGAGGACAACTGTTTGCAAAGGAATATAACCAATGTCAACGACATATAGCAGAGGTTCAACCACATAGTAACACATGTTTTGGTGCAGGGCACAATGTGAACTTCCCTGATCAAACGGTTCTATATTATTAGACTGTATTTGCTAATTAATTACCATTTGTATCAGTAATGTTTCTTTAGAATTAAAAAAACTATCCCTAAGCCTTTTTTGTCTAATCCTGCCAGTTGTGGATACTCTCCAGTCACTCCCCCCTTTCTCTTCAGCCTCATCCCCCTTGTGTCCCTCAATCCCCGTTTGTCTCTCCATCCCCCGGTGTCTCTCCATTCTACTGTGTCTCTTCAGCCTCATTCTCTTGTGTTTCTCCAATTCCCTTTTGGCTATCCAGTCCTACATCCCTTCTGTCTCTTCATATTCAGACCCCATTTGTCTCTCCAGCCCACAGTGTTTTTCCAACCTCACAGTGCCACTCCAGCACCAGCTCCCAGTGTATCTCCAGGCCCTAGTGTTTCTCCATTCCCAGATGACTTTTGTCTTTCTTTAGCCACCACAGTGTGTCTCCAGCCAACTGTGTCTCTCCAGCCCCCAGTGTGTCCCTTCCGCACCCACAATTGCTCATCTGTCTCTACAGGGCCACAAAGTGTCCCTCCAGCCATCCCACACAGTGTTTTTCCAGCCAGCCCCCACAATGTCTCTCCAGCCAGCTCCCACAGTGTCCCTTCAGCCAGTGTCCACAGTGTCCCTCCAACCAGCACAGTGTCCCTCCAGGGAACTCCCACACTATACCTCCAGTGGTGAACCAGCTCCCATAGTGTATCTTCAGCCAGCTCCCACAATGTCCCACCAGCACACAGACAGCTCCCACAATGCCCTTGCTGCCCCCAAACATACATCTCATGGTTCCTCTGCTATTTTCGAGTGGTGTGGCAACACATGACATCACATATGTTGTACCACAATAAACAAAAAACTTTATTGACTGGCCATCACAGTTGCAATAAAGCTACAGATTCCCCCACATGGACCTTGTACCTGCCTGTGCCCTGCTGATATTGGATCAGTGCAAAAAGAGGTCAACAGTAGTATTATTTGTGGACCTACTGAGCCCCGTAGAACTTTGGGGCCTTGCACAGCTGTGCCCACAGTCACCCCTGTCACTGGGCTTGGCATCTCTTGAGCATTGCATGAACTGACACAAAAAGAGCAGAGCAGAGGTCTCAAAGTAATGTGACCTTTAGAGGGGTGGGGCTGCATGACATTGCTGTTCCATCTCACATCTGGCCAATATAGAGGACACACCCCTTGACCTCACACTTATTTCTAACTCTGTGTTAAATAAAAAGTGGATAAAATGCTCAGGTATATCTGATACATAAAAAAATAGATGAGACCAGATGCCATCAAATGGCATGTGCCAAAAGTTACACAAAAAAAGAGATACATTGTAGCACTTAGTTTGAATAGCATTAACAATATAAATCAAATATACAGTAAGAGTATAATAAAAAATAGAAAGTAATCAGTACTCTATTTTAAATAAATAACATTATTCAATACTTATTCACACAATAAAATATGTAAATTACTACCCCCAAGAGTGGGAATCAAAATGACATATATTATGAGAGCATAACAATACAATGCAACAAAAGAATGATCAAAAAGGAAAAAATAAATACCACAGTGAACATGTGTCAATAGTATAAACTAATATTAGTTAAAAAAGGCAGTTTCTATTGATTTGGATAAATCTGAGCAACATATATTGTGGATTAGTTGGTACAGTTTATGCAGAAATAAAATTCCTTTGGAATATCAACAGAAGCACACACAATGTAATGTATGGTCACCTGATTTTTGGAGGGTATCTCTGATAGTGAATGTGACTCTGGACTCCTCTGCAGGAAAGAGTTCAGTATAGTGCTGGTATGGTCGCTGCCAGTATAGTGCTGGTATGGTGATGTCAGTGGGGTACTGTGTCCTAATGTAATGGCCCTGCATTATAACAGAGAATAGTGGCATTAGTTACTCAGAGGCTGCTGCCAGCTCCAGAGTGGAAGGCACTGTGTCTGATCCACTTAGACAGGTGTCAGTTATGTGAAGGCAGCGTGAAGTCGGTGCTTACTGGATGACAAAATTGAGTGTATCTGTCTGACAGGGAATGGCAGTTCAATACTGCGATAGTGGTGAGGCTTTCCACTGTGCAAATTCATGGCAGGCAACAGGTGCAAAGGTTGTAGAACCTCAACACAATTTATCTGTTTAACCAGTTTGTTATAGTTTGATCATTACAATATAATTATTATCAAGGATTAGTTCAGTAACATAGTCTATGAGTAGGTTAAGTAATTTTAAGTAGAGATGAGTGGGTTCAGATCTCAGACATCCAAACCCACCCAAATTTTGAGATCCGGGGTGAGAACCGAACGTGCATTTGGTTCCCCTGCCGGCCTGGATATCAAACTGGGGCAAAACCATAGAGATGAAATCTCACGGCTCGTGAGCTTTCATCTCTATGTATATAAGGTAGTGTAGGGCTGGGAGTTGCAACCTAGTGCTTCCCAACTCCATTCGTCATCAGTCTGTGCTCTGGGCCCAAGTTCTGGACCCAAACCCCCCCCAGAAAAATAGTGTATTTTGTCTATTTTTTTCTGTGTGTGTGTGTTAGGCTTAGCCATACAAGATACAGCAGCAATGCCAGTTGCAACCTAGTGCTGCCCGACTACAGTTGTCATCTAACTGTGCTCTGGGCCCAAAAAAAATAGTGACTTTTGTCTATTTTTTTTCTGTGTGCGCACGACTGCACGTGTGTTATTTTTGTAACCACACCTTGGCTACACTATTGGTGCTTGTGACGCTGCTTCAAGACCACAGAAAATATGGAGGGCTGTCACATGACAGGAGAGCAAGGCTAAGAACCACATGTTGTAGCTGCCGCTAGCAGTCGTCATGATGATGCAAGGCTGTCAACTTCCTTGTCCTCTATGAAGGCCCATGCCCCAGGGCTTAAGTCATGCCATGGATATGGTAAAGCTACTTTTACTGTAGTAAAGAAATAAAATCGAAAGGCAAGTTGTCATTAGATAAACAAAAGATTGGCAATATGCCATTCACTACATGAGGTGGCAAGGAAAAGAAAAGGCCTTGGCCTTTATTTATGATGACTGCTGGTTCTGATAGCCCTTCTGCTTGTAGTAGTAGTAGTGGTGGTACCATTAAAAATTGAAAGTTTTTAAGAAGAGTAAGACAGCTCCGGAAAAACCAACTGTGTGCCCAGAGAAATCGAAATCACAAATCCCAGAGGAGAGTGCAAGTGTGCCCACAGTTGCCATATGTAAGCTAGACCTAAATACTAGTGTACTGGAGGATCCTCCAAGTTCCAACATTTGTGTGCCCTCTGTAAATGTGGGGAAGGGCAGTCAAGATCTTGCAGATGTAGTCAGTGAGGATGCTTCTGTGAAATTGCACATGGAGGAGGATATTTTGGTAGTTGAAGGCGCTAAGGATGATGAGGATGTTGATGATAAAGATGTTGATGTTGATGCCGAGGATGTCCTTTGGGTAAGTACCGCAGTATGGATTGAAAAACACAAAGGGCCTGATTCAGAGCCGTTCGCAATTTGCGGTCGTTCGTTCAGAAAAAGGGGGTGGCTATTCAAATGAACCGTTCGCTCTTTGCGGTCTGTTGACACCTCCATGTCTGAACGAGCGAGCAAAACCACCGGCCGCTATTTTGTTAAAAATGCCCCCTGGCCGCTCACATCATACGTCATGTCCACTATTTAATAGATTAATCGAGTACATCGAACAGCGTATGAACTGCTCGCTATTCTTGTGGTTGGTTTTTCCTACCACTATATTGCGAGCAGTTTTGACTATAAAACAACCAGGTGACGTGGTCAATGACACTGCTGTTTAAATTAAAACGCCCGTTTTGACCTTTAAGCACGCCTGAGTTCTTAATTCCACTCCCCGTTTTCAAGCACCTTCCCCTGTAACCACCCACATATGCCTCCTCCTGTCACTCAAAGTAGCAGGCACTCGCTATATAGCGAACAAACTATTTCTGGCCGCACTGACTGGTTCGTGCATGCGTATTAAAATCCGTACGCATGCACAGATGTGAAAACATCGCTCCGAACGAACGAGCGGCTGCTTACGAGCGACTCTGTTTCAGGCCCAAAGCCCATTGTTGTCATGCCCGGCAAAAGACAAAGAAATCCACTTCTCACGTGTGGAATTATTTTCCACCCCTATCCGGACAACAGTTTGCAAGCCATATGTAACCATTGCCAAGCAAGAGTGAGTAGAGGGAGGGACCTAAGCCACCTAGGAACCTCCTCCTTGTTACATTACTTGGAGCGCATTCATCAAATATCAAAGTGTATATCGCCAAGTCCAAAACTCAAAACTTAACAAGTCCAGTGTCACCTACCTGCTCTCTCTCTCTGTGGGATCCAAGTGCCTTCGATCTCCACCACCAACACCTGCATCATCAACATCCTCATTCATTATTGGGAGTAGTCCTGCTGCATCCAATGTTGTTATTCGAAGCATGATTGACTCCTCTCCTATCCGTGATTCTTCAGAAGGATCCTTGATGACTATGCCTATTGCTGCTGCTGTTGCTGTGAGTAGATCTTCATTTCAGAAGGGGACCAGGAGGAAGACTACTTGTAGTGTATCCTCCAAAAAACAATTAACTGTCAAAAAAGTATGACAGCAATCACCCAGTTGCACAGCGGATTACTGACCCCATAACAGCTATGCTGGTATTAGATGTGTATCCAGTATCTATCATTACTGCAGTGGGTTTTCAACAGTTAATTGAGGTCCTGTGTCCTCGCTACCAGATCCCTTCTAGATTCCACTTCACTAGAACAGCAATTCCAAGTCTGCACAAGAACTTTAAAAAAAACCCTTATTAATGTCCTCAGAAATGGCATTGTACCCATTGTCCACTTGACCACTGATATGTGGCAAGTGGGACAGGGCAAGATAAGGATTACATGACTGTTACAGCCCACTGGGTAGGTGTAATGCCTACAACAGCAACATCAGTAGCAACATCTACCAAAAGAGAGCTGATACAGAGGCAGGCTACTCTTTGTATAACTGAGAACCTCTTAGAAAAACTCATGGAAATCATTGCTAAATGGCTTACCCCACTTGGACTCTCCTCGGGATTTGTGATTTTGGACAATGTCACCAATATTGTAAGAGCATTACATCTGGGCGAATTCCAACATGTCCCATGTTTTGCTCACACAATAAATTTGGTGGTGCAACATTTTTTAGAAATGACAGGGGCATGCAGGAGATACTCTCAGTGGCCCGCAAAATATCCAGACATGTTAGACATTCGGCAACCGCTTGTCGAAGATTGCATGACCAGCAGGTACTGGTAAATTTGCCCTGCCATCAGCTGAAGCAAGAGGTTGTAACTTTGTGGAATTCTACCCTCTATATGCTGCAACAGATGGAGGAACAGCAAAAGGCCATCCTGAGCTATACAACGGCCTATGAATGCACCTTACTCAAGCGCAGTGGAGAATAATTTCCATGTTGTGCAAGGTTCTCAAACCCTTTGAACTTGCCACACGAGAAGTTAGTTCAGACACTGCCAGCTTGAGTCAGGTCATTCCCCTCATCAGACTTTTGCAAAAACAGCTGGAGAAACTGAAGGAGGAGCTGAAACTGAGTGATTGCGCAAGGCATGTTGGACTGATGGATCAAGCCCTTAATTCACTTCAGCAGGATGCAGGAGTCGTCAATTTATTGAAAACTGAAAAATATATTTTGGTGGCCATTCTGGATCCTAGGTTTAAGTCCTACCTTGTGAGATTTTTCCAACAGACCAAAATCTAAAACTATGCAAAGAGCTGTTGGTAAAAAAATTGTCAACTGCAGCCACACTTGAAATGCCATCATCTCCTCCTTCTGCAGCTGCCAGGAAAAAACTAAATTTTCCTTACAAAATGCCTGCTGGTTATGCAGATTGTTCACCAAAAATGACATCTGGTCGGGCCTGAGAGAACTGCTTACTAGTGACATGTCTTCTACCGTGACTATGTGTGATAGGGTCTCCATTCACAGAATGGTGGAGGACTATTTCAGAGATAACATCCTAATAGGCATGTCAGACAGTCCCTTTTAGTACTGGCAGGAAAAAGAGGCAATATGGAATCCCATACACAAACTGGCTTTGCATTACTTAAGTTGCCCACCCTCCAGTGTGTACTCCAAAAGAGTTTTCAGTGCAGCTGGCAACCTTGTCAGTGATCGGCGTAGGAGGTTACTTCCTCAAAATGTGGAAAAGATAATGTTCATTAAAATAAATTACAAATTCCACGAGGAAGACCTTCACCAACAATTACATAAAAAATTTACAGAGGCACCTATGGTGGATTCCAGCAGGGATAAATTAATATTGTGTGAAGAACAGGAGGTACACACTGATGGGGATGACAAGGACGAGGATGATGACAACTTGTAATGTAAAGCTAGTTTGTTTATGGGATCATTTTAATTTCCTTGTCCAATGCACATTGGCAGCTTGTTTTATTGGAGTCAAAACAAACCAATAATTTCAGCCACAATTGGCAGTCCTTGTCACTGAAATGATTGGTTTGTTAAACTGTGAATGCCCTGTTTCTTATAAAACATAAGGGTGGGTGGGAGGGCCTAAGGACTAATCCATCTTGCACATTTTTCCTTTCCATTATGTGCTGGTTGGGGCATTGCTGCCCGACAATTTAAATTAATGTTATGCTTGGTTTAGGAACCAATGATTTGTTTTTAAATTAATTTATTATCAATTTTACAGCCAGAGGCTGCACCAATGAATTTCTTTTTATTAATTATTCAGCCAGAGGCTGCACCCAATTAATTGTTTTTTACTTTTTTTATTAAATTATTATTAATTATTCAGCCCGGGGCTGCACCAATGAATTGTTTTTTAAATTAATTTATTCTCAATTTTACAGCCAGGAGCTGCACCAATTAATTTATTTTTATTATTCATTATTCAGCCTGGGGCAGCACCAATTAATTGTTTTTTAATTAATTTATTATCAATTTTACAGCCAGGGCTTGCATCCACTATCAATTCTTCAATCCTCAAGGGTATCCCAACCATCATCTTTGCATAGTCCTCAACTCTATTAATAATTATATCAATCAGTTTTGAGCCAGCAAGTTGGATGCAACCTTTTGGCCCTTTAACTAGATGAAAAAATCAATATTGTAAGCTGTGAGATGGTCAAAATTGACTAGAAATGAGTGGAAATAAATGTTATTGAGGTTAATAATACTTTAGGAACAAAAAAATGCCCATTTCATGTGAATTTAGCATTTTTTTATTTTTTAAGAAAAAATCCAGATCCAAAACCAAGACCCGAAAACAAAACACGGAGGTGAGGTTTTGGCACAATCCAGATCCAACACCAGGGGAGATCCAGATCCAAAACCAAAACACGGGGGTCGGCGCACATCCCTAATTTTAAGGCTGACTAAAATATAAATTTCCTACAACACCACCACTACAGATTTGTCCTCTGGACATCTACTCCACTCACACAGCTTGTTCTGGCACATTCTGACCACCATTCTTACTCTATTTGCACATTTGTACTATGTTTATAACCCAAACTTCAATACACTACAGTGTGAATGAACTCTAAGGGAGGTAATATCATTGTTACTAAGCGGTTATTCCCACAATAGCACAATATTGCATGAACATTTTAATAAATGTTATCCTTGATAGTTTATTGCACAAGTGAAGTAAAAGTAGTTTATTGCATGTGAAGAAAAAGTTATTACATTTGTTTATCTGTGAGTGCAAACTGGGTAAGATTGTTTGATATTCTTACCGGAGATGTAAAGTTCTATCCTCTCTCTATCAATCTTTTTATATAATTTCATTTATTTCCATCTCCAGATGTATGATATGTTTCCTTGGCTGATGAGATTTATTCCTGGGCATCACCACAACATATATCATCTACTAAAGAAGCTCAGCCAGTATGTAGAAACCAGAGTGCAAATTAATATGAAGACTTTGGATCCTAACAACCCCAGAGATTATGTGGATGCCTTCCTCATTAAAATTGAAAAGGTAAGAGGTGACTGTGTCTTGGAGCACAACTTGGATATAGATTTTATGGGGTAATATTATTAAGAAAATGGAAGTTTTATAATGTGACATGAAATATAGGAAGACAAATAATGTGGAGCTGTTAAATAAATTAGAAGGGGGATATATAGAAAATATCAAACACTTAAAACTACTGCAAAACAAAGAATTCTAATGTATTGTAAACTGTTTCAATTATTGAATCTTTTTAATCAATGACATACAGTATACAAATAAAATACAAATATATAATATAAATTGTAATATACTCAATACTAAATAACACCCATGGTGAATGCATGCAACAAACATAAAACATAAAAAAAGTCTTAAAGTCAAGTGTCTTTGAATCTAATGATAAGAATAGTGTCCTATTGGATTAATAATGTTCCATCACCTAGTTACCACCTGTGGCGTATCTTTAATGGGTGCAGGGTGCGGAGAACTTGGGCCCCTGGGCACACCCTGCACCCATATTATATAATATTTACCTGTGCATGGTCCCACGTCAGGTATCAGTGCTACACAGAACACCGGAAAATGGCCGCATGCACAGTAGACTCTGGGCACACTCTAGTGCCCAGAGTTTACTGCTTCTGTGGTGGCCGGCCAGCCACATCATCCAGCTGCTGGGGAGAAAGGAGGGGGCCCTGCATGAGAAATTCACATGGGCCCCCTCCTCTTTTAAAACGCCCCTGCCTGTGGTTATACACTTACTTTCAGCAATAAGAAGATGGCTTTACAATACAAATATTGCTCTGTCCTGTTCATTCTCTATGTATTTTCTGCATGTGTCTCGTGATGACACAAGGGAATGCCACCATTTCTTTTGACAAAATGTACGTAATTTCTCACACAATGGGGAGATAAGACTTTATATTTTTCAAGTCCTTCTACTATTCCCCAAGTCAACAGTGAACTGATGAGGGGACAGTATCCCACTACATGGAATAGAAATTATATTGTCATGTGACAGTAACAACAACAAACATGTTAATTTGGTATAAGCCAACATGCCACTCAGTTTGTGTGTGCACATTGGATTGTCAAACACTATGCCCTAAACCAGCAATGTTAAGCATCCTATGGCCAGGTATTTCATGTGTATACCGCTAGCCGACCAGTGTTTGCAGTTAGCCAAATATTGGTGCTCCAGTAGCTGCAAAAGTTGCACAGGCAGTGTTTAATCCAAACAGACCTTTTTCTGCTGAAACTTGTAGTTGAGTCGTAATTTCATAGTATGCCCATCAACCCCACCAAGTCAGTGGTCATTTGTAACGTAAGTCATCACTGTGTTAGTGCTGCACATCACTGCTGCAGGGCAGTGTTATTAAAAAGATGTGTAATCATGCTAAGACTTGCAAATGTAAAAATGATATCCACCATAATCTAAGATGCTGTACAAGATACAGTACTGTATACTGTACATTGGAGATGGGAAAGAAAAGTATCCCAAAAAATAATTCTTGCATGGCAAGCATCTTTTGACTACATTGGAGATTTAAGCATGTGCAATGACATTTTCTAAAAGCAAATCTAGTATTGCACTTGCTGGTGTCTCAGTACACTAAGCTGTGGCTCAATACGCCATACTGTGACTGAAATGCAAACATGCGACCAGCCGCGGGCATATGAAATGCAACTAGTTTTTTGCACTACACAACATACGATGAGCAAGGACATATCTGTAGGTTGTGAGTATTCATCTCTAACATAAATATATACTTGTATGCATTGTCATTCTTGAGGGTCTTTTTACAACTCAACAGGGCAAGTATAAAATGCTGCATATTATTTCTCTGCTGGCCTAACACTAGTGACAATCTGGACTTGAGAGCAAGCTTGGGTGGAAAGTAGTACATTCAAATGCTTTTTGGCCTTAACAAGTTTATTATAATGCAGAGATAGCAAAGAAATGTTATATATTTTAAATTTTTGAGATATTATGAATGTTTTGGTTTGAAGATTTCCATTTTTTAGATGATAGCTGCAACTTTATCTATATTACGCTAAATTGCTGGTTTGTTGGCATCATCTAATAGTGTATGGTGAATTAGTGAAGTGGAATATGTCACAATGTAATCTTTAATCTCCCAATAAGTATTTGGGAGGGGGTGGGGGGATTGGTGATTGACATGTCAATGAAATTACAAAAGTAGTGATGTTTCCCTGAATGAGAGTCCACAAGATCGTCCATAGCTGGACCATGGCTAGACCATGTGGTGGAGAACAAAGAAGCATTGTCAATATGCTGTGCAAGGGCAGGTTTGAGACAAATTATGGCCCTCATTCAGACCTGGATGGAAGCGCAGAGCGCTTGCAACCCGGTCGATGTTTAGGCCCTGCGCACACGCAGCGGCCGCACTGCGCGTGCGCAAGCCCCGGTTGCGAGAGAGAAATTTTCTTGCTCTGGAGCTCTCTACAAAAGGGGTGGCTGTCAATGTTTATCAACAGCTTGCCCGGTTTTGTAGGCGTGGCGGGGGGGTGGTTTCACAAATGGAGGCGTTCCTTAAGGAACGCCTGCCGTTTTGTGGGTGGCTGCACTGACATCAGCAGTGATGTCAGTGGGGAGCTTTCTGCTCGATCAGAGCAGGAAGCTCCCTGGGGCTTGCGGATTCCGAGACCCAACCTTAGGGTCTCATTGCAAGCCCCGGTGGTGGCGATGGTCTTGACCATCGCGACCATCAACCTGGTCAGTCGCTAAAGATGTGGGTGGTAACCCACAGCTTAGCTAGCAACCAGGAGGCCGCACAAGAAAATTCAAGCAGCCAGACTCATTCAGAGCGAGTGGTCGCTTCTTGCGACAGCCTCTGAATGAGGGCCAATGTCTCTTCTGATACGAAAGTTATGCTGTGAGATATAGAAGATATAGAGTCTTGTAATGGGCTCTTTTGTCTGCAAAACAGATAAAAATTTATATATATGAATCAGAATAACATTGGCCTTGAAATCACTACAACTACAAGTAGAGAAAAAATAGTCTTCCTTGAATTAGAAATTATGATAGAAAATAAGAAGGACTGGTTCCACAGTTGAAACAGAAAATGGACCACAGCCAAAAGACTAAGGTAGGGATAGGGACAGCTAGCTAGCCACTACCTAGTTCTTCAAACATCATGCACATCGGGTTCACTGTATTTATCTTATCCTGGACACCACGCTGTCTGGCACCCTCAAAATATCAAAGAAAGAGCTTAGAAACATAAAAGTGAAATACGCTTGATTTTAAATTTATTTTTATTTTTGTGTCAGCAATTTACAGTCTCATAACAATATACACATATACACATACATTTTGCAGCACTCCTTTAACACTGTATATTCTAGATCAAACCATGAGGAGCAGCTAAGAACTTAAATATGGTACATATATGTTTTCTCACCAGTAGTGTTAGAATTTTGTCTTGATTAGGCAAGATATGGGTCTGGTCGGTATTGGGAGTATATACTGTACAAAAACTAGCATGTAAGAAATACTATTCAGATCAGCGGTTGAAGTGGAAAATTTGAAGTGGAGGTATGGGGATGCAAAAAAAAATTGGGCATGGCCATGCATAATGAGGGGCATAGCTATGTGTCATGAGGGGTCTGGCAACTCAAAATGGGGGCGTCAAGCATCCATCCTTTCATCTCTCACCGTTTGCACCTGCACTTGGCCTGATTCACTACGGATTGCTATTGCAATTGCACACGCAGATCTGCTGCAAAAATATGCTAACATTTGCAATCGCCAAGCTGTCACACAGCCAGTATAGATACGCCCACTACCCCATCTCACATCCATAATACTGTGCCTCGTATACATCGGGAACATCAGCCCCTCAAGCACAATTACAGAAGGTCTGACCTTACTCAGAAATTGCTAACCTCGTCGCACGGAGTGAATACACAAGCTGTGTATGGTGTCACAGTAGCTAATTTATGCACCCATGCAAAGGTGTTTATATGGACCTACACGCCCACGTTTATCCGACCACTCCCCTGTCACCACCCCCAAACACTGACTACCTGTCACTCACTCTGCTATGGCTTTCTGTAGTCTGCGTTATCACAAAGCTGCTGTTGCGCACTACGGTGCATGAACTATACGCAACAATCGGCTGTCTGTGTATGCTGTTGCAGTTGTGATCTGTGCTGAATCTGGCCCACTGAACGTTCTAAAAGTATAAAGCAATGTAGTAAAGTATGTTCTTTTACAAGTTCATTGTGACATAATATTAGGCTGCGGCAAGTGCCACCTTACCTCTGCTTCTATCAGGAGTCAGGACTGACAGGGAGGAGCAGCACATCACCCAGCCGAGCAGACCTTAGCACGGGGGGGGCTGCGGCAGCAGTGGGGGCTGATGGCCCATGGGGGGTGGCATCGGTTATTGGCCAGCAGCCGCAATGCACGCTTTGGGGGACTGGGGATGGTGGCGGCTGGCCAGCAGCGGGGGTTTGTGGCTGTTACCGGCCGCAGCTACAGTTGGGCTGCCATCAGATATTCTGGGGCCCGGTACTAAGAAAATAGGCATGGCCCCCTCCAGGACCTTAATGGGGGTACACAGTGCAGGGAAAGCTGGACATGGGGGGCACAAGGCTAGGAAAGCTGGACTGGTAGGACACAGGGCAGGGTGGACTGGGGTGATGGCACATGGAAGGCTGGACCTTAATGGGGAACAGGGACAGTTGGCTGGACTGGGGGGGGCAGTGCAGGGAAGGCTGGCTTGAGAGGGGGTATTGAAGAGGCAGGAAAGGCTGGCTGGAGGGGGGCAGCGGGGAGGGGTAGGCTGGACTGGGGAGGGGGAGTCAGGGAAGGTAAAGCTGGCTGGAGTAGAGGGGAGGCAGAGGCAGGAATGGCTGGATGGAAGCGGGGGCAGGGAAGGCTATTTGCACTAGGTGAAGGGAAGGGCACAGAGCAGTACCTGACTTCCTTGTTTTGTCAGAAGGCCCGGAGGGAGTTGGGGACCCAGGTGGGAGCGGTGCAGATATGCACCAGCAGTCAGTAAGAAACAGCGCTGTCTACATGTCAAATATGGTGCCGGCTGCAAGCTAACGCCTCACGGACCGGCAGCCAATCAGGAGTGGCCACTTCTGATTGGCTTGCGGTCAGCTCCAAATATTTGATATCCCAATAGCGGCAATGTTTTTTACTGGCTGCTGGTGCATATCTGCACTGCTCAAACCTGGGCCCCACACTATCTACGGGCGCAGGACTCCAGGCCCGGCAGTCCCCCTTTGATGATGGCCGGCGGCACCACCGCATTACAGGGTCGGAGAGTAGTTGCTGCTATCACCACGACAGCAAGCAGGGTGGACGTCGCCGATCATAAGGGACGACCCTGGGCAGGGGAATGCAAAAGCGGGGAGACAGGCATGGCTGGGCGGGCAGCGCCATACTGCCTGGCATTTACAGTGACTGACACACACTGACTGCTCACAGGCTGTCACAGGAGCACAGCCCCTACAGCCATCCGCAGTTATGTTTGTGCATCTGGCTGTATGGGCTGTCCTCCTGAGACAGCAGTGACTGACAGTAGCGGGCAGAGGCTCTCCACCCGTCCCTGCAAGTTGGAAAAAAATAAATACATTTTAGTGCTGGAAGTGCCGGTATGCTATACCGTTGCTTACCGGCACACTTCGAGCACTGATTCAGATATCTTGTTAAACTCCTATATTTTATATTCATACTGAGATCTTAATCAAGATGTACTAATATTAAAAGCAAAATAAATTTTTTTAAAAGACTGTAAATACTTTGCAGTTTATTTGCATGGTGTTTCCTTATTTAACAAATAACCTATGTTCCATTGTATTAAATATTATTATGCAAACACTACTATTACTACATATAATATTCTTCCTATAACTTTTCCTATAACTTCATATAACCCATCTATAAACTTTATGCCAGGGATTCTCCTCTCTCAAGTACCACCAACAGGTGTTTTATGGATGTTTTTAATCATTCACAGGGGCATTAATTTTTTTGCTGAGTCAGTAATAATCCCAGCTGCTTCCACAGACTGAAGTCCTTGAGAGTTGAGCTGAGAACCACTGCCTTAAGGGATCCGCACATCAGGCACACGTTTCATCGATTCTATGATCGGTCATCAATGATCGCTGATCCATTGTGGAACTTGTGAAATTCTTCAAGTCAAAGATCCCAGATTTGCTGATCAAAATTTGATCGTGATCGGCAAATCAGGGTAATTCAACATATTGGTTTTCACAGATGCTCCGACCCCGGTGTCTGGGGATTAGGGAATTGGCCCAATACATTGCAGAGGTATGGGGTCCTTTATCCTTTTCACTGCCTGGGAATAACATTAAACTATAAGACAAATGACCTACCCTTGCCTAGCACGCTGTATAGACAAGCAATGAGAAATATAATTCCCAGGGGCCAATTGCCTGATCCCCAGACACCAGGGTCAGAGCATCAGTGAAAACTAATATGTTGGATTATCCTGATTTGCTGATCATGATCAAAATTTGACTTGAAGAATTTCACAGTCAGCAATTATTGATGATCAATCGTCGAATCGGCGAAACAGGTGCCTGATGCGTGGAGCCTTTAAGGCAGTGGTTCTCAACCTCAACTCTCAATGACTTCAGTCTGTGGAAGCAGCTGGGATTATTACTGACCCAGCAAAATAAATTAACGCCCCTGTGAATGATTAAAGACATCCATTAAACACCTGTTAGTGGTACTTGAGAGTGGAGAATCCATGGCATAAGGTTTAGAGGGGGTTATAGGAAAAGTTATAAGGAGAATATTATATGTAGTAATAGTAGTGTTTGCATAATAATATTGAATACAATGGAACATAGGTTTTTTGTTAAATAAGGAAACATCATGCAAATAAACTGCAAAATGTGTGGACACCGAAAAAGTTTTTAAAAGTTAATAGAAACTTTTCATTGGATCAGTGATATTTATCAGTGCACTTTCTGTACTTCATCAGGAGAAACTGGACCCAGATAGTGAATTTAATATGAAGAATTTACTGGCAAACACTTTACAGATCTTCTTTGCTGGGGTGGAGACTGTCAGCACAACACTGAACTATTCTTTCTTAGTTCTCTTGAAATATCCTGATGTTGTTGGTGAGTGATTTATTATTATTATTATTATTATTATTATTATTATTATTATTATTATTATTAATTAAGGTCACCATCATCACATTGATAAATATATGCCACACATGGTGCATAGTGAATACGTTAATAAAAGTAACCTATTTATCAGGACAGTTTTTCATAATACAATGCAAAATCTACAGTATAGTTTCTGCATAATGTTTTGTATTGCTGATAGTTATATGTACTAACAGCTTAATGCAGGAGATTTCATAGAAATTTCCTGCAAAAGGCAAACTATTGGTGCAGTTCACAAACCCCATTATTATTGACAGGGACTATAGTCTGACCCCCATGAACCAAACTCCCCATTGATATATGCCACCCAAGATGGTGTAAACTGCTTTATTCCTATGCAGGCCTAGGGATCATACGATCCCTCTCCCAAAACCTCCGGCAGAAACTGACACTGTATGCATGCAGATTCCAAAGGAGGAGTGTTTCAAACCTGTGAAAGACTTCTCCGATTTGCTGGGGATGTAACTTGCATTGGTCATTGCTACAGCTATCCCTGCAAGGTACTTTAATACATACGTTAGCTGTGATATTTTAATAATAATAATAATCACAGCAGTTCAACGCTTATAAATATATAGGTCCCTAGGTCTAGTAATACATAATACAACATAATGCAATGAACTTTATAACAACATTTTACATTTTGAAAACAGTTATACGTACTAATCTGTGGGAAATTACATTTCTTAGTTTTGCACAATATCCATTAGTTTTTTGTTTGTAAGCCTTTTGCTGCAATTACATACCTCCCAACATTGGTGGCCAGTGGGTCGGGACTCTTGGCGTGCTTTAAGCAAGCCCACATCAGGAAAATGGGTGGAGCCTAGGGGAAAGGGGGTGGAGCCTCACAGCATCCCCATTTCTGTTACTGTGGGGGGTGTCCAGCACTCTCCGAGATGCTGGGCTGTTCCAAGGCTTTCTCTGCACTGTGAAAAGATGATGTGCGCATGTGCACAGAATATGCTCCCCCGCTGCTTATCCAGTGTATGCTCATCCCAATTGCCCCACCCCTATTGCCGGACACTGATGTATTTGAAGCTATTTAAAGTGTCATTGATCACACAAATTCATCACACACCTTTTGCTGTCATACATCCCCACAGCATAACACTAACTGAATGCTTCACAGTAGGTGTTGTGCACTCAGGTAGCAAATCTTCTCCATTTCTTCTATGGACATATTTAATTCCATCACTACCAAATATGGATATTCTGGTTTTGTCACTCCAGATGACACTGTTCCATTGTTCTTCTGACCAATGTTTATGCTTTTTAGCCCATTCTATTCTTTTTTGTCTTTGTTTGAGAGACAAATGTGTTTTTCCTTGGAATTTTGGTATTTAGTCCAAAATATTGAAGTCTGCGTCGAGCAGTCCTGGCACTGGTGTTTATACCACATTCATGTAAATCATTTTCAATTGCCTCAGATTATTTTCTTCTGTCACACAAGCACAGTTTTTTCATTTTTCTTTCACGGCGTGGTTTTGTGGATCTTTACCTACCTTTACCAGTTTGGTTTTGAATCGACTGAGTCTGTTGATATACAGTTTTGAAATGCCTCCTTTGGTTACCTTCTTCATGTAAAATAGTCAACTCTTGTCTTTTTACTTTGCTTGTCATCCTAAATAAGTTACACAGCTTACTTCAAGAAATTAAAAACGCATAGAAAACAGAGACCAACTTAGTGATATACAAATAAATAATGTGTTACTATCAACTCTGGTAGTAACAAATGTGCTCCCTATCTTTAATTAGCTATAACTTTTTACGCAGTAAAGATAATTCTTTTCTTTGCAGTGAACTTGCATTATATTGTGTATAAAATCATCTTTCCAGTGATATATACCATCATATGATTTTCTTTAAAAATAATGCAGTTATATTCAATTAAATCCCAAAAACACACATTTTCCAAAAGGTTTCCACAATTTGGGCAGGCACTAGTGTATATATATATATATATATAACCAAAAGATGTACACCACCATGTGCTAGTGTTAGTCCAATATTTTTTTGTTGTTAGTGGAAGTGAGTCCCTTGTCAATATTATTCAGGTGGCAATCGCTACTTGCTGCTCCCTTGAAATAATGTTTCTGCTCTTCAAGAGTAACCAAGAAAATTTTTAGTTAAAGGAAACAGGGTATGCACCATAGTGAATAAGCAGTAAATATATTTAATAGCAGCACACATAAAACATGTACATCTAAGTAAAAATCAGTCAGATTTAGATTAGTTTGCTAGAGCAGAATGCAATGTCCACAGAATTGTGTTGGCAGCAAACACAGAGAAGTCCGGCAGCGGTCTGTGCTGTTTAGAATCACCTGCCTCCTCACTCCGGTCCCTGGCACTTGGTCTCACTTCTTGATCAATGGGTGACATCACAGGTTCGTGACATCACCAAACTATGCCCCAAATGCATTTCTTCACAATGACTTTGTCAGTGGGTATGTGACGAAGTCATTCTGATGAAATGCGTGTGTGGTGTGAGTGACGAAGTGCACCCCAAAACCCAGTACTAGTGCTGAAATCGCTGCCAGTCATAGAACTTCAATATCTGCTAAGGATGGTTAAGGGGAAATAAGGTTTATTAAAGGGCACATGAAATCTAAAAAATGTTTTCCAATGTTAAGAAAACATTACCTTTAATAATATAGTGAACATTTACTGCCAAAAAGCATAACATTGCCAAAATTCCAAACACCACATACAATAGCAAGGAAAGACTCAGGCCATGGCCTTCCATGTGAGTGGTAGTCCTGGTACTGCTGTTCCATGCACTAGAATGCTATTGCAGAAGCCGGGGCCAAACACAGTTAGGCATCTTCAGTAACCTCATATGCAACACCTTCTCGCTCTAAGTCTAGAGGTGTCACCTTTAAAACAGGCAAATCAGGGCAAAGCATTAAGGCTGAAGAACAACCTGTGTGTTCACAAACTTCACAAATCCCTGAGGAGAGTCCAAGAGTGTTCACGAGTGCAATGTGTGAGTTTGACTTTTCTTAAACTGTAATTATAAAGTAGCCTCCTTCCACCATTGTTGCATCCTCTGCAAATGTGAAGATTAGTAGCAGTAATAGTAATGGTGATGACATAGAAATGGAGGATGCTACTGTGGAAGTGCAACAAGATGAGGGGGATATTTTTGTATTTGACACCAATAAGGATGTTGATGATAAATGTGTTGTACAAGAAGAAGTTGATAAATCTCAGGAGGAGAATCTTGTATGTGTCAAAGTAAGTCAGCAACCAGTGACAGTAATTATTTCCAGTTATAGAAGAAGGATATTGTCATGCCTGGGCATATAATAAAAAAGCCACATATGTTTAGCAAAATCCTGACAACATTTGTTAAGGCATATGTACTATTTCTAAGGGCATAGTAAGTAGAGATTTGGGATGTTAACCATTTAGGCACTTCCTCCCTGTTACTACATTTGCAGTGAGTTAATTCAAATTATTTAGAAAATCTGGAAAAATCTTGTAAAATAATAAGAGTCCAGTATCAGCTAGAAGCAGCATGGATAGTTTCCAGCACATACAATCTCCACCAACAACACCTTCATCATCAACCTCTCATTAATGATCAAAGGTGCAGTAAGCCTCTTGTATCCAATTTGCAAAGTCTACCTGACTCCTTTCTTATCCAGGATTCCAAAGAAGAATTCTTTCCTTCTAGGACGGCTTTCACTGCTGCTGCTGGGGTTGAAACTTCATTACACAAGGGGACCAAGATGATTAGTATAGTATTTTCAAACAATTGACTGTGAAAACATAATTTGCAAAAAAAAAATAAAACAAGTATGAAAGCTGCCATCCAGTTGCACAATAGAACACTGAAGCCATGATGCCTAAGGTATAGCATTAGATCTGCATACAATATCCGTCAGTGCATCTGGTTTTAGACAGTTAATTGAGGTTTTGTGTCCCTGCACCAAATTCCATCTCAATTCTATTTTACCACAACAGCATATCCTCACCTCTACAGGGAAAAAAATGTATTCTTGGCCAAGATAATCCCATCATGCTGAGTATACAGTTAACTACAGATAAGTGGACAAGCAAGTCATAGTCAAACTAAGGATTACAAGAATGTGAAAGCCCACTGGGTGGGTTTATCACTTTCAGCAGCAGCAGTGTCTAACACACAATGCCAGCTCATTCCCAGGCAGGCTACTCTATGTATCACCAGCTTGTCTCAGTTTAGACAGTCAGATTGCTGCAGTCTTTAGTCAAAATTGGTGAAAACAATATTGTGCGATGTGAGGTGATCAAACTTAACTGAAGATTAATGTTTTGCATTTAATAATACTGTAGGAACAAAAACAGGCCCAAATTACATGATTTTAGCTGTTTTTATCCATTTTAAAAAAAATCCAAAACCAAAACACGTGAGGGTGGTTTTGACAAAACAAAAACATTTGTTGGTGGTTTTAGCAAACCCAAAACTAGGGAGTTTACAGTACAAACAAGCCCATTTCATGGCGGTGTCCATGAGAGACATGTGTGTAAGACAGATTACATTTCACACTGTGATAAATTCTTAGCAGCATCCACTCACAATTTCTAAATCATCTGAACATGTAAGGATGAGTAGTGTTGCTCAAGATTTAGAAATAGAGGATTTAAATAAAGATTCTGTTAATCTGCAACAATTTTTATTATTATACCTGGCCAAAATACCAAAAAAAACCTACCTTTCAGCTGTGGAACTATTTTTACCCTAACCCAGACAATGTTTGTGAAGCCATTTATTGCCTTCAAAATAAATTGAGGTACCCATCTAGGCACCACCTCCCTAAGATGTAATTTGTAGCCAAAACATGCAAGTTGTTCCTCGAAAAAAGTGAAATCAAGTGCAAAAAGCAGTGTACTGCCAGCATCATTGGCCTCCTTAGGAAAAGTATTAAGTAGTCCTGTATCATTGGATAAAATGCAATCTGTCTCCGTAAAGAAATCCATAATAAGAATCTCTGGGTGCTAAGGCAGCTGTTGTTGGGGGTAGATTACTATTTAAAAAGAGGAACCATAGTTAGCCTAGTTTTCATTATTTGTCTGTCAAACAATTGTTGACACCCATCATGCAGTTGCACAGCGGATCACCAAAGCCATGGCAGCCATGATCTGCATCCAATATCTGCAATAAACACAATAGGTTTCAGATGATTAGTAGAGGTCATGTCTCCATGCTATCAATTTCCAACTCATTTCCATTTATGTCAAACTACAATCCCACAAGGTCTGTATATAGGGAGGCAAAAAAACATTGTACCTACTATCCACCTAACTACAAATATGTGGAGAAGCAGCACTGGTCAAACAAAATACTACAAAACAGCCCACTGGGCAGGTGTATTGCCCTCAGCAGCAGTGCCTGCAGCAGCCACATCTTCATGATCATCCTCATTCTGTTATCAAAGTAGTGCTAGAACACAAAGTCAACTCTTTCACGGGCAAACAACTTTAAGTATTGTTGGTATGACAAAGACACATACCAGTTTAAACTTGTTGCATAATCTTCATATTGTTATATTTAAATGGCTCACCCAACTAAACTCTCTTCTATACTTCTAATGTCAGATATTAGAGCCATCATTGTGCCAGCAATTATAATGGGCAATTTTAAACACATCCCATGCTTTGCCCACACAGTAAACTTGGGGATTCAGAATTTCGTCAAAAGAGAAAAGTCTGTGCAGGATATGCTCTCTCTGGCCCTGCTAACACAAATGTAGTCTTATGTTTGACTGCTGCTAAAATCTGTCTATATCTGTAGTTAAGTGGATAGTGAATACAATGGCATTTTGTAGGTAATGGATGCCAGGGACTACTGTTCTAGAGTAAAGGAATCAATATGAAATTTAAACTAAGAGAGAAGTCCATCTGCACATCATTTTGTACCTGATGGAGGGGGCCAAGTTGTTGGGTGTTTGGCTGTATCTAGCAAGCTTTAGGAAATTGCACATGTGTCACAGCAAATGTACTATATGCATCTCTGCATATAATCTGTCACCACAAACTTTATTGCCACTACTTCTGAAGCAGTGAAGACTAGTACTGCCAAGTCTGATTCGACAGTGTTAGTGTTTATGTGTGAGCTTGGATTCATGCATGTGCACAAATAACCTGAGAAACAAAGGAGGGACCCAAGGGGCATTGAGAACGTCTGAAGATGGGGTCAGTTCTTGCAAACAAATTCTGAAAATTATTTATTTTTGGAGTTTGATGAATAAAAGTAGATCCCCATACTAGTGTATGGAGACCATGTTTCAGTGAAACCTCCTACATTACCTGTTTATTGAATGGGCACAAAACTTAAGAATCTCAAAAGTTGGTGAAAATGTTATATTTTTATCTACTTTAAGGATATTGCATACTGTAGGTCCCATGAACTGTAAAGTACTAAAGAAACAAACACTGGCCCTGATTCAGAGCTGGACGCTCTGACAGAGTGCTCGCTCTGAATCAGGGCCGTCCCTGCTCCTTTATGGAGTGGCCTCCTGGCCGCTCGCATAGCTGTGGGTGACCACCCACAGCTATAGCGAGCGGCCAAAATGATGGTTGCATTGGTCAAGACCATCATGACCATCAGGCTTGCGACGACACCCTGTGGTAGGGTCTCGATGCCGCAAGCCCTGGAGTGCTTTTGGCTCTATCCGAGCCAAAAGCACTCCCACTGACATCACTAGTGATGTCATTGGGGCCGGCCCAGATGGTAGGCGTTCCCATGGGAATGCCTCTGTCTGGGCAGCCACGCCCCCGGCACACCCACCAAAGGGGGCGTGCTGTCAATCATCATCAACAGCACCCCCCTTTGGTGTGAGACCCATAATGATGGCTTGGCTGTTGTTATTCGGGTCTCGCGCACTTGGGCAACAATGACCCGCTTGCGAGCGCTCAGCGCTCGCGAGCGGGTCTGAATCAGGCCCACAATTCCAAATATTCCAGTTTTTGACCATTTTTAATAAAACCCGAAATTCCGGGCGACAAATTTTGTCATCTGCATTCTGGTTTACCAAATTATCAGCCCGTGTGGTATATATACAACCAGTCAAAAGTTTGGACACAACTTCTCATTCAATGGTTTTTGTTTATTTAAATTATTTTCAACATAGTAGATTAATACTGAAGTCATCAACACTATGAAAGAACACACATGGAATTATGTTAGTGTTAAACAAATCAAAATATGTTTTATATTTTAGATTCCTCAAAGTAGCCCCATTTGCTTTGATGACAGCTTTGCACACTCTTGGCATTCTCTCAATCAGCTTCAGGGGGAAGTCTCCTGGAATGGTTTTGAATTAACAGGTGTGCCTTGTCAAGAGTCAATCTGCGGAATTACTTGCCTTCTTAATGTGTTTGAGACCATCAGTTGTGTTGTGCAGAGGTAGGGTTAGTACTCAGTGGACACCACTATTTGACTACTGTTGTAATCCATATTATGGCACCAACCACTCAACTCAGTAAAGAGAAATGACAGTCCATCATTACTTTAAGACATGAAGGTCAGTTGATACTGAAAATTTCAAGAACTTTGAATGTATCTCCAAGTGCAGTTGCAAAAACCATCAAACACTATAAAGAAACTGGCTCTCATGAGGACCGCCCAAGGAAAGGAAGACCAAGAGTTAACTCTGCTGCAGAGGATAAATTCATTAGAGTTACCAGCCTCAGAACCCGCTACTTAACAGCACCTCAGATTAGAGACCACATAAAGTCTTCACAGAGTTCAAGTAGCAGACAAATCTCAACATCAACTGTTCAGAGGAGACTGCGTGAATAAGGCTTTCATGGTCATATTGATTCAAAGAAGTTACTACTGTTGATGAACAATAAGAAGAAGAGAATTGTTTGGGCCAATAAACACAAGGAATGGACATTAGACTAGTGGAAATCTGTACTTTGGTCTGATGAGTGCAAATTTGAGATTTTTGGTTCCAACCACTGTGTATTTGTGAGATGCAGAGAAGGTCAGCGGATGGTTTCTTCATGTGTGGTTCCCACTGTGAAGCATGGAGGATGAGTTGTGATGGTGTGGGGATGCTTTGCTAGTGATGCTGTTGGTGATTTATTCAAAATTCAAAGCACACTTGACCAGCATGGTTACCACAACATTCTGCAGTGCCATGCCATCCCATCTGATTTGCGCTTACTGGGACCATCATTTGTTTTTCAACAAGACAATGACCCCAAACACACCTCCAGGCTATGTAAGGGCTATTTGACCAAGAAGGAAAGTGATGGAGTGCTGCGTCAGATGACCTGGCCTCCACAATCACCCGACCTAAACCCAATTGATCTGGTTTGGTATCAGTTGAACCACAGAGTGAAGGAAAATCAGCCAACAAGTGTTCAGCACCGCTCTAGCACCATTCCAGCACCATTCCACAGTAAAATCCTCTTCTATAAGCTGTCTGACTGCAAAGCATGAGGTGTTGATTCCCAACAATGACTATATTTTGAAATGTGAATGGGTATGCCACAGCACCCAGGGCACATGTTTGCTTGAACCTACCCACCATAGTCCATTAAAATATATATATATATACATATATATATATATATATATATATTTATAATTGATTGATTTTTATTAACTTTTTCTCTGTTCTCAAGCCAAGGTACATGAGGAAATTGACAATGCCATTGGTCAACATCGCAGTCCAACCATGCAAGACAGGAGCAACTTGCCATACACAGAAGCAATGATCCATGAAATGCAAAGATTCACAGACCTGATTCCCTTGGGTGTACCACGGAGAACAATTAGAGAGGTGAAACTAAAAGGATACACACTACCAAAGGTATATTTCTATGTGCATTTATTTGTACGAACATTTTATTTACTATGAGATGATTCTATTACCTAAATTAGAGAAATATTATAAAAATAGTAACATTGTAGTAATACCAGCATTGGTGGTGCCAGTTTTAATCGTGATGTGCAAACAATTAAAATAATAAAATATTTTTTTTCACTATGTTCAACAAATGTAGGATCAGATTATTTATGGGATACTCTTAGAATAAGTAATCTTTGAACCTAATGCTGGGCATACACTACAGTATATTGATCTTGAATTGATGCTGAGTGGAGTAACTTTAGGGATATAGGTATTTTTCATTGTTACTTCATTTCCCCAATTATGGAAAAAGCTCAATATTTATTTAAAATTCCACTAACTTTTTTGAACACAGTAAACTAGAACATGGGTGAATAAAGTGATTGTTTGAAAATTTGCATGTGTGAATGCCGCACTGCGCATGTGCTCCAATTACAATGTGATTACGGGATGTAGTTATGAGACCAGCGGCCGCATGGCCGCCGTCTCAATCCCGATACTACAATGCCGGCAGGGGATTTTGATGCCTATGTTAATCCCGATGCCGGAACCCCAACAGGATAACGGACCGATTGCCCAGCGCCGGAGGTAAGTAGCCATGTAGCCAGGGAAGAGGGGGTTAGGTTTAGGGGCCCCCCAGGGGGACTTAGGGTTATGCACCCCCCCCGGGGAGGGTTAGAATTAGGCTAGTGAAAGGGGGGGTTAGGTTTAAGCACTAGGGGGGAGGTTAGGGTTAGGGACCCCACGGGAGGGTTAGGTTTAGGGTGCAGGGAAGGGGGGAGGTTAGAGTTAGGCACCCCTAAAGGAGGGTTAGCGGGGGAGAGGGGAGGGTTTGATTTACTTACCTCCGCTGTGGTGATTTCCTCCGCAGTCAGCTTGTGCTGTCGGGATTTGAACCGGCGGCTACACAGGTGATCGCTTTCAGAGTATGAGAGCTCTCTGCATGTCAGGAGAGCTGCAGTGTTTGTGGCTGGTCAGACTTGACCTACATGCTGCATGACTGCCCGATGTACATCAATGGTACTGATGTTTATGCTGTTGCATGTCATCGGATGGATATGAGAAGGCAGGAGTGGGCAACTCTATGCTTTGCTAAGCTTTGGAAACATTAGCATATTTTAGCAATTGTGATCCATGAGAGACAGCAGTTGCAATTGCATTCACTTAAATCTTGGAATGAGGCCCATAGGGTACAGGTGGAATGATTTTTTGGATGCAATCCCCTGAAATGATATATCGTGTACACGATATATCATGTGGTTCTGTTATTTATTGACATTGGGATGGCCGTCGCATCGTTCTTTACATCAAATGAGTGTGTACGTTGCTTCAGTTAAGAACACATATAAATTATAAAATATGAGTAATTTTTGGACAGACCGTTTTGCAATGCATGGGGTGCAACAACTTCTATTTTTTTACATGTATTTTAAGTACTGGCTGCTTTTGCATATAGAAAAATTGCTGGACAGCTTTATTTTCACCATGCAGGTTAGATTTGAGTTTAGACATTCCCCTCTCTAACTTAAATAGATCTGAATATTTTAAATCTGTCCCACATGCAGTGTAATATGATTTTGCCTAAATGTAAAGTTACTAATTTTTTTATATTTTGCTCCAGTTTAAAATCTGCCCCTCTGCCCTTAAAAGCTGAGTGGCATAATTGAGTGGCTCTATCCACTTACCCCAAAAATATCTGCATCATTCCCATGAAATTCAATTTTTCTGGAATTAAAAAAATGTAGGCAGCCCACACTACATCACTTTACAGGCAACTCATAGTGTAAAAAGCTGTACACACCATGCTGCCTGCTAAAAAATGTGTCCACCATGAAAAGCAGAGACACAAGCATGTTGGCTATTCCCCCCCCCCCCCCTCCCCATGACTCAAGGCGCATGGAGCCACAGCCAGGAGACAACTACTGGAGGCTGAATATCCTAAGCCGCCACCTGTTTATCAGTGTACAGAACACTGATAGGCATAGCAGCTGCAGACACAAGAGAAAGAGAGACCCCATCAATGGAGTCCACCACTGCAACTCTGCGGGAATGCCCAGCACCTCTGGAGATGTTGGGTTGCCTCCAGGCTTTCCCCCACACTAATCACTATATACAACCTCAATCTCCCCTGTACCACCCTATATAGCCTGCATCATCCCTGTCCCTCATATATAACCTGCATCTTCCAGTATACCCAAATATACTCTATAGCCTAGCAAAGGAGACACTCATATCACTCCTCCATCCACAGCATTACTGGCCTGTATATATACAGTACTGTGCAAAAGTTTTAGGCAGGTGTGAAAAAATTGCTGCAAAGTAAAAATGCTTTCAAAAATTAGAAGTGCTGATAGTTTATTTTTATCAATTAACAAAATGCAAAATGAATGAACAGAAGATAAATCTAAATCAAATCAATATTTGGTGTGGCCACTCTGTTTTCAAAACAGCATCAATTCTTCAAAGTGATAAGTTATGAAGAGCGCTGGTAAGCTTTGCTAACAAAAATATGCATTTTTCTGGTGCATTTAAAGCTGGTTAGACTGCTAGAGAGTCTGACTAGGTGAGTGAGTAAGTTCCAGAGAAGAAGCGCACATCAAGCAAAAATCTTGATGCGGAGTATGTGAGGATTTGACCAGGGTGGAGGCAAGGTGGCAGCCAAAGGAGGAGCAACTGGGTGACAAGGAAGATGTTAGATATGTATGGGGGGAGGAGTGCTTTAAGGCTTAAAATGTGAGTTTGAGGAGTTCAAATTGAATTTTGATGGGAATGGGAACCAGTGAAATAGGTTGCAGAGGGGAGTCAGAAGGAACATGATATTAGAGTAAAATAGCACAAGCAGCCCAATTAAATAAATATTAAAGTGCGCAGAGAGCAGTGAGAGGAAAAGGTATGATGAGGAGGTTACTGTATTCCAAACTGGAAATGATGAGTGCGTAGATGAGAGTTTTGGTGGCTTCAGGGGAAAGTAAATATTGCATTCTGTATAAGTTATGGAGATGAAGTAGCAAGACTAAGAGTTGGCTTGAAGGTGTGGAGGGAAGGAGATAGCAGAGTCGAGGATGACACTAAGGATGAAAAACTCGGGGTTCAGAAGAGTGGGTGCTATTATCAACAATGAGCATAAGAGGGGTGACAAGATTTTTGAATGGAGAAATCAATGAGCTTGGCCATGTTAAGTTTCAAGAACATATAGGACATCCAGTAGATGGCATAAAGGTAGTTATAGATGAAAAAGGATGGTGAAAGAGATATCAAGGGAGAAGAGTAATATTTAAATGTATAGATAGAGTATTTCAGATATTAGAAGCCAAAAAAGCTGAGGAAGCTCCAAAGGAAGAGGTGTCGATGTGTAAAGTAAGAAGGAGAGGGAGACAAGAAAAAATCATTAGTGGTTGTCAACAGTTCAAGGAATTGTGGGGGCTACAGTGCCAAAAATGTAGCATGCAAAGAAGAGGGTGATAAGGTAGTAGAAGTACCAAGGTACTACAGAAATCTGGAGGCCAATGGAGTGGATATTGTGTAGGAGAGACTAGTCTGAAAAGTCAAAGACAACAGACACATCACATCAGGCTGCAACCTGTGAGATAATTTGCAAAAGCCAAACCTCCTACCAGAATTCCCTGGCATAGATTTGCATCATATAAGTCTCTACACCTCTGGGGAAGCAGTGCTAAACCAGTGCTGACCAAACCAGATCAATAACATTCCTGTGTATTATGATACCCATATTCTAACACCAGACCATGGGAAAGTTACAATGTAATAAATAGAAGTTGTATGTCATGTCACTGTCATGCTCATCATAGCTCCTAACAGAGCAAATACATTTAGTTCTATAAGGGTCTTTTTCTTTACAACCAATGGACTGACAAACAGGAAGCAAGAAGATCAATGCAGTAAGCCCCTATCAGCTTGAGCTTGGATGGTACTTTTTGTGTTCTCACAGTGGATTTTCTCATGCTTCCAGGATACCGATGTATTTCCAATATTGACATCTGTGCTAAAAGATCCGTCCTGTTTTAAGTACCCAACAGAATTCAACCCAGAAAATTTTCTCAATGAGAAGGGAGAATTTCAGAAGAATAATGCCTTTATGCCTCTAGCTGCAGGTAAATCACATATTTAATTTATACAACCATGATTCTCGCTCTACTCATAGACAATCAATTGAGCAAAATGTTAATTTCTCAAAATTCTTTGCAGAGACAGCAGAACTCTAAGGGGGTATCCAATTAGCCGTGATTGTCGAAAAACAGGGATTTGTCACCGATTATCCCCGTTTTCCACTGATGTTTTTTCCCACCACTCTTTTATTTTGGACAAAATAATAGGATATTTCTCCCGAAAGCACATAGGATCCGTGATAAGCTCATGGACCTATGTGTTTTCACCATTTCAGGGGTGAAAATACAGCACTTTTTGTGGATTATTTTTTGGGACGCATAAGGTCCCAAACCCCTCTCCCCTCGATAAGTGCCAGCTTCGGGGCGCACTTCAGGGCTAATAGGATAGCTTCAGGGGATCCCTTAGCTTCCAAACAATGTTCTGGGATAATTGTAAACTGCTGTAAGATTATTTCACGGGAACTTTGCACTGAGCACTTTATCCACAGACTAATCGTAGGCAAGTATTGACAAGAATGGATATTTTGACTCTAGTAAAATGCATCTAAACACTATGTATTTGGAGGTTATTACAATTTATTTTAAAACACAAAAAAACAATTCATAATTAATATACAGTATCCAAATAAGTAATATTAACAGTTAAAATATGTGTATACATTTCTATATTTACTAATTATATTCCGGGAAATCCAGTGAGGGGAAGTTCCAGGTGTAAGGGTTGTTGAGGGGTTACACAATTTATGCCATTGCTGTCATGATTCTTGGTCAGATTTAGAGGATTCAATCTATAAACTTATATTTGCAATATCAACAACAGGGGCATGGAGTCTAACACACTGGTAGTTTACCAGGGACAGTTTTGGGCTTCTGTGCACTCAGAGTGCAAGTTTTGACACCGTAAGTGGGTTCTAGATTCATAGCAAGAGTAGTCAGCAAGCGAGGTCTGGTGATGGAGGAGGAATGACAAAGCCAAAAAGGTTGAAGAGTAGAATGGTAATGTCACAAGCCAGGTTCAAAATGTATAAGTAAGAACAATGGCAAGGATTAATGCAAAAAGTAAAGTCAAGAACAAGCTGAGTCATACACTGCAAGTAATATCAAATACTGTAGATCAGAAATGCTGGAAACTAGGTATATGAATCCAAATAACCTGGTGTACTTAAATATGTTTTCTGATTCAAATTTGCCACCACAAGGGATATCAACAGCCATCTAGAACCATGTAACTATGTAATTTGTGATTTAATAATTATTTGTTGTATTTTACTTAAACTTTCCCCGTGTTTTTTATTATGCAATAAGTGGTAGTTTAAAGCCCTTACTGTACTTTTAGATGTGAGATAAATAATTACATTATTATGTTTGATACTTTTTTATCATTTAATGATGTGTTCTTAAAGGAAAGAGAAACTGCCTCGGAGAGCCAATGGTACGAATGGAACTATTCCTATTCATTAGCACAATCCTGCAAAACTTTAATTTGAAGTCCCCTGTGCCACTGGAAGAACTGGACATCACACCAAATATATCTGGATTTTCAAACTTTCCCAAACCATACGAAATTGCCTTTATTCCACGTTGACTGTTGAAATAGGCTCAGAACATTCAGGTGTGAATTATGAGTGCAATTTTTTTATTGATAAGTTAAAAATATTTTTTATATACAGTATATATTAGGAAGACCAAATTGATGTTACATTAAGAGGGCAATATTATTTTAGCAGTATATTAAGTAAGACAATACTATTTTATAATTATATTATGGGGACAACACTATATGATTGTGGACAATAATAATTAATATATGATTTATAGTATGGACTTTATCACTATTAATGACTTCCCCAATTATAATGCTCTCTGTTGCACCTATTGAAATGCTCTTGACTCTGCTGAACAAAACATTCTTTCAATCTCTCATCTCAGCTCCGTGTTCTAACCCAAATACCCTTTTAATAAATGTAATTATCTTCCTAACCATATAAAACAATAAGAAGAGATATTAATTTTCCACATTTTCCTATTGTTGCTCACTCTGACATTTTCCACATTGGTTGCCTGTATCGTGGCAAATCCATTAAAAAATATTTTTTACTAATGTATAAAACATGTACCAACATACATTAAATCTCTTCAATTGTTTCAAAATATGTCCCAACTAGTCCCCTCTGTCCTGCTACAACCTCATTACCTGCTCCTATTCCCAATACAGGATGTTATTTGACCACTTGAAAACACACCTTTTCAGGCAAGCGCATTAAATTCCCCAAAAAATCCAGTTCAACCTCCATGGGCCACTCTGCCCAACTAAAACCATTCTCCACAGTTCAAACAAAAGCTACATATATTTTCTGTCTATACTCAAACTCTCTGAACACAGGGGATGCAGTCAGGAAGCCGACGGGCGAAATGCTGACCACCAGCTTCCCAACTGTATAATCCTGGCAAAGGTCTTACCTACGCTGGGAGCCTGATACCCAGCAAACAGAAATAAGGTAAGCTGGGTGCCGGGCGCGGACAGCCGCAGGGTGGGTTAAGTTTAGGGTTCCCAGGGGGGACTTAGGGTTAGGCACCCCCCTGGGAGGTTAGGTTTAGGCTAGGGGAAGTGGGGGTTAGGGTTAGGCACCTGGGGGGGAGGTTAGGGTTAGACACCCCCCCAGGGGACTTAGGTTTAGGTGGCAGGGAAGGGGGGTTAGGTTATGGGTTCCTGCTGGGTACTTAGGGTTAGGCACCCCCCCTGGAAGGGTTAGGTTTAGGCTAGGGGAAGGGGGGTTAGAGTTAGGCACCCCTGGGGGGAGGTTAGGGTTAGGCACCCTCCCATGGAGACTTAGGTTTAGGCTATAGGGAAGGGGGGGTTAGGTTTAGGCACTTACAGGGATAGTTAGGGTTAGGCACTTGGGGGAAGGTTACAGTTAGGCACCCCTAAGGGAGGGTTAGGATTATGGGGAGTAAGGTTAGTGAAAACTTAAAATACTTACTGCCGGACTTCCAGCGTTGGGATTTGAACAGCCCGACAGGTGTCCGGCGGTATTTCATACCGAACACATACCAGAATTTCTATTTGACTGTATAACATAATTTATTCTCACTAAACACTTTTTTGTATTAGAATCCAGCTGGAATAATAATAATACGCACTAAGAGTGTTTCTTTACCTCATGTATCTATATAGCTCCTAGTTTCTTGTAGAATGTAAACTTCTCTGCAGGATACTCTTCTTTACCTATCTGTAAATATTTGGTCCTGATCTATTACTGTGTTTGTTCTCAACTGTTCATGTCTGAAAAAAAAAAAATATATATATATATATTAGTCCACAACAAGAGGGCACACTTTCTGAAACAATTGTTAAAAAAACGATCTTTTTTAATGTTCGTGAAGGCTAGACTTCTTCATCACCACCCAGTGTGAGATAAGTTTACTTCCTGGCTCATGTTGGTATTGTGCCAGTAAGACAGAATCAATGCAGGTTAATAGTCATTCAGTAAAATAAGGTGGTGTTTAACACCATATATTCGACTAGAGAGCCAATGCATTAATATATTATCCACAGTGCTTATTCAATCAGTCTCAGATGCTGATAAAGTCTGTCGACCTCAGTCGCCTCAGTCTTGGGCCGTTAAAGACAAGTAGCACAGCATCTCCACAATCAGCATCTGAAGTAAACTACAAGTTACTCACCCCAAAGACATCCTATATGCACTCCATTCGGCAATCAACAACACACACCTGTGTATATTCAACAAGCACCCGGCGTGTGTTCCAGCCAATATGTGCCGTACATCCAGTACTTCTGGGAGCCTGCAAATGATGTCAAGAGCTCTATTAGATCATTACACTGGTGTGACTAGGGAAGCCAACGTCTCCTTGACTATCAGGCAATGTACGCGTGCACACATGTCGGACCTCAATGTGTCAGCCTAGCATATGCAAATGAATATACTGTTCCAAGTTAGCTGCATATCAAAATAGCTGACAATAATACCCTAAATCAAACATTAGAGCATTTAAAAGATTGCCATAATGGAGAGCACACAGATACTCTGCCCATGGGGTAAGCAACCTGAAAAAGGTGCCGCATATATATAGAAACAATATCTATAAATCTACATAGACTAACTTGTACCAAAATCACTCAAAAAATCCAAATAAATATGAATCTAAATGATACACTATACCTACATAAAACATCCTATCAGACATACAAATAAAAATAATGAAAAATGAAATATTATAACATAGTGGACCACTTACCAAGAGAAATCTGCCTTTCTAATTGCCATAAATCAAAGAAAACACTTAAAGTCTATGTTCTCATTTAAACCTCTTGGTGCGATCATGTCCAATTTAAATATCCAGTGTGCCTCTCTTTGAAGCAACAATTTGTCCCTGTCACCACCCCTATGAGGCATAGGAATGTGATCAATAAGGAAGAACTTCAACATAGCCACCTGGTGCCCTTGTTGTAAAAAATTACATGCAACTTGTTTATCACTCTGTCCTTCTTACAGTGCCTGCCTAATTGAGCTACTATGGTTGGCCATCCGTACACGGAAACTCCTCAATGTTTTGCCAATATAATAGAGTCCGCAGGGACACATCAGCACATAAATGACAAATGATGACGTACATGTGAGCCAGTGTTTTATGCCAATCTTCACTCCTGTGTGTGGGTGGGCAAATTCTTTGCCAGCTATCATACCCCCACAGGTGGTGCAGCTGAGGCAACAGAAGCATCCAATCTTTTTACATTTCAACCAAGTTGAACCATCCACTTTTTTGAAATTTTTAGTGGGTTGCATTAATAACTGCTTTAAATTCAGCCCTCTTCTGAAGGCTACAAGAGGTGGTCTCCTCAGGTTTTTCACTTGTGGATCACTTCCAATTATCTTCCAAAGCTTTTTCACAAACCTAGAAAAGAAGGATGCTTTGGTGTAATACTGGGTGGTGACAATCAACCGCTTTTCGTTCTTCTCTCCTCTTCTAGGTGGAGCTCTTCTGCCTTTTTTCAGGCATCTCCAATAGCCCCTCTCGATAAATCATGCTGACATTTCTCTGAGCTGAATATCAGACCTATCATCAAGTGTATTATTGCGTATCACGCATACAAATTATGAAATAGGCAACCCCTCTTTTAAAGCCTTGGGGTGGTGACTAGTTACCACCCTAGAAATGTATTCCGATCAGTTGACTTATGGAAGTTAGTGTTGCCGAGAGAATGATCATGTTTAAAAATTGACACATCCTAAAATTCTATAGTATCATTCTCCACCCTACTAGTGAATCTAATAGGGGTATCAAGAGAATTTAATTAATCTACCATTGTTTTAAATGAGTCAATGGTGCCACACCACAGGATCAGGACATCATCAATATATATGAAAGAATGCAGAATGCTGGGACCATACTTGGGAGAGATGTATTTTATTTTCATACTGCATCAAGTATAGGCTAGTGTACATTGGTGCCAAATTCAAACCCATAATGGTCCCAGAATTCTGCACATAAAATGAGTCACAATATTGAAAGTGGTTATTAGCCAAAACACACTCTATTACATTACAGATATATTCTACTGGGGGACCCGCAAATTCCATTGTAGCCAAGATATCCCGTACTGCCTGAATCCCTTGTTGATGGGGAATAACAGTATATAAAGACATGATGTCCATAGTCACCAGATAAACATCATTTGGTAATTCAACTAATTTTCTCAACTTCTGTACAAGATGTGGCGTATCCTTTGATGTAACTTTCACTTTGGACTACCACTTGTTGTAACAAATCCACATACTGTGCGAGTGGCTGCAATACTGAATTGCATGCTGAAACTATATTGCAGCCCGGTGGTGATGTTAAGGACTTATGCATTTTCGGTAAGCTGTAGAAAATTGGACATACAGGATGGTCAACAGTCAATAGCCTGACCACATTTTTTTCTATCCATCCATGGGTCAAGCCTACATTCAATAATCTGTCCACTTTAGATTGAATAGCATACATAGGATTATAAGCCACCTGCTGGTAAGTGACTCTATCAGCCAACTGCATTCTGATGTCCAACTCATTTTGATCCCAGTCCAAAACAACCACCGCACCACCCTTATCAGCCACCCAAATCACAATATCATAATTTTTCCGTAGTGACTAAATAACATCATGTTGTTGTTTGGACAAATTATGATATACATTTTGCTTTTTATCTCAGTCTTGTAATCATACTCAATCATTCATAGAAAAGTCTTTATGCTCACTTTTGAGGAGAGTATTTATACTGTATAATGTATACTAATCATGTTTCTTTAATTGAGGGACCAATGCAGAATTGCAAACAAGTCCATGTGGGGAGTGTATCTTGCATATCTTCACCCTGTGCATACATTGTATACTAGACATATGCAACTACATGTAATGCAGAGTATTACATAGACTGAAAGCATCTCCACTTGTGACTGAGGCCATAACTGAGCCATAACTTTGTGTTCTCTTGTAGGCAAGGTTTAGAGAGGGAGTGTTAACAGAATTGTGGGGTATGCAAAGTTGTGCTTATGCATAATTACACCCATTTTCAGCTTTTTGCACCAGGCATAAATGCGGGTGTGCACTGACAATAGTGATGACTATGAAACTACAAGGAGGAGAAGTTTGGTGCCATACAGGCTAATGTATACATTTAGTTATGTGGCATGCATTCAATTCTGCATCAGGCCCTGTGAATATACAGTAATATGAGTGGAATTTTCAAACTGTGTTTTTAACTACTACTATAAGTGCATTAACTACAATTGTACAATGACAATCAAAGAATAAATATTGATGAGCTACATTTTCAGTCTCCTTCTGTACACCTGCTGATAGAACATGATTTTCCATCCTCAAAGAATGTGATGAAAAGATCCTGAGCAAAGAAGGATGCACCAGATTGTTGTACTAACCCCACACACTAATGAGTGGTCCTCGTGTTGTGCAGTTAAAGATGAATTATCCATGAGCTAAGATTTGTATGTTCTTGTTTAAAAAATATATATATTTTTAGATTTTTTTTAGCCCCCACAATCTTAAAATGAAAAAAAAACCAATACATTTACAGTAGGCTGCTCCCATTCATTTCTAAGGCACCACCTGTGAGTGACCTGCCATTAGCATTGGTGCCTTGCAAGAGGCAATCTCGTCATCCAATATGTGTTTTTTTTTTTTTGCCAAGTACATTGGATGCCTAGAAGACTTTTCTCTATGGATCTATGAGTAATAATTGGTAAGAAATGGGTTCTGGGGTAGTCTTTATTTATTAAACATTTTTGTGTGTGTACAGTATGTACTTTCTTTATTGTGTTTTTGTTTTGAGAAAACTTAAACAGAAGTACAGTAACAACTCCTAGGCTGAGGAAGCTTATGCAGCTGGATTTGGCTTGGCTTCCCTTTGAGCTTGATATCAACACCTCTACCAGTTCTGTGGTTGTGTAGAGAACACACAGTGGGTCAGGAATAACAGGGTCTGATTGAAATGTGGACACTAATACAATCGCAACTGCAATCTCTCATGGATCACAATTGCAAAAATATACTAATGACTCCTTGACTTGCCTTCCACTTCTTAGAGGCACCCACTGAAAGCATCTCACGCACAAGACCAGTAACATCTGAGACATCGAATGCAGATCAGTCAGCCACCAGCCTTCTGAGTTAGTCTAAGATGTCATAGGCACAGTGGGTCTGTAGACACACAGAGGGCTCTTCTGCTGTGAGAAAGAATGCAGTGGATAGTTTATGGATGCCCAGAAAACACTGTTTAAATGATCTGACATGTCTGTGTCTTTCTAACCACACCCCGTTGCCTCCCCTAAACGCTGACTACCTGTCACTCACTTTGCGAGTAATCGAAAGACAATAGCAGTGTGTGCGCAATGCAAAGGTGGATATTTTTTCCTTTTTAGGGTCTTGTTCATGAGTTCAGAGCTTTTGGATAAGTAAAAATTGTTGCACAAAAGAATTAGAACAACAAGATTTAAAATATAAACAAAAAAATATGGAGGTACAAAGAGATAATGAAGATGTACTATATTATCAATTGTCCAGAGTATGCAGAAACAAAAGCTCACGCTCAGAAAAGGGACAATGTTTTGAGTAAGAACAGATGCCGAGCTGTGATTGTTAGGAGTCAGTTGATCCTCAAAAATAAAACAAAAAAACCTAACAGCTGATGTGTGGATAGTGATCTAAAACTTACATTTTGTACCATGAATTTTGGTTTAGTCAACCTCTGGTTGATCACATTTCAGCCAATTGTTGGTTAAAGAGATGCCCATACAGTATCATCTTAGTGGGGATACATATGTAATATGGTATACTGTACAGTACAATCTAGGAGGGAGTCTGGAAAACATTATAGCATGCTCTAGCATAGGGATAGTCAAGGTAGGGAAGTGTGAAAGCCATTGAGCCATTCCACTGGTAATTGTATTATGATTGAGAATGTTTCTAAGAAATGTATAGTGCATAGATACAGACTTTTGTTTAGGAACCAATGACAAAATGAATACTTTTTGAGAAGCTGAGTTATATAGCTGCTGCTAGTCTTTTTATCTCAACTATTACTTTCCAAATGCTCAATATACTGTAGTTGCTACAATGTTGTGGAGTTAGCACATTTTTACAAAATTTCAGTATGCCATCTACAAGTTCTTATTTATTCATTGTCTTGACCACAGATCTTACAAACATTTTCAGTTGGGCCCAGACTATCTCAAATGGATTAATGTTCAGTGACTTGTAATGGAATCAAAGGACCATAGATAATAGTATTATCCATATTATTAATAGAGAGGTTTTACTCGGATTTACTCGGATATGTTCGGTTCTCAAAACGGCATCATATTGGCTACCTGGCTCTCATGTGTTTTGCACAGCCAATCAAATAAATCTGTATTAATCTGAACTTGTGCTAATTTAGCTATAAGAGCCTAATAAATCCGAACCCGCACAATTCTAATTATTAAGCAATGCAGTGTACTATAACAATCGTGTTTTTAAAAACTGACACTACAGTAAGTACCGCTTTCTGCATGGTGCAAAATAGCAAGACTCACTCTGGTGGTGTGTGTTGCCAATTGACACATTGCTCTTCCATAAATTTAGAAGCTGTGTGGGGTCATTATCAAGTAATAATCTGTATCCAGATGAACAGAAGGCTCTCACATATGGAACCAATATGTTCCTGTCCTGGAAAAGGGTAAGTCCATGATATCGGACATAGAGAAAAAAAAAAATGAAGTGACTTCCTTACCAACTATAACATACTATGCAATACGGTACAGAATGACTACTGTGTTGTTTTATGCATGCAATAAACAGTATATACAATATGCAAATTCAAAAACAGTACCTTCAAAAATTAAGTTCTTACACCCGTACGTTAGATGCTACCTCAAACAAATACTTTTAATTTAAGTTTGGGACGTAGTTTGATACATGGGCATGTTCAAAGGAATAACATCTTAAAGAAGCACAAGTTTAACTGAATTGTCATCTGTAACTTCACTTTACTTTCAGGGCCTGATTCAGCAAGGATCGCAACTGTGATTGTGCACGCAATCGGCTGATTGTTGCGTTATGTGCATGCCTATGCATCGCAGTGCACTTACGCAAACACTCCACTCCCATCGGGACTGCGATCGCAGTTACTAAACAAACCCATTGCAGAGTTATACAGGAAGTATCATTTGGGGATGATGAAGTGGGGTGGTTGGCGAAACGCAGGCATGCCAGTGCGTTTGAACGCAGTTGCAGGGGCGTGCATAAATAAGCCACTACGATGCCATACGCAGCTTGTGTACTCAAAGCATGTGACGAGGTTAGCAATTCCTGAGTAAGTTCAGAGCTTGATCAAGTGTGCTGCGATGGTACTCTATGTTACCGATGGTTTTGCAGTCTTGCAGTATTACGGATGTGTGTAAAGTTAAGTGGGAGTCCTTATGTTGTGCTGCGATGGCATAGAGATCGCAGAGATTAGCATACCTTTGCAGTGAGGTTGCTTGCATAATCGCAATCACAGTTGCGATCCATAATTAATCAGGCCCCCAATCCACTGAATAGTCTGTTGCAATCTCTTTTTCTTGTTAACACCCTTTACCATGGTACATCCTTTTCTACAAATACAAAATGACTTAGAAGGACTTTTTCAAGGATGGTGGTAGGTAGATAGTGTAGTATTAGTTTAAATACCCAGGTAAATAATGCTTTATTCATTTCAATTTACTGGGAAATAAAAATGGCTAATAGGCCAATTAAAATTATTATTGATCAATTAAATACATCAAATCATAGGATGATAGAATAGTGCTTAAATCTACTGTATATACAGTACTAAACCCTAAAGGTACTAAACCCTAACACAAACTAATATACTAATAGATCAAAGACACAGAAGTGTAGAATTGTATTTACAGAATTATGAGATAGAAAAACTGATGCTTTTACACTAGCAAATATCAAGGCTGAAAATTCTCCTTCAACCCCAAAAACAAATGCAAAGGGGGTCAGTGTTGTCAGAAGCCAATTAACCTTTCAGTAGGTTGGAAGAAACCGGAGCACTCAAAGGAAAGTCCACTCAAACACAGAACAACAAACAGTCAGGTGCATAAATATTGGGACATTGACAGAATTTTCATATTTTGGCCGCTATTCACCACCACAATGGCTTTGAAATGAAACAAACAAGATGTGCTGCAGACTTTCAGATTTAATTTGAGGGTAATTACATCCAAATCAGTTGAACGGTGTAGGAATTACAATGGTTTCTATATGTGCCTCCCACTTTTTAAGGGGCCAAAAGTAATGGGACAAACTAAACAATCCTAAATCTAACTTTTACTTTTTAATACTTTGTTGCAAATCCTTTGCAGGCATTTACAGCCTAAAGTCTGGAACGCATAGACATCACCAGATGCTGGGTTTCATCCCTGGTGATGCTCTGCCAGGCCTCTACTGCAAATGTCTTCAGTTCCTGCTTGTTCTTGGGGCATTTTCCCTTCAGTTTTGTCTTCATCAAGTGAAATGCATGCTCAATCGGATTCAGGCCTGGGGATTGACTTGGCCATTGCATAACATTGCACTTTTTAGCCTTAATAAACTCTTTGGTTGCTTTTGCAGTATGCTTTGGGTCATTGTCCATCTGCACTGCGAAATGCCGTCCAATGAGTTCTGAAGCATTTGACTGTATATGAGCAAATAATAATGCCCAAAACACTTCAGAATTCATTCTGCTGCTTTTGTCAGCAGTCACATCATCAATAAATACAAGGGAACCAGTTCCATTGGCAGCCATACATGCCCACGCCATGACACTACCACCACCATGCTTCACTGATGAGGTGGTATGTTTTGCATGAGCAGTTCCTTTCCTTCTCTATACTCTTCTCTTCCCATCACTCTGCTACAACTTGTTCTTTGTCTCATCTGTCCATAGGATGTTGTTCCAGAACTGTAATGGCTTTTTTAGATGTTGTTTGGCAAACTCTAATCTGGTCTTCCTGTTTTTGTGGCTCACCAATGGTTTACATCTTGTGGTGAACCCTCTATATTCACTCTTGTGAAGTCTTCTCTTGATTGTTGACTTTGACACATATACACCTACCTCCTGGAGAGTGTTCTTGATTTGGCCAACTGTTGTGAAGGGGTTTTTCTACACCAGGGAAATAATTCTTCTGTCATCCACCACAGTTGTTTTCAGTGGTCTTCCGGGTCTTTTGGTGTTGCTGAGCTCTCCGATGCATTGTTTCTTTTTAAGAATGTTCCAAACAGTTGATTTGGCCACACCTAATGTTTTTGCTATCTCTCTGATGGGTTTGTTTTGATTTTTCAGCTTAATGATGTCTTGCTTCACTGATAGTGACAGCTCTTTGGATCTCATATTGAGAGTCGACAGCAACTGATTCCAAATGCAAATGTCACACCAAGAATCAACTCCAGACCTTTTACCTGCTATAATGAAATAATGAGGGAATAGCCAACACCTGTCCATGAAATAGCTTTTGAGTTGATAGTCCCATTACTTTTGGCCCCTTAAAAAGTGGGAGGCACATATAGAAACCGTTGTAATTCCTACACCGTTCAACTGATTTGGATGTAAGCCTGAATTCATCAAATTGTAAGTTGTATGCAAATTTAAGGTTTCGTGCTAATAGCAACAGTTAAAACAGCTTCAGAAATGCATTCATATAAAAGTCTGTCTCATATGAGCTCCAATCTGTTTTATTTTTCTTTTATATACTGTATTTTTTATAGGATTTAATGAAAGATCGGAATGGAAGAGGTACAGAATGGAAATAGGGAGGTAAAACAGTTTCAATTAGGGTTTAAAAGCAAACATGTATACATAGCTGTAGCAGCTATATACAAATAAATGTAAAATTAAAGAGAATAATCAGTTTGAGTTATAATGCATAAAAATAGTCAAATCAGAGAACAAGAAAATAAAAACATACCCTGAGGGTTCAGATGGGAAAGTGAGATTTGACGGTGACTGAATTGAAAATAAAAGGGAGGGGTGAGTGATAAAGGATAAGGTCACCCAGAAAAGGACTTATAGTATATAGATGTGTCGACATATGTTACATCTATCCTTAAATTAGGTAAAATATCCCTATTTATTGTGCCATTGACCTTGCTACTTAATCGCTCCAACAAACTAATCCTAAATACCTAGATTACTATGGGGTATATTTACAGATGAGTCCTGCTACATCTTTGCTCATGGAACGGCATTCTGGATTCCTTGCCGCGGCATGTCAATACGCATTATGAAGTGGCGAATGCTCCAAGGATGAAAACTACAGAACTGAATACAATACTGTAGCAGTGGACAGTGATCCATGATAGGCTGGCCAATCACGTTCAGGCAGAGTAAACAGTCACTCCTCCAGGTGCTTGAAATGATCACCTTGTTTCCAGACTAAACCACTATGGACATTATGCTCATTACAGGCCATCCATACTGTATACTGTCACTACTGTATATGGTGTAAAGATGTCTGGCCTAGAGACGCACATGCAGGTTTTCATAATGAGAGGTCATTTAAGGTATACTTTGTTCAACTTTATGCATTGTTCCACACTTTCCACATCCCTTCATCTTTTTGTTATGACACACAACTTTATTATACTATAATCCACTATTGACATTATATTGCACATGTTGGTGTAAAGAGACACTCTAGACATGACATACTGTACACAATAGGTGTCCCATCTACTATGGCTGGTGTGTGTGGGCAAGTGGGTAAGGTGAGCACCTTACAGAGTCAGCACCCTGGGTTCGAGGCCCAGAAAGGGACAATGTCATATGCTACATCAGTCATTTTTTAAAAATCTTTATTACAGGATTAATAAGGAATTAAATCATTTGATGTGAAATTACATATCAGCTTTAACTAGAAGATGCATGCCCAGAATAAATTGCCCTTACATGATGTAAAAAGATGCACAGAAAAGTTAACAGAAAAACAGACAATCTTAGGTTCAATACTCTTAAAAGTCTCTGCTGTATGTCACCCAGATGCATTACACTATAAACCACTATTGACGTTAAATTGTACTCTTTACCTGGTGTAAAATCGCACTCTTCACATCACATACTCAACAGACTGCTGATACTGCCTCAACAAAGCTGATAAGCAAAACGCCGCATTGGTAGTCTTGCTGTGTGTTTAAAATGCCCTTTACTCTGTCTCATTAATGAATATTTGTTGTATTATGAATATGAACTAGTGAACCATTTAAACCAGCAAATAGATTATTATATATGGAAAAGAAAGAGTTAATGTACTGAGTTGTGTTTATTGCTAAGTGGCTCAGTCAAGTATGTTTAGTTATATTGTTTATACAGCCTGAGGCAGAGACTAAGGGCTTCATTCACCACACGGCCGCCTCGATGTTTGTCCAGTGCGCATGCGCACGAGGGAGCCGGCTCCTTCGTACACATGCGTGAGACACGCTACGACCGACATCGCCGGTCGTAGTGGGTCTCTTTCCAAAGGGGGCGAGCTGTCGATGTTGATTGACAGCTCGCCCCGTTTGGAAGGTGGGCCGGGGGGGTGGCAGCCCAAACAGAGGCATTCCCATGGGAACGCCTACCGTTTGGGGGAGACCCCACTGACATCACTAGTGATGTCAGTGGAGAGCTTCCGGCTCTGACAGAGCCAGAAGCTCTCCGGGGCTTGCGACAAGTGAGACCCTACCCTAGGGTCTCGTCGTAAGCCCCGATGGTCGCGATGGTCTAAGACCATCGCGACCATCACCCTAGCAGTCGTTAGAGCTGTGGATGTAAACCCACAGCCTAACGACAGAACCAGAGGCGGCCGGTCAGGATGCAAGCGGCCGCCCAGTTTCTTAGCGACCGCTTGCATCCTCCGACCGCCTCTGAATGAGGGCCTAAGTGCTGATATAATTAATAATTAAGTAATCAGTGGTGAAGTGTATAGTAGAATAGTGAATAAAACTATAAGTCTAAAATAATAAAAAGAATGTGAATACTAAAAATGAGAATAAAATAAGAGTACCAAACAATACTTATAAGTAGATTAAAATCAGTTGTTAAACAACAATGAATGCTTATAGCCTATTGTTGCTTTGTGGTATGGAGCGATTGGAGGTCCGGTGTGGATAAGCTGGGTAGAGATCTGTTCACCCTGATGGGGCTGGGTTTAGTTCTAACTGTCCCTACCTGAGATCTGTGTGGGTCTGTTCTTCCAGCAGTCACCGGTGATGTTGCAGCATGGACCCAGTCGGGTGACCCCTGGTGCTTCCAGATGACGCCAGACACCGGGTCGTTCTTTCTCGGGTCCTGCTTCCTCCACTAGTGAGTAATCTGCACTCTTCCATGTTCTTTGGAAAGAACATGGAAGATGCGGGCAAATGTTGTTTTCTTCGTCAGTATTTTTTATAAAATTAAATAAAGAATTAAATCATTTGGTGTGTGAGTCCTGTATTTTATAAAAATACATATCTGTGTTGGTGGGAAGATGCACGTGCTGCAGTTCATAAAAACAGAGGAAGTCAAGTTTAATATAATTAAAGTACTCTGACGAACTTGAGGCCTGATTCAGACCCAGTCGCTAAGCTGCGCTTGCTCGCTAGGGGCGATTATCACACATCTGCACATGCGTATGCTTCAAAGTACGCATGCGTGAAGCAGTCACTGTGGCCGGGAATTGTGCACTCATAGTACACAGACTGGATGTTACTTTACTTTGAGTGACAGATTGCACCGTTTGTGGGTGGTGACAGGGGAAGGTGCTTGTGAACGGGGGAGGTGATGTGCGAACGCAGGCATGTCTGAGCGTCAAAACTGAGTTTAAAGGTTGCGCATAATTAGCAAAGTAGCGTCATTGAACACGTCACTTGGTTGTTTTTTAGCCTGAACTGATTGCAGTGCTTGCGGTGGGATAGGCGCTACCTCAAGGGCTGCAAGCTGCTCCGATGGCTCTCGATGTTACCGATTATTCATACATTTCTTGGAGATGATGTGTGCTAAGAGAAAAAGGTGGGTGGCTTTATACACCTGCATACACTTACTGCCATTGCTCTCTAAGACATAGAGGGCATCCTTAAGCCATATAGTGCGATCGCGGAATTTGCATGCCCAGCGATCGAGCGCAGCTTAGCGACCGGGTCTGAATCAGGCCCTTAATGCATTGCTCCAGACTTGCCACCACCTTTCAATTCTATGTTATACTACACAGCTGCATTTTACATTATAGAGCGGCCATGCTGTATACTGTTGCTACATTGGTGTAAAGACGCCTGGCTTAAAGATGCATAGTTTTTCATAAAGAGATATAATTTCAGGATCAATACTTTTAAGTACTGTACACTGCTTAACTGTATGCATTACTCCAAACTTTCCTCATCTCTTCATCACCATATTAATACACCCAGCTTCATTAGACTATAAACCGCTATTTATAATGTATTGTATTGTACACATTGCTCGGAGTAAATATGCACGCAGTCTAGATGTGCTGTCGGGGTCCCTTCCCCCCAAACCTAATCCAGCATGAGTCATTCATCACAAATATCAAAGGGGGATGGGGCTGGGAAGCTGCCTACTGTATGAAAGTGTTACACACTGTGATTTGTGCCATGCTCTTGGCCCATAGATATCTTATTGTACACACTAAGATGCACGCTTAACATTACATACACAAAAGGTGTGAATGCTGCTATGGCTGACTTGCATGGTGTAGTGGGTAAGGTGAGTGCTTTCCATAGCTGGTGCCTCAGGTTCGAAGCCTGGAAAGGGACAATATCATCTTGTAAATCAGTATTTTGGATTTTTTTATCATTATTAATTTTGTATTCACTATACAGGTTTAAAAAAAGGATTAAATCATTTGGTGTGTGTTGGTGTGAAGACGCACGCGCAGCATTTATTCAAGTTCAATATTCTTTGCTCCGAACTTGCCAACACCTTTCATTTTTATAGTATGTTATGCCACCCAGCTGCATTTTACTGCTATAGACATTGTATTGTATTACTTTCCGGCCATCTGTACTGTATACTGTCGCTACATCGTGTAAATACGCCTGGCTTAAAGATGCACAAGCAGTTTTTCATAAAGAGGGATCATTTCAGATTCAGTATTCTTAAAGAATTCTGATCAATTTTATGTATTGCAGAGCATTTTCCACTTTAAAAAAAAATACTGATGTAGAAAATGACATTTTCCCTTTCAGGGCCCGAGGCACTGACTCTGTCAGGCACTCACCTTACCCACTTGTCCACACATGCCAGTCATATCAGTGGTCACACCTGTTGTGTATGTGATGTGAAGTGTGTAAATTTTTACTAGGTAAGAGTACAAGTCAACATCAATAGCGGTTTTAGAGTGTAATGCAGCTGGGTGGTATTGATCCTGAAACTTCCCAAGCATCTTTTTACATCATGTAAGGACAGTTTTCTATGCAGTACAGATGGCCCTGTAACGTGTACAATATAATGTCTATAGCATTTTAGCAAAAAATGCAGTTTAGTGGCATATTGTTGCATAGAAATGACAGTTGGTGAGAAGTTGGGACCAATGTATTGAATTTGGTAAAATTCCTTAAGAATTTTGAACCTGAATTGCTCTGTCTTTATTTAATACTGGGCATGCGTCTTCCAGCCAATGCTGATATAGTATGTAACTCACACACCAAAATATTTACAGTAATTCTTTATTTATTCATGATAAACACAGTTCATTACTACTGTATAGTGTATTGTAGGACAAGTTCCGTCAGCCATTCAGCAGATGGTGCATCAAAAGCTTTGCTGGCTATTTGATGCATACACTGTGCAGATTAAGAAAGGTGACATCTGGGGGACAGAAAATTGTATTACATGCTTCTGCCTTTCCATCACTTCAGTAGGTTATGTTGTGCCTTACTGCAACATGATGTGACTTAGGGCCATATTCAATTAGAGGTGAAAATACTTTTTCAACTATTTTTGGGGGAAATTGTTTTGACTAATTCAAGTCCAGGACAATTTCACCTAAGCGGAAACTCGATGCATTGAATATGCCAAAAAAAAATTCTCCAATCAATCAATAGCAGGTAAAAAGAAGTGCAAAATCTTTATTTTGGGGTGCAAACTTGGGGAAATGACTCAGAACCCTTGGGACGGCTCCCAAAAAGACAAATCTGCAAACAAAATAATAAAAAAAACCCTAAGAACACCCCAAATAAGACATGTCATTTTTGGAGTGAAAAGTTGGGGGACAAGCATAAAAACTAGCAAAATAGGCTTCTTGGGGGGCTGCAAGGATGGGTCAGGTGTTTTTGGGATTGCAGGTGCATGCAACAGGTGGATTTTTCACGTTTTTAAAAAGTTCACTTTAGAGATATAAAAATATGCTAGAACTCAGTTTCAAGTACCCCAAATTTGACTGGACTACTTATTTTCACCAAAAAATACAGCTTTATGCCATTCTTCACCACTTTTACAAAGACACTAATAGCAAGCAATTTACACAACTTAAGTATGCAAAATAGTTTTATTAGGGCTATTAGTACACATCTATATTGATTTCCTATGTTAGTCCATCTTTTTATTGGGTACAGATTGATTTCCCCAATTCTTTCAGTACTTTTCGCCTGTTCCGCATAATCCTATTTCCGTTCTCACCTGTTTTGCAACTGAATTTAGGCAAAAAGCAGGGACGCGCATGGAATGATTTTGCCTCTGAAACAGGCGAATGAGCCAAAAAGTCAGACAGGCGAAAATTTTCTGACTTTTCGCCTCTAATTGAATGCCCTTCTTAGAGCTCCAAGCATCTGCATGGCAGGTTGTGACGAGCATGGCATGCTACCTGGCTTATGGAGCAAAGATGTGCCCTGTCACTTCATTGCTGATCATGCTACAAAGGTGTGTACACATCATGCCATACAATTACCCTTGCCTGCATGTGCTATGGTACACTATGGCGTGCACTTCGATCGCACCATGCAATCCTATGGAGTTGCAGGTGCAAATGCAGCGTGCGTAACCATTGGCAGGTGCTTGACTCACAATGTAACTGGGCACATCTGTATGAGTATTTAATTAATAATCAAGATACTTTTAAATTGTAAGCATTATTACACATAGGGTATAGCTTAAAATGGCTAATACACATCTGGTGGTAAAAATAGAAAATACATTTATTATATAGGAGAATTCATTGTAACTCCAATACAAATAGCAAGTTAAATATGTAATGTGCTGAAATGCATTGAAACCTGAGGGATTCATTGATCCTTTCGGGGCTAGTGTGTTAAGCAAAAAAATCCATCTCGCTTTCATCTGGAGTAAAAATTTGCCCCAATCACCTCCCATACACAAAAGGGGCACTTGATCAATAATTTTATTTCTCATAGATGTTAAAGAGTGGCCCGATGTGCACTGGCATCACAAGGGAGTTGCGGGGGGTGCGGGCCACTCTGGGTAACACCATCCGAGGGGGTGACAACAAAATAGTAGACCTGCTCTGCTATTTTGGTGTCACCTCCTCGGATGGTGTCACCAAGCAGCCACACTCAGTGAGAGGCAGGGAAGAGGCTATTGGCTGTCCAGCAACTGCTGCTGCGCTGAGCCAGGCTTACTCAGCGGAGCAGTACAGCAGCTACTGGGCAGCCTCTAGCCTCTCCCCTGAGTGCTGTGGATGGGGGGGGCATCATGCATCACGCCCCCAAGAGTGTCAAACATGAGTGGGTGTGGCTTCGTGGGATGAAGCCATGTCCCCTTCCATCAGCGGCGAGATCATGGATCTCGGACCGACCACTGCACCGAGTGCAATTCAGGTAAGTGTGCCTCTGCCGCTGTGCAAAATAAACCTGAATAACAATGGGCTGAGAGTCACTTTATTTCCTGTGTGATATGTCCAATATGTGCCACAGTGTCTGCTATGATAGATAGATAGATAGATAGATAGATAGATAGATAGATAGATAGATAGATAGATAGATAGATAGATAGATAGATCACTGATGTATATACTGTACAGTATATCACTAATATATTCTTTGCTCGCACACACACATGCACATACATATATACATATACAGTACACGCACCGAAGGCAGAGAGGAGACTGGTGGCCACTGGATGATGTGAGGATGGAGGAGTCTGTTACGGCTGGACATGTAGCAGCAGCTTCCCTCCAGCCATTCTGTATGCAGAGAGGCAGCTCCCATCGCGATTGCGGTTTGAACGGAGACAGAGACACAGCTATCTCTATCTTTGAAAAAAAAACATTGTCCCATCAGGGGGGTTTCTGGCTACTCAGAAAACACCCTGTCTGCTCCTGTGTGTGCTAACTTTTGCATTAACAATAACAAAAGAGAATATTTGTTAGTAAATAGATCTTCTATATCCTCCTGTGTATGTGATAAATGCAATAAAATACATTTTAGAAGATGAGAAGAGCCCTAGAATATTTAACAAACTTAGGAGCAAGAAAGTCGCTCTCCTGAACAGGATTATGCTAAGTATGCATCTGGATTCTAGTTTTCCAGGCTGACTAGATAAATGTAGTAGCTAGTTGCTGTGGGTCTTTAAAAGTATGCTCAGGGATAAGGAGAGGTATGTAGCCTTGTGGTGCGATGCGGTCTTGGTGAAAGTTACAGACAATGGATGAGTCAAAGACTGTCTTCAAGTTAGAATGAGACTTTCAAGCCGTGACGATGTTGCCCAGGATATTATCGGGCAATATTGTAATAATTTTTATCAATTGTTAAAAGTTATTGCTACTATTCAGCAATATTTTTTGCAGGGAGAGAAGTTGCGGTAAAACGCTGTCCCTGCGATGTTACAGAAGCCATTGTTATCGGTTTCCGTAAACAATCCCTTCTGTTTCTGCTCCTGCGCATGCGCTCCGGAATAGTGTCTGTCCCTGCTTTGCGGTGACCACGGACAGGTAAGTACAACTCCAGTTTGTCCAAATAGATTGACATGTGTACAGTATACAGGCTTTATATTAGTCTTTACACATGTATATTTATGTGCTTTTATATTTAAAATGTATATGTACATTTTAAATATAATAGCACATAAATATTAATGTATACAGGCTAATATAAAGCCTGTATACACATGTCAATCTATTCAATGGCTGATCCCTACAGTGCGGTACTCTGATAGATGGGAATTAATGGAGAAGATAATTACGTTATCTTCTCCATTATCCCATTGCTGAATAGATTTACCTAAAAAATACGGAAATCATAGTTTCCTCAATTTTTATGTAAAAAATCATTGCTGAATAGACCCCAATGTGAGAGATTTATACACTTTCCAAATATCATAATATAGAGATACACCTTCCATATGTCAGGATATACAGAAATGCTCCTTCCTATAAAGTTTGATTTTCTCACATTTTAGTAAAAAATCCTCCAACCAGGCATTTATAGAGGTTTTGGCATTTATGTTACAAAAAATATCTGTTTGTTCTATTGTTTCAAGCTGTATGTAAAAAACAAACAAAAAAAAACAGTGAATGCTGCTTCATGGAAAAGAATAAATATTGCCTACCTTCACATAATTGTAGCAATCTACAGTATGACTTTAAACCTTCTGGAAATGTGATTATCATGCTCCACCTATTTCTAAAATCAACTTCATTAACCTTCTTCTATCATACACAGATAGAGCTGAATGATTGTGCTCAGTGTTTTTACAAACTGTGTAGTACACAGGGAACTCTAGCAAATGAGATCTAACTCGGAATGGATTTACTACAAGGTTTGACACTACTACTGATTTTATGTGCCTCTTGCCTCTTCTTTTATTTACAATTGAAGAGATTTTGGAGGTACAAGAACCTTCCCCCTGGGCCAGCACCCCTTCCATTGCTGGGGAACGTCCTAGAGATAGGAATAGGAGGAGGCATAGTGAAATCTCTGATAAAGGTAAGTCCTCTTTAAACTTTTCTTTAACTGGATGCAGTTCGTCAGTTGCTAAACTACACAAGTGACATAATAATAGATATTAGATTCCTGTTTAAAAATATTTTTAAGCCTTGAATTGTAAAAATGCATATGAGTATAGGGTAAAGAAACATGAGATTTTCTAGTAGGGCAGAAAATGCTGCCTACGACAGCATAGATGTGTCTTTCATTTTGGATCATGAAGATGTTTCAGAGACTGTAACTAGAAAATCTGAACATTTTATGGAGCATAAAACATGAATTTTCAAGATGAAATTATGGATGTTTACATACAGATGCACAACTATGCTTTAAGGCAGTGTGATTCAAATATTTAAAATGGATAATTATAAAATGATAGTAACATCAGTGATTAAATCACTATATTTTAATAAAGTTGATTTAAATAAAATTAGCTAGTGTTTGCACATGGCTTTATAATTCAGAACCTTGGGCACATGCTTTGTGTGCAGATGGGACTTGCAAAAGTGTGACCATCCCAGACTAATCATAAGTTCAGGCCAACTTATATGCATACATATATAAGCATAGTGCTCTAGGACATAGGTTCTCAGACTCGGTCCTCACGACCCCAAACAGAGCATGTTTTCCATGTCTCCTCATAGAATCACAAGTGAAATAATTAACTTAACCTGTGGCTCATTTAAAATGTGTCTGTAAGCAATAAATACACCTGCAAACCTGCTGGGTGACCTGTTTGGGGTCCTGGGGACTGAGCTTAAGAACCACTAATCTAGGAGATACAAGCATACAAAAGAGAAACATATTTTCTAGCCATAAATAAACCCAGGTGGAAATGTACTAAAAGGCGGTTTGTGTGGTGGTTTAAAACCATCTCACATCATGGCAGTTTGGATGGTGGAATTACTATTCAGCAGTTTGGAGAGTGGTTCCCAAACTGTTGCCAATCTGTGCTGTTTAGAAATAGCCAAATACCCAGCAGTTTTACCTAAACAGTCACAAACCATAGCAAAACCTCCACAAACTGCCAAAATATATCTGTAAGCAGTACATGAGGAGGCATTTATAAACTCATGTGGGCAAACTTATTTAATGAATATTAAGGGGTTAAATAAATAAATCATGAGATCAATAGACCAATATTTTTATATGAAGATGACAGTATTAAATTATTGCTAATGTGGCCAATATAGTATTTTTGATGGGGAAGGCATTTACATGTTATTATTATTATCCTTTATTTATACGGTCCCACAGGGGTTCCGCAGCAACTCACAAAGTACATTAACAAATGAGCAAACTCGTAAAACAATGACTTACAGTACAAGACAATACAGAATAAGAACATGGTTTATAAACATTGCTGCAGCAATCGTAACACTCAAAAAAGCAGTAGGGCATCAGCAACCAAGTGTTAAGTGCCCTTGTGGAGAGTTTTGAGTAGATGATCATATGAGTGAGGGAAGGAAAAGCACATAAAGGAAGAGGGCCCTGCTCGTGAGAGCTTACATTCTATAGGGGGGGAAGACAGACAGGGGTGAAACAGACAGGGTAGACAGTGAGGAAGAGGCATGTTAGTAGCAGGTTAGAATGAGAGCTGGAAGGCTTTGAAGTAGTGGGTCTTGAGAGCCTGTGTGAAGATTTGTAGAGCGGTGGAGAGTCTGATAGGGAGAAGGCGAGAGTTCCAGAAGAAGGGAGCAGCACAGGCGAGATCAAGGAGGCAGGAGTGGAAGGAAGTGATCAATAGGCAAGAGAGGTGGGATGCATTTGTAGGAAAGGGAGGGAGATTAGTGTGATGTAGATGAAGGTGTGGTACCATTCACAGTGACATAAAATATTAGTTGTTTCCCCAGTATAAATTTATTTTATTGGCCCTATTAACAATCGGTTCATAATTCCTTATTAATTTGCCCTAATAATAATTATAATAACAATATTCAGCACTTCACTCCAGAAAGGTCTAAAGGAACATTATTGAACATAAAACAGAGGTTAGACTTGCACAAAATACAGAAACCATGAATAGAATATAGAGCTGTGGCAGCCATTTTAGGTAATCAGGTTCAAGGATTATTTATCCTACCCAAAAAGAGGTACCAAGCAAGGTTTTCATTTTTGGTGCTCTACTTAGTTTACAGTAGGCAGAATAGGCAATGCCGGAACAAAATTACACTTATACCACTTTCAGACAGAAAATGACAAAATACCCGGCTTTTACCAGGCATTTGCATGCCGGGTTGTTCTGCTGGTACACCCCTTCAGACAGAAGTTCAACTAACTGGGTGATACATTTCTACCAACACTGATATTTCTTCTGTCTGAAAGGGTCAACCAGGGTCTAAATTCCCGGGTCTTTGACCCTGGTAAATTCCTGGGTCGAAGTCCCAGGAATTTCGACCCGATTGATCATTTCAGACAGAAAGAAACCTGTGTTAAACAGCAAATTACCGGACAGAAATGTATGATCCAGTAATTTGGTAATCTGTCTGAAGGGGGTATTAGGGGTATATTTACTAAAGGTTGAGTTCAATCAATTTTAAATAATCTAAATCAATGTTGTGTTTCTGGGGCTAAATCACACATTTACTAACATTTAGAACAGCAAATCAAAAATTGTCTTAGCAAATGTGATTAAGCCCCAGAAACAAAAAATATATATTAAAACTGACCTATAGTATATATAACCCTTAATGGAGAGCTACAGATTACTACATAAACTTCTTGGCACGGGAGTTTTAAAAGAGCAGGGGGCCTGTGTGCAGCCTCCATGTGGGCTCCCTCCTTTCTGGCAGCGCAGTAGATTCTGGCTTAATGCCTACTGAGCATGTGTGGGTCTCCAGGAAAATGACGCCTTATTCCTTGGGTCATCTTTATTGCACATGCACAAGTCACCAGGAAAATGGCCGTTGCCATATTCCCAGTGATTTTTGCTGCCCTGCAGCACTGACCCGAGACTGCAGAGCAGCAATAAGGAGACTGTATAACTACATTTATGTGCAGGATATGCAGTTTGGGACCCCCCTGGCACACCCTGCATCTATTATAGATATGTCATTGATTCTTGGTCTTATTACATTGGTTACATGGTGCCAAATAAGCAGCACTTTGAAATAAGACAAAGGGAGAAATGTAAAGTGACTAACAATATACCCACTGAACAAATAGTTCCATGTCTTGTTTTGCCCTTCAAAGGCAAGGCAACCATCTGGTTACTGTGGCCAAAAGTAATTTTTGGAAATAAAATATTCAGTAAAGAATTACAGTAAATAGTAATAACAGATTAATAACAAAGCTGTCATACTGCAAAATGAGTGAGGACAGATTGCAATACCCATAGTAACAATAATGAATTTAAGAATTACCAGATGAAGCTGAAGGGGGCTGGAGAAGTAGCATGGAATGAAGTGCTCAAAAAATAGTTTAATCTGAGGATAGGGTAGACCAAAGTCAAGTCCAAATCCAGGTCAATTTCCAGTTACAACTTCTCATGCTTTGGATGATTGATCAGAAAAAGTTCCTTGTGCATCCTATAGTATATAAAATACTTTGCAAATAAGATGCATTTGAAGGTAAAAAGTATATGTTTTGTTTAACACGAGTTGTAGCACATGGAGGTAAGATGTACACATCTGTAGGCGCAACACACGAGGGTCTGCACACATCTCTAGTTACAACCTAATTTTTTTCTGGTGGTTCTTCAGGCAGTTTTTCAATGGTTTGGATAATCTTAAATATAATAACCTACTATTCTACTTGTGCGTTATTTATTTCATTCAGCTTATGGAGAAATATGGGGATGTGTTTACCATTTATCTTGGCTCCCGTCCAGTTGTGGTGGTCACTGGATACAAATTTGTGAAGGAAATCTATTTAGACAATGGAGATGATTATCTAAATCGGGGGGAATTGCCATACTTGCAGCCTTTCTACAAGAACTATGGTGAGTAATTATTATTTTATTTATACCAATATTTTTTTATTGAGAAAAATATCCTGAGGATATATACGAGAAGTATCAGATATAAAAGTGGGAAAATAAATTGAGAATAATTACAAGGATTATAATCACAAAGACTGTCGGGTATCAATAGGTTGAGTTACGAGAATAAATCTGAATGTTCTTTTGGAGACTTTTTCCATCAGGGCAACAAATGAGGAGAAAGTCCATGGTGTAGTGCGGATTCCTCTTGAGTATATCTAGCAACAAAGTTTGTTGACCTATGTTTTCAATTTTGTAATTTTTTAACAAACATATACAAAAATTTTTTATTCACAATAAAGAGAGGTATGAACCAAAAAAATGTATTGTCTTATTTTAGGGGAAGGAAATCTAAAAGAAAAAAAAGAGAGGAAAAGAGAGTTTGAGGAGGTCATGGTATTGGAGATAATAGCCAAAATTGTGTAGGGGGGTAGGGGGATAAAGGGGTGCAGTGAGTCAAGGTGAAAGTAACACCCACAGTGCAGGAAGTTTTATACTTGGAGCCAGGTAATTCAAGAATTATGGTTGGAGTGGAGAGTTGCCAGATACTAAATGGGATTGTAGATTGGAAGCATGTGAGTACAAGATTTTTAATGTCAAGTAATAATTATTTCAATGCTTTTGAACATATTAAAAGTTGTTCAAGAAGGAATTTTCCATTTCTATCTGTTATGAGGGGTGTAGTAGGTACTACTGCCGGCCGCATGGCCGGCGGTTCAAATCCTGACAGCGGCAGCCCGTCAGGGGTGAAAATCCTGATCGTCAAAAGGTAAGTATTCACTAACCTAATTATACACCCTAGCCCTCCCTTAGGGTTGCTTCACCCTAACCTCCCCCCAAGTGCCTAACCCTAACCCCCCCAAGTGCCCAAACCTAGTGTATGTATGTGTGTATGTATGTATGGGTGATATATATATATATATATATATATATGTGTACCAATAGAAAAGACAGGCACTCTGAGCCTTTTCCTGTTGAACTGCAAGCTAAGGGGTTGCTTGGCAACGCAGGCAGTCTGGACCCAGAAGTGTGTCTCTCATTGACGTCTGCTGCACGCGGCTGGATATGACTTGCGGCAAGTTTACATTGCATTTTTTCTGTATTAAAGTGTGTCCAGACGAAGGGGCTGGTGCCTCCAAACTTTGAAGTTAATAATACACGTATTTTTTGGATCATGTATCATGCATCTGAGTGCCTGTCTTTTCTATTGGAGTTGTGTATGCTACCCTGACATGGACACCGAGGCCAGGTGTGATTAGTGCACCTTTCTTGAGGTTAACAGTTGTCTATACAGTTAGTCTGGTCACAGAACTGTTTGGTCCTTTTGGTTATTTTCAGTCAATGCGTCGACCTACAATTTTCCTGAAAGATTAAAATCCATCCAGACACATAATAATAATAAGATGGGATAACCAGATGAACACATCTGGCACATTGTAAGACAAAAAAACCCTTTATATTTAATTTGGCTGTTGAACATAAGTTTGGAAGAACCAGATTTTCATAATTTGGTCTTGTAAATATGTTGCTAAATTGGAAATGCAGACAGATACAAGAATATTAATGCTACATACAGTAGTGCGAGATGAATACGAAGACACTCCAACTTGACCTTCTTTCACACATTACAAAATTATCTGCTACCAAACTTCCCATTTTATTAACTATTGCAGATCCCTGTGTGGAATAAAATAATTGATTATCCGTATGTTTGTTTTATTTATCAAACATTTAATTTACACAATTAACTGAAAAAGTTATTAGGTTGGAGGTTCATGGGCAAGCATTTTGTACCGGATGGAAGGGGTAATGATGGTGGGGGGGCGTGGTATAACAATTCAAAATTCTGAATGTGGACATGGATGTTATGTCGACATGTGAAATATCGTCCTTCACAATGTTGATATTGGCATTTTGGCTACAGTGCTAGAAAATCAACATTGAATGTCCACAGTCAGCTTAGCATTTATGCCCATTTTTAGAGGTAGAGATGTTGCCCATAGCAACCAATCAGATTCTACTTAACATGTAACTAGCACCTTCTAGAAGATAATAGCTAGAATCTGATTGGTTGCTATGGGCAACATCTCCACTTCTAGAAACTCTCACTTTAGTAAATGTACCCCAGAATGTCAACATTCTGTATGTTGAGATTTACAATAAATGCAGTACAGTCATGTAGAATAAATATTAAAAATATCATTCTGCTCCTGACAAAGGTGCCTTTGAGCATGGAAATGCATTTAGCTATACTTTAATTCATCTATTATACATTCACTATCCCTGCTGGGTTCTGTTCTCTACATTTTACTGGCTGCCACCCACTGGTGTTCCTGGCTTTTCACAGGAACAGCTGAGTTTGATTTAGCCACCATGCAGCAATGGAGAACTTCTAAAACACTGCCTAAACTCCAGTGCCGCCTATCACTTCCAGGTGAACAGCGGCAGCATCATTACATTCAGGTACTCTAGTTGCCAGAAACTATATAACAGCTGAGAGGACAACATCAATACTACCTGCAGCATTTAATTTTACAGCTGTATCGGAATACCCGCTCCAGGTATTACATATCATAACCATTCTTCAGAACAGGACATTAGTTTGAATTTAGCCTATTCAATATGCATCTTACTTAACCATTTCCATGATTATAATATATCTAAGAGTGTGGAATTTACACAGAGTACAACCTGGACATTTCATCTTGTGAGGATAGTAACTATTGCAATCATTTGTCACACTTTATCTTCTGCAGCAGAAAAGAATGGGGGGAGAGAGGTGCACACTATAAGCACTAAGAATTCTAATGATTGAAACATTTATAATAAACAGCAACAATTAACAAGGTTTCTTAGTACATGTTTGGCCACCTGCCATGTCACGGCAAATCTTATAAAGGTGGGTCCCTAACATCTAATACTAACACACTAAGGGGTCTATTTACTAAGCACTGTTAGGAGACAGAGTGAAAAGTGATAAGAAAGTGATAAGGTGCCAGCCAAACAGCTCCCAACTGTAATTTTTCAAACACAGCCTGTGAGATGACAGTTGGGAGCTGATTGGCTGGAACCTTATCACTTTCTTATCACTATTCACTCTGTCTCCTAACACTGCTTAGTAAATAGACCCCTAATTCATTTATCTAGGACTTACCTTTCATAGGGTCCATTAGATGTGTATATTGCAATGCAAGACAATAAATCACCTGGGGCAGGTAGGAGGAGTACCAGTCCAAGAGAAGGTGTTTTGCCTTAAAAATGTATCCAAAAATACACACACAGGAAAAAGGAGGGTCTGGGCTGCACATCCTAATATTAAACATGATAATAGTTGTGTCAGGAACCAGGCTCTTGGATCACAGTGGAGGGTCCGGACAGTCACACTCTGGCTAACCAAGTCCTGGTTTACTGCTCTATGTGTCCGCCCTTCCCACAGTTGAAAGTGCCATCCACTGCACAGAACTTTCTAGCACTGATAGGAAGGTATCGCTCAGCCCAATTGCTACCCGCTGGCCACTCTCCATTCACCTGATGTTTTCTTCATGGCATGACACTTTTTCATTCTGTCCATACTGGCTTCTCCGGACCATGGGCACAGCCATCTTGGCTTGGTAAGATGATTCTGCATTGGCCAATCCTTCTTTGCTCTCAGGTACCAGCAGCAGACACTGGGTACATAAACCCTTCCTGGAGTCTCAGTCAGTGTCTGTGCAACATCTACTATAGTTCAGTTTTTTGGCTCCTGTTGGATCTATGTTTGTCCTAACCTGGAGAACTGTTGCTATCGTGTTACACTGAGCTTGGCTCTCTACTCTCAAGCAAGCTCCTAAGCCAATGCTACTGACCACAGCTCAGCAGACTACTCAAGTACTTTTGTTACTATTTCACTGAGTCCTACTCAATAGTTTGTTCTAAGTCTTCAGTCATTACCAAGCCTCTAGTACTCCTTTCCTCATCCTTCCGGATACAGCTCTTAGTTTTGCTTACGCTCCTGTGTATGAGGTTCAGACTTCCTATTACTAAAAATCTTCTATCATATTGTGGTCAAACAAAGTTCCCTGCTCTACTTTTATCATCATGTTCCTAGTTCCTGCATTACTACAGTCTGCCTTTGTCTACTTATCCTGTGTTCTGATTACCTAAGCCTGGTGCCATCCTATGAGGAAGACATATCTTAGACCTACTCAGTTCCTGCTGCCAATATCCCTGCCAGCAGAGCCTGTTCCATCACAGCAGGTCAATTTCCCTAGAGTCGTGACAGGGTGCTACCATGCTGAGACCTGTAGTTCTATAGAAGAAAAGAAGGGGCGAGAGAAGCAGGTGCACACTATAAGCACTAAGAATTCTAGTGATCAAAAAATCTATAATAATGCAAGGACTCATACCAATTAAAATCACCTGGGGCAGGTAGGAGGAGTGCTAGTCCCAGTTTATTATACACTGTTTTTGATCATTAGAATTCTTAGTGCTTATAGTGCGCACCTTCTTCTCTCCCCCTTCTTTTCTGCTGTAGAATTACAGGTCTCAGCATGGTAGCACCTATTATCATGTTGAATATTAGGATGTGCAGCCCAGCCCATACACTTTATCTTCTCCCAGCTTACCATCAGGAAAGTGGATCAGTTATATATGGATAAAGATTTTTGTTTTTTCTTTACTTAAATCATGCAATATAGAATATCATCACTATACAGATATTTTTATAATTTTTATGTATATGTGAAATATTTAATGTTTGTCATTTTGATTATGCAAATGTCTTTTTAATAAGTACAATTTATTCATACTTTTATTTATTTTTTTGGTGTATGATTTGAAAGTACAGCCACTTTTATACTGTTTAGAAGAAATATACACATTCATCTTTGTGGCAGCTGCGACCAGTCTTATGTAGATTTCCACTGAGAACACCACAGTCTGCACTATTGTTTTATTTGTGTATGTTATCAACACAATGTGTAAACAGTTGCAGAAATATAATAGGAGGGGAATTTATCAAACTTTGATGAGAGATAAAATTGTGAGTGAGACCGCACCAACCAATCAGCTTCTTACATTTTACAGGTTGTGTTTGAAAAAAAATAACAGTAAGTTAGAAGCCAATTGATTAGTAGTCTATCTCTCACAATTGTATCTATTTCCAAGCTTTGATAAATACCCCACATAATCTGGTATGTACAAGAATTAAGCCCAGCCTTATTCTATATTGGTAGACTTATTACACCACTGTCATTAGGCAGATTTCTAAGCAGAGAGGGGTTAATGTTTCATTACATTTTTATCTGAGTTCAGCAAGGTCAGCTGCTGAATCACTGGTGGAGATTGCCAGAGAGATTTTTACTCAGCAGAAGCCATGACCTGAGAAAACCCTGACAGCTGGCTCATGAACAGGCAAAAGAAATGTCAAACTTCTAAAGACAGGCAGCCTAAATAAGAGAAAACTTTGGGCTCCCGGTACAGCAACTTTCCAGGGCCCCTGGAAAGAATATAGTAATATACTATATATATATATATATATATATATATATATATACACAGTGGTGGCCAAAATTGCGGACACTTTTTGAAATTTGAATGTTTTTCAACTTCGAATGCTTATAAAAACTGTTACACTTCATACAGTGCAATGATTCATATATCAAATGAAAGGAAATTTTATGCTGAATTCAACACAATAGACAGAGGTCAAATATTTACAGTACAAGGGAAGTTATGCAGTGAAAACAACACTTAGGGTGAAAATCCCTGTGTACTTATGATGTTACTCTCCTATTAGTATTTCGTTGGGTATCCTTTATTTTTCAAGACAGCAGCACAGCGACGTGGCATTGAGCCAACCAATGTTTGGAGCTCTTCTTACTTTATTATGTGGTGCCCTGAGAAAATTATAGCCTCAATTAATTGTATTTTATTGGATGGATGCCTCAGATGTACCAGTTTTTTCAAACGGAACCACAAATGTTATAAGGGGTTCAGGTCTGGTCTGTTTCCTGGCCATCCCAGCACCTGTATGTCATTCTCCGTGAACCACTCTTGGCATATCCATGCAGTGTGGCAGGGAACTGAATCCTGATGGGAAAAAATGGGGCATTATCTGGACAAAGATCCCTGATAGAAGGTAGAAGCTTTGGTTGTAGGATGGTATCAATGTACTTTCTGCTGTTCAGTGTGCTATATATGACATAAAGGCGGCCTACAGCATCTGCTGTCATACATGCCCAGATCATAACACTTGTAGGATTCTTTGTTGTCACTAGAATGCAATCTGGATGTACCTCTTCTCCGATGTGACGTCTCACATATTTTCCCCCATCACAACCAAATATCAATATCTTAGTTTCGCCACTCCATATCACTTGTTTCCACTGACCTTCTGTCCATGCAATGTATTCTTTTGCCCACTGTATTCATTTCTGCCACTGCTTTAAGTCAGCAATGGCTTTTTATGGGGAATCCTACCTTTTAGGCCAACCTCCGGTAGTCTTCTCCATACCCATCTTGCACTGACAAAAACACCAGGTGCACTCAGTTCACTGCTAATTGCCGTAGATGACATCCATCTGTCCCTGACACAAATTAATTTTATTCTCGTATCATCAACAGCTGTTGTGCACTTTTTCAGGCCTTTTCCTTCTTTGTTTTGTATAGATTGTTTTTCCTGATAGCGTAAACAAAACTTTCGTACTCCTGATGTTATCACATTCCCACCAACTTCTCCCGCAATTGCTGCATACGAAAGACCATTTCACGTAAAACCACAATCCTGGATCCTCTTCCTTGGTGACCAGTCACCACTTTGCCTGGACGACATTGTTGTATTTATTTTTTACACTGTCAATAGCACTAAACAATACACACAAACATCCAACCATAATTGCACTTCAGTAACCAACTTTATTCTGCAAAATGAAACATCCAAACTGACCTTTTCCACCTCTGAACATGACCTTGCACCTGCTCATAAATGATAGCTGATTGGTCCTCAGAATGACGATTCCAATTGGCTAGTAGTAGCTGTCACTACAATCCGCTTCATGAATCTCACGCATCTGTGCTTCTTTGTCTGACTGAAAGTAGCATAACTTTCCTTATCTAGCAAGTATTTGACCTCTGTTTATTGTGTTGAATTCAGCATTAAATTTCCTTTCATTTGATATATTAATCATTGCACTGTGTGAAGTGAAACCATTTTCAAAAGCGTTCAAATTTGAAAAACATTCACATTCCTCGTGTGTCCGAAATTTTGGCCACCAGTGTATATATACATATATATATATATATATATACATATACATATATATATTTATATATATATATATATATATATATATCACATTCTAAATACTGGAAGACTGAAGCAAATCTTGTGCAGCCTGCAGCGGCAGTGGAAATTTGGAACTCTGGGTTTTCTCGGATGCACAGGTCCAGCTTGAAATCCTCACTGGATGACAGTTTAAAACCCTCATCCACCTGGTGCTCTGAGCATTGATGCCAAATAGTGGCCAGTGAGTAGGCCGGAGTCTCATTAGTTCCAGGGACTTTTATGAACTAACCGTGCTAAGGAGCATAGCAGACTGTGGTTGTGCTCTACCGCAGCAGACTAAACACTAGCACTTTGGTGCTGGGTCATTTACTTACACCTGCATGTCTAATTACTGTGCCTATTACTGTGCCTGTATATACAGTATATATATATATATATATATACATAATAAATGTGATGCGAGCGGCACTCTCAGTGAAAAAGTTAAATCAATTAGATGGTCCCAGTCCTCTGTAGCAGTTCGGCGTTTCAAATTTGATACAAATTTTTCATCAGGAACAACATACATGAAACAAATCTTACCTTAAATACCAGTGCTAAACTCTCCACCATGACTAATCACTGCTTCCTCGTGTCTGGACTGCAATGCTGATGTCATGCCCTGCACTGTGTCTCAGCGGGTCTGATGGCAGATGTCAGATCCAAGGTTGTAAGGCAACCCTGGCCCTAAGCAGATAACTGTGAAAGAAAATAATACAAAACACAATGAAACACCCGGTCCTGTTAAAACATCAAGGGCAATACAAGATAATATCAGCTACAGGTGATACAAAAAAATACTCTAAGTATGAGCCTACAAACCACAAAAGAATATTATATCCAATTAGGACATCCACAAATAAGGCATATGTATACTAGCATAATGAGCACAAGTAACGGAGCAATCTCATGAAACAATACAAGTTCAAATGTGTTCCACAGAAAGCTAGTTACAAATCCATATATACTGTAGCCATAAAGACTTTTAATTAAAACAATTTCATGATAGACTTTCATTCAGATCAAAAGGTCTGACGGTGTTCAAGTCATTTATCTAGCAAGCTTCTCTTTGTAATCACTTTCTGGCACAATCACTTCCTTTTAGATCAGGAAGAATATGGTCAATCATCTTGTATTTCAGGGATGACAGGTTATGTCCACATTCTCTAAAATGCCTTGCCACAGGCGGTTGGGTATTATACCTTCTAATGCCATACGTATGGCACGCCTATGAAGTGCCATTCTTTCCTTGAATTGTCTGATAGGTTTGCCTATATAGTACAAGCCACATAACCATTTGATGTAATATATGACAAATTTGACTGCTGCATGTGAGTCTATGTTTAATCCGCACCTTTTTCAAGTATGTGGATGAAGAAAACTGTCACCCGTCACCAAATAGGTACAGGTGGTAAAGCCTAAACATTTAAAATAACCATTTTTTTTACTTAAAAGTGTGTAGGTTTTTCTTTACCCATTTTAGTCACATCCGTGAGAACAACCATGTCACGCATATTACGACCCCATTTATAACAAGGCAACAATTTAGAATTCCTTAATAGCGATAGAGATTCTTCCATATTGGTTATGGGCCAAAAATGCTTTGCTGTTCTTTTTAGGTTGGCACTCAATGTGGAGTACTCATTCATCCAAATCATGGTATTATCTAAACTCTTCTGCGGCATGTTTTTTTAACATGCTTTCCCTTGTAATCGTCATAGCTTTATCCCTTGCTTGTTTTAATGACTCTCTTGGGTACCCCCTTGTCAAAAATGTATTATAAATAGTGTACATTTGTTTCTTTTCATTATCCAAGTCAGAATAAATGCGGTAGACTCTGGGAAATTGCGAGTAAGGCAAGCCTTTTTTCAGGGAACCAGGATGTTGGCATCTGTTGGTTTTTGATACACTGAAGTCTTGAGTTTGCCTCTGTCCGATGTAATTAACACATCCAGAAAATGTATTTCTTTTTGATTTATTTCATAAGTGAATTTAATATTTGCATCACTCCAATTCACATCTGCCATCATCTCTTGAAATTCCTCCTTGGTACCACTCCACAATATAAACACATCGTTTATATAGAGGGTATAAAAAATTATTTTAGGTCCGCTCCCTTCTGGTAGTGTGGTGTGGCCCTGACCTCTCGCCCTACACGCACATATGGAGGGGAGACTCAGCAAAGGACACCCATACCTGGAGAGAGGACCCTTTAGATGACTGTGGTCCCCTGTGAGAGGAACCTCACGTGACCTGGTGGCCTGTTTCTTATCAGCAGGCATGGTGACCTGATACACAGTGGGTGACCCTGCTTCAAGCATCACAAATTTAACCCTGTACTGGCCAAGATACAGCAATCCACACTTGGTCCCACTCCACACTGTTTGTATACCTGGTCATTTCAGTATCACTCTCCCAAGAACTTATGGTCCTATGTACAGAAATGATTACTAATTAGCCTTTTGTTCCTATCCACAGTTATTGAATTATAAGGCTTATATTTCCATCTCGGTGGATCTGGCTCCCCTGCTGATGAAGAGGAAGAACTTCACTATGTAAACTGCTAACTCTCAGCATCTGCTCCATGCTTGCTATGTAACCATATCCTCAGGGGAATGAGACCCTTACCATCCACTCATTCATGATGATATACTAACGTGCAATATCCATCTCCGTCTCTTCCTAATGGGAAAACCAAAAAAAGATACACAGAAAAAGGATCCCAGGACACCACGCCCTAAACCATCTCAAACAAATCTCCGCTCATATCTTTCTATTTCCCAATCTGCCGACTCTTCTACATGGGCTTTGGATTCGACCACATCAACTCCGACTAATATGGCTCAATCCCCCTCACACAGTGACTTTCAAGTTCAGGTGTCACAACTACGGGGCAAAATTACAGAAGTCCTGACCCATGTCAGGTCGCTTCCCTCCAAACAGGACATTCAGGCTCTAGAGTCAAGAATTCAGGACTCATGCCAATCCCAGATTTCCATAGTACATGAAGACGTCAAACAGCTTGGATCCCGAGTAGTGACCCTCGAAGAGGAAAAGGATGCAGTACATGACCAACTGTCCCAAATTCACACCTTGGTCTCCCAGCAGTCCTCTTCCATGCAACTCAATGACCTTGATAACAGAGGGTGCAGAAACAATATATGGGTCAGAGGTGTCCCACCCTCTGGCCTGATCAATGCCTTGAACAAAATTTTTGGAGAGTTACTCGAGCAGGACCCCAATGAATCCATCAAATTTGACCGGTCACCTAGAGCATTATGCTCTAGATGCCTGGCATCTGAATACCCGAGAGATGTTATGTGTAGACTCCATTATTTTAAACAAAAGAGGATATACTTCACAAAGTCAGTATACTGGAAGGAGTGGAATTTAATGGAACAAATCTGCAGATATCTCCAGACCTTTCCTGGCGTACCCTTCAACAACGTTGATTAGTGAAGCTTTAATAGAATCCCTCCGCAAACATGATCTCAAATACAGATGGGGTTTTCCTTTTTCTATCCAAGTATCTCATGCTGGCAAGCTTGTATCTCTCCAAACACCTTTACATTTTCCAGACTTCTGTTCATCTTTTGGCCTACATCCTGTTGCTCTTTCGGATTGGCAAGCCTTTCTGTCACCATCTCCGACCACTCAAGGTCGGCCTAAGAGAGATCAATGGTATACAATACAGAAGCAACAGAAGAAACCAAAAAGAAATGAATCTACTACTGACACAGATCCCACCTGAAGCCAGATAATCATATCATTCAGCTCTACCTGTTCATTATTGTATTTCTAATTTTGAAATCAATTTTATATGTATACAAATATCATAGTTGAGGTCTGTTTATGTCTGAGACCGTATTTACATGGTTATCTTTTGAGGTGTTCTCTTCTATCCGTGTATTCGAGTTTCACTGTTTGGAATTGGTTTTCCTTCCTTATATTTTCCTTTTTTCTGGAAAATGTTATGTTATGGATGTCTCTATTTTCATATAATGTTTTCTTTCATTGTATATTTTTCCCTCTTGTTCATTTAGGATGTTAGGGTTACTACACCCCTGTGTGCCCCCTCCTGCTAATTTTTTTCCCGTGACATGGGAGCCCTGGTGGTTCTCTTTTTGTCCGGTGCTAAATCTTACCACATTATTGTTTATGATGTGATTGATTTATATTCTTGCTATTACATTTCCCCCTTTTGTCATGTTTCCCCCTTTTTTCTCTCTCTTTTTTTCTTTTCTTTCATTCTTCTTTTTTTACTTTTTCTTTTTTGCTGCTATTAGTGTTTCTGCTGTTTCAATTTAACTGCCTTCTGATGCACAATCTAGGTTCTAGTTCTCCTCTCTCATGGCTGCTCCATTTCGTATAGTATCTATTAATGCGAGAGGATTGAATGTCCCCGAGAAACGAGCCCAAGCCCTTCGATCCTTTCATTCTGAAGGTACGGATGTGGTTCTTGTACAGGAAACCCAAACCCACTTCCGCCACTCTTCTACTCCTATGAAGCTCAGTAATCACTGGTATCCTACTGCATTTTATTGAAATTTTTCCTTGTCTAAATCTAAAGGTGTCGCCATTTTGTTTGCTAGACAATTGCCAATTGTGAATCCGGAAGTACACTGCCTGGAGGAGAGGAGGAGTTTATTGTTCAAATATTCCATCTTCAACCATCTTTTTACCTTTTTCAACATTTACGCCCCTAACCATGATCAACCTTTCTTCCTCGAGAGGGTTCTTGACAGTTTGGACCAGCTTCAGCAGGGAACTCTGATAGTTGGGGGCGATTTCAACTGGGCCCTTGACCCCTCTCAAGATACTTCAACTGGTTCCTTCTGCGTCCCATATCGATCGCTGAGAAAGGTAAGGTGCCTGTTGCATGCCCGCCAGCTGTCCAATATCTGGAGATTGTATCACCCCTCTGACAGGGACTACTCCCACTATTCCAGCTGTCACCATTCCTACTCTAGAATTGACTATATACTTATTGGCCATTGCCACCTCCATCTGGTCCAGGCTGCCTCGATTGGTGTAACTATATGGTCAGATCATGCCCCTATGAGTGTTGATCTTTCTCTCACTTCCTCTAGCCCTATCTTTAGATCATGGTGTTTTAATGAATCATTGTTGACAGATGATTATTGTAGAGCACAGCTTTTAGAAGCACTAGATGTTTATATTGACTGTAATGATAAGCCTGATACCTCTAATATTACCATATGGGAGGCGCATAAATCTGTTCTGAGGGGAAAATGCATCCAATTAGGCTCTTTTCTAAAGAAACAATGTCTCAGCTAAATAGACTCCCTTTTGCAAAAAATTCTTAATTTGGAATCTGTTCATAAATCCTCCCTGTCCCCTGATGTTTTTACAGAACTAACTCAAACTCACTCTGCCCTAAATAAACGTTTACTAGAAAAAGTTAGATACTCCTTCAGGAAGTTTAGGAGCCGCTATTTCCACTGGGGTAATAAACCTGGGAAAATGTTGGCACATGCTCTCAGAACCCAAATAATGCATTTGTTTGTCTCCTCTGTCAAGGACGTAGGAGGTCAGACCCTCCGTGATACCAACACAATTACGGAAGCCTTCTGCTTGTACTACTCTTCACTTTATAACTTACCAGCCTCCGCAGCCTTCACCGATGCCAACGGGAAACACCGAGCTATCGAAACTTATCTTTCTAAAGACAGTTTTCCTAAACTCGACATCCTGGTCAGAGATGACAGTGTAGAGACACACTTCACTTTACTGGAACTAGAGGAAGTTATCAAAACCTCCCCTTCTGGTAAGAGCCCTGGCCCTGATGGCTTTACTATTAATTACTATAAAGCCTTCCGGGGCAAACTAGCCCCCCTGCTTCTAAAAGCATTTAAAAATATTTCAGATGATTTGCCTTTTTCTAAACAATCTATGAAGCCCATATCACAGTAATTCCTAAAGATGGAAAGGACCCCTCCCTCTGCCCCAGCTATCGACCAATTTCCCTTCTTAATGTTGACTTCAAACTATTTGTGAAGCTTCTCAAAAATAGATTCAAATATTCCCTACCTTCTCTCATTCATAGCAAACAGGTGGGGTTTGTCTCAGGTCGCGAGGTCAGAGATAACACCTCCAAACTTATAGCGCTTATCCACCATGTCATCCTTCGATGGATACCCCATCTATTCTGTTGTCTACCGACGCTGAGGTGTTCGATCATGTTGATTGGGACTTTATGTCAGGGGTTTTGAGGCAAATGGAATTAGGTCCTGTTTGCCTGCAACGTATCCTTGCCTTATATAGGTCTCCATCTGCGAGAATCAGAATTAACGGTTCCCTCTTAAACTCATTCCCCATAGCAAATGAAACCAGACAGTGATTCCCTTTGTCTCCCCTGATTTTTGTACTATGTATGGAGGCCCTGGCATGATCCATACGCTCAAATTTAGATATATCGGGTTTCAGGGTGGGCAGGGAGGAATATAAATTTGCTCTATTTGCTGATGATTTATTGGCCACAATTACGAACCCTATAGTTTCACTTCCAAATTTATTAGAGGAGTTTAAGATCTTTGGGGACCTTTCTAACTTTAAAATTAACTACTCGAAATCTGTTGCTTTAAACATTACTGCCCCTTCCCAGATGGTAGCTGGTCTCAAATCATCATTCCCCTTTGCCTGGCATACAACCCACTTAAAATATCTTGGTGTTACCCTAACTAGAAACCTTACACATCTTTTTGAATCTAATTTTGTCCCCCTACTAGCCAAACTCCATTCGGATTTGCAGATATGGAAAACCAAACCTTTTTTGGGGTTTGGAAGACTAGGTGTGCTAAAGATGAACTTCTTACCTAGGATTCTATACCTCCTACAAACTCTCCCGATCAAACTATCACCTAAGTGGATACTAGACGTCCAAACTGTAATTAGAGATTTCATCTGGAAGGGAAGTAGACCCCGTTTGAAATGAGATCTTATGTTCCATCACAAGGATAGAGGTGGCATCTGCCTTCCAAATATTAATAGATACCATCAAGCATGCCTCCTACACCACATTTTAGAATGGACTAGATCTGACTCCCTTAAACAATGGATAAGTATAGAACAACAAGTACTTGAGATCCCCCTGTCAATAGCTCCATGGCTTCCTGTCCTCCTTACTAATATACACCCCACTATTTGTCCTATGCTCTCCTGTTGGAGGAACATGAGAAGATCCCCATTGCTATTTGCTCCTAATTCCCCTCTAACATCATTCCTCTATAATGATAGTTTCCCCCCGGGGATAGATCATATTGCCTTCCATTCTTGGTTGAGAGCAGGCCTTTTTAGGGTAGGACAGTTGTTTTGTAATGGTAGCGTACTATCTTTTGCAGAGGTATGTGATTGATGGAAGCTGCAGGTAAATGAATACTGGCACTATTTTCAGGTCCGTAACTTCTTACAGTCCATGGGAACACCCCAGACTCCGAATAGGGTTTATACTCCTTTTGAGCGGCTATGCGCAAGCCCAACTCATTTCCTTTCTCGACAGCTCTCTCTCCTCAGATTCTGGCATATCCCTCCCCAGCTTTACTGAACAATGGAATCTTGAACTTGGTTCCAGTCTAGATGAAACTCAATGGAGAAAAATATTTGTATCAGCACACGCTAGCTCCAAGAGTACCTCTGTTGTGGAGACTCAGTACAAGCTCATCTCGAGATGGTACAAGTGCCCAGATACTCTCTCTAAAATGGGGATTGGGGTGCCCAATATATGTTGGCACTCCTCGAATGCCCGGGTAACCCTTTTCATATCTGGTGGCATTGCCCACTTCTCCGGCCCTTTTAGTCAGAAGTGATTTGCCTCTCAGACATAATCCTTGGTGAACCAGTTTCCACAGTTTTGGTTATTCCAGCTGTCATTTGGGACCCCCTCGAGGTACAAAAAGTCTTTATTATGTCACTTGAATAATGCGGCAAAGACTGTTATCCCGGTGAGGTGGTGCTCCTCCTCTCCTCCCATGGTTGCTGATTGGTTCATGAGAATAGATTTATATATGGAAATGGATGATTTGGTGACCTCCACTGATGGCAATTACGAACCCTTTAGGGTTACCTGATCTCGCTGGATGGACTTTAAGGACTCTGTGTCCTATAGAGCCATTCTCTGTAGCCAACCTACACCTGTGTAAGTTTTATCTATCTCCTACCTAGGCCATATGTGACCTAGGGGAGCCAATATACACCTTAAAAGTTGTAGTAGCCTCATTTTGATCTACACTCCAACCATGCAGCAACTTTCTTTTTTCTCTTCTCTTCTATATTCCTCCTTTTTCTTTCTTTCTTTGTATTTTTTTCTCTTTGTATTTTATATTTTCCCCTCCCCTTTTTACATAATTGTCTTGTCTTTCCCCTAAAATGTTATAGTTTCTAACAAATATTTTGCTGTGTAATATTTTTATTTTGATTAGAAAGGATTTCTTTATTGTTATCAGGAAATTTTGAATTTTTTGGATCTGATCGAAACCTTATTTTGCAGGTTTATATTGTGTTATCATTTCGGAAATGGTTTGTTTTTCTTTTTTTTATTCTGCCTGTAATGACTTGATACTTTTATTTAATAAAAATAATTTGCTATAAAAAATTATTTTAGTGGCATATTGTTGTTTCTCAATAAACAAGCCCTTCTCCACCTTACACATGAAAGAATTCATGTAAGGAGGGGCCACGCAAGAACCCATTGCACAGCCCGATGTTTGTATGTAGAATTCTCCATTAAAGAGGAAATAATTCCTAGTCAATACTTTTTCCAAAAGTTCCAAGAAAAAAAGGTAATTTAGGACCCCTATATTCAATATTGTCATCTAGGAGGTCCCTCATGGCTACCTAACCTCTATCATGGGGTATATTGGTATATAGGCTGACTATGTCTGCCATACATAGACATATATCTGTTGGGAAGAGTAATGAATTACTGCAATTTGATTAAGGTTTAAGGGTATATAACACTCAAACCAGTAATAGATAAGCCCCACACTTTAGAAGGGGAAAATGGTTCCTGTTAGAAACCAAAACCTCAAGCAGAGCACACTCTTCAAACAGCGAGATACAATGTGTCAGTACGCGCTCACGAACAACAACTCAACATCCCCCTTTAGGGGTTATAACACAGGCAAAAAAAGATTGTACAAAAGAACATGTAACAGGAGAGGAGGACAATGTCAGAGGCAGAGGAGGTCAGAGGGCAAAAAAGAAGAACTGATTTACAACCTCTCATCCAGTGTTTTGATGGAGGAAGAGGAGCAAGTCCTTAAAAAATAACTAAGTTTTGTCCCCACTAATAGGCATAATAAATTACATAGTAAAATTGATTTATGCCGTTTTAATAGACAATTACGCCTCAAAGAATACTTTGGGGACCAGGAGTCTGTTTTAGCAAACTTCACAGCATCTGAAAAAGGCCCCATTAAATCAAAAACTTTGTTTGATCCTATCTCCTCAAATCATGCCATTAAAATTTATACCAAAATTCTGAACAACAGTGTGGAGAATAATGATGATATTGAACAAAACTTCACAAACAATTTAAGTCCCAAAGAATGCGGAGCTCTGAAAGCATTTTCTACGTATGATGATATAGTAATCCATTGTAACAAATTTTCAAAGAGAACCCGCACCAGGTAAAGTATTGATAAATCTATGAGGGGTGGTATTTTAAGCTGGTCATGCCATTCAGAATTATGTCAACATGTGCTTGCTCCAAATTATCAGGTGCTACCCATTGATTCAAAAATGGACATATATAGATATTGGAAGAAAAATAGGAATCAACTACAAATTGAGTGCACTCAAACCCTCTTTTACAATTAAATTATAATCATTTAATTAGACATCATTTAAAAAAAAATTATTCAGTATTATAATTTTTATTTTTATTTTATATAGTATTACAACGAGCAATTGGGTATTAGTATATTATTTTAATGCCAATATGTGGCTAATATATTTAATTAAGTAATTAACATCATTATGCCCATAATTAGGGCTTTTGAGCGAAATATTAAAACCACAAAGAAGAAAAATACATAGAGTGAAAGATAGAAATTTATATGTGAAAGATTATATAGACATAATCAATAAATTGATTAAAAACAAGGTCATGTGCTGTCCTTATTTGTAATTATGAGATGTATGGCTGTGTGCGATGTAGTCCTGTAGATAGTATAATTAATTCAAGATATCTATATATTAAGCATGCAGTTCAAACATCAGGAAAGTATCTTCTTAACATGTGTTGGAAGGATTACAATGTTGCATTCATTATGTTGTAACAATAGTTACATTTAGCATAGAAACAAATGTTACTACTCGTGTTCAGTAAGGGAGAAAAGCTGTTTGTATTCCTGCAGGTTACAGCTGCTGTTTATATAGTATGTATTTATCATTAATTAACCCAACAACATTTATAGCTTTACTCATACTCCATTTAGTTACTAAATATTAATTTGAACTAAATATGCTCTAATTTTAATCAAAATATATATATAGAAATATATGGTATCAAGATTTATATGTATAAACAAAATTTAGAGTTAAATGTAAATAGAGTGTATATATACTAATAATTTATATTAACAAGATGACATAATAATGAACTAAAACATTAGAATTATGCCCGTGATTTCTTTAATATTATAACCATAATATATATATATATCTATATTGATTATTAATTTTAATAGAATGAATACATGGATAACATTAGAATATCCTCATAAGAGAAAGAGGGACCTATAGGAAGAGAAATAAGGAATATACCCTATGTAACACTAATACCTATTGGAGGCTTCTATCCTTCCTTGTGATTGGACTGGAAGTGCTATTTAAATATTCAACCTGGCGGGCGACGGCTCTATATGCCTTGAGAAAGCTATCAAAGCGAAATGCGCATTGGCGATTGCCGTGTGCTGTCCTGTTAAACATACTATGTATATGAATCTAGCTGTTGTGTGACTTAACTTGGAAATGACATCCGTTTATATATTGAAGAAAATTGTCCTGATATAAATATTTATGTGTATGATATAGCCAAACTCCGTGTGTTAGTCACGCTGATGCCGGCACTGCACTAAGGAGAATTGAATGAAAGGAAACGCATGTGTTTGGTCTTACTAGACAGTGTATATTCACCTATGTGAGTGTACTTGTTATTGAATAATACTACTCAGTGATGGTGCGGCTGTACATGTGTCCCACGGAGAAACCCTATACAGTGCAGTAGGGAGTCTAGTAATACTGTTCCCAGTATTAGACTCACGCTGCATATCTATTAGCAGAGACCAAATAATTACAACAAGGGTGTCAGTGATTGTGAAAGAAAAGGGCATGATTTATAGTAGGGATGTGCAGGCTCGGATAGGTTCGAGTTTGCACGTGGAGTTCGGATTTTTCCCTCCAAAAAAACGGAACTCAGAACGAGGCAAAACGTCATCTTACATGGACGAACATCATCATTCCTGGTCTTTTGTCCAGGAATGATGATGTTCGTCCATGTAAGATGACGTTTTGCCTCGTTCTGAGTTCCGTTTTTTTGGAGGGAAAAATCCGAACTCCACGTGCAAACTCGAACCTATCCGAGCCTGCACATCCCTAATTTATAGTAAGACTGTCGGATAAGACAAACGGGGATTAAGCAGAGCGGCATACCATTGCCCTGTATACGGAGAAACTTGATGAATGGCCATAATTAGTTTTAGGTGAATATTAATCTGTCACCAGTTGATTTAAGGCTAGTACGGCTTAGATCTACACTATTACATTAAAGGTCTGTAGTAAAGATCTTACGGCTCCAACACTGTCAAAGCAAGCTTGACACAAGCTGTTTCTGAGATAGGAGCATTAACCCATTCAAACATATACAGTCTCACATGGAGTATGAGTAAAGCTATAAATGTTGTTGGGTTAATTAATGATAAATACATGCTATATAAACAGCAGCTGTAACCTGCAAGAATACAAACAGCTTTTCTCCCTTACTGAACACGAGTAGTAACATTTGTTTCTATGCTAAATGTAACTATTCTTACAACATAATGTATGCAACATTGTAATCCTTCCAACACATGTTAAGAAGATACTTTCCTGATGTTTGAACTGCATGCTTAATATATAGATATCTTGAATTAATTATACTATCCACAGGACTACATCGCACACAGCCATACATCTCATAATTACAAATAAGGACAGCACATGACCTTGTTTTTAATCAATTTATTGATTATGTCTATATAATCTTTCACATATAAATTTCTATCTTTCACTCTATGTATTTTTCTTCTTTGTGGTTTTAATATTTCGCTCAAAAGCCCTAATTATGGGCATAATGATGTTAATTACTTAATTAAATATATTAGCCACATATTGGCATTAAAATAATATACTAATACCCGATTGCTCGTTGTAATACTATATAAAATAAAAATAAAAATTATAATACTGAATAATTTTTTTTTATTTTTTTTTTTAAATGATGTCTAATAAAATTATTATAATTTAATTGTAAAAGAGGGTTTGAGTGCACTCACTTTGTAGTTGATTCCTATTTTTCTTCCAATATCTATATATGATATAGTAATCCGCCCAGCCAATAAGGGGGGCGGTATCGTCATCCTGGATCTTAAAGATTATGTCACTGAAGCGAATAACCAACTGGCCGACATTAATGTCTACAGTAAGTTAGACACAGATCCTACCTCATGTTTTCTAATGGAATTGGAAAACATTTTACAGTCAGCAGTGGAAAGCAAAATAGTTACCAAACAGGTTGCTACCTGATTATTGATGGAATCTCCTACTGTACCGGTGTTCTACTTGATCCCAAAGCTGCATAAGGACACTAAAAAACTTCCGTGATGGCCCATAATCTTGGCCAGAAATTCCCTCTTTTATGATGTATCCAAATGTCTTGATCATTATCTACAGCCGGTCATACAAATGGAAAACAAATACCTGAGAGATACCACAATGTTCTTTAACAAATTGCAGTCATTTAATACTCTTCCCACAGATATATGGCTATGTACAGCAGACATAGTCAACCTATACACCAATATACCCCATGATTGGGGTTTGGAAGCCATGAGGGACCTCCTTGAGGACAATATTGAATATAGGGGTACTAAATTACCTTTTTTCTTGGAACTTTTAGAAAAAGTTTTGACTAGGATTTATTTCCTCTTTAATGGAGAATTCTACATACAAACATTGGGCTGCACAATGGGTTCTTGCATGGCCCCCGCTTATGAAAATGCTTTCATGTTTAAGGTGGAGAAGGGCTTGTTTTTTGAGAAACAACAACATGCCACTAAAATAATTTTTTATGCCCGCTATACAGATGATGTGTTTATATTGTGGAGCGGTACTAAGGAGGAATTTCAATAGATGATGGCAGATGTGAAATCCAGCGATGCAAATATTAAATGCACTTATGAAATAAATCAAAAATAAATAAATTTTATGGATGTGTAAATTACATTGGACAAACTCAAGACTTTGGTGTATCAAAACCCAACGGATGCCAACAATTTATTATTAGCATCTAGCTGTCATCCTGGTTCCCTAAAAAAAGGCTTGCCTTACTCGCAATTTCTCAGAGTCCGCCGCATTTGTTCTGACTTGGATAATGAAAAGAAACAAATGGACATTATTTATAATACATTTTTGACAAGGGGGTACCCAAGAGAGTCATTAAAACAAGCAAGGGATAAAGCTATGACGATTACAAGGGAAAGCATGTTAAACAAAACCATGCCACTGAAGAGTTTAGATAATACCATGATTTGGATGAATGAGAACTCCACAGCGAGCGACAATGTAAAAAGAACAGCAAAGCGTTTTTGGCCCATAATCAATATGGAAGAATCTCAACCGCTATTAAGGAATTCTAAATTATTGCCTTGTCATAAACCGGGTCGTAATATGCTTGACATGGTTGTGAGTATGGCTGTGACTCAAATGGGTAAAGAAAAACCTACACACTTTTTAAGTAAAAAAAATGGTAATTTTAAGTGTTTAGGTTGTACCACCTGTACCTATTTGGAGACGGGTGACAGCTTTCTTCATCCACATACTGGAAAAAGTCTGCAAATTAAGCAAAGACTCACATGCAGCAGTCAATTTGTCATATATTACATCAACTGCTAATGTGAATTGTACTATATAGGCAAAACTATCAGACAATTCAAGGAAAGAAATGCACTTCATATGAGTACCATACTTATGGCATTAGAAAGTAGAATTACCGAACAACCTGTGGCAAGGCATTTTAGAGAATGTGGACATAACTGAAATACAAGATGATTGACCATATTCCTCCTGATCTAAAAGGAAGTGATCGTGCCAGAAAGTTATTACAAAGAGAAGCTCGCTGGATACATGACTTGAACACCGTCAGACCTTTTGGTCTGAATGAAAGTCTATCATTAAATTGTTTTCTTTAAACGTCTTTATGGCTATATATGGATTTGTTTCATTGTGTTTTGAATTATTTTCTGGCACAGTTATCTGCTTAGAGCCAGGGTTGCCCGGCAATCTTGGATCCGGCGTCGGCTGTCAGACCCGCTGAGGCACGGCGCAGGGCATGACGTCAGCATTGCAGTCCGGACACGAGGAAGCAGTGATTAGTCATGGTGGAGGATATACCACTGGTATTTAAGGTAAGATTTGTTTTATGTATGTTGTTCCTGATGAAAAATTTGTATTAAATTTGAAACATTGAACTGCTACAGAGGACTGGAACCCTCTAATTGATTTCACTTTTACACTGAGAGTGCCGGTTGCATCACACTTGTTTTATATTGGATATTCTATTTGAGATGACACCCAGGACTTTATTATATTTTTACTTAGCCAGAGTGCCGAGAGCTTGCATGGAGGATATATATATATATATATATATATATATATATATATAATCTCTCCAGGTAATTGATTATGCAACCAAATTAGGGCACTCACCATTACAGAATTAGGTGAAGATATTGTGTTCATGCAGAAATCATCATAATCAGTCAATGTTTTGGCCCCGAAGGGTCTTTATCAAGACCAGCACAAGAAAGATGTCAGCACAGCAAGCAGACAGAAAGCCTCCACATGCTGCAGTGGCTGAGCAGAGCAGGCTCTATTTTTGTCCTCCCATCCTGTTGTGATACGGGGCACTTGCAGGGGTATCACCAGTTGTGATCTAGGAGCAAATTATGTTATTTATGGTTTGTGTAATTGACCAAGCCAGAGCTGGTGGCTGCCAATCATAAAATATGTCCAACCAATATGTCCAACACCACATGACCGAACCTAAGGGCAACACGTAATCAATTTACTTTTTGAAAATTTCTCAAAATATATTAAATGAAGAAACATTTGGCCCAAGGGGTGCCATGAAAAACATGCTGATATCTAATGTGTTATTATTTAAGAAAGTTTTGGTTAAAAGATAAGCAAGAGATGCAAACCTTCTGTCTCTTACATGAAAAAGATTGTAGAACATAAAGTATGTTTTCAAGAACAATGAAATGTCATGAAAACAAGTCAATATTGATTTGGCCTTACTAAAATAAGGGATCCACAGTAAATAAACTGTGCGTTTTGGCCAGTGTTCCAGTGCCATTTATACAATATTCATGATTGAAGTACTTATAACAGTTTTCGTCAGTTATAAATTAAAACATTTCACAATTGTTCAGGCATGCAAAAAATACTTGGCTATCTTTATAAAACAAAGATCTTGATATTTGTTAATGGAAAAATATGCCTTATTTTAACTACTAGGTGATGTTTATAGACCTCCTCTGTATGACATATGTGACATATACGATAAGCACTGACTAAATTATCAATTTGATTCTGGTATTTATATCCTTCTTTTAGCCTCATCTGAGACTGTTACTAACCTGTCACAAGATTAAATTCTTAACCCTATTCATAATCCTTGAAAATGTATTTCTTTATAATAAAAATTGTTGCTAAAATTTTACAGATCTGGATCAAGACTCTCCTGACTTCTGTGCCAGATTTACCATTGTAAACAGGGCTTGGTAATATTTTAGATTTAGGCTAGTATCATAATATGTTTCATTTAACGTATAATATTTGGAGCTTTGATTAGTGTCATACAATTAGTGCATAGCGCTGTCCCAAACACTCATTCTGGGGACACAACCAAACTAATTCTGCCCATGCTGAACTTGATGATGTCTTATTTTGGGGTTGGGTATGAAATCCCAGAATTCGGGATGCCTGCTGTCAAAATGCCAACAGCGGCATCCCGATGCTGGGAATCCCGACAGGGGTCGGGTAAGTATGTTAACCTTCTCCCGCTAACCCTCCCTTCTTGCACCCTAATCCTAACCCATCCCACTGAGCACCCTAACTCCCCCCCTCCCTGTTAGTACCTGAACCTAACCTTCTCTGCTTAGTCCCTAACCTCCCCTAGTGGTGCCTAACCCTAACCCCCCTAAAGCTTTTCTCTAACCCCCCTGTTGTGCCTAAAGCTAAACCCCTTCTCACGACTAACAACTAAGGGCACCCCGGCTTACCTTTGAGGATGCCATCAGTCGGGTTCCCGGCATTGGTCTGTGGTCTGTCATCAGGATTTAGTTGCCTATGTTAGATCCCGGGTAGGGATTTCAACAGACAGCATCCCGGCCATCGATTTTAACTGCATCTGCTTATTTTGGCATCATGGTCTTCGATATATGAGGAAGGGGTTACATCTTTAGACACTTTGAAATAACTTTCCCTTCCTCAGATAAACTGAGTAGGCTTGTGTGCTCTATAAGACACAGTATCTAAGCATGAGTTAGTCTACTAGAGAATTAAACTGTGTGAATCATCTGCCAGGCCTAGTGCTGTTCACTAATCCTACAGTACATTCAGATACCTGTTTGTTGTGTACCCATTTGCTGTGCACTCATTACAGTATTGTGTTTATGACCCATGGTGGTTTGTTTTGTACCATTTCTGCCTTTCCAGACATGATCAAACATTTTTACACTTTTATATATTCCTGCTCTTATTACTACTGATTCCGCAGGGCTATATACTAAGAATCATGTCTGTCCGTGATTAAACATGGACGGAAACTAACTCATGCCCCAGGAATGCCGTCTGTGTTTAATCATGGACAGACACCATGAATAAACATGTACGGCATCTCTGGGGCATGAGTTAGTTTTTCTTAAGCAAACTCACAAATTTACCAAGAATCATATTTGACTGAATTGTGGTTTCCTATGGTGTATGGAATCGTGTCTCCAAGTGCGTGTTCAATCTTATTGGACTAAAATGTGTAGAACTGCCTGGGAGCTGGTTGTTCAGCAGAAGCACTGCACAGATCACACTGATCTGTGTAGACTTCTATGTGCTATAGTTGAGTTTATTAATTTTTTTAAATGGCATGGGCTCCACTCCAAAAATGTAACCAGCACCAGACTATTGAGCCCATTATGGTCCTGGAAATACTCTATATGTAATCCAAAACACACGCCAGATCTGGAACTGGCTGAAGGACCCGAGCTCGGACTCTGATTCACTCATAACCATTAATCTTACTCACACACACACAATTATTCTCTTTAGCTATCAGTATATTCACATCTGGTCAAATGGCGCAGCTCTCCCCCAACATTGTATGCATATTATATTAACCCTGGCAGAGATTTGGACATCTCTGTACAGATCTGCAGCTGTCCCAAGATCACTGTAAAAGTGAGTGTCTGGCTCTCCGCCCTACAATTGCAAAACACTCTGTATTAATATAATATAATTAATTGATCAGAATAAACATTAGCAACAAAATTATCACCTCACAATAACAAGTATAACTGTAATTGGCATGGGATCAGGTGATTATAATCTACAAAGTAATAAAGACTCAACTGTAAGCATGTCACCACTTGAACCTGGGAGTGAGCCTAATGTGGGAAGTAATCACATCTCAATCTACAGACCCACACCTTAGACAGCCTAGCAGCAGGTACTGGAATACACCCAAATAATAGAACATGAAATGGAAAACACTGACTTGGGAAATAGACATGTGTCTTGACTCGAGTCAGAGAAGAAAAGGTAGCTGCAAGTAATACTAAGTACAGTGATTTAAATATAAAAATAAGGTGGAGAGTTTTCAAAACATGTAGGTAGAAAATGGAGTTTGATGTAGTATTTCCAATAGTAATGGCTTCAAATGTGTGAAGAAGATGAAGAGAGGAGTATTCACAGTTATCTTACACAGATCAAGGCCAAGGCTCTAGCTCAAAGGTACCGCTGTACTGATGCCCATCCCCTGATTTAGCACAGTGCAGTATTTAGATTGTTTGACGGATTTTTTTTTCTGGTAGCAAGTGTTATCCCTCTGGAATTGGCAGCTCTCATTTTGATGCTGGAAGTTACATCTGTCATTTTCTACTGTAGCTCTTATACATTAGAATGTTACCTTTCTTCTGCTCTAAGAAATCAAATAATACTACAATACAGTAATGTGTGCTGGTGGCTGAATTTCAAAGTAAAACCATTTCCACCTTTTCCACCTCAATGTGCTATCACCTAGTATGGTGTCAGTTAAAAAAGAGAATATTGTAATTGTCTCATTGTTGAGTGCCTGAAGTACACAGCTGTATTGCTATTGTTGTGGATACATTTAAACAGGAGCATTTTATTACTAGTGCTGGCAGAAGTTTACTAGTTAAGATCTAGTCAAAGTAAAGCATACTGATAATAATATCACTGTGATTAATTCTTACAAATATTCAAGATTACATGCACCACACTCAATGGCAAGAAAAGTCTCATTATGGGAATATTTTTTACTAGTAGTGACACCGATAAAAACAGAATGCCCATTTTAAAGGCTAGTACCTGCCAAGGTATTGCATTTTCTGAAAATTGGAAAGGGGGATGGAGCTTGTACTGCACATGCTAATTTGAAAACTAATAAGAGGTGCTGAGACTTGTAGTGCAATGCAGGGGATGTAGAATGCATGTGCACACTCTTGGTACTAAGAACAATAATAATCAAAATAATCCAATGAAACTCTACAATTAAAATGGAATATTAGTGAGGTTCTTAGTACATGTTTGGCCAAAAATGTTTCCCCATCCTCCATGTCAAGGTGAACCCCATAAGATGGGTCCCTAACATCTCTAATACTAACACATTGTCATTTATCCAGGATATACCTATAATAGTGTCCATTCTAATATGTAGACAGAAATGTAAGAACCTGGGCTGATGATTAAAAACACCTAAGGGTAGATGGGTGGGGTGCAAATACCAAACAGATGGAGTATCAGCCTTCAATTGTACAATATATACACATATATAGTGGAAAGGGAAGGGGGCTTGGACTGCACACCCTAATTTTAAACATAAGTGGTGCTGCCATGCTGAGACTTGTAGTACAATGCAGGTGATATAGAATGCAGGCGCACACTCTAGGTACTGTAATAAGAACCATATGATCAAAATAATCCTGAAAAATTCTACAATTAACATGGAGTATAAGTGAGGTTCTTAGTACATGTTTGCCCACAAATGTTTTCCCATCCACCATGTCAAGGTGAACCCCATAAGATGTTCTGCAAATTCTCATATCGCTGTTCTGTGACTGTTTAATTTGTGCCCAGCAGCATCTTTTTGAATTCTTATTAAGGAATGCTGACTTTGCCAATTTCTATCTTTAAGTATACTGTCATTCTGTTTTGCTACTCATTTTCATTTGCATCATATGCCATATTTATCTACAAATATATTAAAAATGTTGACCTTTGCCTACCTGTATCTGTTTATTAAACTGCTAACTATGTTGCTGCACTGCTAGTCTGTTTCATTTGTGCCATTTTAAGAAATGTGTTTTGTTGGCTATATTTGTAATAAAACTATCATTTTATATTCTACTGTATGTTCTGCCATTGTTTCATTAGTACCCGGTGCTATCTTCTTGTACCATAATGTTAAGAAATGCTGGGGTTTGTTATCATGTATTCCTTATTAAAAATGGAATCCTCGTGATCTATTTTTTGAGGCTACTCTTCCCATTTGTGTAATGGTCATCCATCAATGAATTGTAGATTTTAAATAACCAGAATATTTTTAAAATATTATAACAATGTAAATTGTAAGCATACTAACACAATTCACAGTAAAATAATTATAGAACAGAATAATAAGTATGAAACCTATCACAATAAAGAGCAGTAACTACAGCAAAGTGATCTTACAGACATGTTAGTTCCTGTAATTCATTTTATAAAATTTTGTACAATGAGTTCAGTAGATTAAGAAAAGAGAGGGTAAGATTTTTGGGGGGAGAGAGTCTCTCTGGAGCCCACATGACCTGTTGGTTGAGAACAGTGAAGAAAGTTAAGGATAAGAGAGTTTAGAGATAACTACCATTTGTTTAAAGAATAATAGTTGTAGGCATTTAACTGTGACTGAAATGAGAAAATGATTGAAAAAATACTAAAGTGCCCACATTTAGTTGCAGTTTTTGACCTTATCTTTAATTTTTTTTTTAATTAAATTTTTTTTAAGAGTTTTCTAAGAACTTCAGATTAATAAAAAGTATGATGAGTAAATAAATACACATTAACATACAAATAACATATAACAATAAAAGACGGTTTAGTTACAAACATATAACAATAAAAGACGGTTTAGTTACAGTCAGTATACATTAGTAATAATAATCTTCTGCTAAATTATGAAACAATAGATATACAGAATATCAAATCAAATAGAGGGGGGGAGGAAGGGGGGGGAGCTATATGCCATATTTTGTTGATAAAGGCTTGTAGGGAAGGAGGGTCAGGATGCTTCCAATGAGAAGCTGTTAGGCATCTAGCTGCATTAAGAATCTGGGAGACTAGCTTATCTGATAGTTTATCTAAAGATGCAATAGGAAGCCCCAGAAGAAAAGACCACAAATCTCTGGTAATTATTTGGTTAATCAACCTACTCATTGGGGCTGCCACTGAATCCCAGAAAACTATAATCTTTGGGTTGGACCACCAGATATGAATGAAGGTTCCTGTCTTTCCACAACCTCTCCAACAAAGTGGAGACGTAGAATGGAATATCCTATTCAGTCTGGCGGGTTCCATATACCAACAGTAATAAACCTTATAAGTGTATACCATCCACTGCTACAGTATTGTATTCAGTACTGCAGTATTCATGCACTGAGCATGCACCACCCAGCGGTTAAACTGTGTACTGCATGACTTGTAGTCTTTCACGGCATACATTATGCCACGTCACAACGCGCATATCTGTCATAACGTGTATTGATATGCCATGGCAGGGAAGCCAGAATGCCAAGTTATGAGCAAGGATGTAGCAGGACACATCTATAGATGTAAGTGCCATTATTAGTGACGATTAATTCTTTCATGGCTGGATATGGTTTTGGCACATAGATGCATATGGCTAAGAATTTGGGCAGGTATTTGCATAGGAACTCCAATGGCTAAAGGCAACCAGAATTGCCACGTATATGCACATAATACATTACATAGTCATATCTAAGAATGTAACCAAATATGTCCTCTAGCAGGAAGTTCAGTAACAGTAAAATAAATACTATTTCGCTCAATTTATAGAAGAGATGAGCTGTTTGGTTATGTTCAGATCTGAAAACAGAATCTTGTTGGTATCCAGTTGTCACGTAGAACCAATCTGCTTATCAGTTTATAGCAATAATAATTGTACATCCTGCTCTGTGGAGTTAATCAAGGTAAAACTAGCTACAATCATGGGTTAGAAACAGAGAGAGGAATCCATAAAAGTTAACAGCAATTTTGTGCTGCCTGCCCTGAATGTTGTTAAGAGTAAAAGCCAAAGTGACAAGAACAAGTAGCCTCCAATGTGCAGAACTAACACTGGCAATGAGGCTAAACACTCTCCTGGTCACTCAGCATGTTCACAAAGAAAGGAGCACTTTCATGTTATTGTGAGTTCTACACCTTTCACTGAAATATCATAACAGTACAGACAGAACTGTTTGTTTTCTTGCTGAGCATGTCCAACTAAATATTCCTGCATATCAGACATTCCAATGTGTTCCAATAAACGTGTCATCCAAAGCAGTACTACTGCTACAAAGTCATCAAAGCAAGATGTACAATGAAAAATGCTATTGTGTTGTGTCGAGCCTCCCTATTCCACTGTAAATGACCCCAGTGATGAATGTTTAGGAATACAAGTTACAATATTCCCTATAAAATAAAAAATCTGGAAAGGATGGAGTTAAAGTTTATCCTGAGGACTCCACTGAAGGACTGCATTCCCCAAATGTTTGCAAGAAAGTTAAATTTTAAAACTATCATTTACAGATCTCACAGCTATGAAGATATCATTGAATCTATTTTGGTGTTCACAGGTCTGGCTTTTACCACCAACATGAAGAGGTGGAGAGAGCTCCGTCGGTTCTCTATGCCCGTTTTGCGTGATTTGGGCCTTGGGAAAAGGAGTACTGAAGATCGCATTCAGGAAGAGACTCATTGCCTGGTGGCAGAGCTGAAGAAAACTCAAGGTTAGTACAGAAGACATACAATCAGAAGTTAGAAGTGTAAAAAAATTTGGATAAAATTATTTAGGCTATATGGTGGAACTTGTTTCAGAGCATGTAGTGTACTGTATTTAACCACTTGCCCGGCATGGTTGTAATTTTCTGACCACACCAGGCAGTTCTTTATCCGAACTGGACGTAAAATTTCATCCAGTCAGATAAACAAGAGAATCTTCCAACAGCTGATGCTCTCAGAGGGAGCTTCCGGGCCCTCTGCTTGCCAGCACCCTCTCCCCCTCTGTCTGCTGTGTTGTCGGTCAACAAAGCAGGACCCCTACCCAGCGCCTGCACAACTGAGCAGCTGCTGGGGAAAAGTAAGTTAACCTCCCATCTCAAGCCCCTGACATACCTGGTTCTGGTATCTGGTCTCAAATTGAACTTTGCGGTGTTTCTGATGTTCCGATGTTGGTTCTGATGTTCAGTTATTTTAAAAAACGACTTTTCTTTTAACAAATAGAAAAAAAAAAAAATATATGTATATGTATATATATATATATATATATATATATATATATATATATATATATTTTTATGAAACCATTTTGGATAAGTTAAAATGGGCGTTTCTCACCTATTTCACTCATAAAAAACCCTGATAAATTTTGAGCGCTTTTTGTGGGAAAAAAAATCGTCGGTTAAGTGGTTAAATGACTATCCTGCTTATTTTTCCCAGTTCTGTTCTATGGTAGTTTCTAAGCCCTTCCTTTTATTCCCTGAAGGGGAAATTATAATGCACCAGAAATGTTTGGAGTATAATTTTAGTTAACTAAAACATTTTAAAGACCTAAGAGTTTATTGGTTTCTCCACCAGAACAAAAGAAAAGGGGGAGGGGACATAATGAAACCATTATTGCAATTTTCTTTTTTGTGTTTTGTATGCAGGAAAAATGCTGCCTGCATTTCTTACTAGCCAACTTTATTTAACATGGATTAAATTAATACCACCCCCCCAATCTTTAAAGCCATCCAATCATTTAAGCATCCTCCCTGCAGTTCCCCATATTGTTGCCTATGTGCAAAATTGCACCTTAAATTTTCACTGTAAATAATTCTCAAAAAAACAAAGTTTACAATCTTGAGTACAAAACACAACAAGTAATCATAGCATAGGTAAAACATTGTTAGAACATTTTTGTTATTTTACTAGTACTGTTAAGAAAATTATTTGAACATCTGGGTGATGTGCGAAACCTCCCTTTTATACAATTACCCATAAAGTGCCAGGAGATCACCTGTAATAACCATCTGTCCAGAACCAGGAACTAGCACAATGCTTCTAACTGATTGCAGACAGCCAGAAACTAGTGCTATACATGTAATTATCAACTGTCCTTAGCCAGGAACTAGTTTTTTGCTCTTGAGTGTGGTAATTACAGATCAATTCCTAACACTGTGCCTGTAATCATCTGCTCATAGCCAGAAACTATTACTGTACTTACTGAATAATCACTAACTCCGCAGAGCCTACAACTAGCTCATTGCTTATATCCATGGATATGTATTTGCACCAACAGCTACAATTATATTTACAATACTTTGTATCAAGTATATCCTACACATCTTAGATTGTAAGCTTATTTGGGAATTGTTACATCTTTACATTCTTTTATGTAATTGTTTGCATCAAGATTGCATCAATTTACAATGCTGGATAATATCTTACTGATTTTATAAATAGATAATAAGTAAAACTGTTTCTTAAATGTCCCCAATGTGCCTAAGCTTACAATATGAAACTCTACCGAAAACTATTTACTGACTTAGGGCCTGATTCACTACCGTACGCAACTGCGATTACGCACTTAATCAGCTGATTGTTGCGTTCTGCGTATGCATCACCGTGAGCAAACTTGCTATTGAGATTGGGACTGTGACTATGCAGACCCATGGCAGACAGATTGACAGTGCCTTTGTGGGTGGTGATGGGGGGTTGGTTGGGCGAATGCAGGCTTGCCAGTGCATTTCAACACTGTTGCAGTGGCATGCATAAATTATCCACTGCGATGGCCTGCGCAGTCTGAGGTCTCATAGCGTGTGCGTGTTGTTAGCAATTTCTGTGTAAGGTCAGGGCTTGTGTAAGTGTGCGCGAGGCTGCAATGGTATTCTATTGTACCGATGGTTTTGCTAAACATTATGGATGTGTGTTAAGTAAAGTGAGTGTCCTTGAGTAGTGCTGCGAGGGAATAGCAACAGCAGAGTGTTAGCATACTATCGCAGTTGCACTGGGTGCATAATCGCTATTGCATACGCATTTGTGTGAGGTAATGAATTAGGCCCTTAGTACGCCAGCATCAAGAGCTACAGTGCAAGCAGTTTGGAAAAAAAAAAATATACATATATATATATATATATATATATATATATATATATATGTGTGTGTGTGTGTGAACCTAAGTAACACATGTGTACTATAAGAAAAAGTTATATTAAAAATAAACCCACTTGGATAAATTTAATTATTCTGGTGTACACCATCCAGTTTTTTTGATAGGACTTCAGAGGTAACATCGATTTAAAGTTACCCATAGAATGAATACTTGTGTCGGAACTTCAGTGGTACACTATTTGTAAATCCATTACACACTTAGCAAGGAGCAATCAAGGTCTTTCCTACACATCCCTCCATTTGTGCAAACCTTTAGCAGGAAAACCATATATGATAAGATCAAATCTCCCATAACAAAGACCCCTTTTGAATTGCTTCCTCTTTCATTTACATTGACAAGGAGATTTCAGTACAGTTTTATATGGATCAACAGGTTACAATTTTCTTTACAGTCAAGGCACACATCCACTAACCGACTTCAATCTGACTGCACGATTATGACATTGAAATCGTGCAGTCGTTTGATAGTCTGTGCTGTGCCTACACTGAACGATCAGTCATTCACTGTAGGCACATCAATAATCCCCTATGCTGTGTAACCTGACGTTGCCTTCAGGTTGTACAGCATTTTCGTCCAATGATTTATGTTGGAAACGACCAGCGGGAGCGCGCATTGCTGGTCGTTTACGACAAAGTGCACGCTCAGTAATATCGGCAAATGGATGTGTGCCTTTATTGTTCTTCACTGTTTGTTTAAAAAAAAAGCTGTCTACTGTGTTAATGCTGCAATTGGTCATAAAACTAATTAGCAGGATTAATATTATTTTTTTACAGTAACTGTTAATAAGGGAAGATTAAAACATTTCTTTCATACCTTCCAGAATCATCCGTTGATCCTCGACACATTTTCAGCAAAGCTGTTTGTAATATTATTTTCTCCATCATGTTTGGAAATCATCATAAATATGAGGACGAGGACATAGATACTGTTTTATCTTGTATAAATGAAGCATTTGTGACTATGAGCTCGGCCTGGGGACAGGTAACCATTTCATTATTTTAACATAGTACATATATTAAAGCAGGAATGCAAAAAGCATTGCCAGACCCTATAGCAAAATCTGGGTAAGAAGTTAAGAACCCAATGATTTTGCTCCAGTTTCCTGGCCAAAAATTCTGCTCTAAAGAACTATTTAAAGATTCTGAAAGAACTATTAAACTTTTGGATCATACTTGAACTTGCTGACTGAATCTTTGAGTGCCACCTTCTATTCACTCTGAGGATTATATATGTATATAAAACTAGTGTGCAGCAGTGGTACTCAAAGAATTAATAAACCCAAGACCATGTTATCAATATGATGCTTCAGAACTGCTTTATGTTCTTTTTTCATGGATACTGTATATAAAAGACTAAAACAATGTTGTTGGGTCATATTGCCAAGAAATCACTATTTTTAATAAAGAACAAAACGTAATTCCATGAATGTTGAGTTGGTGCAAATCCTTCCCATTTCCTGACCTTGGGTGAGTGCTGTTATTAGATTGACAAAAGACTTTCTAAGCCTGAAGGAGGTCAAACTTAATGCTTTGCCAGCCTTTGTTAATGATGGGTGGGTTATAAGTATAATCTAATACTACTTTTACATCTGACTGCTGGGTCGCACTCGGGATTATGTTCATGCACCCATCCCGGATGCAACCTTGTTGATACCCCTGTTAGACTGGCAACCTGACTCGGCTCTAATGCTGGATCGATGATGTCATGGGCATCATGTGGTGAGCCAGTGCTAGGAGATGAGATCATCTCCAAGCACCAGCTATTCCTATGCAGAGAACGGGACATGGGTTGCATCGACCCAGGGTACACGTTCACACTGCATCATGAGCAGGAATAAGAATTTAACCCTTCTCATGACCAGGCAGGGCCGGCTCTAAGGGTGTTTGACCAGTGCGGTTGCACAGGGGTGCCACCCGTAGAGGGCGCACCCCTCCCCAGCATCCTGAGTTCAGCGGGACAGTAATGTTCCACTCTGGCCCACGGGTGGTCAAATCGGGAGGCTGGGGTCCCCTGCCACACAGCGGCACAGGTGCCGGACCCCCAGAGTGTGAATGGATGCCACGCGCATGCGCGCGGCAGCCATTCACTGATGGGAGAGGGCTGGGGGAAGCCCAGCCAGTGACGGAGTGCTGGGCTTAACCCCCAGCCTGATGTTATTTGGCGGCGTGCCATGCAGACACGCCTCCAAATAACATCACATAGGGGGCATGGCCTATGGTAATTAGGCCACACCCCCAAATTTGGGTGCGTGATGTAAGGGTGCCTTCTCAAGGGCCAGCACAACGTGCTCCCACCACTGGAGCCGGCCCTGTGACCAGGGTTGAACTACTGGGTCACTCGACCCGGTATGTTCCAAACCTGCCCTTTAAAACTGCACAGTAACCAAAGTTGCCACGTGTTCATGTGCAATAATCCGGGTTATTGCCCGTAGTGTGAAAGGGGTATAAGTAAGCTGAGGGTTTAGACCTCAGGAGTTTTATTAATCAACGTTTCCGAGAATGATGTTTCTTTTATCTGAGTAATCCCCATCCTAAAAGAAAAGAACTGCGCTATAGCAATCGCAATATGTGTGCACACAAATAAGGTAAAAAATGTTCACTTTATTAAACCTGTAATATACAATAACATGAATGTGTAGGTCCCAGTATTATTTTAAATCTAATTAAAAATAAGCAATATGCTCATATAAAGATAGAGTTAAACATCTTGATAAAAACACAACACTTCCTATGCAGGAAAAAATATAATATTAAATGTTCCAATGACACAAATAGACGATACAAAGAAATCATCTAATGTGGAATGTATTGACCGAAAGTTCCAAGCATATTGCAAAAGGGGGAAATAATGTAACATCCACTTAGTTGAAATATTTTTACATTATTTCCCCCTTTTGCAATACGCTTGGAACTTTCGGTCAATACTGTACATTCCACATGAGAGGAATTCTTTGGATACTCTAATCTTGTTTGTGAAATAATAATATTCAGTTTAAAATATCTTTTGGTTATTGGTGGACCTTATTCATGCATATTTCTGGAGGAATAATATTTATTCTAATTCCTCTGTAGTGTAATGCTCCAATTTACTCTTATGATAAACTATCACTCATATTATATATGTAAGTCCAACACCCAGCTTTCCTGGGTCGAGTGACTTGGCAATCCAACCTAGATAGCTTGATGAGTTTAACACTGGAATGACCTGTATCACCCTGCAGTGCTGTAAACAGGTAATCCAGGTTGTCCGACCCGTGTCCCGTTTAAAAGCATGGGGGTTTCTGGATTTTGGTAGTTAGAGATGTCCTCTCCAAGTGCCGGCAAAACCATTCCACTGCACCCGTGGTTGCCCCTTTGGCTAGGCTTCTTAAGCTGAGACTTACTCAGCTTGAGCTAATCCACAGTTGCAGATCCTGGCCTCTTCCCTCCCAGAAAGCAAGGGCATCACACCCCTATTTCTGGAAACGTTGGCCATAAATGCCACTGCTCTGCCCCTCCCCAAATGCTGCAGCCTGTCAGTCAGGCTGAGACTGGGATACACTATAAGCATACTTGCAGATGGAGGGCTGCACATGCGCAGTACACCTCCTGTGCATGCGCAGTCCTCCAACAATTGGAGATGTGCGCTAACCATTGGGTTGGCCTACATCCTTCAATAAGGCTGAAAGAGTCTTCTTTTCTCTAATTTCATGAAATCCAATATCTGACTTAACGATACTGGATTAGAACCTCACTATACCCCTGCCTATACCTTCTAATATCCTACCTATAAACCTCTAAGGATGACACTAATTTGCGTACGCAGTCATACAGTAAATAGAGACTCCAGACTTAGAACATGTGGTTCCAAAGCACAAAGTATTATTCAAGTAAAAGTACAGTGAGTTACACGCTATTGATCCAGACACAATTCAGCACAAAGGAATTATACAGACCCAAGTACAGTATACATACACAGTGCTTCCGGACCAGTTGTTAGGCATCAGCAAGAAACCCCTCATCAATCAGCATTCAGCACGAAGACTAAAATCCCAGCGTTGGAGCACACATATTTATACCCCCCAGGAATAGACAGAACAATAGAGACGTTTGTTGCTGATGCCATTGGTTCCCATGATGGATGCATCTGTTACAGAGTGTTTAAAACGCTGGTTCAAATAAACACAACCCAACCTCCAACAACTGGGGGTCTCTGGCTTCCCGCCCCATGCAACATCCTAACAGTTGCTCATATAATATACATTTTGTTGCTTGAAGTCTCTGCGGTCCATAAGTTGAGAATGCATGATGCGATCTCCACACCAATAATACCGGAATTCTGCTGAAAGAGTACGCATCAGTACAATACCAAACACCGCTTATTTATCATGTATAAAACCCTGATTACTAAATAATCTTTATTTCACAGCGTTTACACTAAATGAACAAACTTAAATCTTATACCTTAAAGCTTATTAAACCTTTTATGTGAGTATATAATGTATGAGTATGCGGGGTTTGATATAAAGACGCTAGTTAACTTGGGACAGATGCGTGCGCATTTAGCTAATAAACAGATGCATTTGCTAATATGTGACTAGTTAACAGCGCAATTGTGCGTATTAATGTGTATATGAGAAATGGTGAAAGATGCAATCGCATGGTGTTAATAGTAATATCGCCATATGTACTTATGTGTGAGTTTACCTAAAATGGCGCTTTGGCGGCCATTCACAAAATGGCATCTTGCGATCTCATTTCCAAGATGGAGTATTGCGGCCAGTCTCAAGATGGCGTCGCTGCAATTCAATTGTATACTAATCTTGTCTCAGCCATTTATCCAGCTTCGACAGACTTTAGGGAGCACCATCCACAGCTTATTTTGTTGCATCCTTATGGCGCAATTGGCATTAATATACCTTTTTTTAATATATTTTTATTCATTAAACTTGTGTTTATTCTATCAAGCCATTATTCTGATCAATGTTTCAAAACTTTCTTAATGATTTTTATCCTTGACAAAAAAAATTGTCATAAATGTCCTACAGTACATATGGTTTTTATGTTGCATCATTCATTTCCATCTCCAGATGTATGATATGTTTCCGGTGCTGATGAGAATTATTCCTGGGCATCACCACAACATATATCATCTACTAAAGAAGCTCAATCAGTATGTAGAAACCAGAGTCCAAATTAACTTGAAAACTTTGGATCCTGAAAACCCGAGAGATTATGTTGACGCTTTCCTCATTAAAATGGAAAAGGTAAAGTGTAAATGTGTCCATAAGGACATCTCCAAGATAGATTTTATGGAATTATATAAAGAGAATAGATCAGTTTTAGAAAGGAAGTATACTATGACTATCGCAAGCAATACTGGGAGGAATTATGAGGATGTTGTATAGTATTAGGAGAACCATATTTGGAAGCAGTGCATGGTGTCATATGAACAGTTATACAGCTGAAAGTAAATAAAAAGGTAGTTTCTTCAGGTGTACAATTTCTATTATCCCAAAATTCTAATCTGTAGATATTTAAATGACCTTTATAACCAAAGCCAGACCACTGCTGCTGTTGCTCCCAGTGCAAATTCTCATATCTAAAACTTTAGACAGCTCTCTCATACCCTGAGAAAACTAGGAAAAATATTTATTGATTGTATAATACATGTATTTTTCTGTCTGAGAAGCAGCAACTGCAGCCAAAGAGAGTTCTAGAATAAATGTCTTAGAACAAAGTTTATTAGCAAAACAGGCTACTGTCTAGCTTAGATGGTATTTTAGGTAATAAATATGGATATCTGGGAAGCCTCTAGCTCCAATGAAGATGGTAAGTCACAAGTTTAGACAGTGCTCAAAGTGGGAATTAAGAGGTTGGGGTATGGCAAATGAATCTCTCCCCCCCTCCCCTTGGGCCCCTGCTTCCATATCACCCCATTGTACGTCTCACCCCCCCACTCTCCCTGCCTGCTCCCCTCTCTCACACCCTGCCCTTCTCACTAATTCCCTCTCTGTCACCCCCTATAATACTAACTGCCTGCCTCCCTCTGTCTGCCCCTCTCTCTATTCCCTCTCATATCCTCCCCTCTCTCTATTCCCCCTCACTACTTACCTCTGTCCTGCGCTCAGTGCGCTGCTGGAATGGAGCTGCCAGGACTCAGGAGTACCAGGGCCCACATTGCTGGTGCAGTTGTGCGAGCTAAAGAGAAGCTGCCACTTGGCAGCTTCTCATTGGCTGGCGGCCACGAGCCCTGTGATTGGCTGGCTGCCGCGAGCCCTGTGATTGGCTGGTGGCCAGTGTGTGCTGACTGTAGCCAGGACTGGATGCTTTGTCCCGGCTACATGCCAGCGTGTCTGCTGCCGCCGATCGAGATGTGTCCCCTGCGGGACACATCTCTACACATTTCCGCCGCTGTTCCAGCACTGGGATGCCATTCTGCATCCCAGCGCTGGTGCATTCTTTTCTGCGGCTAAAATGAAGTGGGGTCGGGAAGTGGCGGTATGTCATACCGCCGTATACCGCCCCACTTCGACCACTGAGTTTATACATTACTAGTTCTAGTGGACTTGTTTTTCCAAACTAATTTGAGAAACAACTTACGCAATTGAGTGAAGGAGAATCTGAGCACTTGAATAGAAAATGTCTAGAAGATATAAATCAACTTCAGTTCAATGTAACATACTGTATAAAAGGAGGACAATTCTCATTATAAAGAATATCATAAGCGCAAGTACTGTAAACATCAAGGTATTTTATTTTTAAGGAGCTTGAGTATAGAGAGGTGGAAATGTAAAAGAAGAATTTCTGTTTTGGGAAAATTGATGTTCTACCTCAACATGTGTCACTAAAAAAATGTTAAATAGGTACAGTATGCATAGATGAGCAAGAAGATGTCATGGTATGCAGAACATCATTAGCAAAGAGGTTTTATATATTTTGGCCCAAAAAAGATGTCCTTGAAGTCCAATTACCATGGCCAATGACTAGTACAAATATTAGAGACAAAAGAGGATTCTGAAAGGACAACCTTTATTGAAACTCTGGCCGAGTGAACTGATTGACTTCTTGAAGGGCATACAATTTCTTCAGTTTTAAACTTGAATTTATGCTAAGGGGCATATGTACTATGTGAATCTTCCAAACAGCTATGAATAGATGTCATTTATCATCCACTTGGCCCTCCTTCTAAGTGTCTTGACAACTGTGCTTCCAGGATCCCTTACTTTTCCTCAGATCTTCCCTCCATTATTTTAGGTGACTTCAGTACTGCAATCGCCACATAACCTTCTGTCTCTAAAATCCTTACCCTCGCATCTTTGTTTGGTCTCTTCCAATGGACCTCCTCACTATCCCATGTGAGTAGGCACTCACTTGATCTGGTCTTCAGTCACCATTGTGATATTTCTGATTACTCCAATTTCCCATCTCCCTCTCTGCCCATAACCTTCTCTCATTTAACTTTTCCCTCTCTCCTACTCCACTTCTGATTCCTAAGGCCATTTTTACTAAGTGTAACATTGATGTTGTAGATATGGTTTCCTTATCCTCCCTACTTGACTCACTCCTCTTTACTATTCTCTTTCTCCTACCCTGTTGTTCCAGCAATCACAACTCACCCTAGCAGATCCACACCTCAACCCTGGCATTTCAAATGCACCAGATACCTGCAAAAGTTTTCACAAACCGCTGAGTGATGATGGAGGAAATCATGCTCTAAGGCAGACTTCCTCCATTTCAAATTTATGCTCTCATTCTACAGTGTTGCCCTTTACCTCTTTAACAGTCATATTTCAAGAACTTCATCTTCTACCAGTCCTCAAACCCCCAGTACCTCTCTGCCACTTTCAACTCCCTACTCTGCCCGCCCCCTCCTCACCTTCCTCCTCACTCGCTCCCCTTGACTTTGCCACCTACTTTACATGTAAAATTGACTCCATAGATCAACATTACTTCCCACCAGAACCTCAGAAATCCACCCGTTCCTTTCCCTGACCAGAGCCCCACATCCATCTTTCCAACTCGGAATCTTTATCCCATATCTGAAGAGGAAGTCATGGCCCTCATATAGTCTTTCTTCTCTTCCACCAACCCCTTTGACCCTCTTCCCTCCTGCCTCACCCACTTTCCCTCTCCTTCTGCCTGTTCCCATCTTGGCCACCTCCTCTATATCTCCCTCTCATCAGGCACTGTATCTTCTGCATTCAAGCATGCCTAATACTCTCTCCAACTACCGCCTCATTTCTCACCTCCCTTTTGCCACCAAACTCCTTGAGCGTATTGTTTATAACCACTTTACTGCCTTTTTTTTTCTACCCACTCCTTCCTTTCAAACAAAAATAACACACACATACATTTTTCCCATATTACTCATCACATGCCTAATGATGAGAACAAAGACACTCTTGAAAATCAACAAATACCAAAATAACATTATAGAAGGAAGGAAGGAAGGGAGAATGTACATAGGGATGTGTAAGACATGCAGAAAGAATTAACACTCTGTGGAGTGAAAAATTTCAGAATATTTGAAAAACACTACAGTGGTAAAGAGGAGAAGTAAACGGCAATGATAAGGATCATATATATATATAATAAACTAAAGTGTATTGTTGTTTCAGATCAGTCCCTTCTGTTAGTACTTTGATATATGCTTCCCAAGCAGAGCTTCCTTCTGGAGACTTAATCCCTTTTGGCTGACAAATATGGAAGTCGCTTCCAAATTGTTGGTTGCTTGAGATGGCTTCCTTGCAGGCAATTCTTGTGTGGCTAAACCCAACTGATATGGGACACCTTTAAGGTATTTCTTCTGGGCACTTGGATATCTAGGGTGGCTCAGATTAAAGCTGGCCATAAGCAATAGGGTCGATTGACACTACATGATATTAGATTTTATTATCAGGCTGCACAGTTGGTGTAGATGAGAGATTTGGTGCTTGTGCTGGAGTGTGGGGATGCACATTTGTCACTGCTTTATTAGACTAGTATAATATTTACCCCTTTGCTGTTTCTACTTGCTATGTGCAGAGGGTTGTCCCACCCCATTACAAAAGGTAAGGTAGGTGGCCTATAAACCTCTTGGTCAGTTTGTCTTTGCTTGTATATTCAAAATTTTCCAATAAAAATACCTGATTTACAAAAACTTACAAAATCAAGGATTAATTATTATGTTGCTGAAAGTTTTAGCCAGATGGTCTAGAAATACTATGGGCAAAGAAAAAAATAGTATTAAACCCAAATATAAAAAGGAGAGGAGAGTTGTTATACTGGAAAGGGATTAGCATGATGAAGAAATAAAAATGCAGTTAAACATTAGTAATACATACTGTATAAAATATTTAAAAAGCTCCTACTTCCAGACTTCCGCTTCTGATGGCCATGGAGACAGCCACATGAGCTCTGAGCTCCATTGCCTGCTTGGCTAAATTTACTTTCACGGTCCTTCCCGGCCCTTGTTTACCTGCTGCACTTATCTGCCTGGCTGCCTGTTGCCCTTCTCCCACTGCACAGAGAGATTTTTAATCTATCACATGCCTTCCAAAGCTCAGAGGCTGAAAGCTGAGCACCAGCGGCAGCTTTCCAACATGATCGCGGCTCTAGAAAACACAGCCAATGCTGCAGATCTGCCACCTCCTACAACACCCAACACTCTGTCATATCCACTTGCTGTAGACACACCAGGAACTCCACTTCCTCTGAAATATGGAGAGATGGTTAAGTTCATCAATGAAACCACTGAGCCTATGTTTGCTGCAAAGGCAGCTTCCCTTACTCAGGCAGTTACTGATTTAAAGGGGCAGATACACCAAATTTCGACCACAGTATAGTTTGTGGAGCAAAGAATGAGTGATATGTTTCAGAATGTGTCCTTACTTAAATCACATACAACCAAGCTCCAGAAGTCCCAATACCACATCTGGTCTAAATTAGATGATCTGGAGAATCACTCCACTAGAAAGATCTAAATCTAGTGGAACTCCCAGAATCTGTAAAAGGGGCCCAATTACACCATTGTATTACTACCACCTTGCCTGAGCTTTTACATATTTGAGATGCTTGCACAGATCTGATGATAGGGCATGTACATCAGTTGGGACCTCAGAAATCCTGTGACTCTCTTAATTCTTATGATTTCTTGCTGTTTAAATTTTCTCCATAAGGAAGCTATGTGGTCTGCTTAAAAGAAGATATGTGATCTCCAGTGAATTGGCTTAAGCTCTTCAAATTCCAGGATTATCTTTCCCAGTTTACGAGAATATGCAAGGAGCTCCTGTCTTGTTAAGGATAAGCTAAACTTTGCTCTTCTTTCCCGACAAGACTAGGACTATATGAGGAGGACTCATTAAAAGATTTCATGAATGCTCCAGATGCAGCTGCATATTTAGATGAAGATGCTGTGGAAAAAATGGCTTTGCTGATACATGTTCTTCACAAGTTCCAGATTGATGGATGTATTTTGTTCACTGGCAATACATGCCACATTTACATAATTCAAAGTGGCCTGCTGCTACTGTACCTCCAGTGCACATCTTACTGAGGTCCTTAGTAATTTGTATAAATCCGTATACTCTTATCCATTCATCGATGCTATAGCTAAGTCTAATTTTTGGTACATTTTTACCTATGCCAACTAGATACTACTTTGGTTGAACCCCTCTATGCCCCCATAACAATAGAAGAACTCTGGTTTGCTATTAAAGCTTGAAATCAAAAGCCCTGGGCCCTGATGGCTTTATAGGTGATATGTACAAAATTCTCACTGATAGAATTGTAGATTCCCTACTAGGTGTTTTTAATCATATTATTGAAAAATGTGCTATTCCCCAATATTTCAGTTCAGCCCTTCTTAGGTTCCTCCAAAAACCTGGTAGAAATCCAGAACTCCCAGATTCATATCTCCCCATATCCTTGTTAAACATATACTACAAGATATTGACACAAATTTTAGCAAATTGCCTTAGACTAGTCCTTCCTCATCTTTTACATACTGACCAAACAGAATTTATTTGGAGTTGTCACTCTACCTGTTGAAAAGTCCTGTCTGTGGCTTAATCACTGTGGGGCTGCAATAACTCTAATTCTAATCTATTATTTGCTTAGATGGCAAAAAGGCTTTCAACCTTGTGACACGGGAACATTTTTATGAGGTTCTTTCCCAGTTTGGCTTTTCAGCAGACTTTATAAAAATGTTACAAGCACTGTATATAAACCCTTATTCTGAAGTTTTATGTAACTGGTGTTTTTCTGACCCCTTTGCTATTTGTAGGACATGTTGAGGATGCCTATTATCCCCTCTTTTATTTGCTATCGCGATTGAGCCCTTTGCAATAGCGCTGCATGCCCTTTCTGATATCTCTGCTATTTCAGTGGGCTCGATGGAAACAATAAAATAGCATTCTTTGCTGATAATATGCTTATTTTTGTATCTAACACTGCAGTCTCTATACCAGCCATTTTGCAATCAATCCTTCTCAGGATATAGGATTAATGATTTCATTTTTCAAACTGTGCCCTGTTCCTTCTATCTTCTACAATTCTTTGAGTTCTCTTTTAAAATATTTAGGAGTACTTATACCCCCTAATCATGAAGATATTTATATTTATAAGGTTAATTTTTCTCCTTTTGTTATCTAAAATTGCTAAAAATGTAGATTGCTGGCAGCATTTTCCTTTGTTTTTACTGAATCAAGCGACTGCTCTAAAAAGTATTATTTTCCCAAAAATGATCTTATATTATACAAATGTTACCAGTACCTCGCTTTTTTTCTACATTTTTTTGTTTGGGGAAAAGATCTCATATTTCCATAGTAAACTTCTGCCTTCAATGAAATAAAGGAGTCCTTGCAATTCCGGAAATACAAACTTTCACTCAAGCGGTATTCTTTAGATATTCAGTATATCTGATTGGTTGTTATCTCACTCATGCTAAACAAACATACTGCTAGAAGAAGCCTTAGTTCTACCCTACTCATTAGGAGCTCTTCTATGGTATACGTTCAGGAAGCGGGCGGATGCAATGCCAACCGCCGGCTTCCCGACTGCTTAATCCAAGCGAGGGTTAAATGACAGGCATCTAAATCTAGACGCCTGTCATTTTACTGATGCCAGGAGACCGGCGCCCAGCATCCCGATTGAAGGGATGTTGGGTGCCAAGCGCGGACAGCCATGGGGGGGAGGGTTAGGTTTAGGGCTCCTGGTGGGGACTTAGGGTTAGGCACCCACCCAGGAGGTTAGGGTCAGACTAGGGGAAGGGGGGATTTGGGTTAGGCACCCCAGGGGGAGGTTAGGGTTAGGCACCCCCAGGGGACTTAGGTTTAGGTGGCAGAGAAGGGGGGTAGGTTTAGGTACTTAGAGGGGGGATTAGGGTTAGGCACATGGGTGGAGGTTAGGGTTAAGCACCCTAAAGGAGGGTTAGGGTTAGGAGGTATCCTCAGCTAAGTACAATATCTTATTTGGTTATACCTATTGATCGCAGCCCCAGATTAATAAAATATTCTCCAGTGATTCTACATCCTCAAAATATATCCTAATCTGTGGGAATCATTATTGCACACCTGCTATGACTAATGTATATTTTTCTTGCTGGAAGGAGAAAGGTATTCTACTGTAGCTATGGAGGATGTTTTTTGACCTGGGTGGAACTCTCCTCTCATTCCAACAGCTCCAAGAAGTTTCCCACCAAATAATTTTATATATCTACAGATCCAATGTTTTAACCAATCATTATTTCCCCCTGTATTTTTATTCTCAGGTAATGACACACTACTGGCTTTATTAACTTTGGTAAAGTCTATTTCTTATAAAACTAAATATTTATGTTGTGATCTTTAGCTGTAGCTTTAGATACGCTATGGTCGACTACACATTCCCACTGGAATTTAGATTTTCCACACGTTTCCTGCTGTTGAACAGTTGTACAATATGGACCTTCCATTAAAATATCTTCCCTCAGCATCACTACAGGAAGTGCACCTTCACACTTGTCATAGAGCATATATTTTGCAAGGCCAATGTATGCATATAGTACCTGATGAACCAGGGCATTTTAGAAATGGAGAGCTCCTACCGCTATATTTTTTCATAACATTTGGGTCTGTTATAAGATCAGACGTCTCTAGAATAAGGTGCTCTTATTCCTTATTAACACTTTTTCACTTAATCTCCATTTAGATCCTTTAGCCTTTTTAGGTGCAATTTTTAGTAATTGACAATCCTTAATGGCACAAAGCATTTAATACCGTTTATTACTGTAGTGGTTACCATTGCAAAAATAGTAATACTAATTAATTGGATTTTCAAATCTGTCCCTCTTTTAGGGACAGTTAAATTAATTCTTACAAAGATGCTCTATTTTGAAAGACAATCTACATTACCACATGTGGAGAAAGGTGCTCCTCAATTTTATAACAAGTTAGTTCCTCCTTGATTTTAATGTTAATATTAAATAGAAATATTTACACAGTAGATCAGTTTAATATAATATGGGAATATTAATAAAAAATATGCAAAAAAACTTCTATGCTGTAGAGTAAATTAAGTCCCTACAGCTATAATGATGCTCATAACAATAGCAATGTCAAAAAAGTAAATAGAAAAAAAACTAGTCAGCAACTATTGTATAATGTACAGTAACCTAGAGTAAGGATCTAAGAAGAAACATATATATGTTTAATGGGCTTATCTTAACCCTATATGGTTCTCATCATAACAAAATAAAATTATTAATGCAAGAATGATAATATTGATGGTAAAATTAGTCTTTATAGATGGCTAAATTAATATTTTTTGAGACATTATAGAGAGATGGGAGGTTTAAGCAAGTAAGGGGAGCAGTTACTAAGGGCCAATTGTAATAGGGTGTCTGTTTTGGTAAATTGCGAGTTTGGTGCTAAACTCGCAATTTTTCACAACTCTCCAATGTAATAGGGTGTCTGTTCACTAAAACTCGCATATTTCAGAGTTACTAAAACTCTCCATTCTCAAACTCGCATCCAGATGTTTTCACATTGAAAACAATCAACTCGCCCAGTGTAATAGAGTGTCTGTTTCAGACTCGCAAAAAAAAGATTACCAAAAGTCCCCAAATAATAGACCTGCTTCAGGCTAGCGAGTACATCCTGAGCAGGTCAGATAACACAGAAACATGCACATATCCATGAGATATGTACATGTTTCTGTGTGTACTTATGCAAAATGTTTTTAAATTTTAAAAAATTACGTGCACCCCCTCCCCAAAAGCATAACCAGCCCCGGGCTTTATAAAGCCTGTTCTGGTTCTAAAAATACAGGGGGCAAAATGCGTAGGAGGCCCCTGTATATTAAGAACCAGCACAGGGCTTTGTTGAGCTGGTCCTGGTTCTGGAAAATCAGGGGACAAAACAAGTAGGGGTCCCCTGAAAATTCCAGAACCAACACCGAACTCTGTCTAGTGGGGGGATAATGCCACAGGCAGGGAAAACCTTTAACCGGTTTCCCCAGCCAAAGCATTATCCCTGTCCACTAGTCAGTCCAGGCCGGGGATCCCTGGGGAGTCTCCAGGGCACCCCAGGCCTAGACTGATAGCCCGGGGCTATCCCCGGCACCCTATGCCCATGGGTGCCGGGTTGATAGTGTTAGTGTAAAGTGTAAAAATAATGTTTCCATATTGACTTTAGTTGTAGAACCACAAGTAGCAGCAAGCCTCCCCTGCATGCTGGTATTTGGAGAACCACAAATACCAGCATGCGGGGCATTACGGGCCCGCTGGCACTTGTAGTTCCACAACTAAAGAAATACGTAAATAAATAAACATACACCGTGAAAGTATAATTTTAACAAAACATACATGCACACTCACACATACTCACCTAGTATCAGAAGTAATCCATAGGGGTGTACCTGAAAAAAAAAATCCATACTCACCTTTCCTATGCGTCGATCACATCCACTGGCAATCCAGGGGTTAAAATAAAAAAAACGCAAAAAACACGATCCATGCCGGACTGAGCAAAGGTATGTGTGTACACATACCTTTGCTCCGTGTAAATGACCGGGGCACACGTGTGCCCCGTCAGTGAAGGGGCCGCCAGCCAATCATGGAGCATCTCCGTCAGAGCAGCTCCCTGATTAGCTGAATGCGGCCAGCCTGTGTCTCCCATAGACTTCTATGGTGAGAAATCCCCATTGAAGTCTATGGTGGGAACCGCTACATCGTAGCTGCAAGATTAATTGAGGTTAATCTTGTGGTTACATCAATGATACAATGTCCGGCATGGATCGTGTTTTTTGCATTTTTTTATTTTAACCCCTGGATTGCCTACTTGGAGAAGTGGACGTGATCTACGCATAGGAGAGATGAGTTTGTTTTTGTTTTTTTTCAGGTGAGTATGTGTGAGTGTGCATGTATGTTTTATTAAAATTATACTTTCACGGCGTATGTTTGTTTATTTACGTATTTCTTTAGTTGTGGAACTACAAGTGCCAGCGGGCCCGTAATGCCCCGTATGCTGGTATTTGTGGTTCTCCAAATACCAGTATACAGGGAAGGCTTGCTGGTACTTGTGGTTCTACAACTAAAGACAATATGGAAACTTTATTTTTACACTTTACACTATCAACCCGGCACCCATGGGCATAGGGTGCTGGGGATAGCCCCAGGCTTTCAGTCTAGGCCTGGGGTGCCCTGGAGAGGGGTACCCCTTTATTGGGGGGGTACCCAACTCCCCAGGTATCCCCAGCCTGGACTGACTAGCGGTCAGGGATAATGCTTTAGCCGGGGAAACCGGTGAAAGGTTTTCCCTGGCTGCGGCATTATCCCCCCGCTAGAAAGAGTTCGGTGCTGGTTTTGTAACTTTCAGGGGACCCCTACTCGTTTTATCCCCTGATTTTCAAGAACCAGGACCAGCTCAACAAAGTCCTGTGCTGGTTCTTAATATACAGGGGCCCCCCTATGCATTTTGGCCCCTGTATTTTTAGAACCAGAACAGGCTTTATAAAGCCCGGGGATAGTTATGATTTTGGGGAGGGGGTGCAAGTTTTTTTTTAAACACAAACAGAAGCCTTCACGGATCTTACTGATCTGTGATGGCTTTTCTAAAACTCGCACCTTTTAATGCTACTCGCATTAAAAGGTGTCAGTTTACATAGTCCTAAACTCGCCTAAACTCGCAAATGCAGTAGCCTCAAGCTGAAAAGTTTGCAGGCTATTGAATTTGCGAGTTTCAGTACAAACTCACACTTTTTAAAAGTGCGAGAAAGTGCGAGTTTGTACTGTTACTAAAACAGACTACCTATTACATTTGGCCCTAAGAGTCTTGGAAGGTGTTTTAGGGCATAAAGGGTGCGAAGTAATAGGAAGATTTTTGAAATGTATCCGCATACACCTAGCATCTATGCCAAATGACAAGAGACATTTGGAGTGACTGTGCATTTCTGGGACTAGTAGCATACTGTACTTTTCTTTCATTTTCTGCCACTTGGGAGACCTGCACATTTGCAGTACACATCCTGCACATGCTCAGGTCTCATAATCGCACACAGATGTACAAATGTCGCACATCAAATCGATCAGTATTATCTAGCAATGTAGTTTTGTCACTCCCAGTTGTTTTATTTAATGTGAAGCAGTTACTAATTTTACATTAAAAAGATGCACATTGCAGAGAAAATTAGGAGCTCAAAAACGGTCATTCCACTTTAAACAATAAATACAGATTCTAAGCAAATCTTCAAAGTGTGTGATGAAAGCTTAAATGAAGGCACCAAACTATATACATAAAGCTGATGAAGAAATAAGACTTGTTATTGTATTATAACACAATCCAAAATCCTACATGACCAGTATCAGCTGATCAGCAATTATAATGTTCTGGAGATCTATTCAATATCACTTAATTTCAACATACAAAAGCAAGGGAAAATTTACATTTTCACCTGCTATTGTACAAATTAAGTTTTGGGGCCATTCATCAAAAAGGTAAAAAGGTAATGCATGAGATATCACAGATATCTCCTGCTTACCTTTCTCTCACGATATGGCCCTTTGTCCCTATTAGAGGTGAGTGATTCGGATTCTGTGGAATCTGAACCGCTCCAAACATAGGGGATCCGAGTCCACACGAACTCTGTTCGGGTGTTCCCCGCCTGACTCGGATCCCCGTTTGGGGCCAAACGGCGGCCGTCTGATGTCAGATTCTCTCGAGAGAATCCGACATCAGGGCTCCTCGAGTGTAGGGCAGAACGCTGTGATAGCGGTCTGCCCTACACAGACACAAACACACAGCCGCCAGTGGCAGCTGTGTGTTTGTTACAGCAGCCAATGAGAGTCACACAGACTCTCATTGGCTGCTGCACAGAGGGAGCCGGCTGAGCTCACTCATGAGCTACATTTTCCGGCTCCCTCCTCGGCGCGTGGATACAGCGGGAATTCAGGTAAGTTTTTTATTTTTTTTATGTGTGTAAGGGCCGTTGGGCGCTACTGTGGGGCACAGCTACAGGGGGTCATACTACTTGGGGGGTCTGCTACTTGGGGGGGCATACTACTGGGGGGGCACACTACTGGGGGGGCCATACTGCTGTGGGGGCCTGCTACTGGGGGGCATAATACTGGGGGCCATACTACTGGAGGGCCTGCTACTGGGGGGGCATACTACTGGGGGAGGCCTGCTACAGGGGGGCTGCTACTGGGGGGGTCATACTACTGGGGAGCCTGCTACTGGGGGGGGTCACTTACTTGGGGTGCATACTACTGGGGGGCATAATACTGGGGCCATAATACTGGGGGCCTGCTACTGGGGGGCCTTCTAATGGGGGGCATACTACTTGGGGGGCCATACTACTGGGGGGGCCATACTACTGGGGGGCCATAATACTTGGGGGGCCATACTACTGGGGGGCCATACTACTGGGAGGGCCTGCTACTGGGGGGGCATACTACTGGGGGGCATACTACTGTGGGCATTGTGTAAAAGGAGCACTACTGTGGGCATTGTGTAAAAGGGGCACTACTGTGTGTCGTAACATAAATAAGAGACACTACTTTATGGTGTAATGTGAATCAGGGGCACTATGTGTGGTGTAATGTGAATAAGATTGTGCACTGTGACTCCTTGGGCCATAGCCTACTTTGAAAACAAGTACTCTGATTCTGCTGGCCGTACCCCACTGGGTGGGTGCACTAGTTTTCATTTCTGCCACTGCTATGTGGCAGTGTTTCATAGATGTGCTTTATTCTGTGGTGTCTGTGTCATTGTGCCGCTGCTATGTCGCTTAGTAACCAGTCAGCTCACTGCAACCTTTGGCAAATAATGTTGAAAACAATATTATAAGCTGTGAGGTGTTCTTAATTTACTGGAAATTAATGTTATTGAGGTTAATAATACTGTAGGAAGAAAAAAAAAGACCAATTTATGTGATTATAGCTTTTTTTGTAAATTTTTGTAAAAAACTCCAAATCCAAAGCCAGTCACCGCAGTTTGGCAAATCCAAATCCAAATCCAAAGCCGGACGATGAATTAGAACCAAATCCAAATCTGGGAAAAATGGTCCGGCGCACATCCCTAGTCCCTGTACACTAGTATGGGACATACCTGCCGACTTTCTGGTTGCTCCTTCCAGGAGGGAGCAGCCAGATTGGCAGGACGGGGGCGGGCGTGGCCGGGACAAGGTGGAGTGGCTGGGTGGGTGACAGCACTTGTGGGCATGGTGGGGGCGGGGTCACACGATCACGTCAGTTTAGCCCTGCCCCCACTACACAATGCCGATGAAATAGGCATTGTGAAGCAGGGGGCAGGGCCAAAATTATGTGAATCGTGTCACCAGGGGTTGCAGGGGATATTGCGGGGGAGATAGGAGGGGTGGGTGGCAGCCGGGACAATTGCTTGCCTTCCCGGGAGGTCGGGAGCGGTACCCGATTTTCGGTAGGCTCCCGACCAAATCGGGAGGGTAGGCAAGTATGGTATGGGGACCTCAGTTCATCAAGCTCCAAAAACACAATATTTTCAGAGCTTGACTGTGGGAGCATTCGTCATCTTCAGATGGTGTTCACTCCTGCACACATTGCACTCCCAGCTCCTTCCCTATGGGAAGAGGTTCCAGATTGCAAAGAGGGATCCTTTTGGATCCCTCCACCCCTGTCTGTGTCTTTCTGCCGGATGCCAGGGCTTTGTGTGCACTAGCACTGCTGAGTCAGCCTCGGCAGTGTTCAGTTTCACTGTGAAACTGTTCAGGGAGACAGCTGAACTATGAGCCTGATTCAGTAAGGATCGCAACTGTGATTACAAATGCAATTGGCCAATTGTGGTGTCCTGTGCATGCTTATGCATCACAGTGCCCATGCGCAAACCATCCACTGCGATTGGGACTGCGATCACAGTGACTACATAGACCCATCGCAGAGTGATTGACAGGAAGTACCATTTGTGGATGGCGACTGTAGGGGGGGGGTCTGCAAAACAAAGACATGCCAGTGCGTTTGAATGCAGTTGCATAAATTATCCACTGCAATGCCATACACAACCTGAACTCTCACTGCATACAGGAAGCTTACCAATTTCTGAGTAAGGTCTGACCTTGTACAAGTGTGTGTATGAGGCTCCATTAGTTCTCGATGTTACTGGTGGTTTCGCAGTCTTGCTAAGTATTACGGACGTAGGTAAGGTGGGCATCCTTATGTCGTGCTGTGAGGTCATAGTGATCTCAGTGGATTATCATATCATCGCAGTGAGACTGTGCGCGGAATCACAGTTGCAATGCATACTGAATCAGGCCCTATATTTGTTAATATGAGACAAAAATCCAGTCTCACTGGGAGAGATGCAAAACATGGGTAGGTCATTTGTCTTCTAGCTTAAAGTTATTCACAGACAGAGAAAGAGAATGTATAATGATGAGGTTAGGAGAAGTAATAATAATCATTACAGGAAGCAATTATATGGAGTAATAGTATGTATGTGTTGAAGTTCTATTGTTGATGCCTATGACGTAAATTGGAGGGGTTGTTTGTTTCTCAAGGATACACCATGGACATATAGTATATATTTAAAGTGTTTATGGACACGGACAGTTTCATTAATAACGTTAACAGAGTCTTTTCATTGCATCAATGAAATTTATCAGTGCATTCTCTTTACTTCATCAGGAGAAAGTTAACCCACACAGTGAATTTAACATGAAGAATTTACTGGCAAACACATTACAGATCTTCTTTGCTGGGGTGGAGACTGTCAGCACAACTCTGACCTATTCGCTCTTAGTTCTTCTGAAATACCCTGATGTCCTTGGTAAGAGGCAATAAATTCCTTTATCTTTTATGGTAAGCATCATCACATTGAACACTAGGTCTTTTATTTCAAAACCGTTAAATAATTTTACTGCAGATCAATTATGTTTACTTTGTATGACTCGAGCACACAGGTGCAGTGATGCAGGATGTCTTTGGGCAACAGTGTATTAATAAGAGAATCAACTGAGACATGTTACTGTACCTACTGTAATGTCTCTGGTGATCTCATATCACTATGCTGATGTGATACGTATTGGCTCCTGTGTGGCCATTGTGCGCTTTCACAAAGAAATGGAAGATCTCTGTGCATGTGAAAAGGATGTCCTGGAATGACAGCAGGACCTGTAACTAAGCACTAGGCAATTTTTATTTGCTGTGTGTATTAAGACAAGCAACAAAAAGCTCAGCTTAGTAAGCCAGCTATGGTGTTGGCATTACTGAGAAACCAAAGGCGCCACTGGAGAAATCCTGATTTCTGCATGGACTGTCCTTTAATACATGTGAAAAAGCAGTAATAATTAGAGATGTGCAGTTCGGTTTTAATCGGATATGTTCAGATCTCAAAAACGGCATCATATTGGCTTATCCGGCTGTTACATGTTTTGGATTGCCAATAAAAGACATCTGAACTAATCTGAAATTTTACCGATAAGAACCGAATAAAACAAACTCTCACATCTCTAATAATAATCCCTTGTTTCTGTGAAAATATACTTCCATTTCCATAATATCCTATAGTGTTTTTACTTAAAATTAATGCTCCTGAACGCTGCAAGCAACACTGGAATTTATTTATACTAAAATGGGTTCTTAGAATTTCTATTAAAAAAAAAAAAAAATATATATATATATATATATATATATATATATACATACTGTATATATATCATTTTTTTCGGATTCTCAATGACAAATGTGTTTAACAAGATTTGGGATTTGATCCTGCATGAACCGGTTTGGTATTCAGCAAATTTTGGTCACTCCTGGGGTCCTCATGAAACTAGCAATAAAATGGCATAATATTAATTAATAGAAATTGTGGAATTGTTAGAAAACTCAATATCCATTTAAAACATTTGAAATAAAAATTCTAAATTTAAGAAACTGACATTATAAATGATTTATTTGTTTACCTATAAAAATATTCTTTATATAGATTTTCTTGCAGAGGAACGGTGATTGGATACTGCACACATGTGTGCGGCGTCTACTCAGTGCCAAGAGAGGCTGGGGGCAGCCAAGTAGCTCGGTGATTGCTGTGGGAGTGATGTGCAGTCATGTCCCTGATTTAATACAAAATGGGAGCGTGGCACAAAGGTACATATATGACTTTCTGGTTCCTTCCTCCCAAATGATAGGAAGTACGCTCACATCAGCTGCTTGCCTTGGCCTTGTTTCCTGATTCTGAACCTGCTTACAGTCTGCCACCTGCCTTAACCAGGATTCTGACTGCTCTTTCGGTCTGCGGCCTGCTTGGACATTTAAATTGGAGTTGCACCTGCAAGACTGCACTATGCCTTAACATTTCCATACACCTAGACCAGAGGTGTATTAATGCCATAGAGTCCCATGTATAGTATTTTATTTCCTGCTGCAGCACCCCACTTTCTGCTAGTATACCCATCTTTCATTGATATCTTCATACGGTGGCACAAACTGTACACTGAAGATTTCAAAGGCATTGGCATAGCCCAAGAGCCTTGAATCTGCATATGTAGCAACAAGCTACCACTGAACTATCAGGATACTCACAGGTCTCTCTCCTTTATATCGCTAATATCTTCTTCCTCAGATCTCGACCCACATGTTCCCCTATTGCTCTTCCTTCTCACTCAGAAAAGGTGTCCATTAACTAGAAATTTGCAGGTTTGGTTCCCAGATAACTGATATACACCAAATTTAGGGGTTCTGAGATAAACAGAGTCCCGGATCGGTTCTGCAGTTAGTTCGGAACTTGGATTTAAAAGCAAGCATAATATGCGAGCGAGTGTTTGAGTACATGGGCAGAGATTGATTGGCTAGCTCATAGCCTATGCTCATATTATGCTTGCTGATTGGACATCAGCTCCTTATCTAGCAGTAAGCCGTATCATTTCCTGGTGATCAGGTGACCAAGCCTTCCCGGCGAAACGCGCGTCCGTTCAAGTGCTCATAGCAGCAAGGACCTCATGCGCACCTCATTGCAGCCCTACAGGAATAAGACTTTACCTACAGGTATCTTTCTATCGCTCTATAAGTGCTCTCTCATCTAAGTCCCTAGCGCTTGACTCCCCCTGCAATGCCAATTGGTATCAGGGGAGAGACGCAGCTATTTTCTCAGACAGCAGAAGCGCTGTCTGTTGTTTCATCTGGCATATACGCTGCTGTCACTCTCTCATTCCCTATTTGATCCAGAGAGGGATAGCAGAAGTGACGCTGCATCCATTTATTCCAGATCTTACTTTTTTCATTACCATCTCTGGTTTAGGCATTTGATATCCTCATATAATAACCAATTTTGACTGTGATTTTTTTTATGTCAAATATAAATGAATGCAGAATTACGATACAGTACACCTAAACTAGTAAAGTCATTGCTGGGACCTTATGTGATTTCACTAACCCTATTCTTTAATCAGGTGACAGAGACTCTTCATTTGTATGCTGACTCAATATGTTTATTGAGACTTTATAATTACTCACCTTTATTGTGCCTATAACTTGGGTGTAATTTTTATTTACCCCATATTATCTCGACGTGGTATATGTCATAAAAACCACATTTAGAACCCTAGCACTGTTTAAAAAGGTGGTTATATGTGTCATTTGTCCTATATGATGAATAAGAACTATTGAACGGGTTTTCTCAACTACATTATCTTACCTGTATTTTTGATTTTGTTAAAACTAGCTCACCAGGCTGCACCCAATTGAGGGTACTTACACTTATCTAGGTTCCCATATTAAGATGTATTGAATCATTACAATTGTACTTAAATCTTTAAGGTGGTCTGTCTAGTTTCTCTGTGAACTTTCATTTGAGAACTAGAGATTTGAGGTCCTTCTTATATATTCGCCCATATTACCTTATTAAGATTATATGCATATGGTTGCTCATTAACTTGAATATCTACTCACATTAAGTTAATTCTTCCTGTGTATTGACAGTGATTACAACATATATATATATATATATTACATATCAATTGTCTTTGCAACCATTGATTGCATCATATATAAGGTTTTTATTAATTGTTTTTTGATCCTGGTTAACAATTACTCTTTTCATCTCTCTCACACACCCTTTGTGGGTGTTTATTGTGTCATTTGTTATTTGCAATACATTGTAATTACTACTAGGAGAGAGTCTTATTTTAGGTAAGAATAAATGTTAAGTTTTAATTTATTTCATCATATCACTTTCAGATTGTTTATATTACTTATATTGTTTTTCTCAAGGGTGCCCCACCCTAGGCTTTTTTTTTGTCTTTTTTTGGATATACTTCTATGCTCTCTAAATAGAAATATCTCTAAACCCCCTTTTATGTGTCTTACACAAACTGTGTGGGTGCACCACCAACCTGGAGTCATCCAATGAATTTGACAGTTGGGATAGACCTAAATGGTGGTTTTTCTATGTATCTATTGAATACTGCATATTGATAATCATTATTTTAAAATTATAATGAACTTGTGCGGACCTGTACTTTATACTTTGTATATGTATCAAAGTCAACAATCAAGAGAAGACTTCACAAGATTGAATATAGAGGGTTCACCACAAGATGTAAACCATTGGTGAGCCTCAAAAACAGGAAGACCAGATTAGAGTTTGCCCAACAACATCTAAAAAAGCAATTACAGTTCTGGAACAACATCCTATGGATAGATGAGACAAAGATCAACTTGTTCCAGAGTGATGGGAAGAGAAGAGTATGGAGTAGGAAAGGAACTGCTCATGATCCAAAACATATCACCTCATCATTGAAGCATGGTGGTGGTAGTGTCATGGAAATGGGCATGTATGGCTGCCAATGGAACTGGTTCCCTTGTATTTATTGATGATGTGACTGCTGACAAAAGCAGCAGAATGAATTCTGAAGTGTTTTGGGCAATATTATATGCTCATATTCAGTCAAATGCTTCAGAACTCATTGGACAGCGATTCACATTGCAGATGGACAATGACCCGAAGCATACTGCAAAAGCAACCAAAGAGTTTTTTAAGGCTAAAAAGTGGATTGTTGTGCAATGGCCAATTCAATCCCCTGACCTAAATCCGATTGAGCATGCATTTCACTTGATGAAGACAAAACTGAAGGGAAAATGCCCCAAGAACAAGCAGGAACTGAAGACATTTGCAGTAGAGGCCTGGCAGAGCATCACCAGGGATGAAACCCAACGTCTGGTGATGTCTATGCATTCCAGACTTCAGGCTGTAATTGCCTGCAAAGGATTTGCATCAAAGTATTAAAAAGTGAAAGTTAGATTTAGGATTGTTTAGTTTGTCCCATTACTTTTGGCCCCTTAAAAAGTGGGAGGCACATATAGAAACCGTTGAAATTCCTACACCGTTCACCTGATTTGGATGTAATTACCCTCAAATTAAATCTGAAAGTCTGCAGTTAAAGCACATCTTGTTTGTTTCATTTCAAAGCCATTGTGGTGGTGAATAGAGGCCAAAATATGAAAATTCTGTCAATGTCCCAATATTTATGCAGCTGGCTGTAAATATGTCACAGCAATTTACCATGGGGTTGGCGGGGCTTAAATATGCAAAAAGTCCAGCCCTGTCCTCCCTATCACCGCCCACCTGCTTCTTCTCCCCGGGCTTCTCCAGGGGAGTAAAAATATGTAGGCGAGTATGACCTTATATGTGTATCTCATCTATGGTAAACCCTATTATCTGCATTTATAATGCTTAGGTATTCCCCCTTATCTAAATAAGCTAAACTTAAATGTTGCCATTAGAAAACTACTGCTTTCCACATGTCAGCACATTTCACACATATATTGAACACAAATGACATAAATAGTAAATAACTTTATTTTTCAGGAACACCTCTTTGCAGGATTTCCAAAGTAGGTTTTTTTTTCTGGAACTCCTTTTACAGTAAATGATTAGCTATCATATTTAAATTCACTGCTTAATTTAACAGTTTTGCAGAACTGCACAACTTCACTTAGAATTTCCTAAAAACGCTCTTGCAAGGTGTTATTTACCAAATAAGACAATAACATGTAATTTCAAGAATAAATAACACAACTTACATTATTTTACCACAATACAAACTTAATCAAGAATAACCCAATTTATCTTATTTGTACTGCAATATAAAACCCTGGCTGCAATTAGAAGTTTCTCAGGCCATGAATTAGGTTAACCTTGTTGGTGCACATGTTTTTTTTCTATTATTATTGCAGTGAATCCTGAATGGATAATAGCTGACTAACTGTCACAGTAGTAAGGAAGCTAAGATTTGGTTGTATGGAGGAATTACTGTCTCTTTTTTTTATAGAAGTACTGCAACTCATTCTAGGGATCTTACTTGAGATACAGTACTACTTGTTATGGTTTTAGTATTCTGCAGATCCAGCCTGGGACCCTTGAGTAGGACTGTAGTGCACAGGAAATGTGGAAGCTTGATGATACTGACTCATGATTCTACATAGGAGAATAGGCACACTAGTAACTATGTTGGAACCATGGACTGGTCAAATGCACGGCTACAGAAGTAGAACCAGAGTTAACAGTCCAGATCCTCTGGGCAGCCCCTAGCCCAGAGCCACATAAAGGCTTGTGGGGACCTTTGGGCTAAGAACTGGAAACCAATGAGGAACTCAGGTACTTAGAGTCAGATTAGGTTATACAGCTTATAGGACACCTCAATGTACAGACCATATTCTGCACACTGAACTCTAGCCCTCAAAACTACACCCTACTCAGAACCAGCCCAATAGCACACAGCACAAGAAAACCAATACAAGGTCAGACAATAGAATAGCCATTTAACCTGAAGTGAACCACAGAGCATGGAGTTAACAGAGTACTCTCCTAATAGTAGTATCCAGCAACACCAGCATAGAGCAGGATATACAGAGATGGTACAAGTGGTGATACACAGCAGCAGACAAGATGATCCTCAGATGCACACATCAGCTCGGTAAGCAGGAGGGTAAATCTGTATGCAATGTGGAAGCTGCAGTGCTGGCAGATGACGATGATGCACACCAGCAGTTGGAATGCAGGTAACGGCTCTCAGAGAGCAGCACTGGATAGCAGAGTAGCCCACACTGTAACAATAGAATTCACTGGAGACAAGACAACAGGACACAAGGAGTGAGACCTGGAGCCAAGTACTATACTTGGAAGGCAGAAATTGTTTAGGCAATGGGTTGAATCCAAGGGTTGGATTATATAGGGAGTGGTGAATTGTCATTGGCCTGGCTGACTAGGTGAGCACACAGGTGCATCAGACAATTACAGGGAATTGTCTCTGAGAAGTTTTGAACATGGAAATACATTTTTCAGTCTGTATGGGGTGCTAAGACCCCAATCCGTGATACTATTGTATATCAGCTGTCCAGTTCCAATATAATTACTGGCTACCAAGTTGCAAAGCCCAGTACTTGGCCTGCTAGCAGCAATAGGTTTCTAGATTACCTCTCTCCTATAATGAGTCAGCTTTGTGTAAAGTCAGTATGCAGCATTTATATAGCTACTTCACTCTCCTCTATCTGGGGTCACTCATATTTAAAGAAGCCATATTGTAGTTCTCAGTATTGCTGCTGTAATGCTGGCTGTCTACCTAATACATAATATAGAGGTATAAAGCTTTAGTTCCCTCCTTTACTTCAATGTCTGTATAATAGCAGGTCAGCAGCTGGGACTGGTGCTGGTTCTGATATAAGAGGATGGCTGTTCCCCCCACCACTACCTATGCAATTGGTGCTAGGTCAGAAGTGAGTGGGCCGGCAAGCTATGGAAGGCTAATGGAGCTACCTTGGTTACCTTAGGGCTTTTGCTGTTCCACTGCTAGGCTCATCACTCTTGGTCTGGCTCCAACAGGGCATTTCTCAGTGCCAAAAATAGCCTGTCCTATTCACAGCTGTACTATGCTGTGCTGCACTGATGAACAGTCTCTCTGGATGGTTTCTGTATTGGCCCAGTCTCTCTACCCAAAGCCTGGCACACCTCTGGTCCTGCTGTAACTCCATCCCCGAAACAGCACTGCAACACACCCTGACAGGAGAGCTGTCCAGACCAAGATCCTTCTCCTCATGTAAGTCTACAAAAGAGCTGTCCTCAATCCGCCCCTTCACAGCTCTGCTCTGCCCCCAGGACAATTACCTCAGCTCTCCCCTGGGTAACTACCACCTGTCTCTAACTGTCACTTGCCTGAGCACCTGACACTGCTCATGTGATGACCTCCTGAGCAGCTGCAGAGGCTGCTATATATAATGACATACACGTGGCCGTTTTCCTGTCATTTTATAGTGCCGAACCCCATCGCCGACTTGGGACTCTGGAGAGGTAAGTAATACTATGGGTGCAGGGTGTGATGTGTGTGGCCCCTCTGGACCCAGGGGCCCGTGTACCCTGCACACCCTGCACCCATTATAGATACGCCCCTGGATACAATCCATATACAGAATGTGCTAAACATGTAAAAAGCATTTTGTATTCTGCTGCTGTCAGCTATGAGATTCTGTACAACAAAAAGTCATGTTTAATATAGTAGCTCGACTAAAGGGAAAACATGTTTTTTTATTTGAACAAAATATCTTATGGAATCTAGTTTCTACATTTTATAGAATATTTCTTTATTCTAAATAAATGCAATGTCAGACATATCATGGTACAATACAAATTTTACAGAGCACCCTTGCATTTTTGAGAGGATTTATTGTTTCATTGTTTAAAATCAACAGAACAATGAACTTTGTATTTTATTAAGGTTTTATTAAGGTTTCATAGAGCTTCTTTGACGTTATAGTGACATTCTAACACGGTGGCACAAACAGGCAGCTTTTACAACAGCATCTTTGCTACAATTTTGAATATTATCCTGATTTTTTCTTTTATATTTTTCCTATCCTCAAGCTAAAGTGCATGACGAAATTGACCAAGTAATTGGCCGACATCGCATCCCAACCATGCAAGACCGGAACATTATGCCTTATTCAGAAGCAATGATCTATGAAATGCAAAGATTCATCGACCTAATTCCATTGGGTTTACCAAGGAAAACCATAAAAGATGTGAAGCTAAAAGGATACACATTACCAAAGGTATATATATATATATATATATATATATATTCATAAGTCCATCTTATCCACCAAGAGACAGGGGCATGACTAGACCTAGGGGGCCATAGCAAAACTTTCATGACCCCCCTAGGTCTCAGCCACCTGATACTTAACCTCTCTCCACTTCATATCTCTCTCTAAGCTTTGATAATTATGGGCAACTGTATTGTAACTCAGCAGAGCAGAAGTCATGAATAACGCCAATGTCTGGTACAGTACGCTACATTGTAATTCTAATAGAGAAATGTTAGACACTGATTCAAGAAACTCATTGATCTAGCAATTTCAAAAATTATGATGCCAGATATTTATAGACCCTGAAGTGTGCCAGGCGCTCTTGATGTCATTATAGCATATTCAATTAAAATATCTGTCTTTTACAAATGCTGGTATTTAAATCAGCTTGAATGACCACCGGACATCAGCTCAGTGGTTCAAATCCCAATGCCGGCAGCCCCATGGGTAAGTATACTATCTCTACCCCTCTCCCCCCCTAACACTAACCTTTCCTTAGGGGCGCCTAACCCTAACCTCCTCCCCTAGTGCCTAACCCTAACTTCCCCCCGTTAGTGGCTAAACCTAATCCTGCTGGGGGGGTGCCTAACCTTAACCTCCCCGCCTAGTGCCTAAACCTAACCCCAATTCCCCTAGCCTAACCCTAACCTTCCCTGGTGGGTGCCTAACCCTATATCCTCCCAGGGGTCCCTAAATCTTACCCCCTCCATCCCCAGCTAAGTGTATACTCACCCCCGGCAGAGGATGATCAGTCTGGCGTCCTCTCAGAGTTCCGACATTGGGATTAACATAGGCATTGGTATTTCAATGCTTATATTAAATCCCTTGCTGGGATTAAAGTGTCTGGTTGGAGACCGGTGGCCATGTGGCCACCGGTCTCATAACTACATTCCTTCCAGGGATGATAAATTATGCCATTCACAGAAGCTGGTGCTATAGTATGTGCGTTCAGTACTAAATGCTATACAGTGACTGTATTGTATTTTTGGGGGGGGCTTTTTATTTGTAACATAAAAAGTTTGAGCACTGACCAAGTTTCTTAAAGTACAAAGCATAAGTACATTATTATAACACTGCAGATTTGGTAAGACAAATAACACTGGGAAGAGTAGAGGAACTCACTCTTCAGTAGTTTTAAGGAGCATGCAGAGGTGAGTTGTGTGGAGTAAATCCAATACTCATTGTGAACATGTACCCAAGACACAGTATTGGTAAGTAAACAGAGGCAGAGAAACTGAAGTACTGTAGACAACAAGTGATATAAGCTTTAATAGGATACATGGTAGAGAAGTAAAGGTGATGACTGGCAAGTTATGAACAGGGCTGAAAAGCTTTCATAGTAACTGTATGTTAGGTCAAATGTGATACTGGGGAGGCTTGTATTGAAGCTGCCTAGGTAAGAGAGTGAGTTTTAGAGGAGGAAGCGCAATAAGAAAAATATTGTAGTTGAGTATGAGAGGAAGTGACCATGGTAAGGTAGCAGTCAGAAGAGGAGTGGAGAGAACAGGAGGGAGTATGCAATTAGATCAGGATGGATATAAGGAGTGCAGGAATGGTTTAAGACTTTCAATGTGAGAGTGAGAAGTTTTAACTGAATTTTGAGAGAGTCCAGGAACTAGTGAAACAGGTTGTAGAGGGATAGATAGATGTCAAATTACAGGAGAGGAAAATGAGATGAACAAGAAAGTTTAGTATAAACTGAAATGGGTAGAGGTGAGTAAGTGGGATACCAAAGTGTAGGAGGTTACATTAGTCCAAGTAGGAAATGATTAGTGCATGGTTAGGGGTTTTGGTGGCAACAGGGATGACAGTTCTGGAGATGGTTGTGAGGTGAAATCAGAAGAATTGGGAGATGGCCTGAATGTGAAGAGTGAAGTAGAAAGAGGAGTTGATGATGACACTACGGCAGAAGACTTCAGGATATGCTTAGACATCCAGTATTAAATGGCAAAAAAACAGTTAGAGATGGATGGTGAGAGGAGAAGAGATGTGTTGTATGTGGAGAGTGAAAAAAGTACAGGTTTTGAGGATGACACTGAGGCAGTAGGAGAGAGGAGAAGTACTTTAGATTTGTCATCATATGGTAGTGGATGCCAATAGAGCTAAGATTTTCAAGGGAGGAGGCATAGAGGGAGGAGAGAAGGAGCATAGAATGGACCCTTGTGGTATCTCTAAAGGTAGAAGGAGGAAGGGGGAAGTGTAGTCAGAGCTACATACTGAAAAATAGTGGTTGCTGAGCTAAAAGATGAACTATAATAGGATAGAGTTACAGATGCCATTAGTTGGCAAAGCAGAGGAAAGGGCTAAGTCAGTAGATAGGGACAGTAAGATTACAATAAGGGTTTCTTAAGGATAAGGGAGGCAAGGGTGTGTTTTAGAAAAGAGGGAACAGAGCCTGAAGTGAAAGACCAATTGAAGAGATGGGCGGGACAGAACAAGCATCAGTAAAGAGGGAACAGAGGAATGGGATCAAGGGATCAAGCCGCATAGAACATATTGTCTATGGTGGATCAAGTCTATAGAAAACAGTCTTGCTTTGAAAACAATATATAGACTACAAATGCCAGCATATACATTACTTTCACAGTATCATGGTACAGTACTTAAAGAACTATTGAAATTATCATGTGTCAGTATCCACGGCATGCTGTAACCAGTAGTGCACTTGTAATAAAAATACATTATAACAAAACATACAATCACTTAATTTAAGCAATAGATTGGCAATGGAGCAAGTGAAAAAAGACACTTATCAGTTAGAAATGTGAAAGTATTGTTATTGCACTCTCACAATGGAATTTCTCATGTTTCCAGGATACCGATGTTTTCCCAATACTGACATCTGTGCTGAAAGATCCGACCTGTTTTAAGTACCCTACAGAATTCAACCCTGCCAATTTTCTCAATGAGAATGGAGAGTTTCAGAAGAATAATGCCTTCATGCCTCTAGGTGCAGGTATACACCTTATATTTATATAAAATATATGTCAATTTCAGATATATTTCCTGTATTAAAAATTAGAGATGTGCGGTTCTGTTTCCCGTAAACACTGAACATACCCGAACTTGGGGGTAACAAGTGGAATAGAGTCAATACTCTGGTTATTCTGCAAAGTGTGGATCTCAGACCAGGGCACAATGTAATTTATTTGTGTTTTGGATTGCATAGAAGAGTCCCTCCCCCATGATTGGGTGTTATTTCACTTAGGAGAGTGGAGAAAGAGAGTGTAGGACAGTGGGCTGCAGCAGTGCTAAAAAATTTCATTAGGATGCCATCAAGTGCTCCTATTAGGGTGCCAGTAGGAAAAAGCGTTGTAGATGGAATAGGTGATGGGAAGGGTGACTGCAGGCACCTTTGCTAGTGTGTGGTTGGTTGTCAGACACACTAGCTGAAGCTGCAGTCCAATGAACTGTAGTTTTATCTGTACACATGCTAATGCAGGATTTCCAAAATTCAATCCTAAATGCACCCTACAACTAGCTACACATTATAAGATCTCACCTACTAGCTCCGTTGATGCTGGTCTCCTTGGGCTGGCACGTACCTGTTGCTGCTGGGTGTCTGACAGTACCAGCTGTGGTGACATGGAGGCAGCTAGTCAATCCTCCATGCTGGTCTCCTCCACCATGTAGTGCAGGCATCTGTGGCAGGGCCGTAACTAGGGTAGTGCGACCAGTGCCATGGCACAGGGCACCGCAGAGCCTGTCAATTTTCCTTTTATTATCATTCTCACTTGTAGCTTCCTCTACTTTCATCCCCAGCATCTCCTGGCCTCCCCTATCTCTTACCTGGCCCTTCCCTATGAGGCCATGGCCCTTTTTCAGGTGCACTATCTTATGCCCCTATTTAAAAAATGAAAGGGGGGCACCAATGCTCTCTCTGGTACAGGGCACCAAAAAGTCTAGTTACAGCTTTGATCTGTGGCTCCCATAGAAGCATACACACTGACCTGTGTTACATTTCAATGGGAAATTTCAATCTTCGCACTATAAAGGAAGACTATGTTCCTGCATGTCTCCAGCGTCTGGTACAGCCTCCAATCTAGTGCCTACCAGCTTCGTACTAGGGAACTCAGACAGAGGAGCACCACCCAAATTTTTTTAAGGGAGTTCCAGGTAAAAACCTGTGGCATGTTAGACTTTGCACCTTTGTTGTGGATATTAGTCAATTCCAAAAGTACCTGTCAGCATCCAGACTATCCTTGAGAGTACAGTATAGTCTGGCCATAAAAACATTGATGCCGCTGGTAAACTAGGGGTGAGCGGGTTCGGATTTCTGAAATCCGAACCCCCCCGAGCCCCCCCGATCCGAGTCCGATCCGAATCAGGCTCGACTTTTCCCGCCTGACTCGGATCTGAAATCGAGGCAAAACGTCATCATCCCGCCTTCCGAGTCTCGCGGGTTTTGGATCCTATATAAGGTACCCACGTCGGCGCCATTTTCTCACTCGGCTGTGGACAGTGAAGAGGGAGGGTGGGAGTTAGGGCTGTGTAGTGTAGTGTAGTGTAGTGCTGCTGTTGTCCACTACTTCAAAGTCCATAGGGGCTGGCTGTGTTGTGCTGTGCTGCTGTTGTTAATAGGGGCTGTGTCCACTACTTCAAAGTCCATAGGGGCTGGCTGGACTGTGTTGTGCAGTCAGTTCTCCATAGGGGCTGTGTCCACTCCAAAGTCCTGTGCAGTGTCCCAGTCCTAAAGAGGTGCTGTAGTGTTGTCCAGGGGGTGCTCTGTCCAACAGGGGTGCTCCCCCCAAGTGCTAAAAAAATAATATATTTTCTGTGTTTGTGAATTGTGTGCGCAGTAGCCACACGTGCATCAACAAAGTAGTGCCAAGCGTGCGCCTGTGTCATAAGTAAAGGGCCGGCTGGCTTGACCATTAAAGGGTGCTGTAACCCCCAAAAGTACACTCCAGTCCAAACCAAAAAAAAAATATTTTCTGTGTTTGTGAATTGTGTGCGCAGTAGCCGCACGTGCATCAACAAAGTAGTGCCAAGCGTGCGCCTGTGTCATAAGTAAAGGGCCGGCTGGCTTGACCGTTAAGGGTGCTGTAACCCCCGAAAGTACACTCCAGTCCAAACCAAAAAAAAAATTATTTTCTGTGTTTGTGAATTGTGTGCGCAGTAGCCGCACGTGCATCAACAAAGTAGTGCCAAGCGTGCGCCTGTGTCATAAGTAAAGGGCCGGCTGGCTTGACCGTTAAGGGTGCTGTAACCCCCGAAAGTACACTCCAGTCCAAACCAAAAAAAAAATTATTTTCTGTGTTTGTGAATTGTGTGCGCAGTAGCCGCACGTGCATCAACAAAGTAGTGCCAAGCGTGCGCCTGTGTCATAAGTAAAGGGCCGGCTGGCTTGACCATTAAGGGTGCTGTAACCCCCAAAAGTACACTCCAGTCCAAACCAAAAAAAAAATTATTTTCTGTGTTTGTGAATTGTGTGCGCAGTAGCCGCACGTGCATCAACAAAGTAGTGCCAAGCGTGCGCCTGTGTCATAAGTAAAGGGCCGGCTGGCTTGACCGTTAAAGGGTGCTGTAACCCCCAAAGTACACTCCAGTCCAAACCAAAAAAAAAATTATTTTCTGTGTTTGTGAATTGTGTGCGCAGTAGCCGCATGTGCATCAACAAAGTAGTGCCAAGCGTGCGCCTGTGTCATAAGTAAAGGGCCAGCTGGCTTGACCGTTAAAGGGTGCTGTAACCCCCAAAGTACACTCCAGTCCAAACCAAAAAAAAATTAATTTTCTGTGTTTGTGAATTGTGTGCGCAGTAGCCGCACGTGCATCAACAAAGTAGTGCCAAGCGTGCGCCTGTGTCATAAGTAAAGGGCCGGCTGGCTTGACCATTAAAGGGTGCTGTAACCCCCGAAAGTACACTCCAGTCCAAACCAAAAAAAAAATTATTTTCTGTGTTTGTGAATTGTGTGCGCAGTAGCCGCACGTGCATCAACAAAGTAGTGCCAAGCGTGCGCCTGTGTCATAAGTAAAGGGCCGGCTGGCTTGACCGTTAAAGGGTGCTGTAACCCCCAAAGTACACTCCAGTCCAAACCGAAAAAAAATTATTTTCTGTGTTTGTGAATTGTGTGCGCAGTAGCCGCACGTGCATCAACAAAGTAGTGCCAAGTGTGCGCCTGTGTCATAAGTAAAGGGCCGCCTGGCTTGACCGTTAAAGGGTGCTGTAACCCCCGAAAGTACACTCCAGTCCAAACCAAAAAAAAAATTATTTTCTGTGTTTGTGAATTGTGTGCGCAGTAGCCGCACGTGCATCAACAAAGTAGTGCCAAGTGTGCGCCTGTGTCATAAGTAAAGGGCCGGCTGGCTTGACCGTTAAAGGGTGCTGTAACCCCCGAAAGTACACTCCAGTCCAAACCAAAAAAAAAATTATTTTCTGTGTTTGTGAATTGTGTGCGCAGTAGCCGCACGTGCATCAACAAAGTAGTGCCAAGCGTGCGCCTGTGTCATAAGTAAAGGGCCGGCTGGCTTGACCGTTAAAGGGTTCTGTAACCCCCAAAGTACACTCCAAACCAAAAAAATATATATTTTCTGTGTTTGTGACTTGTGTGCACTGTGGCTGCACGTGCATCAACAAAGGAGCAGCGCCAAGCGTGCGCCTGTGTCCCATAAGTAAAGAGCCGGCTGGCTCATTTCTTAAAGGGTGGTGCAACCCACAAAGTGCACTACTCTCCAGCAAAAATAAAAAAATATTTTCTGTGTTTGTGTGCGCTTTAGCCGCACGTATATATATCAATATAACATAAATGGAGGACCAAACTTTCTCTGATAAAAATAAAATAGGGAAAGATCAAGAACCACTTCCTACTAGTGCTGTTGCTGCTGCTGGGAGTTGTTCATCATCCCAGAGAGGAAGTAGGAACATCACTACTTTTACTAAACAATTGACCCTCCAACAGTCCCTAGCGATGAGGATGAAGTACGACAGCAGTCATCCTGAAGCAAAACGTATAACTGAGGCCTTGACTGCTATGTTGGTGTTAGACGTGCGTCCGGTATCCGACATTAGTGCAGTGGGATTTAGACAATTGATGGAGGTAGTGTGTCCTCGGTTCCAAATCCCGTCTAGATTCCACCTGCATCCTCAAAGCAGCAGCGACAAGCGTGCGTCTGTCTGTTAAAGGGTGGTGACACCCTCAAAGTGTGCTACACAAACAATTAAAATATTGTTCTTTTTTTTTCTGTCTTTGTGAAATGTGTGGGCTGTAGCCGCACCTGCATCCTTAAAGCAGCAGCGACAAGCGTGCGTCTGTCTGTTAAAGGGTGGTGACACCCTCAAAGTGTGCTACACAAACAATTAAAATATTGTTCTTTTTTTTTCTGTCTTTGTGAATTGTGTGGGCTGTAGCCGCACTTGCATCCTCAAAGCAGCAGCGACAAGCGTGCGTCTGTCTGTTAAAGGGTGTTGTAACTCTCAAAGTGCTCCAAAAAATCAAAAAAATTTTTTTAATGTGTTTGTGACTTGTGTGCGATGTAGCCACACTTGCATCCTCAAAGCAGCAGCGACAAGCGTGCGTCTGTCTGTTAAAGGGTGGTGACACCCTCAAAGTGTGCTACACAAACAATAAAAATATTCTTTTTTCTGTCTTTGTGAATTGTGTGGGCTGTAGCCGCACCTGCATCCTTAAAGCAGCAGCGACAAGCGTGCGTCTGTCTGTTAAAGGGTGGTGACACCCTCACAGTGTGCTACACAAACAATTAAAATATTGTTCTTTTTTTTTCGGTCTTTGTGAAATGTGTGGGCTGTAGCCGCACCTGCATCCTTAAAGCAGCAGCGACAAGCGTGCGTCTGTCTGTTAAAGGGTGGTGACACCCTCATAGTGTGCTACACAAACAATTAAAATATTGTTCTTTTTTTTTCTGTCTTTGTGAATTGTGTGGGCTGTAGCCGCACTTGCATCCTCAAAGCAGCAGCGACAAGCGTGCGTCTGTCTGTTAAAGGGTGTTGTAACTCTCAAAGTGCTCCAAAAAATCAAAAAATTTTTTTTAATGTGTTTGTGACTTGTGTGCGATGTAGCCACACTTGCATCCTCAAAGCAGCAGCGACAAGCGTGCGTCTGTCTGTTAAAGGGTGGTGACACCCTCAAAGTGTGCTACACAAACAATAAAAATATTCTTTTTTCTGTCTTTGTGAATTGTGTGGGCTGTAGCCGCACCTGCATCCTTAAAGCAGCAGCGACAAGCGTGCGTCTGTCTGTTAAAGGGTGGTGACACCCTCACAGTGTGCTACACAAACAATTAAAATATTGTTCTTTTTTTTTCGGTCTTTGTGAAATGTGTGGGCTGTAGCCGCACCTGCATCCTTAAAGCAGCAGCGACAAGCGTGCGTCTGTCTGTTAAAGGGTGGTGACACCCTCAAAGTGTGCTACACAAACAATTAAAATATTGTTCTTTTTTTTTCTGTCTTTGTGAATTGTGTGGGCTGTAGCCGCACTTGCGTCCTCAAAGCAGCAGCGACAAGCGTGCGTCTGTCTGTTAAAGGGTGTTGTAACTCTCAAAGTGCTCCAAAAAAATCAAAAAATTTTTTTTAATGTGTTTGTGACTTGTATGCGATGTAGCCACACTTGCATCCTCAAAGCAGCAGCGACAAGCGTGCGTCTGTCTGTTAAAGGATTACATCGGTGACAGCATCCAAGTAGGCATGTCAGACAGTCCGTACCTGTACTGGCAGGAAAAAGAAGCAATTTGGAGGTCCCTGTACAAACTGGCTCTATTTTACCTGAGTTGCCCCCCCTCCAGTGTGTACTCCGAAAGAGTGTTTAGTGCAGCCGGGAACCTTGTTAGCGAAAGGCGTAGGAGGTTGCTTCCACAAAATGTGGAGAAGATGATGTTCATAAAATGAATGATCAACTCTTCCAGGGAGACCAGCCTCCAGAACGTACAGAGGGACCTGTGGTTCCAGCAGGGACGAATTAATACTCTGTGAGGATGAGGATGTACATAACACTGAAGAGGGTGAGGAATCTGTGGATGAGGAGGATGAGGACGACTTCTTGCCTCCGTAGAGCCAGTTTGTGCAGGGACAGATTAATTGCCAGCTTGTTTTGTGGGGGCCCAAACGAACCAATCATTTCAGCCACAGTTGTGTGGCAGACCCTGGCGCTGAAATGATTGGTTTGTTAAAGTGTGCATGTCCTGTTTATACAACATAAGGGTGGGTGGGAGGGCCCAAGGACAATTCCATCTTGCACCTCTTTTTTTTCTTTGCATTATGTACAGTTTGGGGCCTAGTTTTTCAATGCCATCCTTTCTGCCACTGCAGTTTCACGCCTAGATGGGTCACGTGTTTGTGCCGCCCACTCGTGTCGCTTAGCATAGTCATCCAGCTACCTCGGTGCAACCTTTTGGACATAAAAACACTATTGTGAGGTGTGAGGTATTCAGAATAGACTGGAAATGAGTGGAAATTAAGGTTATTGAGGTTAATAATAGCATAGGAGCAGAAAAACCTACAAATTCTGTGATTTTAGCTGTTTTTATGCTTTTTTTCAAAAAAATACAGATCCAAAACACAAAACCCAGAACCCAAAACACGGAAGGGTGGTTTTGGCAAAACCAATCCAGATCCAAAACACGAAGAAAGATCCAGATCCAAAACCAAAACACAAAACACGAAAAGTGGCCGGTGCACACCCCTATGGTAAACCATTGCCAAAAGAGCTTCTCTATTATCTCCTCCCCAGAATTGACAAAAGGAACAAGACCAGTCCCAGATAATGCTGTGCCTGATGGCACTTATCCAGTGGATTGATGCATTACAGCCTCCTCAAGCACAACCTGATTTAAAACACAGGCAGTGAAAATAATAGCACTTAAATGCAAAATTGGTAATATACCCCAAAATTTCTCACATTTATATTACTTTATATAACTGGGAACTTGTAATTTGTGATTTTATTTGATATATTTTATTGATATTTTCGCTTTGCTTTATTATGAAATCAATTAGTGTTAGCTTAAGGTGGGTACACACTACACAGATATACTGTATATGCAGATCGAATGATCTGCAGATGATGGTCATTAATACACACTGAACTACCATCATCTGCTTCTGGCTGTGGGTCCCACTGGCTGGGGGGCTTGTCCCACCCCCTCCTCGCAGCTTCTGCTGCATGTGTACTGGCGGTCAGCAGACTGACCATACTCACTGCCCGATCGACTGATATATCTGCCATTGGCTGTATGGCATAGTCAACACGATATGTCTGTAAATGACGTTGTTCAGACATATTGATAGTACATACTGGCCGACGGGCTCCAGTTATATCTGTCGGTGTTTACACAGCTTTAGAGCTCTCACTTCCAGATTTATGATAAATTCTTATTGTATTATTGAGACACTTTCTGACCATTTAATATCATGTCCTCACACTTCTTAGGAAAGAGAATTTGCCTCGGAGAGTCATTAGTACGAATGGAACTATTCCTCTTCCTTATCACCATCCTGCAAAATTTTAACTTGAAGTCCTCTGTTCCACTGGAAGAACTGGATACTACACCAAATGTATCTGGACTAGGGAACTTTCCAAAACCTTACAAAATTGTCTTTATTCCTCGTTAACTAGTAGAATGGTCTCAGAACATTTATCCCAACTTATGTTTGAGTTGTATTTTTTTTGCTGCACTTCTAATCAATTATACACTTAAAGTATATTTACTGTACATGCATGTGTGTTTGTGTAGTACTCAAACAAAATTGAAGCTGCTCAAATCAATCTGGCAATACTCTTCAGGTGCATGAAAAGGAGGGATCATACTAAACAGAAATACAGAAAGGGGAGTATCCCCTAAATATCCTCCTGCACACTAAATTGTACCTTCAAACAATTCATGAAAACTATATGGTAATAGAAATTCAGAGATATTTGTTGCCTGCATTTATAAGTACATGGTAAGCTGCCAGCTCACTTCACAGCTTCTCTGATACCGGCAGTTCCTACACTAGATGATAATAGTGCCCACTCTGGGCCATGTAATTGTCTGTTGTAAGGCCTCATGCTAAAGGCACTGATAACGCTGTGTATTCTGATTTATTTATAAACCTTACTTGTTATAAGAAGAACTGAAATAATTCACACCAATACAAATTCTAAAATAAATGACAATGCTTTTATTTAAAGACAGCATAATTATACATGCTTTTTGCCAATGCAGAATTACAACATAAACACTTCGGTTATATTAGCAGCAGTAGTAAGGAATACTTATAAAATAATTTTGTGACACCCAGTGCAGCATACCAGCCAATTTCATGCATACGTATGGCAACGGCACCCTGCAGACCCTCGTTGTGTTCCCCCTCCTCCTTCCTCCAAGTGTTCCCCGACTGCTCCCCCCCTCCCTCTCTCTCTGGGGAGTTTTTTTAACTATAACTCGTCCATATCTCTAATACATCCAAAATGGTGAATATTAATTTATTTAATATTCATATGTGCTAGGCACTAATTGGTTATACATCCTAACCATAATATAATGTTATCTTCTTGTTCTGTTCCCCTGTAGCTTCTTGTAGGCCAAGGCTATCTTGATTAGCCCTCTTTTTATTTATAAAGTCTGAAACTTGTTGTCTGCTGTTCTGCACATGCTGAAAGCTGACATAGATTTTAAACCCATGATTCCTACTGCTAGAACAAAACGGCTTACAATTCTTATTGCTAACCACTAAACAAGATGGCAGCTTTATCAGTTCTAACTTATATACCGTATATCTCGGCAGTTAATCACACCTGCATAGAAATAAACACTAATTTCTATATACTTATTAATACATCATTTAAGATGCCTTTAGATCAAACATTAAACAAAATGACTAATGCAGCTGGGACCCATCTATTTACTTTGGAGAGGGGAGGGTAGGCCTTAATCCTCTCCAGGCCTGAGACCATTTGACAAATGTGACCCAGCTGCATCTCACACAAATATACTAATTCTGAATCTTATCTTAAACATTTCTATATATTCTGCATTGCAATATAGCGAAAATAAATGAACATAAATATGCATATATTCGTGAATTGCTGAAGGAATATGTATGACCACATATTCCTGTGTTATCAGCCCATACAGAAATACATCCAAATTGAGAGCCAGCTTACCTGGGAGTCACCCCTGAGAACTCCAATTAGCACTACAAGAGCCAGCATGCCCTCCAAATGCTGGATCATTCATGCCTCTCAAAACAGCAAACATAAAATGGAAGCTGCTGAAATCAATTTGGCAATACTCTTCAGGTGCATGAAAAGAAGGGGTCATACTAAACAGAAAATCAGAAAGGGGAGTATCCCCTAAATATCCTCCAGGATGCTAAATTGTACCTGCAAAATAATTCAAGCTAAACGTGCAAAAGACAGGTTGAGAAAAAAAGTTTTGTTTATGAGAACACATCTGTATGAGCGGGTCTCAGAGTTTACTCTTGAAGAGGGTGAGGAGTGGTATAAATGTCCATCCACGAGCCCCACAATTTATTTAGTCTACTAGAATCATTATTTTGAACACTAAGATGTATTCCAAATTATAATCTTGTCAAATTCTACTGATAGTTTATAAAAACAAGGAAGGCTCTGGATTTTTCTGATACAAGACAATGTCACATTTACAGAAGTGGTCATTTGTAGGTGTGTGAAACATTTTTGTATTTGTTTAGGAGTATAAGGATATTAGGGCTGTATAAATGTAGAGCCAACAGATGACAGCCTTGAGGGCTGGAATGTATAGTACTAGTCATTTCCAAGGGTTAAGGATTTGATGCAGCCAGTGGGCTATAGGAGCAGCCTTGAGGGCTGATGGTTGCCTTTATAGTCGTGGCCAAGGGACTGATGATGTGGAGCAGCCATTGGGCTGTTGGAACAGCCTTGGGGGCTGATAGTGACCTGGGGCCCCAGGGCCATTGTAGCTTTTGGGCTGATGAGACTCAGGTGAGGTATGCAACAACAAGAACATGGGCTGCTGCCAGTGCCGCCAAGATGACACTGGCATCAATGTACTAAATTGCGCACCTGGAACGCAGAGTAGCTACCAGTGCTGCCAGGATGACACTGGTGGTGGTGTGCTAGATTGCACACCTGGAGTGCTAAATTGCAACTGGTGCAGCCGTGTTAACACAAGCCGGTGGCAACAGATGCTTCTGAGGTAGGAACGCACTGTGCTGCCTAGATGGTATAAGCAGCATCTGTGGATGAGATGCAGGTGGAGCCACCTGGATGGAATAAATGGCACCAACAAAACACAGTTTTACTGGCTCAGAAACTTGACTGACAAGAGACTGGAAACCGGATGTATGAAAAACTCTATCACCGGCATGGAGTGAAGGGCTGGCTGGAATTTAACAGACACAGGGCCCAACCAGAGCCAGCTTTCCTTAACAATGCACTTGTGCTGTGCACAGATATGAGAAACAATTAGCATGCACCTGACACTGCACACAGACAGGCAGTAATTAATACAGTGCCTCAGGCTGGAAACTGCAAACAACATGATCTGCTTAACCGCAGATCCTGACAAGGGCATAGGGTGTCTAAAACTCATGTCCTGGTTACAGTCTCAATCAGAGGGTGCATTTTTGCCTAGAAAAATTAGTTTGGGACAACACCACCACCACACAATGGAATGTGCCTTTACAACCACACAATCTCCATCAAAGGAGGATGTATCCAGAAAGATGGCATACAGTCTTCTAAAGTCAAGGTATCACTGATAAAACAATTTAAAAGCATTTTTTAATTATATATTAGTACAAATTGATACAGAGGGCTTTATTTACAAAGTAGAGGTGGGTTGCAGGTGAAAATTTAAAACAGCACCCTCTGTCAGTGTAAAGTTTGGTGCACTTTAAATGTAACACCTTCCATTGCAGTGATGACACTAGCATATAAGCTTAGCTACAGTATGAAATTAGCTACTGTATATATGTAAGGGTTGGGGTGCCTTTCTGAGATGTAGGGGCTGCATGTAGGACTTAACAGACCTGATCCTGATCACGCCACTTGGTTCAGTTTCTTGTGCCTGCTCAGCAGCTGCAGTCAGAACTCTGCTCCCAGGCAGATTACATACAGCTGGGCACTGAGCACTCCTCACAACCACAGTGGACTCTAACAGCAGGTGGTTCTTGTCTTCAGCTTCTCATCTTGGTCTGTCCTTGGGCTCAATCCTCTCCCAGGGTCTGTCTCTGCCCCTGCCTCTCTCCCTTTCAGACACAGGGGGAGGGTAGCACTTGGAGCATTGGTGCCATCAGTCTCACGAGGCTAGGCGTGCCAAGAGGGGCTGTTTGACGCAACTGTAGCAAAGTCAAGTGAGGACACACCTGTAGACCATTCTGCTCAATGAGGCCACTATGGGCCAATGTACATAGATGATGTATCCATCTGGACTCACATTTCAGTAACTTCAATGACTTATTGCCACCTCTAATGGAAGGGAGGATATGGTCAATCATACAATATTTTAATGCTAACTGAGAATGAAGAGCACTAGCATAATAGCGAGCTACAGGTTGTTCACTAACACCAGTGTTCATTGATACCCTAATGGCTAATCTGTGTGCAACCATTCGTTCCTTGAAATATCTTTCTGTCATAGAATATCAAGACAGTTTGTGTGGTTCTATGACATCACACCCAGTGCGTGCATCACCATGGTTACAAAGTATAATTACAAGTAGAATATAAGAATACATACAGTAATAAAAATCAATACTAAACTTGGACAGTTAAGGCCAACTTATGTCTCTTACATTGAACCTATTATATTGACCATCATACAGCTTTGCCCTGTTACATAATTGCTGAACATGCTACAAACATGCACACGCATCGCGCCATGCAATTACCCGCGGCTTCATACACTATAGTACGCTATGGCGTGCACTGTGATTGCACCATGCAATCCTTTGGGGTCGCGCCATGTGTGCCGCGATTTTCTGCCCAAGCGGCAAAGATGTAACTGGGCACATCTGTATGTGTATTTAATTAATAAATAAGATACATTAGATTCTAGGCATTATTACACATAGGGTATAGTTTAAAATGACTAATACACATCTGGTGGTACAAATAGAAAATACATGTATCATATAGGAGAATTCATTGAAACTCCAATACAAATGGCAAGATGAATATGTAATGTGCTTATAAAAAGCATCGAAGACCAAGGGATTCATTGATCCTTTTTGGGGCGAGTAACAATTTGCCCCGATCACCTCCCCTACACAAAGGAGGCACTTGATCAATAATTTTTTTCTCATAGATGTTTAAGAGTGGCCTGCATTGCTAAATAAACCTGAAGAACAATGACCTGAAGTCACTTTATTTCCTGTGTGATAAGTCCAATGAGTGCCACTGTATGTGCTATGATAGATAGATGATAGATAGCTTATGTATATACTGTACAGTATAACAATAATATATATTGTTTGCTCGCACACACATACACAGAGCCGACCCTAGCAAATTTGGTGCCCTAGGCAAAATTTGGACTGGTGCCCCCGAGCAAATAATCCTACCACCAATTTTATGGCCGGTACACACTAAACGATGTCAAGTGTGTACCGAGCTTGTTAGCGACGGGACCTGATAGGGTGCTGGCATCAGCAAGTGCATACACACTTGCCAATGCCCGCAGTGACATAGTGATGGTGTTACGGTGGTGGCCATACTGCATTCAGCAGCATAGCCCTTGCTAACGATGTCGCCCATCAGACCTGCATGCAGGTCCGAGGAGCGATGTCACTGACAATGAGCAGGATATTGAGTATAATATAGTCTTGGTTATAGCATTTTCATCATCAATCTTCACAGCAGTGGGGTCAGGGTTGGAGTGGTCCACAGGGGAAATCTGCCTGTGGGCCCACCCCTCCTCTAGGTGTCAGGTTCCAGTCCTCAAATTATAGATTGTTACTCTATTAGATGGTCAGTTACCAGGAACACTGATCAGCATGGGTGCTTGGTTCTCTTCTATAGAAACTACACCAAGATTTGCCCATTGGTTAGCCAAGCATCTGTGGTGGCTGGCCACACCCCCTCTGGTGGATGACTGCACCCTTTTAAGCATGGGCCCCTACCACTGTATTCCCCTGATGGGCCCTGCATGTCCCAGTCTGACACTGAGTCAGCTATAACACACACATACATATCTATAAAAATATACATATATGTGTGTATATATATATATATATATATATATATATATATATCGCACATATACATGAACCGGCACTCTACTGGCAGCTGACACCAACTATAACTGGCTGGGGTGCCTTGCTCTATGGTAGCAGAGATCCATACATACTCCAGTAAGAACAAACAGGCGTCACTCCCAGACTGCTGTACAAACGAGTGTATTAATAGATCGACGTTTCGGGGCCTTTCACCCTGTCCTGATGAAGGGGTGAAAGGCCCCGAAACATCGATCTATAAATACACTCGTTTTGTACAGCAGTCTGGGAGTGACGCCTGTTTGTTCTTACTGGTATATATATATATATATATATATATATACATACACACAAAATAACTGTGTAATGTCTCCTCAATGTGCAAGCCCCAATGGCTCCACCTGTGAGAGAGATGGGACAGCCTTTGGAGAGGACAACTGGCCACCAGGGTAAGTATAGGAGTGGTTTGGTGAAAGGGGGTGTTGAGATGGAGCCATGATGGGGTGGTGGTCAGAACATGGCTGTGATGGATGGGGTGGAGGAGAAGGACAGCAGAGAGAAGGTGGGATTAGCCAGAAGAGAGGTAGAGCAGAGCAAGGGGGGAGGGGGAGGGGGAGAGACTGTGGTGACATGCAGTTAAACTATATATACAGTGTATGTGTATATATATATATATATAGTATATATATATATATATATATCCTCCAGCCCCCAGACCCCTGTCATTCCAACCTTTACCCTCTGCAGCCCCATCCCCCTCATTCGATCCTTCAGCCACCTGTGTCCCCTCCAGCCCTCTGTGGTCTCTCCAGTCTTGTCATTTCAGCCTCCAGCCATTATCCCAGCCCCCTCTTTCCTCTCCATCATTCCAGCCTTCAGCCCCCTGTGTCCCCTCCAGCCCCTTTCTATTCCAGCCTCCAGCCCTTGTCATTCCAGCCTCCAGCCCTCTGTCTCCCCTCCAGCCCATCACTCCAGACTCCAGCCCCATCATTCCAGACTCTGTCCCCTCCAGCCCCATCATTCCAGCCTTCAACCCCCTGTGTCCCCTCCAGCCCCCTGTCATTCCAGCCTCCAGTCCTCCTGTGTTCCCTCCAGGCTCCACGAGGCATTGCATAGCGGGAAAGAAAATATTCCTGACTACTGCATTACAGGCAGCTTCATGGAGGGGGGGCAGCAACAGAGCCCTGGATGCCTCTAGGTATTCCAGTCACCCTAGGCATTTGCTTAGAATGCCTGTGCCTGGCTCTGCACATACAAACATACATACATTCATAAATATACATTAAACACACCCAAGGCATAGAGGAGACTGGCGGCCAATCTCCCATTGAGACTGTGATTTGCATGGACACAGAGACACAGCTGTCTCTATCTTTGAAAAAAAAAACTTGTCCGATCAAGGGAGTTTCTGGCTACTTAGAAAATACCCTGGGCCTGCCCCTGCATGTGTGCTAACTTTTTGTTAAAAATAACAAAAGAGAATATTGGTTAGCATCTATATCCTACTGTGTATGTGGCAAATGCAATAAATACATGTTAGAAAATTAGAAGGGCCCTATAATATTTAATAAACTTAGGAGCACCAAGTCGCTCTCCTGAACAGAATTATGCTAAGGATACATCTGGATTCTTGTTTTCCAGGCTGACTAGATAAATTTAGTAGCAAGCTGCTGTAGGGCTTTAAAAGTATGCACAGGGATAAGGAGAGGTATGTAGCTTTGTGGTGCAATGCGGTCTTGGTGAAAGTTGCAGACAATGGATGACTCCTAGAATGAGGCTTTCAAGCCCATTTAATAGAATGGGCTCTATTCAGCAACAATGACAATGTTGCCCAGAATATTATCGGGCAACATTGTCACGATTTTCTATCAATTGTTAAAAGTTATTGCTGCTATTCAGCAATATTTTTTGCAGGGACAGTGGTTGCGGTAATATGCTGTCCCTGCGATGTTACAGAAGATATTGTTATTGGTTTCTGAAAACAATCCCTTCTGTTTCTGCTCCTGCTCATGCTCAGTCATGCGCTCGGGAACAGTCTCTGTCCCTGCTTTGCGGTGACCACGGACAGGTAAGTACAAATAGATTGACATGCATATACAGGCTTTCTATTAGTCTCTATACATGTACTGTATATTTATGTGCTTTTATATTAAAAATGTATATATACATTTTAAATATAATAGCACATAAATATAAATGTATACAGGTTGAGTCTCCCATATCCGGGTAATCCATAAACCAAAATATTCCAAAAACTGTAGTTTTCGGGCAGCAGCATCACGTGTCCTGATGTCATGAACAGGTTACTCAGGTAATGATAGCTGACAAGAACTCTGCCTGCACTTTACCACCATGCTGGAACTACTTGCAGCACCCAACGGACCCCTCAACTCACCAGACCAGGCTCCAGCGGCCACCCTTTGCTTCACTGTGCCCAGCGGACACCCCCGCGGCACCTGTCGTACAGGCTCCAGTGGCCACGCTCTGCTTCAGAGAGCCCAGCAGGACCGCCCCCACCCGTGGCACTCGCCGGCTCCCCCACAGTCCACTGTCTGTTTCTCCAGTGCCAGTCCCGCAGCAAGCACAGCACCCACCGGACAGGCACTAGCATCCACCATCAGCCCCAAGGAGCACAGCAGCACCCACCAGACCCATCCCCTATCCACGGCACCCACTAGCCCCCCCTCCCCACTGGACAGGCATCAGCAGGCTACTTCTGTTCCACTGAGCCCAGTGGCACCCACCACTCCCCCCCCCTTCACAGCACCTGCTGAACCAGGCACCAGTGGCTACCATCAGCTCTACTGAGCCTTGATTAAGGTATGCTAATCTTTCTCTTTCTTGTACATGTTGTAACCCCCTCTGTAGGTGCCCTGGGCACTGTGTACCTCCCTCTACAGTCACAATTAGGCATGGTGTACCCCCTCTGTACCTCCCTCTACAGTCACCATTAGGCATGGTGTAACCCCTCAGTAGCTGCCCCTGGGCATTGTGTACCCCCTCTGCTGGCACAGGGCATGATTTACCACTTCCTGTAGCTGGTATTGCCCCTGGTATACCCCTCCTTGCAGCTGGCAATGGGCATTGTCCACCCATCTGTGGCATCCATTAGTGACTATGACTCCATTTAAAGCGGTGTACCCACAAGCTATTTCATTCCGATTGGGCCAGATTGGATTGACAAATGTGGCATTTTGTGCAGTGTGTATGCCCAAATTGCGTGCTCCTGCAGTCACATGCGTTATCGTGTGATTGACCATGTTACAAGGCCATCACATGATATTGTATGCCAAGCCTTGCATATTAATGAAGGATGGAACAAGTGATTGTTCTGTTGTTCATTAATCACTGTTGGGTATCCCAACAATCATGTGAGGTCCAGGGTGAAGGCAAATCGCCCTGGACATCGGCCAGTTTGCCGATTAATTGCTGATTTTTAGTGAAACTAAAAATCTCTTCACAGGAGTTTTGTGTTATAGAAATCTATAAAACAGTGGTATAACTGCACCCTTAGGGCCTGATTCAGAGCTGTTCGCAATTTGCGGACGTTCGTTCAGGAAAAGGGGGTGGCTATTCAAATGAACCGTTCGCTCTTTGCGGTCTGTTGACGCCTCCATGTCTGAACGAGCGATCAAAACCTGCGGCCGCTATTTTGTAAAAAACGCCCCCTGGCCGCTCGCCTGGCCGCTCGCATCATACGTCATGTCCGCTATTTAATAGATTAATCGAGTACATCGAACAGCGTATGAACTGCTTGCTATTCTTCTGGCTGGTTTTTCCTACCACAATCTTGCTAGCAGTTCTGGCTATAAAATAACCAAGTTACGTGGTCGATGACGCTGCTGTTTTAATTATGCACACCCTAAAAACGCCCGTTTTGACCTTTAAGCACACCTGCGTTCGGATCTCCACTCCCCGTTTTCAAGAACCTTCCCCTGTTACCACCCACATACGCCTCATCCTGTCACTCAAAATAGCAGGCACTCGCTATATAGCGAACAAATGATTTCTGGCCGCACTGACTGGTTCGCGCATGCGTATTAAAAACCGTACACATGCGCAGATGTGAAAACATCCCTCCGAACGAGCGAACAGCCGCTTACGAGCAGCTCTGAATCAGGCCCTTAATGCACTGTTGCTGTGATTGTGGATAGGACTGGTTTAAGATTTGTGGGATGGACCCTATCAATTGTCTGTAAGATATGCTGGCAGTGTTATTAAAAAAATAAGTGGTTTTTCGCTGCATCTGCAATGTGAATACGAAGCAAAATTTAAAGAAAAAGATGGTACACAAATATTTGTTTTTCAACAGACCTCTCTTTTTTTTAATTTCTTCCAGCCTTGGCTGCTGTTGCGGCTTTATATGACATCCTACCTGCTGTTTCTTTGAGGTTGGACCTACTGCTATCTGTACTCGTGCTCCGGTGCTTCCTTCCCTTTCTAGCCTGTGTAACGCCATCACCATTTTGTGTGGCTGCAAGCCCCGGTGGGTAAGTTTTGCTATTGGCTCATCAGAAAAGAGGCAACTTTTATTCAAAACCAGGGTGCTCAACATGTGGCCCTCCAACTGATTTGGAACTATACAGCATGTGTAATGTGTAAGCCCACAAAAGCTGGAGGACCTCATGTTGAGCACTCCTACTCTACATTGCACTGTACATTGTAATTACTCTGGTTGTTTACTAAAGTCAACCTGTCTCATTGACTGTCTTTACAGGTACTTATTAACCAGGATAAAAGTGCTCTGTGGTGTAAATACACTGAATAGTGGTGACAATGTCAAAAAGTCCTGCTAACAGTCAGAAAAAAAAGGAAGTGTTGCTGTTTAACTATATCAGAGAAAATCAAGCTGCTGCACAAACTGGACAGCGGTGTAAGGTGAAACATCTTACAGAAGAGTTTGGTGTTGGATTGACCACTATATATGACCTGAAGAAACAGAAGGTTCACCTGTTGAAGTTCTTTACTGAAAGTGATGAACCGAAGTTGATAAATAATAGAAAAACACTGCACAATGCAAAAAGTGTGGATCTAGATCATGTACTGAAAGAGTGGATCCATCAGCGTTGCAGTGAACACGTGCCACTTACTGGTATGTTGATCATGAAACAAGCAAAGATTTTTCACAATGAACTGAACATTGAAGGGAACTGTGAATATTCAATAGGCTGGTTGCAGAAATGTAAGAAAAGACATGGCATTAAATATTTAAAGATTTGTGGTGATAAAGCATCTGCCGATCACGAAGCAGCAGCTAAATTTATTGGTGAGTTTGCCAAGGTCATTGCAGATGAAAATCTAATGCCAGAATAAGTCTATAATGCTGACAAAACAGCACTGTGTCGACATTATTGCCTAAGAAAGACACTGACTACAGCTGATGACAAAGCTCCTACAGGAATGAAAAAGTCCAAGGACAGTATAACTGTGCTAGGATGTGCTAACGCAGCAGGGACACATACTGTAAGTGTAAACTTGTTGTGATAGGCAAAAGCCTGCGTCCTCGCTGTTTTAGAGGAATGAACTTCTTACCAATCAATTATTATGCTAACAGAAAAGCATGGGTCACCAGAGGAATCTTTTCCAACTGGTTTCACAAACATTTTGTACCAGAGGCTTGTGCTCACTGCATGGAATCTGTACTGGATGATGACTGCAAGATTTTGTTTCTCCTTGACAACTGTTCTGCTCATCCTTCAGCTGAACTTCTCCCCCAAATGTGACTAAATTAATTCAGTCATGTGACCAGGGTATCCTCAGATCACTGAAGAGTAAATATAAAAACACTTTCTTGAACAGCATACTAGCAGCAGTGAACAGCGGCATGGGTGTGCAAGGTTTTCAAAAGGAGTTTAGCATAAAGGATGCCATATATACTGTTGCCAATGCTTGGAACACAGTAACTAAAGAGACAGTTGAGCATGCCTGGCACAACCTGTGGCCTGCAACTATGTGCAGTAGTGATGATGATGATGATGATGATGATGATGATGATGATGATGATGATGATGATGAAGATGAAGGTGACTTTGAAGGATTCCATATTTCAAGTGAGCAAGCAATGATGTCTGACCTCCTTGCATATGCAAGAAATATACCTTCAGAATCCATCCATAAGCTGTAAGAAACTGATTTCGCAGAAGTTTTTGACATCGATAATGAGGCTCCAGTTATTCATTCATTGACTGACTGATGGTGAAATAGCTGAAATGGTTCTAAACTAAGTTGATCTTGATAAAAGTGACGAAGATGACGTCGTTGTTGTTAAATCTGCAGAAAAGGTGTCTATAGATGACATGGTCAAAATGTGTGATGGACTTATTTAAGATGTAGAGCAGCGTGCAGTCATAACAGATCACGAAGAAATGTCAGTTTATAAAACCAAAGAGCGACTTCTAATCTGTTAAATCTGCAGAAAAGGTCTCTATAGACGACATGGTCAAAATGTGTGATGTACTTATTTAAGATGTAGAGCAGCATGCAGTCATAACAGATCACAAAGTCATGTCAGTTTTTAAAACCAAAGAGTGACTTCTAAGACAAAAAACGTTGTTAATGAGACAGATGACTTTGGAGGAAACATTTAAAAAAGCCATCCAGCAGAATTCCTCTTCATCTCTAGAGTAGCCACTTCCTGGCTCTTCAAGTGCTTCTGATGTTTTTTTCGTATGTTGAGACGTAAAGCCTTCTGTTATTTATTGCTTAAAAGCTGGTACTGTACAGTATTCTGATACTGCTGAGCACATTATTTTTTCACTGTTCTACTATACCTGTATTAATGTGAAATGTTTAACGGTTAACTACTGTGCATTGTTTACTGTTAAGTACTTATGTGTGAATAAGTGTAAGAAATGTGTTCATATGTGCAAGAAAATTATTGCTTATTGGTAGCATTCAAATTCAGTGCCTAATATAGTACACAAACTTTGTTATATTTTTTGAAACCTTGTCTCATGCACAAAATTAAAGATTTTTGTGTGTATTTTATGTGTTTAAGGTGTATTGCAACATAAATGCATTTGTGTGTTCACACCTGGGTCCCATCATTGAAATACGTCATTGAAATATAAAAATATTCCGAATTACGGAATAATCTGATATTCAAAATGCCTCTGGTCCCAAGCATTTTGGATATGGGAGACTCAACCTGTACAGGGCAATATAAAATCTGTATACACATGTTAAACTATTTAGGCAGGATTAAGCTCTAATTGTACTTACTAGTCAGTGGTCACTGGGAAGCAGAGACAGAGACTGAACGGAGTAACAAGATAATGCAGGGACTTATGAGAAAATTTCCCTGTGTCCATGTAGTTCTGAAATGGCGTTATAAAAAGTAAAGATTTATTGAGCAAGTACACACCTAAAGATTTTCTATCCAACTAGCTGATTGGTTGGAATGAAAATCTGGTAACATTTGGGAGTAAATGATGATCAGCAATGTTCTCCTAAATGCCAGAAAACTGATGAAAATGGTTTTTCAGACAAGTTTGTTAAATGTTTGATCTAAACAATTTGATCAAACAACAGTTTTTGTCCATTTTCCGGCATTTGGGAGCAAATTGCTGATTGTCATTTGCTTTCATACCTTACCAAATTTTCATTCTAACCAATGAACTAGTTGGATGGTTGGACAGGAAATCTTTAGGTGTGTACCCAGCTTATTTTAACACTTTTTGCTATGCTGAATAGAAAAAGCATTAAAACACTGTAGAGGTCAATGGCTGATCCCTACAGTGGTGTACTCTGCAAGATGGGAATTAATGGAGAATATAATTATGTTATCTTCTCCATTATCCCATTGCTGAATAGGGGATTTACATAAATACGTAAATCATAGTTTCCGCATTTTTTATGTAAAAAACTCATTGCTGAATGGGAGAGATATGTGAAGGAACCCTGCGCTAATTAATATGCTTAAGGGTTGATATGGATGAACTGACAATCACCATACTGATAAAATTATTTATAAATCTTTACTAATAATAAAATATAATGTAACAATATCAAACTGACAGGTCAATATACAATATTAAAGTCACCATAATATAATGATTCAATTCTTAGATACACTATCAAAAAAATGTATTGCTGGGAGAAGTGAATCAAAAACATAAACAAGCAGATAATATTTAATAGGTGTCTTATATTAAATGTCTCTCATGGATAGTCTCAATATAAGAGATAAAAAACAAAAAGCAAAAAGCAATAATCCAGTTCACAGGGAAAATATTGGAATGTTTCACACTGAACGTGTCATCCCGCTGCAATGCTCTCACCAAAGCGCTGATCCTATGTAATATCAGACAGCCGGCTCCATGTTATTAGGAATCCTGGGAGGCATCTAATGTACAGCTCCGTTTAGATAGATGAAATATTGTCTATTTCCAGGTAAGTATAGCAAGGTTAATGTCGGAGGAGGCTGCGTCCACGGAGAGACAGTCTATGAGCGGCTCACCTGATGATGCAATAAAGGTGCTCCCGCCGCGTCTCAATCCCAGCCTCTACTCCGACTACCAGCAAACGTCCTCCGGGGTTGCAGAAATACACATCCCAGCTGCTGAACACCACCAATATGTTTGAATGAGTCCCAATGTGTCCTGGAAGGCTACCTCTGACCGGTTTCGCTCCACAATGCTGGGGCTTTATCAAAGAGTGACTAGATGCTGCCTGATAGCCCTTTATATATGTATCCAAATTGGTCACATATATACACCAAACATCTTATTGATTGATATACCAAATGACCAATATATTTTTCACATATTTTGTTTGTCCAACACACCTGATTCACAGGTGTGTAACTGTGTTACCATTAGCACATTTTTTATCTCTGCTGCTTTATACATCAAGTGTTGCTACACACAGGTCATTTGAGTTTATATATTTAAATTAAGTCAAATTAGCGCTGGATGGTTGTTTTTAGTTTTGAATGTGAGAGATCTATCGCAGCCAGGAGATATACATTCCAAATATTATAATATACAGACACACCTTCCATATGTCAGAAATACTCCTTCTTAATAGAGATGAGCGGGTTCAGATCTCAGAATTCCAAACCCACCCGAACTTAGGGGATCCGAGTCAGATCAGAGTTGGCACGGGTTTTATTTCCTGACTCAGATCTCAAAACGAGGCAAAACATCATCATCCCTCTGTTGGATTCTCGTGGGTTTTGGATTATATAAAAGGTCCCACGATCGCTGCCATTTTTCATTCTGGCTATGGAGAGTGAAGGGGGAGGGAGCTGGGAGCTTTGCTGTGCTGCTGTGCATAGTGGATGGCTACAGTTGTGTTAAACTTGTCATTGTCAGTCACTCAGGGACTGCCTGCTTAGTGTCCATAGGGGCTGGCTGTTGTCCATAACATAATCCATATAGGGACTGGCTTGCTATTGTCCTGTCCATAGGGGATGGCTGGCTGTTGTCCTGTCCATAGGGCTTGGCTGGCTTTTGTCCTGTCCATAGGGGCTGGCTGTCTGTTCTTTTGCGTTGTCCAGGAGGTGCTATGTCCATTAGGGGTGCTCTTCACCCCCAGTGTAAAAGAAAAAAAGATCATATATTTTTTTATTTCTGTGTGTGCATTAGCCACATTTATTATTATCAGCAATGTAGGTGCACAGGTGTGCTGCCTGTGTCTCATTTATCAAGGGGCTGCTGCCTCATTCAGGGGTGCTCCCCCCCTCCCCCAGTGTGAAAAAAATAAAACCAATTTTTTTGTGTGTGCGTGTTAGCTACACCCGCCATGTGAAAAAATAAAACCAATTTTTTGTGTGTGTGGTTGGTTGTGTGCCTTAGCTGCAACTCATCTGCGCTATAGTTTCTTGGTGACATGGCTGTAAGACCGCAGTGAGTATGGAGGACAGTCACATGACAGGAGACCAGAATCCACATACCAGTCTTATAGCTGTCGGCTGCAGTCATGATGACGATGCAAGACCGTCAACGTTATCTATGAAGGCCGATGCACTAGACTTAAGTCTACTTTTACGCTGTTAAAGAGAAAAAAAATCTAAAGCTAAGTTAGCTTTAGGGAAACAAAATATTGGCAATATTCCATTCACTACACAAAGTGGCAAGGTAAGGGTAAGGCCTTGGCCTTTATTATTTATGACTGGTGGTTCTAGTGATGATTTATGCCCTTCTGCTTGTAGAAGAGGTACCAAAAATTTTTTAATTGTTAAGAGTCAGATGAGTAAGACACTGAAACCAACCATGTGCTCCGAAAAATCACAAATTCCTGAGGAGAGTCCGTGTGTCCGCATTTGCCATGTGTGAGCCTGACCTTTTGGATCCTCCTTCCACCATTCATTTTCCCTCTGCAAATGTGGGGATGAGCAGCTCCCTCCGTCGTGCGCATGCTCAGTCCATAACATCGACCCACTTGCGAGTGGATAGCCGCTCACGAGTGGGTCTGAATCAGGCTCTTAGGCTTTTTGCTTACAAAAAATTATCTGTTTGTTCCAGTGTGGCAAGCTATATGTAAAAAAAAACTGTGAATGCTGCACCATGGAAAATAATTAGTATTTCCTACATTCACATAATTGTAGTAATCTATGACTTTAATCCTTCTGGAACTTTTTGAATATCGAGCTCCACCTACAGGTTTCTTAAATCAACTTATTTAACCTTCTTCTATCATACACAGATACATCTGAATGATTGTGCTCAGTGTTTTGGCAGACTGTGCAGCACAAAGGGAACTCTAGCAAGTGGGAACTAACTCGGAATGGATTTACTACAAGGTTTGACACTACTACTGATTTTATGTGCCTCTTGCCTCTTCTTGTATTTACAATTGAATAGATTTTGGAGATATAAGAACCTTCCCCCTGGACCAGCACCCCTTCCATTGCTGGGGAACATCCTAGAGATAGGAATAGGAGGCATAGTGAAATCTCTGATAAAGGTAAGTCCTCTTTAAACTTTTCTTTAACTGGATGAAGTTGGTCAGTTAAACATTACACAAGTGACATAATAAGAAATATTAGATTCCTATTTAAAAATATTTTAAAACCTTGAATTGTAATTATGCATGTGAGTATAGGCTAAGGAGACATAAGCAATGCTAGTGGGGCAAAAAGTGCTGCCTATGACAACATACAAGTGCCTTTTATTTTGGATCCTGGAGGTTTTCAGAGATCATTTACTGTAACTAGATATCTGAACATTTTAGGGTACGGAAAACAAGAATTTTCAAGATGAAATTGTGGATGATGACATATAGATGCACAACTATGCTTTAACCACTTAACTGACGAATTCTTTTTCCAAAAACCGCTCCAAAATTGTCGGTTTCTTTTATGATTGAATTAGGTCACGAACATAATTTTAAACTTATCCATCACTATTTTATTTGAAAAAAATATTTTTTTAAAACACAGTATACCATAAAAATAGCAATATTTATATTATACTGTAGTGATGGCCATTGACGGCTGTACCATCGATGGTTCAACTATCGTTAGAAGCCATCAATTGTTTTGCGATTGGTCGAGGAGATCTGTGTACACCACAACTGCCGATGTTTCCTAAACATCGATTGAGTTTTGCCATCGATGGTGCAACATTGATGGCCACCAGCAATGGCAAACCACTTGTTTGCAGTCAGACCATCGATGGTTTGCAAACCATCGATGGCCAGTTGCCATCCCTAATCAGAGGCTCTGCGATATCCATCGATCGATATATATATCGATCGATGGATATGTGTTGGAGCTCAGCAGCAACCAGAGCCGCTGCTGCTGCGCTCCTACACAGTGATCACTAGGTGATCACTGTAAGTGCCGAAGCCACAGCGGGAGCGTCTCCCGCTGGTGGCCCAGATCCAGAGCCGCTGCTGCTGCGCTCCTACACAGTGATCACTAGGTGATCACTGTAGTTCCGGAGCCGCAGCGGGAGGGTGTGTCAGGTCCCAGAAGGTCCCTCTGATGTAGGCGGCTGCGGGAAGATTAGCTTCCCACAGCCGCCTAGTGGGCATTTCTGACTGGTCGTATCAGATACGACCATGTCAGGGAAAGCCCAGCCTGGTGCGGTTGTATCTGATACGACCGTGCCAGGCAAGTGGTTAAGGCAATGTAATTCAAATATTTAAAATGGATAAATAAAACTATAGTAACATTAGTGATAAGGTCTCTATTTACTACAATCCGCATTGGGAATGCAGATTGTAGTGTGATATTACTGATTGAATTTGCATTGCAAATTCAGGCAATATCACAAGGATTTACTAAAAATCCCTTGCAGGGACAGAGCTTGCGATAAAGATCTGTCCCTGCGAATCCCCTCCGGAGCCTTATCACGGTATTTTCGCAAAAAATACCATGACAAGTGCCCCCGCATGTGCTGACTGGCCGCCGCTCTTACCCCCCTGCAGTAAGCGCCAACCCCGACACTAAACCCCTCCCCCTGTGACCACCCACCCCCCCCTCCCTTAATTGCACTTACCTGCATGATCCAGGCTTCGGTGATGTCCTCCTCACCTGATGATCGGGCCACAGTGCAGTATGGGAGAACAGCTGACTGGAGGGAGGACATCACCACAGCCCCAAACTCAGATCCCAGGACTCAGGTAAGTTCATTTTTTTTACTACTTTTTTTTCAGTGTGTTTAGACCACACAGCTGATCACTGGGGCCGGCTCCGGGCTCTGCTCTGCCTGTTAGAGTGGAGCAGGAGTCCTGTAACTGGGGGAGACCCTGGGTAATGCCACCTTTAGGTGGCATTATTATCACAGGGCCTCCCCAGGTATTTTTTTCACAATTTATTTTTAGCAAATTGCACACAGATCACATTTCCCATTACAATTATGGGAAATGTGATCTGATTACTAAAAATAAGTGATACTTAAGGATTGGAGTAGAAATTTACAAATTCTACTTCAATTGCCCTGTAGTAACTGTAGGTGAAACTAAAATAATGTGAAACAGGTGTGAAAACACCCTTTTTCACTTTATTTTAGTAAAAATGATGATAATAAATAGAGCCCTTTATCACTATACGTTGATAAAGCTGATTTAAATAAGATAAGCTAGTGTTTGCACATGGCTTTACAATTCAGAATCTTGGGTGCACACTTTGTGTGCAGATGGGACATGCAAATACATATAGAAGCATAGTGCTCTAGGACATAGGTTCTCAATCTCGGTCCTCAGGACCCCAAACAGTGCATGTTTTCCAGGTCTTCTCACAGAATCACAAGTGCAATAATTAGCTTAACCTGTGAATCATTTAAAATGTGTGAGTAATGAATACACCTGTGAACCTCCTGGGTGACCTGGAATACATGACATGTGTGGGGTCCTGAGGACCAAGCTTGAGAACCACTAATCTAGGAGATACAAGCATACAAAAGAGAAACATATTTTCAAGCCATAAATAAACCCAGGTGGAAATGTACTAAATGACGGTTTGTGTGGTGATTTAAAACCATCTCATATTATGACAGTTTGGATGGAGGATTTACTGTTCTGCAGTTTAGAGGGTAGTTCCCAAACTGTTGCTAATGTGTGCTGTTTAGAAATAGCCAAATAGCTAGCAGTTTTACCCAAACAGTCACAAACCATAGCAAAACCACCATAAACTGCCAAAAATATATCTGTCAATTAGAAGATGAGATGGCACGATACAATTATTATATACTGTTGGCAACCATTTTTATTGTATAAGGTGTACAAAAAAAAACTTTATAAACTCATCTGGGACAAACTTATTTAATGAATATTAAGAGGTTAAATAAATAAATCATCAGATTAATAGACCAATATTTATTTTTAAATGTAGATGCCAGTATTAAATTATTGCTAATGCGGCAAATAAAGTATTTTTAATGGGGAAACCGTTTATGTTTTATGATGTGGTACCATTCATAGTGACATAAAATATTAGTTGTTTACCTTTTATATGGTAATTTTACTGGCCCTATCAACAATCAATTCATAATTATTTATAAATGTACCCCTTTATCATTATAATAATATTATTAATATTATTATTATTATTATTATTATTATTATTATTATTATTCGGCACTTTAATAAATAAACTTTACATAAATATTGAACATAATACAGAGGTTGCAGTAAATACAGAAACCATGAATAGAATATAGAGCTGTGGCAGCCATTTTAGGTCATCAGGTACACAGATTATTTATCCTACCCAAAAAAGTACCAAGCAAGGTAGTCCTCTTTGGTGCACTACTTCTGTTACAGTAGGAAGAATAGGCAGTGCAGTAGATTCTGGCTTAATGCCAAAAATTTAGTGCACGTGTGTGGGTCTCCAGGAGAATGGCACCTTATTCCTGGGGACATCTTTACTGTGCAAGTCACCAGGAAATGGCCGTGAATTTTGTTGCTTTGCAGTATCGGCCCGAGACTGCAGAGCAGCACTCTGTAGACTGTATAACTACATGTGGGTGCAGGGAGACTGTATAACTACATTTGGGTGCAGGGCATGCAGTGTGGGCCCACCTGGACCAAGGTGCCTGTATGCACCGCAGACCTTGCATCTATTATTGATATACTATTGATTCTTTGTCTTACTACATTGGTTTCAATATGGACGGTATATCAGCGGCCGGCATTCCGTCCACTGGAAATATCACTACATCCCATGGTAACAACAGATTAATAACAAAGGTGTCATACTGCAAAATGAGTGAGGACAGATTGCAATAACCAAAAAATAATGAATTTAAGGTCAAGTTGAAGGGGGCTGGAGAAGTAGCATGGGATGCAGTGATCAAAAAATTGTTTAATCTCTGGATAGGGTAGACCAAAGTCAAGTCCAAATCCATCTCAATTTCCAGTTACAACCCCTCATGCTTTGGATGATATTTTATTGATCAACAAAAGCTTATTATGCATCCTACAGTATTTAAATCACTTTGTAAATTAGATGCATTTGAAGGTAAAAAGTATATGTTCTTTTTAACACGACTTGTAGCACATGGAGGTAAGATGTACACATCTGTAGACCCAAAACACGAGGGTCTGCACACATCTCTAGTTACAACCTCTATTTTTCTGGTGGCTCTTCTGGCATTTTTTCAATGATTTGGAAAAATCATTGCTTGATAAATATCATTGTTTCTATTACTTCTAATGCGAACTATTGTGTAGGTTTTGAAAAATTGCTTTCTTGCAGTTAGACTGCCAGAAAAAAATGGTCATTTAACAAAGTGCCATTCAATAAATCTCCCACCCAAAGTTTAAAATTGAGTGCAGACACATCTATTATATTTTCTGATTCAGCAATGTGTAAATCAGCACCATAATATATCAGAGTTGCCATTTATTAATAAATAGTTATTCCAACATAACATTATATATTAAATATAATAACTGAATATTCTACATATGCATTATTTAATTCAGCTTACGGACAAATATGGTGATGTGTTTACCATTTACCTTGGGTCCCGTCCAGTTGTGGTGGTCACTGGATACAAATTTGTGAAGGAAATCTTTTTAGACAATGGAGATGATTACTTAAATCGGGGGGAAATGCCATACTTGCAGCCTTTCTACAAGAATTATGGTGAGTAATAATTATTATTATTTTTTTATAGCAATATTGTTTTATTGAGACAAAGTAAATCTTACAATCCTGAGTATATATATGAGAAGCATCACATATAAAGTGTAAAAATAAATTGTGAATAAGAATACAATTGCAAGGATGATAATCACAAAGACTGTGGGGTAGCAATAGGTAGAGTTGTGAGAATTAGTCTGAGTGTTCTTTTAGAGACTTTTTCCATCAGGGCAACAAATGAGAAGAATGTCTATGGTATAGTGCAGATTCCTCTTGAGTATATCTAGCAACAGAGTTCGTCAACGTAGGTCTTCAAGTTTGTAATTTTTTAACAAACCTATACAGAAAGATTTGTTAGGAATGAACACAAAAATGTATCTTGTGTCTTATTTTGGGGAAAGGGAATATAAAGTGAGGGTAGAATAAAGTTTAAGGATGACAGGGTATTGGAGATTGTAGCCAGAGGTGTGTAGGTGGGGAGAGAGGGGGATAGAGGGGTGCAGTGAGCCAAGGGAGTAACCACAGTCCAGGAAGTTTTATCCTTGGAACCAGGTACTGTAAATTCAAGTATTATGACTGGAGGGGAGAGTTGCCAGAGACTAAATGGGATTGTAGCCATTGTGTAGGTTGGAAGCATGTGAGTGCAACATTTTTAATGTCAAGTAATAATTATTTGAAGGTTTTTCAACAAATATAAATGTTCTTCGAGATGGAATTTTCCATTTTTATCTATTATGAGCAACCAGTTAAGTCACATAGTTTTAATATTTCATGAACTACAGTACAGTATATAGTGTATGTATGTATATGTGAGCGTGTGTATGTGTGTGTGTGTATATATATATATATATATATATATATATACACACATAGTTAATGAATCCCATGTACAGCACTGGTTCTGTAATTCTGCAAATATGCAAGCACCTTTCCAGAGGTTAGCAGTTGTCTATATAGTCCTTTTGGTTATTTTAATTCAATGTGTTGACCTACAATTATCCTGAAAGATTAAAATCCATCCATACACATAATAATAAGTATGGTTGACCAGATAAACACATCTGGTACATTGTAAGACAAAAATAAAAACATTTATATTTATTTTTAGCTGTTGAACATACAGTAAGTTTGGAAGATCCAGAGTTGCATAATTTGGTTTTGTTAATGTGTTGCCAAATTGGAAATGCATACAGATACAAAAATATGCATGCTACTGCACATGCTGGGTGGGGGGTATAACTTGTCAAAATTCATAATGTGGACAGGGATGTTATGTTGACATGTGAAATATAGTCCTTCACAATGTTGAAATTGGCATATTGTAGACAGTGATAAAATTAGGATACAGTTGTGAGTGACTGGCACTATGGGCCTGATTCAGAGCTGAATGCTCTGACCAGAGCGCTCGCTCTGAATCAGGGCCCTCCTCCATGAAAATGGAGCATCCTCCTGGATGCTCGTATAGCTGTGGGTGACCACCCACAGCTATAACGAGCGTCCATGATGATGGTCGCGATGGTCTTGACCATCGTGACCATCGGACTTGCGATGGAGACCCTGCGGTAGGGTCTCCCTGCCACAAGCCCTGGAGTGATTTTGGCTCTATCAGAGCCAAAATAACTCCCACTGACATCACTAGTGATGTCAGTGGGGACGGCTTCAGACGGTAGGCGTTCCCATTGCCGCCACGCCCCCGGCACGCCCACCAAAGGGGGCGTGCTGTCACTCACCATCGACAGCACGCCCCCTTTGGTGCGAGACCCGGAGCGACAGCTTGGCTGTCGCAGTCCGGGTCTCGCGCATGCGCACAACGGAGCTCCCTCCGTCGTGCACATGCGCAGTGGGGAACATCGACCCACTTGCGAGCGTACTGCCGCTCGCGAGTGGGTCTGAATGACCCCCTATGTTTCCTGTGAGGTCTAATAATAGACCCAGAATTGCAGCCAGGAACAGCAGGAGTTTTCAACAGGGCCACTTAAAGAAAATAGTTGGGTGCAAAAGGTGGTTTTGTTGCTTTCTTTAATCTAATAAAAGTCCTTTCTTTCTGGTGTTTTTTTCTCAGAAATATGTGAAAGAAAGAAACATATATTGTAAAACCATATAGATATCTTATTATTTGTTAGAGATAGATGTGCACTCACCCTTCAAGAGTGAGTTATAGGTGTAGGACTCAATTTTCACCACAGTCCTACGGTGGCTGCAGAAAGCAACACTGATCATTATTAATAAGGTTGTTGCTTCCTCCCAAGTGGGGAAACAAATACAACAAGCCTACATGGTACAGATCAATTAATCCATCAATATTAGATCAAAGAAAACATTGGAACCACCTTTTGAATCCAAGACCGTGAAATAATCTCAACATTTTGAATATCCACAGTCCGCATTTCAACATAACATTTTGCCCATTTAATCCCTAACTGTAACCCTAACCACAGCCTAACCCGAAGATTAACATGGTATTGAGCCTGTAACATTCACAATCAGTAGCGTAACTACAGGGGATGCAGGGGGTGCAGTTGCTATGGGGCCCGCCGCTAGAGGGGGCCCGAGTTCCAGCAAGCAAATTGCACTTTAAAAAAAGTGCTGCACCCTCTGTAGTTATGCCGGCACACTGCCTTCGAATCTCACCGGGAGTCCTGTACTACTATGAAGGGCCGCCCAGAGCCGCAACTGGAAGCAACGCAGGAAGGAGACTCCGCCGGAGAGTCTGCTGATAGCTTAATGTGGTGAGTACAACCTTGTCCCTCAGACCCCCCTCCCTCCCTCAGTGCTGGCCCGAGTATCCCCGCTCCTGCTTCTGATGGTCAGTCACAGGAGACACTCAGTCTCGAGCACCGCGGCAGTGCTGCTGATGCCCCCCCTCAGTGCTGGCCAGACTGTCCTGCATAATACATTGAACTCCCCTCCCTCGGGTGATTGAGGGGAGTCAGTGACATGCAATAGGGGGAGTGACAGGTGTTACAGGGGGAGTGAGGTGCTACAAGGTGAGGGGAGTGAGGTGCTATGAAGTGAGGGGAGTGAGAGGAGCTATGATGGTATGAAGAGGTGCTATGAAGTGAGGGGAGTGAGGTGCTACAGGGTGAGGGGAGCTAATATATATATTTGTATATACATATATATACAGGTGCAGTGCATCCGGAAAGTATTCACAGTGCTTCACTTTTTCCACATTTTGTTATGTTACAACCTTATTCCAAAATGGAATCAATTAATTTTTGTCCTCAAAATTCTACACACAATACCCCATAATGACAATGTGTAAAAAGTTTTTTTGAGATTTTTGCAAATTTAATAAAAAAAAAACCCACTAAGAAATCACATCTACATAAGTATTCACACCCTTTGCCACAACATTCAAAATTGCGTTCAAGTGCATCCTGTTTTCACTGATCATCCTTGAGATGTTCCTACAGATTAATTGGAGTCCACCTGTAGTAAATTCAGTTGATTGGATATGATTTTGAAAGGCATAAACCTGTCTATATAAGGTCCCACACTTGACAGAGCATGTCAGAGCACAAACCAAGCATGAAGTCCAAGGAATTGTCTGTAGACCTCTGAGATAGGATTGTCTCGAGGCACAAATCTGAGGAAGGTACAGAAAAATATATGCTGCTTTGAAGGTCCCTATGAGAACAGTGGCCTCCATCATCCGTAAATTGAAGAAGTTTGGAACCACCGGGACTCTTCGTACAGTTGGCCGGCCTTCTAAACTGAGCAATCGTGGGAGAAGGGCCCTAGTCAGGGAGGTGACTAAGAAACCGATGGTCACATTGTCAGAGCTACAGCATTCCTCTGTGGAGAGAGGAGAACCTTCCAGAAGGACAACCATCTCTGCAGCAATCCACCAATCAGGCCTGTATGGTAGAGTGGCCAAACCGGAGCAACTCCTTAGTAAAAAGCACATGGCAGCCCGCCTGGAATTTGCCAAAATGCACCTGAAGGAATCTCAGACCATGAGAGACAAAGATTGCACTCTTTGGCATTAATGCCAGGTGTTATGTTTGGAGGAAACCAGGCATCACTCATTACCAGGCCAATACCATCCCTACAGTGAAGCATGGTGGTGGCAGCATCATGCTGTGGGGATGTTTTTCAGTGGCAGGAACTGGGAGATTAGTCAGGATAGAGGGAAAGATGAATGCAGCAATGTACAGAGACATCCTGAATGAAAACCTGCTCCAGAGCGCTCTTGACCTCAGACTGGGGTGACGGTTCATCTTTCAGCATGACAACAACCATAAGCACACAGCCAAGATATCAAAGGAGTGGCTTCAGGACAACTCTGTGAATGTCCTTGAGTAGCCCAGCTAGGTCTCAGACTTGAATCCAATTGAACATCTCTGGAAAGATCTCACAATCCAACCTGATGGAGGTAGAGAGGTGCTGCAAAGGGAATGGGCGAAAATTCCAAAAGATAGAGGTGCCAAGCTTGTGGCATCATATTCAAAAAGCCTTGAGTCTGTAATTGCTGCCAAAGGTGCATCAAAAGTATTGAGCATATATCACAAACTTCCGGCACTCCAGCTATTCCTGTCAATAAATCACACTAATGGTGCATACACATGGGACGATCATCTACGATAACAATATCATTGAACGATCTCCATGGTGTGCTGGATGATTGACATTGATCATCTAGCACACCACCAACCTGCTAATGACTGCAATCAATGATCACAGGTCCCTATAGTAACAACCTGGTCGATTATCTGCATGGACGGTCGATAGACAATATTTTTATTGTCCATACTTGCCCATGCATCACAGGTCATTGGTGGGTTGGAAACCCTGAAAAATTCACGATATGAACGATAACTATATGATCATTATCATTCATATCGTGCATTTTATCGTACCGTGTGTACGCACCATTACATAATGTGTGTTTGCCCAACATTTCGGTTTACTTAACTGTTTTCAAGGACCTGAATCAAAAACAACATAATTCACTTACCTACAGTATATAGCCATGAATCACCCAGACAGTGCAGAGACAGGCCTCTCACACCCAGCAGCTGGACACGCTAATGATGTCATCAGGTGACACCCTCACTGTAGACCCACATTGATGACTCCCCCACACCCTACTGCCTGCCAGTCTGAGTTGCCTAAGGGATAGGTGTAAACAAAATAAACCACCACCAAAAATAAAGAACAAGAAAAAAAGGGAAATCCTGAATAACTTGCAGGTATAAATAGGAAAAAAACAGGGAAATCCTGAATAAATGCAGGTCTAACAGTACAAAAAAGGTCATAGACTCGTGCAACGGTGGTTGCCTATTAAAATGTCTCATATTAAGGTTTTTGAAGCCAGTGATGTCCACATGGACCACAAAGTCCCAGATTTTCCTTCCTCAATGGAAACAGGGCATCACACTTGAATCTTTGATTACATTTTAACTCTTTATCTCCACTAACAATAGGCCAGTAGTTCTTAGCTGTTTGCATGATGGTATTGCTGGAGAATGTGTAGGTATTTGGATATGGTATTTTGTTTCGATGTTGCTCATGTTTTTTTATAGAGAACCGACTCCCTGGAGAATGTCAGGGCCTTATTTTTAGCTTCCAGTAAAAGGCCCAGATGGTACCCACACAATAGAAATTTGGACATCATCAAATCCATTTCATGGTATCTTCCTCATTGCTGCATATTCTTCTAATTCACATGAATTGAGAAAATGGCAATCCATGTTTAAGCTGTGGAGGATGATGGCTCTTAAAGTCCAACAATGTGTTCCTATCAGTGGGTTTTTGATACAGTGTAGTCTGCAGCCCCATCGGACCCATCTGGATAAGTACATCCAGAAAGTGAATTTCCGTATCACTTATATCTGATGGAAATTTAATATTTGCAATCGAAATGTTGATAAATTCCAATGCTTGTAATAATGTTTCTCGGGTTCCTGACCAGATGATGAGGATATCGTCTATGTATCTGGTAAATAGAAAAATACATTTGGAGATCCAAGGTTGCAAAATAAATACGTCCTTTTCAACTTCAGACCTAAAACAATTTGCATATGAGGGGTCTACGCAGCTGCCCAGGGCACAACCCTGTAACTGTAAATAAAATGAATCGTCAAACAAAAAACAATTCTTAGTGAGCATAAAATCCAGAAGTGTAAGGAAAAAGTTTATCAGGGCCAGGATATTTCTAATTATTACATAGCAATCTCCTCACAGCTTGTATACCTTTAGAATGAGGAATGCTAATATATAAACTGTAATTTCAGGTTCTAGCTGGTAGTGTCCTTTTAAGAAAGGTTTCATGTGCCTGTACCAGCGGCTGGAGGTAGTTATCCAGGAATTGCAAGATTCTGTATATATGCACATTATACACTATATATAGAGATCAAATATACGTGTGTGTATGTAATATATACAATTCTGTGGTGAGAGGGGTTGGCCCTCGCATGAATTAGCCACATTCCTGTGGGATCAGCACCCTCCAAGGGACACTAAAGCAAATTCTGTGCAGTCTGCATCAGCAGTGGAGGTTTGGAACTCTGGGATTTGTGGGTTACACAGGTCTTGCTAGAAGTCATGACTGGATGACAGGTAGGGTTTAAAACCCCCCTCCCTTTTCTACTTGGTATGACCCCTCCCTTTCATGCACCTGAATAGTACTACCAGATTGATTGAGCAGCTAACATTTTTTTGTTTGTGGTCATGAGATGCATTTATGTATGTGCCTTTATCATGAGGCCTCACATTTGCCAAAATATATATGTGCCTTTATTATGAGGTCTTATAATTGGTATATATTACATTTGGGGTGAGCATTTGGGTGTAGGGTCCTCGAGGCCACTCTGGCTGGGCCTCCTCAGGGCATCGCCACTTAATACACATAGTTACTTTTCACATCACCTTTTATGTTTGTTTTTTTATTCATGTATTTTTTCACATATATTTTAACCACTTTTTCAACACTTATTAACTACTCGCACAAATCTATACTTTACACTGCACTGTCTGGGCTGGATGTTTTTTGGGGAGCTCTGTGCTCCAGATGTGAACACCTTAGTGTTAGGGACTGCTAGTGACAGAGAAGCTGTGACGAGGCCTAGCAGCTTCCCATGTATTTGCAAATGCATGCAACCATATAGTGTTCATATATTGTTGCAAGTATTGTTGCAAGTATAATTCAGTGTGCTGAGGAACAATAGGGAGTTAGACCCTCCTCACTTTTATACTTGGTATGACCCCTGATTGATTGAGCAGCTGCCATTATTTTATTTTTTCGTTTAGGGTTTAAAACTCTCATCCACGTGGTGCTCTGGGCACTGATGCTGAATAGCGGCCAGTGAGTAGCTCGGAGTCTCATTAGTGCCAGGGACTTTCTGAACTAGCTGTGCTAAGGAGCAAAGAAGATTGTGAATGCGTTCTACCACAACAGACTGAAAACTAGCACTTTGGTGCTTGGCGATTTACTTGCACCTGCATGTCTAATTACTGTGCCTGTTTGTCCCGGCTTCAGTCTGTGTATGTTAAAGTGTAGTGTCTGTTGCAATTAAAAGCACTGTTTCACCATGAACCTGCCTATTATGTGTCCTATTGACTACAACCCTGTTTCTCTAAAGAAAAAAAAAAAAAAAAATATATATATATATATAATGTGTATATATGCATAGATATGTAATGTGTATGTATGTATGTATGTATATATATATATATATATATATATATATATATATTGCAAAAAGATCCAGCACTCCCTTTAATCGGAATACTTAGCTGGTTGCCCCCACTCGTTACAATGCATAGATTCCATAAGGTACAGCACTCCACGCAAACAGCAGGCACCGCTTAGTAAATCAACATTTCAATGTATTATTATAGCATTTTATACAGTATACATATACTTTTTCTGGATACTCGGCACTCCTGCTAGTGTATACAGATTTCACTGGATGCCCATCCTTAGTGGTTAGCTGCAAATAGAATTTGTGAATAGGCAGCATTCTCAGTATTAGGATCAATAAAAGGTTGGAGGTCCCACTCCCCTCAAGTTCAACATTTCAAATGTAATATACATTTTTCATTGGGAACAATACAAACATATACATTCTTACCTTATACACATGTGAATAAACCCACCAGACTGTGTCGTCCCCACACCGTTTGTGTCCGGACTTCCGCTGACGTAATTGACTATGCACCTTGTCGCGGCAGGCATGACGTTAGACACCGGGAATGTTGCTTAGAATTTTGATTTGATTCTAATACTGAGTGCCGCCTATTAACAAATATTATATATACAGTGTATATATATATATATATATAATTAGTTATTCAACCAAATGAGGACACTCGCTATTAGAGAATTAAGTTAAGATATTGTATTCACAAAGAAGTCATCATCTGTCAATTTTTTAGCTCCGAAGGGTCTTTATCAAGACCAGTGCAAGAAAGATGTCAGCACAGCAAGCAGACAGGAAGCCTCCACATGCTGCTGTGGCTGAGGAGAGCAGGCCCCTATTTTTTTTGTCCTCCCACCCTGGAGTGTTGCGGGACACATGCAGGGGTACCACTAGTTTAGATCTAAGACCAAATCATTTTATTTATGGACTGTGTGATAGACTAAGCCAGAGCTGGTGGCTGCCAATCATAAAACATGTGAAACACCAATATGTCCAACACCACATGACTGAACCTAAGGACGCTATGCAATCACAATTTACTTATTGAGAATTTCCCAAAAATATCAAATGAAGAAACATTTGGCCCAAGAGATGCCGTGAAAAAAAATGCTGATATTTAGTGTGTTATGATTCAATAAAGTTTGGGTTAAAAGAGAAGCAAAAGAAGCAAACCTTCTGATTCTCTTACATGAAAAAGATTGCAGAACATAAAGTACATTTTCAAGAACACTGAGATGTCATGAAAACAAGTCAATATTGATTTGGCCTTACTAAAATAAGGGATACACAGTAAATGAACTGTGTGTCCTCTAAACATTTTGGCCAATGTTCCTGGGACATTTCCAGCACTGTGTATACAATATTCTTGATTAAAGTACTTAGAACAGTTTTCATCAGTTATATATTAATACATTTCACAATTGTTCAGACATGCAAAAAATACTTTGCTAACTTTATAACACAAAGGTGTTGATATTTGTTATAAAATATGCTTTGTTTTAACCGGTAAGTGATGTGAACAGACCTGCACTCTTCTGGTGACCTATGTATATACAATAAACACTGACTAAATTATCAATTTGATTCTGGTATTTACATAATTAATTTAGCCTCATCTGAGACCACTATTACCCTGTCACAAAATCATACTCTGAACCCTAGTGATAATCCTTGAATATATATTCCTTTTTAATAGTAAATGTTGCTGAAATTTTACAGATCTGGATCGAGACTCTCCTGACTCCTGTGCCAAATTTACCATTGTAAACTGTGCTAAGTAATACATTAGATGTAGGCTAATATAATATGTTGCATTTAACATATAATATTGGAAGCTTTGAATAGTGTCATACAAGTAGGGCATAGTGCTGTCCCAAACACCCATTCTGGGGACACAGCCAAACTAATTCTGCCCAAGTTGAACTTGATATGGTCTTTGACATATAAGGAAGAGGTTACATCTGTAGATACTTTGAATTAACTGTCCCTTACTCTGATAACTGAGTAGACTAATGTGCTCTAAAAGAGACAGTAGCTTAGCGTGAGTTAGTCTACTAGAGTTAAACTTTGTAAATCCCCTGCCAGGCCTAGTGCTGTTAACTAATTCTACCCATGCTGTGCACTCATTACAGTGCTGTGTTTGACACCTGTGGTTAAGTAGTTTTGTACCATTTCTGTACTCCTGACATGTGCAAAAAATGTTGTACTTTTTTATATGTTCCTGCTCTTATTACTTATTTACTAAGAATCAAGTTTGTCCGTGATTAAACATGATTGCTATTTAGCAAGTATTGTGTTTTCCGATGATGTATGGAATCATGTCTCCAAATATGTGAGTTCAGTCTTTTTGGACTGAAATGTGTAGACCTGCCTGTCAGCTGCGTGTTCATCAGAAGCACTGCACAGATCACACTGATCTGTGCAGGCTTCTGTGTGCTATAGTTAAGAGTTTATTTTTAAAAAAACAAACTGTGTGGGCTCCATCTGAAAAGCATTACCAGCACCAGACTTTTGAGCCTGTTCTGGTTATATGTAATCCAAAACACACGCCGGGAAGATTAAAGTTTTTCAATCTGAAACTGACTGGAGGACCCAAACAGGGACCTTAATGCATTCGTAACCATTAATCTTACTCACACACATTATTCTCTTTAGCAATCAGTATATCTGGTCAAATGGCACAGCTCTCCCTCAACATTGTATGCATATTGTATTAACCCTGATAGAGATTGGGACATCTCTGTACAGATCTGCAGCTGACCCTAAATCACCATAAAATTTAGTGCATGGTTCTCCCCCCTACAATTGCATAACACTCTGTATTAATATAATCATTGATTAGAATAAACATTAGCAACAAAATTATCTCACAATAACAAGTATAGCCGTAATTAGCATGAGATCAGGCGATTATAATCCACACAGTAATAAAGACTCAACACTTAGCATGTCACCACTTGAACCTGGGAGTGAGCCTAATGTGGGAAGTAATCACATCTTGATCTACAGGCCCACACCTTAGACAGCCTGGCAGCAGGTACTGGAATACACCCAAAGGGGTAAATTTACTAAGATGAGAGTTTTTAGAAGTGGAGATGTTGCCCATGGAAATCAATCAGATTCTAGCTATTATCTTCCAGAAGGTGCTAGTTAAATGTTAAGTAGAATCTGAATGGTTGCTGTGGGCAACATCTCCACTTCTAAAAATTGTCATCTTTGTACAGTTACCCCAAAGACTATAACATGAAATGACTTCAGAAATTGACATGTGTCTTGACTCTGAGTCAGACAAGAAAAGGTAGAAGCAAGTAATACTAATAGGGGAATTCAATATGGAGCGAAAACTTAGTTTTTTGCGTTAATATCGCACCTATGACGTAATTATCGCAGGTTTTGCTTTTACACTGTATTCAATTTCAAAGACTTTTCGCAGGTTCGAAAAGTCTTTGAAAAAAAACGGGGATAACTTTTCACCACTGAATAGGTGGCGACAAAAAGTGCAGAATTGGGGTTTAGGGGTGCAGGCTTAAAAAAAATAGCCTGCACCCCTGGGAATGACATTTTATAAAGAACTGTGTCAAAAAAAAAAATATAAAAAAAATAGGGACACCACAAAAAATTAATTAAAAAATTGGGGTAAAAAAAAAAATGGGAAAAAAGAGTTTAAGAATAGGGAAATAGGTTCAGGGCTTTTCTGCAAGTATGCGGCAGGTGTATTCTAGAATAGGCTATTAGCGGCAGGTGCATAGTTGCAGAATTTTTAAAAACTTACTTTAGGGACATAAAAATATGCTAGTACCCATTTTCATGTACCCCAAATTTGATGGGACCACTTAAAAACCAAAAAAAAACACCTAAGTGCTCTTCTGCAACACTTCTTCAATGTCGGGAAAAAAACACCTGCTTTGGCTATTTAAATCCCCGACTTTCATTTGCAGGCTAAAACGGGGGTACCCATAGTGATCCCCCATGTTTTTACAACTTTAGGGGGGTCCTACAATTTTTTCAAGGAAAATTTCGTTTTTTTACGCAGATCCCACTTCGCAGGTACAGTACCTGCTTTTGGAGGTTTTATATTGAATACGGTGATAAAGCGGGCATGCGCCCTATACTTTATCCCTGAAAAATCTCCGATGTGGAGCGAAAAGTCCAGCACGGACTTTTCACTCCCATATTGAATACCCCTTTAAGTACAGTGATTTTTAAACACATATTCCAAAATATTTATCTTACAATAAAAAATAATGGGGAGTTTTCAAAACATTTAGGAGAAAAATGGTGTTTGATGTAGTACTTTCATTCCAACCGTAATGGCTTCAAATGTGCGAAGAAGAAGAGAGGAGTATTCCCAGTTATGTTACACAGATCAAGGCCAGAGCTCTAGCTCAAAAGTACCGCTGTACTAATGCCCAGCCCCTGATTTAGCACAGTGCAGTATTTAGATTGTTTGACAGATTTTTTTTTCTGGTAGCAAGTGTTATCCCTCTGGAATTGGCAGCTCTCATTTTGATGCTGGGAGTTACATCTGCCATTTTCTACTGTAGCTCTTATATATTAGAATGTCAGCTTTCTTCTGTTAAAATAAATCAAACAAGACCAGAATACAGTATTGTGTGGTGGTGGTGGCTGGATTTCAAAGTAAAACCATTTCTACCTTTGCCACCTCAATGTGCTATCACCTAGTATGGTGTCAGTTAAAAAAGAGAATATTGTAATTGTACTCATTGTTTAGTGTCTGAAGTACACAGCTGTACTGCTATTGCTGTGGATACATTTAAACAGGAGCATTTTATTAATAGTGCTGGCAGAAGTCTACTATTTAAGAAGATCTAGTCAAAGTAAAGCGTACTGATAATAATATCAATGAGATGAATTCTTACAAATATCCAAGATTACAGTACATGCACCACACACAATGGCAAGAAAAGTTTTATTATGAGAATATTTTTTACTAGTAGTGACACAGCTAAAAATGTGACCATTACTCCTGGTCCAATTTATTTTTATTCTTTTCTTTGGTCCCTTACCTGTGCTAATTCAAATGTTCCAAGAGCATGACCTTCAGGAGAGAAGATTGTGTGATAAATTAGGTTATTCATTCCCCAGCTACCTATGGAATGTATGCAATTTATTCAGAAATGTGTGGGTTCAGTTTACCGAAATAGGAACACACACCTGAACTTAGGGGTTCCAAATGCCAGTTTGGATTCGCTTTGAGTTTCCGAGTAGAACAAAGTCCTCGCTCAGGTCTTGTTGCAATTCGGAACTTGGATTTAAAAACTTGATCTTGCATATTTTGGATTGCATTAAAGTCCAGCCCACATGATTTCAGGCACTGTGAGATGGTCAATATTGACTGGAAATGAATGATATTCATGTTAATAATACTAAGGGAACAAAAATGGCTCACAATGCAACTATTTCAGCTGTTTTTTCAAAACCAGATTTGAACCAAAACACTTGCGGGTTTAGTATTAAACAAATCAGTCACTAATCAGGTCTAATAAGATATACCCTCATGTACTAGACAATAAAAATAAAACTGTGTGGATATGTATAGTATGTAATAGTACTAATTGATGAGACAAAATCATAACATACGTGGTTCTCCAGGACTGCAACTCAAGCATGAATATATGATATAAATAAATACTATACTCCCACAGAAATACCTGATATCAATAAGAATAATCTGGCAAGGGACTCTGAAGCTGTAAATATAAAGAAAACTTAAGGTGAGATGTGCTCACGATCCGACCTGAGGCACGATTTCCCCGGAACTCTCCCCAGGCAGCTCCCCGGCAGTCGTGGTCACGATTTGGAGTAAAAAATGTCCAATCTGACTTAAGATCCATCGTGCATCCAGTGCATTGTGTCCCAGATTGGCAAATCTGCCCTACAGCATGGCATATCTGAAGATGCAATGTACGATGAGTGGGGACGTGCATTGGCATCGTGATCGTGAGTGGAAACTCACGATTTGGCCATATTTTACATGATTTGTCATCATGATTTGTCGAAATTGCCCAAATCGGGTAAAAAATCGCTATGTGTGCATGCACCTTTAGAGTATGGGCCTGATTCTGAGTTACACACAAGTCTGAAGACAGCAACATCTTATTTATTTATATTGAGCAAACTGTACATATTTTGCATCTGAAATGAATGAGTCACGTGCATGCCAGTTGCTTCTCACAGTTAGCTGAATAGGCTTTACTAGTTGGCAATTGGGTGAACGCAGGGCATGTAATTGGAATGCATGCCATTTTCAGGCAGCTCTCCTGCATAAATCATGGGGTAGATATAAGTACCTTTTTATTAGTGATGATGAATACTCTCACAGAGTAATGGCTGGATGTGGTTTTGTCACATAGAAGCATATGGCTAAGAATATGGGCAGATATTCGTATAGGACTTCCAATGGCTAAAGGTATCCAGAATTGCGACCTAATATGCACACAATACATAGTCATATCAAAGAATGTAACCCAATATGTCCTCTAGCAAGAGGTTCAGTAACAGTCAAATTATATTTTTCTCAATTTATAGTAGAGATGAGCTGTTCAGTTTTGTTTTGGTTTGGTTATGTTTGGATCTAAAAACAGAATCTTATTGGTATCCAGGTGTCACATGTTTTAGATAGCCAATGAGATAAATATGAACGTGTGCAAATTTTGGTGAAAAGAACAGATTAGAGCCAAACTGCTCATCTCTAGTTTATAGTAGTAATAATTGTTCAGACTGCTCTGTGGAGTTAATCAAGGTAAACAAGTCACAATCATAGGTTAGGGACAGAGAGAGGAATCCAAAAAAGTATCCACCACTGTAGCATAACTAACACTGGCAATGAGGCTAATCACTCTCCTGGTCACTCAGCATGTTCACAAAGAAAGGAGCACTTTTTATATTTTCTGAGCTGTACACCTTTCACTGAAATATCATAACGGTACAGAAAGAATTGTTTTCTTGCTGAGCATGTCCAACTAAATATTCCTGTATATCAGACATCCCAATGTGTCCCAATAACGTGTCATCCAAAGCAGTACTACTGCTACAAATACATCAAAGCAAGATGTACAATGAAAAATTCTATTGTGTTGTGGCAAGCCTCCCTATTCCACTGTAAATGACCCCAGTGATGAATGTTTAGGTATACAACTTACATGATAAATATTCCCTATAAAATGAAAAATCTGGAAAGGATGGAGTTAAGTTTATCCTGAGGACACCACTCTGAAGGACTTCATTAACCAACTGTTTGCAAACAAGTTCAATTTTAAAACTATCATTTACAGATCTCACAGCTGAGAATATATCATGGGATCTATTTTGCTGTTCACAGGCCTGGCTTTTACCACCAACATGAAGAGGTGGAGGGAGCTCCGTCGGTTCTCTATGCCCGTTTTGCGTGACTTGGGCCTTGGGAAAAGGAGTACTGAAGATCGCATTCAGGAAGAGATTCAATTCCTGGTGGCAAAGCTGAAGAAAACTCAAGGTTAGTACAGAAGACATACAATCAGAGGATATGCAGTAAGTGTAAAAAAATATTGGATAAAATTATTTCGGCTATATGGTGGAACTTGTTTGCAAGTACTTTTTCAGAGCATTCCTGCTTATTTTTCCCCAGTTCTGTTCTATGGTAGTTTATAAGTCCTTTTATGCCCTGAGGGAGGAATCATAAAGCACCAGAAATGTTTGTGGAATGTAATTATATTTCAATAAACCATTTTTAAAAGACCTTAAAGAGTTTAGTGATTTATTAAACAGAAGAAAATAAAGTGTGGAGGGGGGGGGACTGGTCATAACAAAACAATTTGGCAAATATGATATACAATTTTCTTTTTTGTGTTTGTAACCCATTTTAAATAAAGTTGTCTAGTAATAGTGCCACCCCTCCAATATTTAAAGCTGTCCAATCAATTTAAACATCCTCCCTGCAGTTTCCCATATTATTGCCTAGGTGCAAAATTGCACCTTAAATTTTAACTGTAAATGGTTCTCAAAAAAACAAAGTATACAATCTTGAGTACAAAATACAACACGAAATCATAGCATAAGTGTATAAAGCATAAGTAAAACATTGTTATAACATTTTTATTTTACTAGTACTGTTAAGAAAAGTATTTGAACATCTGGGTGATATGGGAGACCTCACTTTATACAGTTACCCATAAAGTGCCAGGAGAGTGCCTATAATAACCATCTGTCCAGAACCAGGAACTAGCACAATGCTTTTAAAAACCGATTGCAGAGAGCTAGGAACTAGTGCTATACATGTACTTATCAACTGTCCTTAGCCAGGAACTAGTTTTTGCTCTTAAGTGCGGTAATTACAGATCAATTCCTAGCACTGTGTCTGTAATCATCTGCTCAAAGCCAGAAACTATTACTGTACATACTGAATAATCAGTAACTTCCCAGAGCATAGAACTAGCTCATTGCTTGTATCCATGGATATGTATTTGCACCAGTGGTCGAAGCAGGGGACACATCTCGATCGGCGGCAGCAGACACGCTGGCATGTAGCCGGGACAAAGCATCCGGTCCTGGCTACAGTCAGCACACACTGGCTGCCAGCCAATCGCAAGGCTCGTGGCCGCAAGCCAATCACGGGGCTCGCAGCCGCCAGCCAATCACAGGGCTCGTGGCAGCCAGCCACTGAGAAACTGCCAAGTAGTATCTTCTCATTGGCTCACACAACTGCACCAGCAACATGGGACCTGGTGCTCCTGAGTCCTGGCAGCTCCGTTCCAGCAGCGCACTGAGTGCAGGACAGAGGTAAATAGTGAGAGGGAATAGAGAGAGGGGAGGATGTGAGAGGGAATAGAGAGAGGGGCAGACAGAGGGAGGCAGGCAGTTAGTATTGTAGGGGGTGACAGAGAGGGAATTAGTGAGAAGGGCAGGGTGTGAGAGAGGGGAGCAGGCAGGAAGAGTGGGGGGGGGTGAGACATACAATGGGCTGATATGGAAGCAGGGGCCCAAGGGGAGGGGGGGGGGAAGAGATTCACTCGCCATACCCCCACCTCTAAATTCCCACTTTGAGCACTGATTTGCACCAACAGCTACAAATATATTTCCACTACTTTATGTATCAAGTATATCCTACACTGTTTCATGTAATTGTTTACATCAAGATTGTATAAATTTTCAATGCTGGATAATATCTAACAGATTTATAAATATATAATAAGTAAAACTGTTTCTCAAATGTCCCCAATGTGCCTATGAAACGTTACTGAAAACTATTTACTGACCTGAATCACTACCGTATTCAACTGTGATTACAGACGCAATTGGCTGATTGTTGCGTTCTGCAACGCAATGTGCGAACTAGCTATTGTGATCAGGACTGCTATTACAGTGACTATGCAGACCCATCGCAGAGTGATTGACAGGAAGCGCCATTTGTGGGTGGTGATGGGGGGTGGTTGGTCGAATGCAGGCATGCCAGTGCATTTCAACGCCGTTGAAGGGGTGTGCATAAATTTTCCACTGCAATGGCCTACGCAGTCTGAGGTCATATACCGTGTGTGGTTAGCAATTTCCAAGTAAAGTCAGGGCTTGTGCAAGTGTGCGTGAGGCTGAGATGGTACTCTATTGTACCAATGGTTTTGCAGTGTTGCTAAACATTGCGTATGTGTGCTAAGTAAAGTGAGTGGCCTTGTGTAGTGCTGCATTGGGATAGCGATCGCGATGTATTAGCATACTATCGCAGAACTGAACTGAACTGCGAGCTTAATCGCTTTTGCAAATGCAGTTGCATACAGTAGTGAATCAGGCCCTTAGTACGTCAGCATCAAAAGCAACAGTGCAAGCAGTTTCTCAGTTTGATATATACAGTATGTCCCATAGGCAGGTAGACCAACCATCCCACTGTGGTAGACTAACCATCACATTGTGGTAAAAAATCTATTGTATTTTCAAAAAAAGCCACATTAGAGCAATGTTTCTGGACAATGCAGGGTCCTGTCGTCAGACTGTCATAAACATGAATACCTTATAGCCCCACCAGAGTGATGAACGCTATCCCAGAGGCTGGAGCCGCGCTTCCGTACACCGGGTCGCTGCTCAGTGACATAGGTTGTGATGCGCCTGCTGTTTGCCAAGCAACCTGGTGCTGTCTCCTCCTCCAGGAAGCGGCTGAAAAAATTATTATAGAAAAAATTAATAGGCTACTGAATAATATGATGCACATTAAATCAAGCTTATCTCTTCCTAAGTATATAAGACTATGGCCCACAGTTATTAACGGGTTTTATAACCAAAACGAGTAAGACATTTCACTCTGTATAATAAATGGTGCTCCAACCAATCATCCCAACAGTTGACAGTTGGAAACTGTTTGACTGGAGCACCATTTATTATGCACAGTGAAATTTATCACTCATTTTGGTGATAAAACTAGTTAATAAATGAGGCCCTAAATATGTAGCATTGTCAGAAAAAAAATACTTAGTGGAATCCATAGTAATACTAGGGCAGTGGTTCTCAAACTCGGTCCTCAGGACCCCACACAGTTCACGTTTTGCAGGTCACCCAGAAGGTGCACAGGTGTATTCATTACTCACTGATTTTAAAGATCTACTGGTGGAGCTAATTATTTCACTTGTGATTCTGTGAGACCTGGAAAACATGCACTGTTTGGGGTCCTTGAGAACCTGTGTACTAGGTAGATAACTCCAGGGATAAACTAATTGGTAAAGTACCCTATAGAGTCTGTCCCAGGAAAATATGGTAAACATCTGGCAAAATGAATCATCACAGGCTATAAAGCACACACAAGTAAAGAACATAAGTAACATCATAAAACTAATTTTCAGGATAAATATTCCTTTATCCTTACAGTATCTGTTAATAAGGTAAGATTAAAACTTTCATATTTTTTTGCATACCTTCCAGAATCATTCATTGATCCTCGACACAGTTTCAGCAAAGCTGTTTGTAATATCATTTTCTCCATCATGTTTGGAAATCATCATAAATATGAGGACAAGGACATAGATACTGTTTTATCTTGTATAAATGAAGCATTGGTGACTATGAGCTCGGCCTGGGGACAGGTAACCATTTCATTATTTTTACAAGGTACATGTATTAAAGCAGGAAAGGAACAAGCATTGCCAGACCCTATAGCAAAATCTGGGTAGGGAACCAATGACTTTGCTGCAGTTTTCCTGGCCAACAAACCTGCTCTAGAGAACTATTTAAAGATTCTGGAAGAACTATTAGAGGTTATTAACTTGAACTTGATAACTGAATCTTTGAGTGCCACCTTCTATTTACTCTTGAGGACTATATATGTATATAAAACTAGTGTGCAGCAGTGGCACTCAAATAATTAATAAATCCAAGACCAAGTTATCAATATGATTCTTCATATCTGCTCTATGTTATTTTCTCATGGATATATAAAAGACTAAAACAATGTTGTTTGGTCATATTGTCAAGTAATCACTATCTTAATAAAGAACAAAACTTCATTCCATGAAGGTTGAGTTGGTGCAAATCCTTCCCATTTCCTGCACTTGGGTGAGTGCTATTATAAGCTTGAGATAAGACTTTCAGCCTTTGTGAATGATAGTAGAATCTACTGCTACTTTTACATCTGACTCCTGGGTCACACCCGGGATTATGTTCACGTGTCCATCCTGGGTCTGGGTCGGGTTATCAGTCTGACAGGGGTATCAGCCAGGTCGGCTGACACCCCAGTCAGACTGGCAACCTGACACGGCACTGATGCAAGATCGATGATATCATGGACATCATGTGGTGAGCTGATGCTTGGAGATGAGATGTCAAAGTGCTGGCTCTTCCTATGCAGAGAATGTGACCCGGTTCGCAACAACCCGGGTTACACTTTCACACTGCATCATTAGCAGAGTTGAGTTAGCGTTCAACCCTTCTCAGGACCAGGGTTGAAATACTGGGTTACTCGACCCAGCTTATTTCAACCCTGCCCTTTCCCACTGCACATTAAACCAAGTTGCTGCACGTTCATGTGCAATAACCCAGGTTATTGCTTGTAGTATAAAATGGGTATAAGTAAGCTGAGGGTTTAGACCTCAGGAGGTCTTATTAATCAACACTTCCGAGACTGATGTTTCTTTTATCAGAGTTATCCCCATCCTCCCTCATTAATGTTTTTATTTTATAAGTTCTTGCTAACTTATTTTGTTGGGTAGAATGGAGCATCAGATGGTCAGTCACTGCAGTGCATAGCTGGTACAGTATAATGCCTCTAGAAGAATTAGGGTGGGGGTTCCTTCAAATTGTTGCTATATAGCCTGAGTTTTGCATATCATTTATTTCTTACTAGCTGGTTCATGTCATGAAATTGGAGAAAATATGTCTTTGTTTGGGGGAACTCATATATATATTGATCAATTAAAAAGTAACATTTATTAAGCCTTAATTAAGATAGGATGGAATATTTGCTTAATATATATATATATATATATATATATATATATATCCAAAGTGGGGCAATACTTACATCTTCAATGAAATAATTAATCACTGGGGTGTCTCCCAAATCCACTTGCATAGATAAAACCATAGAAAGATTTCACAAAAAATCTTGTAATTGAAAAAATATATCCTAATATGCGCTTAAATGCAAAGATCCCTTTCAATTACGGAAAGAAATGGAGGCGTGGCACTTATCAAACAGCAGCTGTAGGAGGAGAGTGTTAAGCTCCTCAATACATCATATATAACCACAACAAGAAAACAGCGCTTATGGAGACTATAGTATGGCTATTGTTACGTATCATATACACATGGCCTGGTCAAAAAACAATTTGTTAAGAACATATAAAATCATGAACATCAAATAAAAAATTAAATATGCAATTTGCAGATAATGGGATTTGCCCCACAACACAAGTATGAGTCACTGAGTCCAGCAGCAATAATGTACCCGGTGTTATTCCCAGTAGATGAGAGTAAAATGTTACCAAGTGGGCACTGTAGCAAGAAGTCCTTGCATATGATGTTTGTCCAACTTGGATTGGTCTTTTAAAGAAATATACTTGACTCCAAATTCCTGGTCTGGGAAGCTTATTTAGATGTCCTCCAAGTGCTCTGGTATGTGGGGGGTCTGATTGGCAAGGCTCAATGTGTTTCCGTGAGGAAGTTACCCGCACCTTTGTCAGGAGCAAATGAATGAATAAGCCATGTAGATACTGCTATTTAAGCTGCTTTGATTGCATAATTAATTACAGATGCATATAATCAATTAAACAGGTCATATGTTAAAATCAATAGGATTTTTTTATTTTTTAAGTAATAATACCCGATAAAATGAAGGCAATCATATGAGGGATCACACTGATATAAAAAAGTACAAAAACGAGTGTTCCTACCATATATAATAAAGGGAATACTCCTGTATGTTCATTCTTAGTTGCGGTCACGTGAGCGGCTTCCCAATCACGTGACCCACAGTTTCTTAAGCATTCATGATAGGTCAGATGATGTCATGTGACCTGAATGCAATTGGAGGCATTGACATTGTGAACTAGAATGAGTTGGTCTAGATATTTACTTTCACAGTTACCATCATGTGACCTGTTCAAGCCTCATATAGGATAAATAGATATTAAGAAACTCCTACAATGATATGAATATACAGCTCACGTTATGAAACATAGATAAACAGAAGAAACAATGAGAATTAAGTGTACTCACCTAACTCACAAAGTTAGTTGTAATAATATATATCATGTGAGAAATATATGAAATATGTAGCAGATTTGAACAGAAAAAGATACACATCATTAGAAGTTAAATTATAGCAATATATAAAAAAATCCAAATTTTATTAAAAACTATGAATAGAAACTTAAATAAATAGTTATTTATAAGAAACCCATCACACCAATAATTTATAATGATATAGGACCTCATTCAGACCCGCTTGCAAGCGCCGAGCGCTCACAAGTGGGTCGAAGTTCAGGCCCTGTGCACGTGCGTTCGCAAGCTCCGGAGCGAGAGAGAAATTCTCTTGCTACGGAGCTCACTACAAAAGGGGCGGCTGTCAATGTTGATCGACAGCTGAACCCGTTGTGTAGGCATGTTGGGGGGGTGGTTTCACAAACTGAGGCGTTCCTTAAGGAATGCCTGCCATTTTGTGGGCGGCCGCACTGACATCAGCAGTGATGTCAGTGGGGAGCTTCCTGCTCGATCAGAGCAGGAAGCTCCCTGGGGCTTGTGGTTACCGAGACCCAACCTTAGGGTCTTGTCGCAAGCCCCGATGGTCGCGATGGTCTTGACCATCGCGACCATCAACCTGGTCGGTCGTTAAAGCTGTGGGTGGTAACCAACAGCTTAGCTAGCGACCAGGAGGCCGCACTTCAAACCACAAGCGGCCGCCCTCATTCAGAGTGACCGCTCATATTTTGTGAGCGCCTCTGAATGAGGGCCATAATTCATACCATTAGTGACTATATAGTCATGTCAAAATGTAATATAAAATATTGGTTATATTGATGTTCAGAGTAGTTGAATTATAAATGTTGACAATATTACATAATTCAATCAGGCAATAAAGAAGCACAAGGATTAGTCTAGCTATATATATATATATATATATATATATATACATATATATATAGAGAGAGAGAGAGAGAGAGAGATATGCATACATGCACATATACATATACAAATATAAGACATTTACCAATCCTCCCTAAATGACATCCCATCTTATAGTTATTTAGCATTTAGTATTCAGAAGAAAACAGAGGTCAGAGGGATAATAGTAACTTAGTTTAAGAATCACATAATTGATATTGTTTAGCTGTGGTTAAATCCTAGTCAGGAGAAAGAAACAGAGAATGGGAATACTCTGAGAGGGTCAACCCTCTAGGAAGATAACTTTTATATCCTAATATTCCATCCCAAGTCGTCTTATACCAGCAAAAACTTATTCAGATCCCAAGCGAATAAGTCATATTAATAAGCACATTTAAATGGTGATGGGGAACCTATCTACTATGTATGGCCTACAGGTCAGTCTTATCACATTATGTTGTTTAACTCTATGGATTCATTCAGACCATCTGGATAGAGGGCGTTTAACTTAATCCAATAGACCTCCTGGCGACATGAGGTTCTATACCTATCTCCCCCATGTGTTGATTGGGGGAAATGTTCTAAGGCAACTATTTTCAGGCTACGACTATCTCCACTGTGTACCTGAGAGAAGTGTCTTGGTATGCTGTGGTTGGCCAGGTTGTTAATGATGTGACGATATTGAAATTGAACCTCTATATACCCCTGCCTGTACCTTCTAAAATCCTACCTATAAACCTCTAAGGATGATGCTAATTTGCATACGCAGTCATACAGTAAATAAAAGACTCCAGACTTGGAACGTGTGGTTCCGAAGCACAAAGTATTATTCATGTAAAAGTACAGTCAGTTACACGCTATTGATCTATACACAATTCGGTGCAAAGGAATTATACAGACCCCAAGTACAGTATACATACGCAGTGCTTCCGGACCAGATGATAGGCGTCAGCAAGAAACCCCGTCATCATTCAGCATTCAGCAAGAAGACTAAAGATCCAGTGTTTGAGCACACATATTTATACCCCCCCCCATAATAGACAGGACAATAGAGAAGTTTGTTGCTGATGCTATTGGTTCCAAAGGGGGGGAGCATCTGTTACAGAGCATTTAACAGGCTGGTTCAAATAGACTCATCCCAGCCTCTAACAACTGGGGGTCTCTGCCCTCCAGCCCCCATGCAATATCCTAACAGTTGTTCATAATATACATTTTATTGCTTGAAGTCTCTGCGGTCCATAAGTTGAGAATGCATGATGCGATCTCCACACCGATAATACCGGAATTCTGTTGAAAGAGTACGCATCAGTACAAAACCAAACACTGCTTTCTTCGCATGTATAAAACCTTAGTTATCAAATATCTTTATTTGTTTAAATCTTATACTTTTAAAGCTTATTAAACCTTTTATGTGGATATGTAATGTGTGAGTAAGCGGGGTTTGATATAAAGACGCTAGTTAACTTGGGGCAGATGCGTGCGCATGAAGCTAATAAAACAGTGTTTTCATACAAGGTCTTATGCATTTGCTAATATGCGACTAGTTAACAGCGCAATTGTGCATATTAATGTGTGTATGAGGAATGGTGCACTTAAATCTCACTTACTAAGTGAATACCTAGCAGTGTTGAATGCTGAGCCTTATAGTTCCACATGCCCCCTCTCTCAGCAGCCCCCACCTTTCCCAGGCTCAAAAGAAAATGCCCTTTATTCTCCCAGACTCTTGTGTGAATGCAAATAGCACAGCTACAAGACCCAAACCTAAGATAACATTCTTGGCTTTGAAGTTATTTCACTGCAGGTAGCTTGCTAATGTAAGGTGTGCATTCGAGCCAGGCCACCTGGAGTGAGAGCAGACATTATCCAGGAAGCTTATCTACACAGGCTAGTTGTCACGTGGCCATTTGCTCTGTTCTAGCTAATGCAATATATAATAATATGCACTTTATCCAAAACACCCAAACTACTTAAAGTCATGAAATGGGCTTTTGGTGAATCGCCATAACTTATTGCGATGGTCACAGATGCAATCGCATGATGCTAATAGTATTATCGCCACATGTACTAAAGTGTGAGTTTATCTAAAATGGCGCTTAGGCGGCCATTCGCAAAAGGGCGTCTTGCGGCTAGTCACAAGATGGTGTCGCTGCGATTCAATTTTAAACTGATCTTGTCTCAGCCAATAATCCAGTTTCGACAGTCCACCCTTTGATAGCGAACAACGTGCTATCACAATCTGCTATTAGAATTTAATTTAGGCTTACAGTTACATATTATTTAGTGTTATTATGGGATGGCACAAGGTGGTTCTTAATCCATCAATAATGTGTCTCTGAATGGGGACATAAAACTACTATTATAAGCACACCGCGGATCTTGGAAGATCATGTAAAAGGTGTGGGGATGCACCAGTCTAATAAATGCAGTCTTGAAGGGGAATTTAGACTTTACATTATCTGAGGTGTTTTAAAAATAACATTTCAATAATAGATTCTATGCATGTCTAAATATAATACATTAAATGATGGTATTTCCTAGCTCAGGGTTGTAATGCAGTTCTGTATTTACCTCGGTATTCATACTGGCCACCATCATAATTTCATTCTTTCGTTTTACTCTATTTTTACATTTTCCACACTTCAACACAATAGGAACACACCGGACACATATGCCAATTATGATGATGACAATTAGTATAAGGATCAAGAATTTGCCTATGCTGGCGATCACTTCCTGGACCCATTCCCCTAGACCTGAGAACCATTTCACTGGGTTCAGCCATGACACCCATCCTTCTATCTTTTCCCCTACTTCAGCCACTGAAGCATTATGGTTCTTACGAAACTCCCATTTTAGCTGCAGAATTTCATCCATCCTCCGGTCTATCACCTCCTTAGGGTCATTGGTATCATTGGTGACATAGGTTCAACATTTTACTCCAAATTGGGTGGCTAACTTTAAGTAATACCCTCCAGTAACAGCAGTTAAATAATTCAACACTAGCCTGTGTTGCACCAGTTCTTTCTTGTACGCTTGCAATTCTCTCCCTGTATACCTGAATGTGTCATCGTACATCTCGGTGATATTATCTATCAATTTAGCAAGTTCCTGAATATATCTAAAATTTAGTGTTCCCCGAGTGATCCTGGTGGGATCCAGTGCCACTAAAACTTGAATGCCAGTTGTCTCACTAATTAACTGAGTGGCTTTATGCACATCACCAGCACATCACCAGGTATCATGTTTCTTTTGCCTCTGTGTTCATATTGTGTGTGAAGATATGGGGATGGTGTGTTTTTATGTATACCAAGCATTTCAACATGTGTGAGGGTCATAACTTCTGGAAGTATTCTTCCCATTAACATAACAATTACAATACTAAGATTGGTCAGACACTCCCCTGATTTGGTATAGCACTACTCCTCCTTAATCCACTCCTTCAGCTCTGCCATCAGCTCCCATTTCCTTTATCAGTCCCCCATCACTGAAACTGGGTATCCCCAATCAGATCATCATGACAGAAACTTCTGGAAGAAAGAACTAGGATGACCACAGCAGACCACTCCATTGCTGTAAGCACTGATCTACACATTTCTTTAGCTCATATATCTCACTGTCACCTTTTTAATCCTTCTGGCACAAGCTCACAATCGACAGGTCCATGTTATCGGCCTTGTCTCCGCCTTGTGTCTCCACCGGTTGGTTAACCTCCCTATAGTGAGTGGAATGGACCCCCATATCTTCCTCGGCCTTCCTTTGAGGATGTTGTATCGTCAGATACCGACCTTTCCACCAATCAGTCAAACAACCCGAGCTAAAAAATTTTTGGATCATAACAAAATCTTCAGATTTGACATCATGACAGTTTGCATTATACATGTTAGTTAATAACACTTTCAATTTCGGTTATTCTTATTCATCTTCGTGAGACCCTGCACAGTAACCTCATTATCATATTTTCACATGAGGCTGCCTGTTTGAACGGTATCTCAAAGAGGGGCAAATAAAGGAAAAGACAGTCTGGGATAATCTTAGTGTTGTTACCCATCACCTTACACATGTTCTTGGAATCGTCACCTGTAAAATAAGTCCCCCCATCATTTTTAATAATTCTAGGGATATAGTATCTGATTACAGGCTCCTGCAATTAAATCTTGTTATTAATAGCTACTTAATTCCGAGTATTCGACCTTAGCCTGGCATGGCTGCCGTTTATCCTTAGCAACTTTGTGTCCTATGAGTGGGAGATAAAGCACAACAGTTTAATATCATTTAAACATGTCCTAAAATACAACAATAAATCGTCCACATTTTACATTAGAACAGATCCATTGATAGGTTGAAAAGATTGTAAGCAGTCATATAAGGCCTGGGAGAAGATACTGGGGTTACCTATGAACCCATGGAAAACTCGTGTTCCTGTGTGGTGTTCTTCACTTTGCAATTCTTACTTATGTGGCCCACTTGGTTGCAGTTAAAACATGTTTTTGAGCGGGGTGGATTAAAAGATTGTTGTGGGATTTGAGCAAGAGGGAAAGGTGGTGGGTAAGGGTAAGGATATGGAGATTAAGGGTATGGTGGGAGTAATAACTAACAATAATAATAATAATAATAATAAACATAATAAACAGTGGGGTTTTGGTTCATGAATTGATCAATGCATTTAAGCTTGCAGCCCCCATGTTTATTATTATTGTTAGCTATTATGGTGAGTGCAGAGCCCCTGTGATTTCTATTTAAACAATGTGGTCACATACCATGTTGCACCCCAAAACTCTGAATGGTGAGTGACATGGATTAGTGCTTTTTGTTTATTATGTTTAATTTTTATAATTAATCATGTTTGTGATCACATTTTCTCATGCACCCCTTTTAACTAGTTATCTAACTTGTGTCAGCTGTTTTCCTAGGTGCTTTTGCAACAGGTGTGCTTGGTAACTGTCTCACATTTAAAATCAAAGTTGCTGTGAGCATTAAACCTTAGTAGTAGATAGAGAACACTTTTTCGTCAAACTTAATTTGACAGGTACCACGCCCACAAGCCCTCCCCTAAATCCACCCCCTGTCACTCCTACTTTTCCTCCCCTTTTTGATATCGTTTAATATGCATTTTATATGAATTTATAGTTTTTAATATTAAATGAATATAAATTTGATATGGACTGATATCTTTTTGATAGGGTTTGATAAATAAATCTAAATCAAATGTATATAAATGTGACAGGGTCGGATATAAAATGTGTTCAATGCTTAAACAGGCAGTATTGTTGTTAAACTTCGTGATAGCTATAAAAGTAAATACATCTTTATTTAGCAGGCAGCCATGCCTACGAACAATAGAAACGGTGCATCATGCCGGATGAAAAAGGCGTATTACACAGTATTGAATCCCAGCAGTTATAGCAGCTTTGATAAGTATTATAAGGCCAATAAAGATGCGTTTAAAAGAACAGAAATTAAAAAATGGATGCAAAAATAAGACGCGTATACGTTACATAAACCGGCTAGGAAATTCTATAAAAGGAACATGATCTGCGTATCCGATATAAATCAGCAATGGCAATGCAATTTGGTATTGCTGATAGACCTTGCGAAGTACAACGATGGTTTTAAGTATATATTAACAGTTATCGATATATTCAGTAAGAGAGCCTGGGCCGTAAGCCTAACGTCTAAGAGCGCAGCAACCGTCGCTAGCGCTTTTGAAAAAATATTTCAGCAGGGCTGCATGCCAAAGAAGCTTCAAACTGACAGCGGTAAAGAGTTTATAAACAAAATCCTAAAAAAACTGTTAGAAAAATACGATATACATAATTTTACGGCCAACAACAACGTAAAGGCGGTGGTTATAGAAAGATTCAACAGGACTTTAAAAACACGGATGTGGCACTATTTCACAGCACAGAATACATACAGATATATAGATGTTTTACCGGACTTGATATACAGCTATAAAAACACGTATCATAGAACGATTAAGTGTACGCCGTGTGATGTGAACGCCTCTAATGCTTTAAACATTTTTAAGATGACGTACGGCGAATACTTTGAAGCTAATAAAATACAGCCTCGATTAGCCATTGGTGAGCACGTACGCATATCCAAATATAAGGATATATTTCAGAAAGGCTATGAACAGAATTATTCTGAGGAAATATTCGTCATACAGGCTGTGAACACTAAAGGACTTAGGATACTTTATACGTTGGCGGATCTGTTCGGCGAAGTTATAACTGGCAGTTTTTACCCTGAAGAACTTCAAAGCATTCCCAAAAACTATAACAGAACTTACAAGGTTGAAAAGATTTAAAAAAATAAGATGGTCGGCGGTCGGAAATATGCGTTGGTCAAGTATCGCAGTTGCCCTGCAAAATTTAACAGCTGGGTCGCAGCGTCTGAGATAAAAGATATATAAAGCGCATCACACTCTAAACAGGGTGAGAGATGGATGACAAGTCGTTCTACATAACATTGCCCAGTAATGCGTCGGCGGACACATTCTCACAAAATCAGATTTCTAACTATACAACAAAATTTGCAAAGCCGATACACTTAATCGGTGAATGGGAAGTTGCTCTTACAGAGATACAATACCCGCACACGTGGAATACAATCGATATACGCGATTGTGTGTTGAAAATAACAAGGTGGGATGGACTGAACGAAGATGTCACAAGGGTGTGCATTAAACCCGTTTTTTATGAAACAATCGAGGCGCTGGTCAAAGCATTCAATGCTGACATTGAGCATCATAAGCTGGATGGAGGATTAAAGTTATGGTACGATCACCTCGAATGCACCGTATCCTTCGACAATAAGCCGATGTACTAGATCACAGCCGGTGTTAAGCTGACAAGAATACTGGGTTTACAAAATTATGTTTTTAAAGCCATTCGCTGACATCAACGGGGGGCAATATACGTTGTACGTGTACACAGACATTATCGAACACCAGAGAGTCGGTGATAGTTATGTACCATTGCTACAGATTGTTGAAATTAAGGGGCGTAACAACGAAATGGTCACAATTCAATACGAGAAGCCAGATTACGTACCTTTGTGCAAAGCGCATTTTGACACGATTACCATAGAGATAAAGAACGACCAGAATGAGAACATGGCATTCAAGTTTGGGAAAGCGATCGTAAAACTACACTTTAGATGTTGCAAAAACTATTTTTATTAACCGGGCAGAATGGTCGCTGTTAAAAATTATGGCGATCCGGCGCTGTACGTGCAATATTATATTATAAAGCACAAGCCGGTAACGGATTACCCGGTTTTCACGGCAGCACTTACATGTACGGATGCGGTTTAGGCGGTATTTTTCGAAGCCTTTTCAGAAAAGTGGTACCTCTTTCCGGAGAGGTCTAGAGTTAGCTAAACTGCACGTGAAGACTGCGGCGCGCAATATCGCAAAAGACGTTTTTGGACATGCCACAATGGCGGTGGTGAATAAAATACATGAGGTGAACCAAACCAATTAAGATGGTTCAGGAGTAATATATACAAGAAAAGGCGTGTCTAAAAGAACACGGAAGCCCACAATAGCGTTTCCGCCTTGGGGCATCCCCTTTTTAAATAAAAGCCGGAGACGCCGCAACTTAAAGAAGAAGAAGAGAAAACCAAAGTGCTGTGCTGGTGATATTTTTTAAACAGCATGTCTTTCATACACTCCGAGTCCGTTGAATGCGCAAAAACAGAGCTGGATCTTTTTTACATGCCCCCGACACAAACTAGCATAGAGAAAAGTCTATACGTCGAAGTTCAACCTTTAGCGGCATTATCCGACACAGCGCCCCTTGAATTTTATATAGCGGCCAGCGGAGAACACTACTACGATCTGAACAACAAGATCGTACGAACCAATAACACGGCAGTAGCCCAAGGGGCCCGGGTCGCCCTTATTAATTACCCCTTAGTGATATTATTCAGCCAAGTGGATGTTACTGTGGGCGACAGACTCATATCACAATCCAACAATCTTTACGCTTACTGCGTGTACATTGAGACTATATTGAATTATAGCTCCAACGCTTTGTCAACAAAGCACACCACAGGATTATTTTATAAAGATGTGGCTGGAGAACATAACAACAGGGTTCTGGACGGGCCTAACACTGGCTTCAGAAAACGAGCAGGAGCGACCGCGCAGAGTCGCACGGTTGAATTGCTAGGGCCACTTCACTGCGACCTTTTCCACCAGCATAATCTAATTTTAAATGCCGTTGACATGAAGATTAAACTCACCGGAAACAAAGACTCATTCCGCTTAATGGCGGCTGAAGCGGATGCCTTTAAAATACAGATCGTTGCAGCGTCCCTTTTTGTGAAAAGAGTGCAGGTCTCACTGGCCGTGCACATTGGGCACGCGCTGGCGCTGCTAAGCGGCAACGTGAAATACGCGATTGACCATGTCGGAATGAAAATCTACAGCGTACCCGCAGGCAGTAGAGTGTTTATTCTAGAAAATCTATTTTTAGGTCAAGTGCCGAAAATGGTCATAGTCGGGTTTGTGGACAACGAAGCATTTTCAGGTGCCCTTGATCGGAACCCCCTTTGTTTTGAACATAAAAATGTGAACTTTGCATCTCTTTATCTGGATGGAACGCCGCATCCGGCAAAACCATTTCAACCAGACTTTGAACACGGTAATGCTGTAAGAGAGTATATGTCGCTCATACAGATCACAAACAAGCAGAAATCTGATGCAGGAATACTGGTCGACCACGAAGAGTACCTCAACGGCTACACGCTATTTGCTTTTGATCTGTCGCCGGAGCAGGAGTGCGGAGAACACCTTTCCCTGATAAGAACGGGCAATCTACGCGCTGATTTCCGCTTCATGGAAGTGTTGGATCATACAATTAACGTGATCATTTACACTCTATTTGATAATATCATTGAAATTAATCAAAGGCGCGATGTGTTGTATGATTACCTATAACTGAAAGAAACTATTTTAATATTTTATAGAGAAAATGAACACGCTATAGATAAATTGCATTCTCTACATGAAACCAAGCATGCGCCGCTATTTTAAAGGAACCTATGCGTGCGATAAGTTGCCTACCAATAAACTGGCGCATTACCCCTGCGCATTTGTAATTAACACGCTTAGTAGTGGGCAGCCCGGCGACCACTGGTTAGCCGTTTATTTTGATGAAGCGGGGGTTTATTATTTCTTTGATTCTTACGGACTCACACCGGACAACGTTATTTTCCCAAAGAATATCATAAAGTTTTTACATTTTAATTCAAAAAGCATTTGTCACCAAAACCACCGGATGCAAGGCTTTTCAAGCACTGTATGCGGTCATTATTGTATGTACTTTATATTTTTAATGAGTAGAAACTACAAATATGAGGAAATTCTGTCCCGATTTAGTAATGATACAAAGTGTAATGACCGTGTAGTTGCAATGTTTGTAAGGCGGCTGCTAAAAAGGCATTGTTTGAGCCACTATACAGATAAATGTACACAGAAATGTGAAACTTGTAATCAACCCTGCGTTTGAAACATTTTATGTACAATGCTTCATAACTATAATAAACAACAGTTTTAAACATTATGTTGTTGCATGTTTCTTCCATAAACACCGATTAGAAGCAAAGAACAAAACAATCCATTCTAAATCATAAACATATTTTATTGTAACATAAAAAGTATATTTACAGATACAGCACAGTTGCAATATCATAACAATTGTAATCAGAAAGGTATTTGAAGTATTTTATGTACAATGATACAGCGCTATAATAAACAAACATTTTTAAACTTCATTACAATACATATGCTTAAAAACAATATACAATACAAATAGGTTATAGACTCAGCCATGGGGCATCCTTAAACACTTCTAAAGATCTTTTTCTAGGCATTAAGTAACCGTGCGTTGTTGTTAATCCGGGGGTGCTTAAAACATTTCAGCGTCCTTTCTTATGCGTTTGTAGCGATGGTGGGGTTGATAAATACCCAACACCGTCGGTATATGTTTCTGCCTTTAAACAGTCAAGGTACAGTCTATTGGATGCGTTGCCGACCACTGTGGACGGTATATTTAATTCCGCCATGGCTTGCATAATCTCGTCCCACCCATTCTGCATTTTACGGCTCGACACGCTGTGACTTTGCGTGACGCTTCTTATTAAATCCAGCATGTTGGAGCCCTGTACAGCATTACCTTTATATAGAAACTCGCCTTTAGCATTCCAGTTTGTGATGTGTTTAGACCCGGTAATTTTATTTAAAAGTATCTCGCTGTTTTTCCTATACCGTTCATTAACACCGTCCAAAACTTCATGATAAACGGCGTCAGAACCGTCTGACTGTCCAGTGTTAGCTGTTTGAGGAACAGTTGGCGTTTCGGGCGTTAAGAGAGTTAAAGTTGACATCTCTCTATCAGACTGCTTACTCAACACCAGATATTTCTGCAACGCGGCTGTGTAACGCTTAGCCTTATCATACTCCGATAAATCATTACTCTGTAGTATGTTTATGATCTCTGCATCTAGGCCTTGCACAGCTGTTTTACGTATATCATCGTTACCCGGTTTGTTGCGCAAGCGCTCTATCTGCTGCTGAGGCACCAGATACATTTTCTCAGCGTATTCCATCAACGATTAGTCAGAAGTCCCGTTATTAATGGTATAGCAAAGCCAAGCAACGAGCCAATAAATCCGCCGGACTGTTTCACCAAATGCATCTTTTTACCAATGGTGCATTTCTTATTACATTGCGCTTTTATAAGGTTGCGCTTCTTTTTAAGGTAATTCAACTGTCGTTGTGACAATGGTATTTTACCTTTTAGTGTGTTGAGCGCAATCTCACAAATGGCCATCACCAAATCGATTGAAGCTGTGGATAAAATAGTGTTTCTTTGAGTCGGTGGCGCCTTTATTAACGCTTTTAAAAGCGCCCAATTACGACGTAAACGCGCCGACATGCTTGCTGCTGGTGTCACTATGGTGAATGACTAAAAGTTGAAGAATTACAGCTTTTTAGAAGCATGCTTTTTAAAGACGTACGCTACCGGTGTATCCGGCGGGAATAACCCGCTTCATAAACGGTACTCATCAAGCGTGTTGTTTCTTAAATCAACCAGTAAATACCCATAAGGTGCTCTGGTCGCATCTTCAAAAGCCTCTAAAAAGAACATCGATTTACCGGGATACAACTGCCTAGCCAGCGTTGTCACTTGCAATTTATCCCTAGGGTTCTTAAAAAGAACCATATATTTTGTATTTAAATGTATAGTTCTGCTCTTTTTACCCTGACAAAACACATTTTGCACAAGGTACATGATACTGAGATTTCTATGGTGTACATATTTTGTGAAAGCTTTCTCAATCTCCGAATTATTACTAGCCGACTCCATCAGATCATCAACCACTGCTAAATTAACCTTATCAGGTGGGAAAAGTTTTTCATCATTAAAAGTCTCAGGTGGCCCCTCTATAAAGCGCATACAGGGGTAATCATGCAGCAGATGATCGTACATTGACTGCCAGCAAGCGTAAAACCAAATAATATTATCAGGAACGTGCGAGAGGTGCGTAGTGGAATTATGCAGCAGCATTTTCACAAAATAGCTTTTACCTGAGTTGGAGGGGCCTGCTAAAATACATGAAAAGGGGTGTTGCAGCCTGATATCCATCTTAAAACCCAAAAAGTAGCATTGTGAAGTTATCTGTAAGCTTCCGTTTAGTGTAAACGCACTTTTGCTTTTTCTGCAGCACTCGGGTTTCAATCAGCCAATACCTTTTAAAACGCACTATACCGGGCTGGCGAATCACAATTTTTTTCTGGTCGTCGCCTTCGGGGTTTAAAGGATAATCTAAGACCAGGTCTTTCAGGCTGTCAAAGTTGACATGTTGCACATTATCAACATTAAGCATGATTCCTTTAACTTTTAAACTAGTCTTTTGGTTATTTAAACGATATCCGTATGTCTTGGGCCCCACTGAGACAAACTCTGTTACATGCGCACCAGCGGGATTTCGCTATTCAGTTCGCCTAGATAATCACCCAATGGCGGATTCCAATCACTGGACCTGCTGACAAAAATGACAGTCTGTATCATGGTAAAGACAACGCCCTTGCAACCTATCCAGAAGTTTGTACAGTTCAATACGGGCATACGCCATTGTTATTGCGGCTATAAAAATATTACAAATACGCGAGCTGGTGTAATGATCTTTGGCGTATTTCCAATTCACCATCACCGCTTCGTCATCTATGAAGTCTAAAGAAGACACCTCATAGTGGGGCAAAAACGCGTATTCAAAAAGTTTGTCGGGGTCTGAGACAATTGCGGTGTTGGGTAAGTTATACTTCAGCGCAAACTTACCCCACAATGAGTTCAAAAAGAGCTTAGCTAGCTGATGCTTGCCCGGATCAATATAAATATGTTCTGGCCATAAAGACAACCATTCATTTTTTTGATAGGCATCTATATATGCTTGGCGTTTCTCAGAGTCTGTACACCATTCGGGATAACCGGACGCCTCTTGTTTGTCCCTGAGATGTAATTTAATGTACCCTAAAAACAAATCATCAGATTGGTTATCAAAATGCCATACCTCATAGATTCTACACACTTTGTAACCCTTGTCAACGGCTAAATTTAACTCTACGGTACACCACGTACCGACGAGGGCTCGTTCCTCATCATCATGTTCACACATCTCTGCCTGCCCAGACTCGCAGCATGTTCGACATAAGGGAAACATTAGTTTACTGAGCATTTTAACCGGTAGAACCGGAAAGAATAGCCCACGCGGCAGGTACACTTTTGCTTTGGCGATGCCAAAATATGTTGTGATATCGCCAAAATCTTTATAAATGATCCTGGGATGTTTTACAGGATATGATTTGGTTTTGTTGACAAATGGGTACAGACTGGTAAATTCATAGTAGTGTATGCGCTCGTCCTGCTGCGTTTGGTGATACAGCTTTATAGCGTTTGTACGTCCGCCGTAAAGCGCAGCGCGCAGGTCCAAGGATTCGGGCAAATCCCTGTCCTTAAGAAATGCCTGTAGACACACATCCTCTTGTAACATTTTTTTCCACTCGCACTCCCAAATAACACGCACGTGAAACCCGCACATTTTAAGAAAGTTTATTCTCACCTGCGTCTTGTGACTCAACTGGCCGTAGGTCATTTGAGTCACTTTGTTTTCATCATTGGAGTTGTAACAAGCGCTACATCCATGATAAAAACAACCTTGGAACTCAAACGCTGTTTGTAAACCGTTGATAACAGCGTGTCCATTCAGGTAGTATCTACCGACTTTCTTCTCACCCCCTTGTAATGCGTGTCTTATGTCTATGCCCTCTGTATGCGCTATGTACATTAACCACTGTATGGCCGGTGTTGAGTAGCACTTCTGAGTCTTATGATAGTTATCGCCCGGTACAAGCGCCAACGTGTTTTCCTTTAAAAATTTACATCGGTACCTGGCCAAACATACCGACGCTAATGTGGTAATTTGAAACGGGTCAATGTGCCTCTTAACAATGACGGGCCCATTTTTTAATATACAATTACATCCTCTGATGTCATTGCTAAAACGGTGTCTTGGAAGGTCTTAGAAGCCCTCTGTAGTATTACGACATCCTGCTTGCAATAGCGTTTAAGTTCATCCTGGAAGTTAAATGGCATATGCTTGTATTTCTCATACCACATTCTGAATTCAGCTAACCTTGATTCCATCATATATTGTATGCCAAAATGCTGCATATCCGGCATGACGCCTATATAATTTTGGTTAGCGGCGGTGTTAAAAAAATGCGGTAAATGGCCTTTTGAGCCCTCAAATCCCATCGCTTTTGGTAAACGACTGAGGCACATGGGCAAAAAATTTAAAGAGTCGATAAATCTTATCTTTAAATCAAGAACCTTAATGCACATCAGTTTACCACCTTGCGCCAGCACATCAAATTTAAATTTCTCCTTAATCAGTTGGCGCACTGCAAAGTAACCGTCATAACGACCGGCATTATGGGCTATGAATGTGTACCCCTCAAATTTTGGCCTCATGAATGTTTTTACAAAGTCTTCGATACAAGCAACACCCTGAAACTCCCAGGATTGTTCATTTGCTGTTGATTGAATCACCCAGGACTGTTCACCCCCTAGCGCTAATGCGTAACAGTAATTTGGTATGTGTTCACCCGTCTCCTGCATACATTCAAAATCATAAAAAAAATAATTTTTTGGAGGATCCACAGGTTTAATGTTTTGTATATAACACAAATGACCCGCAAAACTGCCAATGCACACCTTGCAAATGGGACATGTCATTCCCTGACACTTGTGACTGGGGGTAGTGTACAAACTGCAGTGGTCGCTATACAATTTTTCAAGACACGGTGTTTTGGAAGACAATGCTAGAGCCTTTTGCTCTTCTAAACAATCGGTTGACCTGCAAAACACCCTACACACAAGGCATCTTAGCTCCGCTTTTCCTGTATCAACACACGCCTGTCTGAGACAGGCCTTACAAAAGAAGAGGCAGTCGTGATTATTTTTGTGGTGGTACACTGTGTGGCAAAACTTGCAGAAGAATCGGGCACCCACAAACGCTTTTATGTCTAATATACCGTAGTAATGGTCGTCGTGCCATAAAATAAACAGTCTGTTGTCTTTGTATTGACTATCTGTACAATAATAATGCCAGTCTATACTGTAGTACAGTATCTTAATGGTTGCTTTTAAGTGATTTTCAAAACAAGCAATGTCGCTAAAGCTGATCAGCTTATCAAGGGGCAGATTCAAAGCTTTATGAAGCTCAAGAGCACGTTTGTGTATAACAATATCTGTGGAATTATCATTGTTCAGAAGTTTGCAGAGACTAGCCGCCAGACACAAATTGTTACCGCTGTTATTGAAAATGTATAACAAACACCTGCGTTTCTCAATAATAAGACTGTCTGGTATTCTCCATAGGCGTCGGCCCGTCAGGGCTCCGCCTACGCAATTCTTGAAAACAGAGATCACAAATTTCAACTCTGTATCAATTAAAACCTCAGAATTACTTTGCAGCGTGTTTGTTATCTGATTAAAAAAACTGATGGCATCTAATGAATCGTGTGGCCTGCAATGTGAACAAATCGCATTGCGTAAACTACTGCCCTCCAACCTTAACTGCACATGGTCATTCGGGTCAACATTAACCATGTAGCTTTCGAGCATAGTCTGCATTGCGTCATGTATTGCCCTCATAGCATCTACAAACGATGTAACCCTATCCAAATTGACAAACCGGAAATGGTGGTGGATTTCAGACGCCCTGAAATTGGGGTGGTTTCGCTCGTATCTGTCGATGGATTCTAAAAACACAGGGTGCGTCTCCTCATTATTACCAGGAGATTCCGGACTGACAGGTATGGGTGATGCTACGGCATAGTCCATCTGTGATGATCATCTATCTACGCAGCGCGACGCTGCGTTGTCATTCTGGCCACTAAATCTAAACATGCCATGCCGTCCTAGTCTAAGCTGTTTCTGTCTTGTGTTTATTAAAGTCTGAATAGCGCACTTTACTTTTAAACATCTGTATGTATTTTTACAGCACTGTGCTCTATGCACTGCATGGTGGTTCAATCCACGACCCGTCATATTTAGTCATTTCTTTTTTTTACCGAATGCATGGGCCTGTATGAATGCATTAGTTTCCCTACCTAATCTTCCCTGTTCTGTTACAATGTCCATATAACGGTTAATAAATTCAAAAAGCACGCGCTGGTCATGTTGTCCGCCGCGCATTATTTCAGCATGTCATGTTAACAACCCCTCCGCTATGTGTTTCACGCATGTGAGCTCTCTAAAAATCATGCCTAACAAAGCATAATATTTTAATTTTGATAGTTTACTTGTGTCTTCTGCCCTCACTGGTGTACCTGTAGAGGGTTGTCAACCAACACCCGCACCTGGCGATCCTACGCCCGATGGACCTGCGACAGCTTTGTTCAGTGTGTTCTGCGGTGCTGAATGATGTCTACCACCGACGCCTGGTGGCCCAGCGACAGCATCATCCAGCGCAGCAGAAGGCGGCTCATTCACAGGCACACTGACGCAGATGCTCGGGGCGCCTGAAACACCACCTTCCTCATGCGCATCTCTCGATTCTACACCTGATGCCCAGAACACCTGGGCATCTTGATAAGAATCAACATCATCCCGTATCAAAATGGGCTCTACCTGTGTGTCTGGGATGATAATTGTTTCAGATTGGTTGTCTGATATTGTAATAGGACTGACCCGTACAGATGGCAATATTATAACATTATGTTCTTTTGTATGCCTGCTCTTTCTTTTTGAGGTGATGTTGCTGACCTCTGCAGTAGTGTTAATGCTGGCACAGGGCACTTGTTCATCACGCCTGTTGACCCTCTTAACCTTTGCGCAATCTGTGCCAGCGCTTACACTAAGGCATGGTGATTGATCATCATCATTATCACCTGGTAACTTCCTGTATTTCTTACCACCATTACAACTTTCTGGTTCACTTCGCAATGGCATCAATCACCTACTTTTAGGGGCTGATTCGTCAATATAACTCAGTCTCCTCTTTAATTGCTTTTGATTTAATGGTTCATGCACCCAATGCGTTGTGTGTGGCAAAGCTCTCACCCATCTGTTTGGCTTGATTTTATTGTACAATTGGTTCATTATCAACAGTGTAGAACCGGCTAGACGATAATGGCGGTTCAGAGGCACCGGTGTGCTTTGGTTCTCTTTGTCAGCATCGGACAATTGCGGCATTGTTATTCCGTCCGCTGTTGTATGGGCCTCTGGTTCTCCAGGTGATTCATCAACCGTTATTGCGCAGCAATAATCCACCGGATCCATATTATATAGCGCATCTACATCGAACGATAAAATAAAAATAAATAAATAAATGAATAAAAAAGCATTTAGATGTGCAGCGGTGATATACATTTTGCTCTGTGGAAAAATGATCATTTTAGATGTGTGTAATGAATGTACAGCATCGATTAATTAACTTACTCTCGATAGAATGCTCTCAGGGCAGTTCTGACACCGGCGCCAGTGGTGAACATGCTGATGCATCGTGTATAAGATTTTCAATGGCTGATTGCCCACATGGTATGGTAGGGCTGTCTGTGGAATACAGATACATAATTTAAAAACATATCGCATGATCTACTTACAGGCATTTTGTATTGTCGTTAAAATACCCATGGATACTTACAGCTGTTTTGTGACTGCGGCGCTGATGCATACCCCATGTAAGGATTCTGGAATGTTCTGATATCATCCCCAAATGCGCATTATGCACCGTATGGGTCGGCACTTCTCAGGTCTTGACCGGCCGTTCCTGCATAAGATTAATTCTGATTAATTATGCACGAATAAACATTTGTAAAATAAATTTAAATTATGTGGCAGCCGTTGAAGACATATTCACAGGCTTTAACATTTTATATAAATAACTTTATGTTGGCGTCGTTAAACAATATATGACCACTTACGGGTTAGAGGCCGATACACATGATCTTCCTCATCTTGCGAAAGGCACGTGATCATATCATCGTCAGAAATCTCAAAGATGTTCTGGCTTGTTGACTGTGAAAACAAAATATTATATTAATATGCAAATCGTTTACATTTTTTACCGTTAATGCATATTTTTACATGTTAAAACTGTGTTGTACATACCTCTATTATTATTTTTTCTAAGAGTGTGCCTTGGAATAAAAGTTATGCTGAAAGGCAAATTAAAAATATATATTTTAATTACGCACGATGCCACTAATAATCATATTTACACATCGCTTATGAACCACAAAATTTATTGTACATTTTATTTTAATTACGCCAAAACACAGCACCCTGTAATTGTGATAACCTATTTTAAATAATGCCATAAAACGTTAATTTGCCATTAGCAAAAGAAATTGCAAGCTAATAAAACAATGTACAAACATAAAAGCGCCACCGTATATATATATATATATATATATATATATAATTTAATAAGAGTCAGCTAACATGTCTGCTAACAGTTGCAATACCAAAAAATAAATAAATAAAAAATAAACCACACTAAAAGCAAGTCATGTCAGCTAACATAATGACATTCCAACTGCTAATTCACGCATTTTAAACAATATCAGACATATATATGACAACGAGGCATTACTCTAATACTTGCAATAACAAAAGAAAACACTAGCTTAAAATTATGCTATCATACAATTTATAATCACAGCATTAAAAAGTATAGTAAATATCTCTGTGTGTGTGTGTGTGTATATATATATATATATATATATATATGTTTAAATTACACACCATAATCAAAACCAACATGTACATACATCATGACATGTATACCAACCACTGGTAAAAAGTGCAATACCTAAAAAGGCCACAAGATGCCACTCAAGTCATACGTAATACTTCAACAACACAATCATCATAAGTATATAAGAAAATTATGGCATTATGAATGTGATATGCTTGTAATAACCGGTTAATAAACCATAGTATATTAATTTTCTACACAAAATCAATCATATTTAATATTAAACAATGCCAGCATATATATATATATATATATATATATATATATATATATGCTTAAATTATGCACCATGCTTAAAACCACCATGTACATATATCATGCCATGCATAGTATCAATCTGCAATTCCAAAACTCATCTCTAGATGCCGCTCAAGTCATACGTAATACACTGTCTATCTTTGAAAATTTCAAATGCTATCCCAATGTTAGCATTGTTATATATGTAATAAAAACACAATTAAAAGAAGGTAATATTTGTATAAACCAAAAAAAAACCAAACAAACAAAAAAAAAATTATATAAGTTTTATATCTAATAAAAACACATTTAAAAGAAGGTAATATTTGTATAAACAAAAAAAACAAACAAACAAAAAAAAACGGATATGCGGTTTAACTTCTATAAGCCGCACAGCCACAATGCTCCACAATTATTTTAATTACACATGGTCGACACCCGCTAATCATCATATTTACACAACATGCTTTAAAATGAATCACATGCATATTAACGTATGCTAACACATGCTGTTAGATCAGGAATTTCCATGCATATATTTATAAGATGCTTGTTATGAAACACAAAAATAACGGTAACTGTTATAACCACAACGGTGGCTTTTTTTTACATAAATCACTAACCTAATAATCTAATAATGTATATATCCATATTTACTACAACTGCGGGTTATTAGATACAAAACAAGTTTTAAGAAATATACTTCACAGAAAGGATAGTGTCAGCGGTGATAATTGCTGCTAGAACAATTTAAACAAACTGTATAAGAATATCAAGTGCTTAGGGTGCGGTCACAATGTGGTCATTCTATAATTAAATTAATATTTCATACTGTGAGTATAATATAACTATACACAAAACATACAATGGGATTTTAGTACGCTGAAATGTTAGTATGAGGATATGCGCTGTAACTTCTATAAACTGCACATCCGCAATAGACAAACCGCGCATTATCTATAAAACGGCTAGTACATATTGAAGACACATGCACCTCTATATACAGCTGATAAGTATTGTATAATAATTGCTATGCAAAGAACCGTTGATCGCACAGGTTACATGCAGTAAAAGAATATCGATCGCTTAGGGTATTTGTCACAATATGGTCATTCTATGATTAAATTAATACTTCATACAGTTTTATAACGTAATTATACACAAAACAGATACAATGGAGAATTTACTGCTATCAATTCCAACATGTACATATATATCACATTTAAAAACAAGAGTAAATGTTTGTATCTAAAACAAAAATATATATATACTTACATTCTCCTGTGGCCGTTTGCTCAACCTCAGATTTTTCAAAGTTGTGGTTCTCTGTCTCTTCAAAACAGCTGTGGATGTGTAGCAGTCCTAGCCTGGTGGCCCCCCTTATATTCCATGGTCAGTAACTGATGCATACAAGGTACAGCCCCCCAGTAGGCATAGTTATAGAGGCGTGCGCTATTAGCAACTAAAAATTTATCTTTTTTATTAAAAATTATATAATTTTTCTATGGATAATGATATTCTAAAAATGTTTAGGTCTTTATAATGTACGGAGAATTATTTATCATATGAGTCTAAACAAGCCATGGTTTTACAAGCCTGGCACAATTATTTTTAAATGTTTAATTGCCCTATATATATTTTCTTTTTTTTTTTACTTCATTGATTTAAATGTGCTACATTAGACATAAACTGGCCTACAATTTAAAAGCAAGCACAAGATATTTTAACAAACGGTATTAAGTTATTTTATAACAAGCACAAATTGAAATTAAAGACAGCCTAACAACGCGCTATTTCAATTTAATCATACCAGCTGTATAATACCTGCATTTAACAGCGTTCTGTTTTAAACTAGTTATAACACAGTTTATCATTTGAGGTTAAAGGTGCCCTAATGGTGATATTGAATCATGATACTTATTTGAATATGTATCTTACTAACAATTTAATATGTACTTATAATACAGCTATCGTATGAATCTAAATTAAGGGATGTATCTCTCAAAGGCTGCTGTGATATAAAATCAAATCTTGATGTGAGATAAATTGTGATTATTATGTATGCCACTTCCTCAGGAATGTAGCATTTTATTCACCAGCTTTGTCAAGTGTGAAGGCAGAACATGTGGATCACATATTCTGTCTTCACTCTTGACAATAGCCCATAGTCCTGTTCCGGCCAGAGCTGAAAAACTTATACCATTCATCATATTCAACATCTGTGCTCCATAGCAATAAAAATAAACGTGACATGTCCTGACTTGTTCACAGCCATATCTTATGTAAGAATAACAGCGCAGGTAATCCCCCCTGCTGTTTTTGCAGGATATAGTCCTGTGGTAATTAGGCATGCTGACATGTTCTCACACTGAATAATGACCTGGTATGCCTGTGTACTTTGCAGGGAAAACTTATACATGTAAACTTATGCATGTGTTTTTTCATAAGTTCACAGTATACACCTTTTGTGCCCTGTTCCCCTGATATACCAATCCATAGCATCATGATATAAGTAAGATCATAACATTTAACATGAATGCTTCATTTGTAATCCGACTCATCAAACCCTGTCTAATATGACTTTATTCCAAGAGACAAGGCGTCTTACTGATGTGCCTCATCTAAGGGTTAACAGCAACGCTGTCTATGGGACAAAACATCTCCCACTGCTGATGCTTCATCTAACAGCAGCACTGCCTGTTTAAAAAGTGCACTCGTTTATATGAAGCCCTATCGCATTTATATACATTTGATTTAGATTTATTTATCAAATCCTATCAAAAAGATATCAGTCCATATCAAATTTATATTCACTTAATATTAAAAACTATAAATTCATATAAAATGCATATTAAACGATATAAAAAGGGGAGGAAAAGTAGGAGTGACAGGGGGCGGAGTTAGGGGAGGGGTTGTGGGCGTGGTACCTGTCAAATTAAGTCTGACAAAAAAGTGTTCTCTATCTACTAAACTTGATAGCATCCCCTGAGTTTAACACTAATGTGATGGCTATGTCCATGTTAGAATTCTGAGCAATAGAGAAGGGACTTGCAGCAAAGTGGGGTCCCGTGACGGGGGCTGCAAGCTTAAATTCATTGATCAATTCATGAACCAAAACCACACTGTTTATTATGTTTATTATTATTGTTAGTTATTATGGTGAGTGCAGAGCCCCTGTGATTTATATATATATATATATATATAAACAAAAAAATGGGGGGCACTCACAAGGTTTCTTCATGCCTATAAAAGTTGCTGTTTTATTACTCACATATTAAAAGTGCTATAATGCTAACGCATCTTTGGAATCAGCAGAGCCCTTCATCAGGAAGAACAGCCAACACAACCCAGCATGTACAGATGCCAGTTGTAAGGGATTTGAGCATCTGTACATGCTGTGTTGTGTTGGCTGTGCTTCCTGATGAAAGGCTCTGCTGACGTTTCAGCATTATAGCACCTTTAACACAATATGTGAGTAATAAACAGCAACTTTTAATGCATGAAGAAACCTGGTGAGTGCCCCATTTATTTTTGTTTCTATCTATCTATTTTGATAACAAGAACATAATTTAAAGGGATGTTTCTTTTTACTACAATATTTTTTTCTCCAATGCTTGTATTATGGGCAAATCTTATTTGTGAAATAAAAATTTTCAGTTTACAAGATCTCTTACTTATTGGTGGACCTCATCCATGCATATTTCTGGAGGAATAATAGTTATTCTAATTCCTCTTTATTGTAATGCTCCAATTTACTCTTATGCTAAACTGTCATTTAGACTATATATGTAAGTCCATCACTCAGGCTTTGTATATGACCAAGAGTACATGCTAGATAGGTTTGTATTTCAGACTTATACCCCTTTAATACTGCAGCTTATTGCTAGGTTAACCCAGGTTGGTGCTACAGTAGATGTAAAAGGGGCCAGGGTTGGATTCCCAGGTCGAGTGACCCAGCATTCTCTGGTCGAGTGACCTGGCAATCCAACCTAGGTAGCTTGCAGCGTTTTACATGGGAATGACCCGTGTCACCCTGCAGTGTAAACTGGTAACCCAGGTCGTCTGACCCTTGTCCCATTTACAGGGCTGTTGAGAGCGCTGCGGGGCCCTGGTAAAGAGGGGGCGTGGCCTAATTGCGGGAGGCGTGGCCACGCCCCCTCAAATAAAAAAGTTCAAAAAAGTATACATTTGCAGCGCCGCGTAGCTGTGATCGCTCCCCCCTAAGGCTTAGGAGATTGCTCGCGGCTGCTAAGCAGCAGCCACAGCAATCTCCCACTGCATCTCAGCACACGCTGTGTGCTGGGAGATAGTGAGGAGGGAGGGGGGGCGGCGCCAGACCCGGTCCCCTGCCGGGCCCCTCTGGAAGCCCAGGCCCGGGTAAATTGTACCCGCTCTCCCCCCCTCTCGGTGCCCCTGCCCATTTAAAAGCATGGAATTCTGGATTTTGGCAGTTGGAGATGTCCTCTCCAAGGACCGGCAAATCAGTTCCACTTCACCCATGGTTGCAACTTTGGCTAGGCTTCGTAAGCTGAGCCAATCAACTGATGCAGACCCTGGCCTTTTCCCTCCTAGAAAATGAGGGTGACACACCCCTATTTCTGCAAATGCTTGCCAGGAATGCCACCACTCTGCCCCTCCCCAAATGCTGCAGCCTGTTACTTAAGCTGAGGCTGGGAGACACTATAAGCGGAAGATGGAGGGCTGCACATGTGCAGTACACCTTCTGTGCATGCGCATTCCTCCAAAAATTGAAGATGTACACTAACCATCGGGTTGGCGTACATCTTTGAATCTTGCTGAAAGAGACTTGTTTCTCAAACACCTTATTCTCCCATAGTGGACACAATTTATACTAGCTGGTTTACCATAATTTTTATTTATCACCTTGTGTACCCAATTCAGGCCATTGGGGCTGACTCCAGTAAAGGACTCATTTTCTTTTCTTTTTACTCAATTTCTGTCCAACTTATATTATTTACTCCTCAACATTTATTGCATTTATCTATGTATTTTGTTGCATCCTTATTGCTCAATTGGCATTAATATACCTTTTTTATATATATATTTTTATTCATTAAACTTGTGTAATTCTATCAAGCCGTTACTCTAATCAATGTTTTATGAACTTTGTTAATGATTTTTATCCTTGATAAAAAAAAAAATTGTCATAATTGTCCTACAGTAGATATGTTTTTATGTTGCAACATTCATTTCCATCTTCAGATGTATGATATGTTTCCAGGGCTGATGAGATTTATTCCTGGGCGTCACCACAACATATATCATCTATTAAAGAAGCTCAGTCAGTATGTTGAAACCAGAGTCCAAATTAACTTGAAAAGTTTGGATCCTGAAAACCCGAGAGATTATGTTGACGCTTTCCTCATTAAAATGGAAAAGGTAAAATGTAAATGTGTCAGTAAGGACAATTCCAAGATAGATATTATGGAATTATACTGTATAAAGAGAATAGATCAGTTTTAGGAAGTATATGAGCTACTATGACTATTACAAGCAATACTGGTAGAAATTATGGGGATGTTGAATAGTATTAGGAGAACCATATTGGGAAGCAGTGTATGGAGTCAGATGAACAGTTACACTGTTGAAAGTAAATACAAAATGTATTTTCTTCAGGTGTACAATTTCTACTATCCCAAATGACCTTTATAACCAAAGCCAAACTACTGCAGCTGTAGATCCCATGAAGTGCAAATTCCCATATCTAAAACATTAGACACCTCTTTAATACCTCTTTAACACCCTGTCTGTTAAAACTAGGATAAATGATATATTGATTGTTAATAGGTATAATACAGGTAGCAGCAACTGCAGCCAAAGAGTCTTATAAGACATTTATTCTAGAACAAAGTAGATTACTGTCGAGATTGGATGGGGTAATAAAGCTGGATACATGTAAAGCCTCTAGCACTAATGAAGGTTGTACATTACAGGTTTATATATTACTGGATCTAGGGGACTTGTTTTTCCAAGCTAATTGGAGAAACCACTTATGCAATTGAGTCAAGGAGAATCTGAGCACTTGAATGGAAAAGGTCTGGAAGATGTAAATCAACTTCAGATGGATATTAATTTTAAGAGTCAGCCAGGAGATGAACAATTTCTTCCATGTGAACAAGTCCAGTTCAATGAAACATACTGTATAAAAGGAGGACAATTCTCATTATAAAGAATGTCCTAAGCTCTGTAAACACCAAGGTATATTATTTATAAGGAGTTTGCATATAGAGAGGTATAAATGTAAAAGAAGAGCTTTTGTTTTGGGACAATTGATGTTCTACCTTAACATGTGCCACACAAAAATAAAATGTTAAATAAATATGAATAGATCTATAAGGAGATGTCATGGTATGCTGGACATCACTGGCAAACCTTTTATATATTTGGACCCAAAAAAGATGTCCTTGAAGTCCAATTATCATGGCCAAGTGCTTGATGACTAGCACAATTTTTAGGAACAAAAGAGGATTCTGAAAGGTCAACATTCATCAAAACTCTGTCCAAGGGAACTGATTGAAGAACTTGTATGCCCTTCAAGAAGTCAACTCCAATACAGAATTGATGCTAAGGTGCATATATACTATGTTCTAAACAATACACCTTTGAGTAGCTGTCATTCATCATACCCCTGGCCCACCTTCTAAGTGCCATGACAACTGTGGCTCCTGGCTCCCTCACTTTCTCTCCTCAGATCTTCCCTCCATTATTTTGGATGACTTTAATATCCCAATCCCCAATTATTCCTTAGCCTCTAAAAACCTTACACCCACATCTTCATTTGGTTTCTCCCAATGGACCACCTCACCCTCCAATGTGAGTAGGCACTCACTTGTTCTGGTCTTCACTCACCATTGTGATATTTCTGATTTCTCAAATTCCCCACTCCCCTTTCTGACCATTGCTTTCTCTCATTTAACTTATCACTCTCTCCTTCTCCACCTCTGACTCCTAATGCTACCTTTTACTAAGTGTAACACTGATGTTTTCAACATTGTTTCCATATCCTCCCTGGATAAGGGACTCACTCCTCTCCCCTATCCTCTCTTTCTCCTACCCTGAACCAGCTGCTTCCCTAAACAATGCATCCCTTACTTTTGCTCTTGACTCTATTGCCCGGCGATCACTACTCACCCTAGCAGATCTACACCTCAACCTTGGCATTTCAAATGCACCAGATACCTGCAAATGTGTTCATGAACCACTGAGCAATGGAGAAGAAATCATGCTCTAAGTCATATTTCCTACATAAATGTGTGCTCTCATTCTACAGTGTTTCCCTTTCCCTCTCTAAACAGTCATATTTCAAGAACCTCATGTCCTCCCAGTCCCCAAACCCTCACCATCTCCTCACCACTTTCAACTCCTACTCTGCCCACCCCCTCCTCACTTTCCTCCTCACTCTCTCCCCTTGACTTTGCCACCTACTTTACATGTTATATTTACTACATACAGTACGTTAATATCACATCCTACCAGATCCTTAGCACTCCAACACCTCCTTTCCCAGACCACACCTCCCGATCCATCTTTCCAACTCTCACACATTATCCTGTATCTGGAGAGGAAGTCATGGCCTTCATACAGCCCTCTTCCCTTTCCAACTACCTTCTTGACCCTTTTCCCTCCCACCTCCTCTGCTTCCTCTTCCTTCTGCCTGTTTCCATCTTGATCACCTCCTCAATCGCTCCCTCTCATCAGGCACTATCCCTTCTGCATTCAAGAATGCCCTTGTCTCCCCATTCTTAAAAAAACCTACCCTTGATCCTAGCACTCTCTCAAACTACTGACCCTTCGATCACCTTCCTTTTGCCTCCAAACTCCATGGGCATATTGTTTACAACCACTTTACTGCCTTTTTTCCTCCCACTCTTTGCTTGACCCATTTTAGTCTGGATTTCATTCTCTCCATTCCACTGAAACCACCCTACTGATAATCAGCAGCAACCTACTTGCTGCCAAATCCAAGAGCCACTACTCTATGCTCATTATCCTCTTTGCTGCTTTTGACACTGTGGACAACTATCTCCTCCTACAAATCTTTCAGTCCCTTGGTCTATGTAATACCACACTCTCCTGGCTGTCCTCCTATCTCTCTGATCATTATTTCCCTGTCTCCTCTCATGGCTTCTTATCCCCCCACTTTCACTAATGGTAGGTGCACCCCAAGGTTCTATTCTTGATCCACCCCTATTCTCCCTCTATACATCTACTTTAGGTGAACTCATCAGCTCTTCTGGTCTCCACTATAATCTCTGTTGATGATACTCATATCTACCTTTTTCCTCCCCTGACCTTTCCCCCTCTATTCTCACTTGTATACCCAACTGTTTTTCTACTATCTCTTCCTGGATATCCCAGCCCTTTCTTAGACTAAGTCTGAGCTGATCATCTTCTCACCCTCTGGCATAACCTCACTTCCCACAATTTAATTATCTATTGACAGCACAATCATCTCCGTAGCCTCAAGGTTCTCTGTCTTCAATTTGTCCATGACTCCTCCCTCTGATTCAAACCACACATTCAGTACCTCTTGCAGTCCTTCAGCTTCAATCTCAAAATAATTTCCAGTATCAGACCCTTTCTCACCCTGGATGCTACTAAGACCACCATCCACTCACTGGTCATCTCCAGATTGGGCAACTGTAACCTGCCTCTCCACTCTCTGCAATGCAATCTGTCCTTAATGGTGCTGCTCATTTTCCTCTCCAAACATACTACATCTGCCTCCCCTCTTCTACAAGCCCTTCTCTGGCTTCCCTTCCCCTTCAGACCCAGATTCAATGTTCTTGCACTCATTTGCAAAGCTCTCACTCAATGTTCTCCCATTTATATCTCAGACCTCATCTCCCTTCACACTCCTGCCCACCCACTTCGCACAACAATTGTATGCTGCTTCTCCTGCCAACTAATACTTCCTCCCATTCCTGCTTCCAAGATTTTGCTCCTGCTGCTCATTCACTGCATCTGAAGTTTCTCTTTGAAGATTTGTAGCGAGGTGGAGAGTGTGATAAAGGGGCTCTCAAGACCCACTACTTCATCAAAACCTTCCACCTCTCATTCTAATTTTGCTGCTCCCTCACTGTCAACCCCATCTGTATCACACATGCCTGTCTGCCTCTCCCCTTTAGAATGTAAGCTCTCAACAACAGGGCCCTCTTCCGTCATGTCATTCTCCTTCCTCTACTCATACCATTATCTACTCCTAACTCCCCACAAAGGCACCTCACACTTGGTTGCTAACACCCTGCTGCTTATTTGAGTGTTTTGATTGCTAATGCAGCAATATTTATAAACCATTTTATTTGCCCTGCATTGTATTGTACTGTAAGTCACTGTTTTCGTGTTCGCTTATGTGTTTATGTACTTTATATGGTGCTGCAGAACCCTTGTGGCATCATATACATAGAGAAGAATAATAAGAAGAGGAAGTTTGGAGAAAGATAAAGTGGAGAGAGATAAAGTACCAAACAATCAGCTCCTAGCTATCCACTTACAGGCTGCATTTGAAAAATGATTGGTTGGTACTTTATCCCTCTCCATGGCTTAGTACATATCCCCAAAGTATCCAACACAAAGTGAAAGCTGATCCTGTCAAATACTTTGTCTGCATAAAGAGAGAGAATTAGTTATGGAAGTTTATGGGAGTTGATACTTTAGTATGATTGAGGCTGACAAATTACCAAGTATTTTTACAGGCCTTGTAAGGTAAAATACATCTGTTGGGGCAATGTCACAATTTTGACAGATGTTCTGACTTTTTTGTTCAGCAGTAATATGGCAATAATGAGTTCATTAAGGATGATGATTCAGAAAGGATCGCAATAATGAGCTGCACATGGGCAGCTTTGCAATTGTGATCCTTGCAATAATGCAAAAGCAGCAGGAGGTGTGTGACACCCCCTGCTGCACTTGCAATCCCAGCACTTGTGACGGAGGTCGCAAGCTGTGATCACCATTGCGACCATTGATGATGGATGGTGCCGAGTGGCCAGCCAGCTGAGTAAGCCTCAGCTTACTCAGGCTGGCTGGTTTGTGAGCCAAGAGGACTGTGGATGTCCATGCAGTCTCTGGGATGGCAGCTCCTGGAAAATGGGGTGGACACGCCCCTTATTCCTGGAATGCCCCTTGCCTTTTGAATGCCTTTTGACTGTCAGTCTGGCAGAGGCATTCTAGGGCTTGTGCTGCATTTGAACATTACCCATTCTGCACACTCGCTCGATAATCTGGAATTTGCATTCAGCAGTGGACATGCGTGCCCGGCTGAATCAAGCCCTCAGTTGGATAACTTCTTATCTTCTTTTAGGATGACTATTATGCAAGCCTTAAATGCCTCTGATATCTCAGAATCCACCAGCTCTGTCAAATATATGTGAGCTTACTGTTGGTAAATGGTATTGAATTAAGTGTTGTCTGCATTCAGTGCCATGTTATGGAACATAGCAACAAGAAAGATTCTGCACAGAACCAAAATTCAACTCAGTATTGATTTATTATTAACCAACCATTTTGCATTGTTGAATGTACCGCATTTAGTAGTGTTGGTGATGCTCCCAAAGCTTAAAGTTAACATTGAACAGCAAGCAATAAAAGAAGCAAGGCTATTTACTCGGGCTCACTTAGATGATAATTCATATACAGTAAACTAATTTAAATATAACTTTTATTAATTATAGATAAAATGAAGAGATATCCATACACATTCAATTCTATATATCAAATTCTAGAAAAAATTATCTTTCAGTGTTGGAATTGAACACCCACAAATATATATCGTAAAAATAATAAGCAATTGCTGCATTCAACTAGACACATTAATTTATATTGGTAAAATATGATGTTATTATTATCATGTATGTTAGCATACTTGCTACACCATGTGCCATCCTATAGCATTCATCAATCTGTACAAATTTAACCTACAGCACCTGTTCTTTATAGGTGGTCTCCCATACAAGTACTAGCCAGGCCTATTGCGTTATCGCTTCCAAGATCAAACGAGATTGGGCACATTCACTAAAGTATGGCTATAGGTTACGAACATCGCTGCAGAGATGGAAATTGCCCTTGCACATGGTCTGAGCACAATTGTATAGATTTAGGACTATCACCTTTGGAAAAGTCCAATTTATTAATAAAAACAGATTTCAAGAAAAGTAATGTTAAGCATACTTTAATTGTTTAAGCATAAATACGATATAATACATTCATATATATATAAGTATTGACATGTAATTGTCCCAAGTAAATCATTGTTCCATTATACATATATACCCATGGACAAAGAAAGAAACCACTAGTCCCAACATATGCAAAATTCAGCACACCAGTGCTGGCAACTTAGTATTACAGATAGTTAAATAACTATTACAGATGTTTATGTGTTGCATGGTGGCAGCAAAGTGTTAACAGGCTAAAGATTGTTATGCATTTACACGCTGAACAGCCATAATATGTAACCAGAATAGAGTGGTATGGAGTCCGGTCTGTGCACTGACTGGCTCTCCTAAAGTATGTGCAGATTAACGGAGATGGAGGACGCACGTTTGGCCCAAATTGAGACTTGTTCGCCTCGTCATTTCTGCATAGCAAGTGGTGGCGGGCTTTAAAAATGTGTAATGTACACATCAATAACCTATGGGTCGGGTCTTGGCTCGCTGCTAAGAAGGTAGCGATAACCAGGATACTCGCCCCGTCCACCTCATTCTAAGATTATAGTTTATTGGTCCTAAGTGGACTCATGATCTAATGAGTCAACCGAGCAATCTAAAGCACCCCGAAATGCCTCTGGCAGTTGTAGTAGAAACAACTCGGTAATATAAACACAATAAGCTAACGCACAATCAATAACAATTGGCTATAAAAAAAGGTGAAATTAAATACATATATAATCAGATTAAAGAAAGTATTGAAATAAAGTTAAAACTTTAACCCTAAACATGATACCATATTACACCATAGTATGTGATTGTGTTAAAATATATGAAGACAACTAATGTCCCCTCAATGAAGAGTGACAATAATTGATGTACAATGCATACAAGTAGATGTGACAAATGTGTTTTAATAACAATAACTAAAGGGATATTAATATAATAACCCATAAATATTATAATTAATATAATTGTGTAAAACAAATACTTTGTTAACAGATGTATGTGATACTGTACATGTGAAACAATTAACAATGAGTAAAAAGTAAAAGAAACAAGGTAAGTGCGTGCTATATTAAGAACACCATTGCAAATAAAGTAATAGTGACAGTTAAAGGTGCACTGTAAAGGTTAGCACCCTCTTAATAAAAGTGCACTAAACTAGAGTGTCTAGTAAAATACTTAGTTAGTGAATAATAAAGTGAATATTGGTAATAATGCTCCCACCTATAGTAATAAATCTAATAATTAAAATAATAGGAGAATGGGATATCAGTGTGAAAAAGTGAAATTTAAGATACTGCGTAAAGATAATATAGATATATAAGGTTATAATAATAATAATAATAATAATAATAATATATTGAGATGCTTAACACGTAAACTATAAATATATCCAGGATTAAAATATTTTATTTACAAGAAATGCAATATTCTAAAAGATAGCTAATTGGAAGCTAAATTAAATTAGTGGATTATAGGAATACACTGTAATTGATGTACTCATTTCGGGGATAAAGCACCCAATTTGAAAGTCCAAACGCTCTCTTGTTTCATCAGTTCTAAAATTATATCACCTCCATGGATCCCCAATTCAATTCTCTCTAAACCAAATACTCGCAAGTCCTTTGGATTATTGTTGTGCTACATGTGGAAGTGATGGGCAACTGAAGTAAGCTTCTTAAACTTAGCAAGGTCAGATGGAGTGTTTCTGATGATTCCAGCATGATCTAAAGTGCGTTGTCTGAAATTTCTTGAGGTTATCCCTACATATTTCATATTACAACTGCATGTTAAGCAGTATCAACTCCTGTAGTGTTGCAGTTGATGAAATCCTTTAATGGGATAATGTGTCCATATTTATCCTTTACCTTGTCACATTTTACCATATATTGACATGCTATACATGTCCTGCATGCAAAAGAACCATGTATTATTCTGTCTTTCTTTGGAAATTTGATGTAATGACTTTTGACAAGACTGTCCCGTAAGTTTCTAGATCAACGCCATCCCATAGCATTTTTGTTTCCCAATACCTGGGATAAATCTTCATCCAGAAGCAGGACTGACCAATGTCTCTGGACTATGTCTTCAATTGTGCTCCATTACCTGCAAATATTGCCAATAAATCATTTTCACTTCCATATCCTTCTTTCCTTGTTTTGGACCTGACTTAAATTTTTCTCCTTTAAAGATCATTGTATCCCTTTACATGTTATAAATACTTGATATGGCTTTCTTGATACATCTATTAAAGTATCCTGTTTTTATTAGTCTTTTAGATAGTTCAATGCTTTTAATCTTATACATTTGTTCCTCTGAGCAATTCTGCTTAAGGTGCAAAAATTCACCCTTGGGCTAGTTTTCTACTGTTGGTGGGAAGCGCACACTTGTTTGATGTAGGAGGCTGTTCATCGCCGTTTCCTTATGAAAGAGTTCAGTATGGATTACACTTTTAACATGTCTTGTAGATTTTTAAGTCCAGAAAGGATACACAGTCCCTACTGTAGTGATGGGTCAATTTAATGTTGATACTGTTGTTATTGAGTTCTTGAATGAATTCTAGGAGTAGATTTTCTTCATCTTCCCATATCAGCAAAATATCATCGATATAACGCCACCTTCCCCCTACAAATTGGGTGTACTGATCCATTGTACATCCAAAGTCCGTTTCCTGCTCCCACCTACCTAAGAAGAGGTTGGCATAAGTGGGGGCTCAAGCGTCCCCCATTGCCGTCCCCCTCATTTGTAGGTAGAAGTAGTCCCCAAAAGTAAAGTAGTTCTTACTTAGAATAAATCTAAGAAGGTCCAACAGGAATTGATTAAAACCACACTGTTCTTCCATTTGAAGAAAGTAGGCAACTGCCTAAATCCCCAAATCATTATAAAGACTCAATGTCAAGTGTGACAGGAAACTGATGTACCTCCATCCTTATATTGTGAAGTTTTCTAAGTATATCAGATGTGTCTTGTATGTACGATGTCAACCAAGGACGTGATGTCTTAAATGAAGGTCTATGAACTTGCTCACATTTTCTGACAGTCCTCCAACTATGTGAGACTGTGTCTCCCTGGTGGGTTCTTGATGCCTTTATTGACCTTGGGAAGCAAGTATAGTGTTGTTATCTTGGGGTTCTGTTCTTTCAGAAACTCATGCTGCTGTTTAAGGATAGTACCCTCTTGCATGGCTTGATCGATGATTCTGTTGTAGAGTATGGTAAAGTTATCCATTGGATTAAACAACATAATCTGATAACAATTTCCATCTTTTAGTTGTCGCATTGCCTCTTTATTATACATTTCAGTAGGCCAAATGATGATATTACCCCCTTTGTTAGAAGGTTTTATAATTGCTTCCTTCCATTGTTTGCTCCCTAACAATTTAAGGTCTTTCTCCCAGCCAAATCGATAAAATGATTGTGTTGGCGAAAATGATAATCCTTTGCTGAGTATGGAGATTTCTAGATCAGTTAAGAATCTGTTAGAAAGATTAATTATTTAAAATTTGGAGTCACGAGTGATTACCTCCTTGGATTCCTGATTGGATATCTGGATGGTAGATGGTGGTCCCAGTCTGATGGCTCCCCTACATTTCTTCTTCCCCCACCTTGATTTCCTCTTGTATGATATTTTGGTCATCCCCCTTGCCTGGTCCTAAAAAAAACAATGAGGGATCATCATCATCATATGTACCATGTCTCTGCTGAGGTTTTGGGGTCACTTGTGTTAGTCTCCAGGAAGTCCTCACCCCCAGATGATTCCATCTCTGATGTATGATTCCTGTGGTTTATAACTCTGTCTGTAGACATAATGTTTGTTCCACACAAAATGTTTCTTGTATGGAAATCACATTTATCTCTGTTGTATTTTTGCTTCTTCCTTTCTATAATCTCTAACTCATATGCTTTGAGTTCTTTTTTGTGTTTTTCAACTGTTTTTTGAAATGTCGTATCCTGTTCCCAACTCTCCAACTTCTTTCCCAATATCTCAATTTATTTTTCGCACGTATCCAAGATTATGTGATTGTGTTTGATCAAAATGGACATTAAGTTTTGGGAACATTTTAATAGAATTGCTTTCCAGTGATTGCTTAGGTTGTCAGTTGCCAAATTGAAAGCTGGAAATATTTTTAGTCGTAGGCCTCTCGGGGTAATCTTGTGTTTTAAATAGTTTTCCAAGTAGTAATATCCCAAGATACTCTGGTCCTGCATTGTAAGTTGAATTTCAGTTTGTAGAAATCCTCTTCTCATTTATCTTTAGACATATTAATTATTGAGGTGTCTGAGAAAATATCAATTAGATTATTTAGGACTTTCTTTTTTGTTATGAGTTCACTCTTAAGAAAGAATGAAGACATAATGTCAGTTGATATTCTCACAGAAAACAAGATGTAACTCATGTGTTGGCAACATTTTTTTTAATCATATGAATAGCATGGTACCTCTAAAATATAATAACACAAATTCTATAAGGTTCGTACTGGTATCAGAAACGGAATTATCATCAGTATTATATATGGAACAAAGAAACAAGAAATATTCCGCACAGAACCAAAATTCTACTCGGTATTGATTTATTATTAACCAACCATATTGCATCGCTGGATGTACTGCATTTAGTAGTGTTGGCAAGTATTTCTAACATGCAAAGGTATACAATGATCTTTAAAGGAGAAAAATATTAGTCAGGTCCAAAACAAGGAAAGAAGGATATGGAAGTGATAAGATTTATTGGCAATTTTTGCAGGGAATGGAGAACCATTCAAGACATAGTCCTGCTTCTGGATGAAGAGTTATCCCAGGTATTGGGCACCAAAGTAGCTATGGGATTGCGTCGATCTAGAAACTTATGGGACAGTCTCATCAAAAGTCATTACATCAAATTATCAAAGAAAGACAGAACAATACATGGTTCTTTTGCATGTGGGACATGTAAGGCATGTCATTACATGATAAAATGTGACAAGGTCAAGGATAAATATGGACACATTATCCAAATAAAGGATTTAATCAACTTCAACACTACAGGAGTTGTATACTGCTTAATATGCAGTTGTAATATGAAATATGTAGGGATTACCTCAAGAAATTTCAGACAACGCACTTTAGAGCATGCCAGAATCATCAGAAACACTCCATCTGACCTTGCTAAGTTTAAGAAGCTTACTTAAGTTGCCCTTCACTTCCACATGTACCACAACGATAATCCAAAGGACTTGCGAGTATTTGGTTTAGAGAGAATTTAATTGGGGATCCATGAAGGTGATGTAATGCAAGAACTGATGAAAAGAGAGAGAAATTGGGTGTCTTATCCTGTGTATTCCTATAATCAAGCCACTAATTTAATTTAGCTCAATATCACAATACATTAATATTATTATTATTATTATTATTATTATTATTATTTTTATTATTATGTCCTTATATATTCTTAAATATATTATCTTTATATGGAATCTTAAATTTCACTTTTTCACACTGATATCCAATTCTACTATTATTTGAATTATTATAATAATTTATTACTATAGGTGGGAGAATTAATACCAGTATACACTTTATTATTCACTAACTATATATTTTATTAGACACTCTAGTTTAGTGCACTTTTATTAAGAGGGTGCTAACCTTTAAAGTGCACCTTTAGCTGTCACTATTAATTTATTTGGAATGATGTTCTTAATATAGCATGCACTTGCCTTGTTTATATTACTTTTTGCTCATTGTTAATTGTTTCACATGTATCACATACAACATTTGTTAACATAGAATTTTATACAATTATATTAATTATAATATTTATGGGTTATAATATAAATATCCCCTTAGTTATTGTTATTAAAACACATTTGTCACATCTATTTGTATGCATTTTACATCAATTATTGTCACTCTTCACTGAGGGGACATTAGTTGTCTTTGTATATATGTGCTGAATTTTGCATATGTTGGGACTAGTGATTTCTTTCTTTGTCCATAGGTATATACACTACCGTTCAAAAGTTTGGGGTCGCCCAGACAATTTCATGTTTTACATGAAAACTGACTTTAATTTATAAAATGAAAAATAAATAAAATAAAATAGAACATATGGTCAAGTCATTGGAAAGATTAGAAATAATGATTTTTATTTGAAATAATAAATTTGTCTTTCAAACTTTGATCTCATCAAAGAATGCTCCTTTTGCAGCATTTACATCATTGCAGACCTTTGGCATTCTAGCTGTTAATTTTTTGAGGTAATCTGAAGAAATTTCACCCCATGCTTCCTGAAGTACCAACCACAAGTTGGATTGCCTTGATGCGCACTTCTTGCGTACCATACGGTCAAGCTGCTCCCAAAACAGCTCAATGGGGTTGAGATCTGGTGATTACGCTGGCCACTCCATTACAGACAGAATACCAGAGCTGCCTACTTCTTCCCTAAATAATTCTTGCATTGTGCTTTGGGTCATTGTCCTGTTGGAGGAGGAAATTGGCTCCAATCAAGCACTGTCCACAGGTTATGGCATGGCGTTGCAAAATGGAGTGATAGCCTTCCTTATTCAAAATCTCTTTTACCTTGTACAAATCTCCCACTTGACCAGCACCAAAGCAGCCCCAGACCATTCGATTACCTCCACCATGCTTGTCACATGGCGTCAGGCACTCTTCCAGCATCTATTCACTTTTTCTGCATCTCAAAAATGTTTGATCCAAACACCTCAAACTTGGATTTGTCTGTCTATAACACTTTTTTCCAATCTTCCTCTGTCCAATGTCAGTGTTCTTTTGCCCATATTAATCTTTTCCTATTATTGGCCAGTCTCAGATATGGCTTTTTCTTTGCCACTCTGCCTAGAAGGCCAGCATCCCAGAGTCGCCTCTTCACTGTTGTCACTGACGTTTTGCGGGTACCATTTAATGAAGCTGCTTATTGAGGACTTGTGAGATGTCTATTTCTCAAACTAGAGACTCTAATGTGCTTGTCTTCTTGCACAGTTGTGCACTGGGGCCTCTCACTTCTCTTTCTACTCTGGGTAGAGCCTGTTTGTGCTGTTCTCTGAAGGGAGTAGTACACACCATTGTAGGAAAAGTTCAGTTTTTTTTCAATTTCTCGCATGGAATAGCCTTCATTTCTAAGAACAAGAATAGACTGTCGAGTTTCACATGAAAGTTCTCTTTTTCTGGCCATTTGGAGAGTATAATCAATCTGACAAATGTGATGCTGCAGACACTCAACTAGCTCAAACGAAGGCCAGTTTTATAGCGTCTCTAACAAGCAAATCCGTGTTTAGCTGTGCTAACATAATTGCACAAGGGTTTTCAAGGGTTTTCTAATCATCCATCTACTGACGTGCTTAGCATACACAATGTACCATTAGAACACAGGAGTGATGGTTGCTGGAAATGGGCCTCTATACACCTATGTAGATATTCCTTTAAAAACCAGACGTTTGCTACTAGCATAGTCATATACCACATTAACAATGTATAGAGTGTATTTCTAATTAATTTAATGTTATCTTCATTGAAAAAAAATGCTTTTCTTAAAAAATAAGGACATTTCTAAGTGACCCCAAACTATTTAACGGTAGTGTATGTATAATGGAACAATGATTTACTTGGGACAATGAGTTTTCAGCACTGATGTGTTCAATTTCATGTGCTTTGAAACTGATGGTTTCTCTCTGTTTACAGGTTCATACCTATTACCTGTGTTTACTATAGTAAGAGAGGCTAACATTGCATGCTGACTTTGTATATCTGGAGACTAATCAGGCTAGGATACTTTATTTACAGATTGACTTAAAATAATGAATCTTATTGTTTGTTTTTTGTGAAGATACGAAGTTGTTTGGAACATAGTAACTTACAGTTATACTTATAGATGGTGATGGTGTTTTCATTACATGGCAATACTTATATATTTGAATGTATTATATCATATTTATGCTTAAACAATTAAAGTATGCTTATGCATTACTTTTCTTAATCTGTTTTTATTAATAAATTGAACTTTTCCAAAGGTGATAGTCCCACATCTATACAATTGTACTCAGACCATGTGCAAGCGCAATTTCCATCTCTGCAGCGATGATCGTTACCTACAGCCATACTTTACTGAATGTGCCCAATCTCGTTTGATATTGAAGCGATACCGCAATAGGCCTGGCAAGTACTTGTATGGGAGACCACCTATAAAGAACAGGTGTTGTAGGTTAACTTGTACAGGTTGATGAATGCGATAGAATGGCACATGGTGTAGCAAGTATACTAATATCTATGATAATAATGACAGAATATTCACCAATATAAATTAACTGATACCCATTCCAAACTTGTCCAGTGGAATGCAGAAGATGCTTAATATTTTCGCTATATATTTGTGGGTATTCAATTCGAACCCCGAAAGATCATTTTTTTACTAGAACTTGCTATATAGAATTCAATGTGTATGGATACCTCTTCATTTACTGTATATGAATTATCATCTAAGTGTGCCCCAGCAAATAGTCTTGCTTCTTTTCATGCTTGCTATTCTGTGCCATATTACAAATTCTCCGTTGATTTGCATGGGATTTTAAAGCAGGCTGCCATCAGTAGGCTTGATTGTCAAAAAATATTAAATTGAAAGACTTCGGTCTACTTGACTGAAATAAGAATATCTCATCATTATCCCCATTTCATAAAAGAATTGGTTCAGCCATTTAAACAACTTTTGGGCTTATAGTAGTATTTTCAATACACTTTTGCTTAAAACCAGTTTATCAAAATCCTCAGTCTGGAATTTTAATGTAACTATTTATTTTATTTTTTTCTGAGATATCATGAATATTAGTTTTTGCAATAGGCTTATTTAAATATACTACCCACATAACTGTTTTGTGGGCATCCCAGAATAGCATAGCATGCATGACACTTTTTCACAAAGTTATTTCTAATCTTAGTTTCAATTTAAATTTGGAGATAAGGATTGACCTATTATTTAAATGACTAAGATTTCTACAAATCTGAGAAATAAAATGTAAGAATAAAGCATTAAAATAAAAAAAAAATCTATATATATATATATATATATATATATATATATATATATACAAAGCTGAAGAGTGACAAAAATGATATCACTACTTTGGAATTTTGTAACCATTGGTCGGAACTTTGATCCCTACCACTTTTGTCATTGACGTTTCTTCCAGAGTTCCAGCATAAAAATAACAAAAGCACTTAATTACATAATATCATGAAGACTCATGAAATAGCAGCTCTTAGCAATTAGTGTCTACACCTACAAAAATGCCAGGACAAAATTCGAAAAACAAATAGTGTTTGTTTTGGATCATACCATTCTGTTATTACTTTGATATATAATTCCCCAGTGGAGCTTCCTTCTAGAGACATAGGACCCAATTCAGACGTAGACACTAAGCCACAATCACTCGCTATGGGCGATTGTCGCTTGTCTGCGCATGTGTGTGCGATGGGGAACTGCTCCCTCGAAGTGCACGGACGGGCTGCTCCTTTGAGTGACAGTGCCGTTTATGGGTGGTAACAGGGGAAGGTCCTTGAAAACGGGGGAGTGGAAGTGCGAACGCAGGCTTCCCTGAGCATCAAAACAGCATTTTTTAGGCATGCATGCATAATCAGCATGGAAGCATCATTGTACACGTCATCTGGTTGTATTTGAGCCTGCAGTGATCAAAGTGCCTGTGGTGGGGTAGGGTCTACCTTAAATGCTGCAAGCAACTCTGATGGCCCTCGATGTTACTGATTAATCATACACTTCCTGGAGATGACGTGTTCTAAGAAAGAAAAGTGGGCGTCATTACACTGGCGTGCGATCATTCTGCCATCGCTCTCTAAGACATAGAGGGTGTCCTTTAGCCTGGCTGTGCCTTTGCGACATTTGCATATCCATCCTCTGATGGCTGCGAGAGAGCACAGCTTAGCATCCATGTCTGAATCGGGGCCTTAATCCCTTTTGGATGACAAATATGGGAATGTCATTTATTTTAATTCTTAAGATTCTACAGCTTTCTTAAGGATAATTTAAATGCATTTAACGGATTCATAAGAATAGGACTGTTAAAAAAAATATCAACTTTCTCAAATTAAAGGATCTGCTCACACCCATATTCTACTGTCCCAAAATACACAGATTTAACAAACTTCCCAGGAAGATCCATACTTATGGGAATGAATAACAGTACAATGCATTTGTCATCTTATATAGACATTTATTCTTTGTCATCAAATTAAATAAAAAAACATCTAAATGACAGATCGCATACTTTAAATAAATGAAGGCATATAAAATAGAATGATAATCTTTACTAGTATCCCTAAATGTCTGCTGTCTTTACACTTTTATCAAGTCAGAAAATCCTTTTTTATAGATTCCAATATTAGTGACACATTTTTTTTTTTTTTGAGAATAATTATTATCGTCAAAATATTTAAACAACAATGGGCACAAAGTTCACCTCTAGTTACATAAAACATGTTATAGTGTACTTTGTGAAATTTACCATCTGGATGAATAATCCATATGGGTGAAACTAGTGGTCTGCTATGGTTTTAATGAAAATATTATTGTCTTATAGAAAGGTTATTAGTCAGATATTGTATAACTATTATTCCCCATTAAATTTTAGATCTTTAGAGTTTACAAAAAATTTCATAATAAAACTAGTGTTCTTTAAGGTAAATTTTAAATAGAAATATTTATACAGTATATCAGTTAAATAGGGGAATATTCATAAAAAATATGCAAAAAAAACTTTACTGTAAAGTAAGTTCTTACAGCTATAATGATGCTCATAACAATAGCATTGTCAATGCAAAAAAAAAGACGGCACATATTGTAATATGTACAGTAACCAGGAGTAAGTATCTAAAAAGAAACATACATATTTTGAATGGGTTTATCATAACCATATATGGCTCTCATCATAACAAAAAAAATAATGAAAGCAAGATTGATATTATTGATGGGAAAATTAGTCTTTATATAGGGTTAAATATTTTTTGAGACTTTGTAGAGAGATGGAATATTTAAGCAAGTAAGGGGAGCAGTTACTAAGAGTCTTGGAAGGTGTTTTAGGGCATAAAGGGTGTGGAGTAATAGGAAGATCTTAGAAATGTATCCACATACACCTAGCATCTATGTCATATGACACGAGTTGTTCAGAGTGACTGAGATGATCCAGGATTAGTAGCATAGTGTTCTTTTCTTTCATTTTTTTGCCACTTGGGGGAACTGCAAGTGCTCTCATAGAGGGAGACCAGCACATGTGCAGTACACATCATGCACAGGTCTCTCATAATCTGAGTTTCACCCAAACCATCAGGTTTGCGTACTACTTTGATTCAAATGCTCGGTTGCACACAGATGAACAAATGGTGTACATTAAATTGATCAGTGTTATCTAGCAATGTAGTTTTGTTACTCCCAGTTGTTTTATTTAAAGTGAAGAAGTTACAAATTTTGAGCTAAAAAGATTCTCAGCTCAAAGAAAATTAGGAACTCAAAAATGTTAATTTCGCTTTCAACAGTAAATATATATTCTAAATCAAATCTTCAAAGTGTTGTGATAAAAGTATAACTGAAGGCACCAAACTATATACTGTAACACTGGGTATAGCAAGGACTCCAGACAGGCAGGTATACAGTAAAACAGTGTATTTAATGGTAGTGGACACTGCACTTTAGCATACGTGAGAATAGGCCTGGACACACACAGGCACATAAAGAAAATAAGCAAACAACCTAAAGGTAAATGTTCCAGCATGCCCTGTGCTTATGTCAGCAGTCACAATATCTGTGGACCCCCCAGATCCGGGCACCCTAATGCTAACCACCACCACCAGCCTATCACCTGGCTAGCTTATCCAGCATTAGGAGCAGGGAGCATCAGGTGTGTAGAAGTTTTAAACCCTTCCTGTGTTCCAGTGATTATTCCAGCTGGGTCTGTGTAAATGTGAAAACCTGGAATTCCACACCTCCACTGCTAATGCAGAATGCACAGTTTTCACTTCAGCCTCCCTTGGAGGGAGCGGATTCCACCAGAATGTGGGCAATTCAGGTGAGAGACAACTCCTCTCACCACAATATATAAAGCTGATGAAGAAATAAGACTCTCTATTGTTTTATGACATGATACAAAATCGTACATGACCAGTGATGGTTGAGCAACAGTTACAATGTCCTGGAGTAATGGGGGTCTATTCATTTTCACTTAATTTCTACAAAAGCAGGTGAATCCCTCCGCCCCAGTCCATCTCTTTTCGCCAGATGCCGGTGCTTTGTGCGCACTAGCACTACCAAGTCAGCCTCGGCAGTGTTAAGCTTTACTGCTCCCAAAGGAGCAGTGAAACTATACGGGGAGACAGCTCATTTTCGGATCAGCTGTCAATGATGAACTAGTGATGTCAGTGGGAGTGCTTTTGGCTCTGATAGAGGCAAAAGCACTCCTGGGCTTTCGGCAGCGAGACCCTACTGCATGGTCTCGTTGCAAGCCCGATGGTCGCGATGGTCTTGACCATTGCGACCATCATTTTGGATGCTCGCATAAGCTGTGGTTGGTCATCAACAGCTATGCGAGCGGCCAGGAGGCTGCTCCATTTTTAGGTAGGAGGGCCCTGTTTCAGAGCAAGCGCTCTGGTCAGAGCGTCCGGCTCTGAATCAGGCCCAGAGTCTTTTCATTGAATTAATGATATTTATCAGTGCATTCTCTTTACATCATCAGGAGAAAGTTAACCCACACAGTGAATTTAATATGAAGAATTTACTGGCAAACACATTACAGATCTTCTTTGCTGCGGTGGAGACTGTCAGCACAACTCTGACCTATTCGCTCCTAGTTCTTCTGAAATATCCTGATGTCCTTGGTAAGTGGCAATTTAAATCCTTTGTCTTTTATGGTAAGCATTACTTGGAACACTAGCTCTTTTATTTCAAAACCGTTAGATGATTTTACTGCAGATAAATTATGGTTACTTTGTATGGCTCATACACACAGGCACAGCGATGCAGTATGTCTTTGTGCCACAATGTATTAAAAAAACTCAATGGAGATGTGTTACTGAACCTACTGTAACTTCTCTGGTGATCTCATATCACTATGTGGATGTAATACGTAATGGCTCCTGTGTTGCCATTGTGTGCGATTTCACGAAGAAATGACAGATCTCCGTGCAGGTGAACTGGACATCCTGGAATGACAGCAGGATCTGTAACTAAGCACTATGCCAGTTTTTGTTTGCTGTGTAATAAAACAAACAACAAAAAGCTCAGCTTAGTAAGCCAGCTATGGTGTTGGCATTACTGAGAAACCATTGACGTCACTGGCGAAATCCTGATTTCTGCATGAACTGTCTTTTAATACATGTGAAAAAGCATTAATAATAATCCCTTGTTTCTATGAAAATATACTTCTATTGCACCCGATGCAGGGAGGACTTTCATGCGAGTGGCTGAGCCGCGCGCTGGGAGAAAGGGGATGTGGCCTCACAGAAGTGGCGTGGCCTTGCACTCCAATCTCCGTAATAACTGGGGAGCTCCAGTGGAGGGAGGTCCTGGAGTTGTGGAATGCACCCAGGGACCACTCTGCGGGCAGTGCCGGCTCGCTCACTTTGTAAAGAGCCAAGTGCTGCACGTAATGTTACCAATTCAACACAAAATGGGAGCTTGTCACAAAGGCACAAGTATAGCTTTCTGATCCCTTCCTCCCAAATGTTGGGAAATATGCTCAGATCAGCTGCATTCCTTGCCCTTGTACCTGGATTATGAACCTTCTTACTGTCTGCCATCTGCCTTAGCCACTGCCAAGTGTTTTCTAACTACCATGTCTACCCAGTGAACACTGCCCCCATGGTGGCCCCCTCATAGACCCCTGTTTCTGAAACTGCCAAGTGTTTTCCAAATAGTGTCTCCCCAGCTCCAAACCTCCACACTTATCCTATCCTGTTTTCCAGCTGCTCCCCACAGCTCCTCTTGTGCCTGCTCTGTCTTGAAGAGGCCGGGTGCAGCACTGCATGACGTTATGACCTCTGCACCAATTTAACAAAATAAACTTTATTGCACTAACCAGTGCAATAAAGTTACAGTGGCTCCCCGAACTGTCCATGTACCGGTACATGCCTGCTCCCAGCTGATCATGCAGCAGCACAGGCAGCCAGCAATACACCTGTGCCCCTAGATCCTCCATTGCCAGGCCTGTGTGTGTGGGCCCCAGGGCGATTATCCCTGTTGCCCCCCTTTATCCAGCCCTGCCCTAGACTAGTGACCTGTGAAGGCCATCAAGACCAGGAACACACTCCCAGGACAAAGTTGACCTCCGAAACTCGGAATAATATAATACCAGCCTAGCATAACTGAGAACTCAGGCCAGGAATCGGAGTCTTATGTAATCAGAATTATTAGGATGTGGTCAGGTGCACTCTTCCTATATGTGCAGGATGTGCTGTTTAGGTTTGTGTGTTGCATTGAGTGAAATAAAGACAAGACACTTGGTGTAGGGTGGAAAAACTGTTCATTGAATAGACACAGTGCTGCTTTGGAGTGGTCTGGGGGGGTTTGAGAGGTGGTGGTAGAGAAATGTGTGTTGGGTATGGGCAGGGGGGGAAGTGGTAGCATGAAGGGAGCAGGGGTATGGTTTTGCGCTGGTTCCAAAACCTGGTGCATGCTCAATCCAGTGAGGTAAAGTTCATGTGTGGTGTCTCTGCCTATCACATACAGACACCACACATACTACTGACTGCTCATAAGACTGTTGACCAAAGGTCCAGCAGGGAGGACGTGCTAGTCAAGAACTGCACGATAAGGAGCCCCCTGAAGTGGTTTACCAATTCTCCCACCAGAGCTAGTCAAACCCACATTGCTACCACTTCCCCTCCTCCTTGCCCATTCACAACACACATTTCTCTACCACCACCTTCAAATCCCCCCCCTCAGACCACTCCGGAGCAGCACTGTGTCTACTCCATAAATGGTTTGGCCCCACTACACCAAGTGCCTTATCTTTATTTCACAAAATGCAATATACAAAACTAAACACCACATCCCACACATAGGAAGAGTGCACCTGACCCCATCCTAATAATCTTGATGCACAGGACCTGGTTCTCTTGTTTCACCTCCCCCCTCCCATGCCTATCCCCTTACTGCCATACACCCCACACAACCCCCCCCCCCACCCCACCTCTGGATTAGCACAGTTCCCATTCATATCTTCTTATGTAATCAAGGTAGGGTTTGGGGAAGATAAAACTCTGATGCTGCTGTAACACAAGATCTGGAACTGAGTGAGGGACTTGGGTAAGAGAGTCAGGATAGGTTATACAGCTTACTGGACATCTCAGTGTACAAACCATATACTGCACACTGACCCATAGCCCTGGAACCTACACCCTACTAAGATGCAGTCCAAGAAAATAGCACACAGCACAGGGAAACCAATGTATGGCCAGTACAATATTTAAGCTGAAGTGAACCACAGAGCATGGAGTTTGCAAAGTACTGTTCCAATGGTAGTTACCAGTAACAATGACATAGAGGGGGATCCATGGAGATGGTACAAGCAGTGATACAGATCAGCAGATGGGATGAGCTGCAGATCCATATGCCAGCTCAGTATTGGAGCAGCAGGAGGGTATATCTGTATGCAGTGTGGAAGCTGCAGCTCTAGAAGATCACAATTATGCACTGCGGCAGTTGAAATGCAGGTAATGGCTCTCAGAGAGGAGCACTGGACAGTTGATGATGGTAAAAAGTGAGAAGCCCATGATGTAACAGTAGAAGTCACTGGAGACACAATAACAGGATACAAGGAGTGAGACCTGGAGCCTAGAACTATCCTGGGAAGGAACACATTGTTCAGGCAATGGGTTGAATCCAAGGGCTGGATTAAATAGGGAGTGATAAAATGTCATTGGCCTGGCTGACCAGGTGAGCACATACAGTAGGTGCCTCAGAGAATTACAGGGAATTGGCTGAGACATTTTGAACAAAGAAATGAATAAGTGTTTCAATCTGTATGGAATGCTAAGACCCAGATTCTTGATGCTACTGTATATCAGTTGTCTGGTTCTGATGTTGCAATATAATTATTATCTACCAAGTTGCAAAGACCTGTACTTAGCCTGATAGCAGCAATATGTTACCAGATAACCTCTCTTTTAATGAGTTAGCTTTGTGTAAATGCCAGCTGTCAGTATGCAGCATTTATATAGCTACTTCCTTATACTTTCCTCTATCCAGGGTTACTCTTTTTTTAAAAAAGACGTATGTGTATTGCTCAGTATTGCTACTGTAATGCTGGCTGTCTACCTAATACATAATATGGGAGATATAATGCTATAGTTCACTGTCTATATAATAGCAGAAGTCCGCAGCTGGGACTTGTGCACACTGAGCTTGTCACTGGAGTTACAGTGGAACAGCTCCCCCTCCTTTCTGATATGAGAGGACAGCTGTTCCCACCTCCACTACCCATAAGTTGGTGTAAGGTCTGAAGTGATTGGGCCAGCAAGTTATGGCAGGCTAATGGAGCTACCTTGGTTACATCAGGGCTTTTGCTGTTCCACTGCTAGGCTCAACACTCCTGGTCTGGCTCCAAGGGGCAGTTCTCAGTGCCAGGAATGGCCTGCCCTGTTCACAGCTGTACTATTCTGTGCTGCACTGATGAAAAGTCTCTCTGGATGGTTTCTGCCTCTGCCCAGTCTTTCTACACAAAGCCTGTCACCGCCACTGGTCACACCTCCGGTCCTGTTGTCAATCTTTCCCTGGAACAGCACTGCAACACATCCTGACAGGAGAGCTGTCCAGACCCAGATCCTCCTCCTCAGTCAGTAACTCTGGAAAAGAGCTGTCCTCAATCCACCTCCTCACAGGTCTGCTCTGCCATCCAAGACAATTACTTCAGCTCTCCCCTGGCTAACTACCACCCACCTCTAACTGTCACTTGCCTGACCACCTGACACTGCTCATGTGACCTCCTCCTCAGCAGCTGCAGAGGCTGCTGTATATAATGAAATACAAATGCACTGCAATGTGCTGCACAGTGTCAGACATAATACCTCACATATATGTTATTAATTTATTATACATATGTGCAATTTTCTTTTTTAAATAATTAATATAAAAGATGGTGCTTCCAGCAGATTGAACAGAGGGGGATTCGCTTTAAGCACACTGTGGAACTGTATCTCTTCTAGCTGTACCCATTATAGATAAAATACTGACCTAGACCGCTAACTGTGAGTCAGCCATCTTTCACTAAAACTGGCCACACACTAAACGACTCACAAATGATGTAATGTCATTAACTATTTCCCTTGAACTCCCCAGAAGCTCCCCAGCAGTCCTGGACAAATGATATCATGCATAAAACTGTAAAATCTGACCAACGACCTAATGATATAGGTTGTTATAGATATACTGTTGTTAACAAGATTTCCATATCTTACTGCATGTAGGAAAGATCTGAGGATACGGTCTGAGGACCACGCACCGGATCGTTATTGCTCATGGGAACATACACGGTTTGCACAAATTTGAACGTTTTATATTTCTGATCCATTGGAATCATGCAAATCGTCCAGAAAATCATCTATTGTGTGACCAGCTTAACATTCAAGATCTGTGGGAAAATAGAGTGCCAAAATATTGATACTATCTATATACAGACTGTACTAAACATGTGATAATCATTATGTATTCTGCAGCTGTCAACTTTTGAGATTCTGTATAACAAAATATGTAATGTTGAATATATTATAAATAAATGCAATGTTAGACATATCCTGGTACAGTACAAATTTTACAGAGGCACCCTTAGGCTGTGATGTATCTAAGCTATTTTACGGTAAAACCTCTGCAAAATTGCATCTGTTTGAGGATTTATTGTTTAACTGTTTAAAATCAACATACCAATGAACTTCGTATTTTATTGGGGCTTCATAGAGCTGTGAGAAATGTCATACACTTTGGCCTTATAGTGACGTTCTAACACAGTGACACAAGCAGGCAGATTTTACATCAGCATCTTTCTAACAATTATTAATATTATCCTGATTTTTGCTTTATATTTTTCCTGTTCTTAAGCTAAAGTGCATGACGAAATTGACCAAGTAATTGGCCGACATCGCAGCCCAATCATGCAAGACCGGAACATTATGCCTTATTCAGAAGCAATGATCTATGAAATGCAAAGATTCATTGACCTGGCTCCATTGGGTTTGCCAAGGAAAACCATAAAAGAGGTGAAGCTAAAAGGATACACATTACCAAAGGTATATATATATATAAGGATGTAACCATAAGTTCACCTTATTCACCAAGAGGCAGGGGGCATAACTACATCTAGGGGGGGCCATAGCAAAATTTTTATGCTATACAGTGACTGTATTGTATCTTTTTATTTTCCTAGCATTTTATTTGTAGTATAAGAAAAATGGTCAGTGCTCACATTTTTGAAAGTACAAAGCATAAGCACAACTCATTATTATAACAATGCAGATTGGGCAAGACAAATGGCAAGTGTAGAGGAACAAGCTGTACAGTAGGTTTAAGGAGCATGCAGAGGTGAGTAGTGGGGAGTAAATCCAATATTCATTGAACATATACCAAACATACAGTATGGTTATATAAACCATGTCAGAGTTATCCAAAGTTCTGTACACAGCAACGGATCTAATCATTAATAGGATACATGTTGGAGAGGTAAATGTGATGAGTGGCAAGTTATGAGGAGGGCTGAAAAGCTGCTTTCATGATTGTGTTAGGACAAATGTAATGCTGGGGAGACTTGTATTGAAGCTGACTAGGTAAGGGAGAGAGTATTAGAGGAGGAGGCACATTAAGAAAAATATTGTAGGTGAGTATGAGAGGATGTGGCCATGATAAGGTATCAGTCAGAAGAGGAGCGGAGAGAACAGGAAGGAGTGTGAAAGAGATAAGGTTGGATATAAGGAGTGCAGGAGTGGTTTAGGGCTTTCTATGTGAGAGTGAGAAATTTGAACTGAAGTCTGGGAACCAGTTAAAGGGATAGGCGGATGTCACATGACAAGAGAGAAAAATTAGATTAACAATAGAGTTAAGTATAAACTGAAGTGGGGAGAGGTGAGTAATTGGGAGGCTAAAGTGGAGGGGGTTACACTAATCCAAGTACGTAATGATTAGTGTATGGGTGAGTGTTTTGGTGCATTCAAGGATGACAACCCAGTTCTGGAGATGGTGGTGAGGTGAAACCAGAAGAATTGGGAGATGTCCTGAATGTGAAGCGTGAAGGAGAAAGAGGAGTTGAGGATGACAATAAGGCAGAATACTTCAAGATATACTTAGACATCCAGTAGGCAATGGCAGAAAAGCAGTTAGAGATGGATGTTGAGAGAAGGAGCGATGTGTTGAATGCAGGGAGTGAAGGAAGTAGAGGTCTTGAGGCAGCAGGAGGTAGAAGTAGAGTTTCTGTAGATTTGTATCATCATATGGCAGTGGATGCCAAATGAGCTGAGATTTCCAAGCGAAGAAGCATAGAGGGAGGAGAGTAAGGACCAAGAATGGACCGTTGTGCTATCTCTAAAGGTAGAAGAAAGAAGGAGGAAGTGGAGTCTGATCTACAGTAGACACTAAAAATGAGTGGTTGTTGAGCTAAAAGATTAAATATAATATGACAATATATAGGAATTATGGAGGCCAATGTTTTGCAAAGCAGAGGAAAGGGATAAGTCAGTAGATAGGGACAGTCAGATTTAGAAACATATAATTTGATAACAGATAAGAACCATTTGACCCATCTAGTCTGCCCCATTTTTAAACATATTTTTACCTCAACCCTTATTGATCCTTACTTCTGAAGGATATCCTTATGTCTATCCCATGCATGTTTAAATTGCTCTACTGTCTACTGTCTTCTTCTCTACCACCTCTGATGGGAGGCTATTCCACTTGTCCACTACCCTTTCTGTGAAGTATTTTTTCCTCAAATTTTACCTGAACCTACCACCCTCCAGTTTCAGAACATGTCCTCTTGTTCTAATACTTCTCTTTCTTTGAACAAGAGGATATGTTCTGGGGTTCTTAAGGATAGGGGAGGCAAGGATGTGTTTGAGAAAAGAGGGAACAGAGCCTGAAGTGAGAGACAGATTGAAGAGAAGGATGAGATGAGAACAAGCATCAGTAAAGAGGGAACAGATGAATGAGATCAAGGAAGCCAAATAGAACAGATTATCTTTGGTGGATCAAGTCTATAGAAAACAGTCTTGCTCTGAAAACAATATATAAACTACAAATGCCAGTATACAGTATATGGCTTTCAGAATATGTTGGTACTTAAAGAACTATTGAAATTATCATGCGTCAGTATCCACAGCATGCTGTAACCAGTAGTGCACTTGTAATAAAAATATAATATAACAATACATACACTCACCCAATTTAAGCAATGGATTGGCAATAGAGAAAGTGAAAAAACACATCAGTTACAAATGTGAAAGTACCTTTATTGCACGCTCACAGTGGAATCTCTCATGCTTCCAGGATACCGATGTTTTTCCAATACTGACATCTGTACTGAAAGATCAGACCTGTTTTAAGCACCCTACAGAATTCAACCCTGACAATTTTCTCAACGAGAATGGAGAGTTTCAGAAGAATAATGCCTTCATGCCTCTAGGTGCAGGTATACACTTTATATTTATATAAAATGTTTGTCAATTTCAGAAATATGATTAGAAATGAGAGATGTGCGGTTCTGTTTCACATAAGAACTGAAAATACCCAAACTTGGGGGTTACAAGTGGAACAGAGGGCCTGATTCAGAGATGAACGCAACTGCAAATTGCATGCAGATCAAGTGATTGTTTGCCATCGCACATGTGTATGCATCACACCACGCATGTGCGAAGGCAGCAGTTTGATCGCCCTGCGTTCATGCAGACCATGAAGGCCCATTGCAGATTGATTGACAGGAAGTGACCATTTGGGGGTGTTGACAGGGGGTGGTTAGCGAAATGCAGGCGTGCCTGACCGTTTGAATGCTGCTACGTGGGCGTGCATAAATTAGCCACTACAATTGCATACGCAGCTCTGCATGGCAGAAGAGCTCCCTGGCCTGCGGCAGGTCAGACCTGCCACAAGAGTAAAATGGCCACCAATGAAGATCAATGGTACCGATGTTTATGTAGGTATGCGTAGACGCACACAGGTGAGAAGGCTGTAGTGGGTGTATTTATGCTCGGGTGATCTTTGCTAACATATGCATATTTTTGCAACTGCATTGCATTCGGAAACACAGTTGCGATCGCATTAGTGTCCGTCTCTGAATCAGGCCCAGAGTCACTTGTAACTCTCTGGTTTTCCTGCCAAGTTTGGATCTCAAAATGGGGCAAAACTTAATTTCTTTGTAAATGTCAAATCTCGTGAGATCTGGATTGCATAGAAGAGTCCCATTAGAATGCCATCAAGATGCTGCTGTTAGGGTGCCATTAGAACAAAGAATTGTAGATGGAATAGGTGCCTGGGAAGGGTGACTGCAGATATCTTTGCTAGTGTGTGTTTGTTTGTCAGATTACAACTAGGTGCTCACTATAATATCTCACTTACTAGCTCCGGTGATGCTGGTCTCCTTGGGCTGGCATGTCTTCACTGCTGCTGGGTGTCTGGCAGAACCAGCCATGGAGACATGCAGGCAGTGGTCTATCCTACATGCTGGTCTCCCCCAGTATGTAGTTCAGGCATCTGTGGCTCCCATAGAAGCATGCACATCGACCTGTATTAAATTTCAAGGGGAAATATAAATAAAAGGGAGACTATGCTTCTGTATGTCTCCAGAATCTGGTTCAGGCTCAAATTTAGTGCCTACCAGCTCCGTACTAGGGAACCCAGACAAAGGAGCTCCACCCAAACTTTTTTATTGGAGTTCATGGTGAAAACTCGCAGCACGTTAGACTCCACGCCTCTGTTCTGGGTATTAGTCAATTCCAAAAGTACCTGTCTGCATCCACACTATTTATTCTTGAGAGTGCTACAGTATACAACATTGATGCCACTTGTAACCCATCACCAAAGGAGCTTCTCTATTGTCTCCTCACCAGAATTGACAAAAGGAACAAAACAAGTCTCAGATAATGCAGTGCCTGAAAGTACTTATCCAGTGTATTGATACATTGCAGCCTCCTCAAGCACAACATTATTTAAAATACAGGCAGTGAAAGTAATTGCAGTTCAATGCAAAATTGGTGATTTACACCAAATTTTACACATTTATTTTACTTTCTTTAACTGGAAACTTGTAATTTGTGATTTTATTTGATATATTTTATTGATATTTTCCATTTGTTTTATTATGGAATCAATGAGTGTTAGCTTAGAGCTCTCAATTCCAAATTTAAGATAAATTATTGTATTATGTGACACTTTCTGACCATTTAATATCATGTCATCACACTTCTTAGGAAAGAGAATCTGCCTTGGAGAGTCATTAGTACGAATGGAACTATTCCTCTTCCTTACCACTATCCTGCAAAATTTTAACTTGAAGTCACCTGTGCCACTGGAAGAACTGGATACTACACCAAATGTATCTGGACTAGGGAACTTTCCAAAACCTTACAAAATTGCCTTTATTCCTCGTTAACTAGTAGAATGGTCTCAGAACATTCAGGTGTCTATCCCATATTATTTTGGAGTGTTCTTTTTAGTATTTTTTTTTCTGCATTTATAATACATTTATACACTATCTACTGTAAGTATATTTACTGTACATGCATGTGGGTTTGTGTAGTACCCCTAAGTTGTTACAGATTTCTAGATACTCCTTGTATTGGTACTCTTAAGGACAAGGTTCAAGGTGTGAAATGGACAGTACACTCTGAGCCTGACTCAGATTTGGAAACAAAGAGTAAGAAAGAGCAAGTGTGCATCTTGTTCAAAACCATGCTGCACTGCAGTTGGGGCAGCTGGGAAAATGTGCAGAGAGATTAGATTTGGAAGGGTTGTGTCCAAACTGGAATCTAAATTGCATTGTAAAAATAAAGCTGTCCAGCATCTGTGGGCTACATGCAAAAGCAGCCCGTATTTACCCCACATGCAAAAAAATCTATGTATTTGCACCCCATTGCAACATGGTTTGTCCAGGTGTCAGTGGCTTATCTATGGGGGGAAGTCATGTGGGACCCGGTGTTGTGGGGGGGCACCATACAGGGCATGTGCAGTCTGCAGTGCTACACACTAATACAAACACACCACTGCCAACGGTGGTGTGTTTGTTTTAGCAGTGCAGCCAATAAGATTCAGACAGACTCTTATTTGCTGCAGCACCCAGGGCCAAAGCTGGCCTTTCCGGCTCTTGCAGTGGATGAAGTGAGAGATGTCATGATGTCTCTTCCATAGTGCTGAGCATGTCCAGAGGAGCATATGGCTGCGAACATAGGAGCGGGTATTTGGGTAAGTATTCATTTTATGTGTCTGTGTGTAAAGTTTATGGGGCACTACTGGCGGCACTACTGTGGCTCTGCTACGATGGGGCATTGCATGAGGGGCACTGATAATGGGGGTATTGAATGAAGGGCACTACTACTGGGGGCATTGCATGAGGGGTACTGCTACTGGAGGCATTAAGGTGCATATGGAATGGAAAGGAATGTTCCCAGAGTGACAAAAAACAGTGGTGTCATGTTGACACGCCCCCATGTTTCAGTGGCCACAGCCCTTGTGGCATGTGGCCATGCCCAATTTTTTGTTGCATATCTTTACTTATACACACCATGATAGAGCGGCAAGCATGGTAGCATAATTCCCTTCCCGCAGACACGATGACTGATCAATTGGAATACATATGTTACACCGCCGGCTGCATGACCGGCGGTTCAAATCCCGGCAGCACCAGGCCGACGTGGAAGGAAATCCCGATCATCTGAAAGGTAAGTATTATCTAACCTAATCTACCCCCTAACCCTAACCCTCCTTTAGGGTGCCAAAACCTAACCTCCCCCCCTGTGCCTAACTCTAATCCCCCCTGTAAGTGTCTAAACCTAACCCCCCCTTTCCCCGCCATCTAAACTTAAGTCCCCTGGGGGGGGGGTGCCTAACCCTAAGTTCTCCCCGGGGGTGACTAACCCTAACCCTCGCTCCTCCTAGCCTAACCCTAACCTCTGGGGGGGTGCCTAACCCTAAGTGCCCCCTTCCGGAACCCTAAACCTAACCCTCCCCCCCACGTGGCTGTCCGCGCTTGGTGCCCGGCATCCCTTCGATAGGGATGCCGGGCTCTGGTCTCCTGGCGTAGGTTAATTAACCCTCGCCAGGATTCTGTAGTGGAGATGCCAATGGTAGACATAGCGACCGCCGACATAATAAACGCATACCGACCAATTGGTTTCAAAAGCAGACTCACCTTTTATTTTGCAAAAGAGAAACTTTTATCTCCCAGTAAATCATTTTCTTTACATCATCTGCAACAATGAAACAGAATCTTATTATTTCTTACTAAGAAAACAATATTTGCATGTCATTGGCACCCATAAGCTTTTCAGAAATGTATACTGTTCATCAGATCAGCATAACAACATCACTAATACAAAAATACTTTCCAGAACTGCATGCAACTTTTTATGAAAAGCCAGGTAGCATAACATTTGCATAAATAGATTTTCAGAAATGCTTGAAGTTTCCCACCAAAAGTATAGTTAGCATTAAGAAGAAGAAAAAAGAAAAAAAGAGTTGCATGCAGTTCCTCCAATTTAGCATTAAGCGATACAGTCTAGCATCAAGGGAACACAGTAGCAGTCTTTAGCAAGGGCCTGCACTTTGAGGTTAGATAATTAGCAGTTCCTTGAAGCATTGAATGAAAACAAAAGTAACCTTTAGCATATTCCTGCATCTTAGGGCTAAATAGCAATTAGCAATCTTTTGAAGAATCAAATGATAATAATAATAATAATAATATGCTCTGACAATACTTTGCCCACTTGAAGATGCCCAATTAAAGTCACTTTGTCACTCCATTGGAAAACCAATTGCAGCTTGAGACCACCATGATGAATGCTAAAGCAAGAATAAACCTCCTCCAACCTGAGGGGGGGGGGGCTTAAATCACTGCCCTAACTACCATGGCTGCCAATACTAAGTAAGGCTCACTCTCCAGAGATTCAATCAATTATTTCCCCTCTATGCTATTTGCTTGGCACAATAAGGGGCAGCTTCCAGAAATTAGACAGGTAACCCAAGTTAGATTACCCACCACTAGAGGTCCATGGATTCTCCTTGCTCAGAATACAGATCCCTCCATCTCAAGTGCTGTCCTCTAAGTAGGGTATATGATCAGTAACGGCTACTCTTTTCTGGAGCGGTACTTCTGTCTTGTGGAAAAGTGCTGGCTGGGGCTGGAACAGCATCATGGGGACATCTCACTTCCTGTGACACTCCCAGCACTGTTACCACACCACCAACCTCTGGAGTTTCACCAGATATTTCCTCGGTCACACTGGGTGTTCCTCATGGTCTCCTCCATCCACTGTTTATTTGTGTCACCCACCCCCCACTCCTGCAGGTACTTGCTTCTGTGTTTTCATGAGCACAAAGATGCTTCTTTCCTCTCTCTTCAGCTGCATCCTTATATCCCTCTTAAGCCGCAAGCCCACTTCAGATGCCTTACTTTCACACTGGCTACAGTTCCCTAGAAACAGACAGCCTCTCTAGGACTTCCACCCTCTAACCTGGCTACCAATCCTGGCTTCTCCTGTCACTAGCCGGCTCTGTGTCAGCCAGACTGACATGGTCACGCAAAGTTCACACCATATATACTAGCCCTTTATAGAAATGGCCCATTAAAGTTGACATGGGCTGAAAGATGGCTATGGGGGGTTGCTTTTAACCAAGCTAAGTGGTACTCCACTTAAGGGGTACATCGTGTATGTGTTTTTATTCATATGAGAACATGAAAATTATGGCCACCAGTGCTGAACTCAGTACTGATAGACAGGAATTTACATCCAATATTTCAGTGTCTTTTATCACATTGTCATCAGGGATAAAATACACATTACATAGAAAATGGTCTTACAGTACCTTACATCCTGCAGGCTCTATTGATGTCACCCAGTGGCCCATCACCAAGACAACTAGCCTAAAACTATAAGTAGAATAAGCATACATTTGCAAATGTTATTTAAGGATATACAGTATCTCACTAAAATATAGAAATAGTCCCAAACATTATGCAAATGTACATAAACCAGTAAAGTTTTCTGGCAGAATTATAAGTATGATAATCTCACCAATGAACAAGATAATTGCCTTTTATTTTGGTAGGCCTGTAATTCATTAATAAGTGGATATATCTCCTATTGTGCTAATACCTGAATAAATTTTCTAAAAATGTACAAATTGACCCAACAGGCTGTCACAGACTCTTATCAAACTTATAGACACTCCCCTACACAATCTCACAAAACATATTAATTTGCCAAAAAGACCCAATTTGAGGAGGTTTTGATGCACCATGGGGAATCGGTACTTCCAATGAGACTAGTAGCAATAGAACAAGCCATCTCCTATGTAATTATTTGCATGGTTTTGTTTATTAAAAGCAGAGTGCAACAATATTACATAAATATAAATTATAATACATAATTACATATATACATTGCACATTTTTTCATAATAAACTATAATTATACATAACTTCTTATATCTTCACACATCACCTCACACCCTACCCCCCTATTAGACCCCCACAACAATAACAAAAGAACACACCACAACCCCGACACACCCCCACCACAAGCTCCCTCCCCCTCACACTCCTAACCTAACCTAGCCCTAAGTAGCGGAAAGTTAAGTACAGCCATCTAGATGTATGTAAAGCATTCCTCTAAATTTTACTTAACACCATTCCTGTGACAGGGCAGAAAGCCTTTAAGAATTGACAAGAAATAAGATTGTTGCTACCCAATTAAGGGGGTCTCAGATGGCACCACAAGAGGGACCAGCGGATGGCGTCCATCCTCTTCTTGTCAATGTCTATCATCCGTCTCACCTCATGCAGAATCTCAACCACCACCATCTCACAGGGAAGTACTTTACTCTAAATCATAATGTGACACCATGCATTCCACGTGCAAAACCTAACTGCTAAGCTAACTAAAAAAAAGTGCATAGATCAAACCTTCCATATCTCTTGAAAGCCCCATAAGCCCATTCAGGGTAACTCAGGCCAGAAAAGCACGGGATGTGCAGAGCTCTTTAAACTTTTTTACAAACCTTTATGTTAAAGCGACACCCACAGAAAAAGTGGTTCATGGTCTCCTCCTCCCCTTGACACTCCTCCCATGGGCAACCATGATCATCAGCACCTTTCCATACAAAATTCCCACTCACATAAATCCTTCCATGGACGGAGAGTCAAGCAATGTCTCTAACCCTCAAGGGGATCCTCTGTGAGTTAACCGAATCAACCCCTCTGAACACATCTCACCCGGGCAGTCTTTTGGCGACAGCGGTATATAAAAATAGGCCCACAGAATACTCAACCCCAACTCCTTCCAGGTTGAGTTTCTAATATCTCCCATTTCCCGTCTCCATCATCTTATCACTTTCAGGCACAGGATTGTGTAGCTCGGGAGGTATCCAAGCTGGACTAGAAGAGCCTTAGCTTGATGTCCCTCTATTACATCTTTGCTGAAGGGCAACACCCATTCTCCAAAACCTTCTACTCATCGAGGGGGAGTCTTTAAAACAAGACACCCCAGGTTGAGTTTCAAAAGTTGTTACAGGGTTGACCATGCTCAGGCCTCCCTCCTCCATCGATCTGTAGGTGATGCCTCTCTTAACTATATTCATTCTGTTTCCCCATAACATCAGGAAAAACAATGAATTTATCCTAGACCACAATGATTGAGGCAAAAAACAGACATACAGTAGCTGATGTACAAAAACACTGGAACCAAGTAGACCTTGCACAAATCCACCCTTTCCCTATAAGAAAATTTCCATTTTCTTCAACACACTACATTCTGGGATACAATCTCCAGCTTCTACTCCCAATTTAGGGTGCCATAATCACCATGATCGAAATAGAGTCCTAAGATTTTGTTCTGTGAATTGGCCTTGGGTAGGCTGTCTGGAAGGTCAAATTCACCGCCTTCCTCCCCATCCAGAAAGATGGACACTTTTCCCGGTTCACTCTGGAGCATGAAGCCTCAGAGTATTCACAGATGAGTTGTTCCACCTGCCGTGCCTCTGCCCCAGTGGACAGAACCACCATGACATCATCTGCATAGGCCACTAACTTCAGCGCAGGACCCAGACCCAGCTGCACCCCCCTAAAGTGCCACTCTCTAGCCTTTTAATGAAGAGGTCAATCACAAACACATACAGGATGGGGCTCAGGGGACAACTCTGATGAACTCCAGAACCAACACAAAAAGTAGGGCCCACCCAACCATTCACAAGTGGAAATTTTTCGGCCTTACTGTATATTACTCTCAGCCAATTCACCACCCACTCTGGAAACCCATACCTTTCCAGTTCGGCCCATAGCTACTTGTGATTGACTTTGTGAACCCCTCCACTGGGTGAGGTGCCAGGATGTCAGAAAAGGTCTTATAAAATTCTGATGTTAGTCCATCCGGGCCTTGATATTCTTGACTGATAACTCATTAATTGCTCTCCTGACCTCCTCCACAGATATATCACACTCCAAAGAGTAAATCAAAGCATCAGGTTCCCTGAGTCCAGGTGTTTCCCTCAGAAAAACTTCCATCCTCTCCCTGATAAGTGACTTCTCAGATAACACATCATAGTAATAATCCACAATGACACCCAAGATGCCCTCTTTCACCTCTGATATGGCTGCGTGAAAACAATATGGTGGCTGAATGAAACCATAGCTAAAATGGATTTTGTATTTGTTTAAAAACTAATAACTATGTCTTTAATAAATCAATTTGCCTGTGTGTGTTAGAATATTGCTAAAAGCATCTTGTGCAAGAAATAAGGATGTATACCAAGCTGCAGGTTATGTCTGACTCAGAAACCAAGATGTGGTGAGCCGTTTATCAGAAATATAAGGAACAATGATGTCTGTACAAAGGTTAGATAACCTTTGCAATTTAAACATCATAAACCCATGACTTATTGCTTCGTGACTATAATGATAACTTTGGATATTGTCCAATATGACAGTAAAATAGTTATTTAATTGGTCTCATGTCTTTAGGCGAGTATGGCAATGACAATTATTTGATTGGTTTATGTGATATTAACAGTTTGATATATAAATGTATACAATGATTAATGTGGTGAGTTGGCAATACATTATTTTGCTAGCTCTGTGTATGCTGCACAATAAATCTACAAAGACACTTTATCATTTTAATATGATCATTACCTTATCACCTCCTAAATGACACCCTGACTATCATGCAGACCTCTAATCTCCCTTGTCTCGACTGTCATCCTACAGCTCTGGTAAGGATTGGGAAAGTGGTATATCCCATAATCTCTTTCCAGAACCAAGGAGGCCAGTCAGCTATACTGCAGCTCTTTCATCTGAGCTTTCACTCGGGAGATTTCCCCATCCTCTCCCTGCTCAGAGATCAAAAACTCCAATTTGCTTCTCAAACAAGGGTATGTATTTCTATTGCTACTAATTGGCAAAAGAAACTCCGAGCCCTTTTCTTGACCTCCTCCCACCACTCCAACCTACTCCATCTGGCATCCAACAGCATTTCCTGAGCCTGAAGGAATTCCCTAAAAGATAGTCTAATCCCCTCCTCCTTTAGGAGGTCAGAATTCAATCACCATATGCCCTGTCCTTTCTGAAGGGATTGTGCAACATTCAAGGTAACACTCAGAAAACAGTGATCGGAGAACTCAACCAAACTTGACAGAGGAGGCAAGGTCTGCAGAGTCTCCTTAACAAAAAAATCTATCTATTCTAGACCTACAACTAACTCTGTAATATGTGAAACCCGTGAGATCTGGATGATGGCGAACATGCAAATCAACCAGACCAGCCTCCATAATCATCCTAACTAAATACTTTGAATCAAAGCCCAGCATTGTCATGGAGCCTCTCCTGTCCTTTGGCTGAATCATGGTGTTAAAATCACCTCCAAAAACAATTTGCTGAGCTGTGAAGAGAAATGCCCCACCCCCTCTCCCACCATCACTAACTCTCTACTACCCTTTCTATCACCATCCCTACCATCATCCACCCCACACCCTTGATCTGGAGGATCCGGATCTGGTGGCTTATGGGCAGTTTGGGCAATTAGACAATCTTTATTCACCTCACTGCCTGGTAATCTTCCTGGGATCTCCCTCTGCAAGACTTTCCCACTGGGTTCTCCTGCATTATCCCTACCAACCTGAGGATCTTCCATCTTTATCAATAATCCTCCCTCTACCTCCTCTCCCTCTCTCACTGCAACACTATTCCCATCATGTCCCACTCTATGTCCTGCACATTCTCCTCCACCTCCCTACTATTTTTCCCCTTCGGCCACTTCCTTTCATTTCCCTCCTCCTACCTTTTCTTCCCTCCTCCCTGGCCCTTCTCCTGACCAACTTTCCTCCCTCTACTTCTTGCTACTTTTGTCACCAAAACCCAATCCTCCCTTTCATAGTTATCTCCCCCTCTTCCTCTTCATCTGTAGAAAACACATAAAATCTGTTACTTAAGATTATTCCCGAATCCTCTCCCTTCTTTTTCTTCTTCCCTTTTTTCTTTACTTCCAGGAAAGCACCCCCCATCCCCACTAGTCCCCTGCCCTCCTAACTTCTACTTTACTACTTTTCCCTCCTGTACTTCCACTACCACCCCTTTCTTCTTAGCACCATCTTCTCTACCTTGTTCCGCCTCCTACCACCAAACTGATCCGCATCCCAGCATCTGCTATACAGATGCCCTTCTCTTCCACACAAATTGCATGTTACCATATTGCACATTTTTGAAGTGTGACCTGTCTAACCACATAATGTATATTTGGTTACCCCACAATCCGCACTGAGGTGACGTGTGTCCCCACATTTGAAACATGTTTTTTTTTACCTTCGTAATACACCTGGATCCTATCCCTACCAATGTAGGTCGCGGACGGTATATGACTTGTACCAAAAGCAATACAGATTGAGTCTCCCATATCCAAATATTCTGAAATATGGAATATTCCGAAATACGGAAGTTTTTTGACATGACTGAGATAGTGAAACCTTTGAATTTGGATGGTTCAATGTACACAAACTTTGTCTAAGGCACAAATTATTAAAATTATTGTATAAAATTACCTTCAGGCTGTGTGTATAAGGTGTATATGAAACATAAATGAATTTCATTTCTGTACACAAACTTTGTTTGAGCCACAATATTATTGAAAATATTGTATAAAATGACCTGCAGGCTGTGTGTATAAGGTATATATAACACATAAATGCATTCTCTGTGCATATTTGTGTCCTATTCCCAAGATATTTCATTATTATATGCAAATATTCCAAAATACGGAATATTCGGTTATCCAAAATACCCCTGGTCCCAAGCATTTTGGATATGGGAGACTCAACCTGTACTTAATAATCTCACCTGTGCTGCATATGCCCTTCCCCATACCCCTTTTGTATATTAAATTTTGAGCAACCTTGTCAATACTTCACAGTGCCTGGCGAACCAATATCTTATATCATTCTCCAAAATGGACTCATTCCGGTCTAAAATTGTTATTTTTACCACATCTTGCCTGGACACCAAAGTAGCTCTATAGTCACAGTACGGCTTATCAGGCTTGCATAACAGCCACCTACCCCAAAACATTTGCATTCCACTGTTATTCAAAAAACTCTCATCAAAGTCCAGTGTCCTGGGTGGATGTATACATACGTAAAGATGCCTTGCTTCTATATCCAATGTAAACAACATTTCCAAGAAATCTCCCTTAAGCAGAGTTTCTCCCTCCCCCTCCACTTTAAATTGAATAACATTCCTCTGTTTTATTCCTCTGCCACTCTCCACCCTCATCTGTGGTCTTATTTCAGACTGCAGACTGCTGTCCTGTCACTGCACCAGCATACAAAATTTGCCCCGACACAGTTTTTACCCACTGCACATTATTTGCATCAGTATTACCCTGCATCACATTAACATTGTTTTGCACTTCATTCACATTTTGCACATTGCTCATATTACTGTTGTTAGACCCAGATGCCTCCACATTGATACCACCAGCACCACCAACACTTCTTTTACTCTAATTTTTACTTATCAATTCAAGAGAAGCTTTTACCCTCTCTGGGGTTTCTAAGTCACCGTACATGATGTCCAGTAGTTTCTTCTCCTGTGGCTGCAGGCTACCTTTGTCCAAACAGGGCAATACCTGTGCCTTTTTACTAATACAGCTGCCACCTGCCTTAGCTTTTAATACAGATCCCCTTTTTTTAACAACCCCTGTCCTTTTAGGCTATGACTCTCGTAGCCATCCCGAGTCCCGGGGTTCCCCTTGTCTCTGTTAGCCCAATAGAGAGCACGGCCTCTGCACCTCTGTGCGCCCTCAACCTCTGTGTCCTCGCCTCCAGCCACATCTCCATGGTCAAGCCCAAGGGAAACTTCTGCCGACGTGACAGGCACGACCTCCACTGTGACTTCAGCAGAGTTCCCCTCCTTACCGCCTACCTGTAATTTAGCCACACAGCCACCAGGAATCGCCACATACTCCAATACTAGGATCTCCGGTCTTCCCCATGAGTCACCGCCACATCAAAAGCACTTGGGCCCAGTCCTGCCTCTTTGGCAATACTCCGGCCTGGGACTCTTGCCATGTCAGCAGCCTTTTCCATGGAAAGCTCTCCTTCAGCACCACCCGGATCTCCCAGCTCAAATATGTCTATTTTTCTATTTATGCTAATTTTTTACTGTAGTTTCTACACCTCAGCAACTGTCTCTTTCAAACTTAGCTGCCCGAAGTTCATTTTCATTGTCGGAGACCAAATCCTCCTCTTCCTCACTGCCGGCAGACAGCATGCCTTCTTCAGTCTTCCCTGCTTCACTGCTTTGTGGGTCTGCAATATCTACTGCCTCCTCTCCACCTGTAGTTGCCTCACTACAGGGAGCCCCCTCATGCAGTTTAGGGGATTCTGGTTGCGACCCCTGTTCCATCACAGTGTCCACATTAGCATTCTCATGCTGTCCCAACAGGACATCCACAGGCTGGCTGGTATCTGTCCGATCTTCAGCCTGTGCATCCAGGTGTTGAAAAACCTTTTTCTTCATTTTAATTTTAGTCTTTACAGGCTGTGGTCCCTTCCATGGGGGACGCTTCACTTTGCCTGCCCAAGGAGGATGCATCCTGCCTGGAGAAGCCTGCAGGGAGACAAGCTGTAACCCAACACCTTAGTGGTGATCAGGAGCTCTGATCACACACAGCTGCTCAGTATAGTGATCAGTGCTATACACCAGATCCACAGAGAAGGGAGTATGGTGTTCGCTCTTCCACACTTTTTAAACATTTATGATGACACGATAGCAGTCTCACAGCTGATCGCTCACACATTATTGACCTTTGTAAAAACTTTTATGAAAAGATATAATTTCCAAAATCCTACTAACTTTATTAACACAACTTTATTCTGGAGTGAGTTGCCTGTCCTGCATCTCTCTGATTCCTCAGCTGCCCCTCTAATTGCTCCCATTACCACCCAGGAAATTCAGAAAGCCATTAAATCACTGAGACCTGGTAAAGCTCCTTGCCCTGATATCTTTGTGGTGATTACTGCAAATTACTTTCAGCCAGGATGTCTGATGCTCTAATGTTTCAGTTTTATTCTGGAAAATAACCTTCTTTCTAGCTATTTTAATTCAGTTACTATTAACATTTTACCAAAGACAGGGAGAAATCTTGAACTTCCTAATCTTATTGGCCTATTTAACTTATCTCGGATTATAAACTTTTCACAAAAATCCTGGTTGAGATATTTAAGTATTACTGCCTTCCATTATCCATGAAGACCAAACAGACTTTATTTAGAGTCATCATTATGTTTTAAATATTTGTAGGATTCACCGGCTACACTCCTTGATACAGAGAAGGCATTTGACCTGATCTCATGGAATCATATTTTTGATACACTAGCCTGCTTTGGCTGCTGCCAGAATTTACAGCTATTGTTCAATAACTCTAAACTCAAACTATACTTTCCAAGTATCGGTGAGACATGCCGGCCTGGGATATTTTCTACAAGAATTATGGTCAGTACTCTCTTTTTATACATATGCTATACACCATATTCAAATGTCTACAAGAAGGAGCTTTCCATTTCAATAAACTATGAGCATCCTGGTCAAGCCAATAATAACATGGTGCAGAATGTTGTAGCTGATTTAGTCTGAGTACAGCCAACTCTGGAGATACTGGAACCAAATGTGGGAGGCCATCCTTTCCATTTCATTGAGGAAAACTTCATTGGGGGTGAAATAAGACATGCACTCTTAGGTTTTAGGTATATTTATAGCAGATTTATGTTTTACCTTGCTTTCTGGTGTGAAAAGAAGAGTAGAGTAGGTTTAAAGGGTATGAAGACATGTACTGCATTAACTTACCCTTGCCCACTCGAGCCAACAAAAAGTTGAACATATCTCAGATGCATTTACATACACCCTCATTGTGTGCATGGAACTACTGTAAATGTAGATGCACTGTATGCCTGTATTCTGAGTTATGCATCTGTGTGACCACAATGCCCCTATCCCTATGCTTGGTTTCATCGCCATAATGATTTTCACAGCACATTTGCACCAGCCCTATCTTTGTAACAAGAATTTCTTCTGAATACAGGTAAGTTTATGCATGTGTACAATTTTGCATAGCTTACAATTCATTTAACACTCTCATGACATGCCTTTGCTTAACTGCCTACAAGTGAATGCACATTTTTACTCAGCTATGCCCCTCCAGACACAAGTGAAGATGCCAATGTTTTGTGGATGACTCTGTCATACCATAGTTGAGCATGCTACCGCACGGCATGTGCAGACTATAAATAAGCAAGATCTGTACGCAAAACTGACTTTTGCATCTTGAGGTAGGCAATTTATCTCACTGAGGGGTATATTTACTAAAGTGAGAATTTTTAGAAGTTGAGATGTTACCCATAGCAACCAATCAGGTTGTACTTAACATTTAAATAGCACCTTGCAGAAGACATTAGCTAGAATCTCTCACCTTGGTAAAATTACCCCATAGATTTAAATGCTCACCACCCTTATCCAGGAGTCTCTATGACATTGAGGAAGAAGAAGTAAGTTTGCCTAACCTAGGTCAAAACAAAAAGAGAATCCCCCTGTCATTTATCTCTCTCTGTCCCTCTTTTGTCTATTCCCCATTTTCTCTTTTTCTTTTTTTTCATTACTCTCCTGTTACTGCAGCCTGTCCATATTACAGTAATCATGCTGAGATGGTATTGATAAGCTGGTACTCAGAAATACTTTTTACATGTTTTGATCATTATGCGTAACAGATATGCAAATAATTACCAGGATCAATACCAAATTGTTATCTTGAATGTTTTTTCTTTCCTCTTCCAATTTGTTTTCCAAAGGGTTCATTCAGTTAGCTCTGCAGTTAGTTTCTCTCATGCAGTACAACCTTGCCCCTTAATACATGCAGAACATATTCAAATATATGTACACACCTCACGCGTGTATGTGCACTGCAGGCTTATGATTTACTTGCTATGGTAATGTGGTCAAACCTTGGTTTAGTATAGTGGTGCCCAGAAAGGTGGATGAGCGAGCAGGGAATGTTGGCCTAGTATAGTGATGTTGGTGGCCGCCGCAGGCATTTTTCCAGCAAATTGCATATGCGCTGTGAGGAAGCTGCCGGGAAAATGGTGCCGCATCATTTCCCCGGTGATGTTACAATTCTCTTACACAGGAGAAATCGCAGGACTGCTGACCAGAGCAAGGTATGATGGAGGAATGGCTGTCCTTACACTACTAGGGCTAGCTGGAGTGTGGTTACAGTAAATGACACCAGCAGCAACAAATAATGGTCTGGGTACATCTTTGGACTAAGGCAGGAATGACCAGGACTGTAATGTGAATAGCAAGCTAACAAGACTAGACTAGAGTAGACATAACAAGACTGCACTATGACAAGACTGACAGAAAAACAGACAAGGACTGGACATGACAAAATAAGCACAGGATACTAGATATGTCCTAGAGGCCAGGGTGCAGCTTATACAGCCGGGACGTGGCTTGGAGAGCCGGGTGATACTGGGTTGAGTAAGCAGCCTCCAGATTGAGGTGCGGCTGGAGCAGCCGAGGTGTGGCTTTGAGAGCTGGGTAGTTCTTGACAAGAAGCAGCCTGCGGGCTGAGGTGCGGCTGGGACAGCAAAGGTGCGGCTTTGCGAGCCGGGTAGCTCTTGGCAAGAAGCAGCCTGCGGGCTGGTGCCAATGATGTGGCAATAGCCGTATGGAGAATGGTGGTAGCACGGGAGCTTACTAGGTGTGGCTGGGAAGCCGTATGGAGACAATCTCATGGAGAGAACAAAAAGCTGCCCATGCAGCTAAGCTGATGAAATCCACAGACATGCTGTAATGCATCCTGTGTTGCCCGGTTGACACAAGCAGCAGAGGTGGTCTAGGCAGGGTCCTAAACAGCAGACAGGTGGATTTAGATGCTGCAGTAACACATAATGGAGACAGTGAGGTGGAAACACTGCAGGTAACAAGATGAATGCAGACAGATAGGACTGTGGTATAATACTGCAGGGCTGAATGGAGACAGGATCCAGATTCAATAACCAAACTACTCAGTAGACTGGCACACACTTAGGAAATGAACACAGCAAACATATGCTGGTAATGACAGTATAATAGGCAATGAGAGCAGGGCTGGCTGTATACTTATGAGATGCAGGATCCAATCAGAGACCATTCCTGGAGAGTAATACCTAATCAAAGGCATGTATGTACCTGCTCTGCAGAGAGACAGCTAGTAATTAGTGGAGCACATGATAGAAAACACACAGACAGACCTGAATGACAGGCTATGATCTGAACACAGACAAGACAGGATTTCCAGCTACCTGCAAAAAGCCAGAACAAAGACAGGACATGATGCAATATCCCAGTAACAACTATGACTGGGAACTGCCACCAAGTGATTTGCTAACCGCAAATCCTAACAGGTGATCTGCACATATGCAATAGACTCAGGGCACACTGTAGTGCCCAAAGTCTGTTGATTCTGCAGTGGCTGGCCAGACGCATCAGTCGGCTGCCGGCTGCCAGAGTGAGAGGAGGGGGCCCATGACGGGGGATGCACATGGGCCCCCTTCTCTAAAGATGCCTCTGGCAGGAGCCATTGATGAGAAGGGGTGTGTTGCAGGTTTATGTCGCTGCTCTTACTGCACATGTTGATCTACTGACATGATTTTGGAGAAGAATCACATAGATTTTAAGCTTTTAGTTTGAAGCTGGAGAGTCTCCGACTCCACAACTCTAATTAATAGAATACATTTTTGTGAAGTACTGTATCATTTCTCATGCTTTCAGGATATCAATGTTTTTACACTGCTGAATTCTGTGCTGAAAGATCAGTCTTGTTTTAAGTACCCGACAGAATTCCACCCTGAAAATGTTCACAATGAGAAGGGAGAGTTTCAGAAGAATAATGCCTTCATGCCCCTATCTTTAGATAAGCACTTTGTCTCAGTATGAGTTATGCTCCTGACGAAGGTGGTTGTTAACCCCCGAAACGGGCGTTGGGCTGACTTATTATGGGATGGCATTTGCTGGCTTGGATGTGATGAGTATACCTTCTCCCTCTGATTGAAATGTGCCTTATTGATGTGCCACTTAAACATGCCTCCCGTTTATTGCTACAATATGCAGACTGATGCCATGATGTTCTTATGCTACCTTATGATATAAAACTTTTTCATTTTTTTGTACTTGGATGTGCTGGCTCTTTGTTCATGTGTATGTATATATATATATATATATATATATATATATATATATATGAACAAACTGCATAGCCCGACACTCTGGACCCACCATGGGGTCACTCGCTCCGATGCCTTCCCAACATAGGTCAACTCTGCAATAGGCGGCACTCGGAGACTTGTACTCCAGTGAAAAAAAGTGGTGTTTATTTCAACGTTAACATTTCGGGGAACGTGTCCCGTCCTCAGGATACACATAAGTGCACAACCAACAAATAAAAACTTAAAATAGGCTTACCTCCCTCACTCCCCCTGGACGACGCAGCCACTGCATGCAGGAAACCACGATCTCCGCTTCCGGAATCGGCACCACTGCTCCAACCAGAAGTGATGTCACGGGAATCAAACAGCGGTAACCATGGCAACCCTGTGAAAAAACTTAAACATTGTGGTGCTTACAGATCTGCTAGTGCAGCAAGCATATTATAATATGCATAAGACAAACATCCATATTCCCCTATGTTAGACCATGTCAAAACATAAATATTGATGTAACAAAATACAAGATTACATTTATAATCCCCTTAGATAACGTGCGTGCAGACTCTCTCTTAGTAAACAGTGATAGTGCCATCTAGTGGATAAAAAATATATATGTGCATATACTAAAATGTTATGACACACAGGGACAAATAAACCTTTGTATGAATAAAATATGTGATTAATATCATGTGACACAAAAAAAGACTGAAATTTAGGCAAAACAACTGTGTTTTAAAATCTATGTTTGAAATCTGTGTTACCCAATGAATTTACTCTCACAAGTGACAGAGAAAACTAAAGGCCTAGTTAGCGATGAATTGATGTATAAGACTAAAGATTTGGAGAGGAAAAAATGTGTCCCCTTTGTGACCACCTACAATGGACATGAGAGTAAAAAAAGGAGATCCCTACAGAATCATTGGCACATACTCCTTATGGATCCAAAATTGAAAGAGGTACTTCCCCTGAGGCCTGACATCCTATACAAGAAAGGCAGGAACTTAAAAGATATACTAGCACCAAGCATGATTAAAATTTGGACATTTAAAGCCAATTAAATTCTTCTAAGGTGTCTAGGATGTTACATATGTGGACAATACAATGTGTGCAAGTTCATTCACCCACGAAGGAAAACATTCTTTAACTTCGACAATTCCAAGGAATACAAAATCAAACAATATATGAATTGCATTACTACATATACCATCTACCTTCTGGAGTGCAAGTGTGGCTTGAAATATGTCGGCAAGACTAAAAGACCACTGAAACTGAGGATCCAAGAGCATGTCCGCAACATTAAAAACATAATTGAAGGGCATGCAGTATCCAAGCATTTTTCTGTTCAACATGACTCCAATCCTGAGGATCTTATCTTTAAAACAATAGAACATGTGACATTAGGTGAAAGAGGGGGGGAGCTCAGTGTGAAACGCAGGATTTCTAGAGGGGGGTTTCCAAATACTTGATTTTAGAGCAAGTGTGGCCAGTCCATGAAGAGGGCATAATTAGCACTTATCCAGCTTTAATATATTGTGTTGCATAATTCCAGCATATAAAGGACCAGCGATCACAGTAAGCCATTAGATGCGGCAGTAGGTCCATCCTGTCTGAGATAAAAAAAAATTTTCAGATGTGGACATCATTCCTGAGCATTGGAGCAAGTCCGGGAGTTTGAGGGAGCAGCAGAAGAACCTAGCACTGCCCTGGACATATATGTACATATTGGTCTCCATATGTACTGGATAGTGTATTATTATACAGTATTAATAATTAACCCTATTGATGGTCTATAGCAGTGCACCCCTAACAGTGCATGTTTTCTACATCTCCTAGTTGGTGCATAGGTGTATTTATTAGTGGCTGACACATTTTAAAAGATCCACAGGTGGTGCTAATCATTTCATTTGTGATACTGAGAAGAACATGCAGCACTAGTAACATTCTATTATATTACTATTTCTATTGTGGTCATGGTGTGTGCTGGGGATGGGGGTTTCCAGGCAGATGGAAACCCCCCCCATGTTGCCTATGGACCTAGGGAAGAAACTTTCAAGAAGAGAAATGCTCTGGATCTTCAAATTGAGGACCTCATTCAGAGTCGGTCGTAGCGGCCGCACGGTCGTACGCCAATGATGTTCGCTAAACTGCCCATGCGTAAAGTTCGCAATACGTGTGCGCAAACTAGCTGCTACGATCACAAATTTCTCTCTCCTTGAACACAGCCAGGTCGGTAGTTTGAGTGACAGAATGAGGCGTTTGTGGGTGGTAACAGGGGAAGGTGCTTGAAAACGGGGGAGTGGAGATCCGAACTCAGGCGTGCCTAATAAGGCGAACGGCGTTTTATGGGAGTGCATAATTAACAAAGTAGTGTCATGGCACACGTGACATGGGTGGTTTGTACACTGACTTGATCGTAGTGCTTAAGAGAGGGTATGGTCAATCTTAAGCTCTACGACCAGTTTTGATGGTTCCCGATGGTCTTGATTAATCCTTATATGCCCGGAGATGATGTGTAATGTGTACGAGAAGGGGGCGTATTTTTTGTCTTACGGCCACATCCTCCCCTTGGTCGGCCAGCTAACGATCCGATCTTAAGGACGCAACATTCGAGTGCATCATTTGCATATCCAGCCCCTTTTCCCTTACGACCGTGCGACCGCAACGACCGACTCTGAATGAGGTCCTGAATACCATGGCCCCACAAGGATTTAACGAGAGCTATGAAATTGCACCGTTCTTGTAGGGGATGAGTTAGTAGTTGTATGTGTAAGAAGTTACCTACAACCACACCAGTGTGTATATGCCTAATCTAATCCGATCTTGGAAGCTAAGCATATGTGGGCCTGGCCAGTGCTAGGCTGGGAGACCTCCTGGGAATACCAGGTGTTGTAGAGTCCATACATTCATACATCAGGGTGCACAGTGCCCACTCGGTCCTCGAAAGAACAAACTCTCATGTATGCCTTAAGGATGCTTGATGGCCTTGTAAAAGATCTCACTTTGTTATTTATACATGTTCTATAATATTTTATATATATACCCTTATACATTTTTATACATTTTTGTCATCATTATCTTCTTCATTATTATTCTTATATCTCCTTTTTTACCTATTTCACCATATTTATTTTCATATAATTGTTATTTGGTGGTCAGTGGGGAACCCCCTTGTGGTTTTTATTATTATTATTAATATCACTGTTATAATCTATTCTTGCTATTGAATACTTCTGAATACTGCATCTGACTGATCTTGTATATATCTTTCACATATTATTTAGTACCATATTCAGGAATACCTAATGTTCCCATATTCTGCCTTTTTTCCCCCTAATGTTATAATATTTGTATTATTTGTATATATAATTTTTAATTCATTACTATATATGCCTAAATTTTTCCATTTGGGAAAAAAAAATCCCTTAATGATGCTAGTATGGGCAAGGTTTACATATTCTAAAATGGCGCCTAAACTTCATCACTACAAAAATCATAAAGTTGTCATTGAATTTCACAGACAGATGGGTGTGCCGTTTAAAGGATGCGAAGGCATCCGGCTGAAGGGACACCTGACAGAGGTACTTGATGACATCATAGGATGGGTGAAAGTTCACCCCCCTGCCAGCCACCACGGAGAGACCGGAGAAAGGATGGAAGTCATATGAATCAGGCGGAAGAGTGGAAGTTGCTTGCCGGATGGGCGGAAATGCTGTCTCGATCAGACTAAGAACATATAACTATTCTGGTTACTTACTGACATTACTGGATTACTGATTCATGTCATAGATAATAGATCACCCTTTAGTAGCTTTTTAGAAGGTATTCTTGGTACTTCTTACCACGATACCGGAAGTGAGGTCATCAATTAACTTAATGATGCCTAATCAGTCCTGTTTAGCCTGGTATAAATATGAGCTTATGTTTGGCAGCTATTATCCCATGAAAAAGTCCCATTGGATGAAACGCATTGGGAAAACTGTATTCTTGCCTTTATGAGCTATCAAGATAAGCATTTCTTAACGTATTGCTGTTTTTAAAAAAATGTGCCTATTCCTCTTTAAAAAAAAATATTCTGCTATTTACATGCTAAATATTATGGTTGTGCAATACATGTTATGCACTATTTGCACTTTATTAACATTTTTTTGTTAGTAATATTTCTTCTTCATTGTGATTTTTAAATCTCAAGATTACTGCCAGAAATTAATTTATGTCCTGTAGCACTATTTGCACTTTCCGCCATTTGCATAGAGGTTTTTTCTCAAACTATGAGATATTTGGCACCATAGAGGACCAAGCTTGTTCTAGCTATCAATATCCTTTTGTGTGTTTATATTGTTTGTCTTCATATTTTGAATTAAATTGATTTTATATACTTGTCAGTTTTTAGCATATATTATTCAGGCAGAGATGCCTGTCGCTGAAATCATTCACTTCTTTTAATATATATATATATATATATATATATATATATTCCATATAGAGCCCACACTAACAAATATCCATCCAGCCGGGGTGCATACCCAATGTAACTACACTCTACCATAATGTGGTTAACATATGCAAAAATAGAAGAATAGACGGTCGCAGCAAAAAAGGTTATTTATTACAAACCACCAGTGTCATTAGTACAAAGTTCGATGTTTCGGACATATTATAGACCTTTGTCAAGGCACAAGTATGTCAAGAAGTCACAGCCATCTGTAGTAGTCAGTGAACATAAAACAAACACTAGAGTAAATAGTAACATTAGGCATGACTTACCAGGTGCAATCAATCACTGTAACATATCATCCAAATGCCATTCAGCACGCACCCCCATTCATCCAGGCTATTCAAGCCTCACTGTGAGGACAGCAATCCGCTGCAGGCAAGCTGCAAACAACCACTCCAACTGATTGCATAATGCCGCGATCACATAATTGCTCCACAACGCGAATCACCCACACAGACCGGGGGGCGGGTGCGCTGCGATGTAGAGATGACATGAGCGCACACCAGCTGATGGTCTCCAGAAGACCAGCAAACAACAACACAAAGAGCGCTCGGACAATCATATAAACCGAACAACTCGATAAAGGCAATGCACTACTATGTAAATGTCAGTAGCAGATGTAAGTATAGCAACAATATCCAATGATTTAGAAAAGTCATTTCCATGTTATACAATGTAACAGTAATAAACTATCTATCACAAAACAACATGCTAAAATAGCCAGACAGTCCTCACAAGGACAGTATATCACATCACAAAAACAAGATTATGAAAAAAATCACAAAAAATTATAACAAAAAAAATCACAAAAACACATTAAATAAGATCTGTTCGTTCAGGCCCCTGGGAGCCACCATGTTGAGATCAAAGATCCATTTGGCTTCCCCACACTTCAAAGCCAGTTCTCGATCTTCCCCACATGCGAGTGGGGGCTGCCAATCAATGACCATACATTTAAGTGCTGCAAGCCAGTGCCCTTTTTGTAGAAAATGATAGGCCACTGGCTTGTTCATCACTCCAGTGGTGAGCGCCTGTCGCACCAAGCAGCAGTTGTTTGCCATCCATTCACAGAATGGCCTGGTGGTAAGGCCAACATATACAAGAGAACATGGACAGGTAAGTATATAGATAAACTCACTAGTGCATGTGATTCTGTGTTTATTTCGGATAGATTTGCCAGTGTGTGGGTGCCTAAACATATTACACACATTCATGCTGCAATATGTAATACAGTTTATATAAAAACACCCAGTTCGTGTTGCTTTCATTCACTTGGCATTGGCCACATTGTGGGCCTCAAAACCAACAGCTTGAGAATTTGGACCTGATTCAGACCTTCTCGCAAGCGGCCGCTCGCTCGTGCGAGGCCAATGTTTTTCAATCTGCACATGCATATGCTTCGCATTGCGTGTGTGTGAACTGGTACGAGTGATGGGTAAACTCTCGCTCGCCAAGCATAGACAGCCCAGCTGAATAAGTGACAGGAGAAGCCATTTGTTGGTGGTAATGGGCAGGCCACTGGAAACGAGGGAGTGGAGGTGCGAACGCAGGCAGAGGCGTGCATAATTAACAGGCAGCATCATAGGACACGTCACTTGCTTGAAATCTACACTGAAGTGCACGCAGTGCTTACAGCATGGTATAGTCAACCTGAAGCGCTGTGATCGATTCTGAATGTGCTCGATGTACCAATGGTTTCTTGCACTTCCTGGAGATGACATACGCAAGTGGGCATCTTAAGACTGGCTGGTGGTCATCTACAAACAAAAAGTGATCGCTCGCCGATACATAGTGGGTGTGTTAATGACTTGCCCTGCGAGCGGCTGCCTTGATGTCACTTAGCCGAATTTCCATACACTGGGAGCGAGCAATCACATCTTGCAAGAGGGTCTGAATCAGGCCCTTTGTCCCTTGCATAAGGAGACAAGTGGCTTCTTAGCTTGTAAGGGCAGTGCGCCGTCAGAACTTATGATGTGCCAGTTTTAATGAATCGCTTTTTGGACACTGGTGGCATGGGTATCATTAAGGTTGTAAAAAATATATAATTGCTAAATTTTGACTGATTCATCTGCACACTAGAAAACTGATGGAATTTCTTTCTTGCTCTGTCCAAACAGGCTTTAACCACACTACAGGAATAGCCCCCATTCTAGAAAGTGCTCTTCCATTTCTCTTAATTGTGTTCAGAAATATCAGCTTCACTATTGTTCCTTAACACTCTAACAAACTGCGACAGTGGGAGCCTTGATTTTAGATGTTCAGGATGGAAGCTTGTGGATGATAACAGTGTGTTGAGATCAGTCAATTTTCTATAGAGCTTAGTCACTACTTTATTCCCAACCTTAAACATAGTCAAGTCCAAAAAATCCACCTGGTCATTATTAGCAGTGAAAGTACATTTGATGGGCTTGGGTAAGGCATTTAATTCCTCCATCATACCAATAAAACTAGTATGGTCACCTGACCAGATCAAGAACAGGTCATCGTTAGGATTTCTATATATATATATATATATATATATATATATATATATATAAATATATATATATATATATATATATATATATACATACACTGTATATAGAGACACATTTAAAGCCAGTACACACTGTAGCCATAAATGCACTTGCCTGGGGTGACTAATCCATAGGTCCAGGGGAGAACCCAGTAGTACAGCACAAAAAAAGTAGGATTCACTCTCCAGGGCTTTCCAGAGATTATAACAAAAATGTCACATTTTATTCGGTCACATCACAGTTATCAGGTGCATTGTGAGTCAACGTTTTGACCACTAAAGTGTGGTCTTCTTGAGGACACCACCAGAGTAGAGGACACAGACAAACCCTGCCTGTACTCCTGCCAAAATCCCCTTGATATACTACTGCCAATTACCAACAAGATAGGCTCTGCCCCTTGAGCCCTTCCATGACCGGAAGTGGCTCAAGTAACTAAGGCACAACATTTATCACTATATCCTACCTATGGCCCACTAGCTCTTAAGCTAAAAACGCTACCTCAGAGACAGAGAACCTTACAAAGAGCTGCAAAGCCAGCTCCAGGCTGCGTGGATGCTAATATGCATTTCAAGTACTGGTAGCACGGTTTCCAGTTTGTATTCCAAATACCCAGAAGTGTATCTGAATTGTGGAACAGCTGGGTAAAGTAAACAACGGATCATGCATTATTAGTTCCACCTAATGCCAAGTTATACAGTAGAATACCAGGGAATAATGAAAGGAAACTAGGGTTATGTGAGATAAACATAAATCCATCACCACAGTAATACAATTAAACTAAATATAGAGCTTCTGGGTAAGTATATACCAACATTCAAAAGTAAAAAAATAATTAATCAGAAAATATCCAAAAATATAAAGTAATACTAATAAAAGTGAAAAAATGTTCATGATTAAGTTGCTGGATAGCAGATGGATCTAAAAAAACAGATGATGCAGATACTTATAGCATTCAGATCATATGAACCTACAGTACTAAACCCATAAGTCTAAAAGGATTTAATCGATAATGGGTAACAGTTGAAAAATTATGCAGATCAATGTACTCATTTAGGCCACGTGGGGCTACAGTGAATCCAACACGACCTGCGTTGCAGCAACACACGACCTCTGTCTCCACTTCTTTTCAACGGGGGGGCTCAGTCAATAATTATATATTTCAGAGAGGAAATTTGATGTTCAAACTGTAAAAAGCATGCCACAATGGGTTTATCGTTTGCATTTTTTCAAATGCCAGCCTAATTTCAGATCTATGTTGGGTCATACGTTCCCTGAAGTTTCTGCTGGTCTTACCAATGTAAACCAGCCCACACGGACAAAGTAGAATGTAGATTAAATAGTCCAGTTGGCAGGACATCCGACCTACAGGTCATGCAGTGGAAACAACCCTTCTTGGTAGTGAGCCAATTAGCAGACATTGCCTGTTTAATCATTACGTCAGTCCTATACAAAAGAGCTTTCAAATTGGCACCACGTTTAACACTCAGCAGCAGTGGCCGTCGACCAACTGTACCCAATGAGGTATCAGGGCATACAATTCGCCAACATTTTTAATAGATTTCTGTACTGCTCGTGAGCCAGTGTCACCATGAACTATGAAAATCATTCTGTCCTGTTGGTTAGTGGAATTGTTGTTTTTTTCTGACCTATTGAATACTGTTTGTGCCCTGGTGAGGCTTTTTTCAACCCCTTGTTTATTGTAACCACATGTCCTAAATCTCTGTGAGACCTCTTGCAATTGAGCCTCTGCAAGCTCTGCCTCTGAGCTATTCAACATGACTCTCAGGAATAGTGACACAGGTAAGTTATTTTTTAAGGAGTCATGGTGGTGGCTAGAGGCCAACAAGGTGGTGTTCTTGTCTGAGGGTTTGCGGTAAAGTGTGTGGGCTTGTCTTTCATTTTCTTGAAAATCAAAACATCCAAGAAATTCATGTTGTCTTTGTCTATGGAGGTAGTAAACTGAATTGGACTGTTGATGCCATTGAGATAGTCAATCATCTGCTGGATAGAATCTAGTTCACTTTGCCATATTAAAAATATATCATCAATAAATCTTCAATAATATAAGACCTGTTCTTTAAATCTGAAAAGGATCTGACTCTGTTCATACTCATCCATGTAGATGTTGGCATATGCGGGGGCCATATTCACCCCCATTGCAGTCCCGGATTTCTGAATAAAGAATGCACCATCATAGAGGAAATTATTATATTCCAGCACAGTATGCAACAAATTCAATATGAGGGCCATCATGCTGACCAATAAGCAAACTTCTACAAACTGCCTCTACACCACCATCATGTGGGATGATGGTGTAGAGGGAGCTCACATCCATCGTTGCCAAAAAACAATATGCCAGAATTAAACCCAGAGAACTAATACCCTTCAAGAAATGACTAGTGTCCCCGACATAACTCTCAGATCTGGTAACACATCTCTGCAGGCAAAAGTCAATTAGTTCCACCACTTGTTGCAATACTGACCCCCGGGCAGAAATCATTGGCCACCATGGGGGGTTAGTGATGGACTTGTGTACCTTTGGGAGAATATAAATTATCGGCAGCACAGGATAATCAGTGGACCAATGCGCCACTAGCAGGTTATCTGACCACTGATTATACTGTGACCTATTTTGTTTATTATGGATTTAGTTTTGGCTCTGAGAAGGGTGATGGGTTGGCAGTTTGTCCCCCATCTGGGTTTGCTATGAGCTGACAGTTGGCATCCATTTAAGATTATCTTGCTGGGAAAAGAAAGTTCACTATAAGTAGGGCTGTTCTTTCTTTGCCACCATACCCTTTTCCTATAAACAAATAAAAAATAAAACTGACCCTTTTCCCACCCAATAAGTCTCATTGTCTTTATTTTAGATTTGTTATAGTGTAACCAGTGTATGAACGTAGGGTGACATCAGCCAATATAGAGTTTATTAGTAGACTAAACTAGTCAAAACCCACATGAACACTATGAAAAATTGAAACTAGGAAAATCAGGAATCAGTGTCTGGGCTGTCAGCTTAAACTACAAAAAAAACACCCGGGGCTAAAAGAAATAGAGTGCGAGTTCTAAAAAGGTGCAAGTTTAGTGCAAAACTCACACAATTTCAGAAATCGCACATAATAGGGTGCAAAAACATGCAAACTTTCATAGTTCTTGTATGTTCAATACTCGCATACTGCAAACACATATCCAGATATTTTCCCATGGAAAATATACAACTCCCACAATGTAATAGGGTACAAGTTGCTAATTCACACAAAATTACTTAAAAAACTCACAAAATAATAGACCTGTTTCAGACTAGCGAGTTTAGCCTGAGCATCATTGTCTATAGCAGACGTCTACACAGATCAGTGAGGGGTTGTGTATGAAATACCGGCAGTCAAGATACCTGCTGTCAATATACCAACAGCGACATCCCGATGGTCAGTATCCCGACAGGGGTCAGGTAAGTATACTAACCCTCCCCGATTCTCCCACTAACCTTCCTTTCTTGCAACCTAACCCTAAGCCTCCCCACCCCGCACCCTAGCCCTCCCTGAATGGTGCTTTATCCCACCAATCCCCCCTAAGTGCCTAACCCTAACCTCCCCAGTAGTGCCTATCCTTAACCACACAAAGCCTAACCCCCCCATGGGGTCTAAACCTAACCCTCCCCTCCACGGCAAACAGCTAAGATGCCTCAGCATGTTGAGATCTAGACTGGTGTTGGGATTTCGACATCTATCTTTAGTCCTTGGTTGGGCTTCCGAACTTGGGATTTCAATGGCTGGCATTACATCTGCCGGCATACTAACTGCATACCATCAGTGAGATCTGTGTAGGCTTCAGTGTATAAAAAGCAATGAAAGTGTTATAACCAATGAAAAAATGTGGGTCCCCCCAAAAAACACAACCAGCACTAGGCTGTGTGAGGCGGTCCAGGTTATAAAAATATAGGGTAAAAAAAACTGCAGGAATCCCTCGTATTATCATCAACCAGCACCAAGCTCTGTGAGGTGGTCTTGGTTTTGGAATTATGGGGGACAAAATGAGTAGGGGTTGCCCATATTATCCACAGCTAGCACCAGGCTCTAACTAGTGGGCTTGTAATGCTGCAGCCAGGGAACATGCCTCACTGGGTCCCACAGCAAAATCCATTAAGCACCCACATTAGTCAGCCAAGGAAAAGGATCCCTGGGGAGATGGGGATCCCCAATAAAGGGGTCCCTCCTTTCCAAGGTACGCCTAGCTGGAAGGTTATCCCCTGCATCCCTGGCCTGTGAATCTGAGGTTGATTGTGTTGATTAGCTGCAGCCAAGTGCACTATGCTACTCCATGGCGCACACTGTGATCACACCATGCAATCCTAAAGAGTCTTGGGGTTGAACGCAGTGCATGAATCCACTCACAGGTACAGGACTCACGCCATGCGTGGCACAATTTTCCATGAATGCAGCAAAGATGCAAGAGGATGCATTTGTACACTCACCCGCACTCACACTATAGTCTTACCTTTTCCCTTGCGCCAGTCTGTCCCCTTTGCCCAGAAGAATACTTGATTGATATCTGAAATTAAAAGAAAGCACTTTTTTCAAAGTAAATAAATGCAAATGTGAAGGCCACCGTCACAGTACTGTCCTGTAAGGACAGTACTTACCAAATGCCAGTTCAGCCGCTTCATATCAAAAAGAAATGCATTGGCTGAACATTCATTGCCAGAGATTCGAGCCTCCACCTCTCACTCAAAGAGTGGTTCCACCACAGACTTTAATGGTGGGAATGCATTTTAGTAACCTTGCAGTTCCCACCAACATGAATAGATATCCTCTCAGAGGGGCAGCAATGAGCAGAATAATAAATATATGCAGATATTGTAGGGATATATAATTATGCCTCATGTATTCTGCTTGTTATGAACTCACAGGGTCATATTCAATTTGAGGCGAAAAGTCAGAGGTCGGACTTTTCGCCATCATCTCCATTTTTTACTGGGATAAAGTATTGGGCGCGTGCCCGCTTATCCCAGTATTAAAAATAGGATCCGATGAAAACAGGACCGGGTGAAAAGGTAAGTATCGAAAAGTCCTGGCAATTTTTGGGAAATCATCATGGCACCCCCCTAAGTATGGTCTGACAAGGGGGATCACTAGGGGTACCCCCGTTTTGGACTGCTGAAGGAAAGACAGATTTTAAATAGCCGCGGCAGGTGCATAAATGCGCCTGTGAAGAAGGGGTGAAGAATAGCACTTACCTTTTTTTTTTCAAAAAATAACTATGCCCATCAAATTTGGGGTACATGAAAATGGGTGCAAGCATATTTTTAAGTCCCTAAAGTAATTTTTTAAAATTATCCAAAAATGCACCTGCCGGTACTACTCGCATTCTAGAAAACACCTGCCGCATACTTGGGGACCACCCCTGAATCAATTTTGCTACTTTAAAACTTTGTTCCCCACTATTGTTTTTTTGCCCCCAAAATGAAAGTAAATTTTTTTTGGGGTGTCCTGAGGATTTTTTACATTTTTTTTTCACACAGATTACTTTTAGGGGATACTACCAGAGCTGCAGGCTACTTTTTTTTAAGCCTGCACCTCTAAAGCCCAATTCTGCACTTTTTTTCGATACCTATTCAGTGGAGAAAACTTATCCCCGTTTTTTAACAAAGACTTTTCGCCCCAGCGAAAAGTCTTTGAAATTGAATATGGGAATAATTGAAACAGGCGACAATGACGTCATCTGCGATAACTTATCGCCGATTCCAACTTTTCGCTCCAAATTGAGTACGGCCCACAGGGTGCACTGAAACCACAAGTCACAGAGTATGATGAAGCATATGAAGATATTTATTGAGGAATGATTCAATAGCAGGGGAATGCAGGTGTTGTTTGTTTAAGAATATTCAATGATTTTACACAGAGGTCTTGCAATAAAAGATAGAAGCAAACAGAGGGCCTGATTCAGACCTTCTCGCGAGCGCTATGCGTTCGCAAGCGGGTCGATGGTGGCCCAGTGCGCATGCACACGACGGAGCCGGCTCCGTCGTGCGCATGCGCGAGACCCAGATAGCGACGGGCAAGCCGTCGCTCTGGGTCTCGTACCAAAGAGGGCGTGCTGTCGATGTTGGGTGTCAGTGGGACTGCTTTCGGCTCTGTTAGAGCCAAAAGCACTCTGGGGCTTGCGGCAACAAGACCCTACCGCAAGGGTCTCATCACAAGCCCGATGGTCATGATAGTCTTGACCATCGCGACCATCATCATGGCCACTCGCATAAGCTGTGGGTGGTAACCCATAGCTATGCGAGCGGCCAAGAGGCCTCAACAAAAAAAAAAATGCCCTGATTCAGAGCGGGCGCTTGTTGAGAGCGTCCGGCTCTGAATCAGGCCCAGAGTCCAGAAACAATAGCAAGATGATAATGTGGTGAATGACATAAGCAAACAAAATACAGAAACAGAAAAAATGGCACTGGAATCCATAGTTCTTGCAGAATGCAAAATAGGGAGATGCAGAAACCAAACATTAAATATTAATGAACCAGTCATGACTGCTTGGCTGATATAAACTAAATAGCTGTCATGTGTAGTACATGTTGGTAATTGAGTCATTAATTATCTGACGCTTAAGCACAAAACAGAGAGCAGCAACTCTGGTAAGGACCGGTACTGCAGCTCACATACCCAGAGACCTGGTGACCCCTGGTGGCAGGGAATCATACTGCATGGGGACAGCGCAAACCAGTTCTAACACTGGCTCTGATTCAGTAAGGATCGGTATTGTGATCACAATAGTGATTATGCACATAGGGTCTCATTCAGACCCAGTCGCAAGCGCCGATGCGCTCACAACCGGGTCGATGGTCTCGACAGAGCTTGCGCACTACGGAGCCGGCTCCGTCGTGCACATGTGCGAGACCCGGCTAGCGATGGGTGCTCTGTTGCTAGGGGTCTCGTAGCAGATGGGGCGAGCTGTCGATGTTGAGTGACAGCTCGTCCCATTTGCTGGGCGGGCTGGGGGCGTGCCCTGCCAAACTGAGGCGTTCCTGTCAGAATGCTTGCCATTTGAGGGCGGCCCCACTGACATCATTGATGATGTCAGTGGGGAACTTCCTGCTCAAACAGAGCAGGAAGTTCCCTGGGCTTACGAGAGCTCAGACCCAACCTTAGGGTCTAGCCATAAGCCCCGATGGTCACCCTGATCACCATGATCGCAAGCTAAGCTCTGGGTGGTAACCCACAGCTTTGCTTGCGACCTGGAGGCAGCACTTCAAAACAAGAAGTGCCCCCCTCATTAAGAGTGAGCGATCGCTTCTTGCGATCGACTCTGAATTAGGGCCACAGTCTTGCTACGAAGATATGCTAATGATTGCAATCACAACATAAGGATGCTCACTTTACCTTACACACATCCGTAATACTTAGCAAGACTGCGAAACCATCAGTAACATTGAGTACAATCAGATCCTCACGCACACTTGCACAAGGTCCGACCTTACTCAGAAATGCTAACCTCATCGCACACAGTGAAAGCCCAAGCTGTGTATGGCATTACAGTGGCTAATTTATGCACATCTCTGCAATGGCGTTTAAATGCAATGGTAAGCCTGCATTTTGCCAACCCCCCCTCATCACCACCCCCAAATGGTACTTCCTGTCAATCACTCTGTGATGGGTCTGCATAGTCACTGCAGAGGAAAGAACAGCAAACCACCAGTGCCCATTTGACTTAGGCAAAAGTTGTCCACAACTTACCAGGGCCAACTATCCCAATTAATGGTAAGTGAGATATAAAATACTTGCAAGGGCCAAGTCTCCCTTTATAGTGACACAAGCCACCGCACTGTGAATGCTGTGCAAGGTGAACATCGGGCAGGTGTTCACTGAATCTCTGCCTACCTCCTATCCATCATTCTGTGGATCAGTCCAGATTGGCTCCGGCATCTATATCTTGCTGGCGCTCACGCTGCTCTGATGCTGGTGATAGAGGTCTCATGTTTCCGATTCTGGCTTTGTCTCCTGTCTCCAGTTGAGCTCCAGTTTTCCTGCCCTATATATTGTTGTTCTGCCATTTGTGTCATCAAGGCATATCTATTCCTTGCCGTTCGTGTCATTCAGGCGGCATGGATAGTACTCTCTCTACATCTTCAGCTGCTTGTGTCAACCCGGCGGCACAGGCCACAATTCGGCATCAGCTGCTTGTGTCAACTCAGTGGCACAGGCCGCACTACAGTGTCAGCTGCTTGTGTCAATCCGGCGGCACAGGCCACACTACAGCATCAGCTACTTGTGTTCACTCGGCAGCACAGGCCTCACTACAGCGTCAGCTGCTTGTGTCAACTCGGCGGAACAGGCCACACTACAGTGTCAGCTGCTTGTGTCAACCTAGTGGCACAGGCCACTCTACAGCGTCAGCTGATTGTGTCAACCCTGCGACACAGGTTGCACTCCAGAGACTTTTGTGCTCAGTCCTGCGCATCTAACACCAGTGACTTTGTTACAGCTATTCTTGGCTACTGCCGCATCTTGCCAAGTTATTCCAGCCCTCAAGGTTGCTACACAACCCAAAGGCTGCTACACAGCCCAAAGGCTGCTACTCGGCCAAAGGCCGCATCTAGCCAAGTTATACCAGCCCTCAAGGCTGCTGCATGGCCCAAAGGCCACCATATTCTACAGCCTTCCAGTCCACCTAGCCAAGTTTCTTCCAGCTCACAAAGATGTTGCATGGATGCATCCAGCCAACATTTTCAGCCCTGAAGGCTGTTGCAGGACTTTAATCAATAGAGTCATATGCATCCTAACATATAGCAAATGAGACAGTATCCAACACCCATACCAATTCACCATTTTGGCCCACCCAGATGAGAGGCGCCACTGACCCCAGTAGGGTGAAATCAGCCTAACCCCTGCATGAAGGGTTGTGCACTGCTCCTACTGCAGCAATATGGATGCTTTACAGATTGCCGATCTTTCCCTGCCATAAAACAAAGCCGACACAAAACACAATAGGGAAGGGAGGGTGGGAGATCAGAATCAAAGATGCAGAATATCCTACAGACATTACCCATAAGCCCAGTAACCACTCCCCCCTTAACAAACAATCTATTCCTGTGACTAACAACTGTCAATCCTAAATTACCCCTCCTTTCACTTTATTAACCCCATCCCTGTCTAGAGGTTTATATGCAAACCTCGGTTATTTTTCTCTGCTGTGAATGACTCCATGGGCTGTTATGTAGGCAGTCCTGGGGCAGGGCATTGGACAAGATAATAAAAAAATATTTTTTACATGGGGGAACAATAGATGGAGGTGGGTTGCTAATGACCTTGTACCAGATTAAGATCCAAATGGGCAGGGAGTTTAAATTTATTTAGGGCCTATTTTCTGCCACCACAGAACTGTGGTGGTGTGACTAATGATGTGGGAGAGTGACCAGTGCTGTGTGGGTGTGGTCTGAACAGGGTGTGTGGCCTGTGCCGTGAGGGCAAGCTAGCTCCACAGAGATCATAGCTAGCGCCTACCTTTAACCACTTTACAGTGGAGCTTTATCAAAAATAATGTTATTTTTGTGAAAGAGTGTGCATTGTATTGTCTACCTTTCCTTGAGTGCTAGAATAGTTTAGGTTATTAAAAAAGAAAAAAAAGTTCACTGATTATTGCCATAGTAAGTGTTCATCCCACATCAAGGGTTAACTCACTGATTTGCATATGTGTGAGTTTGGGCTTTCAGGTTCAGTTAATAAAAAAAAATTATACAAATAAAATGAAGTCAAATTATTTTAAAAAATGTTAATGGAATTTACATATTAAAATATATATAGGCGTTGGGGTCATTGACCATAACCCACTTGTACCACCCACATCTTCCACACAATGCACCACACCACCCAAAGCAGGCTGCCCTCAGTAGTTGTCAAATATGCATTGACCTGTAAGAAGGTTCTTATGCTTATGCATGTAGCCTTCAACTCACATCCCTCCAGGTTGCGCTCTCACTTTTTTCTTATAATTTCAGAATACCCTCTCAGTTGCCAAGGTAGAGGATGAATGGGTGTGGCTTCAGTTGGTTAGGGGCATGGCTTCAGGCAGCCAGGGTGAATGGACAGGGCTTTGGGTGGGAGAGTGGGAGAGTGCATGGCTTTGAACACCCGGCAGGTTGTGAAGAGCTTCTGGTGTGTGTGGTGGGGTGAATTGGCAGGGATTTGGGTGGCCAGAAAGAATGAATGGGATTCTCATGGCTGGGGGCAAGAATTTGGTCAGTCAGGCTGAATGGGTGGATCTTTAGTTGACTGAGGGCTAAACTTATGATAGCCACTGGAAAAATGGACAGTACTTCATTCACCCAATGGGGTTTGGACTGGTCCGAAGTGAAGGGGCAGAGCTTTTTTTCCTGTCAACACTCTGCCTGCAGTGGATCCTGTTGACCTATTTTCATGAGGGGGGCCTGGAGCTGCAGCTCCACCAGCCCCATTGTTAATCCGGCCCTGCTTGGCATAGGAGAGGTCCAAAAGACTAGTCTCTTATAATATCAAGTGGTCAACTCCTGATTAACCAAGACCTGTTCCAGGATCCAAAGCAATCTTGTTCTGAATCTGATCATTTTTGGTGGCATGCAGTTCTTTTTTTTTTTATTTTTTTTTTTATAATTTTACCTGCACTTTAAAGATGAAAGTTGCAGCTTCAGGTTGATTCCTTTATAAGACATATTTGTGGATAATCAATCAGATGCATTATTTACAGTAATCAGGACTTTGAACCAACCAATATAAAGTATAAGCCAGAACATTACATATGCTGTAGCTCATGACCATCAAACAATTATTATATCCACCTAACTTAAGCTGCCTTTTGGTCCATTGGTGGTTGGAATAATAGGATAAGTGTTAATATACTATAGATATTGTAGGTTTTCAATTTTGCTTAGCCAATCACCAAGACTTTAATTAGGTTTTTCAGTACAACTTATTTCTAATGCTTAGAATATTTCACAGCCTTCTCTTTAGTTCAGTCTTTATAACTTGCAGATCTCTTCTTCAGTATTGTAACCTTTCATTCTCATATTTCCTGCAGGATACATTAATTTTAAATAAACTATACATACAAATGACTTTAGACACACAAAGCAATCCATTGATCCTTAAGATGAGTATTATCAATTGGTAAATGATATACAGAGATTTCCTAGGTGTGTCCTCTATTACACTTTTATTTAGTCACTGTCTGTGTTTTCATTTTAAAACAAATTTCTATAGAATTAGCATGATATACTAGATACTAGGTCAACACTTTACATGTACAGTTGAAATAGTTTATTGCACAGAACAATGCACCTTGACCAAAGGTTACATGGAAAATCTGTGTTATCTTGTTGTGGAGTTGTAAATGAATTGTATAAATTGGAGATGTTGTATTGCAAAAGCAATCTCTTGCATGACCCACAATGTATGCCATTAAACACTTCTATATGTATACAGGTAGTCCTATACAGGTAATCTTCTGTTTCCTCTCACGTGTGGGGCACTCCCCAAGGTTCTGTACACTTGTAAAGAGGCACTTTACTATTTATGTTTCTGATTTATTATGTTGTTTGAGGACTGTTTGAAGGTTGTTTAATACTAATAATCATAATTTGTATTAAAATAAGTGTAAGTCAGTTGGTTGTCATCACTATCTGCCTTTGAGAGCCTAAATCAGTGTTATTGCATCCCATAGCAGTGGCAAATGCAGGATTTCTAAAGGGGGGTTTCCAAATGCCTGATTTTAGAGTGAGTGTGGCCAATCCATGAAGAGGGCATAATTACCACTTATTCAGCTTTAATATGCGTCATACAAAGTGTATTGTGTGTCATAATTCCAGCATATGCAGGACCAGCAATCACAGTAAGCCATTAAATACAGCAGTAGGGTCATCCTATCTGAGCTGAATGTTTTTATTTTAGATGTGGACACCATTCCAGGGCATGGGAGCAAGTCCGGGGGTCTGGGGGAGCAGCAGAAGAACCTAGCACTGCCCTGGACATATGTGTAAATATTGGGCTCTATAGCAGTGCATCCCTAACAGTGCATGTTTTCCAAATCCCCTAATTGGTGCACTGTTGTATTTATTACTGGCTGATACATGTTAAAAGATCCACAGGTGGTGCTAATTATTTCATTTATGATACTGAGAAGAACATGCAGCGCTAGTAACATTCCATTATAGTACTATTTCTATTGTGACCATGGTGTGGGCTGGGGAGGGGGGTTTCCAGGCAGACGGAAACCCCCCCTGCGTTTGCCTATGCATAGCAAACAACTTAACCATTGCTTTTAGTTCCTAAACTATGCTAGAAAGATTACAGAATGTTATTATTACTAATTGCACCTATTTCTGGGCATACTTTGTTTAAAAGTTGTCCCCAAATATGTTGTAGCTGCTGAAAGAGAAACTTCAAATTCTAAACAAACCAAAGGAAAGAACAAAACTAGTTTAGTTTTTCTTCTAGCTCAAAAGTCTAAAACAGTTTTCCCTCTTGGTAAAAGAGGGCCCCTCCCTCGGTGTTACATAACACTGATTTCATCAGTGCCGTGAACTATTCTTGGAATACAAGAACTCAGTATAGTGCCAACACAATAGGAAAACTGTCTCTCACGCTGCTCACTCTGTGCATACTTACACAAGCTAGGACACAGAGCAGACACAGATGCCTCGGTGAACCTGTGCTTCTCAGTATGGCACTGGGTATAGGGCTGACACTTCTTGTGACTACTGGAGTAACACTACTGATTTATCTAATTACATGGTGGAAAAAGATCAGACAGAAAAACCTGCCCCCTGGACCTATGCCGTTGCCCCTAGTGGGGAATATGCTGCAGGTCAACCCAACAGAATTGCATAAAGATCTGGTTAAGGTAAGAGGGAAACTGATCTGTAACAAGAGTTACTACACTGTACATGGTGATTAGATTTATTTAGTAGTGCATAATCTATAATATAAGACTGTTTCTGCAAAAGAGATTCAAAGGAAAGAGAAATGGTACATTCAAGTAAGGAGCAGAAAACTAAGATCAAAAAGTAACTTTTATTAATTTTATTAAAATATATGTAATTACCTATTATATGCAAAACAAGGCAAAATGAAAAAAGAAAATATAAATATTTAATTAATAATTAAAACTACTGTACTGTATAGCTACTAAAGTGAATAGAAATATAGTTACTGTATGTGTAGTTTATTAAGGTTTCTGGGCAACTCATGCAGAATTAGTTACTTTGCACACACAGAAATAATTTTATGGGGGGTACTCAGAAATTTTCCAACACTGGGATAGCTGAAAGATTAAAATCTGAGCTGTGGCCCCACGCACACACATCCTGCTTAGTAGATATAGTTCTGTACTGTTGTCAGTTTATGTTATTCCAGATTTAGGGGTGTATTTACTAAGCAGTGTTTGGAGACAAAGTGAAATTGGATAAGGTACCAGCCAATCAGCTCCTAACTTCCATGTCACAGGCTGTGTTTGAAAAATTACAGTTGGGAGCTGATTGGCTGGTACCTTATCTCCTTTCACTTTGTCTCCTAACATAGCTTAGCAAAAAGATCCCTTAGAGTTCACGAATAACTGTTAACAAGCATAGGTTGGTGCTTCTATTGTTGCAAAAAGATACAGGAAAAAACAAGGCCCAAATTCCTAAGTAAATTGTTCCTTCTCTCTATGGGGGAGATGTATCAAGCATTGGAGAGAGATAAAGTGGAAAATGATAAAGTGAAGTTGCCCAAATAAATCAGCTCCTGTCATTTATGTAGCACAGTCTATGAAATGACAGAAGCGGATTGGTTGCTTTGGGAACTACAGTGCTCCACTTTATCTCTCTCCAAGGCTGGACACATCTCCCCTTATGTCAGTACATACAGCTGTCTGTAATCTCCAGATAAATTACTTACAATCAATGCAAATGATGGGGAGGATGCTAATGAGTTTAGGAGGACAATTGTTCAGTGACTGTATGCACTAGAGATGTGTGGTTCGGTTTCCACAGCAACAGTACACACATGAACTAAGGGGCTCAGAGTGAAATTGAGCCGGTGCTCAATTCTTCCCACCATGTTCAGATCTCAAAACAAGGCAAACTGTCATCTTCCTGGCGTCAGATCTCACATGTTTTGGATTGCATATTAAAGTCCCTTTCTCGTGATCGGGTGCTACAGTATATCACACTGGAGTCCGGATGAAGAGGTGTGCGTATAGAAGCACTTTGTAAAAAAAAAAAAAACAATGATGAGCACTGTTAAGGCAGGGGCACTGTGTATAGTGAGCAGGCTGCAGAACTCTGTTAGGCAGGAAAAAAACCTGGAGTGGAATGTAGCACTGTGTTGTTTGTTTGTTTGTCTGTTACTAAAAAAAGGCCTACTGGGGCATTTTTTTTTCAAAAAAAAAAAATTAGTAGCACTGTGTTAAAAGGGCACTGTAGAGGCACTGTGTGATGCTACAGCAGTGTGAGGCATGACAAATGCCATAGGAGTGGGACTGCAGCACGGTGTTACTTAAAAAAGCCTATTGGGACACTTTTTATATCATTACTATTAGGATGCCACCCTTATACTATTAGTGCTGTAAAGAAGTTTGTTGTGTGTTCAGGCACTATTAAAACATTTTAATATAAAACTTGTGTTAAAATAAATAATGTAATTATTAGGGTGCACCTCAGTTTATACTAGGGGCACAGTGAGGTGGTTTGTTGTGTGTTTAGGGCCTCCAGGCACTGTTAAAATATTTTACAATAAAACATGTGTTCAAAAATGTAGCATCATTAGGGGGCCACCCGGAGAGGTACTGTGAGTTGATATGGATCAGTCGATAATAGAGCTGGAGCACCAACCCAGTAAAAGTGCTGTGGCTGCTACCAACAGTCATGATAGTACTTCAACATCTACTAAAGGTAGTCCAGGTGAAATAAAGTTTAAGAAAAGGCACCTGAAATAACAATTTACAATGTTAAAGAAAACATAACCTCTATTAAGAAAGGGAAAATTTACTGCCAAAAAATGTAATATAGGCAACATTACATACACCACATGCAGTGGCAAGGAAATGCTCAGGCCATGGCTTTGCTTTGCAAGTTGTGGTCTTGTTACCAATGTTTCATGCACTGGAATGCCTATTGCAGAATCAGGTGCCAAACTCACTCTACTCTGTTTAACCGTTAAAACAGGCATATCAGTTCACCAAATGAAAACTAAGGCTGAAGAACAAGCTGTATGTTCAAAAACTTTACATATCAGTGAGGAAAGTCTAAGTGTGTTCATGAGTGCTATTTGTGAGTCTGAAATTTCTAGAACTGTACTCTTAGACAAGCCTCCTTCCACTATTTTCATACCCTCTGCAAATGTGGGGAGCAGCTGAAAAAGTAAAGATGGTGACTTTGAAATTGAGGATGCAATGGGATGAGGGGAATATTTGTGTATCTGACATTAATGAGGATGTTGTTTGTGTTAAAGTAAGTCAGCCACCATTGGCAGCAGTTCTTGCCTTTGATAAATAGGCCACTGTCGTGCTTGTGCAAAAGACCAAAAAATCCACCTCTTGTGTGTGGAATTATTTCTACCCAAATCCTGACATTTGTGAAGCCATCTATAATGTTTATAAAGCCAAAGTAAGTAAAGGAATGGGCATTAACCATCTAGGAGCCTCCACCCTGTTATGTAATTTGCAGCAAATTCTTGCAAAGTTTATGGAAAAATCTAAAAAATCCTGTAAAAACAGTTCAGCATCAGCCAGCTTCCAGATCTCAGCTAGATCAAAGCACATGTAATCTCTACTGCCAACACCTTCTGTTACAATTCATGGAAGGATAATGGAAGCTAGCCCGTATTTCGGGATTAGCAAGACCCAGTACTGAGGCATTGTGTCTAATGTGCTGGCAGTATTCAACAGAGACCCCCACAAGGAGGTTTGTTCTCAGCTGCATCCAACACGCAGCTCCCGGCCCTCAGACTTGGTTCCTAATAAAGGTGCTGGTGTATTCTGGAATGGAGCAGCATATGATGAAGGCATACAGCATAGTCAACAAGCCAGCTGAGAACCAAACAGACAAGACAGTCCCAAGGATCAGACATAAACAGGTCACAGAGAATTGCCAAAGTCAAAAATGGAATATCAAGCGATGTGCCAGGGGAGAGATGGAATCAGGTCACGAACATTGCCAAGGTCATAAGTGAGCAGTAACGATCAATAGGAATGATGGAGTATGGTTGAAAGCCTATAATCTTGGACTGGATTATGGTCAGGAACCCCTTTATATAGATTGGATACTCAAAATTTGCACCAAATGCAATGTCACATTTTTGCTTTTTTAAATTTTACGCAGGACGGCTGGCGCATCCCTGTAGACGGAGGAAGAGGAGAGCCAAGCTGTCAGCAGTGGGTGCCCTCACGCCCGCTGCCCACCAATGGCCAGGTCCCCAGCAGTAATGGACCCTGAATGTAACAGCCAGTATGTAACAATGAGTACATTTACAGTAACTCAGGTGCATAAGTTCAAAAAGCTGCCTTAGTCTTGTCTGGTTATACACCCTTTAACACAAAATACACTGTACATAGAAAAATGACCATACATGGGGCACTAAATTGTTATACACAGTAATTCAATGTTAACAAAACAAAAATCATGAAGAAATGACATACACTTCCCTTAAAAATGTGTTTCTCTTGTTGACATGACATGTATGGTAATTTTTCTATATACAAAGTAGCAGCCAGTGTCTGGAACACTGTGACACCTTAATCATCAATCTCCTCATTAATGATTGGAGGTGATCCACCTGCATCCAATTTACAAAAGCTAACTGACTCCTCCCTTATCCAGGAATCCACATAATAATCTTTGCGTGCTAGGACTGCTACTGCTGGGGGTGATTATACATCTCAGAAGGGGACCAAGAAGACCAGTTTCAAACAACAATGGACTGTGAGTCAGTCCATTGTAAGAAAAGGCAAGTATGAAAGCAGCCATCCAATTGCACAGCGGATAACTGAAACCATGATGGCTATACTAGCATTATATCTGCGTACAATTTACATCCTCAATGTATGTAATTTTTAAAAAGTTAATTGAGGTCCTGTGTCCCTGCTACTAAATTCCAACTCGATTTCATTTTACAAGAACAGCAATTCCTCACCTGTCCCAGGACGTTAAAAAATAAATAGGTATAGGCCTAGAAATTAAGATTTGTAACATTTCTGAACACACCGTTTATTCTTCTGTCATTCTGCAATTTTTCAGCACTGATTTTGCCATTTTAATTTTTTTACACATCTTCATGTGAGGCAGAAGAAGATGCCTGACTGCAGTTTCAGAACTACCCATCACAAATAAAGGACAAGGCCTGAGCCTTTCCTTTCCACTGCAGTGTATGGCATGTTGGCAATTTTACGTTTTTTTGCAAGAAACTTTCCATTTATTAGAGGTGATGTTTTTCTCAGCAATGTAAAATATTATGTTTATTTCAGATGCCCAGATATGCTCTTTAGCACTAACTTTACTAGATGACAGTGAAGGACTAGTATTGTCTTGACTAATGGCAGCAGCTGCAGCATTAGTACTTGGTTGTTGCTCCTGCTCTTCCATTGACTGATTGTAAGGTAGTGATAGGTTGCATCCCCATACTGTGACATCTTGGTAATGCCCAGCACTGTATCAGTTGCAATATGACATTGTAAATCAGTATACCACCTAGGCTGCTCATTGCTAGTCAACATAGATTATTGGAGGTCAAATGGGGCATGATAGTGGGTGCCCGATAGATGGGACAATCCATTTCTGAAGTTGTGCAGACATTCAACATTCCTCGATCTATGTTATCACTTGTGTACCAGAAATACATAATGGAAGGCATGATCACCCATTGTAAACAGTGCAGTGGCTGACCAAGGGTTCTTAATTATCATGATCAGCGGTGTCTGGCCAGAATTGTCTGTGGTAACAGAAAAGTAACATTGGCTCAAATCACATCCACATTCAATGCAGGAGATACGCAACACAAATCTAGCAGGTCAGTGCAGCGTTCTTTAATTCCCTTGAAAAGCAGAGTGCATCTGTTAACACTATCACACAGGCACTTCACATGGATTTGTGACATTGCTTATTGGGCCCTGGACAAATGGCAACAAGTGGCATGGTCCATTGAGTAATGGTTCCAGTTGTTTCAGGTTGATGGTAGGGTTCAATTGTGGCACAGGCCCCATGATGCCACAGTCCCCAGTTGTCAACAAGGCACTATGCTGGCTATTGGTGGGTCCATAATGGTGTGAGGTGTGTTCAAATGGCATGGGTTGGTTCTGCTGGTCCACCTGAACATATTGCATTGCTTGATGACCATTTGCAGCCTTTAATGGACTTCAAGTACCCCCACAGTTATGGAAAATTTTAGCTGAATAGTGCACAGTGTCAACAGTCCCAAGTTGTCCATTAACTGTAACTTCTCTCTCCACTTATGACAATCGACACATCATCTATGTTTCTATAATATGCTAAGAGGTTTTTTGCAATTTCTTGGTTTGAATACAAGAAGTCTTGTTCAATCATAAACATTTATGATTTGGCACATGATGTGGCCACATTGGACCCCATCGCTCATCCAGATGTCTGTAAATAGTATCCTCCATCATAGCAAAAATAATTATGGGCAAGAACTAAAACAAGAAGATTCATAAACAGATCTAAATCTGGTCTAAAGTCAAAAGTAGGGGAGGATTAATGGTATTAAGATAAAGCAAGCTGCAGCCTTTTCCAAAAGAGATCTATCCCTGAAGATCTAAAGTATGTAGTGTATATAAGGATAATTGAAAAAGTGGAGCTGCTTGCCGTGTCACATCTGTATGAACCGTGAGGCAAAATGAAATATTAATACTTATCCATATAGTCGAACTGTCTCCTTCTTTTCCTTCCTTCTGACAACTGGAACCGTTGCGGCTCAGCCTCAGCGGCCTGTTACATCGGGTCACCACTGCACACCGACACCCACACAGCACGCAGACCACGGCCCTGTACCCGGGGAGACAAGCGGTACCTGCTGTATGCACATCACTGACACAGCCGGGCCTGTCACACATCAGGGTCACACTCTACTCCTCCTCTTCCTGGTAACGGTCACCATGGACAAAGCAGTAATCTTAAACGTTCGAGAGAAAAGGAGAATTACAGAGGAGGCAAAAAGTTCAACTATACGAATAAGTATTAATATTTAATTTAGCCTCACAGTTCATACAGATGTAACACGGCAAGCAGCGCCACTTTTTCAATTATAATTATATACAGATCTAAATCTGGATCCAAATAGTGAAGATTGTTAGCAATGAGTATTTGCACGGCAGCTAAGCCTGATTCATGGGGTATACCGAACACAGTAAGCAGTTAGCTGGAACAGTTTGTAGATAACGTAAATTTATCAAAAGACTTTTGGTGTCCTTTAAATACATTGGTCTAGTTTGAACACACACACATTATACTGTGTATTTATATATATATATATATATATATATATATATATATATATATATAAATATATATATAAAATATTGAAAGAAATGGGCACTCCAAGGATCACTATTTAGATTAGGATGCCAGGATACAAAAATATAAATGCAGAAAAAAATGGCACTCCTAAGTAGATGCAAACACAAGAGTGTTCATTGAAAATCCATACAATGTACAGCGTATATCACTGTGTGCACACAGCTGCCCGAAATGTTGCTGTACGCTGGAAGGCATTATTACCCACTGTGAACGGTGCAATGGCCGACCAAGGGCTCTTAATGATCATGTCCAGCAGTGTCTGGCCAGAGTGTGCTTGAGAAAGGGCACACAGCTGCCCGAAACGTCGCTGTAAGCTGTACATTGTGTGGATTTTTGATAAACACTCTGGTGTTTGAATTTACTTAGGGGTGCAATTTTTTCTACACATACTGTGTATATATGTATATACAGGTTTAGTCTCCCATATCCAAAATGCTTGGGACCAGGGGTATTTTGGATATCGGATTATTCCGTAGTTTGGAATATTTGCATACTATAATGAAGTATCTTGGGTATGGGACCCAAATTAAACACAGAATGCATTTATGTGTTATATACACCTTATACACACAGCATGCAGGTAATTTTATACAAAAATTTTCAATAATTTTGAACATCAAAAAAAGTTTGTGTACATACATGAAATTCATTTATGTTTCATATACACCTTATACACAAAACCTGAAGGTTATTGTATACTGTATTTTAATGATTTTGTGCTTTAAAAAAAATTTGTGTACATTGAACCATCAGAAAGCAAAGGTTTCACTTTCTCAGTCATACTAAAAATATTCCGTAATTCGGAATATTCCGTATTTCAGAATATTTGGATATGGGAGACTCAACCTGTATATAAATATATATATATATATATATATATATATATATATATACAGTACATATATATATATATATATATATATATATAACGTCTTCAATAAGTAAAGTATAACTACAGTTGTAAGATTGCTTCCAGTGTAATACATGTGTTCAAATTCACATATATAAAACATTTCTAAGAACATAGGAGCTGCCACATACCTTTTTGTAACATAAGCATAAAGTGCAAAAATGTTATACATAAGTGGAATATATTCTCTGCAATATGCTCCACATATGGTATGCAAATTGTTCACAAGTATATGTTACATGTATATGACACGGTACTGCACAACACATAATGTCATCATCTCCTCTAATGAGACATACTGTTACTGTATCCCCAATCAGTTCTCAAAGCATTGTCCTTTGGCACATGAATAGAACCAGCCATTTTCCATTTTTTCTATTTACGAATTGCTCCAATTTCAGAAACAACAAGTTTAGCTACACTACTCAAAAAAAATATCTACGACTTACTCTATACTCTTGTAACACTGTGGGCTAGGGCAGCTTCACACAAATACCACATCGTATTCACCAAGACAGAAGACTAGATTATGACCACTTCGATTAAGCTAGTCAACTGAAACTTTTATTTAGTTACTTTATCTGTTCATATATTTAATGGAGGAAGGATTATGTTTTTTGTTTTATGTTTTGTGGTTTAAATTGGCTGCATGTGAATAGTGGGAATGCTACAGTAACTGTATTAATAATGGCACAACCACAAACACACATGAAAATACTTAGACATATAAAAGACTGATAAAAACAAATTGTAGTGTATTGTGGATTATGTAATATTTAATGTCTAATACATGTTTTACTATTATATATTATTATAAGCATTATAATTGAAGATCAATTGTTAATCAAAATATATTATATCTTAAATGAAGTCATATCTTCATTTTATCTATGATTATTTCTTCGCAGTAGTCTATGTATATATATAAAAAATGGAAACCACATCTTGTTTAAGTTGTTATTCATTATAAAAGTTCATTAACATATTTGCTCCACTATTATATAATTATAACCCCATCAACATTAAATCAAAGATAGGTAAGTACTTTTCATATATACAGTATATATAGCATAATAATATGGCAAACATCCTTCAAATTCCATGTGTTGTGTTCTCTGCAGCTTAGTGAGAAGTATGGTCCTGTATACCTGTTTCATGTAGCTAATCTTCAAGGAGTCATGTTAGTTGGATATGAGACTGTAAAAGAGGCCCTGGTTGATTATGGAGACACATTCAATGACAGAGGGGAGCTTGAAGTGATCATTCAGTTGTTTAAAGGTTATGGTAAGTATGAAAATTTGGATTACATACTGTATCTCTGTTTAATCTCTGTAATGTAATATAGGGCCTCATTTGCCCCCATTTACTAACGAGTTTTATCACCAAAGCGAATGATAAATTTCACTGTGTATGATTAATGGTGCTCCAGCCAATCAGCTCCCAACTGTCATTTTTCTAACAGATGACAGTTGGTAGCTGATTGGCTGGAGCACCATTTATCATGTACAGTGAAATTTATCACTCGTTTTAGTGATAAAACTCGTTAATAAATGAGGCCCTTAGTAACGAGTTTTATCACCAAACCGAGTAATAAATGTCAATGTGTATGATAAATGGTGCTCCAGCCAATCAGCTCCCAACTGTCAACTGTTAGAAAAATTACAGTTGGGAGCTGATTGGCTGGAGCACCATTTATCATACACATTGAAATTTATCACTCGTTTTGGTGATAGAACTCGTTACTAAATGGGGGCCATAATCTGACATCTGAGATTTCAGTGAAAAAAAGTCCTACACAGACTATTTTAATTCAAGATCAACTGACACTATAATATGATACTGATAAACCTAATGTTAACCAATTCTGTGATGTATGCTCTAACAAAACACTAATTATATGCTATCAATTCTAGTAACATGAATTTTGTAAAGGGATAGTTAAAGGTTGTAGTTTATTTTCTCCTTTATATCCTACTACTATCATATTCTATTTTTATCATTTAATTAAATATAATAATTAATAACTCATTATAAACCATTTAATAACCTACTCACAAATCCTTAGCCAGGAAATATACAGTACCTTTACATCATGAGAGAGAGAGAGAGAAATTTGGTGTGTGGGTGCTATGGGGTATGTGAGAGATTGAGGATTGCATGGTATATGGATTACAGTGCTGTACATAACTAATATATATCAAGGGGAATAAACACCATATATAGGGCAGACGAGAGCCGCGCCGGGACCAGATGCCAGGGGGCGTAGCCTAATCGTGGGAGACATGGCCACGCCCCCTTATAAAAAAATTAAAATAAAAAATGTTTGCAGCACCGCTGCACGCTTGGGTGGTGGTCACTGTGTGTCCCTCAGCCCGGCGCACAGCCAAGTGATCACTCCCCCCATAGGCATAGGATACTGCTCCAGTTGCTGCTTTAGCAGCCACGAGCAGTCCCCCAGTGCAGCCCAGTACACAGCAGTGTGTGCTGGGCTGCTGTGACATAAGAGGGAGGGTGAGCGGTGCTGGACCCGGGCCCCTGCAGCATGCCCGGGCCTGGGTAATTAGTACCCGCCCCCCTCTCGGCACCCCTGACCATATAAGGGATGATAGATATCTACCATGTTTTGAGTTCCTCTGGCCTCCATCTTGTTCTGCCTCCTATACTCACCATACCTCCCTCTTCATTACTGCAATTTATATTTATACCCGGAATCTTATCTACCTGGTCTTTTCTCAAGGGATGCTTCATAGTGACATAACCTGCGTGCAATCTCTTTGTTCTGTACATAAAGGTTTGCATATGTCACTTCTTTCAATGGAATACCGTATTCCATTTTATTGAGAAACAACCTTGTTAAATAACCAAATTAGTATTCAATCCACTGTAACTTAGATTAATAATTTAGGTCAGGACTTCATGATAAAAGCCTTCACTTCTTTGTATTTTAAATTGCAATGAGCACTTGACAAATGCCTTAGCATTAGGGATGAGCGGTTCGTATTCTGTGGAATCTGAACCGCTCTGAGTAGCGGGGATCCGAGTCCATCCAAGCCGCTGCTCGGGTTTTCCTGCCTGACTCGGATCCCACTTCGAGGCTGAACGTCATCCTCCCAACGTCAGATTCTTGTGAGACTTGGTTCTATATATGGAACCAGGACTGGGACTCGGCGCCATTTGTTAGTCAGCACGCACGCTGTGCACAGCTCTGCAAAGTCGGCTGTGTCAAAAGACTCCAGAGACTCCATTGACTGTTCTGTTAAGTGACTGTAGAGTAGGGGGAAGACTGCACGCTGATGTATGCTGTGCTACTCTGCTAATTAAAGTGGCTGTAGTAGCCTGTGTCCAGACTCCATTGGCTATGCTGATGTATGCTGCCCATCTGCTCCAGTGTTAAAAAAAAAAATATATATATATATTTTTTTTTAAAGTATAAAAAAAGGAAGAAAAAAAATTAATATAAGTTAATTTTTTTGTGCTGTACCCCACTGTGTACTGTTACTGTATACAAGCACCATGGCTCCTTGGGCAGTAGCCATCTGTGTGTATAAGCACCGTGACTCCTTGGGCAGTAGCCATCTGTGTGTATAAGCACCGTGACTCCTTGGGCAGTAGCCCTCTGTGCATATAAGCACCATTACTCGTTGGGCAGTAGCCATCTGTGTATACAAGCACCGAGACTCCTTGGGCAGTAGCCCTCTGCGTATACAAGCACTGTGACTCCTTATGCCATAGCCCACTGTGTATAAAAGCACTGTGACTCCTTGGGCAGAAGCCCTCTGTGTATAAAAACACTGTGACTCCTTAGGCCATAGCCCACTGTGTATAAAAGCACTGTGACTCCTTAGGCCATAGCCCACTGTGTATAAAAGTACTGTGACTCTGCTGGCCGAACCCCACTACCCAAGGACAATTCCATCTTGCACTACCTTTCACTTCTGTCACTGCTGTGTGGCAATATTTCATAAATGTGCTTTAAACTGTGGTGTCTGTGCCGCTGCTCTGTCGCTTAGTAACCAGCCAGCTCACTGCAGCCTTTGGCCAATAATGATGAAAACAATATTGCAAGCTGTGAGGTGGTCTAAATTTACTGTAAATGACTGGAAATTAATGTTATTGAGGTTAATAATACTCTAGGAACAAAAAAAAAATTATGTGATTTTAGCTTTTTTATCAATTTTTGTAAAAAATCCAAATCAAGTCACGGCAGGTTTGGAAAATCCAAATCCAAATCCAGATGACGAATCAGATCCAAATCCAAATCCAGCAAAAATTGGTCAGCACACATCCCTACTTAGCATATTTGAGCTTCTACAAATAACTTGATTAAAGTGAACATCCAAAATTGATTTATTGTCTGATCAAAGGAAAACAAGTTCTTATTAACATATAATAACTATTCTCACTTGAGTTCCTAATCTCAATATCTAGTCTAAGCAAAGACAACCTGTTTCTCCAAAGTTTTACTACCGATCGCAATTGCGATTGCAATAGCTATTACGCACAAAGTTCAAATGTGATAGTATGCTAAATCATCGTGATGGCTATGCCAACGCAGCAGTACACAAGGACGCCCACTTTACCTTACACACATCCATAATGTTTAGCAAGACTCTGAAACTATCGGTACAATCGAGTGCCATCGCAGCCTCACACACACTTGCACAAGCTCTGACCTTACTCAGGAATTGCTAACTTCAGCGCACGCTATGAGGCCTCAGGGTGCATAGTGCACAGTATGATGCATACGCTGTACTCCACAATCTGCTGCAAGTGTATGGGCGGATAACAGACTGTCCGTACACACTTCCAGATGGACAGATATATCTGCAGATATATCTGTCATTTGCTGTACGACATCGTTCACAGACATATTGCTGGTACACACTGGCATATGGGTACCCGATATATTGGCTGATCACTTGATCGACCAATATATCGGTCAGTGTGTACCCAGACTGCCAGTCAAACACAAATATACATCTATATACATACAAACTGGCCTACTAAATATCTGTTAATTTAACTTGCCCAATGAATTAACTTGCGTGGCCAATTTATACAACTATGAATGTTGGTATCTAGTTGTCAGTCTATATGTGCCAATTATCTAAAAATGGTGAATTATAAAATATTCTCTTACATGCTTTCTAATACGGCTTTTAGACCGAAACTCCGGGTCTGACCTGGAGGTTGGAACAGGGTTCCAATCTGCATCAGGTACGGAATTTCCCTGGCATCGACGCCGGACTTTCCCGAGCTGGTGCCGTTCACACCGGAGCTGGGTCTGTAGAGACCCATGTTTTCCGGCGTTGAAGTGGATGCTTGGAGATGACGTCATCTCCTAACTCCACTGAAGCCGGCCAATCGGCAGGCATGTGGCATGATACAGGTTATCTTGACCCTGATCGCGCTGTTTACACAGTAGGGTTTCATGGGTTATTCACGTGTTAAACCCTGCTAGTTACCTGGGTTGGATTGCCGAGTCACTCGACCCTGTGATCCAACCCTTTCCCCTTTTACACCAGAGAGCTGCCCGGGTTAACCCTGCAATAATCCTGGTTTTAGCTCTGGTGTAAAAGGGGCATAATATAAATAAAGTTGCTTTAACAGATCTAATTGTCTAATGGAGAATCCAATCAGCCTTTGTCAGCTAAGTTTGAAAAGATACTAATTTGGTGTTAATTCAAAAAGGAGGAGTGAATGTTTCTGAAAGACATTGGCAGGTAGTAAACCTGCCATCAACTTGATCTTTTACACATTTTAGCCCATATCAATTGTTTATTATCAGAAATTACCTAGATTTATCACAAGCAATTAAATAGTTATTTAACAATTTATTCTTGAAATTATTGGTAACACATTATTTTCTGTAAAAACATACAGAATATAACAGAAAACGATATTAGGGGCTGGTACTTATCAAAGCCTGGAGAGAGATAAAATTGTGAGAGATAAAATACCAACCAATCAGCTTCTAAATTACATTTTACAGGCTGTGTTTGAAAAATAACAGGAGCTGATTGATTGGTACTTTATTTCTCACAATTTTCTCTTTTTCCAAGCTTTAATAAATACCCTTTCAACAAAATGTTTTAATACCGTTACCTGACAATCTCTCACCACCACAGGTATAACATTTATAAGCAATTCTGAAAAATGATGTAAAAAACATGAAATGAGAACATATTGTCTATCCAGTAAGACTATATTACGGTTCTTTTTCACAAACTTGGACACATTGATCACTTTGTACTTCTCTATTTTAACAAAGTTAAAATCATTTTGTTAAAATAATTATTAAATTAGGAAAATATAAAATTACGTCTGTTTTTTCAATTTTGCATAAGGTTCCTTAGAAGCCTAATGCAATGTGCTGCTATGTGCATTATTTTGGGTACTATATTATATATTATTACAATATCCCTTATTTTGGCTCTCACCTCTGTGGGGAGCAGGAACAAACCTGTAACATCACATGGGCTGTCATAGTGCGAGACAATTACAGGTTCTCACACTGAATTAAATCTTTTCCTTTAACTTCATACTGGACAATTTTGGAATCATGGGAAGTCAGAACTCTTTCTCTGCCATGTTCTAGGGATCATTATGAGCAATGGAGAGAGGTGGAAAACAATGCGACGATTCTCTCTTGCGACCCTGAGAGATTTTGGAATGGGGAGGAGGAGTGTTGAGGAGAGGATCCAGGAGGAAGCCCGGTTTCTTTGTGAAAGACTAATGCAAAACCAAGGTGGGTACAAACTTACTTCTTGCTAAATATTGTATTATTATCAGTATATAGCTAAAACTGCATTAGACTAAATCCTATCTTGATCATATTTATAATTGACAGTGAAGCAAATAGTATTTTCTCATGTGTAAATAACAGATGGGGTGTGTGACAGCAGGAAGGGGAATTTGGTAGATGTAGTGCCTGGCAGGAGTCAGGGACAGTGCAATGGAATGGGTATGAAGTCCCGGTGGCTGCATGACTGCCGGTTGATATCCTGACGCCGTCAGCATAAAGGGAGAAGATTCAAGCATGGCAGATAAGTAGCCTATCCCTACCCCTCTCCCCCCTAACCATAACCCTCCCTTAGTGGTGCCTAACCCTAACCTCACCCTCTAGTGCCTAACCCTAACCTCCCCTCAGGGGTGCCTAACCCCCCCTTAACTCACCCTAAACCTTACCCTCCCGGGGGAGTGCCTAAACCTTACCTACCCCCCCGGGGTGCCTCACGCTAACCCTAACCATTGGAATGCCTAACGCTAACCTCCCCAAAACCTTAACCCAACCCTGCTATGGTCCCTAAACCTAATCATCCAACCCCATGGCTAACGCTAAGGGCGCCCTGGACCTTGTTTGGTCCGGCATCCTTCGGCATTCCGGTGTCAGGATTAAGATAGGCGTCGGTATTTCAATGCCTATTTTAACTCCCTTGTCAGGATTCGGATGTCGGCATTGAGTCTCATAACTACATCCCTAGTGCAATATGTGTGGTGTCTGACACTAGGAAGTGAGAATGTAGCAGATGGGGTGACAAACAGAAGAGAGTGGAGTGTAACAGATGGATTGCCTGGCAACAGGGTGGGAATGTATAGTAGATTGGATATAGAAAAGGAAAAAAGGGAAAGAATCTGTATATGGCGCACTATAATTTAAAATATAACTCTTATTGTATCCTATCTAAAATTGGTACAAATGAAAATAGCAAAGTATATGTGACAAAAAATTAAATAAATAAAAAAAGTACAAATATGTGTGAAATTGTGTAATAAAATACACTGTGTGCCTATTCTTGGTCTTCTTATTCTAAATACAGACCTATGTTCCTCACTTTAATTTGTGTGAGGCAAGGTGTTTGTCAACCATAAATTATGTGTGGGTTGATGATAATCGTGTTCACTATACACACTTGTGTTCAAAAATTAGAAACAAGAGTATCATTAAGCACAGGGAACCTCAGGCCCGGTGGCCGTATAAGGCCCGCGGAATCATTTGGTCCGGCCCTTGGAGATTTTTTCTGCTAGCCTCATCTGGTTAGCAGGGTGCCTAGAATGGTACCCTGCAGCCAGAGTCTATGGAACAGTGCCACTTGGAGCGTCCTTAGGAAGCTTGAGATGGTCACACTGCTGCCCTTACAGGTCTCTGGAGCATCCTCAGGATGCTCCAGGCATTGCTGTATTCACCGGCAATTGTGGCTCTGCCCCCATGTGAGATCACGCGGAGGGGGCGTGGCCTGCACCTGGCCTGGGAATAATGTTATATATATCAAAATGGCCCTCGGCAGAAAAAAAGGTTCCCCACCCCTGATTTAGCACATGGTATTTTGTAGCAGTTGAAACTATCCCTATTCTCTTTCTGCAAACAGCCCACTAATTATACATGAGGATTTAACCTCTTATCTGCCTAGATACATCCCTGTATATTATACAAAGGAGTGCAGATGTGTTCTCAATAATATATAACTGGTCACTTAAATTTTTTATATACCATTACTTCTGTTTACTGGCCTGTTTCCTCTTAATCTCCCACTGTGAACTGCTAGGTATTTCCGACTTTGCCTTTATATTATACTGACATTCGCATGGCTTATCTCCTTCAATTTCTGATACTGCAGAGTTCTACAGCGTGTCTGAACACCCATTGCACGTGTGCTAACTATAGCTTTTGAATAAGATAGCGTGCAATTTCTGGCTATTTAAGCCACTACACTACTGTAGCTGCTGATAACTGGAATATGAATATTGTAAATTGATGAAGTATAATTAAGCTGAATAATATTCACTACCCACTTGTTAGATTTAACTCCGTATGGGACAAGGTGCGGCTCCGGGCATTCTCAGCTACTACACGGCACTGCTGACACAACAGGTTATTTATAAATAAGGGAAGATAAGTCCTTATCTCCCGGAATTGGGATTTATAACCTATGTCAGACATGCTGTAGAACTCTGCAGTATCTGAAATTGAAGGAGATAAGGTATTATTTATTTATTTATTACCAGTTATTTATATAGCGCACACATATTCTGCAGTGCTTTTACAGAGAATATCTTACCATTCACATCTGTCCCTGCCCCAGTGGAGCTTACAATCTATATTCCCAACCACATGCACACAAACATACACACTATGGTCAATTTTGTGGGGAGCCAATTAACCTACCAGTATATTTTTGGAGTGTGGGAGGAAACCGGAGTACCTGGAGAAAACCCACACAAGCACAGGGAGAATATACAAACTCCACACAGTTAGGGCCGTAGTGGGAATCATACCCATGACCTCAGTGCTGTGAGGCAGTAACGCTAACCATTACACCGTCTGTGCTGCCCTAATGTCAGTATAATATAAAGGCAAATATAGAGCAAAGGCAGCCGTAGAATCTGAGGGTTTTAAAGTGAATGTCACTCAGAGCAGTTCTAAATATAAATGCAACATTTATTAACAAAATAGACATATGAAAAAACAATGTTAAATATAACAGCTTATGATAGTGGATTGCAACAATGTAAAATCAAATGAACATGCAGTGATGCTTCAATAATCAATTAATCCTGGAGTCCAAACCCCTAAACAAGTGAAGGCTATAATAGTGTTCCTTAGCAGGAATGGATTTCCATATGGGGTGTATTAAAGATGGTGCACACACTAAGTCAATAGAATTCCAAATGAGCACGTTTTGCGTGAATAATCCACAGCGCTAGGTAATACCACGGATGGCTGGCTACGGTGTTCAACCCAATCTTTGGGGAAGTTTTGGTTGAACACCGGAGCCAGCCACACGTGGATGCGGTTTGCTGTACCGCTATTGCCGTATTGCCCCTCAACAGCAAACGGGACGGTATCATCATTTGTGCAGGTAAAATCGGGACAGCCCCCAAAAAATGTAACATTTTGGGGTTAAAAATAAATAGAAAAAACACTTCTAAAATAGCTAAATTTAATCCACATTTTTTTGCCTCTTCCTGTTTCGCCGAGTCTTGTTTCCATGGAAATTGAATACGGGGATAATCGGGCATGCATGCGATACTTTTCTGCCTGGAAAACAGACGATGGAGGCAAAAAGTCCAGCAGGCAAAAAGTCTGGACTTTTCGCCTCAAATTGAATACTGGCCCATGTCTGATTAGACCTTGAATACTTATGTAAAAATGTATAACAAATACTGGCTGTTTTCAACATCCAACACCTTGTTTAGTCACTATTCAAATTATAAACATTTGGCCTGATTCACTATAGATCGATATTATGATCGCAGCTGTGATTACACAAGAAGATCTGCTGTGAAAATATGCTGATTGCAAAGCTGCCACACAGTCAGCATAGAGATGCCCACTGCCGCCCACTACTGCTATCTCACATACGTAACCTTGCAGACCTGCGTAACATTGGCCTCTCACACAGAATTACAGCAGATTTGAGTTCTCAAGCTGCGTATGCCGTCACAGTTTCTTATTATGCACGCCCAAGTAAAGGCATTCTCACGGACTGGCACGCCTGCGTTTTTTGACCACTCCCCTACCATCCCCAAATGCTGACCTCATGTCACTCACTCTGCGATGGCTTTGTATGAGCTGCATAATCGCAGTACTGTGGCTGCGCACTGCGATGCATGGGCAGTATGCAATAATCAGCCGTCTACATACGCTATTGCAATAGTGATCCAAACTGAATCAGGCCCATTGTGTCAGTGCAATCTGCATTTATATTCAAGTAACCTTAATTTGAGGGATAACAAGGTACAAACAAGATTTGCACATAGGGTGGATCCCCTGCACTAGAAACATCTTTTCATTTACATTATAATGACTTACATAAATATGTACTACAGTATAACAAAAGTTTACCTGGCAAGTTTCTTATTGTAGAATTATAGCATAAAACCACCAAAGCGTTTCTTTCATCTGTCGTATACAGAGTATGGAGACAACGTTCATGCATGGGTCGAAAGACTTAACCAGCAAATTATAGCATGTTCCTTCAAACTTGCTGTGACATCACTGGTCATGCTCTGTGTTTTACTCCAAAGTTCTGTATAGAGTAATTCTAATAACCAGAGAAATCGGGCCCATGAAATGTTAGCCTTCTGTATGATGTCTTCATGTAATTTCTCAGTGATGAATGATAGATACACCAGATTAGGGGGCCTATTAATCATTACTAAACAATTGATGGAGGTAATTAGGTTTAGAACTCGCATGGAGTTCTACCTAATTACCAGAGGAATTCATCATTCCTCCTCTCCAAAAGTTTCTATTCCAAAAAGCTGTCATTTTTGCAAAGACAGCTTTTCTGGAAATAGATACTTTCCCCTATCTACACTACCTTACCGCAGCTGTAATCAGTGCTGCGCAGGCACCGTTACATCCGTAATAGTAGCGCATGCGCAGCACTGCCTACAGCTGCGGTAATTGTGTGTCCCCCAACCCCTCTTCCCCCCCCCGTCCCCCACCTACCTGGCTGCTACAGCTGCATTCAGCTCTGACGCTGTGTTCTCCCGGCAGAACAACACAGTAAAGTTTAAAAAAAAAAAAAAAGAAATTTCAAAACTTTACTGTGTTCTTCCGGGAGAACACAGTGTCAAAGCTGCAGCCGGAGTCAGAGGAGGGACCAGAGTGACAGAAGGAGCCGGAGGAGGAACTGCCCAGCTGACAGCAGGTAAGTGTAACCCGCTATACGCCACCTCAGAGTGCCATATAGTAACACCATCAAATTCTGCAAATACATGATTTTCGGAATTTGATGAATAGCCTAATTTCCATATCACCATACTAATGTACTAATGTATGGGGTGTGGAAATTAACGCAGGCGGACTTAGCCAGGAGATATCACTGATATCTCCTGTGTTAAGTGTCTTCATGAATACTAAAATAACGGTAATTATGGAAAATATCCTTAAAACGTTAATTTAGTGTTGATGAATAGGCCCCATGGTTATATACGTTTAGGCTCATCCATTTTAGGTAAACTTCTCTAGACTGATCAGATGTACAGTATATATTTATACGTTATATCTTCAATTACAGATACCCCATTTGACCCAACATACCTGCTGGGATTGGCTGTTTCTAATGTTATTTGCTCTATAGTGTTTGGTGAGAGATTTGACTATGAAGACATTAAGTTCATGAACCTCTTATCTTATCTTAGAGAAATGTTCAAGGGACTGAATTCTCTCTCTGGCCAGGTACTTTTATTTTATAAAAAATTAATACTTAGCATTTGCAGTATGAATTACTATGACATTTAAAGAAGTAATCAGCTTTTTGACACTGTTTTTTCAGACACTGGGCCCGATTCAAGGTGAACGCAGTGTCGATTTTGTGTCACAAGCAGACATTGTTTCCAGTCTGCTCATATGTTATGTTGGCTACATACATAACGATGTGTACCCAGCACGTTATCATCCACAGGGGGTCCTTGCTTTGGTGCCAGTATCGGCCTGTGCGTACACACTTTCCGATGCCGGCAGCAATGGAACGACAGTGGGGCCATGCTGCATTTGGCTGTCGCTTTGGAGGGCGCATAATTAGTGACATATCAAGTACACACTGACCGATGTGGAAGATATGTCATCCGATCCGCCGGACTGAATGACATATCGTCTAGTGTGTATCCGGCTTTAGAGGCAGACTGCGCTTGTGCCACAATGGTTTTGCAATGGCGTTCATAGTGTGGAGTGATTGACAGACAGTGACCTTTTGGTGAAAGTAACAGAATGGTGACTAAATTACTGGAGATTTAACAGTGCAGGTGAAATATGGTACCAGGTACAAGGTATGGAGTAGCTCAACACAATGGGCCTGATTCAGAGGTGCTGCGATCCCATAATATCTCCATTGCATGGAGTGTCATCAAGAGGCTCTGGGCAGTTACAACAGGGTACCTACCTGTAATATCCAATAGACGCTCCAGGCAGCAGGGCTGTCAAGAGCCTCGTGGAGCCTGAGTGAAGGGGGCATGGCTATGCCCCCTCTAGAAAAAAGAAAGGAAAAAAATAATATTGTGCCCTGGGGAGGGGGGCACTGTGAGCCCCTCAGCCCAGCGCATATCCAGGAGTGGAGGCAATCAGGATGATCGCTCCCCCCCACAGGCAGGAGACTGCTGCTGCTCAGCAGCATCAAGCAATTTCCCTTTGTAGCCCAGCACACAGCAGCGTGTGCTTGGCTGCTCAGCTAACAGGGAGGAGGGAAGGGCGGCGTCAGACCCTGTGCCCCCAGTTGGCCCCTCCAGCAAGCCCAGGTAATTAGTACCCGCTTCCCCCCCTCTCGGCGCCCCTGACAGGCAGCACTGTCACAGCAGAAGCAGGGGCCTTAGTGTAGCGATGGTATTTCCCACAAAGCCCTGAATTATGTGTGGCCATAACAGTCGCACCCTCCTAATTAAAGCCCTGCATTATGTGTGGCCATAACAGTCGCACCCTCCTAATTAAAGCCCTGCATTATGTGTGGCCATAACAGTCGCACACTCCTAATTAAAGCCCTGCATTATGTGTGGCCATAACAGTCGCACCCTCCTAATTAAAGCCCTGCATTATGTGTGGCCATAACAGTCGCACACTCCTAATTAAAGCCCTGCATTATGTGTGGCCATAACAGTCGCACCCTCCTAATTAAAGCCCTGCATTATGTGTGGCCATAACAGTCGCACCCTTCTAATTAAAGCCCTGCATTATGTGTGGCCATAACAGTCGCACACTCCTAATTAAAGCCCTGCATTATGTGTGGCCATAACAGTCGCACACTCCTAATTAAAGCCCTGCATTATGTGTGGCCATAACAGTCGCACCCTCCTAATTAAAGCCCTGCATTATGTGTGGCCATAACAGTCGCACACTCCTAATTACAGCCCTGCATTATGTGTGGCCATAACAGTCGCACACTCCTAATTACAGCCCTGCATTTCTTAACCACCTGCTGTAGCTGATATCAACTCCAAGTTTGATTAGTTATATTTGAAGGGACTTTGAAACATGTTACAAACAAGAGTTGGAGTTAAAAATTAATGCAGCAGGGCAGCTTTGTTGAGAATATGCTCAGTTCTCCAGGCTAGCTGAGGATCCATCTTAGGATATATATTGTAAATGAGATCTGAAAGGTTTTGTGTGGGGCAGCACATGGTTGCATGGGGGAAAGGTAATGCACAGCAATTTTGACAGTTTAAAGTGGCAAAAAAGTCTGGTTTTGCCTTTGAAAGTAAACTCCACTTTTAGGGCAAAAATCAATTTTGAAAAGTTGCTCTCATTACATTTCAGCCAATATTCAATCAGAGGTGAAAAGTCAGAAAGGTTTTGTCTTTCCTACTTTCCGCCTGCATTGCCGGTTCGTGTCCCTGCTTTTCGCCTTATTCAGTTCCAAAATAGGCGAAAACAGGAATCGGCGAATGCAGAACAGGCGGAAAGTACTTAAAGAAATGGGGAATCAGTGTGTATCCCAGGAAAAGTTGCACTAACATAGGGAATCACTGTAGATGTGCACTAATAGCCCTAATAAAAGTGTTTGGGGGTACTTAAGTTGTTTAAATTGCTTCTTATTAGTGTCTTTGCAAAAGTGGTGAAGAATGGCATAAAGCAGTATTGTTAGGTGAAAATAAGAGGTCCTGTCACATTTGTGCTAGCATATTTTTATGTTTTTAAAGTGAACTTTTAAAAAACGTGAAAAACCCACCTGCTGCATGCACCTGCAATCCCCAAAACACCTGACCCATCCTTACAGACCCCCAAGAACTCTATTTCGCTGTTTTTTTTGCTTGTCCCCCCACTTTTTACTTTTTCGCCACCCAAAATGAAAGTACTTTTTTGTGATGTTATGTTTTCTTTTGTTTTGTTTTTTTGCACATTTGTCCTTTGGGGGCTGTCCCAAGGGTTCTGGGTTGTTCCCAATGTTTGCACCCAAAAATAAAGATTTTGCACTTCTATTCACCTGCTATTCTGTGAAGATACTCTTTTGCCTAATACCGTACATTGCATTGAGTTTCTGCTTAGGCAAAAACTCCCTGGAATTGAATACGGCGAAAAGCAGCAATTGCCAAAACCTTTTCGCCGATTACGGCTTTTCACCTCTAATAGTCCTGTACATCTGTCTTCCTTTCATATCTAAAGAAGAATAGTCCCCATGTGTAATAAAGCTTATTAAGTGCCGCAAAAAAAATTTAATATGCTGCCAAGTGAATTCATTTGAGCTAATACTAATACTTTGAAGAAACTAATTGAATTTATAGTTTATAACAAAGACATCTAGGACCCTATAAACACTTTTATACTTTACAGCTGTAAAATACAATAGGTGCATATTTACAGCCACAAAATTGCCATTTTAGGTATTACAGTAAATGACACACCTATATCTGTGTGCGAATGAATCTGGGTGCGAAGTAAAACAGAACTTGATATGGAAAAAAAGCTGTGACTGTTAAATCATGGCACTTCGTATACAGATTCAGGCATTTCCACACACAGATATACAAATATCAAATTAATCAGTGCAGTCCCATGAAGCTGTTTTTCGTATCTGTTTGCACCTAAGATGCATTTTCGGCCAAAAAAGATGCTCGGCACAAGATGAATCACTTGGGATCTAACGCACTGAGAGGGGCGGTTTGGCATGATTGCAGCAAAAGTGGATGAAGACACAAGTGTATCTTTACACCAGACCTCCAGTATTCGCAAAAGATATGAGTCCTAAAAATCCTATCTGATGTGTTCAAGTCTTCTCCAAGTCCATGGGACATTCTGTACTCAAGTATACACTCTCTTACTCTACTCAAATTAGGCTTGCCTGTCCCCATTCCAACTGTCGAGGTGTAAAGGACTACAAGATGCATACACACGTAACGATTTGTGTATCTAACAATCTTCGTTAACGATTTCCCTTCAGATTTTCCCTTGAAAAATAGAACAAATTTGTGTAATGAAATGAATGATTTTGACAACAATTTCATCAACGATGATGGCTGTGCTTAGCTGAAATCGTCATGTAGGACAGTCAGAATGGGCGATGAATGATAACTACCAACTACAAATGGGAGCTCACATTGGTAGTTATCGTTCATCATTTTGGCCCTGAAACTGGACGATTTTTTGAATGACTGAACGATAATGATATCGTTAACGACCAATCGTTGAAAAAATAGTCCCGTGTGTACACACCATTAGAGACACTTATCTCTAAATGGCAGCAAATTGTTGTACCTGCACATTAAGGAAACACCTATGTTTCTTCCCCACAAATAGACTTACATCCACCTCTGAATGATACCTGTAAAGATGTGTTATCATTTTGTAATTTCACATTATTTATATTTTACTTTTCAGCTTCTTAACATGTTCCCAAACCTAATGAGATACATTCCCGGCCCCCATCATAAAATCTTTAAATATAATACCAAGCTGAGAGAGTTTGTGAGGGACATGGTGAAATTCCATTGGGAAACACTGGATGAGAACAGCCCACGGGACTTCATTGACTGTTTTCTTGTGAAGATGGAGGAGGTAGGTTTGTCCATTTGGCTTTCATAGCTATTCTAGTAGATGGAAGGAGCTGGGGTTGGATTAAATATTCCAAGGTATTGATAATAAAACCTGCTCAAAATCTTCCAGGAAAAAAATAATTCAAACACGGAATTCCATGATGAGAATTTACATGGGACAGTGATTGACCTGTTCTTTGGTGGTACAGAGACATCAAGCTTGACAATGAGATATGGATTTCTTATACTGCTCAAATACCCAGAGATACAAGGTAAAAATAATACTCTTGGTAGTGTGTTTGGGGCATATTTATCAAAGCTGGGAGAGAGATGACATTGTAAAAAATAAATTATCAACCAATCAGCCCATAACTCTCATTTTATAAACACAGCCTGCAAAATGTAGATTGAAAGCTGATTGGTTAGTACTTTATCTCTCTTAATTTTCTCGCTCCCAGCTTTGATAAATACCCCCCATAATATGTTAATTTCTCCAAAACATTAGATAGTCTTAAAGTGATGGGGCAGATTATTGTGATCTATATAATAGTAAACTTACATGTGTATTTTCCATATGGAGCTTTGTATAGTTAACTCATTCCCATCTGACCAGTTCCTACACTGTACATTACATTTGATCAATTCAGTTTAGGGGGTATATGTAATAGTCTGCAGACTGCAGGCATCGGCGAGTCCTGTGCGAGTTTAGGGGGTATATGTAATAGTCTGCAGACTGCAGGCATCGGCGAGTCCTGTGCGAGACTGTCTAATGTTTTAAAGTAGCAGTCATTTATAAGGCAAAATCAACCTGGCCTTGCATTTTACTGTAAGTGACAGCTACTTTAAAACATCAGGCAGTCTCGCATTGTACTCGCAGTCCGCAGGTTATTACATTTACCCCTATGTATTGCTATGCTTTGTACAAACATGCACATTTAACCTGCTTAGAATCTTTACATACCAAACCAACTTAGCCAATTTTAACAAGACCATTGGTGCTGGGGCGTATCTAGCCATTAGCCAGGATGGCACTTGCCATGAGCACCATCCAGCAGAGCCACCAGCAGCCAAGGGATGAATCAGGCCGGGACTAGTACCAGGAGTCCTTGTAGTCCCCCAGGCTTCACAAGTATAGGGCAGACCGCAGTGAGAGCGGTCTGCCCTACATAGTAACAAACACACAGCCACCAGCGGACAGCAGCAGTCACGTCAGGAGCGGGGATCAGGTAAGTTGTATTTTTCTTTCTGTGTGTGTAAGCCTGGCACTGTATGGGTGGTTGCTACTGGGGACACTTTAGAGGGGGGGATGGCCACCACTGAGGGCACTGTATAGGGGGTGGCCGCTACTGAGGGCACTGTATAGGGGGATCAGCTACTGGGGGCACATTATGGGTGAGGCGCTACTGGGGGCACTGTAGGGAGGACTACTACTGAGGGTAATGTATAGCGGGGACTACTACTGGGGCAATGCAGCATAGAGGGGATTACTACTGGGGGCACTGTATAGGTGGACTACTACTGGTGGCAATGCATAGGGGAGATTATTACTGGGGGCACTGCATAGGGGGGACTACTACTGGGGGCACTATATGGGGGGTGGACACTACTTGGGGCACTTCATAGGGGGCACTACTACTGGGGGCAATGCATAGGGGGGACTACTACTGGGGTCACTGCCTGAATTTATGTGGAGAGCGGGGTGCCAGGGGTGCTCAGATCCCTAGATACACCCCTGCATTGATGTGGGGAAATTGATACTGTTGGAGACAGTTGGAGTTTTTATTGCCTTGCAAATCTATCTGAAGGCAAGCCTAAACCTATTCTTAAATAGTATAGCAATGAGTGTAGGAACTGGATGTCTCTGGGATTTTAGATGCTCTTACCTAACCTGGTGCTGTTGAATCACTGGCTGGCATGTCTCCACTGGCCAGTCATCTCAGGATTTCCAATTTGCTGCAGTCCAGTGCGTCATGGGGGCCACCAACTTGCCTGAAATCAGCAGTCACTACTGCAGCCATTCACAGGAGGATTACATTTCATATGATTCCAAGAACCAATTCTGATCTAGGGTGTACTACAAAAACATTTCCAAGGCACCTGTGCTTCACCAGTTCAACTTAGAGTTCTTGTCTCAGAAGATAGTTACTTCCAGTATCAGTCCTGGCTCCTGTGTCTGCAATACCTTGCAGATTCTACACTGCAGAGTATCCACTCCAGTCTGTTGTTTCCACTCTGCAGAAAATTTACAGCTTCAGCCTGCAATTCCCATACTGCCATTATTCAGTACGATCTGCATACCAGGGCAATTCTCACATTGCTACTTTTAACCTGCAACCAGCAATCTATTGAAAACCTTATAATCAGTGGTTCTCTGCCACAGCCTATTAAGTGATCATCAACATAACCTGCAGTTCATACTGCTCAACTATTAAACACAACCTGGTCTGCTTAGCGAGTGCTCACTAGCACCACTTGCAGTTCACTCTCAAATCCCAAATACAACTTTTTATTCTCAGCTACAACTCATCTGTTAACATGTTTCATTGTGATCCAGTACTTAGTTTCAATTCACCTGCATGCTGTCTTCTACCTGCAATATACCCAACAATACCATCTACAGTCTATGATTCACTATAGCTTCCTGGATATCTCTGCCTATTGATTCAACACCTCTCTCCACTACAATCAGTCCTCAATGCTGCTGCTCGGTTCATCTTCCTCTTCAAACATTCTACATCTATTTGCTCTCTCCTTCAAGCCCTACACTAGCTTCCTTCCCCTTCAGAAGCCAATTCAATGTACTTACACTTGCCTGCAAAGCCCTCACTTAATCATCTCCCACTTACATCTCTGACATCATCTCCATCCACACTCCCGCCCATCCACTTCACTCAACAAATACATGCCACCTCTCTTGCCAACTAATTACTTCCTCCCACCCCCGCCTCCAAGATTTTGCTTGTGCTGCTCCCTACCTTTGGAAAGCTCTCCCTCTCCCTATCAGACTCTATACCTTTCTACAAATCTTCAAACAGGCTCTCAGGACCCACTACTTCATCAAGGCCTTCCAGCTCTCACCCTAACCCACTTCATGTTCTTTCCTCCGTATCTACCCCATCTGTGTAACACACGTCTGTCTGCCCTTTCCCTTTAGAATGTAAGCTCTCACGAGCAGGGACCTCTTCCATCATGTGCTTCTCCTTACACTTTCTTCTTATCATTACTCCCCACAAGGACACATAACACTTGACTGCTATCTCCCTACTGCTTATTGTGAATGTTTTAATCACTATTGCAGCTATGTATATAAACCATGTCCTTTCCTGCACTGTAATGTCCTGTAAGGAACTGGTTTCTTGTTCACTTATTAGTTTATGTACTCTGTAAGGTGCTGTGGAACACTTGTGGTGCCATGTAAATAAAGGCTAAAATTAATAACTTGCATTTTACTGTGATCAGTCTCTTCAGTGTTCCTGCTAGTGCCATATTGGTCCTAGTCTTGTTACCTAGTTTACAAAGTTCTTAACTGGTCCCAGCCTGATTACCTAGTGCCATAGCAGTCCCGGACTGGTTATGTAGTGCCATACCAGTCCCAGCCCGGTTACCTTGTGCCATACTGGACCCAGCCTGGTTACCTAGTGCTATACTGGTCCCAACCTGGTTACCTAGTGCCATAGCAGTCCCAGCTTGGTTATGTAGTGCCATACCAGTCCCATCCTGGTTACCTTGTGCCATAACAGACAAAGCCTGGTTACCTAGTGATATATCAGTCCCAGCACAGGTTACTTTTTGCTATACCGGTCCTAGCCCGGTTTCCAGTTGCATTGCCGGTCGTATCCTAGTTACCGGTTGCATTTCCAGTCACAACCCGGTTACCATGTGCAATAATGGTTCCACCCCATTTACCATATGCCATACCGGTTACATCGTGCATTAACGGTCTCAGGACATGATTCAATACTGATCGCTATTTCAATTACATACGCAGACGGCTGATTGCATATGCATCGCAGTGCGTGAAGGCTCCTCTGTGATCGCAGAGACTATGGAGACCCATCGCAGAGTGATTGATAAGAAGTGATCATTTGGGGGTGTTGATGGGGGTGTTGACGGGGGATGGTCGGTGAAACACACACATGCCAGTATGTTTAAATGCAGTTACAGGGGCATGCAGCAATCAGCCACTGCGACGGCATACGCAGCTTGAATACTCACTGCATGCAACAAGGTTAGTAATTTCTGAGTAAGGTCAGACCTGTTGTAATTGTGCATGAGGGGTTGATGTTACTCAATGTTCCTGATGTATACGCAGAATTGCAAAGTATTCCAAATGTGTAAAAGTGGTACTGGGTGTCTCTATGCTGGCACTGGGCATCTTTATAATAGCTTTGCGATTACAGTCATTAGCATATTTTTGCAATGGACCTGCATGCGTAATCGCAGCTGCGATCGGAATAGTGATCCATAATGAATCAGGCCGTCAGCCTGGTAATCTTATGCTAGACTCCAAATCGGTATAATTTACCACCAGACCCATGCCCAGTGGTTGGAATCCCAACAGCAGCATCCCAGCAGAGGAGGAAATCCCTATCGCCAAGGTAAGTATTGTCTAACCTAAATCTACCCCCTAACCCTCCCTCAGAGGTACCTTACCCTAACCTTCCCCCCCAGTGCCTAACCCTAATCCTCCCTGTAAGTGCTTAAACCTAACCCCCCTTCCCTGCCACCTAAACCTAAGTCCCCCGGGGGTGCCTAACCCTAACATCGCAGGGGAGTACCTAACCCTAAGTCCCCCCCCGAGAACCCTAAACCTAACCCTCCTCCCGCGGCTATCCGCGCTCGGCACCCGGCATCCCTTCGATTGGGATGCCGGGCGCCGGTCTCCCGGCATTGGTAAAATGGCAGGCGTCTAGATTTAGATGTCTGTCATTTAACCCTCCCCTTGATTAAGCATTCAGGAAGCCGGCTGTCGGGATTAGGTCTGCCGGCTTCCCGACTGCATACCGGTTAATCTCCTAGGACTCACACCTTGCTATCTCTTTGTGCTGTGCCTACTTTTCTTCTCAGTTCTTAATCTATGTGAAGGAACTTTCTCAAGCCACCTAGTTTTCTTCACATAGCCTCCAAACCAGCTCCCACTGAAAACTCTAGTCCAGGTAAAGAAAAATCCTCATTCCTGACGCTGGCCAAGTTTTTTCTGCTTACAATGCATTCTAATGTATCTATATTGCATCTAAAATGTTTTAGGATTCTTTAACGTGTTGGCTATCGTGTTTGCAATATTAATTTAAACCCTTTCCTTACTCCTACTTTACGTAAATGCTTATAGTAAGTACTATATTCCTTTTAGTTCTAAAAATGTATGATCAGACTGGCAATGAATCTATAGAACTGCTGCAAAGGGTGATAACACAAACAGTGGAGTAGTGTTATTTTAAAGTCTGAACTAATGAAAACATGTACAGTATGTTGCTATTGCTGCTTTTTTCTGCACCTGTCTCAATCTGTGTCTTCATTACAGGTGTTTTATAGAGTATATTTATTTTGCATGTGGACTAAAGATCCATATGGCAAACCCAGTTTGTGTTTTGTTCACCAAATGATAACCGTAGTTTGGTTAACTTAACATACTGTACATTGCAGGATATGGGAATAACATTCCCTGTTAATACAAATTATATTTCAATGTTACAGTTTATTAAATGTTTTAGCATATTGAACACCACAAATCAGAGAAATATATAGATTTAGTGGGAATTAAATTAGCTGCCGTGCTTTACCACCTGCTAATTAATCCCCAATCTAATTCAGTTAGCCCTGAAGTCAGAACTTTTCAGGTGGTGTGGCATAGTAGTGAGAGGCTGTGCCACACACCCCTTAGAAAAAAAGAGAAAAAAACTGCCTGATTAAGAAAAAAAATGCCCAATAACCAGCCATGTTATTGGAAAAATGGGAACCAGTTTTCGCACCAGAAAAAATATTGGGTCGAATTCAATTCCTCCCCTCCCCCCATAGTCTTACAAGAAAAGGAACAATTTCCACAAAGTGTAATAATTGGAAGTGTAACCTTAAGTATCAGAGAGGATCTCCACCCTGGAATTCACAGTAAGAAATGCCCTTACTGACCACTGTAGTCGATCAAGTTTCTCTACTTGGCAGACAGTGATGTAGTCAAAGGTAAGATCAGTAAATCCAAGCTCTCTCATTTGGAAAGTCCAAGATCTCCAATTTGGAATGGACAAAAAAACTAAGGCAGCTATTTAATTAATTCTGTAGACCATGCCACATCACCATTCTACTAATTAGCTTTGTCAGGGGATTGAGATGTTCACCAACTCCTCAAGATGTGGTGGTTATGCAGTCCATATACTTTTGATCAGTATACTAGAAATTCTATCATTTAAGGAATATTTAGCTTAATTGAAAGAAGCAAACAGTCTTACAGGGCTAGTGTTACAAGTCGCAGTCACAACTTGTCTCCCTCCAGAAGCTCATGGTTGCAGGAACTTTTGTTTCGGGTTCCCCAGTTGCTAGGCGATCAGCACCCTTCAGGATGTCACATGTTATCCATGGCACTGCGTGATTGGGGGGTCCTCCTTTTTGTACACACTGGACCTTTGCTGCCTCGCTGACTATAGTATTCCTGTGGGGTCTCTCGGGTCACCTGCATTATCAGTTTACTGTCTCATCTCATGGAAGGATATTTTGACTCTCCAGCTATATCTCCTATCTACCACTGTTTTCAATGGCCTCTGCTACGGATCCTAAGCCACACCAGCAGCCCTCTTTGCTGTCCTGTGGCTCCTTAGCTGCACCAGCAGGTTTGGACTCTTCAAGCTGAATCATTTCATTTAGTTTCATTTATCTGTATTCTCAACTGCAGTACGCTATTTGTACACAAACTTGTACTCAAATCTATGTACCAACTTGTCAGGACATTGTACACTAATTTGCACACAAACATGTACTCAAACCTATGTACCAACTTGTCAGAACTTTGAATGCTAATTAGTACACAAATTTGTACACAGCCTGTGTACCATCTCATCTGGATTTGTTTGTCTAGTAGTACTAATGAGTAATAGGTTAGTGGACTAGTTCTTCAAAACCACATCAACTATTTAACTCTCTTCAGTACTGGCTCCAAGCCGCATCATCGGCTCCAAAAGACAAATCAATTATAAACTCTCTTCAGTACTGGCTACAAGCCACACCAATGGCTCTCAAAGCTGCATCAATTGTGTGTCATCTTCTGTATTGGCTCCTAGTCTCAAAGCAGCATCAACTACATCAGCTATTAAACTCTCTTCAGTACTGGCACCAAGCCACACCATCGGCTCTCAAAGCCACATAGATTGTGTACTATCTTCTGTACTGGCTCCAAGCCACCTCATTAACTCTCAAAGCCAAATCAATTGTCAATTCTCTTCAATACAGGCCCCAAGACACACCATCGACTCTCAAAGCCACATCGATTGTGTACTATCTTCTGTACTGCTCCAAGCCACCTCATTGACTCTCAAAGCCAAATCAATTGTCAGTTATCTTCATTACAGGCCCCAAGCTGCACCATCGGCTCTCAAAGCCACATCAACAGCTGTTGCTGCTTACCCAAAGGTTTCCAAACCACATTTTCAGCTGACTTGACTGTTCACCAATCTCACAGAAAACTGTACCAGTTTCTGTTCCTACTATTACTCTCACCACTGAATCCTATTGTTCCTCCGTGTGAATTGCTACTACTTTGAGCTGTAAGCCCAGTTGGCCGCTTAAGTACTGGTGAACGCGTCCCAGTTCTAAAGGAACAACGGGCAGTTGTTAATGGCAGAAAACCTTGCTAGCCTGATTCTAGCTTATTCACTCAAAGTAGGCATAGGATTCATAACAGCTAGTATTACAGGTAGGTTTTGGTAATACAAAAAAACCCTCTCTTTTTGTTACTTTAATGGAATCAGTGAGGCCATAAAATCAACTTTCCATGTATTCAGGTAATTATTTACAATGTTAACAAATAACAACAGATATACAGTCTAGATTTTTTCAGATAATGGACATCTTATATTGTATATTATTTTAATTTTTGGCACCTCAACTGGTACTACTTTTATTTTTTCTCTCTAATGGTATTACAAATTCAAAAGTATTTTCAAACTTCGCAATGGGAGAAGTTGCATTTTTATTTTATTGAATTATGACTCTATATAAAATCTAGTCCGCAGTTGATTTGATTTTTGAGGATGGTATTTACGATCATGACATCACCCTGGATTGCCAGTGTATTTTATGAAAATAGCTACATGTAAAGGTAAACTGCATGCACATTGTTGTTATAATGTCTTTATTGGTTTTAATATAACAGGGAAGATGCATGAGGAGATTGACCGTGTAGTTGGACAAGATCGATGTCCATCAGTGGAGGATCGGAGTAAAATGCCATATACCGATGCTGTGATCCATGAGATTCAGAGATGTGCAGATATTTTCCCTATAGGGCTGGCACGTCGAGCAAGTGAAGACACAGTCTTCAAGGGATATCACATTCCCAAGGTATGACAAAATGTCCTAAAACTTTATTTTACAACTGTTAGGCAACTTATATTGTTAAATTGTTGAAAATATGTTTGTAAATACCATCAGGGCATGTTGGTGGTTCCGATCTTAACCTCAGTTCTGAAGGACCCAAAACTCTTCAAGAATGCAGAACACTTTGATCCTGGACACTTTCTTGATGAGAATGGCGGCTTTAAGAAGAACAAAGCTTTCATCCCTTTTTCTGCAGGTACTAAAATGTTCCATGGTCAGTATTTTAAATGTAATTAGTACCTAATATTTCAGTGTAGCTTGCCCCCCTTTATTCTCACACACACGTCATACATTAGCAAATATTTAATAAAAACTAATATTTTAATCTAACCTGTTGGTTCAGTGGGCTCAGTGCCCCTTTTGGGTGTTTTACTATCTGAGCCAGTTTTGTAATAGTGCTGTCTTGACACAAATTAATAAAAGAGACACATTGCAACCTAAGAACCCAGGAGGCAAAACTCCAATCTGGATTCCTGTGGGCTCTGATGACAGCAGCAGGGACAATACTGCCTTTGGATCTTGCAACCCATGCTCTAGAGACAACTTGGATTATAGAAGGTAGCTAGACTTCAGAAATGGTCCTCTTGATGTACATTGGGTGAAATATTGAAATCTCTAGATTTAGTGTAGATAGTTTGGAAAACACACCTAATCCTGACAGTATGTGGACATGGGAAAATAACATCCCTTCACCATGCAAGAAATGCAAACTGACCAGTATTGGTTAAAGGGGCAGGAGTAAAAAAAAAAGTCAGCAGAGCCCCATGTAAAGTGCTTACACTATTGGCTTTCCATCTGTGTATAATAACTGTTATCATTACCTCACAGTGAAGTTTTCCAACTCTTTACATTTGAATAAACACCATTATTTCTGCTACCACATAGTCCTGATCTTAAGTAAGTAGACAGGAGTAAAAACTCAGTCACCAGCAAAAAATAATACTACACCCAGAAGTAAAGGATCCCAGGTCCAGGATTGTTCATGACTACTCTTCAAGAACACCAGTAGGAGTGGTCATTGATGACTGGTCACTGACAGTAAAAGGAAAAGCCAAGTAAAATCAATTAAGCCATTGGATACAGGGAGTTAGAATGACAGAGAAACACATCCTATCACACTGTTCTCCTTACTATTTTTCATATCCACTCTTTTTATTGCTTTTAAACTTTTAAACTTTTAAAGTTAAGTTTAAGTTCTAATATAACTTTTACAAATATATTAGAAAATAAATTGGCTCAATAAGTGATTTCCTATATCCTCCTCATCTAGGAACAGTAAAGCACACACTGATATGAAAAGTATTATACATAAAAGAAAAAAGTACTTCCTGCGCTGATAGAGTGTGGATTCTAAATGAAAATATAGAAGGATAGTATATATAACAATCGGTATTCATTGATTAAAAGTTTAGTGTAAATCCATATATACACAATGAATATAGTATGCTATAATAATATAGTATGGTAAATATAGTGTGGTATACCTGTATACCACATATATACAACATATTCACCAGCTGAGTAAATCAACAAGGAGTGCATATATAAATTGTATTCAATATTTTCATTTCTATATATATACACATATGCACTCAATGTAATACTATAAAGGTGCACTTAGTATTAGTACAAATCATAAAAACAATGAAAGAACAATAAAAAATTTGATAAAAATCCACCTTTTCAGATAAATTATTATGCAGCTGATATAATTATTTCAACATATCCATCACTTTAGCCTTTTGTTTCCACAATACTTATTGCCAGGTTGGTTCTTTCATCTCCGGTTTTGCTTTTATATGTAAAGCCCACAATCTCAGTATTTAGCTCACCTGGTTTGTGCACTATATGTTAATTTCAGTCCAAGAGCAATGTCTTTTATAATCTGCTGTTACCGCACCCGGTGCTCAGGCTTTGACCTCTAGGTGTCAGGTACCGATAGCACACAGTGCCATCACTCCACAGAGAGAGGAATTATATCCATTTATATGGACCTCTGGCTGGTAAAGCAGCATGCAGGGTACTGGAGTCCTCCGGCAGGTGGACAGATATATTCCTAGATATATTGGCATGGTCCCCTCAGCAGTACATACATGGTGTCTTGAATTTTGACATTTGTTTAACTTTAGAGACAGCAACCTTGTAATTTAGATATGATACATTAAAAACCTATAAACTTTTAAATAATTGGAAATTAAATTATGCTAAATATTGTTTGAATACCCTTTAGTGTATGGATTCATTTAGAATCATATTTGAATGGACAAAGGGGCATAACCAGGGATTTGAAGGCTCCATAGCAAAAGTTTGTAAGGGCCGCTATGTACCACCCAATGACGAAAAATTTATAAAACACATGTAACTTTGACACGGAAGATGGGCCCCCCTCAGCTCTGGGTCACATAGCAGCTGCACCCCTTCCACATTTCTATGGTAGTTACACCCATGAAGGGACAGTAACTATGTTGTGACACAATGCATTAACATTTACACCTTGTTTTATGCTTTTACATACAGATTTGCACGGGTCATGACATATTCATCTTTTTCCATCATCTTTGGGTTCACTAACATCATTTATCAGAAAATATTGGTAAAGTCATGCAAAAGTTGTTTAAGCCATGAGAAAATACATCCAAATGCAGATGTTTTGTAAATTGTATGTACTGTACAGTATGGGATTTTATTTCTCTCTTCCATCTCCCCAGGAAAACGCATGTGTATGGGGGAGAGTCTGGCTCGCATGGAGATCTTCCTTTTTCTCACCACTATACTACAAAAGTTTACTTTGAAGCCCACGGTGGACAAGAATGACTTGGACATCACACCAGAACCCAAGACCAATGGTTCTCGACCTCGTACTTATAAGATGTTTGTTGTTCCTCGCTGAGGAAATACTGTTCTCATCATATTACTGTACATCCTGACTAATAACACATAGGAGTGTAAGACATGCAGACAATGTGCAAATACATTTTTTGTGTAGAAAAATAAATATATTTCTTATAACTCTAAATATTTTAATCTTTCTCTCAAGCTCCAGTTGTGTACCCACCATATGGCCATACAGATGTTCAGCTCTAGGACAGGTCTATGAGAAATAGATTGAGGGATGAGCTCTTTTATTTGATAGAAGAAAACACAAAATTACATAAGACAAGTTTAGGTGGAAAAATGTGTCACTATAGTGTGTATGTGATGTTGTGTGCCTGAGTCAGCTTTGGTGAGATCACACTTGGAGAAGCTCAACTTTTTAAAAAAAATTATATTCATAAAATAATAGAACTGTAAGATGGTGATGACAGTAGTATCAACAGTATGATGGTATGATAATAAGTATCAATCTCTACAGGGTATAAACTAAAGTCCATTGTTGTGATATATACAGTATATAACGGTATAGGCAGCGTAAGCCAAGAAAGTGCTTGGACGCCCATTTTTATATGGACTTGTTTACTAAAATCTTCACTGCTCGGCTCCCATTTGTCAGACATTAATGTTTCATACACCTAAACCATCCTCGAGAAATGCTCTATAAAATGAGAACTGCATCAAAATCTGTCCAGTGGTTCTCAAGATTACAAACAGACAGACGCCAAACAGGGACTTTATTTTATACTATGTATAAACTCGTGTACTATATACAATAAAATAAAACAAAATCTTTGTGCTCTGTATTTCATGAAAAAGAATGAATGTACTTCCTCCACTCCCAAAGAAAATTACTACACCCCCATAACCCCTCCCCCCATACACATATAACATTACACCATTCCCAAATAACTTTAATATACCCCAAAACAACATTAGTACCCAACCTGATAATGGTAATACACCTCTTACCCCGCATATTATAATACAATTCACCCCCGTCAAGATAACATTTAAACTAAATACCTTATGTATCACTATTTAAACACATACTAACCCTTCTTATATTTGGGTCAACAAATACAGTAAATGCTTGGATTTATGTCCAGTTTATACCTGTATTTCAGATTTGTGTTGAACAAGATACTGTAGACAGGAGTCCTCTTGGATCGACATTTTGCATGTGAAGGTCAAATATGTTTCTACCTTAAAATACTAACACTAATCAAATTGGTTGCAATGAAATGCCAATGTTAACTATAATTTCAATGAACACATTACACCCCTTGTGTAACTTTTTTACAGGTGTTACAATAAATTTTAAAAAATACAAATATTGCAAGTAAGGTAGGTACCGAACCTGTGGGTTTTTCTATTTTCTAGTATCACCTTGTTAACTTAGTTAGAGGGGGAATTCAATTAGGCACTATACGCTGCGTATTTGTGAAATGTTTTCAAAGGTGAAAACATTTAGCACATTATGCATAAATATTAGCCATAGCTTTTCGCCGGTGCGATTTCTACGTAGCAATATGTCGAGAATAGTTTTCACCACCTCCTGAATAGGTGATAAGCTGTGCTAAACCCCTATTTTTGGCTAAAAATGTAAGGATTTGGTGCAGAACCACTGGGACACCCTCCTTAATGACTTATTATGCAAAAAATATTTTTTGAATTAGCTTAATTTGGACAATAACGACATTTCATATTGGAGCGAGAAAAAAGTGCTTGAAAATGAGTTAATTCATGTGAGATAGGTATATGAAGGTATTGTATGAATGGGACAGGATTTTTTTAAGATTTGGAAGGTTTTTTTTTTATTTTAATTGTCTTTAAATGACCCAAATATATACTTATAGCCATTTGTATGAGCCCTAAAATCTTTGATTAGGGCAACTAATACACTTTTATAATGTTACCCGATATTAGTTTGACTTTTTTGGGGGTACAGGCAGATTTCCCCATTTTCACCTGTACTTTGCGCGGCACCACAAAAAGTATTCGCAACCTTTGACATTTAATTTTGCGAAAAATGGAAGCCAAAATATGCAAATTTACTGCACCAAAAGCAGCGAAGTGTGCGATGACTTAACACACATTAAGTTATCACTTTATTGTGGCTAATTGGATACCCCTTAATGTTAAATTACTTTACACATAAATCTTAATAGGGTGGATTTTTTCTAGTAATGTGTTATCCTATGAAGTCATGTACTCATAATTTTATCTGTACATTTTAGTATAGCAGAAATAAACAAAACCTAACCAATTTTATTTTTAGTTTGTGCTAATATTTATTCTATCATAGTTATTCGATTACAGGTTTGGCTTCGAAGCTGGCAGTTTACCTAATATAACCTACTATTAGAATAATTAACCCTTTAGCAACTATTAAGCTGTATAATGTGGAATAGAAAAAAATAAGTAAGACGCGCATTACTGCAACAAATAATATGTGTGATGTCTTAAGGTGCATACACACTGGGCAATTAGGAATCATACCGTTGTACCTGATCCCCTGTAGTGTCTGCACTGAACAATTTGTTGTTCAGTATAGGCACACTCCATAATTCCTGAGTATGGCCAATCTGTCGTTATCGGCAGATTGGCCTGCATGCTCAGGCGATGATAGATGTCGGAAACGACAAGCGGGAAAGCGCATTGCTGGTAAGTTTGCACGATTACTATGTCATAATCGTGCAATCGCTAAGTAATATCGCCCAGTGTGTATGCACCATTAGAAGACACTGAGGGAGCAGAGATTACTAGACTGAACAGAGAGCTTTAGTACAGGAGGGTGCCATCAGTACTGAATTTATTATGCAAAATTGGTCAGTAACCCTTTAAACCTTTTTACAGGAGTGATGATTGTGTTTTATGGATGCTTGTTCTAGAAGAGTGTTTCCAAACTGTGGTCTTCACGGTAATTATCTCATATATTCCTAAAGTGATAGAACCTCCAAACCTGACCAATTAGTGAGAAATATAGTGCCATTTGGAGGTTTCTGGGGTACACCCTAGCTGTGGCGTTACAAGGGAGGTGCGGGGGGTGCGGGCCGCACCCGGGTGTCACCTGCCGAGGGGTGACACCAAAGTGCAGACTCCCCCTCTGGTGACAGGAGACGGGTGCTGCACTGTAGAATTACGTGCAGCACTCGGCTCCTGTCACAGTGAAGGAGCCAGCACTACAAACACACTGGTCCCCGGGGGCAGCCCACACCTCCTGGACCCCCCGGAGACACTAAAACCAGGGTTCGGGTGTGCGGCCCCGCCCCCACATGTGAGGTCCCGCCCACTTGTCATGAGGCCCCGCCCCTTTCCCTGGCGCACGCGGCTATGCCGCGCTCCTGCTTGTACACCCACTCCCAGATGCAACTAAAGGTGAGGATGCCACTGCCCCCTAGGTGAGTCAGCTCTCGGCTTATACATGTGCTGTTATCATGCAGTACATTAATTTGTAATTATATGACCCAGAGTGGGTGTTACTACTAGGTATCAACAATTATTTTGGGGTGAATGTATGGGCGTGGGGCCCCCGGACTTGCTCTGGCTGGGCCTTTTTCAGGGCATTACCACTTAATTCACATAGATATTTTTTCATCACTTTTATATTTGTTTGTCTATTATTTATGTAATTGTATCTCTTTCTCATTATATTAACACTTATTGATTTATCTTTACACATCTACACTTTACACTTCACTATCAACTTTTTTTCCCTTTTTCATGTAATGCCCTTGGGATGGTCCTTGGATAGATTATTTTGGGGTTCCCTGCACCTTGGACATGAATCCCATAATGTTAGTGATGCCAGTATAGAGGAGCCTTGATGCTGGCCTGGCGCTTATTCATATATTTGCAAATGTATGTAACTAATACAGCTGAATTTTTATTATTATGTAGGACTCAATTATTTTTGTTGATATTGCTGGAGTGTGCTGGAGAGCAAATCCCCTTTTTTTCTGTAGTTCAGTGTAAACCCCGCCCTTTACAAACACCTGTGCAAAGTCATTAAGCTGATGTGAACGACCACCATACTTTTTGTTTGCAATTGGTGAGTAAACCTGTTCCAGAGTAATGGGACAGAGTGATTCAGGGTTGGGAGGATGCAGAGAGAGAGGAAGGGATCTGAATCTAGCTTCTGTATCCAATCGTTCATTGATGCAGCAGGCTTGTCCGGCTTTAGGGCATACTTAAGGGTAGTTGGTCTGCTGCTCTATGGCCTCAGGAGTGTTTTTTTTATGGGCTGATGAGGAATTTACTTATTTTGGAAGTTTTTCTTATTATGGTGGCAAAGAATCACACTGCAATGGGACATTGCAAAACAGACAATTCTAACATCATGTCCCCCTCAAGAAGGCAGATTCCAGGCACCTTATAGGTTACCTTTCCTTATGCTTCTTTCTGCATTTTCTTTTGAATTAATTCTTATCAGCGGTAAAAAGCTAAATTTGAAGGGATCACAAACACAACCTGACTGCTCGACATTTGGAACCTGCAATGGGGATCTCCAGAGAATCCCCAGAATGGGATAATGGGATTGAGGACTGAAGTCAAAACTCCCTTAAGACTGCTGCAACAAAGGTTGTTTAGTTTCCAGTTGCAGACGGGTCCACCAGATCTCTCTTTTTGAAATGTACAATTAAATTATCTACTTGGTTTGATTGTTTATGGAAAATATCAGGAATGGAAAATAAATAATCACAGCAGAAGTTCAATAAAGGTAAAAACTGTGAAATGTTACCGACAAAAATAGATTGGAGAACTAGGGACCCTGGCTGGGTGAGATTCTCAGATGGCCCCAAGCTGGGAAGGCACAGGAACCTTGAGACTTGTGGCAGATGGGCCTGGTACCATCAGACTGATGGCAAACATCAGCATGTCTGACTTGACAGTAGATACAGTGTGTGGATACTCGACAGGCTTGGACACAGGGCTTGGGAATTCAGCAAGCATGGCAAAAAAGGAGACCAACTGATATCTAGTGCTAGAGGGACTTTCAGCAAGAAAGCAGACACCTCTCATGACTATGGCAAGTCAGCAAACACCTCCTGGCTCTCTGGCAAAGTGACAAATACCACATAAATTGGTGAAGTGGTGAGTATTGGCCGATCCCAGGCCGCAGCCTGACACATATGACCCTTTTGCCATTTGCCTTGACCAACAAGGTTTTGGGCATAAATAGGGAAGTAAAGCAGACACAGCCACCAAATGCAGTGAGGAGCTTCATTCACTCTTTTACTTCAGAACCACTGCAGCACTCTCCGACCCTGAGTCGCATGCTTCTGCCACTGGCCTGTTCTGGCCAGCAGTGATGCTGCCGGAGCTCTTCTCTCTTGTGCCCGGCATCTACTGGACTCTTCTGCAGCCACTGGAGCTCTTCGCCCATTACCTTCAAACTGATTCTTCCACCCAGTGACATCTGACGTCAGAAACCACAGGCGTAGCCAGCCATGATGCAGCTTACAACTATTGGCTCACCATGGCTGATTTCTATTGGCTGCCAGTTCGCGCACCATGATTGGCTCAAATTGCAAAATTGTCACCGATGTGATTCACTCAAATTAAAATTTTCACACCTCTTCAATGGCCAGCAGGCCTACAAGCTGTACTCAGCTAGCATTCGGCGCCACATGTCAGCTGCCGCTGGTCCTTGACCGGTGCTGGAAACAGACATACTGTCCTAGCGCCAGACAGTGATGTGTCCTGCTGGGGATACATCTCACTGGACTGCAGGGTTAAGGTGCTGGGAACAAACACTTGGTCACAGCACTGGACATTTCCATGGCTGGTGTTGCATGTCAGATGGCACCCAGGGTAAGATGCCCCACATGCATCCCCCTGATTACACCACTTCCATTGTACCAACTTTCTGCAAGATTTAAGAACTGTGCTGAATAGTTTGGGGCTGATTAACCAGATGGCAGGAGGACACCACACTAAGGACCTAATTCAGAGTCGGTCGTAAGCGGCTGCTCGGTCGTACCCAGCGATGTTCGCTAAACTGCGCATGCATAAGGTTTGCAATGCATGTGTGCGCAAACTAGCTGTTGCAATTGGAAATTTATCTCTCCTTGAACACAGCCAGGTCGTTAGTTTGAGTGACAGGATGAGCCATTTGTGGGTGGTAACAGGGGAAGGTGCTTGTGAACGGGGGAGTGGAGATCCGGACGCAGGCATACCTGACTATGCAAATGGAGTTTAATGGGAGTGCATAATGAACAAAGTAGTATCATGGCACATGTGACATGGGAGGTTTTTACACTGACTAGATCGTAGTGCTTGAGAGAGGGTATGGTCAGCCTTAAGCTCTGCGAGCAGCTCCGATGGTTCCCGATGGTCTCGATTAATCCTTATATCCCCGGAGATGACTTGTGTTGTGATCGTGAAGGGGGTGTGTTTTTAGTCTTATGGGCGCTTCTTATCCTCGCTCGTCCAGCTAACGATCCAATCTTAGAGATGCAACTTGCGAGCGCTTCATTTGCATATCCGGCACCTTTTCCCTTTACGAGAGAGTGGACCTAATGAATGAGGTCCCATGTGTGTCTCCCTGCTATAGTGATATAACCCTCCTCCCTTTAACCAGCATAGTGCTTACTATCGGAAAAAAAGGGGATCCCCACACAAATTTGTATACCTGTATTCATATACCAGACCATGATCAGAGGTGTGGGGCTATTACCAATTTGGGGAATAACCCCAATTGTCAAATTTGTTGACCAAGGCTATTTAACCCTTATAAAACTACAGGTACTTATTCAAAATGACAAAATTTGGTGCCTTTTCCCTGCTTTACTGCCCTATTGATGCCAAAAATATTGTTAGTCAAGTCAAATGGCAAGTGGGTCATATGTACCTGACCACCTTTGTGGGTTCCAAGTGTTTTATTTGTTGAACAAAGCTAGTTAACCCTTGCACAACTACAGCTTCTTATTCAATATAACATTTGGTGCCTGTGCCACTTTACTGCCTTATTTATGCCCAAAACCTTGTTGGTCAAGGCAAGTGGGTCATATGTATCTTACTATCCTCTGTGGTTTTGAAGTATAAAATTTGCTGACGGAGGATATTTAACCCTTGCACAACAACAGACAAAATATGGTTCTTGTGCCATCTTTACTGCCCTATTTATGCCCAAAACCTTGTTAGTCAAGGCAAATGGCAAGTGGGTCATATGTACCTGACCACCCTCTGTGGGTTCCAAGTGTTTTATTTGTTGACTGAGGCTAGTAAACCCTTGCACAACTAAAGCTTCTTATTCAAAATGACAAAATCAGGTACCTGTGCCCGCTTTACTGCTCTATTTATGCCCAAATTCTTGTTGGTAAAAGCAAAGTTCAAGTGGGTCATATGTATGTTACCACCCTCTGTTGGTTTCAAATGTAAATTGTTTGACCAAGGTTATTAATCCCTCGCACAACTACAGCTTCCTATTCAAGATGATATTTGGTGCCTGTGCCGCTTTACTGCCCTATTTTATGCCCAAATCCTTTCTGTCATGGCAAGTGGTAAGTGGGTCATATGTACCTGATCATCCTCTGTGTGTTGCAAGTGTAACATTTCTTGACCATGGCTCTTTAACTATTGCACAACTAAAGCTTCTATTTCAAAATGACAAAATCTGGTGCCTGTGCCTGCTTTACTGCCCTATTTATGCCCAAAACCTATTTGTGCAAGGTAAATTACAATTGAAATTTGTGTAAGGGGCACCATTTTATGTTTGCATAGTGTTAACTTAGAGATTTAACTTTATTTAAATGTTTTAATTTAATATGTTCTGAATAAGAAGCTGGAAAATTAATAAGAAGTGAATAAGAACCTGGCTGAATAAGAAGCTAACTGAAGCCTCGTCTTGGCAAAGCTGATTATACAGTGAAACGCGTGCATTGGCGTTTCAGCTCGTCCACCACACGGTCTTAAGAAATATGTATATACCACCTATACTAGCTTAGTATTGTCATTATTAAATGTGGAGTGAAGAAGTTTCAGCTGAAAATAATAATAGTAATTAAATTAACTCCGATACTGAGCAGCTCTCTCACTCTGGGGCACAACATATGTGAGGTGGTTAAAAAGTAACACTAATACTGAACGGCAGTATTATTTGCTGCTATTAAACTCAAATGTCTCCTGTATTAAATATCAAATGAAGAATAATCCCCATATGAAGTTAATTTTCTCTAGGTGGAATAATACACTCGCATTATGACAATTCATATGTGAATAATCACAATCTGGATAGACATTATATTGTTACTAATAACCAATGTGTCTGTGAATAGCTGCAGCTTACATGTAAATTCATCTGTTCCTCACCTGAATATTCTAGTGTATTTAAAAACAAAATTAACATTATTGCTTTCTGCAGAGTAACATCCATTTTTAGATTGCTTCATTCTATGAAAGCTTATGAATATATTGTAGTGACAAGATTGATACATTATATCTTAAGGTATGTACACATGCAACAATATTTTGGACGATTGAACGATATCAATATCGTTATCGTTCAGTCATCCAAAATATTGTTCAGTTTTTGTGCCAAAATGAAGAACGACCAACGACCAGCAATGCGATTTCCCTCTGGTTGTTGATCAGTGTCATTCATAGCCCAAACTTCCCGTCCAACCTGACGATATTGTCAGGTTGGACATCTTCGTGGATGATGGAGGGAGCCCGGCACTGAACGATTTTGTTCATGAAATCGTTCAGTGTCGTTAGCGACACTGAGCACAAACCTGCCGGGTACACACTTGATGATGTAATTCAGGGAACGAATTGTTCCATGTGTACACACCATTAGTGTGAGTATTGTAGCAATTCTAACTTCTTAACTGCATGAATCACAGGTGAGATATATATATATATATATATATATATATATATATATATATATATATAAACAGTGGGGCAAAAAAGTATTTGGACAGCCACCGATTGTGCAAGTTGTTGCACTTTAAAAGATGAGGGGGGTCTGTAATTTCCATCATAGGTACACTTTAACTGTGAGAGACAGAATCAGAACAAAAAATTCCGGAAATCACATTATATGATTTTTAAACAATTTATTTGTATATACTTGCGGAAATTAAATATTTGGACACCTACCAACCAGCAAGATTTCTGGCTTTCACAGACCTGTTACTTCTTCTTTACGAAGCACATCTATTCTCCACTCGTTACCTGTATTAATGGCACCTGTTTGAACTGGTTAACAGTATAAAAGACACCTGTCCACACCCTCAAACAGTCAGACTACAACCTCTCCACCATAGCCAAGACCAGAGAGCTGTCTAAGGACACCAGGGACAAAATTGGAGACCTGCACAAGGCTAGCATGAGCTACTCGACAATAGGCAAGCAGCTGGGTGAAAAGAGATCAACTGTTGGTGCAATTATTAAAAAATGGAAGAAATACAAAATCACTGACAATCTCCCTTGACCAGGGGCTCCATGCAAGATCTCACCTCGTGGAGTATCAGTGATCTTGAGAACGGTGCGTGATCAGCCCAGAACTACACTGGGGGACCTGGTCAATGATCTCAAGAGAGCTGGGACCACAGTCACAAAGGTTACCATTGGTAACACACTACATCGTCATGGATTCAAATCCTGCAGTGCCCGAAAGGTCCCCCTGCTTAAGCCAGCACATGTCCAGGCCTGTCTAAAATTTGCCCGTGACCATCTGTATGATCCAGAGGAGGATTGGGAGAATGTCATGTGGTCAGATGAGACCAAAATATAACTTTTTGGTATAAACTCCACACGAATGATGAGTGGCATCCCAAAAACACCATACCCACTGTGAAGCATGGGGGTGGAAACATCATGCTTTGGGAATGCTTTTCTGCAAAGGGGACAGGACGACTGATCCGTATTTTGGAGAGGATGAATCGGGCCATGTATCGTGACATTTTGGGGAAAAACCTCCTTCCCTCAGTAAGAGCATTGAAGATGCAATGTGGCTGGGTCTTCCAGCATGACAATGACCCCAAAAACACCACCCGGGCAACTAAGGAGTGGCTCCATAAGAAGCATTTCAAGGTCCTGGATTGGCCTAGCCAGTTTCCAGACCTCAACCCAATAGAAAATCTGTGGAGGGAGTTGAAAGTCCGTGTTGCCCGGTCGACAGCCCCAAAACATGTCACATCTAGAGAAGATCTGCTTTGAAGAGTGGGCCAAACTAGCTGCTGCAGTGTGTGCAAACCTGGTCAAGAACTGCAGGAAATGTTTGACCTCTGTAATTGCCAACCGAGGTTACTTTACAAAGTATTAAGTTAAACATTTTGATTGTCCAAATATTTTTTTTAAGAAAGAATATATAAAAAAAATTGTTTAAAAATCATACAATGTGATTTCCAGAATTTTTTGTTCTGATTCTGGGGGTCATTCAGACCCGCTCGCGAGCGAAGGTCGCTCGCTAGCGGGTCGATGTTGGGCGAATGCGCATGCGCATGACGGAGGGAGCTCTGTCATGTGCATGCGCGAGACCCGGCGAGCGACGAGGAATACGTCACTCGGGGTCTCGCACCAAAGGGGGCGTGCTGTCGATGGTGACTGACAGCACGCCCCCTTTGGTGGGCGTGCCGGGGGCATGGCTGCCAGATGGAGGCGTTCCCATGGGAACGCCTACCGTCTGAGTCCGGCCCCACTGACATTAGTAATGATGTCAGTGGGAGTGATTTTGGCTCTGATAGAGCCAAAATCACTCCTGGGCTTGCGGCAGTGAGACCCTACCACAGGGTCTCATCACAAGCCCAATGGTCGCGATGGTCTTTGACCATCGCGACCATCATCATGGACGCTCGCATAAGCTGTGGGTGGTAACCCACAGCTATGCGAGCGTCCAAAAGGCCGCTCCACATTTAAATAGGATGGCCCTGATTCAGAGCGAGCACTCTGGTCAGAGCGTTCAGCTCTGAATCATGCCCTCTGTCTCTCACAGTTGAAGTGTACCTATGATGGAAATTACAGACCTCTCTCATCTTTTAAAGTGCAACAACTTGCACAATCGGTGGCTGTCCAAATACTTTTTTGCCCCACCGTGTATATATATATATATATATATATATATATATATACACAGCATGACATTACTGTTTCAATTCCTCAATATACTATTTATTCAGTAAATTTTACACTGAAATTGAATGTTGCTGTTGTAAATTATATTATTAAATATTACTGCATGCTATCATCAGACAAATAATAGCTAATATCTCAACCTACAACCACCCTATCCATTGCAGAGTATCTATTTGTATATGCACCTAGATATATACGTACTATATATATTTAGTCTGGTTTATTACAGTATAGTGCCAATAATATAAGAGACGGAACAGTGGACCTTGCTTTTTATACAATATGTGTTCACATTTTTTCTTTCTTTAAACACTAATTTTGTATGTATGTCAGATAGTCTGGAGTTTTTAACCTCTATATTTCACTTTATTCTTCCCAGAGATTGGGATTTTTTTTTTATATCAATAAGAATAAAATTAAAATTTTAATATAATATAATTTTTTCTATGTGCAAACAATCTCTAGCTTTTTTCTACATATCACCATAACAAAATAGCCTCTCCATTTGGTGCTTGAATTGCATTTGACCAAACATGACTGGTATAATCAAGGAAAGCCAAGCCCTCCAGGTTGGTATCTACAAATCAAAGTTGAAAAATGGCATAAGAGTATATTGCAAGTATACCTATATGCCACTTTCATTTAAATAAATACAGTATGAAACTAATAAAGAAAAAAGTAAGCATCACAGCAGTGGCACAAACGCACAGTGGTTAAATGGATACACTGGGGTACGGCCTGCAGTGCCACATTACTTATATGGATACACTGGTGTACAGAAACATAAACTGGAGTACCTGGATGCCTGCAGCATCATAGTGTTTCTATGGATACACTAATGTATGGCCAGCAGCGTCACAGTACTTGTATGAATACACTGGTGTACAGCCTGCAGCATCACAGTATTTGTATGGATACACTGGGGTATCACCTGCAGCGTCATAGTATTTTTATGAATATTACACTGTGGTATGGATGGCAGCGTCACAATACTTGTATGAATATTACACTGTGGTATGGGTGGCAGCATCACAATAATTGTATGAATATTACACTGCAGTATGGATGGCAGCGTCACAATACTTGTATGAATATTACACTGCGGTATGGGTGGCAGCATCACAATAATTGTATGAATATTACACTGCAGTATGGATGGCAGCGTCACAATACTATTATAAATATTACACTGCAGTATGGATGGCAGTGTCACAGTACTTGTATGAATACACTGGTGTACAACCTGCAGCATCACAGTATTTAAATGGATACACTGGCATATCACCGGCTGCAGCGTCACAATATTTTTATGAATATTACACTGTGGTGTGGATGGCAACTTCACAATACTTGTATGAATATTACACTGTGGTATGGATGGCAGCGTCAAAAAACTTTTTATGAATATTGCAAGGTGGTACGGACAGCAGCGTCACAATACTTTTATGAATATTACACTGCGGTATGGGTGGCAGCATCACAATACTTTTCAAAATATTACACTAAGGTATGGATGGCAACGTCGCAATACTTTTATGATCATTACATTGCAGTACGGATGGCAGCGTCACAATACTTTTATGATTATTACACTGCAGTACGGATGGCAGCGTCACAATACTTTTATGAATATTATCCTCCGGTACGGCCAGCAGCATCACAATGCTTATATGGATACACTGTGAGAGTACAGCATACAGCATCACAGTGCTTATATGGATACACTGCAGTACAGCACAAAAAAAAATCTTTACTTTTTTAAATTTACTATTTTGCGATCTCAGGGGGTCATTCAGACCCGCTCGCGAGCAAAGGACGCTCGCAAGCGGGTCGATGTTGCCCCACTGTGCATGTGCACGACGGAGGGAGCTCCATCGTGCGCATGCGCGAGACCCGAACTGCGACAGCCAAGCTGTCGCTCCGGGTCTCGCTACAAAGGGGGCGTGCTGTCGATGTTGATTGACAGCACGCCCCCTTTGGTGGGCGTGCCGGGGGCGTGACTGCCAGACGGAGGCGTTCCCATGGGAACGCCTACAGTCTGAGTCCGGCCCAATGACATCAGTAATGATGTCGGTGGGAGTGATTTTGGCTCTGATAGAGCCAAAATCACTCCTGGGCTTGCGGAAGCGAGACCCTACCGCAGGGTCTCATCGCAAGCCATCTTTGACCATCGCGACCATCTTTTTGGCCGTTCGCATAAGCTGTGGGTGGTCACCCACAGCTATGCGAGCGGCCAGGAGGCCGCTCCAAATTTAGCTGGGACGGCCCTGATTCAGAGCGAGCGCTCTGGTCAGAGCGTTCAGCTCTGAATCAGGCCCTCAGTGCAAACTCAGTACTACATAAAGATGCTCACTTTATCTTAAACAAATCTATAATACTTAGCAGAATAGTGAAACCATCGGTACAATCGAGAACCATTACAGCCTTGTGCACAAATGCACAAGCCCTGACCTTACTCAGAAATTGCTAACAACCACGCACGCTATGAGACCTCAGACTGTCATCTCAGTGGATAATTTATGCACACCCCTGAAATGGAGTGTGAATGCACTGGCACGCCTGCAATCTGCTTACTACCCCCCAATCACCACTTTCAAGCGGCACATCCTGTCAATCACTCTGCGATGGGTCTGCGTAGCCTCTGAGATTGCAGACACGATCGCAGTGGCTAGCTCACGCACACACACTGCGATGCATACGCATGTGCAGTACACAAAATTAGGCTGATTGCATGCGTATTAGCAACTGCATTCCTTGCTGTATCGGGCCCTTAGACTCATGCTGAGAGAAAGGAGGAGGTGCTGAGGACAAGACCCCTACTGTATATATTTGGGGCAGTATAGAATAGCAGCTGCAGCACAGTGCAAAATGAGAAGACAGATGTAGTCATTAAGAAAATTATAAACTGGAAAACTAATTGCCCTTAATGGGGTAGAACAATAACTGTTACTTTTGTTGTACAGTTACATAAATTAAAGCAGACTGAGGCAGAAAAATCACGGATAATAAGTGTTTACATTATAAAAATACTTTAGGTTACAACTATGTTCATCTTAAAGCTACAATTAAATATACAGTATGGTATAGTTTGTACACAATTTTGATATTTTCACTTTTCTTTTCACTTGACAATTTAAATTTTAGGATTAAATGGACTGCCTGTGGTTTTTACCAAGTTTCTTCCCATTATTAAAGTGTACAACAGTATAACTGCATCAGATCAGATACATATAGCTACTGTAATCTTATAATAAATGGTCTTAACTTGTTACTTTACTTTTGTATTTTTTTGTGTTAAAAAAATCAATAAGTATATTGATTTAAAAAAAGTATATTGTTTATATCATCAGAGTAAGTTTAGACGTTCTAGTTACCATGGTCACCACATTTCCATCAATGACATTACATGCTATATATATATATATATATATATATATATATATATACATATATACGCATATATATAGTAAAACTACAGTATACTTGTGACCTACATCCACTTATTATTAAACTAGGACAATGAGGTTATTAAGTTGCTTTTAATAATATCATTAAGATTAATCATTTACTGGTTTTATAATTCTTACTGACATTGGGTCCTCTAGTGTGGTATATTGGACTATATATCGATTAGGGAAGCAGTCAGGAAGCCGACGGTCTAAGTCCCGACCGCCGGCTTCCCGACTGTGCAATCCCGGCAGGGGTCTAATAACAGGCATCAAAATCTCGACGCTTGTCATTTTACCTACCCAGGGAGCCCGATGCCCGGCATCCCGAGGTAAGCCTGGCGCCTGGTGTGGACAGCCGCTGGGGAGAGGGTTAGGTTAGGGGCCCCTGGGGGGACTTAGGGTTAGGCACTCCCCCCCGGGATGGTTAGGGTTAGGCTAGGGGAAGGGGGGGTTAGGTTTAGGCACCCCCTCGGCAGACTTAGGTTTAGGGTGCGAAGAAGGAGGGTTAGGTTTAGGCACTTACAGGGGGGTTAGGGTTAGGCACTTAGGGGCCAGGTTAGCGTTAGGCACCCCTAAAGGAGGGTTAGGGTTAGGGGGGGAGAAGATTAGGGTTAGTTTATACTTACCGATCGGGATCTGCACCCCTGCTGGGCTTCCAGCATCGGGATTTGAACCGCCGGCATAGGTCTGGCGGTCATCCATACCGATTCCCTCACTTTATAGCCTAGGACATTGTTAGGTGAGTGTCTGTATAAGTCATGCATATGTGTTTGTGTTTATACACAGTTACATACAGTACATTTAACACTACTTCTCTGACACATACACAACTATTGCTTATTTTCTAATAATTCAGACCACTGGCCGGTAACAAAGCTAAGACCTAAGAGAATGAGAGGGTATTCTGCTATTTCAGCAATCAAAGATTATATGGAAAAATAAGTATTTATTTGCACTGTACTATTTCAAATAGCACATTTAAAATTTGGGTAAAACCACAAGTACCAGCATGCGGGACATCAAGGGCCTGCTGGTACCTCTAGTTCACCTGCAAAAGATCAGTTTAAAAAATGACAAGACAACATATGCACCAATCGTGCCATATGATTATCTGCGGCTGTGTGTGCACTGCGTGTGCACCATGCAATCTTATGGAGTCACGTGTGCGAACATAGGCCCTCATTCAGAGCCGCTCGTAAGCGGCAGTACGCTGGTAGCGTTCCGATGTTGTGAAACGACGCATGTGCCGGTGTTACACTGCGCATTTGCGTACGGCTGATTGCGATCTATTTTTTAGTCGTTCGTCGAATAGCGAACAGGAAGTGACATGTCAAATCTGATTGACAGAACAGGCCGTTTTTGGGCATTGACGGGGGTGGAGATGGGATAACGCAGGCGTGTCGAGGTGTTTTTTGGGCGTCCCTAAATTATCTCATGCGAACGGCCAATGTGAACGGAACAAGTGATACGTCACTGTCTGAACCACTTTCCGTTCAAACTACTCGCACAGCTTGTGGTCTGTTAAACTCTACCACAATGACGATGGTCTCGTCCTCCTTCCCGTGCCTCTTCGATGTTTCATCGATTTATCATTTCTGCCTAGAAAAATAATCAACTTATAATTGAAAACCAGCTTGTAATGTGTTTTGAAACTCGTTTTTTTTTAGTAGCACAAAAGCGTACGCAGGTGAAATACTCAGCAGCTAATTTCTGGATTAGACAATCAATTAGCGTAACAATTTGTTTTGTTTTAGTTATTTTTTGTGTTATTGCAACAATATTGTCATCATATTTGTGTTTTAGCAACATTTTTAATGGGCCAGGAAAATTCGCATCCATTTTGTTTTGGCAAAGTGTTCCTTAAAACTCCTAAATGGTTTTTAACCCTTTGGAATGTGAATTAAATTTATTTATTTATTTTTTTTATTTTTTTGGGGCCAGGATTACCTATAAACCATTTTTAGAATAATGTCACAATACAATGGAGCAGATTTCGAAAGGTTTTTATTTTTTATACACATTTTTGTCTTTTCATGTGCATTTGCCAGTTTTCACTTCTGGCTAACGTCAAAAATTTGTAAATAAAATTACTTAAACAACAATAGTGGCATTTGCCCAAAAGAAAATAACGCACATTGAAAACAATTCACAAGAAAGGAGAGGGAAGTTTTGGCCTTTAAGTAATATGGGGCAAGCACAGAAGGATTGTGGGAAAATTAGTCAGTGCTGTCATCGCTTTTTGCCTCATTTGGCCGGGTAGGGTGGGAGCCTGACCGGGTCTGGGATGTCCCTTGGCTGGCCTGTCCAGAGGCAGATGTTGGGGCCTCTGGACTAGGCAGAGGGCTAGGCACATTTGGAGGGATGGCTGTTGTTGTGCCAGAGGTGGAGGATCCTGGCACAACGGCAGGAAGGGAGGCCGGCTCCACCATGTGCCGGCGAACGAGCTGCTCCAGGGCATTGGCAATTCTGATGTTGGCCCCGGTATATTCGGCCAGGGCCTGAGCAATGGTCACGTTGGCCACAGCATTTTGCTCTATGGCCTCCGCCACCCATAGCAGACTGGCGTCCATCCTCAGCAGAATCTCCGTGTGGTGATCCGATTTAAAATTGAGATCCGTAAGGAGGGCCACTGCCTGCGAGGGGGATTGCCCAGGACTGGCTTCTGCAGGGTCCCCAGCCGGATCTACTGCTTCCTCCCCTGCAAAGCCAGCAGAAATTCTGCGGCCAAGGCTCCCCTCTGGAGCAGACTCATCCGCCTGTGTCTCTGTGAGAAAAAAAGAGAAAAGAGTAACATTAGAATCTACATATTGTCACAAACACACTTCAGAATTGGTAACATAACAACATTTACCTGGGTCAACATGAGGAGCCGCAAAGTCTGGCATGTCCGTATCCATGTTGGACATGCCAAACACATCCTCATACTGCACACACCCGTGTGTAGTCATTAAGCTCCAATGACACAGGGGTGGGACCCCCACCTGTCCCCCTTGCATGCCTAGCCCTATCAGCCAGCTTTTGTTTCAGCCGATATTTAAAATCGGTCCATCTGTGGGTGAAAAAGTTTGCATTATTCCTGCAGTATTTGGCCCTGTAACCACTTTTTCTTAAAATGTAGTTTTTACGTACCGGCGTTTGACATCCCGGGTTAGACGTTCAAACTCACCCACCCTATTGACAGCACTGGCTATCTCATCCCTCATTTTACCCTTCTGGCTTGCACCCATATTCCTTTCTGCCTGTGGCAAGGTGTCAACACACATTTGGAACAAAACCTCCATCTCCTTTCTTGTGAATTGTGGCTGCCTTTTTTTTTTGGTTTGTTTTGTTGGCCTACTCGGCCCAGCAGCCTCTTCCATGGTATCCTCAACACCTTTTTTGAAAAACATTGTTAAAATTTTGATGTCAAACTTTCTCTAAATTAGGGTTCTAAATAATCCTTTAATACAAAAGAGACAAATACTTACCGGGCGCCTCTTGGCCATTGTTTTGCTGGTCTGTAGCCATTATGAGCACCTCAACTTGAACTACAGCAGACCTTTTGTGATTTTCCGTGACGTATTTATACATGCGTTCTCATTATTCGTCCGCATCATTGATTGTGCGCTCCTATGATCCGTCCTTAATTTGAGCGGGAAAATAAAGACTATTTATGGCTTGTTGCAACTCGAGTCGAGGTGGCGGGTGATGATTGTTGGAGGTTTAGTTTGCAGGAGTGGATTGTTGGCGGGATTAGTGTTTTGAGGCGGTTTGTTGGAGTTGTTTGGAGTTGGTTCTTTTTTTTTGTTTGTTTTTCCGTTCGCTTATTTTTTTTAGTGGTTATTTTCTTTGTTGGTTATTTTTTAAGTAAGTCTTTTTAAAAACTCCTTAAAAAAATACTTGATCTACTAACCAAATGTTCTTACTTATTTTTTATTTATTTTTTTTACAGTTATTTTGGCTATGCCCCATTGAAGTTTTTGGACTGTGACTTATTTGTCGCTTTTCGGTAAGTTTTTATTGTTTCATGATTTTCCAATTTTGATGTGTTGGTCTTCGCATATGTTTTGCCAAGTATTGTTTTATTTTTATTTTAAACAATCATGTATTAACACTAAATATAGCGTACTGTTTCGCGAAATATTTCTATGGTATTTTTTCACAAAAATGCGTACTATTTAGCGCACTAATGTTTCCTTATTCCCCATGTAAAAATGCGTAATATTTAGCGCATTAATGTTTCCTTATTCCCCATGTAAAAATGCGTACTATTTAGTGCACTAATGTTTCCTTATTCCCCATGTAAAAATGCTAACTATTTAGTGCACTAATGTTTCCTTATTCCCCATGTAAAAATGCGTAATATTTAGCGGACTAATGTTTCCTTATTCCCCATGTAAAAATGCGAACTATTTAGCGCAATAATGTGTTTTTGAGTTTAAATTTTGAGATTCTTGTTTGTCCACTAAATGTAGGGAGCATTTTCAAAATAATGTGTGCTCCCCCCTATCTTTTAACGCATTTTCCAAATTTTTAAGATTCCAATCTGACCCCAAAAAATTCTAACACGAATTTCTAATTTGGAAATGTAGGTTGTTGCACTCATGACAATACCCCAGCATGTAAGCATCTTTGGATTTAGTGGCAAAGATAAGTATATTTTTGGTTTCACATTTTACTCAAACATTAACTACCTGGCTTACCATTTCAGGTTGATGTTGGTCGTATAATTTTTGCCATGCTTCCGGAACCCGACCAACCTCAACCTCGTCCCAGGCGTAGGTATCGTAGGCGTGCAAGGCCCCAGATATATAGAACACATGTCACCCTTTTTGGAATGCCCGATGATGAGGTTTTAAGACGATACCGTCTTCCTCCACAAATCATCATAGACACTCTCTCATTAATAGAGAGTGATCTTGAGCAGCAAATTGTCAGTCCTACAGCAATACCACCACTTACGCAATTAATGGCGGTGTTACATTTCTGTGCCTCAGGATCCTTTCAAACCACGGTGGGAATAGAGGCCAGAATCTCCCAATCCTCCTTTTCAAGGATCCTGAGGGCAGTGATGGGGGCCCTTTTCAAGCACCTCCATCATTTTATTCAAATGCTATTGGATATGGGTTCCCTTAGTGTGGCGAAGGCCAATTTTTACCAAATAGCTGGCTTCCCACACATCATAGGGGTTGTGGATGGTACTCACATACCACTTCAGCCTCTAGCACGGCTGGAGGCAATTTTTAGGAACCGCAAGCACTATCACTCACTGAATGTAATGGTGGTATGTGATGCCTCCCTCCAGATCCTGTCCCTGAATGCCAAATTACCTGGGAGTGCACATTATTCATTCGTCATCCGGCAATCAGGGATTTGGCATAAATTAGACAACCTACAAGCTGGTGATGCGTGGCTTCTGGGTAAGTGGAGACCTTTAGTTGAAACCAATGCAAAGCTTGATACACAGTGATCCTGATTGTTGTATTTGTTTTTTCACAGGAGACAGTGGCTACCCTTGCACGCCATGGCTACTCACTCCTTATTTGGCTCCCACACCAGGGCCACAAAGTGAGTATAATTCCACACATACAGCCACCAGGCAGGTGGTGGAGCACTGTAACGGCCTTTAAAAAGGCCGATTGATTCAGATGCCTCCACCGATCTGGTGGCGAACTCATGTATTTGCCGGCTATGGTTTCGAAAATTGTGGTCCTGTGTGGGATATTTCACAACATCGCCATAAGGAGTGGTGTCCCAATGTAGCCAGAGGATGCCTTACCTGAGGATGGCCCCCCCGAGGTTGGTCGGAGGTCAGTATGTGGGGGGGCCATACGTGATGATGTGGTGGCATGATTTTTCAGGTAATTATTGACAAACATTTACTTAATTGTCCCAATATCTACATGTACAATTGTAATGTGCCTTTTTAATCTTTGTTTTTTTTATTTTTTTCTTGTCTTCCTTTAAAAACCATGTAAAAACGATGCCTACTACCTGATCCACTAAATTGTCTACATGTGGCCACTTTGCAACTAACTTTGGGAACAAATATTTCATCGCCTCATTTGTGGATTCATGTTGGCCTGCTACTTATTTCAACAGTTCTTGAGTGTTTTTTTTTTTATATTTTAGTGTAGGTTTTTTGTAGTGTGTTTTCACTGTGTGAATTGCTTGTCTCAATTCACTTTCTGTTTGCGTTTGGTGTGTATTAAAGTTTTGTTTTCCATTAAAAAGACTGTTTATTTACACATTACAAGCATGTGTAACCTGGCTCAAAAAATGCCACCTTTCAGAATGCCTAATCCTGTAATGTGTGAAATGGTTAAGTCTTGAACATGCTTTGTGGCTTAGAAAAAACAACAAAGATATTAGGGGGATTCAGTAGTTTGTAAAAAATAGGCCTAAGCAGTTTTCAGTTTCTATTTACATTACCCACCACAAGAAAAACAACAAACTGTTGGATTTTCCACAAACCTATTGGTATGGTGAGGTGTTTAATGTGTCAGCTTACATACTTACTAGCGCTTTGTACAATATAATTTACCTTACTTTAAAGAACATGACCAAATAGTCGACTTATGGAAGTTTAAACAATGTAAGATTTTCAAACAAGAAATTAGACTCGTTAAGATACAACGCAATTTACATTTTTTGCCAAAAAAGAACAGAATAACACAAAAGTAACAAATCAGCTCCGAAGGAGCGCCGCCATGTGGTCCAGGACCACTAGCATGTCAATGACATGGCAACGCAAGGCGGCCAAGCCCTCCTGCATACCATGCATCCGCCGCTGGTCCTCTGTTGGTGTAAAAAAATAAGGGATCCTGAATGAAATGACTCTTTACATTAGAAGTTTACTAAACAAACTAAACAAATAAATCTAGTTTCAAACAAGATCCAGTTTGTAGGTAAAAAAACAAGTACTGGCAAATGCTAAGATGCTATCAATACTAAATTATAAATGAACACACAAAAAGGCGACCCAAAAAGGACAAAGTACCCTTGTTAGGGTAAACAAAAAATACACAAGAATGAGTGTTTTGACATGTGTGATATGTATCAGTGGAAAATATCCCAGACATTGTATATCCAATTAAAAATGTATTTTTTTTAAAAAAGAAAGGGAAACATACCGGTCATTGGTCTTGATGGTCTTGGAGGCCCTCCATCCTCCTCCTCCTCGGAGGTGGGCCAGTGCTGGTGGGTTGAGGGAGGGGAGATGGTGGAAACAGTTGACGGGGAGCAAAATCGATGGGGTGGTGGGGAGGGTGAAGAAAAGAGAGGGGGGGTGGAGGGGAGGTGGAATTTTGGCGGTGGGGCAAATTGGTAGAGGGAGGGGACTCAGCTATTGGCCGGTCAGGGGTGGATGGGGAATTGGGTGAAGTTTGTGGAGATGGGCAGGGACTTGGCGTCGGCGTCAGGGGCCGAGCAAGGCGATGAACTCTGCGGCGAGGCCGGCTTCTGCGTGCAGCCCCTAAATGATTATTGAAAAATGTAATTATTTTTTTTGAAGGGGGAGGTACACAAATTTACAACTACAAAAATGTACAAACATTAAAAAAAGGAAAACATGCACACGCAGGCATGTCGTAAAACAACAAACAGGGCTATACTGAAAACATGCATGCACAGGCATGTAAAAAACAAACAAACAGGGCTATAACTGAAAACATGCACACACAGGCGTGTAAAAAACAAACAAACAGGGCTATACTGAAAACAAACATGCACACGCAGATAGGGTTGCAAAAAACAATCAGGGCTATACTGGAAACAAGCACACGCAGATAGGGTGGAAAACAAAACACAGGAAAAAAAAAAAAACACTCACTTGCAGCGATCCACAGCCGAAAACAGGCCAGCAAGCGGCGGGTGCAGCACCGCAGATCCGACCACCTGCGCTCTAATTGCCCGATATTCCGGCACGAGCCGAAGGAGCGCAGGTGGTGGCGGACCTCCGCATAGGCTGATCGCTTTGCCCGGTTGGTGATGGGGGAGGCTGGCTGGTGATCCTCCGGTCCATGACCTCGGTGAGGACCAACAGCTCCCGTGTGGTAAATGCGGAGGCTCTCATGAAGGCAATGATTTTTTTAACAAAAAACTGTTTTACTAAAGGCCATAGAAAAAATTTGATTGGCTAATGTACTTTGGAAATTAACAGGAACCATTCTATTGGTTATTGTATGAGTCAAGTGTCCTACAGGCTCCAAAATATAATGTGAGTTATGATAGGCTTCATGCAATGACATGTGTAAGCTAATTTAAATAAAGAAATTAAAAAAGTAAAATAGGCTTATCATAAAAACAGGAAAAAAATCGGATAATTGGTTACAACATGTATTTTTGATAAAGTAAACCATTGATGAAACCGTACGTATTCTGCAGTAAAAATGACACACATGGACAAGAATAAAGTTTATTGAAAATGGAAAAAAAAATGGATTGCAAACATGGGAAGAGCAATTAAGCTAATTAATATATTGATTGGCATGATGTGATTAAAGTATGTATGCCAAATGAACAAGCAGGTAATCGAAATCTGACAGGCCCACTTCCGGTTTGGACTTGTGCGAGCGTTCCCTGCAACCAAATTTGGAGATGGGCGGTTGCAATTTTGCTCGCTCGTTAGCTAGAGGAGTGGTTGGGAGACTTTGGGGCGGAAGATTAGCTACAAGCGAACTTACGAGCGAGCGCTTTAATTTACATTTTCTCGCTCGTTCATCGAACAAGCGATCATCCACTTGTGTCCGCCTCTGAATCAGGCCAATAGTGTGAGTATCCCATGCATGGCGCAATTTTCCATGAACGCAGCAAAGATGCAAGAGGACGCATCTGTATATACACTCACCCACACTCATACTATATTCTTACCTTTTCCCTTGTGTCAGTCTGTCCCTTTGTCCAGTAGAATCCATGATTGGTATCTATAAAACACAACAAAACATACTCTTCGATCCCTGTAGGCATCCACAGTCTTGGCAAAATAAATAAATAAATGGAAATGTGGAGCCCACCGGACAGAGTCCTGCCATCTAAGGACAGTACTTTCCGAATGCTGGTTCAGCCGCTGCATTTCCAAAAGAAATGCATTGGCTGAACATTCATTGGCTGAGAGAGGCGAGCCTCCACCTCTCACCCAATGAGCGGTTCTTCCATAGACTTTAATGGTGGGAATGCACTTTAGTAACCTTGCGGTACCGATCAACATGAATAGATATCCTTTCAGACAGACAGCAATGAGCAGAATAATAACTATATACAGATATTGTAAGGACACACGCCTAATGTTTTCTGCTAATTATGAACTCCCTGGGTGCAGTGAAACCACAAGTCACAGATAATGATGAAGAATATGAATATATTTATTGAAGGATGATTCAATAGCGGGGAGTGCAGGCAATTGGCAGATTATTGCTTATGCATTGCAGTGCGCATGTGTGAACCGGTTGCTGCCATCGGGACTGCGATCGCAGAGGGTAGGCAGATCCATCACAGAGTGAATGACAGGAAGTGCCTTATGTGGGTGGTTACAGAGGGTGGCCGGGGAAATGCAGGCGTGCCAGTGCATTTGCACGCCGTTGCAGGGGTGTGCATAAAGTAGCACTGAGGTCTCATAGCGTGCGTGGAAGTTAGCAATTTCTGAGTAAGGTCAAGGCTTGTGCAAATTTGCGTGAGGCTGCGATTGTACTAGATTGTACCGATGGTTTGCAATCTTGCTAAACAGTACGGATGTGTGCTGAGTAAAGTGGGCATCCCTGTGCAGTGCTGCGAGGAAATTGCGATTGCAATGTATTAGCATACAGCGTGCGTATTCACTATTGCATACACAGTTGTGTGCGCTAGTGAATTAGCTCCAGAGTCCAGAAACAATAGCAAGATGATAATGTGGTGAATGGCAGAAGCAAACAGAATACAAAAACAGAACAGGCACTAGAATCCAAAGTTCTTGCAGACTGCAAAACAGTGAGATGCAGAAACCAAACATTAAACATTAATGAAACAGTCATGACTGCTGGGCTCATACAGACTAAATAGCTGTAAATTATAGTCCATGCTAGTAAATGAGTCATTATTATCAGACACTTAAGCACAGAACAGAGGGCCTGATTCAGACCCGCTCGCAAGAGGGTCGATGGTGGGGCATTGCGCACGCGCGGCATGCGCAATGTTCGTGTACAAGCCTTGGAGCGAGTGAGAAATTCACTCGCACCGGGGCTCCCTACAAACGGGGCAGCTGTCGATGTTGATCGACAGCTCACCCCATTTTGTAGGTGGGGAGGTGGGGTGGCTGGCCAAACGGAGGCGTTCCCGAGCAGGAAGCTCACTGGGGCTTGCGTGAACGAGACCCTACCACAAGGGTCTCGTCACAAGCCTGATGGTTGTGACCATCACCTGGCCGCTCGCAAAACCTGTGGGTGGTCACCCACAGCTTAGCGGCTGCCCTGATTCAGAGCAAGTGCTCGCTTTTTGCGAGCGGCTCTGAATCAGGCCCAGAGTCCAAAGAGCAGCAACTCTGGTAAAGACCAGTACTGGAACTCACTTAACCAGAGGCCTGACGACCCCTGGTGGCAGGGAATCATACTGCAGAACAGTTCTAACACTGGCCCTGATTCAGAGCCGGATGCTCTGACAGAGCGCTCGCTCTGAATCAGGGCCGGTCTTTTTTTTTTTTTTATAACGGCCTCCTGGCCGCTCGCATAGCTGTGGGTGACCACCCACAGCTATAGCGAGCGGCCAGGAAGATGGTCGCGATAGTCAAGTCCACCACAACCATCGGGCTTGCGACAAGACACTTGTGGTAGGGTCTCGTTGCTGCAAGTCCCAGAGAGATTTTGGCTCTAACAGAGCCGAAATCTTTCCCACTGACATCACTCATGATGTCAGTGGGGCCAACCCCAAACGGAGGCGTTCACATGGGAACGCCTCCGTTTGAGCAGTCACTCCCCGGCCCGCCCGCCAAAGGGGGCGTGCTGTCACTCAACATCGACAGCACGCCCCCTTTGGTATGAGACTCGGAACAACGGTTTGCCCATCGCTATCCGGGTCTCGCACACGGGGCCACCATCGACCCGCTTGCAAGCGTATAGCGCTCGCAAGCGGGTCTGAATCAGGCCCACTGTTCTCTATCTAATAAACATATAACCCTATGGGCTTGATTCAGAGCCGCTCGCAAAAAGCGAGCGCTCGCTCTGAATCAGGGCATGTGGGGTTTTTTTTTGTTGCAGCCTCTTGGCCACTCGCATAGCTGTGGGTTACCAACTACAGCTTATGCGAGCGGCCATGATGATGGTCGCGATGGTCAAGACCATCGCGACCATCGGGCTTGCGATGAGACCCTTGCGGTAGGGTCTCGTTGGCGCAAGCCCCAGTGGACTTCCTGCACTATTAGAGCTAGTGATGTCAGTAGGGCCGCCCACAAACGGCAGGCGTTCCTGCAGGAACGCCTCCGTTTGCTCAGCCGCCCCTCTTCCTCACCTTCCAAACGTGCAGCTGTCAATCAACATCGACAGCTGCCCCTTTTGGATGCGAGCACCGGAGCGAGTGCTTTTTGCGCTCACTATGGGGCTCGTGCACGCCAATCGTGCACACTGGGCCACCATCGACCCGCTTGCGAGCGGGCCTGAATCAGGCCCTATGTTAGTGCACAGGTTCTCAATCTCAGTCCTCAGCACCCCAAACAGTGCATGTTTTCCAGATCTCCTAACAGAATTGCAAGTGAAATAATTAGCTCCTCCTGTGGATCTTTTAAAATGTGCCAGTGAGTAATGCATACACCTGTTCACTTGCAGGGTGACCTGAAAAATTTGACCTGTGTGGGGTCCTGAGGACCGATTTTGAAAACCACTGTGTGCATGACATATGGCAAAAAGAATCAGCATTGTACTTTGGTAACACACAGTATTCTTTGCTGTGAATGGCTCCCGGACTGTGACATAGGAGGTCCTGGGGCATGGCTTTGGACATTGATGATAAAAATATATTTTTTTATATGGGGAGGAACAAAAGAGGGAGGTTGGAAGCAAATAGAGAGAGAAATGTGAAGGTGGGGGAAGAAAAAGGGAAAATAAATCCCAATAGCTAGAGACCTGGTATCAGTACAAGATTAAGATCCAAATGGGCCTAGAGGTGAAATTTATTTGTGGCCTATTTTCTGCCACCACAGCTGTAACCAGAACTGTGGTGGTGTAACTAGTAATGTGGGGGAGTGACCAGTGCTGTGTGGGTGTTATCTGCACAGGGTGTGTGGCCTGTTCCATTAGGTCTAGCTAGCTCCACTTTAACCATTCTACTTTACAGTGGAGCTATTACAAAAATAATGCTACATTTTTGTGAAAGGGTGCAAACTGTATTGTCTACCTTTCATTGAGTGCTAGAATATTTTAGGCTATTAATAAAGTAAAAAAAGCTCACTGATTATTGCCATTTTGAGAGATAATTTCACTTCCCTAGCCCCTGTAGTAAATTAATAAATGAACTGTCTTCTTAGTTACAGCCTTTTTAAAAAAGAAACAAAAATGGCAGTAAGGGTTAATTCACTGATTTGCAGATGTGCATGTATGAGCTTGGGCTTTTTAGTTTTAATTGTTAATAAAAAAAATACAAATAAAGTGTAAATTCATTTTTTTTTAAATAATGAAAAATGTTAACAGTCTTTACATATTAAAATATGTATAGGTGTTGGAGTCATCGCACCATAACCCACTGGCACTATCCACATCTCCCATACCAGTAGCCACATCATGCCAACAAGTCTGCACTCAGTAGTTGTCAAATATGCATTGATCTGTAGGTAAGAAGGTTCTTTGTTTATGCATGTATCCTTCACCTCACATCCTTCCTTCTCCAGTAGCACTCTCACTTTGTTTCTCATAATTTCAGAATACCCACTCAGTTGCCAAGGCATGGGATGAATGGGAGTGGCTTCAGTTGGTTGGCGGAATGGCTTCAGGCAGCCAGGGTGAATGCACGGGCCATTGGGTGGGAGAATGCGGGGCTTTGTGCACCCGGCAGGTTGTGAAGAGCCCTGGTGTGTGGCAGGGAGAAGGAGCAGGGATTTGGGAAGCCAGAAAGAATGCTTGAGATTCTCTTGGCTGGGGGCGGGAAGTTAGTCAGTCAGGCTGAATGGGTGGATCTTCAGATGACTGGAGACAGAACTTATGACTGCCGCTGGAAAATTGGAGGAGCTTCATGCACCCGATAGGGTAGGCTAAGCTTTGGACTGACCAAAGGTGAAGGGGCAGGGCTTTTTATCCTGCTTGCAGTGGATCCTGTGGACCTATTTTCATGGGGGGGCCTGGAGCTGCAGCTCCACCCACCCCATATGAGAGATCCAAAATACTAATCCCTTATAAAATAAAGTGGTCAAAGTCCTAATTAACCAAGACCTGTTTCAGGATTCAAAGCAAGCTTGTTCTGAACATTCTGAATTCCTCTTGCTAGTAAATTGACTGAATCTGATCATGTTTGGTTGCATGCAGTTCTGATTTATTTTTTTAATCATTTGACCTGCACTTTAAAGATAAATGTTGAGGTTGATTCCTTATAAGACATGTTTTTGGATAATCAATCAGATGCATTATTTAGTCAGGACTTTGCACCAACCAATATAAGGTATAAGCCCGAACATTACATATGCTGTAGCTCATGGCCATTTTAATACATCAGTGGCAGTAAAGCAATTATTATCTCCACCTAACTTAAGCTGCTTTTTGGACCATTGTCAGTTACAATATTAGGATAAGTGTTAATATACTGTAGATATTGTAGGTTTTAAATATTTGCTTAGTCGATCACCAAGACTTTAATTTGGTTTTTCAGTGCAACTTATTTGTAATGCTTAGAATATATTTCATAGCCTTCTCTCTAGTTCAGTCTTAATAACTTGCAGATCTTTTTGATCAAATCTTCTTCAATAATGTAACCTTTCAGTCTCAGATTTCCTGCAGAATACATTAGTTTTAAATAAACTTAACACAAATAACTCTACATACACAAAGCAATCCATTGATCTTTAAGATGAGTATTATCAATTGTTAAATGATATACTGGGATTTCCCCGGTGTGTCTCCTATTACACTTTCATTCAGCCACTGTCTGTGTTTTCATTTTAATACAATGTCTGTAGAATAAGCATGATATACTAGATACTAGGTCAACACTTTCTATGTACAGCTGGAGTATAGTTTATTGCACAGAACAGTGCACCTTGACTAAAGGTTACATGGAAAATCTGTGCTATCTTGTCCTGGAGTTGTAAATGAATTGTATACATTTGGAGATGTTGTATTGCAGAAGCAATCTCTTCAATGGCTCACAATTTATGCCATTAAACTCTTTTTTATCTATATAGATAGTCATGTACAGTATCTTCTGTTTCCTCTTATGTGTGGGACAATCCCTAAGGTTCTGTACACTTGTACAGAGGCACTTTACTATTAGTTTCTGATTTATTATGTTGTTTATTGAGGACTGTTTGAAGGTTGTTTAATATTAATAATCATAATTTGCACTAAAATAAGTGTAAGTCAGTTGGTTGTCATCACTATGTGGCTTTGAGAGCATAAATCAGTGTTATTGTATCACATAGCAAACAACCTAAACATTTTAGTTCCTAAACTATGCTAGAAAGATTACAGAATGTTATTATCAGTAATAGCATTTATTTCTGTGCAGAAATTATTTAAAATTTGTCTACAAATTAGAGATGAGCGGGATCAGATCTCAGAGATCTAAACCCACCCGAACTTAGGGGATCCGAGTCAGATCTGAGTCGGCTCGGGTTTTCCCACCTAACTCGGATCTGAAAATGTGGCAAAACGTCATCATCCCACTGTTGGATTCTCGCGGGTTTTGGATTCTATAAAGGTCCTGCGATCGTCGCCATTTTTCATTCTGGCTGTGGAGAGTGAAGAGGGAGAGAGCTGGGAGCTGTGCTGCATAATTGAAGTTGTCCTGTCCAAAGGGGCTGTCTGGCTGTTATCCACAGAGGCTGGCTGGCTGTTGCTGGCTGTTGTCCTGTCCATAGGGGCTGGCTGGCTGTAGTCCATAGGGGCTGGCTGGCTGTTCTGCTGTGTTGTCCAGGGGGTGCTCTGTCCATCAGGGGTGCTCTTCTTCACCTCCAGTGTAAAAGAATAAAAACATTTTTTTGTGTAATTGCGTATTAGCCACACCACCAGTGTGAAAATAAAAATAAGTTTTTGTGTGTGTGTGGTTGGTTGTGTGCATTAGCCACAACTGAGTTGCACTATAATTGCTTGGTGACATGGCTGTAAGACTGCAGTGAGTATAAAGGACAGTCACATGACAGGAGAGCAGGATCCACATACCAGTCTTGTAGCTGCCGGCAGTAGTCATGATGACGATGCAAGGCCGTCAACGTCATCTATGAAGGCCGATGCACCAGGGCTTAAGTCAGGCCATGTAAAAAAATCTATATTGCAGTAAATAGAGGTTTTTGGCATAATCTTGGCCAAGGTTATGGGCCTATCCACCACATCCGGTAACCTCTGTAGGGTAGGTCCCTAACATACTAGGGTTCAAATTCAGAGTGCAGGACACCCCCAAACTATCCCAGCCAAGCCACCCCAAGGTGGACCTACCCTACAGAGGCTAGCTGGATGTGGTGGGTAGGCCCATATCCTTGGCCAAGATTATGCCAAAAACCTCTATTTACTGCAAAATTTATTTATTTATATATAATCAGTTAATTTGGAGTTGTGCACTTGTATTTGTTCAGTTTGTGTACATATCAATGGTCTCCACAGGTAGCACCTCTAATTATATATATATATATATATATATATATATATTAATTATTATGTTCAGGGTGTGCAGTCTGAGACCCATTTTCTCTGTAATCCAATCAGTGCATTGCTTTGCACACCTGAAAGCTTGATACACTTTCTACTCAGACTAGCACCCCTACCACATTGGTTTAGAGCAAGGAGTCTGGCATTGTAATATGCACACCAGTCAGAGGCACAATATAGGTAAGTCCTGCAAATATTTAGACTGTGTAAATCAGCTTTGGTTCATTTTTGGGGCGTGGGTCCCCCTGGATTGCTTTGGTTGATCTGCTTCAGGGCACCGCATTATAACACATTTTCCTTTATAACACATTTTAATGCTTCACTGTCTGTTTTTTATATATGTATTTCACTTTTTTATTTTTATTCTTTATATGCGGCTGCTCTTAACTATTTCCTTTACACTTCACTTTTCTTATTAGAGCGGTACCTTGGGGTGGCTTAGCTGGGCTAGTTTGGGGGTGTCCTGCACTCTGGATTTGAACCCTAGTATCTTAGGGAACTACCCTACAGAGGTTACCCAGATGTGGTGGGTAGGCCCATAACCTTGGCCAAGATTATGCCTAAAACCTCTATTTACTGCAAAAATGTATTTATTTATATATAATCAGTTAATTTGGAGTTGTGCACCTGCATTTCTATTTTTTGTGTATATATATCAATGGTCTCCACAGGTAGCAGTCTGAGACCCATTTTCCATGTAAAGAAATCAACTTTTACCCTGATAAATAAAAAAAAGCTAAAGCTAAGTTAGCTTTAGAGAAACAAAATTGGCAATATGCCATTCACTACATGAAGTGGCAAAGAAAGGATAAGGCATTGGCCTTTATTTTTGACTGATGGTTCTAGTGATGATTTCAGCCCCTCTGCTTGTAGGAGAGGTACAAAAAAAAATTGTTAAGATGAGTAAGACACCGGAACCAACTGTGTGCTCGGGAAAATCACAAATCCCCGAAAAGAGTCCAAGTGTGTCCATGTTTGCCATGTGTGAGCCTGACCTTTCTAATACCGTACTTGAAGAGGATCCTCCATCCACCATTTGTGTACCTTCTTCAAATGTGGGGACAAGCAGCACAAGTCAACATGTTGACGTAGAAATCAAGGATGCTGCTGTGGAATTGCACGAGGAGGATGTGGAGGATATTTATCTAGTTGGCGATAACAGCAAGGATGATGAGGATGTTGATGATGATGAGGATGTTCATGCCGAGGATGTTTGTGTAAAAAAACCTGTAAATAAGTTGTTGCCCATGGCGGTAAAAATCCCATTGTTGGCATGCCTGGGCAAAGGACCAAAAAAATCCACATCTCATGTGTGGAATCATTTCCACCCAAATCCAGACAACCTTTACCAAGCCATTTGTAACCTTAACCATCTTGGAACCTCCTCCCTGTTACGTCACTTGCAGCGCATTCATCAAATTGGAAAGGATATAGAAACTTTGGGGAAAAACAACAAACAACAATCAGTCGAGCGTCACCCAGCTGCTCCCTTCTATCTGGATTCAAGCGTTTGCAATATCCACCACCAACACCTGCATCATCATCAACATCCTCATTTGTGATCGGAAGTAGTCCTGCATCCAATATCATAAGGACTGACTCATCTCCTATCCGTTGATCCTCAGATGGATCATTGAGTGTTACGCCTGCTTATAGCTGTTGCTATAAGTGGATCTTCATCCCAGAAGGGGATCAGGAAGAAGACTACTTTTAGTAGTTTAAGAAGTTCAACAAAACAATTGACTGTCACACAGTCCTTTGCATTGGCGAACAAGTATGACAACAAACACCTAGCTGCACAGTGGATTACTGTTGCCATAACAGCTATGCTGGTATTAGATGTGTGTTCAGTATCCACCACTAATGCAGTGGGTTTTACCCAGTTAATGGAGGTCCTGTGTCCCCACTACATGTTCCTTCTAAATTCCACTTCTCTAGAATAGCAATTCCCAATCTGTACAAGGGGATTAAAAAAAACTCTTATTAATGTCCTCCAAATTGCCATTGTGTCCACTATCCACTTAACCACAGATATGTGGACAAGTGGGAAAGGGCAAACAAAAGATTGCATGACTGTGACAGCACACTGGGAAGGTGTATTGCCTCCAATTGTGCAAACAGCAGCAGCAGCATCATCTAACAAATGCCAGCTCATTCAGAGGCAGGCTACTCTGTGCATCATCGGTTTCACTAAGAGTCATACTGCTGTGAACCTCTTAGAAAAGCGCAGGGAAATAATTGGAAAATGGCTTACTCCACTTGGACTCTCCTTGGGATTTGTGATTTCTGACAATGCCACCAATATTGTGCGAGCATTACATGTGGGCGAATTCGATCACATCCCATGTTTTGCTCACACAATTAATCTGGTGGTGCAACATTTTTTTTAAAATGACAGGGGAGTGCAGGAGATACTCTCGGTGGCCTGAAAGATTTCTGGACATTTTTGACATTTAGCAACTGCATGTTGGAGATGGCAGAACCAGCAAGAACTGTTAAATTTGCCCTGCCATCAGCTGAAGCAGGAGGTAGAAACTAGGTGGAATTCTACCCTCTATATGCTTCTGCAGATGGAGGAGCAGCAAAAAGCCATCCAAGCCTACACTACGGCCTATGACATAGGGAGAGGAGCTGGAATGCACCTTAGTCAAGTGCAGTGGAGAATAAGTTCCATATTGTGCAAGGTTCTCAAACCCTTTGAACTTGCCACATGTGCAGTTAGTTCAGATACTGCCAGCTTGAGTCAATCATTCCCCTCATCAGACTTTTGCAAAAGCAGCTGGAGAAACTGAAGGAGGAGTTGAAATGGAGTGATTCCACTCAGCATGTCAGACTTGTTGATCAAGCCCTTCATTCGCTTCACCAGGATCCAAGGGTCGTCAATCTCTTGAAATCAGATCACTATATTTTGCCGACCATACTTGATCCTAGGTTTAAGTCATACTTTGTGTCTTTTTTTCTAACGGACATAAATCTGAAAAGCTGCAAAAATTGTCAGCTCAAGTGGCATGTGACATGACATCATCTCCTCCTTCAGTTTCTGCAGCTGCCAGGAAAAAGCTACATTTTCCTAACAGACCCACTGCTGGTGGTGATGCTGATCAGTCAGCAAAAATTAATGACATCTGGCTGGGCCTGAAAGAACTGTCTGGAATGAGTGACATGTCTACTGTGACTTTTGTCTGACACGATCACCATTCAGAGAATGTTGGATTATTATTTTAAGGATAGAATCCAAATAGGCATGTCAGATAGTCCGTTTCACTACAGGCAGGAAAAAGAGGCAATTTGGAGTACCTTACACAAACTGGCTGTGCTGTACTTAAGTTGCCCACCCTCCAGTGTGTACTCTGAAAGAGTTTTCAGCGCAGCTGGGAACCTTGTCAGTGATTGGCATAGGAGATTACTTCCCCAGAATCTGGAAAAGATGATTTTCATCAAAATGAATTACTTTACCATCAATTAAGTCAAAAAATGCAGAAGCGTCTGTAATGGGACTAATTAATATTGTGTGAAGAAGAGGATGTACACACTGATGGGGATGACGATGACGACATCTGATGTAACTTGTAAAGTCAGTTTGTGTATGGGATCAATGCCACCAATTCCCACTGCGTTTTGTCAGCTTGCTTGTGGGGGGTCCAAACAAACCAATCATTTAATCCACAAGCGTCAGGCCCTGTTGCTGAAGTGATTGGTTTGTTAAACTGTGAATGTCCTGTTTCATATATAGAACATAAGGGTGGGTTGAAGGACCCAAGGACAATTCCATCTTGCACCTTTTTCCTTTCCATTATGTGCTGTTTGGGGCATTGCTGCATGACAATTTGAAAGTTATTATAGTTTGTGAATGTCCAGAAATTGGAATGGCCACAGACAGCATCTCCTGCATGCCCCTTACATTTTTTTTAAAGAAAATTATGTACCAACTGCTGCTTGTGTCAACCCAGTGGCACAAGTCGCACAACAATGACATTCAGCCAAGAGTTCTTCTGAGCCCTCTAGGCTGCTTCACCGCCTCCTGCTTTATGGCCCAAAGGCCAGCTGTCATCACTCCTCATCAGCCCTCAAGGCTATAATGGCCGCAACTTGCCAAGAGTTCCAGCCCTCAAGGCTGTTGTAGGACTGGTTCTCCTAATCATAGCTCTGTATTCCACTACTACTCAGCCAGGGGCTGCACCAATTATCAATTTCTTCAGCCAGGGGCTGCACCAATTATCAATTCTTCCGCCGGTGGCTGCACCAATTATTAATTCTTCAGCCAGGGGCTGCACCAGTTATCAATTTCTTCAGCCAGGGGCTGCACCAATTATCAATTCTTCAGCCGGGGCTGCACCAATTATCAATTCTTCAGACAGGGACTGCACCAATTATCTATTCTTCAGCCAGGGGCTGCACTAATGATCAATTCTTCAGCCAGGGGCTGCACCAATTATCAATTCTTCAGCCAGGGGCTGCACCAATTATCAATTCTTCAGCCAGGGGCTGCACCAATTATCAATCCAGATCCAAAACCAGGGGAGATCCTGATCCAAAACCAAAACATGGGGTCAGTGCACATCTCTACTCCAAATATGTTGTAGCTCCTCAAAGAAAATCTCCAAATTTTAACAAGCCAAACCATTAAGAAAGAACAATAATAGTTTGCTTTTCCTCTAGCTCAAAATTCTAAAACTATTTTCCCTCTTGGTAAAAGAGGACCCCTCAGAGTTACGTAACACTGCTTTAATCAGTGCCGTGAACTATTCTTGGAATACTGAAACTCTATATAGAGCCAACACAATAGGAAACCTGTCTTCTCATGCTGCTCACTCTATGCATAGTTACACAAGCTGGGATACAGAGCAGACATAGATGCCTCGGTGAACCTGTTATTCTAAGGATGGCGCTGGGTATAGGGCTGACACTTCTTGTAACTACTGGAGTAACTCTACTGCTTTATGTATTTATATGGTGGAAAAAGATCAGACAGAAAAACCTGCCTCCCGGACCTAAGCCGTTGCCCCTACTGGGGAATATGCTGCAGGTGAACCCAACAGAGTTGCATAAAGATCTGGTTAAGGTAAGATGGAAATTGATTTGTAACAAGATTTACTATACATGGTGATTAGATTTATGTAGTGGTGTATAATATTGTACAAGAATGTGTTTCTACAAAAGAGATTCAAGGAGAGAAAAAAAAAGTATAAAGTGCATCCGGAAAGTAATCACAGCACTTCACTTTTTCCACATTTTGCTGTGTTACAGCCTTATTCCAAAATGGAATAAATTAATTTTTGTCCTCAAAATTCTAAACACAATATCCCATAATGACAACGTGTAAAAAGTTTTTTTGAGATTTTTGCAAATTTCATTTACTAAAAACTAAGAAATCACATGTACATAAGTATTCACAGCCTTTGCTCAATACTTTGTTGATTCACCTTTGGCAGCAATTACAGCTTCAAGTCTTTTTGAATGTGATGCCACAAGCTTGGCACACCTATCTTTGGGCAGTTTCGCCCATTCCTCTTTGCAGCACCTCTCAAGCTCCATCAGGTTGGATGGGAAGCGTCAGTGTACAGCCATTTTCAGATCTCTCCAGAAATGTTCAATCAGATTCAGGTTTCGGCTCTGGCTGGGCCACTCAAGGACATTCACAGAGTTGTCCTGCAGGCACTCCTTTGATATCTTGGCTGTGTGCTTAGGGTCGTTGTCCTGTTAGAAGATGAACCGGTACCTCAGTCTGAGGTCAAGAACACTCTGGAGCAGGTTTTCATCCAGGATTTCTCTGTACATTGCTGCATTCATCTTTCCCTCTATCCTGACTAGTCTCCCAGTTCCTGCCACTGAAAAACATCCCCACAGCATGATGCTGCCTCCGCCATGCTTCACTGTAGGGATGGTATTGGCCTGGTGATGAGCGGTGCCTGGTTTGCTCCAAACATAATGCCTGGCATTCACGCCAAAAAGTTCAATCTTTGTCTCATCAGACCAGAGAATTTTGTTTCTCATGGTCTGAGAGTCCTTCAGGTGCATTTTGGCAAACTCCAGGCAGGCTACCATGTGCTTTTTACTAAGGAGTGTCTTCCATCTAGCCACTCTACAATACAGGCCTGATTGGTGGATTGCTGCAGAAATGGTTGTCCTTCTGCAAGGTTCTCCTCTCTCCACAGAGGAATGCTGTGACAGAGTGACCATCAGGTTCTTGGATATCTCCCTGACTAGGGCCCTTTTCCAACAATCGCTCAGTTTAGATGGCTGGCCAACTCTAGGAAGAGCCCTGGTGGTTCTGAACTTCTTCCATTTATGGATGATGGAGGCCACTGTGCTCATTGGGACCTTCAAAGCAGCAGATATTTTTCAGTACCTTTCACCAGATTTGTGCTTTGAGAAAATCCTGTCTCGGAGGTCTACAGACAATTCCTTGGACTTCATGCTTGGTTTGTGCTCTGACATGCACTGTCAAGTGTGGGACCTTATATAGACAGGTGTATGCCTTTCAAAATCATGTCCAAACAACTGAATTTACCACAGGCAGACTCCAATTAAGCGTAGGAACATCTCAAGGATGATCAGTGGAAACAGGATGCACCTGAGCTTCATGGCAAAGACTGTGAATACTTATGTACATGTGATTTCTTATTTATTTAATTAAATTAGCAAAAATCTAAAAAAAACTTTACACGTTGTCATTTTGGGGTATTGTGTGTAGAATTTTGAGGTCAAAAATTAATTTATTCCATTATGGAATAAGGCTGTAACATAACAAAATGTGGAAAAAGTGAAGCGCTGTGAATACTTTCCGGATGCACTGTATAGAGAAATGATGCATTCAAGTTAGGAGCAGACAACTAAGATCAAAAAGTTATTTTTATTAATTTCATTAAAATATATGCAATGGCCTATTATGTGCAAAACAAGGCAAAATTAAAATATAAATATTATTAATTAAAACTTCTGTACTGTATATCTACTGAAGTGACTAGAAATTTAGTTATGTGTAATACATAGAAACCAATGTAGATTTGGTTTGAAAATAAATTAAGAGTTTATTCTGGTTTCTGTGGAACCCATGCAAAACTTTGGGCCCGATTTAGACCCATTCGCTAGGCTGCGTTCGTACGCAGCCGTATGCAACCAAAGTATGCAAATCTTGCAATTGTATGGCAAGACATTAGTGCACCCACTATGTCTTAACGTGCGATCGCAGTATGAAGTTATACGCTCACTAGCCTGGACATAAGATGCCTACTTTCCCTTACCAACATACGTCCTCTCCAGGAAGTGTATTAAACCATTGGTACCATCGGCTGACATCGAACACATATGCAGTGCTTGTGGTTGACCATAACCTACCGCAATCACTGCGAGTGCTGCATGTGTGTTACACAGCTATGTGACGTGTAATTATGCTCGCCCCTGAAATGGTGTAAAAACGCACAGACACGCCTGCGTTTGCACAACTACACTCCCGTTTCCATCGACCTCCCCCTGTCACCACCCACAAACGGCTCTTCCTGTCACTCAGGCTTGCAGTGTGCCTGTGTGCAGTGAACGAGTGCTTCCCAAACGCAGTGACTGGTTCGCGTACGTGCACTGCATCTTTTAAGCATGTGCAGTTTGTGAAAATCAGCCAGCTGCGTGCAAACACAGCCTAGCAAATGGGTCTGAATCGAGCCCTTTGTACATGCAGAAATAATTCTCAGGGTATTCAGAGCTGTACTAGAAATGTTCCAACACTGGGATAGCTGAAAGATAAAAATCTGAGCTTTGGCCCCACGCACACACAACCTGTTTAGTAGATATTGGACACACTCCAGTTCCTGCAGGAGTTCTGTACTCTGTTGTCAGTTTATGTTATTCCAGATTTAGCATAACTTTTAACAAGCATAGGTTGGAGCTTCTATTGTTGCAAAAAGAGAGGGGAAAAAACAATACTATAGATGTATCAAGCCTTGGAGAGAGATAAAGTGGGGAATTTGCCCAAATAAACCAATCAGCTTCTGTCACTTATCTAGCACAGTCTATAGTATGACAGGAGTGGATTGGTTGCTTTGGGCAAATACTCCACTTTATCTCTCTCCAAGGTTTAATACATCTCCCCTTATGTCAGTACATACAGCTGTCTGTAATCCATACTTGCCGACATTTCGGCAGGGGAATCTGGGAGGGGGCTGGCAGGTCCGTCCAGCAGGAAGGACGGGGGCGGGTCAAATGGGTGGAGCGGGGGCATGCCGATGCAATTGCGTCATAGTGGCCCCGACCCCCGCTTTATAATGCCAATATTACTGGCATTATAAGGCAGGGGGCGGGGCTACGATGACACGATTCAGCGCGAGTCGCGTCATCACACCCCTGCACCGCCCACTTTTGCGGCTGGCGCGGGGGTTAGTGGGGTGCCGGCATCCATTCCAGGGGACTTGCCTAGTCTTGCGGGGTGTCGGGAGCGGCACCTGATTTTCGGGAGGCTCCCAACAGTCCCAGAAGAGTAGGTAAGTATGCTGTAATCTCCAGATAAATGACTTAAAATCACTGTATATGATGGGGAGGATGGTAATGATCATAGGAGAACATTATTTTTCAGTGACAGTATGTACTAGAGATGTGTGGTCCAGATTCCACAGAAACAGAACACACATGAACTAAGGGGCTCAGAGTGAAATTGAGCCGGGGCTCAGGTCTTCCAATCATGTTCAGATCTCAAAACAAGGCAAACTGTCATCTTCCTAGCATCAGATCTCACATGTTTTGGATTGCATATTAAAATCCCTCCCTCGTGATCGGGTGCTACAGTATATCACACTGGAGTCCGGAGGAAGAGGGTGTGGATATAAGGGCACTTTGTAAAAAAAAACAATTATGAGCATTGTTAAAGCCAGGGCACTATGGGCCTGATTCAGACCCGGTCACAAGCGATGAGCGCTCGCAACCGGGTTGATGGTGGCCCAGAGTGCATGCGCATGATGGAGCCGGCTCCGTCGTGCGCATGCGCAAGACCCAGATAGCGACGGGCAATCCATCGCTTTGTGTTTCACACCAAATGGGGCATGCTGTCGATGTTGAGTGACAGCATGCCCCCTTTGGTGGGCGGGTTGGGGGGTTGGCTGCCCAGACGGAGGTGTTCCCATGGGAACAGCTACCATTTGGGGGCGGCCCCACTGACATCACAAGTGATGTCAGTGGGAGAGCATTCAGCTCTGTTTGAGCCGAAAGCTCTATGGGGCTTGCGGGCACGAGACCCTACCACAAGGGTCTCATCGCAAGCCCGATGGTCACAATGGTCTTGACCATTGCGACCATCATCTTGGCCACTCGCATTAGCTGTTGGTGGAAACCCACAGCAATGCGAGCAGCCAGGAGGCCGCTCCATTAAAAAAGAAGACGCCCTGATTCAGGGCGAGCGCTCTGTCAGAGCGCCCGGCTCTGAATCAGGGCCTATGTACAGTGGGCAGGCTGCAATACTCTGAGAGGCAGAAAAAAACACACCCTAGGAGTGGAATGTAGCACTGCATTGTTTGTTTGTTTTTTTAGTAAAAAAGGCCTACTGGGGCATTTTTTTTCTAAACAAAAAAAAAATAGGAGCACTATATTAAAGGGCACTGCAGATACACTGTGTGATTCTGCAGCACTAAGAGGCATAATAAATGCCATAGGAGTGGTACTGCAGCACTGTGTTACTTAAAAAGCCTTTTGGGTCACTTTTTTATGTCATTACTATTAGGATGCCAGCCTTATACTAGGAGTGCTGTGAAGCAGCTTATTGTCTGTACAGGCACTGTTAAAACATTTTAATATGAAAGTTGTGTGTTAAAATAAATAATGTCATTATTAGGGTGCACCTCAGTCTATACTAGGGGCACAGTGAAGTGGTTTGTTGTGTGTTTAGGGCCCCCATGCTCTGTTAACATTTTTTACAATAAAACTTGTGTGTTAAAAAATCTACAGAGGTGCTGTGAGTTGATATGGATCAGTTGATAAAAGAGTTGGAGCAGTAACCCAGTACTAGTGCTGCGGCTGCTACCAACATCTGCTAAAGGTAGTCCAGAATAAGCAAAGTTTGAGAAATGCCACCTGAAATAATAATTCACACTGTTAAAGAAAACATAACCTCTAATAATTGAAGATTGATTGTTGAATCAGATGTGCTTCATTTTAGGTGGGATTCGGGGATCTGTGTTGGGATTGTGGGGGTGGGGGGGAGGGTTGGTAGGGATGGTGGTGGTGCTGCAGCGTATGTGTAGGGATACCTGATCCTACTTTCAATTACGTGATGGAGGGTTGTGTTACACACACACCTTGGTGGTGTGCATGGGGATGAGGAGGGGGGATGGGGTGGGGAAGTGGGGGTGGTCAGTATGTGTGGTATCAGGTGTGTGTTGGTGAGATGTAAAGAACATACATAAGGCTGGATTAGTGAGTGGAATGGTAGATATTTTATTTGTGTGATTGATTCGTGTTAGTTGTTGCTGACACAAAGTCCCTTCCTTCGTGTGGAGTCACAGTGCTCCTCGGGAATTCGTAGTCTCTAGGTAGTTCATGGGTTTGTGGGTAGTTCATAGTGCTGCCTGGTTGGTGTGAGAAGGAGGTGGGGTGAGCAGGTGCAATCCACAGTTGGGGTAGGTGGACCCTTTGAGGGGGCTCCTTGTGCATGCAGTCCTGACTACTGCATGTTCCCCTGCTGGACCTATGGTCTACAGTCTTGGGAACTGGGATGCCCTGGATGTGTTGAATCGGGGGTGTTTTCAGTTGCAGTGTCCCGCACTGGTGGGGAGAGGCATTGCTTACCTACTGGTAGGTGCCCGGTGCCCTTCCACATGAAGGAAGGGACTTTGTGTCAGCAACCACTAACATGAATCAATCACATGAATAAAATATCTACCATTCCACTCTGAAATAATTCCACACAAAAGAAGTGGATTTTTTTTTATCTTTTCCTCTCCACATTTGCAGAGGATATGAAAATGGTAGAAGGAGACTCATTTCACAAATAGCATTCTTGAACACACTTAGACTTTTCTCATTGATTTGTAAAGTTTGTGAACAAACAGCTAGTTCTTCAGCCTTAGTTTTGACTTGGTGAACTGATTTGCCTGTGTTAAAGGTGACACGAGTAGAGGCCCATGCTTCTGCAATAGGCATTCCAGTGCATCCCTCACCAACACACATCTGATACCACGCATAATGACCACCCCCACTTCTCCCCCCATCTCCCCCCCTCATCCCCACACACACCACCAAGGAGTGCGCGTAACCCAACCCTCCATAACCTCTAATAAGAAAGGAAGCATTTACTGCCAAAAAGTGTAATATTGGCAACATTCCATACATCACATGCAGTGGCAAGAAAAGGCCCTAGGCCATGGCTTTTCTTTGCAAGTGGGGGTCTTGTTACCAATGTTTCATGCAATGGAATGCCTGTTGCAGAAGCAGGGGCTTCTACTTATGTCAGCTTTAAAACAGGCAAATCAGTTCACCAAATCAAAACTAAGGCTGAAGAACTAGCTGTTTGTTCACAAACTTTACAAATCAGTGAGAAAAGTCTAAGTGTGTTCACGAATGCTATTTGTGAAATGAGTCTCCTTCTACCATTTTCATACCCTCTGCAAATGTGGAGAGCAAAAGATTAAAAAAATCCACTTCTTTTGTGTGGAATTATTTCTAGTCAAATACTGACAACATTTGTGAAGCCATCTGTACGGTTTATGAAGCCAAAGTAGGTAAAGGAATGGCGTTAACCATCTAGGAATCTCCTCCCTGTTACATAATTTGCAGCGTGTTCTTGCAAAGTTTTTGGAAAAATCTGAAAAATCCTGTAAAAGCAGTCCAGCATCAGCTAACTTTCAGCTCTCAGCTAGATCACAGCACATATAATCTCCACCACCAACACCTTCTGTCACAATTCATAGAAGGATAATGGAAGCTAGCCCATATTTCAGGATTAGTGAGACAGAGTACTGAGGCACTGTGTCTAATGTGCTAGCAGTTTTCACCAGGGACCCCCACAAGGAGGTTTGTACTTAGCTGCATTAGACACGCAGGTTGCAACCCTCAGACTTGGTTTCCTAATACAGGTGCTGGTGTATTCTGGAATGGAGCACCATATGATGAATGCATACAGCTATGTTTTAGCACTGATTTTGTTGTTTTAATTTTTATGACACCTTTTTTAGACTCTGGGTGGGAAGGTCTTACATTTGTCTTGTGAGGCAGAAGATGCCTGACTGCAGTTGCAGAACTACCACTCACAAATAGAGGACAAGGCCTGAGGCTTTCCTTGCCACTGTGGTGTATGGCATGTTGGCAATTTTATGTTTTTCTGCAGGAAACTTTCCATTTATTAGAGGTGATATTTTTCTCAGCAATGTAAAATATTATTTTTATTTCAGCTGCCCTGACTTATGCCCTTTAGCACTAACTTTACTGGATGAAGGACTAGTATTGTTATGACTGGTGGCATCAGCTGCAGCATTAGTACTTTGTTGTTTCTCCTTCTCTTCCATTGACTGATTGTGAGGCAATGGTAGGTTGCATCACCATACTGTGACATCTTGGAAATGCTCAGAACTGTATCAGTTGCAATATGACATCTTGTAAATCAATACAATGGCTAGGCTGCTTATGGCTAGGCAACATGGATTATCGGAGTTTGAACGGCCATTATAGAGGGTGCCAGATAGATGGGACAATCTTCTTCAATCTATGTTATTACTTGTGTACCAGAAATACATAATGGAAGGCATTATCACCCACTGTGAACAGTGCAGTTGCCAACCAAGGGATGATCATGACCAGTGGTGCCTGCACAGAATTGTCTGTGGTAACAGACAAGAAACATTGGCTAAACACAAATCCACATTCAATGCAGGATGTACCCAACACATACCCAGAAGGTCAGTGCAGCAAAAATGGAAGCAAAAGATCCACCAGAGTACAACTGTTAACACTATAACACAGGCACTACACCTGGGTTTGTGACATTGCTAATTGGTCCCTAAACAACTGGCAACAAGTGGCATGTTCTGATGAGTCATGGTAGCAGTTGTTTCAGGTTGATGATAGGATTCAGTTGTGGCACAGAACCTATGATGCCACAGTTCCCAGTTGTCAACAAGGTACCATGCTGGCTGATGGTGGTTCCATAATAGTGTGGGGTGTGTTCACATGGCATGAGTTGGTCCTGCTGGTCCACCTGAATACATTGCATTGCTTGATGACCATTTGCCGCCTTCAAGTACCACCACAATGATAGATTATGGCAATCAACACATCAAGGAAATTAACCTTTTCCTTATCGATTTTATTTCTGAATTTTACAAGGCTGCTAGTCTGATTATGCATCTCTATTAAGTTACTGAACTGGAATGCTGACTCTGTCCACAGTATTCACAGGTTTTATATGTATCTATTATATGCTAAGAGGTTTTTGGCAATTTCTTGGTTTGAAAAGAAGAAGTCTTACTCAATCATAATCATTTATGGATTGGCACATAATGGGGCCACATCGAGATGTCTGTAAATAATATCCTCCATCACAGCAAAAATAATTATGTGCAATAACTAATTCAAGAAGATTCATAAACAGATCTAAATCAAATAGTGCTGATTATTAGCAACAAGCATTTGCATGGCAGCTAAGTCTGATTCATGGGGTATACCTGTAAACAGATTTCAAGTGTTAACTGAACACAGTAAGCAGTTAGCTAGAACAGTTTGTAGATAACGTAAATTTATCAAAAGGTTATTGGTAGCCTTTAAATACATTGGTCTAGTTTGAACACATATATAACTGTATTAATAATGGCACAACCACTAACACACATGCAAATACTTAAACATAAAAAGACTGATAAAAAAGCATTGTAGTGTATGTAATATTTCATGTCTAATACATGTTTTACTATTATATATAAGGATTATAATAGAAGATCAATTGTTAATGAAAATATATCATATTTTAAATGAAGTTGCATCTTCATTTTATTTAACTATGATTATTTATTTGCAGTAGTCTAAGTATATATAGAAAAATGGAAACCACATTTTGTCTAAGTTGTTATTGATTATAAATATTCACTAGCTATTTGGTCCACTATTATATAATTATAACCCCTTCAGTGTTATATCAGAGATATGTAAGTACTTATCATATATATATATATAAATATATATATATATATATATATATATCCTTCAACCTCCATGTGTTGTGTTTTCTGCAGCTTAGTGAAAAGTATGGTCCTGTATACCTGTTTCATGTAGCTAATCTTCAAGGAGTCATGTTAGTTGGATATGAGACTGTAAAAGAGGCCCTGGTTGATTATGGAGACACATTCAATGACAGAGGGGAGCTTGAAGTGATCATTCAATTGTTTAAAGGTTACGGTAAGTATGAAAATGTGGATTACATATCTCTGTTTAATCTCTGTGTTGTAATATATTGTGATATCTGAGATTTCAGTGAAAAAAAGTCCTACACAGACTATTTTAATTCAAGATCAACTGACACTGTAATATGATACTGATAAACCTAATGTTAACCAATTCTGTGATGTATATGTAATTATATGCTACAAATTCTAGTAACATATTTTTTTTGTGAAGTGATAGTTAAATGATTTTCTTCAAAAGGTACAGGGACTGGACTGCTGAGGACTGGAGTAAAGTTATTTTCTCTGATGAATCCTCTTTCAGATTGTTTGGGGCATCTGGAAAAACACTTGCCAGGAGAAGGAAAGGTAAACTACCATCAGTCCTGTGTCATGCCAACAGTAAACCATCCTGAGACCATTCATGTGTGGGGTTGCTTCTCAGCCAAGGGAGTAGGCTCATTCACAATTTTTCCTAAGAACACAGCCATGAATAAAGAATGGTACCGAATCTTCCTCCAAGAGTAACTTCTCCCAACCATCCAAGAACAGTTTGGTGATGAACAATGCCTTTTCCAGCATGACGGAGCACTTTGCCATAAAGAGCAGCACAGATGGTGTAATAGTTAGCATTGCTGCCTCACAGCACTGAGGTCATGGGTTCGATTCCCACCACGACCCTACATGTGTGGAGTTTGTATATTCTCCCTATGTTTGCATGGGTTTCCTCCGGGTACTCCAGTTTCATCCCACACTCCAAAAATATACTGGTAGGTTAATTGGGTCCCAACACAAATTAACCCTAATGTGTATGTGTGTGGGCATGTGATAGGGAACATAGATTGTAAGCTCCACTGGGGCAGGGACTGATGTGAATGGACAAATATTCTCTGTAAATCACTGCAGAATATGTGTAAATAACTGGTAATAAATGATAAATAAATAATAAATAAATAATTAAGTGGCACAGGGAACAAAACATCAACATTTTGGGTTCTTGGCCAAGAAACTCCCCAGACCTTAATCCCATTGAGAACTTGTGGTCAATACTCAAGAGGTGGGTGGACAAACAAAAACCCATACATTCTGACAAACTCCAAGCATTGATTAGGCAAGAATGGGTGGCCATCAGTCAGTATGTGGCCCAGAAGTTGATTGACAGCATGCCAGGGTGAATTGCAGAGGTCTTGAAAAAGAAGGGTCAACACTAAAATTATTGACTCTTTATAAAATCCTTTAACGCTTATGAAATGCTAATAATTTTTCTTCAGCATACCATAGTATCATATGACAAAAAGGTCTAAAAACATTGAAACAGCAAACTTTGTGAAAACCAATACTTGTGTCAGTCTCAAAAGAATGAATTTGGTGTGTGGGTGCTATGGTGTATCTGAGAGATTGAGCATTGCATGGTATATGGATTACAGTGCTGTACATAACTAATACTAATATTAAGGGGAATAAACACCATATAAGGGGTGATACATATCTACCATGTTTTGAGTACCTCTGGCCTCCATCTCATTCTGCCTCCTATACTCACCATACGTCCCTCTTCCTTACTGCACTTATATTTATACCCCTACCTGGGCTTTTCTCATGGTATGCTTTAAAGTGACATAACCTGTGTGTATTCTCTTTGTTCTGTACATAAAAGTATGCATACAGTATGTCCAGAGCCGGATTGGGGCCATAGACAGGATACCAGTTTGGGGCCCCACTCCCACAAACTACCCTCATATCCTCTCCATCACAGCCCCTCTCAATCCCCCTCATTACAGTCACCTCCATCACAGCTCCTCTTATCCCCTCTTCACAGTGGACCTTTATCCTAGCTCACTCATTCCCCCTCACATGGAGCTACTCACAGCCCAGCACCCCTCATCACAGCCCCTCACAGCACCCCTCACCACAGCCCCCCTCACTCCCCTTACCACAGCCCCCATAATCTCCTCATCACAGCCCCTCCATCACAGCCCTCCATCACATCTCAGTCCCCCTCCATCACAGCTTCTCCTCATAGTCCCTACAGCACAGCACAGCCCCTTGCCATAGCCCCCTCCATCACAGCCCCTCCTCATAGCCCCCTCCATCACAGCCTCTCCTCATAGCATGCTCCATCACAGCCCTTCCTCATAGCCCCCTCCATCACAGCCTCTCCTCATAGCATCCTCCATCACAGTCCCTCCTCATAGCCCCCTCCATCACAGCCTCTCCTCATATCCCCCTCCATCACAGCCCCTCCTCATAGCCCCCTCCATAACAGCCTCTACTCATAGCTCTCTCCATCACAGCCCACCACTTAGAATTACCTGGTCCTGGTGGCTCCAACAGTGACAGCAGAAGACTGGCGGTGGGAGACAGGTCTCGCAGCAACGTTGGCGGGAACCCTCCTGAGCACTGCAGCGTGCCTGCACAGACAGCTGTATCACAGTGATACTGTCTGCCCGGAGGCTCTCTGGGAATGGAGGCGGGACCACGTGATGTCATGACATCACATGGTACTCGTGCAGTGCTCCTCTGGGAGCGCTGTGATCATGTAATTTCTTCGGGCAAAGGTGTCCGTCCATGGACCCCCCGGGCCCTAAGCGAATGCCTAGGATGCCTTGCGGGAAATCCAGCCCTGCATATGTCACTTCCTTCAAAGGAATACCCTTATTCCATTTTATTGAGACACAACCTTGTTAAATAACCAAATTAGTATTCAATCCACTGTAACCTAGATTCCTAATTTAGGCCAAGACTTCATGATAGCCTTCACTTCTTTCACTATTTGGGCTTCTACAAATGACTTGATCAAAGTGAACATCTTGTAGACAACACGTGGATTTATTATCTGACCCTTAAAATAAATCAAAGGAAAACAAGTTATGATTAAGATACAATAAATAACTATTCTCACTTGAGTTCCTAATCTCAATATCTAGTATAAGCAAAGACAACCTGTTTCTCCAAAGATACATTATGACTTAGGGCCTGATTTACTACCAATCGCAATTGCAATAGCTATTACGCATGCAGTTCAAATGTGATAGTATGCTAAATCATCACGATAGCTATGCTGCCGCAAACTATACATGGACGCCCACTTTAACTTACACACATCCATAATGTTTAGCAAGACTGGGAAACCATCGGTACAATCGAATACCATCGCAGCCTCACGCACACTTGCAAATGCTCTGACCTTAGTCAGGAATTGCTAACTTCAGCGCACGCTATGAGGCCTCAGGCTGCGTAGTGCGCAGTATGATGCATGTGCAGTACTCCACAATCTGCTGCAAGTTTATGGGCAGATAACAGACTATCCGTACACACTTCCTGATGGACAGATATATCTGTAATTTGCTGTACGGGTACCCATAGGCCAGTGTGTACCAGCAATATGTACCAGACATATTGCTGGTACACACTGGCCTATGGGTACCCGATATATTGGCCGATCAATTGATCGGCCAATATATCTGTCAGTGTGTACCCAGACTGCCAGTCAAACACAAAAATACATCTATATACATACAAACTGGCCTATTTAATATCAATTAATTTAACTTTTCCAATGAATGAACTTGTGTGGCCAATTTATACAACTATGAATGTTGGTATCTAGTTTTCAGTCTATATGTGCCAATAATCTAAAAATGGTGAATTATGAAATATAGAGTACAGGGAGGGGCTCTAGACTGCACACCCTAATAGTAATGAAAGGTGCTATCATGCTGGATTTTAAAGTGATATACACAGAAAAAGGAGTTGCAGATGCACTATGTAATCATTACTGTTCACTATTAAATGTATTTTGAAATTACATATAATATCAGAGGTAGTTAGCATATCAGTGGCCAATGAAATGGGCCTGCCCACCATCGTCAAGGTCCCTTCATTGGGCAGGTCCCTAACACTCTGGGGTTCACATCTGGGACACAGGGCACCTCAGAAGACAGCCCAGACAAAAAGAGTGACAGTGAAGTGTTATAAAGTATCAGGTGTGTAAAAGTAGCTAATAAGTGTTAAAAATAGTAATAAAGGTAAAGAATATATGTGAAAAAGTACATGAATAAAAAACAAACATGAAAAGTGATATACAAAGTGACTATGTGTATTAAGTGGTGATGCCCTGAAGAGGTCCAGCCAGAACAGCTCATGGGGCCCAACGCACAAACGCTCTCCCCAAATAAACTGGGCTGTCTTTTGGGGTGCACTGCATCCCGAAGAGGGGACCTTGACAATGGTGGGCAAGCCTGTATCATTAGCTACTGATATGCTAACTACCTCTGATATTATATTTAATTTCAAAATACATTTAAATGTGAACGGTAATGATCGCATAGTGCATCTGCAACTCCTTTTTCTGAATTATGAAATATTCTCTAACATTTTTTTTAGTCACTGTTATGTTTTCTAACATAAATAAATTTGTTTTAACAGATCTAATTGTCTGATGGAGAATCTAATCAGCCTTTGTCAGCTGAGTTTAAAAAGATACTCATTTGGTGTTAAACATTCACTCCTACTTTTTGAATTAATTATGAAAGACATTGTCAGGCAGTAAACCTGCCATCAACTTGATCTTTTACACATTTTAGCCTATATCAATTGTTTATTATCAGAATATACCTAGATTTATCCCAAGCATAGACAATTAAAATTTTATTTAACATTTTATTCTTGAAATTGTTGGTAACACATTAAATTATTTTCTGTAACATACTAAATATAACAGAAAATGATATTGGGGGCTGGTATTTATCAAAGCTTGGAGAGAGATAAAATTGTGAGACATAAAGTACAAACATGTCAGCTTCTAACTTACATTTTTTTCATCAATACATGTTTATTGAATATATTGCAAAATTTTCATAGGGGTACAGAAAAACAAAAGGTAAAGGGGGAACAACAGAAAAAATTGGTAACGGTACATCCATAGATATTAAACAAAAATTAAAACCATAGATATAAAAATAAACAGCAGAATAAATATCTGGGTCCACTTGTGGAAGCTCATTTAACCCAAAAGGAGAGGAGGGACTCTATGGGTTTGTAACATATAGGTGCCAGTGGTGCCATTTCACAATGGAGGATGAAGTGGCCATAGAATACTCAATGTCTTTTGTCTCTATTTCAAAATAGAATTGTGTTTTTGTCACAACCTTGGCAAATGGAGGAGGAGACTGGGATTTCCAGTGTTGGGCGAAAGTAGCCTTAGCAGATATGAGGATATGACTGAGAACATAACGGTCCAGATTAGGGACAGAAATAGGATACCAATGGAGAAGAGCGAGAGAGGGATCTAGGGTGAGGGTGAGACCTAAGACATCATGTATAAGAACAAAAACTTCTTCCCAAAAAGGGCGCAAAAGAGTACAATCCAAGAAAACATGGAAGGTAGAACCTTCAGAGTGGCAGAGACGTCAACAAAACTTCGAGACTGTAGGCCAAATTCTATGTGACCTAGAGGGTGTCACATATAATCTGTTTAAAAGTTTTACATACATTTAGATATGATTAATACATATAAGATAAAGCAAAAGAAGAAGGGTGAATAGTCTCCTATTGTTTGAGAGTAAACGTATGTTTGAAATCTATTTCCCACAAGAGTTGAGCTGGAGATTTGACCAACAAAGCTGTAGGAGATAACAGGAAGTACCAATAAGATATAGCACCACTGGAGGAGGGTTTAGATAATTGGCTCAATATTTGGCTCTGTGGCCTCTGGAGCACAGTGGGATCTGTATTCATCAGGGCATACCAATGTGTGAATTGGTGATGGTAAAACCAAGATGAGGGACCTAACTGATATTTAGCGCAAAGATCTGTATACATTAAAAAATAGGATGAAAAAAAAAAGTCTGTCAGGGACTCAATGCCCAGACTCATCCAGTCGGACATATTAAGACTAGGCAATGCTTTGTGTAATGCCCAGAGAGAAATAGTTCTAGTAGGAAGAGTAAAATCAAAATGAGTTGGGAGGTTAAGATCCCAAACTTATAAAGTATCAAGGACTGATTTAGGGAATAATGAAAGTTGTGGTCTAAGTTGTTGGTGCAGCCACAGGAGGTCAGGGAGGGAAAAGTGCCAAAGAAGAGCGTATTATAAGTCTACCCAGGGTTTGATAGAAGGGGGAAGAAACCAATCACATACTTGGGAAAGAAGGGCTGCTTCAGGATATCTGGTTAGATCAGGGAGATTAAGGCCTCCATGTGGTTTCAGAATGAACCATACAGCTATACGCCAGTCTGGGTGCTTTACGCTTCCACACATAAGAAAGCATCAAATGGCACATCTGATATAGTAATTTACGAGAAATAATATAGGGAATGGCATGAAATAAATACATCAATTTAGGTAATAACATCATCTTAAACGTCGCTATATGGCTTAAACCAGGAGATCTCGTGGTTCATCCAAGAACTAGCTAAAGAAGACAATTGGGCCAAAAATGGAACATAGTTTGCACTAAAACAGCGTTAATAGAAGAGTGGATAAAAATTCCCAAATAAGATAGAGAGGAATCCTTCCAAATAAAAGGAAAGCGTCCCTTTAAAGCTCGGAGAGACAAAGGCAGGATATTAAGGGGTAATGCTTCAGTTTTCATAGTATTTAATTATAGGAAGCTGCACTATAATTGTCTAAAATAGTATCGTTACAAACAACAAAACATCATCTGGGGAACAGACATAATTTATGAGAGGTATCATACACAGAAAGCCCTGGAAATTCTGAAAATGTATGGATTTTTTGGGCCAGAGATTCTATAGCTAGCACAAATATTAGGGGGGAAAGGGGACACCCTTGTCTAGTACTGTTAGATATGGAAAAAGTTGAGGAGAGTAATCCGTTACTGAAAACATGAGCTGAGAGGCTAGAATAAATGACATTAATGGATCAAACAATGTCACTCCGGAATCCATATTTAGATAATACCTGGTGCATGTAGTCCCAGTGGAGTCATTTAAACGCTTTATCAGAGGAAGAGAAATTGTGATTTATGGTACGATACCCACTCCTCCAATCTAAAACCCTACAGGTATTATCAGGAGCCTGACGTCCAAGAACAAAACCCATCTGGTCAGGGTGTATCAGTTGTGGAAGTAAAGGATTCAAATGATTAGCTATCAATTTAGCATAGATTTTCACATCCGTATTATGGAGCACAATGAGTCTATATAGTTTTTACAGAGGGGTCGTTACCGGGTTTCGAAATGGTGTCAATTTGCGTCTCTACCATTTCAGGTGGAAAAGAACCAACATCTGAAGCTTCTGTGAATAATTTTAGGATAATAGGGGAAAGGTCTTCAGTAAATACAGAGTAGAAGGAATTTGTAAACCTATCAGGGCCAGGGGCCATACCCCTGGGTAATTGTTGAATTACCACCAGGATATTTCCCAAGGACCAGGGGGTGTTCAGGGATGCCAGGCTATCAGCATAATGAGAAGGAAGACCGAAATCATCTAGGAAAAAGGAAATAACATAAGTTGATGGTTTAGGAATGTAGGAGTCATCACGTAAATTATATAATTTTGCATAATAGTCCGATAATAGATTAGCAATGTCAAGGGGGTTAAGACATTTCAAACCAGAGGGGGTTAGGAGACATTTAATTCTATTGCATGCCTGGCACCCACAAAGCTTACGTGCTAGGAGACGTGAAGCTTTATTACCGGGCGTATAAAATTTATGGCGGAGACAAGTAAAAGCTAGATGCATGCGTGACATAAGTGCATGCACTTCCTGGAGTTGTTTGCGTAATGCTCTAGAGGGGTGGGCCTGATTCTGGGACCCTAAAGACCATAGAGTAGACTCCAAATCACTCTGTAATGTACGAGAGCGAGCTTTAAGTTTCTGGATAGAAGTACCACGAAGGACCGCTTTTAAAGTGCACCAAAATGTGAAAACAGAGGTATCAGTAGGAGAGTTAGTCTGTATATATAGCATGAGAGAGTTAGGGTCTTTCAATTGATATTCAGGGAGACACCAAGGACAGGTAGGAGAAAATTTATAGCCTATTTCCCAAACCCATTAAACAGGGGCATGTTCAGACCAAGTAATAGGGAGGATTTTAAGCTTTTTTGTAAATTGAAGAATTATTTCATCTAAGAGAATAAGATCTATTCTAGAGTAACTAATATGGACTGAGGAGAAAAAAGTATAATCCTTTTCATCTGATTGGTGGGTGCGCCAGGCATCATACAATTCGTAATCTGCAAGTAATTTCTTAAACGCTAATGAGAAGCCTATGTCATGAGGAGAGAAGGGGAGGCCACGGGGATCTATCTATTTTGGGATCAAATACTAAATTAATGTCACCCATCAATATAAGTGCTCCTTAACGAACCTTAGGGATTTCCTCAAAAGTATCTCGGAGAAAAGAGACCTGCCGTGAATTAGGGGCATAAAGAGAAACTAAAGTGACAAGAGTTTCCTCAATTTTTCCAATGACAATAAGAAACCTTCAATCTTTCTGTGTAATAAAAATGGGGTGTTAGCATGAAATAAGATGGCAACACCATTACGTTTAGACAAACTATTAGCAGTATAGCATAAAGGGTATCTGTAATCTTTAAATATGAGAGGAGCCGAGGATGAGAAGTGCGTCTCCTGTAGAGCAACAACATCAGCTCTGTGGTGGTGAAAAGTAGAGAGGGCCAGGCGTCTCTTCTGCGAAGAATTAAGCCCTTTGACATTTATCAAAAAGACTTTAACCATTGAGCATATGAAACAATGGAAAAATGAAAATGTCCTAGATGTACATGTCACATAACAGTAAAAGAGAAAATATAATACATAAAATTATAGAAAAAAAATAAAAAACAAAAACATAGAAAAGATACAAAAAACCCAATAGGCCCAGTATATCTTGCCACAGTAGTTTCCATAAAGGTTCAATATCTCAAAATGGTTAACATGTGAGGGAGGACTGCGACAATGCCCACCCATGAGACCTATTATAAAATACAGTATAAACATCAAACATTAAATAACATCTACCATTCCTCCCAAACCAGCATATGTATAGAGAAATAATATCAATACACACTACATCATAGAAAAAGGTATTAGAGGAAGAAAAAACTAGACAAATAAAATAGCGAAACTACTTATTCTAAGCATATTAAACATGGATCGTAAAGATACAACAAACCTCAAACTGGAAAAACTCGTAGCTGTAAAGATCAGAATATAGCATCCATTTTTAGGATCCAGAGCAGCAATTTCCCATTCCGCTAGCAATTTGGCACCAGCTTCCAAAGATGAGCTAATAAATGTGGAGCCATCCTTTAGCACCAAGAGCTTTACTGGGAAACCCCATCGATATTGGATATCATTATCCCAAAGTGCTTTTGTAATAGGTTGAAATGTCCTACGTTTATTAATAGTGTGGATTAAGAAATTGGGGAATAATTGGAGATTGTTGAGAACAACTGCAACCTCCGCCCCACTTGCAGCCCGAAGTATAACTTCCTTGATATGAAAGAAGTGAAGTCGCAGGAGGACATCTCTGGGAGAACCTGCTGGAGCTGAGTGTGACTTAGGGATATGATCAATCAGCAAGTCCCAATCCTCTACAGAAGGCAGTAATTTCTGGAAGATATTTGAAGCAAAGTTCTGGAGATCAGCATTGGACACAGATTCCGGGGCACCCCTGATTTTAATATTGTTTCTCCTAGATCTGTCCTCCAAATGTGCCAATTTGTCCTTAATGGAGGCCAGCTCAGTCAGAACCGAGTTATGGGATGTAAGGATTTCGTTGTGAGAGGACACTAACTCTTGCATTTTAGTTTCCAGGTTGTTAATGCGCTCAACGATACCCGTCACCTCGCTAGTGAGCTGTTTAATAGAGACTTGAAGGTCAGAGGTGGAGTCCATTCAGAATACCTGAAGCATTTGATGAAGTACACGAACTGTAAGCAGAGCATCAGCAGGGGGGTCAAGATTAGTGTCAGAGCTAGGAGAGGGGGCATCCTTGGTCACCAGCTGAGATTTCCCAGAAGACAGTGAGTCAGGGGTTTTCTGCGATAAAATTTAATTGGAGGTGCGAGAGTGGACAGTTTGCCTTGTTAGATGGGCATAATGACCTCTCATAATGACCTCTTCAGATAGTAAATACAAACAGCAGTAAAAAGGAAAGTGGCTTCAGCAGCAGACAATATAATATCAGGTAGACATGTACTGTGGAGATCTCATAAGGGTGGGTGAGGAATATCAATGAGAAAACATGTCAGCAGAGAGTATTAAAGCCCTGCTGGGAGGAAAAAGCTAAGGAGCTTAATAGTCAGCCACTAGTAGGGGTGAGGTAGTGAGGTCTGGAAGCCATTTACAGTGTGTGACAGAGTGGTGGAGGCAGAGCAGACTGTCTGCAAATGTGGAGCCCAAATCCAAGATGGCGCCCGCTTCGTCCCAGGAAGAGATTCGTCGAACCTGGCAGCCAGCAGGACTGGAGATGGGGAGACCAGGCCCAGCAGGTCAGCAGGGAGGACTGGAGACCGGCAGCGATGTGTCTTCTGGGAGAGGGAGCAAAGCAGCGGGGTGGCACCATGCAGGTCCCCACCGGAGCTCCAAACTCGAGGTTGCGGCTTGTGGATGGTAAGTAGGCAGCGGAGCGCCAGAGGTCACCAGGGCTCCGGTGGATTCAGGGAGCAGACTAGGAGCACAGCAGGCACCTTTGGGGTAGGTAGAGAGACAGCTCAGGCCACCAAAAGCTGCCAGGAACATCTCCTATATATACAAAGTGACAGGAGCTCCAGCAAGGCACATCCAACCTAGCAGACAGTCAGAACACAGCCCTCTAACTTACATTTTACAGGCTGTTTTTGAAAAAAATAACAGGAGCTGATTGGTTGGTACTTTATCTCTCACAATTTTATATCTTTCCAAGCTTTAATAAATACCCTTTCAACAAAATTTTACATGTTTTAATTACATTACCTGGCAATCTCTCACCGCCACAGGTATAACATTTATAAGCAATTCTGAAAAATTATGTCAAAAACATGAAATTAGAATATTTTATCTATCCAGTAAGAGTGTATTATGGCTCTTTATTCACGATCTTGGACACATTGATCACTTTGTACTTCTCTATTTTAAAAAAGCTAAAAATCATTTTGTTAAAATAATTATTAAATTAGGAAAATATAAAATGACATGTCTGTTTCTTCAATTTGGCACAAGGTTCCTTAGAAGCCTAATTGCTCTCACCTCTGGGGAGCAGGAACAAATAAGCAAAGTTATATACCTGTAACACCACATGGGCTGCCATAGTGCGAGACAAAAACAGGTTCTCACACTGAATTAAATCTTTTCCTTTAACTTGATACGGGACAATTTTGGAATCATTGTAAATCTAGGAACATAACTCTTTCTCTGCCATGTTTTAGGGATCGGTATGAGCAATGGAGAGAGGTGGAAAACAATGCGACGATTCTCTCTCGCGACCTTGAGAGATTTCGGAATGGGGAGGAAGAGTGTTGAGGAGAGGATCCAGGAGGAAGACCGGTTTCTTTGTGAAAAACTAATGCAAAACCACGGTGGGTACAAACTTACTTCTTGTTAAATATTGTATTATTACAGGTTGAGTCTCCCATATCCAAAATGCTTGGGACCAGGGGTATTTTGGATAACAGAATATTCCGTATTTTGGAATAATTGCATATCATAATGAAATCTCTTGGGAATGAGGCCCAAATATACACACAGAATGCATTTATGTGATATATACACCTTATACACACAGTCTGCAGGTAATTTTATACAATATTTTCAATAATTTTGTGGCTCAAGCAAAGTTTGTGTACAGAAATGAAATTCATTTATGTTTCATATACACCTTATACACTCAGCCTGAAGGTAATTTTATACATTATTTTTAATAATTTGTGCCTTAGACATAGTTTGTGTACATTGAACCATCAAAAATCAAAGGTCTCATTTTCTCAGTCATGCCAAAATAATTCCGTATTTCAGAATATTCTGTATTTCAGAATATTTGGATATGGGAGACTCAACCTATCAGTATATAGCTTAAACTGCATTAGATTAAATCCTATCTTGATCATGTTTATAATTGACTATGAAGCAAATAGTATTTTCTCATGTGTAAATAACAGATGGGGTGTGTGACAGCAGGAAGGGGAATTTGGTAGATGTGGTACCTGGCAGGAGTCAGGGACAGTGCAATGGAATGGGTATAAAGTCCAAGCGACTGAATAGCTGCCAGTTCATATCCTGACGCTGTCAGCACGAAGGGAGAAGATTCCGACATAGCAGATAAGTAGTCTATCCCTACCCCTCCCCCCTAAAACTCCCTTAGTGGTGCCTACCCTTAACCCCCTAGTGCCTAACCCTAACCTCCCCCTGGAGGTGCCTAACCCCCTCTTAATTCACACTAAATCTAACCCTCCCGGGGATGTGCCTAACCCTAACCTTCCCCCGGGAGTGCCAAACGCTAAACTTAACCCTAGGGGTGCCTAAAGCTAACCCCCCAAAACCTGAATTTTGCTATGGTCCCTAGACCTACTCCTCCCCCCATGGCTAATGCTAAGGGCACCCCAGACTTACCTCATTCGGTCTGGCGTCCTTCAGCGTTCCGGCGTCGGGATTAAGATAGGCTTTGGTATTTCGACACTTATCTTAACTCCCTTTTTGGGATTCGGAAGTCAGTATTAAGTCTCATAACTACATCCTCAGTACAATATGTGGGGTGTCTGATGCTAGGAAGTGAGAATGTAGCAGATGAGGTGCCAAACAGAAGAGACTGGAGCGTAACAGATGGGATGTATTGCATCTGGAAGGTATACTTATGTAAAAATGTATAACAAATACTGGCTGTTTTCAACATCCAACACTTTGTTTAGTCACTATTCAAATGATGTACATTTGGCCTGATTCACTATAGATCGATATTACGATCGCAGCTGTGATTACGCAAGAAGATCTGCTGCGAAAATATGCTAATGATTGCAATTGCAAAGCCATCACACAGCCAGCATAGAGACGCCCACTGCCGCTAACTCAAATCCGTAATACCTTGCAGACCTGTGTATTCATCGGTAACATCGAGTAACATAGTTCCCTCATGTAGAACTACAGCAGGTTTGACTTTACTTAGAAATTGCTAACCTCATTGCACACAGTGAGTACTCAAGCTTCGTATGCTGTTGCAGTGGCTAATTTATGCACAACCAAGTAAAGGCATTCAAAAGGACTGGCATGCCTGCGTTTTTTCGATCACTCCCCCATCAAAAATAAAATAAAAAATATATATAAAAAAATTTCAATGGAGAAGACTTAAAGCAACAAAGAAAATCCCCTTGATGAAGTCTTGAGATTATACAAAACATGTTGGGAGAATTTTATCCTGCCTTCTTGGACCTTCCTAAATACTGAGATAAGATCAATACATGATCTTTGTTGCTTTAAGCCTTCTCCATTGAAAAAACATTTTATATATTTTTTATTTTATTTTTTATTGACTATATTCATTTCAGTTTGTATTATTCATGTGTATGTTTTTCTGTGCAAACCTTTATTGAACAGGAATATTAGAATTGTTGAAATAAATTGTATACTATTTTTTAAAGTGTAAAATACATATATTTGTAGTTTTTTATATATGGATTCCCTACTGTGCACTAATGACACATTAGATGCAATATTAAACACTTTATATTGTTATTTTTAACCATTAATTTTTTTTATATATTAAAACCCAGGTTCTATGCATATTTCACTCATTATTGCACATATACACTTTATTCTTGCACCTTAACAGTGTTTTAAAAACACACATCTATTTATTTAGTCTATATTTATTTATAAGGCACTTTGCACATTTTAGTTGCTCTATATGAAATCCACCTTATAACACATTTTATCTGTGACAGAATCCAACTGGCACAATCTTTTTGATTGAGAGGACACCCTTTTTAATTAGGGGAGAGCAATACAGATATCATTGAATAATCTCTGTCTTAAGTACTGTACCTTTTATTTTATTATCTCCTTGTCTCAGTGGTGTTACAATTATAATTGGTTCCGAATTTTCATTCATTTATTTTTATAACAAAAGTTTACCTGGCAAGTATCTTTTTGTTGAATTATATAATAAAACCACCAAAGCGTTTCTTTTATCTGTCGTATACAGAGTATGGAGACAACGTTCATGCATGGGTCGAAAGACTTAACTAGCAAATTATAGCATGTTCCTTCAAACTTGCTGTGACATCACTGGTCATGCTCTGTGTTTTACTCCAAAGTTCTGTATAGAGTAATTCTAATAACCAACGAAATCTCTCCCATGAAATGTTCGCTTTTGTGTGATGTCTTCATGTACTTCCAATTGGTATTTCTCAGTGATGTATGATATATACACTAGACTAGGTTACATATGTTTAGGCTCATCCATTTTATGTAAACTTCTCTAGACTGATCAGATGTATGTATTTATACCTCATATCTTCAATTACAGATACCCCATTTGACCCAACATACCTGCTGGGATTGGCTGTTTCTAATGTTATTTGCTCTATAGTGTTTGGTGAGAGATTTGACTATGAGAACAAGAAGTTCATGGCCCTCTTATCTTATATTAGAGAAATGTTCAAGGGACTGAATTCTCTCTCTGGCCAGGTACATTTATTTTATAAAAACTGAATACTTTAACATTAGCATTATGAACTACCATTACATTTAAATAACTAATCAGCTTTTTGACATGGCTTTTTCAGACACTGGGCCTGATTCAAGGTGAACGTAGAGTTGATTTTGGCCACAAGCAGACAGTGTTTTCAGTCTACTCATATGTTATGCTGGGTACATACTTAACGATGTGTACCCAACATGTTGTCGTCTGCAGCGGGTCCCGGGGGGGGCTGGTATCGACAAGTGCGTACACACTTGCTGATGCCGGCAGCAATGGAATAACAGCGGGGACATAGTGCATTCAGTAGAATGGACCCCGCTGACCATATCGCCCATCGGTCTTGCATGCAGATTCAGTGGGCTATGTCGCTTACGGCGCTCGGGCAACATATTGTCTAGTGTGTACCTGGCTTTAGAGGCGCAATGGTTTTGCAATGGCGGTCGTAGCATGGAGTGATTGACATACAGTGACCGTTTGGGGGAGGTTACAGAGTGGTTACCAAATTGCCAGAGATTTACCACTGCAGGTGAAATATGGTACCAGGTACAAGGTATTGAATAGGTCAGCACAATGGGCCTGATCCAGGAGTGGAGAGATCCTGTAACATCACCATTGCCTGGAGTGTCCACAAGCACCTCTGGGCAGCTATAATTATGGCAGGTTGCTTGTCTGTAACATCGAATAGATGCTATAGGCAGCACTGCCACAGCAGAAGCAGGGGCCGTGGTGTGGCAGTGGTGCTTCCCACAAAGCCCTGCACTCTTTTCTGTGTGGCCACATCAGTCACACTCCCCTAATTACAGCCCTGCATTTCTTCACCATCTGCTGTAGCTGATATTAACTGCTTTCAAAATACAAGTTTAAACAGTAATATTTGAAGGGACCGGTTAAAAATAAGAGTTGGAGCTAAAAAATAATGCAGCAGGGCAGCTTTGATGAGAATATGCTCAGTTCTCCAGCTAGCTGAGGACCTATCTTGGAATATCTACTGTAAATGAGATCTGAAAAGGTTTTCTGTGGGGCAGCACATGGTTACATGGGGGAAAGGTCATGCATAGGAATTTTGATAGTTTAAAGTGGCAAAAAAGCCTGGTTTTGCCTTTGAAAACAAATTCCGCTTTGAAATTTAAGGCAAAAATCACCAAAAACTGTCAATTTTGAGAAGTTTCTCTCATTACATTTCAGCCCATGTCTTTTAAGGTCATGTTCTATTTGATAGCCCTGTACGTCGGTCTTCCTTTCATATCAAAAGAAGAATAGTACCCAAGTGTAAGAAAGCTTATTAAGTACCGCAAAAAATTTAAATATGCTGCCAAGTGAATACATTTTAGCTAATACTAATAACTTTGAAGAAACTGATTGAATTTATAGTTTAGAACAGAGACATCTAGAACCCTATTTAGACTTTAACACTTTACAGCTCTAATATACAGTAGGTGCATTAATCACAGCCACAAAATTACCATTTTAGGTATTACAGTAATTGACACACGTATATCTGTGTGCAAATTAATCTGGATGTCACTCTACTTAAATTATGCTTGCCTGACCTCATTCCACATGTCGAGGTGTAAGGGACTACAAGTCTAAGAGACTCTCATCTCTAAGTGGCAGCAAATTGTTGTACATGCACAGTAAGGAAATGCCTATTTTCCTCCCCACAAATAGACTTACATCCACCTCTGAATGATACCTCTACAGATGTGTTATCATTTTGTAATTTGTTCAAAGAATAATATTAACCAGTTTTTATTTCCTCTATCTTTAAATTGTATATTTAACTTTTCAGCTTCTTAATATGTTCCCAAACCTATTGAGATATATTCCCGGCCCCCATCACAAAATCTTTGCATATAATATCAAGCTGAGAGAGTTTGTGAGGGACATGGTGAAATTCCATCGGGAAACACTGGATGAGAACAGCCCACGGGACTTCATTGACTGTTTTCTTGTGAAGATGGAGGAGGTAGGTTTGTCCATTTGGTTTTCGTAGCTATTTTAGTAGATGGAGGAATTTGGGGTTGGAATAATTATTCCAAAATGTTGATAATAAAACCTGCACAAAATCTTCCAGGAAAAAAATGATTCAAACACGGAATTTCATGATGAGAATTTACATGGGACAGTGATTGACCTGTTCTTTGGTGGTACAGAGACATCAAGCTTGACAATGAGATATGGATTTCTTATACTGCTTAAATACCCAAAGGTACAAGGTAAATATCATATTCTTGTTAGTGTGTTTTAAATCTCTGGGAGGGTATTTATCAAAGCTGGGAGAGAAAATTGTAAAAAATAAATTACCAACCAATCAGCAAAATGTAAATTGGAAGCAATTTGGTTAGTACCTTGAGCCAGATCCAGACCCAGATGCTAGGCTACATTCGCTCTCAGCTGTTAGTATGGGCAGTTTGCAAATGCCGCGAGCACACGCTAAGACAAAGGACGCCCCCTATGTCTTAGCGTGCGATCGCCGTGCAAAGTTAGATGCCCACCGGCCTGGACAGAAGACGCCCATTTGCGCACATCATCTCCAGGAAGTGTATTAAAACATTGGTACAATTAGCTGTCATCGGACCCACACACAGATCTTGAGGTAGACCCTAGCCTGCCTCAAGCACTGTGAGCACCACTGTGTGTAAGACAGCTCAGTGATGTTTATGCTGTTGATGCGTCTCAATTATGCACGCCCTTATAATGGCATTAAAATGCACTGAAATGCCTGCGTTCGTAAATCCACACCCCCGTTTACTTTGCTCATCCCCTGTCACCTCCCACAAATGGCCCGTTCTGCCACTCAATGTAGCAGGCTGGCTATGGGCTGTGAGCGATCATCTCCCAATCGCAGTAACTGGTTTGCGCACTGCGTCTTTTACACATGCGCAGTTTGCAACAGTCGTACGGCTACGAGCGAACACAGCCTAGCGACCAGGTCTGAATCGCCCCCTTTAACTCTCACAATTTTATCTCTCTCCCAGCTTTGATAAATACCCCCCATAATATATGAATATCTCCAAAACATTAGATAGCTTTAAAGTGATGGGGCAGATTATTGTGATCTATTTAGTAAACTTACATGTGTGTTTTCCATATCGAGCTTTGTACAGTTAACTGACCCCCATCTGAAGAGTTCCTACATTGTACATTACATTTGATCAATTCAGTTTAGGGATATACTGTATGTAATAGTCTGAGGAATGCAGGCATCGGCGAGTCTTGTGCAAGACTGCCCAGTGTTTTAATGTAGCAGTCATTTATAAGGCAAAATCAACCTGGTTTGATCAGACATCATCTGATAGAGCCAAAATCACTCCAGGGCTTGCCGCAGATGAGACCCTACCGCAAGGGTCTCGTCGCAAGCCCGATGGTTGCGATGGTTTTGACCATCGCGACCATCATCATGGACACTCGCATAAGCTGTCGGTGGTAACCCACAGCTATGCGAGCGTCCACGAGGCCGCTTCGCAAAAAAAAAAAACACGCCCTGATTCAGAGCGTCCGGCTCTGAATCAGGCCCAGTATCCACTGAAGACTGCTGTTTCCACACTGCAGAGTGTTTACCCCAGTTTGCAGATTCCACACTGTAGAGTATCTGCTTCATCCTGAAGATTCCATTCTGCAGAATATCTGTAATCTCCAGTTTGTTGTTTCCACTCTGCAGAATACAGCTCAGCCTGCATTTGCCATACTGCCAGTCTTCAGTCTGATCTGCATACCAGGGCAATTCTCACATTGCTACTTTTAACCTGCAACCAGCAATCTACTGAAAACCTTATAATCAGTGGTTCTCTGCTACAGCCTATTAAGTGCTCATCAACATAACCTGCAGTTCACACTGCTCAACTATTAAACACAATCTGGTTTGCTCAGCGACTGCAAGTGCTCACTAACACCACCTTATTGTGATCCTGTACTTAGTTTAAATTCACCTGCATGTTGTCTTCTACCTGCAATATACCCAACAATACCACTTACAGTCTATGATTTACTATAGCTTCCTGCCTATCTCTGCCAATGGATTCAACTTGCACTTTACAGTGATCAGTCTCTTTAGTGTTCTTGCTAGTGATATTGGTCCCAGCCTTGCACCTAGTTTACCTAGTGCTATAGCAGTCCCAGCCTGGTTACCTAGTGCCATACCAGTCCCAGCCCAGTTACCTTGTGCCATACCATTCCCAGCCTGGTTACATAGTGCTATACCACTACCAGCCCGGGTTACTTATTGATATACAGGTGCTAGCTCGGTTACCAGTTGCATTTCCGGTCTTTGCCCATTTACCAATTGCATTGCCGGTCCCAGCTCAGTTACCAGTTGCATTGCCGGTCCCAGACCAGTTACAGTACCAGTTGCATTACCATTATGAGTCACAGCCCAGTTGCCATGTGCAATATTGGTTCCACCCCATTTACCATAGGCAATACTGGTCCAAGTACGGTTACATCATGCATTAACGGTCTCAGGGCCTGATTCATTATGGATCGCTATTGCAATTACGCACAAGATGACTGATTGTTGCGTACTGCGCATGCATATCCATCGCAGTGCGCGTGTGTGAAGGCTACACTGCAATCACAGAGACTACGAAGACCCATCGCAGAGTGATTGACAGGAAGTGAGCATTTGGGGGTGTTGACGGGGGGAGGTCAATGAAATGCAGGCATGTCAGTACGTTTAAACGCTGTTACAGGGGCGTGCAAAAATTAGCCACTGCGACAGCATACGCAGCTTGAGTGCTCATTGCTTACGACAAGGTTAGTAATTTCTGAAGAAGGTCAGAAATGTTGTAATTGTGCGTGAGGGGCCAAAGTTACTCAATATTCCCGATGTATTTGTAGGATTGCAAAGTAATACAGATGTGCGAAAGAAGTAGTGGGTGTCTCTATGCTGGCTTTGGGCATCTCTATAATAACTTTGCGATTGCAGTCATTAGCACTTTTTCATCATGGACCTGCATGCGTAATCGCAGCTGACCATAATAGCAATAATAAGCCCCCAGCCTTATGCTAGAATCCATCTGGTTAATCTCCTAGGACTCACACCTTGCTATCTCCTTGCGCTGTGCCTAGATTTCTTATCATTTCTTAATCCATACCAGCTCCTACTGATAACTCTGGTCCAGGTAAAGAAAAATTCTCATTCCTGACATTTGCCAAGTTTTTCTGATTACAATGCAGTCATAGATCTGAATACTTGAATAAGTTTAAGGAAAGATAAGCACCTTGTTTAGTGATGGAATATTGCTAGTTCACCAGGGGTTAAAAGAGAGGAGGGGGCGTAGCCAGGAATGTGTCAAAAATAATAGCATATAGCAGCAATAAAGGGCAGTGCCCCTACTATTCATTATAAATAGTCTGGAAGAGGAGCCATTTTTCCTCTTTTCCAATTCTGGAACCAGGAAGGGCTGAATATTGCTACTTTACTGCATTTACTGTTATCTGCTACTCATCCCATTTCAGCCAGTCCCACTGTCTTCACTCATGCCTCCCACCTCACCCCTGTGTGTCATTAGCATGCTGCACACTGCCACCCCTCCTCCCTCTCCGGCACTTCCGCCTTCAGTGTCCCCTGTGCCCACCGTTCGCCCCCCTATACCACGCCCATTGTGCTTGCAGCCGGACCACTTGCCCTGCAGCAGCAGCCTCCTCCAGGCTCTGCTCGTGGTGTGCAATGGCCTGCTGCTACATGCACAGCCGAGTGTGCAGCGAGCACCCTGGTGTCCCTGGCACCCACTTGCCCCTTTGCTTACCGCCCACTTGCAGGGAGAGCCCCGATTAACCAAGCACCCCCTGCCATGTTACACCTCACCCGGCACCTCAGCCCCCCCGCGCACCACACCACCAGTTAGCTCCACCCACACCACCACGGTGGCCATTTTTCCCCAGCCAGCCCCACACAGCAGTATGCTGTCTCCTCCTGATACTTTACCCGTCCCCACCACTTTATGAGCAGGGGGCAGCATCCCAGCGACCACCTTCTCCTTTCTTTTTCAGCCCCAGGGGCACATAGTCAAGTTTCTCCAGGGACTTTATTACTTATAGGAATATGGTGCACTGCTGGGTCCTGAAGACCCAGCTGGCCCCCCTCACCTTTGGTCAGCCCCCCCTTCCCATGCAGGTAATGGTCACCAATGCGGCCCCGAATAGGCGCTCGCAGCTGTTCCCAGCCTTCACCCATCTTTGCATGCTGGATGGCCCCTCCATTTCCCAGCAACCGTACAGCATCAGATCCCCCTTCCCTTTTTTCTCCCTTCCTGTCCACATTTCACTACCAGCCCCTGTTTTGACCAGCATTTACAGCCACCACCGCACATCAGTGATGTTGCATGCCCCCCCCCTTTACTCCGAGCCCGCTACCACCGTTTCACCACCCTAATCTGCTGGAGGAGGTTACACCCCATGCTTCCACCTCATGTGATTTTATTTCAGGCCCTCAGGTTGACGTCTCAGAGTTTGCCAGGGTCTACAGGAAGTGTCTTCGGATGTCCAGGATGATCAAAAGGTGAATCAAGTCATAGTGGGCGCACCGCACAGCGAGGGATAAGCATTAGCGGGCAGTCGGTCAGGGCCGGCCCTTCATCCGTGAGCATGTTGTGTAATTTGTGCAGCGTGAGCATGTTGATTTATTTGTGCAGCGTGAGCAATTTGTGATCACGTGAGCATGTTGTCTAATTTGTGCAGAGTTTTTACTTTTCTTTACTGTGTTTAGCAAATTTTCCAGATACACCTTAGGCACTGTAGGCTCAGGGAGGTTTGCGCAAATGATTAAGGGTAAGCATAAAAGCCCAAAGAAATCTAGTACTATATTAGCAGCTGGGGTCCCGGTTGCAGCAGGGAATGGGGTCCATTGTGCAACTGCAGCTCTACTTAGGTGATTTGAGGTTAAAGTTATGGCAGCACAGAGGGTGTAGTGGTTAACATTACTGCCTCTCAGTGCAGACTTTGAGGGTTAATTTCCATCCATGGCCCGACTGTGTGGTTTTTGTTATGCTCTCCTGTACTCTGGTTGCAGGGAGCATTAGAAAAAGCAAGTTTGTGGGCATATTTGCCAGTACAGCGGTTGCTAAAAGGCATAAGCGGGCAGCTTGATTGTAGTGGTTAGCATTCCTGCCTCACAGTACTGAGGGCTTGGGTTTGAATCCCAACAATTTTATCTACATGGAGTTTGTATGTTCTCTCAGTGTTTGTTTGAGGCGAAGGCCTTGTTGGAATTTTGGGGGTTGGGATACCATTGTTCATCCCTGATTTGGTTAACCGGCTTGTTCAATTTCGCGGTGAGCTTTACTGGAAAACCCGGCCGGGGAATGCATGGATGTGCTGAAGGACATGCAGTTTTTTCAGGAAGAAGTAGGAAGGTTAGGCAGTGTTTCAGTTCGAGATTCAAGGACATGGAGTTTTTTGGTTAAAGGTTACTCGGCAGTCCTGCATAGAGGGGATGTAGTTTGGAAGCTGACGGTCTAAATGCCGACCGCCAGCTTCCAGACTTTCTAATTCCGGAGCGGTACTAATGACAGGCATCGAAAACTCGACGCCTGTCATTAACCAGACGCCGGAAGACCGACGCCCGGCATACCGAACAAAGGTAAGCCAGGCACCGGGCGCGGGCAGCCGCGGGGCAGGGAGGGTTAGGTTTAGGGCTCCCGGGGGGACTTAGGGTTAGGCACCCCCTGGGAGGGTTAGGTTTAGGCTAGGGGAAGGGGGGGCTAGGGTTAGGCACCCCCGGGGGGAGGTTAGGGTTAGGCACCCCCGGGGGGACTTTTGTTCAGGCAGCGGGGATGAGGATGTTAGGTTTAGGTTTAAAGGGGGGATTAGGGTTAGGAACCCCTAAGGGAGTGTTAGGGTTAGGGGGTAGAATTAGGTTAGCGATACTTACCTTAGGGATGATCTGGATGTTCTCCCTTGCCGGGCTGCCGCTGTCAGGATTTGAACGGCCAGCCATGCGTCCGGCGGTAATACCTACTACACCCGCCTGGAGACAGCACTGTCCAGCCTGTCCAAGTACCTCAAGTGCCGGGCGCAGTGAGGGCTATGTGTTCAATAATGCCCAGTACAACAGGTAGCCGGGCGTAGGTGCATTGAATTCTGCAGGCGGTGTGGTGACAGCCATCAGCCAGTAATATAGCTGCATTGGCGGTGCAGGAGCCAGTCAAGGGGATATCGAAATGAGAAGCGAAGGGGTGTTACATGGTTTTAGAGGGTTTTTAATTTGGGTTTTTTGTTTGCTCGTATTGCACAATATATACGTCATATTGCTAACGGAACCTTCAGTCCATACGCAATCACCCGGAAATCGTTAGGAATAAAATGGGTAGCGGAGGTTAGATTAGGGCACATGTGTGGCTTTTTCTTGGCTTTCCTGGGGAATGGATTTTGTACCTCGCCTTTGGGGTTTCTACCTAAGTGGGTGACGGGCAAGTTTAGATTTATCCAGCATCTTTCGTACCCGAAACGGCGATCTGTCAATGACGCGTTAGATTCGGCAGTTTGCCGAGAGATGTACCAATCCTCCGAGCAGGCACTGGTTTGGGTGAAAAGTTTTGGCGAGCGAGCCCACTGGGCTAAAGTGGATATCGAATACACCGTTTAATGCCATTTTCACTCCATATCTTTTCTGTGTAAGGGAATTTGAGTCGCTGGAACTTATTCTGTAGAGAAGTTCTTTTCAAAGGGTTGCTCTGCTTACTTTTCATTTGTGGACTGTTGCAGCTCATTTTGCAATGGTGCGTACAAGCACGTACATGTCGCAGGGGGGCACCATAATTTTTTAGTTGCTTTATTGGTAGTGGGGCCAGAAGTTGGTTTTAGTTTACAAGGTTTTCCTTTTTCTTTACAGGAGTTTTTATCGATTCTAGGCGTACTGGTTACTTGCAGCAAAACTGAGGTCTCTGTTTACACATTTGTCCTATCTGGGGAATAGATATGGGCACTTTGCTAGATCTTTGCCGATTGCCGTTAGATAAAGTTAGTGAATTGGGGAAGTGTCACTAAAGCAGTTGCAATCGCTTCTAGGCGACAAATTTTGATTGTAGAGTAATTTTACACGGGCAGGAAATTGTCGTCGTTTCAACCACGCTATAGCCAGAATTCAAAATCTCACCATTTATCGCTTGTCTCAGGACTTGTGGGAGGATCTGCACTTTTGTTTGGTAATTTTTTGGGAGTTCAACGGACAAGTGGCAGAAAGATTGTATATCCTCCATACATTTCTGATCTACTGTGAGGTTAAGTGCACTAGATTTGGATAAATTTCCTTTAAAATTAGAAAGGGCTCCAAAACAATCAAATTCATGTAAGATGTTAGGGATTGAAGTCCATGGGCTTGTAATTACCGCCAAAAGATCGTCCGCAAAAAGGGCTCTCCCTCCCACAGTCTGCCCCGTTATATTAGTATTAAGATGAATGGCCCTCACTGGGGCCTCCATACATAAAATAAATACTAGTGGTGAAAGAGGACAACCCTGTCGAGTGCCATTAGCAATCATAACCGGCTCAGACAGATCCCCATTAACCTTCAAACGCGCAGAAGGAGTGGAGTAAAGCACTCAAATTCTCTGGATGCCCGTCTGACCCAAGCCCATATGCTCCAGCACCCCCATCAAGAAGTCCCAGTCTACCCTGTCAAACGCCTTTTCAGCATCTGTAGACAAAAGTATAGTTGGGACCATTCGAGAAACAGCCTCGTGGATCAGGTCTAAACCTTAGTAGTATTGTCCCTGGCCTCCCGACCAGGGACAAATCCCACCTGGTCTGAATGGATCAAATTGGGGAGAAAAAGTTTAAGGCGGTTCGACATTAGCTTAGCGAAACGCTTTGTGTCATAAGTAAAGGGCCAGCTGGCTTGACTGTTAAAGGGTGCTGTAACCCCCAAAGCGCACTCCAAAGCAAATAAAAAAATATTTTCTGTGTTTGTGAATTGTATGCACTGTGGCTGCACGTACATCAACAAAGGAGCAGCGCCAAGTGTGCGCCTGTGTCCCATAAGTAAAGGGCCGGCTGGCTTGTCCATTAAAGGGTGCTGTAACCCCCAAATTGCACTCCAAAAAAAAAAAAATTTTGTGTTTGTGAATTGTGTGCGCAGTAGCCGCACGTGCATCAACAAAGCAGCTCCAAGCGTGCGCCTGTGTCATAAGTAAAGGGACGGCTGGCTTAACCGTTAAAGGGTGCTGTAACCCCCAAAGCACACTCCAAAGCAAATAAAAAAATTATTTTCTGTGTTTGAGAATTGTGTGCACTGTGGCTGCACGTGCATCAACAAAGGAGCAGCGCCAAGCGTGCGCCTGTGTCCCATAAGTAAAGGGCCGGCTGGCTTGTCCATTAAAGGGTGCTGTAACCCCCAAATTGCACTCCAAAAAAAAAAAATTTTTGTGTTTGTGAATTGTGTGCGCAGTAGCCGCACGTGCATCAACAAAGCAGCGCCAAGCGTGCGCCTGTGTCATAAGTAAAGGGATGGCTGGCTTAACCGTTAAAGGGTGCTGTAACCCCCAAAGCACACTCCAAAGCAAATAAATAAATTATTTTCTGTGTTTGTGAATTGTGTGCACTGTGGCTGCACGTGCATCAACAAAGGAGCAGCGCCAAGCGTGCGCCTGTGTCCCATAAGTAAAGGGCTTGCTGGCTTGTCCATTAAAGGGTGCTTTAACCCCCAAATTGCACTCCAAAAATTTTTTTAAAAAATATATTTTTGTATTTGTTAATTGTGTGCGCAGTAGCCGCACGTGCATCAACAAAGTAGCGCCAAGCGTGCGCCTGTGTCATAAGTAAAGGGCCGGCTGGCTTGACCGTTAAAGGGTGCTGTATTTTCTGTGTTTGTGAATTGTGTGCACTGTGGCTGCACGTGCATCAACAAAGGAGCAGTGCCAAGCGTGCGCCTGTGTCCCATAAGTAAAGATCCGGCTGGCTAATTTCTTAAAGGGGGGTGCAACCCACAAAGTGCACTAGTCTCCAACAAAAATAAAAAATTATTTTCTGTGTTTGTGTGCGCCTTAGCCGCATGTATATATCAATAAAACATAAATGGAAGACCAAACTTTCTCCGATAAAAATAAAATAGGGAAAGATCAAGAACCACTTCCTCCTAGTGCTGTTGCTGCTGCTGGGAGTTGTTCATCATCCCAGAGAGGAAGTGGGAACACCACTACTTTTACTAAACAATTGACCCGCCAACAGTCCTTAGCGAGGAGGATGAAGTACGACAGCAGTCATCCTGAAGCAAAACGTATAACTGAGGCCTTGACTGCTATGTTGGTGTTAGTCGTGCATCCGGTATCCGCCATTAGTGCAGTGGGATTTAGACAATTGATGGAGGTAGTGTGTTCCCGGTTCCTAATCCCGTCTAGATTCCACTTCACTAGGCTGGCAATACCGAGACTGTACAGAAACGTCAGAAAAAGTGTCCTCAGTGTCCTGAAAAATGCGGTTGTACCCAATGTCCACTTAACCACGGACATGTGGACAAGTGGAACAGGGCAGACTAAGGACTATATGACTGTGACAGCCAACTGGGTAAATGTATCACCTTACGCAGCAACAACAGTAGCGTCACCAGTATCAGCATCTCTGAAATGCCAGCTCGTTCCAAGGCAAGCTACGCTGTGTATCACCGGTTTCAGTAAGAGGCACACCACTGACAACCTCTTAGAGAAACTGAGGGAAATCATTGTCCAGTGGCTTACCCCACTTAGACTCTCCTGGGGATTTGTGATATCTGACAACGCCACCAATATTGTGCGGGCATTACATCTGGGCAAATTCCAGCACATCCCATGTTTTGCTCACACAATAAACTTGGTGGTGCAGAATTTTCTGAAAAGCGACAGGGGCGTGCAGGAGATGCTTTGGGTGGCCCGAAAAATTTCTGGCCACTTTTGCCATTCAGCGACTGCGTGTGTCTGTGTCATAAGTAAAGGGCCAGCTGGCTTGTCCAATAAAGAGTGCTGTAACCCCCAAAGTGCACTCCAAACAAAATAAAAAATTCTTCTTTTTTTTTTCTGTCTTTGTGAAATGTGTGGGCTGTAGCTGTACCTGCACCCTCGAAGCATCAGTGACAAGCATGCGTCTGTCTGTTAAAGGGTTGTGTAACCCTCAAAGTGCGCTCCTCAAACAATAAAAAAATTCTTCTATTTTTCTAAATCAGATAAAGAGAAAAACAGATAGGTGCACTGACTGTTCAATTGCTGTTTAATATAAAAACCTTCAGCTGATACCAGAGGGGCTTCTGCATTAGGCCCTCAAAACAAGATAGAGAACAGAAATAAGGTATCTGCGCTGGTAAAACCCCCACAATAAAACATACACACATGTAACAAGTAATTGTTAAAAATTGTAACCATAAATGATACAAACAGCCATGTAATTGGGATAATAGTTCAGAGAAATTGTATCCAATAATTCCCAATGGCTAACTTAATATCCAGTGAAACGGAACAGGCAATTCACACTATGGTATGTGCAAATAAGGCTGCCCAAATAATGAGAAATGTGGTACTATAGCTGATCAGTGTCACAAGTCACTCTCACATCCCAATGGGTAAATTCTGTAGATTGAAACTCCTTACCCAACAGAGGTTCATAGGATGGAATTGTAGCGGCAGTGATAGTCAGCTGAATAGCGCCGTTATTGCGGCTCCTGCCCGCACTCTGGGTGGATAATGGAGATCCGTTGATTGAGAAGTGCAACGTGCTGCACAAAGGGTGCCGAAGCTGGACTGGACAGTGCCACCGGAGCGGCCCCCACACACACCACAGGCGGATGGGCAACAGCCCGCACGGAGATGGACAACGTGGCACAGGAGCCCCAGGAGGAGAAGGACACCAGCCTCAATCAATATGCACGTGTCCATCCTGACAATGTAGGAGCCCGGCGGCTGATGGAATTAAAGTCAGATAGCCGCTGAGTGTAGTATAGGCGGCTGCCAGGAGCTAGGCACTCAGGGATCCAGCTGGCTTGGAGCGGGGAGCCCGGATAACCACCACTTGAACAAAGTGTGCTACAGAAATGTATGAAGCGGTCAGTAGTTCACTGGTTCCTTGACGCGTTTATCCCCTATACAGGGGTTTTCTCAAAAGGCTCTTTGCCAGGGACTTACAGTACAATACAATGCAGGACAAGGACAAGGTGTATATACATTGATCCATCAGTAATCATAACACTCAAATGAACAAAAGGATGTAAGCAACCAAGTGTTATGTGCCCTAGTGGGGTGTAAGGATTAGATGAAAGTATAAGTATGGAGAATCACAAGATGATAGAGAGTCCTGCTCATGAGAGCTTACAATCTAATGAGGAGGGGCAGACAAACAGGACTGGCACAGATGGTGTAGACAATGAGATAGGAGTATGTAGCAACAGGTTAGGATGGTAGCTGGAATGTATTGATGCAGTAGTGGGTCTTGAGAGCCTGTTTGAAGATTTGTAGAGAGGTGGAGAGTCTTATGGGGAGAGGGAGAGAGTCCCAGAGGTAGGGAGCAGCACGGTCAAAATCTTGGAGGTGCGAGTGGGAGGAAGTAATCAGTTGACAGCATTTGTTGAGTGAAGAGGGCTGATGGGATTGTGATGGGGAGATGAGGTCAGAGATGTAAATGGAAGTGGAATGGGTAAACGCAAAGAGAGAGAAGGGAAGTGATGAGGGGTGGAGAAAAGGGAGTTGAAAGTGGTGTAGACTTCATGGGTTTGGAAAACATGGGAGGAGATAAGGGTCTTGAAATATGACTGTAAAGAAAGGTAGAGGGCAACATTGTAGGTTGAGAGCATACATTTGAAATTTAAGAAGTCAGCATCCTCCACTGTCTCTCAGCAGTATGTGACCATGTTTGCAGATATCTGGTACATTTGGAATGCCAAGGTTTTGGCGTGGATCTGTTAAGGTGAGTAGTAAACACCAGAGCAACAGACTCAAGAGCAGAATAAGAGAGAAATTGTACAGGGAAACAGCTTAGCCAGGGTAGGAGAGAGAGACAATGAAGGAGAGAAGTGAGTTTAGCAGAAAGGAAGTATAGCCTGAAGATTACACTTAGTGATGGTGGTCTTGGGAGGCAGGGATGGAGAATGACTGAGGGATAGGTTAAAAGATAGAAGATGATGGTCATCAGGGCTGGTGCTTCCTTGGTGTGTGATTATTTCCTGATGGGTGGCAGGGCTCAGCTTTTTGAGCCAAGCTTTTGTGGGAAGCAGTGCTTCTATGCGGCCTATTATAGCATAAGAGTGCCTGGGTAGCATTTGCCTTTTGATAGCGGCGAGTTGGTCATTCCCATTAGAGGGGGACTGGGCCATCATCTTAGCTAGGATTCTTTAACATTTATTTTGTTTGCAACATTAAGTTAACCCTTTCCTTACTCCTGCTTTACGTAAATGCTTATAGTAAGTACTATGGGCCTGATTCAGAGCCACTCGTAAGCGGCAGCTCGTTCGCTCCATGCGATGTTTGCCCAACTGCGCATGCATACGGATCGTTATAAGCATGCGCGAACCAGTCAGTGCAGCCGAAATTCATGTGCTCGCAAAATAGAGAATGCCTGCTAATTTGAGTGACAGGATGAGGCGTACTGTATGTGGGTGGTAACAGGGGAAGGTGCTTGAAAGGGGAGTGGAGATCCGATCGCAGGCGTGCTTAAAGGTCAAAACGGGCGTTTTATGGGTGTGCATACTTAAAACAGCAGCGTCATTGACCATGTCACAGGGTTTTTTTTAAGCCAGAACTGCTCGCAAAATTGTGGAAGCAAAAACCAACCACAAGAATAGCGAGCAGCTCATACCCTGTTCGATGTACTCGATTAATCTAATAAATAGCGGACATGACGTAGGATGCGAGCGGCCAGGGGGCATAGTTTCCCAAAAAACGACCACAAGTTTTGTTCGCTCGTTCAGACCTAGAGGTGTGAACAGACCGCAAACAGCGAACGGTTCATATGAATAGCCACCCCTATTTTCAGGACGAGCGAGCGCTAATTGCGTCCGGCTCTGAATCAGGCCCTATATTCCTTGTAGTTCTAAAAATGTATGATCAGACTGGCAATGAATCTATAGAACTGCTCCAAAGGGTGAGAACACATACAGTGCAGTAGTCTTATTTTAAAGTCTTAACTAATGAAAACATGTACAGTACAGTATGTTGCTATTGCTGCTTTTTACTCCTCATGTCTCATTCTGAGTTTATAGAGAATATTATTTTGCATGTTATTATTTTTTTGCATGTGGATTAAAGATCCATATTGCAAACCCAGTTTGTGTTTTGTTCACCAAATAATAACCATAGTTTGGTTCACTTAACACACGTAAACGTACATTGCAGGATATAGGAATGGCATTCCCTGTTGTTAATGCAAATTATATTTCAATGTTACAGTCAGGGCCGCCATCAGGGGGGGACTGCTGGGACTGGAGTCCCGGGCCTGGACACTCAGGGGGCCCGCTCCTACCCCCCTGTTACTGTACTGTAAAAGTGTGTGCTGGCTGCCCTCCTGCTCCGCCTACTTACGCTGCGGCCAGCACACAAATCCCTTTGAAAAAAAGTGTCACATCGGCCGTGGCTCGCTCCACCCAACATTCTGCGGCCGCCCACCACTGAGGCTGCCTGGTTGGGCAGGAGGACAAGGTGCCGCCAGCAATCTGCAGCCAGACACTGCACACATGCGCTGGACCTGGCCTTGGGCCGGCATTAGCAGAGAAGCTGTCAGAGCAGAGGCTGAGCACTGTGAGCAGCACTGGGGTGGGGGTGGGGCCCGGCTGCCTGATGACTCCTCGGATATTTAAGCCAGTGATCTAAGGAGTCTGAAGTGAGCTGAGCTGTCTGCTTCAGTCTCCCCTTATCACTGGCTGAGAGCCAATGAGTCATCAGGAAGCTCCGCCCCCTCCCCAGTCAGTGCAGTGTGTTCAGCTTCTCCAGGGACACCCGACCAGCATCAGGACTGATGACAGCAGCACAGCAGAGAAGCTAACTGGCAGGGAGCAGGACTGGCCAGTGTTGTAATAGGTAAGTGTTGGAGGTGGGGCACAGTGTGGGTGAGAGGAGGGGGCACAGTGTGGGTGACAGTGTGGGTGAAATGAGGAGGCATAGTGTGGGTGAGATGGGGGAAGGGGTAGTACAGTGTGATTGACATGAGGGGGCACAGTGTGGTTGAGATGAGGGAAGGGGAGCACGGTGTGGGTGAGTTAAGGGACAGGGAGCACAGTGTGGGTGACATTAAGGGGCACAGTGTGGGTGAGATGAAGGAAGGGGGAACACAGTGTGGGTGACTTGAGGGGTCACCGTGTGGGTGAGATGAGGGAAGGGGAGTAAAGTTTGGGTGAGATGAGGGAAGGGGAGCACAGTGTGGGTGACATTAGGGGTCACAGTGTGGGTGAGATGAGGGAAGGGGAGCACAGTGTGGGTGAGATAAGAGACAGGGAGCACAGTGTGGGTGACATTAGGGGGAACTGTGTTGGTGAGATGAGGGAAGGGGTGCACGGTGTGGGTGACATAAGGGACAGGGAGCACAGTGTGGGTGACAGAGGGCACAGTGTGGGTGAGATGAAGGAAGGGGGAACACAGTGTGGGTGACTTGAGGGGGCACAGTGTGGGTGAGATGAGGGAAGGGGAGCACAGTGTGGGTGAGATGAGGGAAGGGGGAGCACAGTGTGGGTGACTTGAGGGGGCACAGTGTGGGTGAGATAAGGGACAGGGAGCACAGTGTGGGTGACATTAGGGGGCACAGTGTGGGTGAGATGAGGGAAGGGGAGCATGGTGTGGGTGAGATAAGGGACGAGGAGCACAGTGTGGGTGACATTAGAGGGCACAGTGTGGGTGAGATGATGGAAGAGGGAGCACGGTGTGGGTGAGATAAGGGAAGGGGAGTACAGTGCGGGATTGGGAAATGGAAGCGCAATGCGGGATGTGGAGCACAGTGGGATACAGAGAAGGGAAGGCAAAACAGATAGGGGGCACAAGGCAGAACATATAGGGTGAAGCACACACTGTACATACAGATACTGTATAAGAAAGGACAAGATAATATATTTATAACGGCTTCTTTGCTGTTCAAGTTTAGTCTGCCGGGAGTCAAGTAGATGCCAAAGTCAAGATACCGCGCAGAGGCAAGTGAGGATGTAGTGCTTGGCAAGCTAAGGGTACCCCTCTGTGCCCGCCAAGGTTGTCAGAGCAAGTAAGGTCCCAGTGGGATAACCCTTCCTCATTACCACCCTAGACTTCCAGGGTGTCGGGCCTTTTTCCCTGGGCATGCAGAGGCACATAGCAAAGCCAGGGCCACTTACTTGTGTTTGCCTCCCAAACAAAGTTGCCAACTAGCCCCTCACTATACCCCCCCCACACTTATGCAGCACCTTAGAAGGAGTCAAGTTACTTCTCACCCAGCCGCTTGGGGCCGCCCTCCCGCTCCACCTCCTACATACGCCGCAATACATTTTTCCCTGTGAGCTGGCACAACATGATGTTAAGGGGGGGGCCTAGGGGGCCCTGCCTATTTTATCAGTCCCGGGCCCCACAATTTTTGATGGCATCCCTGGTTACAGTTTATTAAATGTATGGATTTAGGGGGAATTAAATTAGCTGCAGTACTCTACCACCAGGTTATCGATCCCCAATCTAATTCAGTTAGCCCTGAAGTCAGAACTTTTCAGGGGGGATGGCATAGTCGTGGGAGGCAGTGCCACACACCCTTTAGCAAAGAAAAGAAAAAAAAACTGCCTGCGGCTGGTGAAAAAAAATGCCCTATAACCAGCCCTGCTATTGCGGCCAGGCCCGTGAAAAAACATAGGATCGATATTAACACCTCTGTGTTTTTGCCACCCAAAAAACATTTTTAAAGTGGAAAATCAGGAACCAATTTTCGCACCTGAAAAAATATTGAGTCGAATTGAATTTCTCCCTTCCACCCATAGTCTTACAAGGAAAGGAACAATTTCCACAAAGTGTAATAGTTGGGAGTGTAACCTTTGAGTAGCAGAGAGGATCTCCACCTAAGGGGGTGGCCTAGTCGCAGGAGGAAGTACCACACATCCCTTAGAAAAAAAGAGAAAAAAAATGGTACTGCACACTGAAGAGGGAGGCGCTGTGAGCCCCTCAGCCAGAGGCAAATCCAGGGGAGCCACAATCAGTGTGATTGCACCCCCATACCCCTGCAGAGGAGAGGAGACTGCTGCTGCTGCTCAGTGAAAGTAGTCTCCATGGTCCCACTGCAGCCCAGCATATAGCAGCATGTGCTGGTATGTTGACAGGTAGCTGGCACTTATCTGGCATTTTTTCACCTGCCTGAGGCTTGTAAACAAAAATGCTCGATAACCAGCCCTGTTATTGCAGCTGGGCCTGCAAAAATACATAGGTCCATGTGTTAATGTGGATCCTATATGTTTTTGCCACCCAAAAAGAAATGTTTAAGTGGAAACATGGGAACCAATTTTCACACCTCAAAAATATTGGATCTAATTAAATTCCTCCCTTCACCCCATAGTCTTACAAGGAAAGGAACAATTTCTGCAAAATATAGAAGTTGGGAGCGTAACCTTAAGTAGCAGAGAGGATCTCCACCTTGGAGTTCACAGTAAGAAATGCCCTTATTGACCACTGTAGTCGATCAAGTTTCTCTATTCTCTACTTGGCAGACAGTGATGTGGTCAAAGGTAAGATCAGTAAATCCAAGCTCTCTTATTTGGAAAGTCCAAGATCTCCAATTTGGAAAGGACTAAAAACTAAAGCAGCTATTTAATTAATTCTGTAGACCATGACATATCACCATTCTACTAATTAGCTTTGTCAGGGGATTGTGATGTTCACCAACTCCTACAGATGTGGTTATGCAGTGCATATACTTTTGATCAGTATACTAGAAATACTGTAATTTAAGGAAACTTTTAGCTTAACTGAAGAAGCAAACAGGGCTAGTGTTACAAGTTGCGGTCAAAACTTGTCTCCCTCCAGAAGTTTACGGTTGCAGGACACTGTTGTTCAGGGTTCCTCAGTTACTAGGTGATCAGCACGCCTCAGGATGACACATGTTATCAATAGCACTACGTGATTGGGCGGTCCTCCTATTTGTACACACTGCACCTTTGCCACCTGGATGACTATAGCATTCTTGATGGGTCTCTAGCTGCATGATCAGTTTCCTGTCTCACCTCATGGAAGGATATTTTGATTCTCCGGCTGTATATCTTATCTACCTCCAATTTCCGTGGCCTCTGCTATGGCTCCTAAGCCACACCAGCAGCTCCCGTGCTGTACTGTGGCATGCTAAGCCTCTTCAACAGCTCCATAGCTGCACCAGCAGGTTTGGACTCTTCAAGCTGAATCGTTTCATTTAGTTTCAATTATCTTTATTCTCAACTGCAGTACGCTATTTGTACACAAACTCACTACTCACATCTATCTACCAACTTGTTAGGACATTGTATTCTAATTTGGACACAAACTTGTACTCAGATCTATGTACCAACTCATCAGGACATTGTACACTAATTAGTACACAACTTTGTACACAGCCTATGCACTGGTTCTTCAAAACCAAATCAACTACGTCAACTATTTAACTCTATTCAGAGCCAGCTCCAAGCCACGTCATTGGCTCTCAAAGCCAAAACAAATATAAACTCACTTCAGTACTGGCTCCAAGCCACACCATCGGCTCTTAAAGCTGCATCAATTGTGTGTCATGTTCTGTACTGGCTCCTAGCTTCATTATCAGCTCTCAAAGCCACATCAACTGCACCAACTATTAAACTCTCTTCAGTACCAGCTTCAAAGCTGCATTATCAGCTCTCAAAGCCACATCGATTGTGTACTATCTGCTGTACTGGCTCCAAGCTGCCTCATCAGCTCTCAAAACAAATAAATTGTCAATTCTCTTCATTACTGGCCCCAAGCAGCACCATCGGCTCTCAAAGCTGCATCAACAGCTGATCTATTACCCAAAGGTTTCCATACCACACTTTCAGCTGACTAGACTGTTCACCAAACTCACAGAGAACTGTACCAGTTTCAGTTCCCACTGTTACTTTCACCACTGAATCCTTTTGTTCCTCAGTGTGAATTGCTACTACTTCAAGCTGTAAGCCCTGGCGTTCCTAGTTCTAAGGGAACAACATGCAGTTGTTAATGGCAGAAAACCTCGCTAGCCTGGTTCTAGCTTATTCACATGGAGTAGGCATAAGATTCATAACAGCTAGTCTTACAGGTAGGTTTTGGTAATAAAAAATAAAACAGTCTCTTTTTGTTACTTTAATGGAATCAGAGTGGTCATAAAATCAACTTTCCATGTATTCAGGTAATTATTTACAATAATAACAAATAACAGATATATAGTATAATTTTTTTCAGATAAAGGACCTGTTATATTGTGTTTTATTTCATTTAAATTTTGGCCATCTCAACTGGTTACTTTTTGTTTTTCTCTTTAATGATATTACAATTTCAAATGTGTTTTCAAACTTCACAATTGGAGGTTGCATTTTTATTTTATTGAATTATGACTCTATATTAAATCTAGTCTGCAGTTGATTTAATTTTTGAGGATGGTATTTACGATCATGACATCACCCTGGATTGTCAGTGTACTTTATGAAAATTGCTATATGTAAAGGTAAGCTGCATGCACATTGTTGTTATAATGTCTTTATTGGTTTTAATATAACAGGGAAGATTCATGATGAGATTGACCGTGTAGTTGGACAAGATCGATGTCCATCAGTGGAGGATCGGAGTAAAATGCCATATACCGATGCCGTGATCCATGAGATTCAGAGATGTGCAGATATTTTCCCTATAGGACTGGCACATCGAGCAAGAGAAGACACAGTCTTCAGGGGATATCACATTCCCAAGGTAACAAGGTTAATGACAGAATGTCCAAAAACTTTATTTTACAACTGTTAGGCAACTTATATTGTTAAATTGATGGAAATATATTTATAAATACCATCAGGGCATGTTGGTGGTTCCGATCCTAACCTCAGTTCTGAAGGACCCAAAACTCTTCAAGAATGCAGAACACTTTGATCCTGGGCACTTTCTTGATGAGAATGGTGGCTTTAAGAAGAACAAAGCTTTCATTCCTTTTTCTGCAGGTACTAAAATGTTCCATGGTCAGTATTTTAAATGTAATTAGTACCTACTATTTTTCAGTGTAGCTCGGCCCCCTTTATTCCCACACACAAAAGTCATACATTAGCAAATATTTAATAAAAACTAATATTTTAATCTAACCTGTTGGTTTTAGTGGGCTCAGTGCCCCTTTTGGGTGTTTTACCATCTCAGCCCCAAAAAATTGTAATAGTGCTTTAATGAATCAAAGAGACACACTGCAACCTAAGAGTCCCAGGAGGCAAAACTCCAATCTGGAACCCTGTGGGTTATGATGATAGTAGCATGGACAATACTGCCTTTGGATCTTGTAACCCCCGCTCTAGAGATCATTTGGATAACAGAAGGTAGCTAGACTTCAGAACAGGTCTTTTGGAAGTACCATACATTGGGTGAAGTATTGAAATCTCTAGATTTAGTGTAGCCAGTTTGGAAAACACCCCTAATCCTGACAGTATGTGGACATGGGAAAATAACATCCCTTCACCATGCAAGAAATGTAAACTGACCTGTATTGGTTAAAGGGGCAGGAGTAAAAAAAAAGTCAGCAGAGCCCCATGTAAAGTGCTTACACTATTGGATTCCATCTGTGGATAATAACTGTTATCATTACCTCACAGTGATGTTTTCCAACTCTTTATATTTGAACAATAAACATAATTCTTTCTGCTACCACATAGTCCTGGTCTTAAGTAAGTAGTCAGGAGTAAAAACTCAGTCACCAGCAAAAAATTCTGTAGCCAGTAACTACACCCAGAAGCAGGGCCGTAACTAGGGTAGTGCGGCCGGTGCCATTGCACAGGGCACCACAGGTCAGGGGGTGCTGTTTTGGCCTGTAAAATTTCTGTTTATTATCATTCTCACTTGTAGCTTCCTCTTATTTCATCCCCAGCATCTCCTGACCTCCCCTTTCTCTTCCCTGGCCCTTCCCCATGAGGCCATTCCCCTTTTTTGGGTGCATTATGTCCCTTTGAAAAATGAGGGGGTGTCAATGCTCTTTCTGGCACAGGGCACCAAAAAGTCTACTTATGGCTCTGCCCAGAAGTAAAGGATCCCAGGTCCAGGATTATTCATGACTACTCTCCTAGAATACCAGAAGGAGTGGTCATTGATGACAGGTTACTGACAGTAAAAAGAAAAGCCAAGTCAAATCAATTAAACCATTGGATACAGGAGTGACAGAGTAAGAACACCCTATCACACTGCTCTCCTTACTATTGCTCATATCTACTCATTTTATTGCACAGTATCATTTATAACTTTTAAAAATATATTAGAAAATAAATTGGCTGAATGAATGATCTCCTATATCCTGTCATCTAGGAACAGTAAAGTACACTCTGATATGAAGAGTATTATGGCCTATTGCAAAACAAATTACAATTCAGGAAAAAACACAAGATAAAACGTCTGGTTCATTAAGGGGCATATTAAATATATAAATAATCATTGCAGAAAACAAACAGGTAGGAGCCACTCTGAGGGCACTACTTCCAAACATAAATATTCATACAATATGTTCCTTGATTCAGAATCCACAGTTGTAAATTTTCTTTGTCCCCGTGTATACCTAGTTCTTGCCTTTTATTCCTCAGTAAAAAGAAAAAAATATGTTCAATGTACAGTATAGTTTTCACTTAACATTCACATTAATGACAGCCAGAATAGATAGGTAGTTTTTGGCAGTAGCCACACAGATAGTAGCCCTGACCACCAATATGCACAATCCTTAGGTGTAAAGAAGGGGCATACTGTACATTACTCAACTAGTAGAAAACACATATAAAGGTTTCTTTTACTCGCCAATCCAATCTCTCCAAATACTTAAGCACTCCAGGAAAATATAAAAGAAAACATAACCCACTCACACTGTTCAAAGGAATTCAATGCACATGAAGGTATCTTTTATCACTCCAGAGTAGGATGGACATACACCCACTCAAGATATCAAACACAACATGAATCCCATAATGGTTTCTTTAGGTCCTCCATTGTTTCTCAGAGTTGTCTTGTGGGTATGCTGTCACATGATTAAACATTTAATATGGTAAAGTTTAACAATATATTATTATTCCCTTGCAAGGGATAAAACAAATAATAAACACAGAAAAGTGGTCTAATTCCCAATAAACGGTCCAAAAAAATACATACAGGATAAAAAAATCAGATTTATACATCCATAATACACCCCCACAACTGCTCTGGATATTGTCAAAGTGAAAATAGGATGTACTGTAGCTCGAAAAAATTACCCTGAAACAAAGGGAATAGCAGCTCACACTTCCATATGTCAAAGTGTTTCGGTTTTATGCCTTTGTCAAGACAAAGGTATAAAACAAAAATGCAATGACACTCTTACACAGAAAACATGCAAATAACAGAGGCCCTTTACAAGGAGGGAACAGGGGTGTTTCAGGACCACCCACTTAGATTGGCAAGAGGGATAATCCATAGAAACACACCAAGTACCCAAGTTCTTCTATGATCCTGCTCCACCAAGTTACTGACCCCTAGAGGATGAGGTGGGACCCACTGGGGATTTCTTCTGTACACCTCTGGGCAATGCTAACCCTGATTAGACACCTCATGCTAGGCAGAGGGGGTAGGCTACATGAAATGAGTGTATGTAGTGCTAGATCCACAGTGGTAATCTATGTCAGTCTCTGTTGTCACTATAAAGATAACATATTTAATACTAAATAATAAGGTTCCACAATGTTCTGTAGGTTATTGATGGGAACAGGAGCTAACTAGAAATGGGTTGAGTAGCATAACATTGTGCTGTCACCTGTAGTCATCACTGTTTCTTAAACCAGGATGGTAAGAAAATGAAAGCAAATATTCTGACTTTGGTTACTCTTTAGTAAGATGACCTTTATATTGTGTTGTTTAAAGTAAACTTTACTAATTTCAGTATCATTGCGCTCAATACAATTAGGTGCGAGTTTGTGCGACTTACAGTACCTCCGGACTCACTAATTTCTGTTCACAGCCCCAAAGAGCTGCTGGCAATAATGCACAAGCCCAGGGTGAGATTGGGCCATGAGGGGGATGAATTGCTGTGGCATTGCTGGTGTTTCTATGACATTGCAATGGCTGTTCGCCTCAAATTGGATTGAGCCCTTTGAGTCAAATCCTAAAGTTAACAGGTTCTTAGTTTAAAAGTTGTTAATTCACATGCATTGTAGTAATTGTCATATAAATAAGTAACAGTGCTTCTTTTTTTATTACATTTTTGTAAGCTACTCTATATGCTCTGCCATGGCTATCTAACAGCTGCCCTCTTAGAAATGTTTCTAGATATATTGGCATGGTCCCCCAAGCAGTACATCCATGCTGTCTTGAATTTTGTAATTTGTTTAACTGAAGAGATAGCAAACTTGTAATTTAAATATGATACGTTAAACATACAAACCTATAAATAATTGGAAATTAAATTATACTAAATATGTTTTGAATACCCTTTGGTATATGGATTAATTCAGAATCATATTTGAATGGTCAAATGGGAATACCCAGGTATTTGAAGGCTCCATAGCAAAAGTTTGTAAGGGCCCCTACTGTATGCACCACCCAATGGTGAAACATTTATAGAACACATGTAACTTTGACAAGGAAAATGAAGAGAAAATACATCCAAATGCATTGTAAATTGTCAGCATAATCCAATTTTTCCTAATGTACAGTATGGGATTTCTTTTTTCTCTTCCGTCTTCCCAGGAAAACGTATGTGTATGGGGGAGAGTCTGGCTCGCATGGAGATCTTCCTTTTTCTCACCACTATACTGCAAAAGTTTATTTTGAAGCCCACAGTGGACAAGAATGATTTGGACATCACACCAGAACCCAAGACCAATGGTTCTCGACCTCGTACTTATAAGATGTTTGTTGTTCCTCGCTGAGGAAATACTGTTCTCATCATATTACATTCTTACTAATAACAAATAGGAATATAAGACATGCAGACAATGTGCACATACCTTTTCGTATGTATAAAACTAAATATATTTCTTATAACTTACTGGAATTGCAATAAATATTTCCAAATTTCTATCCAGCTCCAGTTGTGTACCCACCATATAAGCGATACAGTGGTTCAGATCTTAGACAGTTCCATGTGAAATAGATTGAGGAATGAGCTCATTTATTTGAAGAAAACACAAAATGACATAAGACATGTATAGGTGGAAAAATGTGTCACTATAGTGTGTATGTGAATGTGGTGTGCCTGAGTCAGCTTTGGTGAGATCACACATGAGGGAGCTCAACTTTTAAAAAAATGATTTTTCAAAAAGAAATAGAACTGCAAGATGATGATGATGACTTTAGTATCAACAGTATTATGGTATGATAATACGTATCAATCTCTACAGGGTATAAACTAAAGTCCATTGTTGTGATATATTTATAATGGTTTAGGCAGCATAAGCCAAGAAAGTGTTCCCATTTGTCAGACATTAATATTTCATATACCTAAATCCTCCTCAGCAAATGCTCTATAGAATAATGAAAGCTGCATCAAATTCCGTCAAGTGGTTCTCAAGATTACAAACAGACAGACATCTAACAGGGAATTTATTTTATACTATGTATAAACTCATGTACTATATATAATAAAATAAACAAAACCTATGTGCTCTGTCTATTCATGTTAAAAAATTAATCTACTTCCTCCACTCCCAAAGAAAATTCCCAAAGAAAAATTACTACACCACCATATCCACTCCCCACCTACCCCACACACATATAACATTACACCATCCCCAAATAACTTTAATATAACCCAAAACAACATTAGTACCCAACCCAATAATGGTAATACACTTTTTACCCTGCATATTATTATACTATCCACCCCCAAAACAATTATATATACCTTATGTATCACTATTTAAACACATACTAACCCTTCTTATATTTGGGTCAATAAATAAATGCTCATAGTGATTTATGTCCAGTTTATACTAGGAATGAACAGGTTTGGATTTCCAAAAACCGGGTTTGGATTTTGGATTTCCAAAATCCGAACCCTGATATCAGATTTCCAAAAAGTGGGTTCGGATCTCCAAAATCCGAACCCTCCCGAGCCCCTCTGATCCGAGCTGGGAACCAAGTCCGGCTCGGGTTTTCCTGACAGACTCAGTTCCCGGCATGAGGCAAAACATCATCATCCCACTGTCGGATTCTCGCGGGTTTTGGATTCTATAAAGGTCCCATGATCACTGCCATTTTTCATTCTTGCTGTGGAGTGTGCAGAGTTAGGGAGCTTGGAGCTCAGTGTTGTGTGTTAGTTATAAAAATAAAAAATAATAAAGTACTGCTGGCTGTCTACTGTGAAGAGGGAGGATGGGGAGCTGGGAACTGTTGCTGATGGTGACCATAGGGGCTGGCTGGCTGGCTACTGTTGTCCATATACAATAAATAGGGGCTGGCTACTGTTGTCCTTGTCCATTTATTGGCTAGCTGTTGTCCTGTCCATAGGGGCTGGCTGTAGTGCTGTGTTGTCCAGGGGGTGCCCTGTCTGCTCAAGGGGTACGCTCATACAAATCATTTTACAGGGACTGCCCTGTATGCTGTAGGGGTACGCTCATACAAATAATTTTTACAGGGGGTGCCCTGTCTGCTGTAGGGGTACGCTCATACAAATAATTTTTCCAGAAGGTACCCTGTCTGCTGTAGGGGTATGCTCATACAAATATTTTTTATAGGGGCTGCCGTGTCTGCTGTAGGGGTGCACTCATACAAATAATGTTTACAGGGGCTGTCCTGTGGGTTGTACGCTGCCCTTCATCAAAATAATTTTTACAGGGGCTGTCCTGGACAAAGGTCCATGAAAGATGACGTTTTACTTCTTTCTGAGATTTGATTTTTGGCGGGAAAAATCTGAACTTGGTGGGAAAATCCAAACTATTCCGAGCCTGCACATCCCTAGTCTCTGCTACTTTGGTAAGTCTCCTTTTGATAAGGATGAGAGCTATGGCTTCTACTGGATCGGTGGCTGGAAGAGGAATCATATCTGTCTGGGGGAGAATGATTGGATCCGTGACTGTACCAACTTTGGTGAGGTGGATAATGTGATGGTGAGTAACTGGGTTGGGCCATCATTGCTGTGCTGGATCCATGAAGGGTTTCCAACCTATAGAAGTTATTCATCATTGCTTCTTTTTGAAGATTGTCTGGAGAAGAGTAAGATCTCTGATAGTTTGGAACAGTAGGTGAAAGTTCAGAGTATTTCGTGAACTTCCCATTGCCATCATGCCTGCGGTCATGTGTTGATGGACTGTTTCCACTAAAACTGCTATTTCCTTGTGGTGAGTAGGCTGCGCTTATTGCTTCTGCAGAGCCATGGCTGCTTCCTGATCTGAATTGAATTTTCAGTGGCCTCACAAAGAGTTTGATTCCATTTAACAAACTCATTCCGTAGGGAACAAACTCCTCATGTTTGAAATTGACAAAAGCAAATTATTTCAACTTTCCATCCTTGTCCTTTGGAATTTTAAAGTTAATTGCAGGACTATCCTGCAGAAACAGCTTGAACAGGATCTCCTTGGTGGCCCTGGGATCTAAGCTCCCCATGAACAGTGTCCTATCAGCCTCGGCGGCGCCCAACTCTCTCCTGAGTCCCGTCCTGTGTGCCCAGCAGCAGCAGTCGATGGGTGACGTGATAAGTCACTGTGCAGCACCTTTTGGGGGCCTAGTTTTTTAAACCGCCATCCTGTCTGCCACTGCAGTGCCACTCCTAGATGGGCCACATGTTTGTGCCACCCACTTGTGTCGCTTAGCATCGCCATCCATCTACCTCGGTGCAACCTTTTGGCCTAAAAACAATATTGTGAGGTGTGAGGTGTTCAGAATAGACTGGAAATGAGTGGAAATTAATGTTATTGAGGTTAATAATAATGTAGGAACAAAAAAAACAAATTCTGTGATTTTAGCTGTTTTTAAGTTTTTTCCAAAAAAATACAGATCCAAAACACAAAACCCAGAAGGGTGGTTTTGGCAAAACCAATCCAGATCCAAAACACGAAGAAAGATCCAGATCCAAAGCAAAACACGAAAAGTGGCTTGTGCACACCCTTAGTTTATACCTGTATTTCATATTTGTGTTGCACAAGATAGATGGGGGTCCTCTTGGATCAATATTTTGCATGTGAAGGTCACATATGTTCCTACTTTAAAATACTAACACTAATTCAATTGGTGGCAATGAAATGCCAACATTAACTATAACTTCAATGAACACATTACACCCCTTGTGTACTTTTATACAGGTGTTACAATAAATTTAAAAAAGTAAAAACACTGCAAGTAAGGTAGGAACCGAACCTGTGGGTTTTTCTATTTTCTATTATCACCTTGTTAACATAGTTAGGGGGAATTCCATTAGGCATTATAGAGTATTTGTGAAACGTTTTCACCGGTGAAAACATTTATCACATTACAGTATGTGTATCCTATTAACCACAGCTTTTTGCAGGTGCAAATTCTACGTAGCATAATGCCGGGAATAGTTTTCACCACCTCCTGAGTAGGTGATAATGGGTATAGTATAAGAGATAGACAGTAATTGATAGACAAAGGCTAGATAGACACCAGGGGCGGGATGTAATAGAGATCGAGGTTGCCGGAGGTGTGGGATGCCATCTGATCTCAATCATTTTTTTAAAGTAGCAGTCATTTACAAGACAAAACCAGTTCAGTTTTGTCTTGTAAATGACTTCAACTTTAAAATAAAACCCTAATGCCTAATCCCACCATAATGTTAAACAGTCAATAGTTAGACAGGGAAAAAAGTTTGACACAGACAAAAGTCTGACACACTAAAGTTAGCCATGCAAAAAGTTTGACAAGTACAACAGGTCATCATTGTAAAAAGTTCGACAAGAAAATGGTCGACACAAAAATGATTGATAATGTTTTATTTTTTTAGCCCTAATCTTCACTCTAACCCTCCCCTTGGTGCCTAACCCTAACTCTCCCTCCTGGTGCCTAACCCTAACTGTCTGGGTAAGTGCCTAACTCTGTCTGGGTAAGTGCCTAACTCTAACCGTGGGGGTAAGTGCCTAACCCTAACCCTACAGTAAGTGCCTAACCCTAATCCTAAAAGAATGGAAAAAAAGTCGACCATTTTTGTGCCGATCAATTGCATGTCGAACTTTTGACCCCGTCGACCTTTTGTAACTGTCGAACTTTATACATGTCTAACTTTGGTGTGTCTGACTTTTGTCCGTGTCAAACTTTTTTCCATGTCTAACTATTGACTGTCTAACATCTGGTGTCTATCTAGACATTGTCTATCTAATTTCTGTCTATCTCTTATACCACTCACACAAAACCTGTTACCCACAATAGGAAACAGCCTCCTCTCTGTAAACAAATTTAATTGGCATCAGTACAATATATTTGTTTTTTTTATTTTGCTTACATATAAAGCACATAAGTAATACACAGTAATCATAATAAGTCTAATTATTGTCTATCTATAGTATAGTCGGGAACCAGGTGATAAGCTATGCAAAACCCCTATTTTTGGCTAAAAATTTTGGGATTTGGTTCAGAACCACTAGGACACCCTCCTTAATGACTAATTAGGCAAACAAAATTGAATTAACTTAATTTGGACAATAACAACATATCATGTTTGGAGTGAGAAAAAAAAGTGCTTAAAAATGGGTTAATTCATGTGAGATAGGTATATGGGGGTGTTGTATGAATGGGACAGGTGTTTTTAAGATTTTTAAGTTTTTTTTTAAAGTCTCTTTAAATGAACTAAATATATACTTATAGCCATTTTCATGCACCCCAAAAAATGATGGCCGCTAGTACACTTTTATAATGTTACCCAATATTAGTTTGACTTTTTTGGGGATACAGGCAGATTTCCTCATTTTCGCCTATACTTTAACACCACAAAGAGTTTTCGCGACCTTTGGAATTTAATTGTGCAAAAAATGGAAGCCAAAAGACGCAAATTTTATGCACCAAATGCCGCAAAGTGTGCAACAACTTAACATTTGTTGAATTAGAATTTTATTGCCGCTAATTGAATTCCCCCTTAATGTTAAATTACTCTGCACATAAATCTTCATAGGGTGGATTTTTTCTAGTAATGTGCTATCCTACAGTATGAAGTGATGTACTCATAATCATATCTGTACATTTCAGCATAGCAGAAATAAACCAAACCTAATCAATTTTATTTTCAGTTTGTGCTAATATTTATTCTATCTCGGTTATTTGATTACAGGTTTGGCTTCAAAGCTGGCAGTTTACCTCATATAACCTACAAGTATAATAATTAACCCTGCAGCAGCTATTAAGCAGTATAGTGTGGAATAGAAAAGAATAAGTAAGATGTGCATTTCTGAAGCAAATAATAGGTGTGATGTTTACTAGACACTGAAGGAGCAGAGCTTACTAGACTGAACAGAGACAGGGTGCCGTCAGTACTGAATTTATTATAATGGTGCACTTATGATTTTTTTAGAAACATTGGAGATGTGAGAGATTGGCAACGTATTGCCTTTTTAGAATTCTATTTATTTATCTATTGTAACAATGCGTGTGTTTTTGTGTGTTCCAATGGTTAGATCAAAGCAAATTTCCTTATTGTAAAGATCAATAAATGTGAAATATTTTAGAAAAATGTTTTAGAAAAACTTTGGGAGATTTTCTTCTGTACAAAATGATGTTATTTTGCACAAGCGCAGTCAACTGGTTTGTTTTTCAATATTTATGAAAGTTTGCACACCTTGTTTAATGACAGCAGCTGTGCACTAATTGTATTAGAGATTATAAGCACCTACAACAGCTCATATTTATTTCTATATATTCCCATCCTGTAATATCCTCACCTCAGAAAAAGTAGAGTGTATTCAGGGCCGTATAATAGGGGGGTGACAGGGGCGGTCATCCCAGGGCCCCCACACCTAAAGGGCCCCTACACAGCAGCAGGAGCTGCACAAGAGCAGGCACCGCTATTAAGCCCCGCCCACCTCACGGCAAAATGTCACGATTCGCGGGTCAATCGGCTCGATGTGGAGTCATTATGATTCATTTCCAATACAATTGTGTCATTTGGCTCCACCCCTTTCCGATTGACCTGCAAATCGCGCCCAAAGCTACAAGGGGGCGGAACTTAATAACATGGTGCATTCCTGCCAGGTCCCCTCCCCATCCACAATATGCAGTGCAGATGGTTCAAGGTAAGTGTGTGTGTGAACACGGGCGCCGAGAAGGGGGGGAGCGGGTACAGTTTACCTGGGCCCGGGCTTGCTAGAGGGGCCCGGTGGGGGCCCGGGTCCAGCGTCCCCCCCCCTCCCTCACAACTTGTGCTGGATTGCTGTGTGAGACTGCTCGCGGCTGCTCCTATGGCTGTGGGGGGGAGCGATCAAACTTAGCACCGGCACCTGCTTAGCACCGGGCTGGGAGGCTTACAGCGCCCCCCTCCACAACGCAGAAAAAGTAATGGTTATTTGTTTTTTTTCAAGGGGGCATGCCCACGCCTCCCGCAATTAGGCCACGCCCCCTCCATTACCCGGGCCCTGCCAGACTCTCAATGGCCCTGTGTGTGAAATGTGTGTGTGTGACTTGTGTGTGTGTATGTATGTACGTTTGTGTGTAATGTACAGTATGTGTGACACATGCATGTGTGGTGTAAATATGTGTTTTTCTGTGTGATTGTATGTATGTATGTGTTTGTAAGTATATAAATATATGTGTGTGGTGTATGTGAATATATAAATATACACAATTATATTGATAGGGGCCTCCACAAAGTTGTTGCCCCAGGGCCCCCTGAAACCTTAATCCGGCCCTGAGTGTATTACAGACTGATTAATAATAACAATCACAATTTGTACTAAAATAAGTGTAATATGTTGGTTGCCATCATTAAGTGCCTTTGAGAGCCTAATAATCAGTGTTATTGCATTCCTTAGCAAACAACCTAATCATTGTTTTTAGTTCTTAAACTATGCCAGAAAAATTACAGAATGTTATTATTACCAATAGCACCTATTTGTGGGCATACTTTATGTAACACCCTCTAAGGGATGGCATTTGTAAATACACCCCTCTCAGTGTTAGAGCTTGCTTCCTGTTGTAGATATTACATTCCTGAGACCCTGGGATCAGTTTTCAGGTAAAGGAGGGGCTGGAGAGATAGACACGCAGGGGTGGGAAGACTGGGTGTGTAGTTGGCAGAGCAGAGGGAGGAGGGGGAGAGAACAAAGGGGGTTGAGAAGAAGAATTTGGGAGAGAGCAGACATCTTTGGGAAGCTTCAGAGCTGGAAGCAGATATGTAGCCCTCGTCCTCCCCTGGCAGGGGGAGATTGGCGGGGCCGTGGTGACTGCCACGATGCCCATCTAACGCCAAAGGAGAAATAGGTCTGGAGTGAGACCACTGAGATAAAGTCTGTGAGAGACCACAGAGAAAGAGCTGGAAGGTTGCAGTGTGAGCCACTCAGTGAAGTGTTCAGCACCCATGAGAGGGGTAAGAGACGCAAGTATATGTGGTGAAGAGATGGGGAAGAGTAATTTCCCAGGAGCTTTTACGGTTAAGGTACCAGAGGAGTCCCTTATGCATAAAAGCCCCCCAGCAGCCATTAAAGGGGGGGTCACTGTGGTAGCAGTGTGGCTATAGGAGCCATTCCTGTAGGATAGGGATGGGCAGCAGCTGAGCATCTGATAGCTGCAATAGAAAAGTCTGTATATTGCTGTCCCATGTGAAAGAGAAGGGGAGCAGAGAGAGGCAGACTGTGTATGAGACACTCTGTATATTGTCTTAGAAGAGACAAAGGAGAGGCAGAGTGCAAAAGAAGTTATGTGAGATGTGTGTGAAGCTGTGGAACTACAGGCACCAGCCAGCATAGGGCCAGGTGGACCTGCATGTATGAAGTGAACTACAGGCACCAGCCAGCAAAGGGCTAGGTGGACCTGCACGTATGAAGTGGAGAACTACAGGCACCAGCCAGTGAAGGGCTAGGTGGACCTGCATGTATGAAATGGAGAACTACAGGCACCAGCCAGCGAAGGGCTAGGTGGACCTGCTCATATGAAGTGGAGAACTACAGGCACCAGCCAGCAAAGGGCTAGGTGGACCTGCACATATGAAGTGGAGAAGTACAGGCACCAGCCAGCGAAGGGCTAGGTGGACCTGCATGTATGAAATGGAGAACTACAGGCACCAGCCAGCGAAGGGCTAGGTGGACCTGCACATATGAAGTGGAGAACTACAGGCACCAGCCAGCAAAGGGCTAGGTGGACCTGCACATATGAAGTGGAGAACTACAGGCACCAGCCAGCAAAGGGCTAGGTGGACCTGCACGTATGAAGTGGAGAACTACAGGCACCAGCCAGCGAAGGGCTAGGTGGACCTGCACATATGAAGTGGAGATCTACAGGCACCAGCCAGCAAAGGGCCAGGTGGACCTGTGTGGGTAAAATGCAAAGCATTCATTGTGACTATGCTTAAAGACTGTGCTGGTGAAGAAGAGGGTGATGTAATGTAACCATATCCATAAGATTGTCATATACCATCTGACATGCCAAGTATATGAGCTGGAGGGAGAGGAGAAGCTGCTGTAACCATATTCTTGTCCTGTAAAGTTATGTGCAGGAGGAGAGAAATAAATTGGTTTATTTTTATAAGAGAAGGTCTGGCGCCCAAGTTATTCAATAGAACTGTTGCTGCATGTGTCTATCTATACCTGTATCTATATGTGTGACTGTTATCAAGCCTGCATGGGCAGGGACCCCCTTCTCAGGTATTGTCCACACCCTGGAGAGCTAGCCTGAGGCAATAGGAGGTGTATCACTCCAAATGCACCTATGTACCACACCGCAAACTGAAGGGGGGTTACAAAATGGCGCCCAACGTGGGGCTCGAGCACAGTAAGATGGAAGAAGTGCTCGCAGGATACAGAGACTAAATGCAGTAAATCCAGCCGGAGCAAACCCCTTGGTAGACACCGTGTCTGATCTTCTCTGGGTGTCCCAGCGAGACCAAGCGTTCAGGAGGCGGAGATTGACACCATTGTTTAAAGTTACCAGTGTAACTCCGCTGTAGGACAAAGTGTCAAGTACAAAATGGTGGTAGTGCCAAAGTGTTTCAGAGACTGTTTAAAAGCAGAAGCACATGTGTGAAGTTTTGTTGGGACTTGTAGTGCCGTTCATCCCATCTGCGTGGGAAGCTAGGAGAGCGAGCTCAGCGGAATTGTTGTGTGTTCCTCCAGAAGTTGGGGGGAGCACATGTAAAAAGTTGCCCAGCATTAGAGAAGAGCTGGGGGGAGTGCACCCTGCACCCGCAAAAGTTTGGGGGTATTGGGAGGGGCCACGAGAGCCACCTGTCTCCTTTTGACCCGAGGAGGGGAGGAGACTCAATGGGCAGGCCTGGCAGGTACTTCGTTGTATGACATTAAAATTGTCATTTATAACTCATGTATGAACAAACGTGTTTGAGGACACCCGTGACTCTTGTGTTATTATACACATTGGGGGTAGTGGGATATATTGTTGGAAATGTGAAATTTTTTTGCATACTGTTCACTGCTAATGTTTTTTTTCCATGCAAATGTGATCTAATGTGATTTTCACCACTGAGATTTTTTTTTTATTATGTGGGGTGACATACGAAATTGCAAGGTTTTACATGTGTGCACCAGTGTAAGTCGGGTGTGCCTGCATGTGCAAGTGATTAGCCAGGTATACCAAAATAATGTATATATTTTAAAGCATACCTACCTAATGGGGGGAGTAGGTAACACCCTCTAAGGGATGGCATTTGTAAATACACCCCTCTCAGTGTTAGAGCTTGCTTCCTGTTGTAGATATTACATTCCTGAGACCCTGGGATCAGTTTTCAGGTAAAGGAGGGGCTGGAGAGATAGACACGCAGGGGTGGGAAGACTGGGTGTGTAGTTGGCAGAGCAGAGGGAGGAGGGGGAGAGAACAAAGGGGGTTGAGAAGAAGAATTTGGGAGAGAGCAGACATCTTTGGGAAGCTTCAGAGCTGGAAGCAGAAATGTAGCCCTCATGCTCCCCTGGCAGGGGGAGATTGGTGGGGCCGTGGTGACTGCCACGATGCCCATCTAACGCCAAAGGAGAAATAGGTCTGGAGTGAGACCACTGAGATATAGTCTGTGAGAGACCACAGAGAAAGAGCTGGAAGGTTGCAGTGTGAGCCACTCAGTAAAGTGTTCAGCACCCATGAGAGGGGTAAGAGACGCAAGTATATGTGGTGAAGAGATGGGGAAGAGTAATTTCCCAGGAGCTTTTACGGTTAAGGTACCAGAGGAGTCCCTTATGCATAAAAGCCCCCCAGCAGCCATTAAAGGGGGGGTCACTGTGGTAACAGTGTGGCTATAGGAGCCATTCCTGTAGGATAGGGATGGGCAGCAGCTGAGCATCTGATAGCTGCAATAGAAAAGTCTGTATATTGCTGTCCCATGTGAAAGAGAAGGGGAGCAGAGAGAGGCAGACTGTGTATGAGACACTCTGTATATTGTCTTAGAAGAGACAAAGGAGAGGCAGAGTGCAAAAGAAGTTATGTGAGATGTGTGTGAAGCTGTGGAACTACAGGCACCAGCCAGCATAGGGCCAGGTGGACCTGCATGTATGAAGTGAACTACAGGCACCAGCCAGCAAAGGGCTAGGTGGACCTGCACATATGAAGTGGAGAACTACAGGCACCAGCCAGTGAAGGGCTAGGTGGACCTGCACATATGAAGTGGAGAACTACAGGCACCAGCCAGCGAAGGGCTAGGTGGACCTGCACGTATGAAACGGAGAACTACAGGCACCAGCCAGCGAAGGGCTAGGTGGACCTGCACATATGAAGTGGAGAACTACAGGCACCATCCAGCAAAGGGCTAGGTGGACCTGCACATATTAAGTGGAGAACTACAGGCACCAGCCAGCAAAGGGCTAGGTGGACCTGCACGTATGAAGTGGAGAACTACAGGCACCAGCCAGCGAAGGGCTAGGTGGACCTGCACATATGAAGTGGAGAACTACAGGCACCAGCCAGCAAAGGGCCAGGTGGACCTGTGTGGGTAAAATGCAAAGCATTCATTGTGACTATGCTTAAAGACTGTGCTGGTGAAGAAGAGGGTGATGTAATGTAACCATATCCATAAGATTGTCATATACCATCTGACATGCCAAGTATATGAGCTGGAGGGAGAGGAGAAGCTGCTGTAACCATATTCTTGTCCTGTAAAGTCATGTGCAGGAGGAGAGAAATAAATTGGTTTATTTTTATAAGAGAAGGTCTGGCGCCCAAGTTATTCAATAGAACTGTTGCTGCATGTGTCTATCTATACCTGTATCTATATGTGTGACTGTTATAAAGCCTGCATGGGCAGGGACCCCCTTCTCAGGTATTGCCCACACCCTGGAGAGCTAGCCTGAGGCAATAGGAGGTGTATCACTCCAAATGCACCTATGTACCACACCGCATACTGAAGGGGGGTTACATTTATTTTAAAACTGTCCCAAAATATGTTGAAGATCCTGAAAAAGAAACTTCAAATTCTAAACAAACCAAACCATCAAGAAAGAACAGTAATTGTTTAGTTTTTCTACTAGCTCAAAATCTCAAACTATTTCCCTCTTGGTAAAAGAGGGCCCCTCGGTGTTACATAACACTGCTGTCATCAGTACTGTGTACTTTTATTGGAATACAGAAACTCTATAGTGAGCCAACACAATAGGAAAACTGTCTCTCACGCTGCTCACTCTGTGCATAGTTACACAGACTGGGACATAGAGCAGACACAGATGCCTCATTGAACCTGTTATTCTCAGTATGGCGCTGGGTATAGGGCTGACACTTCTTGTTACTACTGGAGTAACTCTACTGATTTATATCATTATATGGTGGAAAAAGATCAGACAGAAAAACCTGCCCCCTGGACCTATGCCGTTGCCCCTAGTGGGGAATATGCTGCAGATCAACCCAACAGAAATGCAAAAAGATCTGGTTATGGTAAGATGGAAATTGATCTGTAACAAGATTCACTATACATGGAGATAAGACTTATGTAGCAGTTTATATCATTGTCTAAAAGTCTGTGTTTCTATAAAAGAGATTAAATTAAGAGAAAAAAGAAGTATGGTGCATTAAGATTAAAAAATATTTTATTAATTCATTAAAATATATGTAATGACCTATTATGTGTAAAACACATATTAATTAGAACTACTGTATCTCAACTAAAGAGATATGGTTATGTGTGGTTTGAAAACAAGAGTTTATTCAGGTTTCTGGGGAACTCATGCAAAAGTAACTTTGTACATGCAGAAATAATTCTCAGGGTATTCAGAACTGTGCTATAAATTTGCCTACACTGGATTAACTGAAAGACCAAAATCTGAGCTGTGGCCCCACATACACACATCCTTTTTAATTAATATTGTCCACTTTCCAGTTCCTACAAAAGTTCTGTAATCTGACATCATTGTGTATTATTCAAGATTTAGTGGTCTATTTACTAAGCAGTGTTAGGAGACAAAGTGAAATGAGATAAGGTACCAGCCAATTAACTCCTATCTGCCATCTCACAGGCTGTGTTTGAAAATTTACAGTTGGGAGCTTATTGGCTGGTACCTTTTTGGAGTTTGGTACATAGGAGTCATAGTTCTGCCCACATTACACCATCTGCAGGCAGCACAGAAGGTGTAATGGCTAGCATTACTGCATCACAGCACTGAGGTTATGGGTCGATTCCCACCGCGGCTCTACCAGTGTGAAGTTTGTATATTCTCCCAGTGTTTGCGTGGGTTTCCTCCGGGTACTCTGGTTTCCTCCCACACTCCAAAAATATACTGGTAGGTTAACACAACACACAACAAAAATTGTGTGTATGTCCTTGCATGTGATATGGAATATGTATTGTCAGCTGCATTGGGGCAGGGACTGATGGGAATGGCCAAATATTCTCTGTAAAGCACTGTGAAATATGAGTGCGCTATATAAATAACTGGTAATATTAAAATGATTAATAATAATAATAATAATAATAATAATAATAATAATAATAAAATCGTAGTTACCATTGATAATAATGGGGACTGCGATCTGCAGTGCTAATTAGCACACTGCTTTCTGTGATATTTCCTGCATTGTGCAATTAGTACATAGCAACAATTCATAAGATTATGCAGCACCTGCAATTTCTACCTAATTTTATGAAAAAAGATCTTGATACATAGGCCTCCTAGTGATCTTATATGTTTATATGTTTAATGGAGAAAGGATTGTGTTTTGGGCTAAAATTGGCTGCAATGTGGATAGTGGGAATGCTAATTGTATTAATAATGGAGTGTCACATGGTGATACTGTAATAGTTATTCTAACTGCATCTTCAATAATGTAAACTATTATTGGATTTTGTACTTGGATCACTGGTCGAAGTGGAAAGTTTGCAGCGGGGATATGGAAATATCAAGGGGCTTTTCTTAGGCAGGCCCGAATCCTGAGCCCCCCTGATATTTCTATACCCCTACTTTGTCCCCTCACAGCACACCTCACCTCACAGCACACGTCCCACCACACAGCACAGCTCCCACCACACCTCACAGTACACCTCCCCTGCCAGTACACCTCCCTCCCACCATACCTTCCCTTCACTCCTTGCTAGCATTTTGAATTTGGTGCCGGTCATGAGCCAATGACAGCTCATGGACCTGCAGCCAATTAGGGGCAGTCATGCTGCCGTCCCTGATTGGTCGCTGATCTGTGAGCCAGATGGCTGGTGGCTAGCACCAATTTCAATATGCCAACAGGAACTGCTGATTGGCTGTCGGTCCATGAGCTGTGATTAGTTCATGGCTGGTGCCAAATTTAAACTGGCAGCCGCTTGTTAACCGGTGCTGGGACTGTGACAGTCCCAGTGCCAGGTGGCATTGTGAAATGCCAGTATGACATACCATTCCATATCGGCACACTTTGAGCACTGACTTGTATTTGGTGTTTTTTAAGAATCAAAATGGAGGTCATACAGCATAGTATGACGTTTAAGCAGTACATGTATTTTATCAAATAATAGACTCTATGAAGCAAGATGGAGTCTTGTGGCAAGAGATGCTTTTAAACATCCACACCTTCCCACAAAAAAATGCACCCTCTCCCTACACACATGACTTTACAGTTACAACTACATCCATCCAACCTTCACTCCGCTCACAAAACCACTAACACACTTGCGAGTACTTACTCATATTGTATTGTATAATATTTCAATGAAAATTATGAAAATCAATCAAGATCGATGTTGTGTTTCTGGGGCAAACTCACACATATACTGACAGACAATTTTGATTTGGTTTAAAAAATATTAGTAAATGTGTGATTTAGCCACAGGAACACATTAATGATGTTGATCAATTTTCATCGATTTTAATCAAAATCGATTAAAATCGACCTTGAGTAAATATACTCAAGTATTTATTTGCAGACTTAGGAAAATGTAAACCAATTTTTTTTGTCATTATTCTATCTATCTATCTATCTATCTATCTATCTATCTATCTATCTGAGAGATTCAAACCAGGATTCGGTTCGACTTGGTACCACAAAGTGATTCCGATCTCGGACTGTGGGCCTAATTTAGACCCGCTCGTGAGCGCTGAGCGCTCACAAGCGGGTAGATGTTGGTCAAGTGCTCATGCGCACGACGGAGGCGGCTCCATCGTGCACATGCGCGAGACCCGAATAACGATGGCCAAGCCTTCATTATGGGTCTCGCTCCAAAGGGGGCGTGCTGTCGATGGTGAGTGATAGCACGCCCCCTTTGGTGGGCGTGCCGGGGGCATGGCTGCCCAGACGGAGTCCTTCCCATGGGAACGCCTACCGTCTGGGGCCTGCCCCACTGACATCACTAGTGATGTCAGTGGGAGTGCTTTTGGCTCTGATAAAGCCAAAAGTACTCCAGGGCTTGCGGGAACGAGACCCTACTGCATGGGTCTCGTCACAAGCCCGATGGTCGCGATGGTCTTGACCATCGCGACCATCATTTTGGCCGCTCGCTATAGCTGTGGGTGGTCACCCACAGCTATGCGAGCTGCCAGGAGGCCGCTCTTAATTTCAGAGGGACGACCCTGATTCAGGGCGAGCGCTCTGTCAGAGCGTCCGGCTCTGAATCAGGGCCTCAGTTTGACTAAGAACCCCTAAATTCAGTTGTTGTAGGTTCTCTGAAAACCAGACCTGCACATCTCTAATATGTTACTAATATGTTTATATGTATACTATGTGTGTGTAGATATACAGTATATATATGTAACAAACATCATCCTTCACCTCCATGTGTTTTCTTCTCTGCAGCTTAGTGAAAAGTATGGTCCCGTATACATGTTTCACGTAGCTGATACTCCAGCTGTCTTGTTAGTTGGATATGAAATTGTAAAAGAGGCCCTGATTGATTCTGGAGATATATTCAATGACAGAGTGATGACTGAACTGACCAGTCGATTATTTAATAGTCATGGTAAGTATGAAAGTTTGCATTACATATCTCTGGTTAACCTCTGTAACGTAGTATGTTGTGATATCTAACTGATATTTCAATGAAAAAAGTCCTACACAGACCATTTTTAATTCAGTATCAATTGATACTGTAATGTGATACTAATAAACTTAATGATAACCACTTATGTGGTTTATACTCTAACAAAACATTTATTAAATGCCATAAATTCTAATAATATGATTTTTAAATCACTGTTACATTTTGTAACATAAATAACGTTGTTTTAACTGATCTAATTGTCTGCTGGAGAATCCAATCAGCCTATGTCCGCTGAGTTTGAAATTATACTAATTTGGCTTTACACATTAACTCCTACCTTCTGTATTAATTATGAAAGACAATGGTTGTTAGCCTGCAAATGACCTGATTTTTTTACACATTTCAGGCTATTACACTTTTCAATTGTTTATTATCAGGATATACCTAGATTTATCCCAAGCATAGGCTAATTAAATATTATTTAACATTTTATTCATTTCTATAACATACATAATATAACAGAAAATTATATTAAATCTGAGATTTCAACACAATTTTACATAGTTTAGCACCTTTTCCTGACAATCTCTCACCATCATAGGGATAACATTTAGAACTAATTTTGAAAATTATGTTAAAAACATGAAATATAAGAATATTTCTCTATCCACTAAGAAGAGTGTATTACCACTCTTTGCAAATTTAAACATATTAAATTAAGAAAATATAAAATTATTTGATGCAATTGGATAATAAAAATGACTGTTTTTTTACTTTGGTGCAAGGTTCCATAGATGTATCATGCAATGTGCTGCTATGTGCATTATTTTGAGTATTATAGTATATATAATTAAAATATCCCTTATTTTGTCTCTCACCTCTGTGGGGAGCAAGAACAAATAAACGTTGCATACCTGTAACATCACATGGGATGTCATAGTACAAGACAAATACAGGTTCACACACTAAATTAAATCTTTTCCTTTAACTTGATACTGGACAAATTTGGATTTCATGGGAAGTCAATGAACATAACTCTTCCTCGGCCATGTTTTAGGGATCATTATGAGCAATGGAGAGAGGTGGAAAACAATGCGTCGATTCTCTCTCACAACCTTGAGAGATTTTGGAATGGGGAGGAGGAGTGTTGAGGAGAGAATCCAGGAGGAAGCCCGGTTTCTTTGTGAAAGACTAAAGCAAAACCAAGGTGGGTGCAAACTTACTTCTTGTTAAATATTTTATAATTGGATTTTTTGAAGGTATAGTGTATGGCTAAAACTGGATAATACTAATTCCTATATTGATTATGTTTATGATTTATAGTGAAGAAAATAATATTTTCTCATGTTTAAATAAGAAATGGGGTGTGTGACAGAGAGGAAAGGGAATTTGGTACTGTAGATGTGGTGCATGGCAGGGGTATGTCCCCCTGTTGGGCTTCTCCTGTCGGGATATAGACCGGTGGCATTTAGTCCACCAGTCTATAAACTGCATCCCAGATTCAGTATGAAATACCGGTGGCTGTTTAGCTGTCGGTTCAATTCCGACAGGAGAAGCCCGACAGGAGGAGATCCTGATGCCAGCTGGTAAGTACCCTAACCCTCCCCTCTCCCCCCTAACCCTAACCCTCCCTTAGGGGTGCCTAACCCTAAAACTCCAAGGGTGGTGCCTAACCCAGAGTTCCCCAAGGGGTGCCTAAACCTAACCCCTCCTTCTGCACCCTAAACCTAACCCTCCCGGGGGGTGCTTAACCCTAACCTACTCCCGGGGGTGCCTGACCCTAGCCCCCCCTTCCTAGGGGTGCCTAACCCTAACCTCCCCCCCAAAACCTAACCATAACCCCGCTAACCCTCCCTCCCATGGCTAATGCTAAGAACACCTGGACTTACCTAATTTGGGCTGTTGTCCTATGGCTTTCTGGCATCGAGATTAAGATAGGCGTCAGTATTTTGACATCTATCTTAAGTTCCCCATTGGGCTTCTCTTGTCAGGATATAGACCTGCATCATTTAGACCGCTGTCTATAAACCGCATCCCGAGTGCAGCAGGTGGAGTATCTGGCAGCAGTAAGTGAGAGTGTGGCAGATGGGAGGGAATGTGTGGTACAGTAGATGGGATGTGTGGAAGGTAAGGAACGGCATGTTAAATGATCATTTACAGTATATATAACTTCACCAACTGCAACAGTTAATGGGTAACATTTCCCCCATAAAAAATTGGTGTAAATCTAATTGTGGTTATATTTAATTAATTAATACACTTTGTAACTAAAAATTGATGACATTAAAAAATATATAAATATTTTTTGAGCTTTTGTGTATTTTTATATGTTGGCTTTAAGTACATGTTGCTAAGTACATTTATTGATTTTTTAGTTCATTATACAAAAATTTTGTGCAGGGATAATATATATCACCTATTGGTTTTTACATAAATCATTAGTTGTCGGAGATATATACCTTTATCAATAATTATCAGTAGTAGCTAATACATTGTTTATTAACAATATAATTACTATTTAAATATAACCTTGTAAATGTGAACGGTAAGGGGGAGAGCACCCATTTGTTGGGGCCAAGCTGGAATTTTCTCGGTGTCCCATTCAGACTCTGATGTTGTTATGTGCTGTGTTGCCTGCTGTATACTGTGATATTAGTTTGCTGTGCTGCAGTACTGTTGTCTATAGTACTGAATACTCATGTAAAAATGTACAACAAATTCCTATTGTCGTCAATATCCAACACTTTGATGAGTCACAATTAAATTGTTTACATTGTGTCACTGCAATCTGCATTTTTATAGAAATGAATGTGACGGACAAACACAAAGAGCAGTTTCCGAGATATACACTTATACAATTGCAAATGCATTCTCTCATGGATCGCAGTTGCTAAAATATGCTAATGCATTCCAAAGCACAGCCGATCATACAGTAGGAACGCCCGCTGCTGCCTTCTCATATCTGCCTGATGACGTGCAACAGTGTAAACATCGGTACCATCAATGCACAGTAGGCAGTCATGCGACATGTAAGGCAAGTCTGACCAGCTGGAAACACTGTGGCTCTACTGACATGCAGAGAGCTCTCATGATGTGAAGGAGATCACAATGGCTAATTAATACACCCCCATGAATTTACATTTAAATGATCCAAAACACCTGAATTTTTCTAACCATCCCCCCATTACTGCCCCCAAATGCTGACTACAGTACCTGTCACTCACTTTGCGAGTGGTTCCTCTGTACGAGCATAATTGCAATACAATCTCTGAGCATGTGCAGTGCATCTTTCACGCATTTGCAATGGCAAACAATCACTCGATCTGCGTAAATATCAGCTTGCGAAAATCTCTAAATAAGGCCCTAATTGCACACAGGGATAAGGACCCCCTGCACTTGAAACATGCTTGCATTTACAGAAGAATGGCTTACATATATATCTATATATACTTTAAAAAAGATTACCATACAAGTTCCTTATTGTTACTTGTCATCTATTGTATGACGTATGAAAAAAACATTCAAAAATTTATAAAAATACATTTGTAGAGAACTATTGGAAAACCTTAGGTCCTTCCCCTTGCCAGAAACAGCAAAATATATTATGCAATAAATTTACAGTATTGGAAGAAATTTACTAAATGCAAATATGTGCTAACCCATAGAAAGTAATTAATAATTAACTTTCATTTATTTAATGCAAGTCAGCCAATAAAAGCAATAGTTTAATTAGGTGCTATATAATACTGCACATTTTCAATTTATTAGTAAATAACTTGCAATGACAAAATAACTATTAGCACAGGTTCGAAAAGCTTAAATAGCAAATTCAAAACTTATTATAGAATGTTCCTTCAAACTTTATGAGACATCACTGGTCATGCTCTGTGTATAGAGTAATTCTAATAATCAGGTAAATCTTTTCCATGAAAGGAAAGCCTTCTGTGTGCTGTCTTCATGTACTTCCTTACTGTATTTCCCAGTCATGTATGAAATATAATCCTGAGACTGTGGTAAATAAATATAGGTACATCCATTTTAAATAAAATTGTACAGACTGATCAAATGTATATTGTTATACTTTATATCTTCAATTACAGATGCCCCATTTGACCCAACATACCTACTGGGATTGGCTGTTTCTAATATTATTTGCTCGATTGTGTTTGGTGAAAGATTTGACTATGAGGACAAAAAGTTCATGACCCTCTTATCTTGCATTAGAGAAATGTTGAATAAACTGAATTCTCTTCCTGGTCAGGTACATTTTTTTTTTTTTATAAATACTGAATAGTTGTCATTCACAATGTGAACTAACCAACCTTTAGGTATATCTTTTTAAGACATTGTGCTGACCTGCTACATACTTTATACCTGGTACCATATGTTACCTGCACCAAGTTACAGTATGTCTCCAGTAAGCTTTAATGCCCATCTGGCTCTCTGCTATAGCTGATATCACCTGGTTTTAAAATTCAAGTTTGAACAGTTATATTTGAAGGGTCTTTGAAACATATTAAAAACAAGAGTTGGGGATAAAATGCAGTATGGCACCTTTGTTGAGGATATACTCAGTTCTCCAGTTAGCTGAGGACCCATCTTGGAAAATCTAAATTAGATCTGAAAGGTTTTGTGGGGAAGCACATGAGGGAAATATAATGCACGCAATTTGCAAAAATTGACAAAACAGTTCCACCTTAAATTCTGTGACAAAAATCACCAATAATTTGAGAAGTCGTTCTCATTACATTTAAGCCTTTGGGGTCTATTTACTAAGATGATGCGTTAATGCCACTCCTGCTTTGCCTGCTACCGCTGCGAAGCAGGAGCTGGCTAATGCAGCGCTTACTAAAAATAGACCAGCCGAGGAGGGGGAACATTGTCACCCCCTCGGCGGTAACAGCTAACACTCCCTTCCCCTGAAAGCCCTGTGTGTGACTCACCATCTCCAGGCTCTGTCCGGCAGCAGCAGCAGCAGTGACTTTTTTTTTTTTCAACAAACTTTATTTAAAAACGGCCAACCCGACAGTGAGGAGAAGCAGATACCGGCAGCTACAGGAGGCGATATCAGAACAGGCGAAGTCAGCAGATGGTAAGTGACATCTCCTCTTAGTAATACCTGGGACACTTAGCGCTGCCATAGGTGTTTATGGCAGCGCTAAGTGCCCCAGGTCCAGTGTGATATTGTAGCCTTCTCTTAGTGCTGTCAGGCTACAGGCAGAGAAAATCCATTTAGTACATACTGAGAAGCGGTATGTACAGGGATTTTCTCTGCCTTTAGCATTTTTACCCCTTTTCTCCCTTTAGTACATTGACCCCTTTGTCTTTTAAGGTTCATGTTCTATTTGATAGCTCTGTACATCTGTCTTCTTTACATATCAAAATAAGAATTGTTTCCCATGTGTAAGACAAGTCCTCAAGTACTGCAACAAAATTAAATATGCTGCCAAGTGAATTTAATTTTAGCTAATGCTAATACTTGGAAGAAATTGATTGAATTTATAGTTTAGAACAGAGACATCTTGGACCCTATATACATTTGAACACTTTGCAGCTCTAATATACAGTAGCTGCATATTCACAGCCACAACATTGTCATTCTAAGTGTTAATTGTGAGTAATATGTATTACAGTTATGCCCAAATGAAAATGCAGCAGTATTTCCAATTCAGGTGCAGAAAAATGAATGGCTATATACTTATGCCCAACTTTCAATGTAGCTTAGAGATGTGTTTACATCCAAAGGCAAGATGTGATTTAACTTTCACTGTAAATATATTATTCTGGGTGGGATATATGAAGCATTGCATCGCCACCTACTGCATGCAAAGAGGCGTTTATTAATGCCATATGCATGTAGTTTTGCAATTAACCACTTTACTGATGATTATTTTTGTCTAAAAAACACTCAGAGACTGAATTAGATGAAAGACATGTGTTTCAACTTATCAAAAATTATTTAATTAAAAAAAACGATTCTTTTTTTTAATATTTGTAAAAATAATTTTTTCCAACATCAGAACATTGGGTTGCCACCATCGGAACATCTGAAACATTACGACCATTGAGACTTTCCTTTTCCCAGTGGCTTCAGCCACCAGGAGGCTAAGGGGGGGTTAATTTATTTTTCCCCAGCATCTGCACAGATTGTCCCCTCTCCTGAGCACACCCAGCCCTGGGCTTTTACTATTTTTTTTACAGCGGGGGTACTGGTGCTGGCCAGTATACCCATTGTAGTTCTAAAAGTGCCAAAGGGCAGGCAAGCTGGGACCCATAGTCCCACTGTAAAAACAATAGAACTCATTGATTAATGATTATTAACACTATTACCCCTGGCCGGTGCCCCCATTGTAGTTATTTTAGTGCCAAACAGCAGGCACGCTGAGACCTGTAGTCCTACTGTAAAACACAATAGAACCCATTGATTATTAACACTATTACTCTTGCAACCACTGGCCTTTATTGGGGGGGTCCCTACCTCCCCTGGGATTCCTGGCCTGAGCTAACTAGTTTGGGTGTTAATGTTTTGGGCAGGGGACCCAGTGAAATAATTCCCTGGCTGTGGCATTACACTCCCCAGTGCTGGTTGTAAAAATAAGCGGAGCCCCACACAATTTTTCCCCCATATTTTTAAAACCAGGACCGGCTCATGAAATGCGGGGTATCCCTACATATTTTGTCTCCCATATTTCTAGAACTTGGACTGGCTCACAGAGCCCAGGGCTGGCTATGTTTTGGTGGGGAACCCCACACCAAAATTAACACTTTATTTGATTAATTACAGGCAGAAACACACATGAATCACACTGATCTGTATATGCTTATTGAAAACTAGCTGCAGTCTATTTAAAACTTTTATTTTTAACCAAGTTTGCTTAGATTACACCCGTGATTCTTGGTAAATTCCTGTGTTGTATTCCTGTGTGTGGAAAGTATGTGTATTTTTTTCTATTTGGGTTTTTACCAGTGTTTTGCAGAGAGTTTCTCACCCAAGTTTGCATTTTGTAAATTTGTGAATTGTAAAAAATGGCCAGACACACCCATGACTGACATCACGACCAGACACGATTCTTAGTAATTTTACCCCCTAACCTCAATACTCATGAGACACCAGGTCCTGTGCGACTTGATTTGTGCAGAGCATCAATTTCACCTAAAATACGTCTTAGTCACAAATGGATGTGACAAAGAACTTCAGGTGACTGCACTGATTCATTTGGTATTGACATTTGTATATCTGTGTGCAACTGAAACTGGATATGAAGCACAAAAGAACATGGCATGGAAAAAAGCCATGGCCGCTGCACCATGACACTTCATATATAGATTCAGAGTGACTCAGTCGCGCACAGATATACAAGTGTTGCATATAAAATTAATCAGTGCAATAACATCAGTTTGCAATTAAGATTACTTTTTGGGCCAAAAAGATGCTCTGCACAAGATGATTCACATGGCACATAGCACTCTGAGAGGAATCGGTATGAAATACCGCCAGCCGGCGGTTTGAATCCCGGCAGCGGCAGCCCGACAGATGGACAGATCATGGCAGTGGCTGCCCGACAGTGTTGGAAATCCCGATCATCCTCAGGTAAGTATATACTAACCTAACCTAACCCCCCTAACCCTCCTTAGGGGTGCCTAACCCTAATCTCCCCCCCAAGTGCCTAACCATAATCCCCCTGTAAGTGCCTAACCCTAACCCCCCCCTTTCCCGCTGCCAAAATCTAAGTCCCTCAGGTGGGTGCCTAACCCTAAGTCCCCCCCGGGGGTGCCTAACCCTAACCCTCCCTCCTCCTGGCCTGACCCTAACCCTCCCGGGGGGTGCCTAACCCTAAGTCCCCCCCGGGTGCCCTAAACCTAACCCTCCCCCCGCGACTGTCTGCTCATGGCGCCCGGCATCCCTTTCGATCGGGATGCCGGGCTCTTGTTCTCGGCATCGGGAAAATGACAGGCGTCTAGCTATAGATGCCTGTCATTTAACCCACACCGGGATAAAGCAGTCGGGAAGCCTGATGTTGGGATCACATCAGCCGGTTTCCCGATTGCATCACCTCTGAGAGGGGCTGTTTGGCATGACTGCAGCAATAGTATCTTTATCTTTACACTAGACCTCCAGTATTCACAAAAGGTATGCATCCTAAAAAGCCTATCTAAAGTGTCTAAGTGTAATTAGTCTGCATCTTCAGGGAGCGTTCTGTATTCATGTATACACTCTTACTCTACTCAATTTATGCTTACCTGCCCCATTCCCCCTATCGTGGTGTAAGGGACTACAAGTCTAAGTGACCTTCAACTCCAAATATGGCAGGAGATTGTTGTACCTGCACGTTAAGGAAAAGCCTATATTTCCTACCCACAAATGGACATACATCCAACTCTGAATAATACAGTACCTTCAAAGATGTGTTATCATTATGTAATTTGCACATAGAATAATATTAATCCAGATTTTATTTCATTTATCTTTAAAATTTATATTCTTGACCTAATTTCAATAACTTACTTTTCAGCTTCTTAATATGTTCCCAAACCTAATGAGCTACATTCCGGGCCCCCATCAGGAAATCTTTGCAAACAATACCAAGATGAGAGAGTTTGTGAGGGACATGGTGAAATCCCATCGGGAAACACTGGATGAGAACTGCCCACGGGACTTCATTGACTGTTTTCTTGTGAAGATGGAAGAGGTAGGCTGGTCCATTTGGCTTTCTTAGCTATTCAAGTAGATGGAGGGAGCTGGTTAGAATAATTATCCTAGATTTTGATAATAAAATCTGCGCAAAATCTTCCAGGAAAAAAATAATTCAAACACTGAATTCCATGAGGAGAATTTACATGGGTCAGTGGTTGACCTGTTCTTTGGTGGTACAGAGACATCAAGCTTGACAATGAGATATGGATTTCTTATACTGCTGAAATACCCAGAGATACAAGGTAAAAATAATACTTTTGGTAGTGTGTTTTACCACTGAAACTCTTAATATGTTAATTTCTTCAAGACATTATTTAAAACTTTAATAGTAATAAATTATACCTCTAAATGGACAAACAAAATATTAATCAACCTATGTTCATTTTGACTTTCTGTATATATATGAAATCAGGGCATGTGCTACCATTAGGCAGCATTAGATGGTCGCCTATGGGCGCCACAGAGTCCACCGAAAAAAATTGAAGGTTGTCTATTTCAGTCCCGGCTGGGACTACTGATGAACAAGTCTGGTGCAGCCCCCAGAACTGCACTCTCACTTGATGTACGGTAGAGACAGCAGCAGTGGTGGTGGTGGCCCCTTCCCTCTCCTGCATTCATCTCTTTTCTTCAAGGTGCCATCATGTCTCTCAGGGTGAGTGTATGTGGGGTTTGATGAGTGCTGGCAGGGTGTGTGTGTGTATGGAGCTTAATGAGTGGTGGCAGGGTGAGTGTGTGTGTGAGGGAGTTAATGAGTGCTGGCAGGGTGAGTGTCTGTGGGTGTTAATGAGGACTGAAAATATGTGTGTGTTAATAAGTGCTGGCAGAGTGAGTGTATGTGTGTAGGGTTAATGAGTTCTGGCATGGTGAGTGTGTGTGTTAATAAGTGCAAAAAAGTTTATTGTGTGATGGGGTTAATGAGTGCTGGCTGTGTGTCTGTGTGGGGGGTGGGGTAAATAGGTGCTGACATACATTGGGGCACAAATGTGTGGCATATATATTTATTGGGGCAGGGATGTGTGGCAAAATATATTGGGAATACGGCTGTATGGCATATAAAGAATTTGGGGTCACATGTGTGGCATATGTATAGCTGTGTGGCATATGCATTGTGAACAGGATGCAGTCAAGATACTGGCAGGCTCTATCCTGCCCACCGATATCCTGACATGCTGGCCCAACATAGGACTAATGATAGGTGGCTAAATCCCAACGCCTATCATTAGCCCCACTGTAAAATCCTGACACCTGGCATACTGAACGAAGGTAAGATGGGTGTCTTAGCTGGTAGCTATGGGGGAGGGAGGGTTAGTTTTAGGGAACCCCGGCAGGACTTAGGGTTAGGCACCCCCGGGGAGTGTTAGGGTAGGGAAATGGGGGGTTAGGGTTAGGCACCGTTAGGGGGTGTTAGGGTGCGGGGGGGGGTTAGGTTTAGGCAGTAACGGGGGAGGTTAGGGTTAGGCACTAGAGGGAGGTTAGAGTTAGGCAACACTAAAGGAGGGTTAGGGGGGGAAAGGGGAGCGTTAGGGTACTTACCAGCCCCAGTCTGGAATTAGGTCCATTGGGCAACCACTGTCGGTATTTCATCCGATGGCTATTCAGCCGCCGGCATTAAATACTGTTCCATTGTGGACACAAATATGTGTGGCATAATATGTATTTGAGGCATTGATGTGTAGCATAATTATGAAGTGGGGATACAGCTGTGTGGCATATAATGAATTTGTGTCAAATATGTGTGGCATATTATAAACTGGGGGCAGAGTTATGAGGCACACTATGATTTTGGGGATATGTAGTGTGGCATAATAGTTGGGACATTTCCATATAGTATAATTTAATTTGGAAAACTGCTGTGTGGCACATTATAAATTAGGGTCACTAATATGTAGCATATTATGAATTTGAGGGAGCAGGGGCAGTGGGTGAGATGTTGTCTAGGGCACCCAGAAAGCTTGCACCAGCCCTGTATGAAATCTGTCTGTGTAATAAAATAGCTTTAAAGTGATGTGGCAGATTATTGTGATCTATTTAATAGTAAACTTAGATGTGTGTTTTCCATATAGAGTTTTGTACAGTTAACTCATCCCAGTTCCTACACTGTACACTACATTCGATCAATTAGACTTTTAAATTAGGTATTGCTACTGTGTGATTTATACAAGAATGTAAGTTTTACCTGCTCAGAACCTTTCAATCCCAAACCAACATAGCCGATTTTAACAATTCAATTGAGATGTGGAAATTGACACTGTTGGATAAAGTTGAATTAATGATTGCCTTGAAAATCTATTTGTAGGTAAGTCTAAATTATTTTTAAAATGCATAGCAATTACTGTGTTTTGTTCTAAATAAATAATCTGCTTGATTGTAGTACAGGTTGAGTCTCCCATTTCCAAAAATTCCGAAATACAGAATATTCTGAAATACGGAATATTTTTAGCGTGACTGAGAAAGTGAAACCTTTGCTTTCTGATGGTTCAATGTACAGAAACTTTATTTAAAGCACAAAATTATTAAAATAAAGTATAAAATTACCTTCAGGCTGTGTGTATAAGGTGTATATGAAACATAAATGAATTTCATGCATGTACACAAACTTTTTTTTTATGCACAAAATTATTAAACATATTGTATAAAATGACCTGCAAGGCTGTGTGTATAAGGTGTATATAACACGTAAATGCATTCTGTGCTTAGATTTGTGTCCCATTCTCAAGATATCTCATTATGGTATGCAAATATTCCAAAATACGGAATATTCCGATATATAAAAATACCCCTGGTCCCAAGCATTTTGGATATGGGAGACTCAACCTGTAACTGGACAAAAGTCCATGAAAGATGATGTTTTGCCTATTTCTGAGACCCGAAATTTTGTGGGAAAAATCCGAATTTGGCAGGAAAATCTGAACTGATCTGAGCCTGCACATCTCTAATTAAAATGTTTTAGAATTCTTTAATGTGTTGCTTGATAGGATTAAACATGGTCTATGGCTTGTTTGGAACATTAAGTTAAACCCTTTCCTTAAGCTGTGTTCACACTACATTTTATTGTAAGATATATCGTTTAGAGTTGGATCGGAACAATATTCTGTACGTATTATTTTGTGTGTACGCCGATCAGTTGTTAACGATGGTCATTGTTCACATCGTCCCACTTGCTGCTCTGTATGGCAGATGGGATAATGCAATGATCGACAAGGTGTTATTACAAGCAGCATGTAATGGTACATTAAGCCATCATACACCGGTTAGTACAGTGTGAACAGCCGGCACGATGTACTGTCTGTTACATTGTTTGTTGCAGGACTGGGTCGCACCGTCGTTCAGGTGTGTACCCAACTTAATTCCTGCTCTATTCAAATGTTTATACATTAGTAAGCTCTATACTCCCTTCAATTCTAAAAATGTATGATCAGACTTGCAATTAATCTATAGAACTGCTCGATAGGGTGAGAATACATACAGTACAGTAGTCTTGTTTTTAAAATCTGTACTGACAACTCCATGTAATGAAAACATGTATGTTGCTGTGCTGCTTTTTCTGCTCATGTCTCATTTCTGCTAATCTATAGGTATTTGACAAAGAATATTTATTTTGCATGTAGTTCAAAGACCCATATTGAAAACCCAGTTTGTGATTTGTTCACCAAATGATAACTGTAGTTTGGTTGACTTAACATACTGAACATTGCAGGATATGGGAATGGCATTCCATGTTTTTAATACAGATTTTATTTTAATGTTACTGTTTGGCTTAATAAATGTTTTAGTGTCCTTTAATATATTGCAAAAGTGGAGCAGTGGACCAATGTTATCTAATTATCTATATCATATAAATGAATTGCAGCAGAACTAATTTCATACACATGTTACAAATAAAAAATAAAAAATGTTTTCTCCAAGTAACACTTATACTATATACTGTACTGTATAACTATAACTGTCTGTTACCGAGTAAAATATGTTTGTTATTTTGGCATATCCCTGTTAATCACAGACTCAATTTCCCATTTCTGGATATTTGGAACAGCTAAATCATACCAGCTGCTTAGTAAAATTATGGACACCACCAATGGGAGGGATATATACAGTACTGCAGATTAAGTCTATGGGGCCTATTCATGATGTTAATTATCAGGGTCTGAATGGACCACAATAATTAACACTTTAACTCGCCGTGGCCACCGGAGCAATTTTTACTGCTCCTGTCAGAGCAGTGACAGCAGTGCGCATACACGACCTACAGGTCACGCATGCGCACGAGAGCCCCGACGTCTGGCGGAAGGAGCCAGACAGGGGTGGAGGGATCCAAAAGGGTCCCTTCTCGCAACCCGGACCTTCTCCCCATAGGGAAGAGCGGGTAGCGATCCACAGGCAGAAGTATTTGACATCTGAAGATGGCGAATGCTACCGCAGTCAAGCTCCAAAAATATTATATTTTCGGAGCTTGATGAATTCTGTCCCCATACTAGTGTATGTGGACAGCGGGCCATTCCACAAACAAAAGGTAAGTAGGAGATATCTGTGATATCTCCTGCTTTACCTTCTTAATGAATGGCCCGATAAGTTAATTTTCACAATTGCAGGTGAAAATTTGCTTTTTCACCTGCTTTTATGAAAATTAAGTGATGATGAATAGGCCCCTATATATCCACAGAGTGTAACAGATGGGAGTGCAACCTTTGAGTAGCAGAGAGGAAAGGTGGTTACATTTTATTCATTGACTTATGACCCAATATAAGATCAAGTTTACAGTTGATCTAATTTTTGATGATGGTTGTCTGTCTTCAGGTAGGGTAGTTCCGGTCATGACATCACCCTGGATTGTCTGTGTATTTTATGAAAATAAATTCATGTAAAGGTAAGTTACATTTATTTGCTGTAATGTTTTTATTGGTTTTAATATAACAGAGAAGATTCATGAGGAGATTGACCGTGTGGTTGGGCAAGATCGATGTCCATCGGTGGAGGATCGGAGTAAAATGCCATATACCGATGCCGCTATCCATGAGATTCAGAGAGTTGCAGATATTTTTCCTTTTGGACTGGCACGTCAAGCAAGAGAAGACACAGTCTTAAGGGGATATCACATTCCCAAGGTAAGAAGGTTAATGACATAATGTCCTCAAAATGTTACTGCTGATAGCAAGACAATTTATTGTTCAATGTAGCTATGTTACAGTACATATTGTTAAATTGATGAAAATATGTTTATAAATATCATCAGGGCATGATGGTGCTTCCAGTCCTAACCTCAATTATGAAGGACCCAAAACTCTTCAAGAATGCAGAACACTTTGATCCTGGACACTTTCTTGATGAGAATGGTGGCTTTAAGAAGAACAAAGCTTTCATCCCTTTTTCTGCAGGTATGTTCCATGATCAGTATTTGTAATTGGTATCAAATATTTCAGTTTGGCTGGGTCACCCTTTATTTCCTCCCACACACAAGCCATATATTAGCAAATATTTCATAACAACTAATGTTTTATCCTAACCTGTTGGTCCAGTGGACTCAGTGCCCCTTTGTGGCATTTTACCATTTGAGCCGCAATGTTTTGCCATAGTGCTTTCTTGACACAAATTAATCAAAGAGACACATTTCAAACTAGGAGCCCCAGGAGGCAAAACTGTAATCTGGATCACTGTGGGCTGTAATGACACTAGCAGGGACACTACTGCCTCTGGATTTCACAACCCATGCTCTAAAGACAATTTGGAATATCGGAAGTAGCTAGACTTCAAAGCAGGTCCCCTGGAAGTACATTGGGTGAAATATTAAATCTCCCATTCTAGATTAGTGTAGCCAGATTGGAAAAGTCCCCTAAATCTGACAGTGTGTAAACAAAGGTAAATAATTTTCTTTCAATGTGCAAAATTAGTTAATTGACCTGCACTGGTTAAAGGGGCAGGAGGTTGGATTACCTCCTGCAAAGTGGAAACCTAAATATATTAACTGTATAAAAAAGTCAGCAGAGCCCCATGTAAAGTGCATACATTATTGTATACCATCTGTATATAATAACTGTTATCATTATCTCACAGTGATGTTTAGTAACTCTTTATCCTTGAGCAATAAACACCACTCTTTCTACTACCACAAGTCCTGATCTTAAGTAAGTATTGATGAGGAAAAATCAGTCATCAGCAAAAAATAATCTGCAGCCAGTAACTACACAAAAAAATGAGAAGTAAAGGATTCCTGGTCCAGGATTGTCTATGTCTACTCTCCTAGAACAGTTGGTATCTGGTGGCCGAATAACACCAGTAGGAGTGGTCAGTGTTGACAGGTTACTAACAATAAGAGGAAAAGCCAAGTAAAATCAGTTAAACCATTGGAGACAAGGAAGTAGAGTGACAGAGTAAGCACATCCTATCACACTGTTCTTATTATTCCCCATATCCACTCTTTTTATTACACAGTATTATTGTAAAACATTTTAACATATATTAGAAAATACATTGACTCAATAAATTATCTCCTATATCCTCCTGATTTAGGAACAGTAAAGCACACTCTGACATGAAGAGTATTATGGCCTTGTGCAAAACAATTTAGAATTCAGGAAAAACACAAGATAAACAATTTTAAAGGCGAGAAGAAACATCTGGTTCATTAAGGGGCATATTGATTATAAATAATCTTTGTAATGCGATTGCACTGTATGATACTGCAGCAACTTGCACTGTGAAAATTGTAAATACCGCCTATACAGTATGTATCATGTAAAGATTGCTGGGACAGCAGTCTCATAAAAATAATAATAATAATAATAATAATAATAATTACACAGACTCTTCCTGCTTTCTTAGGTTGATCTAGACTAAATTCACAATAAAAATCAAAGATTCTTTCAATTCAAAATGTATTAATTTATAGGTGCACAGTGGTAATGCATCAGTGTGTGTGTAGGTGAAGAATATGGCTTGTTAGGGTTCTTCTTATCGTAGTTCCCTGGATTTCTGTATATTAATATTTTATGCTTAGGATCAAGCGCAGATTAAATTGAATAATGAAAGATTTTCTTTTTTTGTTTATTAACCTATGTTTAATTGAGTAATATCAAACAAGAATTCAAGGTGTGCTTGTGCATGGTATTTTTTTTTTTTTTAAATAACACAATCATATTTTGGTGTGTAGCCTTTCACTAATTAATATATATTTTTCAGAGAAAACATGGAAGTATTGTACTATATTATTTACTGTAACTTCCACAAAGCTTCGATCAGGCACAGGCAACTTCTAGCTCTAGTGCCACAAGGTGACACTCAAGGATGTTTTGTGGGGCAAACCCTCTACTACAATGCATGCTGCTCTTCCCACCAGAAGATGACTTTTTTGCACACTACTGTAGACCCTCTCCAAACCAGAAAGACCAAGTGTGGCATGCACACTGTCACAGCACAGCTGAACCCGGAGGTCACTTATACCCACTGACAGTGTCTCTTCCTCCTCTCCTTGGCAATTCAGCCTTCCTGACCTTGGCTATTCCTTGTGATCCATTTCTGTCTGATCCCTTGGTACTGCATTTAGTGATCCCTGGTTTGACTTTGGCTTCCATGTGACCTGATTCTGCCATCTTCCTGGTACTTCGCTGTCCAGTTGGTTTTGACCTGGCTTGTCGACTAGGTCTCAGTATGTACTTCCAGCTGCTCTCCCGAGCATGCCAGCACCTGCATGAGGGAACCTGGGCAGAGGTCTGCGACCTGAGTGTCGGGTGCAGCCAAGTCCATACCTCCTTGCGGGGGTCCCTAGTAAATACCAACAGCAGGTTAGACTCCACGCCTCTGTTCTGGGTCTTTGCCAATCCTGAGTATGGACAAACATCCAATACTCATGTGTGAGTTGTGACAGTATACTCTGTCCACAAGTGGATGCTGCTGGTAACCCCTTACCACATGACCTGTTGGAGAATTTGATTGGTCAAGTGGAGAAGCAAGAACAAGACCAGGTTCAAATCATGTAGTGCTTGCAGACGTTAATGCAACAAGTCGGCAATCTCCTATCTCCTACCGCAGCCAGCTTCACTTCCTGTCGTGCATGTTCCATCTTCTGGGGCATCCACACCATTATAATTTCCAAATCCCACCAAGTACAGTGGAGATCCCAAAAGCTACTGGGGATTCCTGAACCTGTGCTCAATCCAATTCAAAATCCAGGCTGCAAATTTTTCATCAGAGAGAACCAAGGGTAGCCTATGTCATTTTCTTGCTGTCAGGACAAGCCCTAGCCTGGGCTTCTCCACTGTGGGAAAGGAATGATCCTTTGGTCAATGACAGCACTACATTTTTAGAAGCCTTCAGAAGGTTCTTTGATAAGCCCAGTAGGGTATTGTTGGCAGCATCAGCTATCCTGCAATTAAAATAAGGCACCCAGACTGCAGGTCAATATGTGGTGCAATTCCGAATCCTTGCCTCCAAACTGGGATGTAACAATGAAGCACTGGTTGCTATCTATATGCCAGGACTTTCCAAGAAAATTAAAGATGTCCTAGCATCCAAAGAGTTGCCCATGTCCTTGCATAATCTAATCTCCTTGTGCATATGGGTAGACCTTTGCCACAGAGAGAGAAAATGGGAGCCAGAGCAGTCTTGGCTCTTCAGCTTCAAGCTTGTACCTTGTTTTACTGCTCTGGTAGAACCACCTGAAGAACCCATGCAGATCAGGAAGACATGTCTACCTGTCACAAAGAGTGAGAGGAGGTTCAAAAATAAGCTGTGCGTGTACTTTGGCAATCCAGATCATCTCCTTGTTCGTAGTCCTAAGTATCTGGGAAAGGAAAAGGCCTAAGTTATCAAGGGATGGTCAGATTATGTGCATTCCAACACACCTAAACTGAAAATGTTCCATCACTGTTTGTGATCAATGTGATTCTGCTGTTGGAAAAAACCCTCTGAGTCTCTTGGATTCAGGTGGCGATGGCAACTTTATCACCCCAAAAATAGTCCAGGAGTTAGGAAAATCTAGTGTGCCTTTACAGAGTTCTCTCTGCATCATTGGGGTCCTTTTGAATAAATTTCCAATGGCTACCATCTGCTACAGGACTGCAGAGATCACCATGCAAGTTGGTGCTCTTCATAAAGAATTAATTTCATTCTATATACTTCCATCAACCGACAGTCTGGGATTTCCATGGTTACGCAAGTATGCTCCTATGTTAGACTGAAGTGAACCTCAAATTTGTCAAAGGGAATTTCTGAGCTCTTTGAATAAAAAGCAGTGATAAAAAAGGAGCGAAGATTTATATTAAATTAGTTCTCTTTGGGGCCTACAATCAGATTAGGATCCAGTTGATGGACAAATGGAAAACACACAAGATGGACACTATGAGTATGTGGTCATGCTTTCTGGATTAAGCAATGCAGCTTCTGTTTTCCAAAAGTGCATGAACCACATATTCCGAGACCTGTTATACCAGTATACAGTAGTATATAGTACCATGATAATATTTTGATATTATCCGATGATTTGGCAAGTCATTGCAAGCATTTCTGTGAAGTCATATCCTGTCTCAGTGCTAACCAGCTCTACTGAAAATTAGAAAAATGCTTTTTTGAGCAAAAGGAGTTGAAGTACCTGGGATACATATTTTTGAGTTGTAGTCTCCAGATGGACCCAGAGAAACTTTCCACCATTGTCAGTTAACTAAAGGCGATTCAAGCATCCTGGGTTTTTGCAACTTTTATCATCAATTCACTATTTATCTATCGCAGCTCCTATCACTGCACTCACTAAAAAGGACCAAGACACCTTGGTATGGCCTTCGTATTCTGAGGAAGCATTTTCCAAGTTAAAGCAGTGTTTCCTTTCAGCTCCCATTCTGAGACAACCCAACTGTGACTTGCTCTTCTTCATAGAGGTGGATGCTTCTACAGTTGGAGTTGGTGCAGTCTTGTTGCAGAAAGATGAAGAGGGTAAATGGTATTCTTCTGGCTTCTTTTCCCATAAATTTTCGGCCCCAGAGAAAACTATGCAGTTGGGGATAACAAATTACAAGCCATTAAATAGGCTTTGCAAGAGTGGAGAAATCTGCTGGAGGGGGCAAAATTCCTGGTGACGGTTTACACCAATCACAAGAACCTCATATATCTCAAAACTTCTTCAAAACTGAATTATCACCAGTACAGATGGTTGCTGTTCTTTGATCGTTTCAATCAGGTTAATACCTACCATCCAGGTAGAAAAAATTTAAAAGCTGATGCCTGTCCTGAGCATTTAGTTCCACTGAGGAAGACGAAGTGCGGGAGGACAAGCCAATTCTGAACCCTGCATGCTTTGTCACACTCACCAGCAAGGTCAAGATTCTGCCAGGGAAAACATTTGTAGCACCCGAACTCCAGACTAAGTTACTTTAGTGAGCTCATTCTTCATGCTTCATCGGTCATTCAGGAGTGGGAAAAACTCTGGAGCTAATCCTCATAAATTACTGCTGGTCGACTGTGTGTTGTGATGTCAAGGACTTTGTGGCAGCTTGTACCATCTGTGCTCAACCCCTCACTTTCCCTTGGGTTTTTTTATGTCCACACTCTGTACCTGATCATCCTTGGTCTCATATATCCATGTACTTTGTCACGGATATACCATCTTGCCAAGGATTTAATACAATCTGGGTAGTGGTGGACAGATTCTCCAAGGTCATTCACTTTGTTCAATTTAAAGGTCTACCTTCAGCCCTAAATTGGCCAATGTGTTTATAAAAGAAATCTTCAGGCTACATAGGTTTCCCAAGGATATTGTTTTAGACCGTGGGGTGCAATTTACCTCTAAGTTCTGTAGGTCATTATGTAAGTGTTTTGGAATCAACCGAAGTTTCTCATCTGCTTACCACCCTCAGTGTAATGGTCAGATGGAGCATGTAAACCAAGATCTGGAGAAGCTTATTCGGATGTATGTCTCAGCCAGTCAAGATGACTGGATTTCACTGTTGCCATTGGCCGAATTTGCTCACAATAATTTGTATCATGAGGCATCGGGGTACTCGCCTTTCTTCATTCAATATGGACTGCATCCTGTGATACCAGAGTTGCCAGCCTTTCAGTCGGTATCACTTCCAGCCATCCATAGTACAGTGAGTTGGTTCCTCAAGATCTGCAGGGAGGTAAAAGATACTCTGTGCAAGTCTATTCTAGATATAAACTGGTGGCAGACAAGAAGAGAAGGAAGAGTCCTGTACTGAACACTGGAGACAAAGTTTGGTTTTCCACTAAGCACTTGCAATTAAAATTTCCCATCATGAAGTTCATTCCCAGATTCATTGGTCCCTTCTAGATCCTTCAGGTAATTCATTTGGTGGCAGTTTTTCATATCCCTCGTCTCCAATCTTGTTGCTCAATAGATATTTCATACATTGCAACCATCCCTCTGGGATTCCAGTGGAGTATGAAATAAAACAGATTCTAGACTCCAGAATGTCCTAAGGTACAGTTAAATTCTTGGTGGATTGGAAAGGATATGGTCAGGTGGAACATTGTTGTGTCAAGGCCTCGGATATTCATGCAACTCAACTCCTACAAAAGTTTAACCAGAAGTTCCCGGGCAATAAATTTGTGGGGTGGTCGATGCCCACTCCTAGAGAGGGAGTAATGTCACAGTGCAGCTGAAACAGCAGTCACTTACTTGGTCTGGTGGTGCTGGGTTCCCAGTCGGCAGGGGACAGCGGACAGGAGGTCCCTAATGCCCACTTTCAACATCTCTTCCTCTTCTCCACCAGCGGCTACTGCATGCAAATGGTTGTGGCTCCCATATGGCGCACACCTCTCTGTTTTAGATTTAATGGGCCAGGCACTGTGATTGGGGGAATTGATTGGCACCATAATTGAACCCATGACCTATATAAGGAAGTTTATGAGAGCACTCCAGTGCCAGAGTATAGGCTCATACCTTGTTCCAGCATACCTTGATCTCATGAAACTCTCTACCTGTTACTGACCTCAGCTATACCCTGTTGAGATGTTTCTGTCTGATCCCTTGGTATTGTGTTTGGTGATTCCTGGTTCGACTTCAGCTTCTGCGTGACCCGATTCAGCTTGCTCCCTGTTACTTTGCTGTCCTGTTGGTTCTGACCCAACTTGTCAACTACGTCTCAGTACATACTTTCAGCAGCTCTCCCGAGCACACCAGCACCTGTGCATGGGAACCTGGGCAGAGGGCCACGACCTGCATATCGGGTGCAGCCATACCTCCTTGCTGGGGTCACTGGTGAATACCACCGGCATGTTAGACTTCATGCCTCTGTTCTGGGTCTTTGCCAATCCCAAGTATGGGCCAATATCCAATACCCATCTGTGGGTTGTGAAGTATATCTTCATTTCCAGAGTACAAATTTTCCTGAGTAAACATGCTTGAAAAAAAAAAATTAGGTCCAATTTGTTACTTTTGTAAATGTTTGTATGTGATGTAATGGAAGTGTCATTCCTGAGCAATTTTGTGGCTTGTAATGTTAAATTACTGACACACAAAGAAACATATGATAAAAATAAATACATATAACTCAATAAAGTCACCCAAACTTAGGAACTGGTACTTTTCAGATCTTCTTACACTCCCAAAAAAACATTCAATTGACAAGATCCAAAGGCACATAGGGAGAGAAAAAACAAATATAGTGAAGAACAGTATTATTAATGACATAAAAAATACACTATTTCTGGGAGACAAGCCACGTATCAGATTTAGAGGTGTAAAATAGTACACCAGCAAATGCATAAGACAACAAGCTCATCCCGGGTAAAACACATGTAGTCACATCCATGTAGTAAATCCCTCCAACAAGATGTTTCTGGATCTGTCTGCTCTCTCCCATTATCCACCAACATGTTTTAACTTGTACAGTCTTTCTCGTGGTGTATTTTGGTGGTGGGCTAAAAGCCTTAATATACCTTAATCTTCTCTGTCATTGGTTAATGACAGGACATACTGTACTACCAATCACAAAGTAACTGTTTAAAACCATTTGCAATAATACCATTTATTATGGGCATATTGCATAGAAAATTCTACATACATTACTGTTTTCTTGGCAATATGCGCTAAACGGAACATCATGTAAAATGGGAATATCCTGTTTGACTCCCAGTTTCGGCACTAAGTGTGGAACACATTGATAGGATTGTGGGTAGAAGTAAAATCAAATTTCATTCATCCTTTAGTGGTCATTTGACATTGAGTCTGAGGGCATAATTAAACTCACAGGGTTATAGGGAGACGCGGACCCGGATGTGTCCATGACACAAGCACCATCCCTCCAACCTGTGTTCCAGTCGCACCTGTGTTCACCTGTCTGCTCAGTCAGGGCCTTTTAGTACCTTGGCCCTCAAGGCCCCACCTCGGGCCTCAAGGCTGTATGTTGTTCCTGTCACACTTCGGCCCTCAAGGCCGCACTGTGTTGTTATTGTCATACCTCGGCCCCCAAGGCCACACTGTGTTGTTATTGTCGTACCTCGGCCCAGAAGGCCGCACTGTGTTGTTCCTGTTGCACCTTGGCCCCCAAGGCCGCATCGTGTTGTTCTTGTTGCACCTTGGCCCATATGGCCATATCTTGAACCTAGTCTGTTACTTCAGCCACTGGCCTAGTCACGTTATAGTGTATTTCTTGTCTGTCCTGTCATTGACTGTAATGCGGCCCTGCAACATTGGTTATCTTGCCTGTCTAGTCTTTGTCTGTAAATCCTGCAGTATCACAGTCCAGGTCACACCTGCCCCACAGCTTGTATTCATTGTCTAGCCGCTCCTTGCCTGGTGACCTAGCTGCACCACATTCCCAAAACGTATCTGAGATCATCACCATCTGTCGCTGCTTGTGTACCTTGTCCTTTACATCTATACTAGTAATCATCTGCCTGCAGCCTCACTTTAGCTAGTTCCATTAGTGGAAGGACTGCCACTCCTCAGTCCTGCCTTGCTTGTAGTCAGCAGTCCTGCGGTTTCTCGTCTGTTGTGTAAGCCTCTACTGCTGGAGGCTTAAATCCAGGCAACCACCTAAGTAGATGTGTGAGTATAAATCACTAAGGGATAAACGGGTTGCTGTTATTGGTGGAACATCCTCTCATTGGCTCTAGAGGTCTTACACAACCATGCTAAAACCGTAACACCAGTTTATTCTATATATTAGGAGCTTGACTTAAAAACAAGATCTTGTGTCTTCTTATGAAATTTACCACCTGTTTATTCTGCTTATTGAAGCTGGTAATAAATGACAAAGGAAAGTCCTCCTCCTTTATCTCAACCTTATTTGTTAGCAGTTCGTCTCTATTTATTTTAATCATCGCTTCTATACATGGGTCTAGTTCTTTCTCTACATATTCCTTCTCCATAAATTTCTGTTTTAAATCATTTGTTTGTTTTATAAAAACATCTATAACTGTACAAATTCTCCGTATCCATGTCATTTGTCCCACTGGTAAATTTTTTAGCCATGACTGGTGATGCTTGCTTTTCACCTCAAGGTTACTGTCAATCTGTTTACAGCAGGGGTGGGGAACCTATTTTCTGCCGAGGGCCATTTTGATATATATGACATTATTTGCGGGACCGGTGTAGACCACACACCCCTTCGTGTGATGTCACATGGGGCGGGGCCACAATCACTGGTGATTACAGCAATGACAGGAGCATCCTGAGGATGCTCCAGGGTGGTGTAAGGGCAGTGGTGTGACCCTCTGAAGCATCCTAAGGACTCTCCAGACGGCACTGTTGCATAGATTCTGGCTGCAGGGTGCCATTTTAGGCACCCTGCTAGCAAGATGAGGCTAGCAGAAAAAAGCTCTGAGGGCCAGACCAAATGATTTTGCTGGCCTTATACGGCCCCTGGGCTGGAGGTTCCCCATCCCTGGTTTACAGAAATTTCTTCTTTTGATTATATTATCTAAATGCAATGTTTTGTAAATTGTCAGCATAATGCAATTTTTTCTAATGTACAGTATGGGATATTTTTCTCTCTTTCATCTCCCCAGGAAAACGCATGTGTATGGGGGAGAGTCTGGCTCGGATGGAGATCTTCCTTTTTCTCACCACTATACTGCAAAAGTTTATTTTGAAGCCTATAGTGGACAAGAATGACTTGGACATCACACCAGAACCCAAGACCAATGGTTCTCGACCTCGTACTTATAAGATGTTTGTTGTCCCTCGCTAAGGAAGTACTGTACTCATCACATTACAATCTGACTAATAACAAATAGGAATGTAAGACATGCAGACAATGTGTACATACCTTTTTGTGTGTATAAAAATAAAGATTAGCTAATTTTTTTTATAGAAGAAAACACAAAATGACACGAGATGTTTAGGTGGAAAAATGTGTCCGGTTAAAGCTCACTATAGTGTGTGTGTGGATGTGGTGTGCCTGAGTGGGCTTTGGTGAGATCACACATGTGGGAGCTCAACTATTTTTAGAATTATTAATTAAAAATAAATAGAACTACAAGATGATGATGATGACTGTAGTATCTACAGCATGGTGGTATGTTCAATATAGTATACACATGTAATGATCCCTACACTGCAGAAAAATCCAGTGATGGGGAAGAGATACAGTTACCCTCCCGGCAGTCAGATGCCAGCGCTCAGAATACCAGCACCAGAATCCCGACAGCAGTCAGAATCCCTGCACCAGAATCACGACTGCTTGTGTCCCCCACCTGTAAGTATTACAGTTATGTGGAGGGTTAGAGTTAGGCTCTAGGGGGAGGGTTAGGCTGTGGTGGGGTGGGTTAGGGTTAGGCTGCGGGGGGAGGGTTAGGATTATGCTGCAGGGGGAGGGTTAGGCTGCGGGAAAGGTGGCTTAAGGTGGCTTAAGGAGAGGGTTAAGGTTAGGACACTAATTGGGTTAGGATTCTGACTGTGGGGATGCCATACCCAACCTATAGGGAAGATGCCCCCTCTTTCAAATGATGTGGTCCCTTAGCACTTGTGATCACCAGATAATATTACCCCACGCTACAGAAAAGAAAACATGTTTCTATATAAGGACAGGAGGGTACTTTTATACAGTATCACACATAATACATCGTTTAGTTTTAAAAAATTGTGTTCATTTTAGTAATTTTTATTTGACATGGTAGGAACAAGAAGAATAGAGGTATTTCCTGAAATACAAATGTCTTCTGAAAAAATTAAACAAGGTATAATTACTGTTTGGTTACTGCATGAAAATTAGTGATATCACTGTTGGAATATGACAATGCAAAAAACAAAAAGATTGGACTGAGCGCAGGTGTGAGAAAACCCTAAGCAGCAAAAGTGTAGTTTTAAATGACTAATACTAGTTATTAATTAACTCATCTATCACAGTAAGTGTATGCTATGATTTATTTTCTTTGTTTACCTAATGTATCTCCTATTTTGCAATGTCTGTTAATTGTCTTTATACTGTAGAAAAGTGGCATTGTCTGTGTGTTTTCTTTAATCTGCCTGTAAATTGAGAAAATTAATAAAAGTTTCACCCTAGAAAATCAAGTGTCAACTATTAAATATTCCAACAAAGGCATTTTTCCCTAAGCCATACTGTCCAGGGATCTCCAGAGACATGCCACAGCACTTGTGGGCTCTGACACTTACCAAACTCTCACCAATACTTGGAAACCTTCTTCTGCCTCACATTTATCCACTAAGGATGAAACTTTTTTACCACAGCAAGGTAACTAGCAGTTAACGGTATCCCACCACAAACAACACACAACACAAGATAAAACACTTACTATAGATCAGACAGAAAACAAACAAATGCATGCCCCCCTTATAGCTCCAGTTGTATGATTCAACCTTAATCCGGTGTTAAATACAAACTCTTGAGGTAAGGACGTGTGTCATAAAAGAAGCTATCTGTTGCGATGTGATGCAAAAGGTCTGGGCTCTCTATGTATTAGGAGCTTACTGAAGAGGTTACTAGACCAGCTGTAGCAAGCTTGATAGCTGCTTAATCCAGGTTTGGAAGATGAAAGACGTGCAACTGCTGGGTGGGCTGAAAGTGCCAATGCCAGATGAATAATGGAGATGTCAAACAGTAAATGATGTAGGAGGTGTCCTGAGCCTCTGACTAGTTTTGCTTCTATACTGAAGCTTTATCAAAGAGTGGCTTTGGTGCTTGCAAACTTGGATGGGACCAGGGTATGACTCCCTGACATCAGCTATAGCTGGGTTGTTTCAAGACCTTCTTGGCTGGGTTTACTCTTCTGTGCACATTACTTGGAGGTTGAGCTTAATTACCATACGGTCTACTGCAGCTAAAGAACTTATGAATTATTCTACCACTCTAGAAGAGATATGTACTACCATTTCTTCCTTCCCTAATATGAAGCCCCAGTGAACGGATTGGATTCCAATGGAATTATACAAGTAGTACTAGGGATTCTAAGTATACAAGCTTCTAGATATTTTTAACCAGTTATATGAGTTAGGTGAGCTCCTCAGATACATAGCAAAAGCCTCAATAGTGATCAGCATTAAAAAGGGGAAAATCTTGGCTAAAATACTGGCAGTAAACTTAACAAAGTTATTGTGGGAATTGTCCATCATGATCAAACCAGCTTTGTGCCAGGTAAAACTATTTCAAATTGATTTGAGGCCTCTATACTCAATCCTACAGTTTGCACTAGTCCTGACATGACTCTGTTGTTGTCTCATTTGATGTAATGGCCATACTTCTGGACTGTTTAGAACAAATTGAAACTGGGGATTTTTTTTAGTGGGTGCAGCTACTGTGCTCGGCCCTGGTTGCTAGGGTCTCTGTTTATGAATATGTATCCGACTCTTTAAAAGTGCTACAGAATATGGTAATAGCTCATTTTTGCATATTTCCATGTCACTCAACATACGTTATCCTGATCTTTTGTTTGAAATAGGCATTTCTTGGTGATAACCATGTGATCACAGATAAATGTTCCATCAAGTGAGAGTGTCATGGGAGTGTAGCTATACTTCCATACTATGTGTGTATGGAGAAGAGATGTATTGTCTCTAAAAGGGCTCTTGCATCAAACATGGGTTAGGTGCAAATGCTGATGTTAATGATGATGTTACAGCTGTGAACAGAAAAAATGTGGGTGGTGTGGCTTCCCATTTGAAGTGTATGGATTCTCTCATCAGACTCTATGGGTGTAAAATGGGCATCATTCAGCATGGATCACAAGTGTGCGATCGCACCCACCCACTTTTTGTGAAATTATGCAAATTATTGCGATTGCACTCCGATCACAGCATTATACCAAGACACCCACTAGTTTATAAAGCTGCCCACTTCCCATTACATACATCCGCAAGTCAGAGAAAACATGGGTAACATTGAGTAACATCGGACCCATACGCGCAGTTGTGGTTGAGCTTGACATGACTCACAAACTGCAAAGCTTCCTGTAACCATGTAGACCTCTGGCTGTGTATGCCGTTGCAGGGGCTTAATTATGCACACCATTGTAACGGCATTCAAACGCACAGGCACACCTTGGTTCCTTCTTCCACCCACCATCTCCACCCCCAAATGGCATGTCCTGTCAATCATTTATCAGTGGCTCTGTGTATCCACTGCATTCACTTTCACGATCACAACTGCTAGTTCACGCAGGCGCAAAATGAACACATTGACCGGGTGCGTGCAAATGCAGACTTGCGATCCAAGATGAATGAGGCCCTATATACATATTAATGCCATAAGCAATTGGAGCTAATTAAGCAACCAACACCTTCCCCACCTAGTACCTGCTCAGATTTGCTGGTAGCCAACAAGGGTTACATGGTATTTATTATTATTATTATTATTATTATTATTATTATTACTATTATTATTATTATTATTATTACTATTATTATTATCATTTATTTATATGGTGCCACAAGTGTTCCGCAGTGCCTTACACAGTACATAAACAAATAAGTTGACCAGTTACTTTCAGCACAATACAATACAGTAATAATAATAAGAGGCGCTGCTCAAATATAAATAATTTATTGAACTTTTCAAAGTTATTAGAAAATGTATATATTTTTATTGTTAGATTAATACTCCTTTCTGTTGTTTACATTCAAAAAGGCCATATAATAAACTTGCACATATATACATTTACCACATAATAAATATTCAACTTATTAAAACCAATACATTCAACATATTAGATATACACCTCTTAGCCACATTAATCGCAATGTTTTGATTATTGTTAATAGTTAGTATCATCCAATTAGTAGTGATTAGTAGTCTCAGTTCAATCCAGTATGATTAATAGAATCCAATGTTAGTAATTAAGCATGCTTATTACTTATGATATATAATATTACCACATGACACTTCTCCTGCGTTGTTTCTGTGGTCTTTTCTTATTATATCCAAAACGATACAAACTCTTGCTTTGCTATGGTTACATATGGCTTGACAACTGTTGTCTGGATTGGGGTGAAAATAATTCCACATGTGAGAAGTGGATTTTTTTGTCTTTTGCCAGGCATGACAACAATGGGCTTTGGCTTTTTCAATTTATGGGCAACTGCTGTTGCCTTACTTACACAAACTACATCCTCGGCATCAACATCCTCATCACCAACATCTTCATCATCAACATCCTCATCATCCTTAGCACCTTCAACTACCAAAATATCCTCCTCCTCCATGTGCAATTCCACAGAAGCATCCTCACTGACTACGTCTGCAAGATGTTGACTGCCCTTCCCCACATTTACAGAGGGCACACAAATGTTGGAACTTGGAGGATCCTCCAGTACACTAGTATTTAGGTCTGGCTCACACTTGGCAACCGCGGACACACTCGCACTCTACTCGGGGATTTGTGATTTCGATTTCTCAGGGCACACAGTTGTTTTTTCCGAAGGGCTATCAGAATCAGCAGTCTTCCTAAAGAAAGGTCAAGGCCTTATCCTTTCCTTGCCACTTTGCACAGTGAAAGGCATATTGCCAATTTTTATTTTATCTAAAGGCAAATTTTCTTTCATTTTTTTTCTTAACTTCAGTACAAGTAGCTTTACCATATCGATGGCGTGACTTAAACCCTGGGGCATGGGCCTTCATAGAGGATGAGGAAGTTGACGGCCTTGCACTGCTGGCTGCAGCTACAACATGTGGTTCTTGGCCTTGCTCTCCTGTCATGTGACAGCCCTCCATATTTTCTGCAGTCGTGAATCTGACAGCGGGTTGATGACATTTTACCTCATTTTGAGATCCGAGTAAGGTGGGAAAACCCGAGCCGACTCGGATCTATGAAGTTCAGGTGGGTTCCGATCTCTGAAATCTGAACCTGCTCATCTCTAATAAGCAGTGCTATTTTTAAGCAGGAACAAGCAGGAACTCAGGGCCCAATTCAGACCCGTTCGCTAGGAAACATTCGCACGCAGACTGATGATGTTTGCAATGTGCGCATGCATCGCAGTGCACGTGTGCAAACCAGTCCGTGTGAATGGGAAGCATTCGCTGGCTGTGCATAGACAGCCCGGCTGAATGACTGACAGGACAAGCCGTTTGTGGGTGGTGACAGGGGTCGGTCGATGAAAACGGGGGAGTGTGATCGCAGGCGTGCCCGAGAGTCTTAACGCCATTTCGGAGGTGTGCAGAATCATAGTACACGTCACTTGGCTGAATTTTACACTGAAGTGCTCGCAGTGCTTGCGGCATGGTATGGTCAACTACAAGTGCTGCATATGCATCTGATGGTAATTGATGTTACCGATGGTTGCATACACTTTCTGGAGATGATGTGCATTAGTGGGTGTCTTAAGACAAGCTGGTGGGCGTCTGCATACACAGAGCGATTGCACGTCAAGACATAGTGGGCATGCTAATGCCTTGCCGTGCGATTGCCTGCCTTGTCGGATTTGATTACGCTGGCTGCGTGCGAACGCATCTAGCGAGCGGGTCTGAATCGAACCTTCAGTTCCTAATGTCTCATTAACTGTCCTGGGTCAAAATGTATTTTCCATAAGATAAGTTTCATTATAACTCTTTTGAGTGCCTTCTTTTCTAAATACTATATAAATATGTATATATAATATATATTTAAGTATATATAATACATACATCATTGTTTTTCTATAGCTCCACCCCTGGTAACTCCACCCATAGTTAATGAACCTATTTTTTCAGAAAAATAGCTTATAAGACTAATGCATGGTGCATGGTTATTATATTTAAGAGACATGGCATAATTACCAAGCAGCGTATTTACAAAATACTAATTTTTTTTGCAGATTTTGCCTGCCAGATTTAATAGGGCAATAATATTTAATGCAAAACAATCCTGATTTTGCATTTACTATTATTGCCCTTTTAAATATGGCAGACAAAATATGAGAAAAACAAGGGTTTTAGAAATCCATTTCTTAGTAAATATGCCCTGTTAATTGTTTGAATTATATACTATGTAGATGTTTTGGAACGATGTTTAACAGTGCATTTCTGAGAAATTGTGTTTTATTGTAAAGGAATACTGTGCATGTTTATCTTTGATAAATTATCCAAGCTTAAGTTTAGAGCACCCAATTTCTAATCCAGATATAGGAAGTTATGCAAAAAAAAAAGTGATAATGAGCAAACATAAGACAAAATATGCAAATATTCAATATCACCTATGCAAATACTTTATATAGACTTACCATCCTATCCCTTGTAACTGGTACACTCATGAATTATATGCGTTCTGTGGCTGATTAAAACCAGGTGAAATGCAGGCTTGAAGAATATACTGTATATATTTCTTGATGGATATATTAAATTCCACCTTCTATTTATTGTTCGTGTGGTACACTCATTAATCGTCCCACTTTAGTTCTCACTGTTGCTGTTTTCTCTTGTGAGTATACAGTTCCTAATGACACTCCCTGTTCACAAAATGCAACTGTGTAATGTCAAACACTGAAGAGCATCCTGCAATCTATCCATGGACAATTTGTTACTATAGTAGGAAGTACGTAACCTCAAGTAAACTCAGCCCTTTCATTATGATCACGTGCTATTTGGAATGATGTTCAGTGCCAGAACTTTTTATCACAAATAAACACAGAGGAACAGAGTCTGTAATTGTGCTGTGTTCATAATGGCGATGAATATAGCAGGGACCCTTCTCCTTGCTGCTGGTGTCACTCTCCTGATTTACTTCATTAAATGGTGGAAGAATATAAAGCAGAAGAACCTGCCCCCAGGGCCCACACCTCTGCCCCTGCTGGGGAATCTCATGCAGGTCAGCAACACAGAATTTCCACAATCTTTGCTGGAGGTAAGCTGGGACATTTACAGCTTCTTTGCTGTTATATAACAGATATTACTGCAGTTTTCTCTCTCTTATCATGCTAAAACATATTTCCTCTATATGCAAGTACATAAAATTAAATGACAATTTATATAGAAAAAAATTACAGAATTGTATTTATTAAAATAGAGCATGGTGTGAAGTGTATGCCTGCCCTGTCACATCCTGCCACCCTGCTCGTCACACTCCATGTGCCCTATCAATTAGATTCCTTACACCCCCATCATCTATGTTATCTTAGACCCACTAGTATGTTAGCTGTCATCAGCAGGGCCTTGTCTTCCTCCCATCTCCTGTCCTCATGAATTGGCTTTCTTACATTCTGCTTTGTCTCCTCTGATGTAACTGCTATTATCTCATCTTGTTTTGAGTATTTACAGAAGCAATTGCCTGCTCTTGTTCCCAGGGCTGTAACTCGGGATGAGTGAGCTGTGTCATTGCACAGGATGGAGGAACTTAGGGCAGTACTGTCGCTGCCCCACAACCCCTGCATCTGGCTCTCAGGGTGTCTAGAGCACACTCCTGGCAGGCACTCTTAAGCCTGTACAGCCGCTCAGAACATCCCCAGGATGCTCTGGGCAGTGCTGTACTTCTAAGTGCTGGAGACTCTGCCCCCTCGACGCAACAACATGATGTCACTGATGACCTGTTACAGTGCTGCTTGCTGCTGTATGTATTTGTAAGCTGTAACGGGTTTGATTCTATGCTAACATGTTCTGTGTATTGCTGACTGGCACTGAGGAATCTGCCTTATAAATATAGTTGAAAATGATAATGTATCCTAAATGATAGCATCTAAAATGGTGTCTAAGGAATTGCTCAGTATAACAGCATTAATGTTATATACGTAATATATTGCATTTAGAGATTGTAAGCTTTCGAGCAGGGTCCTCTTAGCCCTTTGTCTCATTTTATTACTGTCTGTTGTAAAGAGCAACAGGAATATGCTGGAGCTATATAAGAGAATATTAATAAATTACAATTTGTCTCCACAGCTGAGTAAGAAGTATGGACCTGTCTATACCTTCTACATGGGGAATAAACGCTCTCTCGTTCTGATTGGCTACGATGCTGTAAACGAAGCGCTGGTTGACCACGGCGATGTGTTTAGTGACAGAGGAGAGATAGAAGCTATTGAACTGTTCTTTAAGGATTATGGTAAGCTAATTAAATATTTATTTTAAAAACGAAACTACAGTACAATATTATGTTTTTTTTTTCAGATAGAATTATGTCATTTTAATTTAGTTTCACAATATGTGTTGATCCATGTAAATCTTGTTTAATAAATCAAAACGTGAATATTAATTACAGTACAATGTGATAAAATGATATGTTGTATATTGTCTACCATTACCATTTCAATATTGCACAGTGTATCAATTTTTTTACCCTACTGTCCACTCCAAACCACATTTAAGTTTCTATTGTTATAGTATATGCCAGAGGTTCCCAAATGCATTCCTCAAGGCTTCCTAACAGTTCAGATTTTAGAGATATCCATGGTTGAACACAGGTGGTTAAATCAAATTGACTGAGGTACTAATTAAGCCACCTGTGCTCAACCATGGAAAGATATAAAACCTGAACTGTTGGGGAGCCCTGAGAACTGCGTTTGGGAACCTCTGGTATATGCCACATGCAGCTCCACCTAGCCTGTTTTGTACTAACAGCAAGCCACAAACATCTAGTAATAAAAGAGTAGAGACAAGTGCGTTGTTAACATTTACCATAAAAAGCAATGGTGGTGACCACAAATAATCTATTCCTGGAACACTGGGCCTGATTCAGACCCTCTCACAAGCGCTATGCGCTCACATGCGGGTCGATTGTTAGGTAGTGCACATGCACGGCGTGTGCACTGCGCGTGTGCGAGCTCCAGAGCGAGCGCAAAAAGCACTCACTCCGGCGCTCGCATCCAAAAGGGGCGCTGTCGATGTTGATCGACAGCTCACCCCGTTTGGAAGGTGGGGTGGGGGGGTGGCTGGGCAAACGGAGGTGTTCCTGCAGGAACGCCTGCTGTTTGTGAGATCGACCCTACTGACATCACATGTCAGTAGGTGGACTTCCTGCTCTATTAGAGCAGGAAGTCCACTGGGGCTTGCGGCAACGAGACCCTACTGCAAGGGTCTCATTGCAAGCCCAATGGTCGCGATGGTCTGGATTATCGCGACCATCACCTGGCCGCTTGCATAAGCTGTGGGTGGTAACCCACAGCTATGCGAGTGGACAAGAGGCCACAACTATAAAAACAAGTGCCCGCCCTGATTCAGAGTGAGCACTCACTTTTTGTGAGCACCTCTGAATCAGGGCCACTGTCTCTCAACTATAATTTTCTATGGAGGTTGGTCGGGCTATACTAAAGTCACAAATCCCCCTCACAGCTCCATGAGACCATGGCTTTTCCTTCACATAAACAAAGGTACTCAGAGGCCAGTCCAGTGTGTGTGTTTTTTGTTGATATGTGTGTACTATTTATGTTGATCCAGATACAGATCCAGATCCAGATACAGAGGACAGTTTAAGTACTTAACCAGGTGTGAGGTTTATTAAAGAGTAGTAGAGGGTGTACTAACAGTTATAAACTCCGTGGATCTGGATGGAGCAGAGCTTGAACGAAACAGAGAACCAGCCGGTCATGTATGAGGGTAGCAGTGCAGCAGTGTAGTGGTATTTGCAGGATGCAATGCAGAATACTCGCAGGGTCACTAGAGCTAAGTGGAACATGTCCATGTCCCACTTTGGTGCTGTAACATAGTAACAAGATGACGCCCTGCATGCACAGAAGACCAAACAGCTGTGTTCTGCCCCTTACTATGTGTCTGACAAATTTGGAGCAGACAGCATAACCAATACTCTATCTTCCAATAATCCAGTCAGATGTGGTCTGAAGAACGGAATTTATTATTCAATAGAGGAACTTGTATGAATTATTATTATTATTATTAGCATTTATTTATATGGCGCCACAAGTGTTCCGCAGCGCCTTACAAAGTACAAAAACAAATTGTATACAAGTGACTTACAGAACAATACAATACAGGACATGGATAATATATATTGCTACATTAGTGACCATATCACCCAGATAAGCAACAGAGCATAAGCAACCAAGTGTTAGGTGCCCTAGTGGTGAGTAAGAAGTAAATGACACTATAGTAAGGAGAAGCACAAGAGGGTAGATGGCCCTGCTCGTGAGAGCTTACATTCTAAAAAGGTGGGGGAAGACAAACTGGGTTGACACAGATGGGGTAGATGGGGACAAATGAGCATGTAGCAAGGAGTTATAATGATAGCTGATAGATGATAGAATGATAGAATGTACACAGATACATGTGTATGAACGCGTGTGAGTGGTAAAACTGTAAATGTAAACAATAAAAAGGCAATTGCGATATGCAAGGCAAACATATACATAACATGGAATATGCAAACAGCATGAAGTAATACAGTATGCAAGGTATGGCTGCAGTGCGACATAGTACAGCTAACATACATAACTGGCTAAGCAGATCTATGATGGCACAGTTAAAGCTTAGAAACTCACCATTGGATGCTATACCAGGGTTGAGCATATGAGATGTCTGCCTAGGACCATGTGAAAATAAAAAATGGCTGCTTACAGCTCCTTTAGCCCAGAGTGCATTGCTAGACTGCTATGGCATCTTGAGAAGGACAAAATTGATCAGATTTAAGATGCTACTGTCCTGACCACTAGGTGGGGCTGCTAATGTGAATTATTGTAACAGAAGTGAGATGGATTAACAAACCCTATGCTGAAGGCATGACACTCCCCATCTGGTATCGCTGATACCACAAACTCTAAGTAGGTAACAGTAAAAACAGTTCAGACATTTGTCTGAGAAACAGCTTAGCCTCTCCTTGCTTACAAATCTTGACTTTGACTTTACGAACTTTCCCATCCTTGCTTGGGAACGTTTTGTTGACGAGACTTAAAGGAGACTAGTTACGTTGTGACTGGCAATCTCTGACAAGCACAATGTCACCAGGTTTTAGGTTGGGTTTGGCAACTTGCCACTTGGTCCTTGGCTGCAGGGTAGATATATATTGTCTTTTCCACCTGTCCCAAAAGGTGTTTGCTAGACTTTGAACTTGCCTCCATTGTCATTTGAATAAGTCTTTGTTGCTGAACTCTCCGGAAGGAGCATAGATAGTTCCAGTCTTCTGAGTAAGAAGAGTAGCAGGAGTAAGTAGAAGTGGATCTTCTGGGTCATTAGAAACTGAAGTCAGAGGTCTGGCATTGACAATAGCTGAGACTTCAGCCATGAAAGTTGTTAAACTCTCATAAGTAAGTCTTGCAGTACCTACTTACAGGAATATGAAATCAAGGATTCTGTGTATGATGCCAATCATCCTTTCCCATGTACCTCTCATATGAGAAGAATGAGGTGGGTTGAAAGTCCATGTACAACTTTGCTCACTGAGGTATCCCTCTACACCTTTAGTGTTGATGTTTGACTGAAGTTGTAACTCTTTGGTTGCATAAATATTTTGACAGTGATGCCAACCTTTTACATTCATTCACCCTTAGAGATGTGGCACATTTAAATGAATGGGCTATATGAGTTAGGCAGGTAATTGCTCTAAGAAGTGATTTCCAAGTTGAGAATCTTTGGAATCTGTGTGGCTCAAGTTTACAATGTGAGATCATGGTATGAATCGTAGTCACTTGTGGATGGATTTCCACATCTGTATCTGCATCTACTAGCTCAAATATGTCACCTACAGGATTGTTCCCATCTGTTTCGTATAAGAACTCCAGTCCTCTGAGCCATGAAGTGTCTTTAAGGAGACTGGCTGAGATGGCTCTTGTAACATGATCTGCAGGATGTTGAGTGGTAGACACATAGTGCCGCTGTTTTGGAATGATGGATCTTCTGATCCATAGCACGCAGTTGCTGCCGTAAACATGGAATCACCTTTTCTTATTGCAGATGTATCCTAACACTACTTTACTGTCTGTGTAGAATTCTGCTACCGAGAGATCAATTGGCAACTAAGATGAAATTAGCTCAGCTATATTCTACAGCTAGCACTGCAGCACAAAGTTCTAGCCTGGGTATGGTATGCTCTGGAAGTGGTGCTAACTTTGCTTTCCCCATGATAAAACCAATATGACACTGACCTCTAATATCCACAATTTTAAGATATGCAACAGCGGCAATTGCTTGGATTGAAGCATCAGAAAATACACATAGTCTCTGGTTTTGTACTTCTGTAGAAGGCACAGGAGCATATGAACATGTAATATAAAGGTTGGTTAAGGTGGACAGAGAACTTTTCCACTCCTCCCACAAATATCTTTTCTGAGGAGACAGTGGCGCATCCCAGTCAGATGACCAGCAGGTTAGGTCTCTGAGCAAGGCTTTACCTTGGATAGTGGCAGGAGCAGCAAATCCTAAGGGGTCATACAAGCTGTTTATAATGGATAAAACACCTCTGCGGGTGCAGGGTCTTTCCTCACTGTTCACTTGGAAGGTAAAGGAGTTGGATTTTAAGTCCCATAAGAGTCCAAGGCTGTGTTGAGCTGGTGGAGAATCAGTTCCTAAATCTAAATACCTTAAATCACTGGTATGATCTTGAGAAGGGAAGGCTTCCATCACTCTTTTGCTTTTGGAAGCTATTTTGTGAAGCCTGAGATTAGAGCAGGCAAGCATTTCCTGAGCTCTCTTGAGGAAGCTGATTGCTGTCTCATCCGTTGGCATAGATTTTAAACAGTCATCTACATAGAAATATTTTTCCACAAGTTATCTAACATCAGAACCATATTCTAGCTCGCCCTATTGAGCTGAACATCTGAGTCCGTAGATGGCAACTGCAGGGGAAGGGCTGTTACCAAAGATGTACACCCTCATGCAGTACTCTACAATATCTTTAGAAGGGTCATTGTCTCTGAACCAAAGGAATTTTAGGAAATTCCTGTCACTTTCCCTCACGAGGAAGCAATGAAACATTTGTTGAATGTCAGCTGTGAAGGCAATAGAGTCCTTATGGAAACGTATGAGTACTCCATGGAGTTTGTTGCTAAGGTCTGGTCCTGTCAGGAGGACATAATTTAAGGAGATGCCTTCGAACTTGGCACTGGAATCAAACACGACCCTGATCTGACCTGGTTTCTTTCGGTGGTATAATCCAAACATTGGTACCAGCATTCGTCGGTGTCTTTAAGAATGGTTATGCTGAGATAGCTCCCATTCTCAAATATTTTGTCCATGAAAGAGAAGAAGTGATCTTTCATTTCTGGTTTCCTGTGAAAGTTGAGATTTAGTGAAGAGAAGCTGTCAGAGTTCAGCCGGGGATCGGCCGTCCCTTACCGTCCCGCTGGCTTCCTCTGACTTCCCGGGCAGTCGGGTGGCAGGCGCGGTGACATAGGAGGAGCTGAGCATTCACCCTGTAGCTGTAGTGTCAGGCGACCCGGTGAGCGGGGATCGCAGTTTCCATCATTGGCGCCACCATGACACTTTCCCTATGTCAGTACTTCCTTCCCTGAGTGTCCCGGCTGGTCAGCTGATGCTGTGGGCATATCAGCAGGCTTCCAGGGGTATATATCCGGCTCCTGTGCTCCAGGTAGTTGCCTGAACAATCATTGTCACCGCTAGTGTAACTAGAGGAGTCTCGTTCCAGGTTCCCGTGCTTCCAGTGTGTTTCTTCCAGAGTTTCTGAGCTATCTCATCACAGTGCCTTTACTATCAGCAGCCTGTGTGAAAGCTAACCTCCATCTATCCACAGTGCCTTTACTAATCAACAGCCTGTGTGCAAGTTTAACCTCCATCTCACCACAGTGCCTTTACTAATCAACAGCCTGTGTGCAAGTTTAACCTCCATCTCACCACAGTGCCTTTACTAATCAACAGCCTGTGTGCAAGTTAACCCTCCATCTCATCACAGTGCTTTTACCATCACAGCCTGTGTGCAAGTTAACCCTTCATCTCACCGCAGTGCTTTAACCACCACAGCCTGTGTGCAAGTTAACCCTTCATCTCATCGCAGAGCCTTTACCATCATAGCCTGTTTGCAAGTTAACCCTTCATCTCATCACAGTGCTTTCACCATCACAGCCTGTGTGCAGGTTAACCCTTCATCTCATTGCACCCTAGTGCATGATCTTCAGCCGGCAATCTAGTATATACTTCGTGGGATATCCAGCTGTTACTTTAGCTTACCAATAAATCTCCACACCTCTCTAGCCAGCACCTCCAGTGCCTTTCTCCAGCCAGGAGTTCTATCCCACTCCCCACATGCCTATTCCAGGCATTACCCTTGGGCCATGGGTGTTTTTGATTCTCTTTTCCCTGCAGGCCTTGGACACCAAGTCCAAGGACCGTGACCTGCTTACAGGGAGCTGCACAAGCCCATATCCCGCTTGGAGGGGTCACTGGCAAACACCTCCTTGTGAGTTAGACTCCGCACCATTGACTAGGTCTAGCCAATGACCAAAACTTGTGGATGCGGAGATCATACGTCCAGGCCCCTCGCCTTCGCCTCCTCCCACAGCCTCAGACCTCGGCTTTCAAAAACCCACCCACTCAGCATGACAGAAGCATTTAAGTACTTGTTCTCTGTTATTAGATAGGCGCTGTCTGTATGTTTTAAAAGGTAGAGGTGCAACCCAACTGTTGGCATCATCTTTGAATAGTCCCTTTTTCATCATTTCCAGGAATAGATTTTCCAGAAAGAAACATTGTGACTTTGTCATCCTTTTTTGTTCTTTGGAAGACTATTCACCCATATATTCTTGGTAGCTGTCACAGATGTGGTAGTCACTAGGAGAGTCCATGAGAGTGCAGTGTGGTAGTTCCTTTATGAGGAAGTGATTGTGACATGGTTGAAATGGAGAAGGGTGCCCATTTTCTAAAGTACAGGTAAGCATGCTGTTGACAGTAGCTGGTTTATGCACATTTCCAATACATACTTCTCCTATTATGACCCATCCTAGGTCTAATCTTTGAGCATAAGGAGCATTGTGTGGACTATTTATCTGACCTCTGGCTTTGTGGACTCGTAAGATATCTCTCCGTATGAGTAGAATTATCTGGGTTAGTGGGTCCAGTTCTGGTATCAGATCTGCTATATATTTCAAATGTGCATGATGGATAGCTGCATCTGGTGTAGGGATTTCAGACCTATTATCAGGGATCTCATTGCATTCAGTGATAGTGGGTAAGGGAAGGCATGTATTTCCGTCTATAGACTCAACTTGATAGCCAATTGCTCCTCTGCCCATTGTCTCAAAACTCCCTGCACAAGTTCTTAAGGAGTATGGAGTGCTGGGTCCTTTGAAATTAAAGGTCTCAAAGAATGTTGATCTAGCTAGAGACTTGTTGCTTTGGTCATCTAGGATTGCATAAAGTTTGACAGCTGTCTCTGATTGGCTGTAGGGGTAGACTCTGACTAAACAGATTTTGGAGCAAGATCTGCCTCTAATAGTGTCTTTGCAGACTTCAGTACATTGTGAAGTTATCTCTGGTATGACTGCAGTAGTGTCTCTTTGCTCCACACTGAGCTCCCCGCCATCCTCTGTGTCATCATAATTGTGTTGTAAAGACAATGGGGAAGGTCCAGGATGTAGAGCTGTGTTGTGTTCTGTGCTGTGACATTCTATGCAGTTAGTACTAACCTTACAATCCTTGGCAAGATGGGTTGTAGAAGAGCAGCACTTGTAGCAGACGCTGTTTTCTCTTAGGAATGCTTTGCGGTTCTCCAGGAACTTTTGTCTGAAGGCTCTGCATTTCAGGAGAGGATGCGGTTTGTTATGCAGGGGACACTGCTTGGCAGGATCTTTATCTTTGTTCTCTTGACGAGTAGACCTGTGGGAAGAATCTGTATAGTGCACATTAGTCTTGTGAACTGCGACTGACATTTTGCAGGGGCTAAGTAGAGTAGGGGTTTAGCTCGTCAGGGTAAAGGCAAAACTAGGATAATTCCTGGTCATAGCTTGTTGGTGCACGAAGTCCACAAAAACAGAGAATGGTTGAAATGGCACGCTGTGCCGCTGCTTATATTTGGAACCATGGGTGAGCCATTGCTCCTGCAGATTGTAAGGTATCTTTTGCACTATAGGGTTAATGCCTCTGACTGTGTCAAGGAAGGTAAGTCCTGGTAAGTCTTCCTCAGACTTAGCTACTTGAAGCTCCATTAGTAGGTCACTTAATTCTCTTAGTCTCTGATGGCTTTTGTCAGGTAACCTAGGAAAATCATCAATTCTTTTGAATAGTGCACTTTCTATTATCTCTGGTGAGCTGTAGCACTCATTTAATCCATCCCAGATCTTTTTAAAGGCCATTCTCAAGGTGGTTAATATTGATTACTCTTATCCTTCTAGCATGTTCAGCGGATTCATTCCAATGCCATTTGATTAAAAGGTCTGTCTCTTCGCTATGTGAAAGGCCTAACCCTCTGATTACATTTTGGAAAGAGGATTGCCAGGCTCTGAAACTCTCAGGGTGATCATTGAACTTTGAGAGTCCATTTGTGACCAGCTCACGGTGAGCAAGAAACTTGGCGAAGTCTAATGTGTCTTGATTGGCTGTAGGAGATGCTGATTGTGCATTAACATGGTGGGTAAAAGGTGCGTGGTCATACCTGTTAGGATTGTATGGTTCCTGTTGGCTTGTATCATTCATGATTCAGACACCTGGTGTGGGGAGAGTAGTCTCTCATGGGTTCCCTGTGTCTAGAATTCTCTTGTTTGCAAGTTTGCAGTTCACTGTTGACTAGTGGGGGTGCTGCATAGTGTATTTGGCTTGTTTCACTGATGAAATCTGAATGCATGCTTTGTACTGATTGAGGTTTGCTGCCCATTTTGGATACTTGGTTGACATATTCTGATGTGTGTTGCAATGAATTCTGCGATCCAAGATCTGCATCAAGCACATTGATCCTCCTTATATCAGGGAGTTCTACAGACTCTAAGAAATCTGCTTCAGCTATGGCGGCTGCAATAGGCAATAATTGAAAACATTATTCTTGACCAATCCTACCTGAAAAATTTAATTTGGAAGTCTTAAAGTCTTTTTAATGCTGTCAGGTTATTCATTAGATAGATTATCCATGGTAAAATCTTACTTATGAGATTTATTTCCTTTATATAATGTAAATGTTTTATGCAGTGCTGTATGTTGAGGGGATCATAATAAAAAATGAAGATAGTCTGATAGGGCTGAGAATAGAGATCCAAAGAAGGGTAGCTATGTAGTAGATGCCGTGCAGCAATGCATGGGCAGAGGTGATGAGAGTGCAGAGGGTGACTGGTAGAGAATTTATGGGTGAGGGGAAAATTTACGGTGATCAAGAATTATGGAGGGATTTCAATGTAAAATCTCAACATCATGAAATTCCTTCTTAAGTTTACGGAAAATTGATGTGGTGTAGTATTGTCACTAGCAAACCAAACAGATGGAGTTGCAGCAGTCATAGTGGGTAATTATAAGGGTGTAAATCGGGTGCTTATTGGTATCATGTATGAGGAAATTACATCTGTTGTATATGATGCACAGGAATAAGCTGCATGATTTGTCCTTCATTCTTAATTTCAAATTCAAAGGCGGGAATTCAAATCCAACCAATGTCCATGAAGTGCCATTGTTATGCTCTCTGGGCTGTTGGAACGCTTGCAACCAACATTATCCCCAATGTTCCCTTTCACTCTATTAAGATGCTTGGAAAATTATCAATATTAGGCTACTGTGTTAGGAGACGTCAATTCTCACAGATAATTGCATTCCATCCTAACACTTTTCATTTCCAATTCGCATATCACTATGATTTCATATTTTTAGACTTTTTTTTAATAAAAACATATTACACAAAGTTGTGGATAATCATAAGTATGTACATTTTACTAGGTCACATTACAACCCATGGCTGACATTTATTCCAAAGGGTCAACTCAGAAGGTTCTAATGAAATTGCTCTTTAGAATAAGATTTTAAAACATATTACATAAAGTTGTGGATAATCATAAGTATGTACATTTTACAAGGTCACATTACAACCCATGGCTGACATTTATTCCAAAGGGTCAACTCAGAAGATTCTAATGAAATTGCTCTTTAGAATAAGATTTAAAAAAAACAAGTGATGGAATTGTTGAGCTCCTTTAATTCAAGGTTTGTCATGAAGTATGTGGTAAGTTTATGATTGGTGAAATGTAATGATCTTTATTTTACTGGCTAGCTAAGGATACTTGAGGCTAACTCTCAATGGTTTGGAAGTCCTCACGTCTGGAAATCTGGAATGGCATGAGTAAACACACTGCAACAACTCAGGTGAGCATATGGTCCTGCACTATCAAACTACATAGTACATAGAGACCAAGTGGGATATTTAAGTGGCAGGTTATCAACAGCGGTGCAATTGCAGTGGTTGTCTGGCAGGATTGCATCCTGCTGAATTAGTAAACTCATGTCCGCAGTAAAAATACAGAGAATCCACACTATTGAATAGAGCTGCCATGCCCTGACCAATCAGAGTGCTCCCATTCATTCCTACTGGAAAGCAGTGTCCGCAAATGATCTGCAATTGGCTTTAGGATCTGAAGTGCCCAATACTTCATCTGGTATTTCTAACCATCTTTGTATAACAATGTGTTATTACTATTTTTTGCAATTTGTCCTCACTCATTTTTCTTGCTATCTTTGTTATTATTCTGTTGTTACTATGTACTTCTTCCTACAGTATACTGACTGCTTTTCATATATATTCATGTACCACATCACAGTCCCTTTCCTGTGTTGATATCTAAAGTATATATTTTTCATATAATTCCCCACTGTATGTTATACTTCTACTAATTGCACAACCTTATTTGACAAAAAGGTTGGGGTATCCTGCACAGGATTAAGTGTTTTAAATGTGTGTATACTAATACATTTGTAAACCAATTTATAGATCTACGATGGAATGCTAGAATCCAGCTAATAATTATGTGGGTTGGTGGTGCTCCCCTGGGTTAACAGCAGTACCGTGGGCTTTTGATGCAGATAGTGACAACAAAAGGAAAGGAAGAACCCTTTGTGGGGGCACAACTTTCAAAATGGAAAATTAAAAAATATAACTTTTAATAAATACGTTCCAAAAAAGATTATTTTGGTACATGTTTCACGTGAAATACAGAAGAAAAGAAGCACATTATCTAAATCGCTGCAACACTGATTTAATTTATATATGTGAGTATTTCAGGAAAATGGAAGAGAGCTTCAGTAAAGTAATAATAATCCAAACCACATAAAGATGGTTCTATGTTCTTGCTGTGGTTCACGTAGCTAGTTAGCATGCAGAAGTCTTGTTTGTTACCAGACCCCCGGCAAGTACATTACTATTTTTGCTTTGAGATAGGACTTAAATTGTATAAGTATTTGAGATTTTTTCTCCTTGCAACATGAATTTGCGACCATTGTGATTTCAGCCCTGGATTGGTGAACCATCTTTATGTGGTTTGGATTATTATTACTTTACTGAAGCTCTCTTTTCCACTTTCCTGAAACTCACATATATACGTCAAATCAGTGTTGCAGCAATTTAGATAATGTGCTCCTTTTCTTCACGTGAAACATATACCAAACTAATCTTTTTTTAGAACATATTTATTAAAAGTTATATTTTATTATTTTCTATTTTGAATGTTGTGCCCCCACAAAGGGTTCTTCCTCTGCCTTTGTTGCCACTCTCTGCATCAAAAGCCCACTCAGTATATAACTGCACAACCTGCCAACTGTATCCTATATAGTAAACCCCAGATGGCTGTCTCAACTGGTACTTTCATGGGCAGGATGAACAACATGTGCAACTACTCATGCAGTGCATATCATATTTGACCATTTTTATTTACCTGTATACGTCTTACTTCCATGTATTACTTATCTCACACATTATAATCTATGTAGTGTGCCCAAGATGGCTGTCTTCCCTGGTTCTTTGTGGGTAGGATAAATAATTCTTGGAGATTATAATAAAAAAATGGCTGCATCAACCCTGTAATATGTTAAATTGTTTCTGAATTTCCTCTATGTTGTGTATGTCCTGTATTTTTTGTATAGGTGCACAAAAGTTGCCAACAGTTGTCTTCTAGAGAATATTGACACCTGTGGTTATTCAGTGAAATTTTCCAAGACATGGCTAGCTGGAACCTGTAGTGCACCAGCAAAGAAGTATATTAATCTCACAACCAATGGCCAAGGATTGTGGCTAATAAGTTCTATCAGAACAGGGCAAGTTGTACTTAGGGGGGCTACTTTTTTGTGGGCCCCTATTCCCAAAGGATTCCAGCCGTGTGCTGACTGGAGTATAGCTGGTTGGCACTATTGGGGGAGATCCCATTAAAGTGTTCCCCCTGCAATAGTGCCATCAGCCCTGCCTGGCTGGTAAAGCATAGCGCTGGCTATTGAAAAAAAAAAGGGGGGGGGAATTTATCCCAATAATTTTTCACTACTTGCCTAAGATTAAAGGCTTGTGGGTGGTTAACAATTTGGTGGGGCCTCTCCATTTTCTTTTAAATCTTTTGCATATTTTCATGTTTTTTTATAGCAGACAAGTCTCCATGGATTGTATCTATCTATTCTAGTGGTTTTCAAACTCGGTATTCAGGACCGCACACAGGCCTTGATTTAGAGCCGGATGCTCTGACAGAGCGCTCGCTCTGAATCAGGGCCGTCCTTCTTGTTTTTTTAGAGCGGCCTCCTGGCCACTCGCAAAGCTGTGGGTGACCACCCACAGCTATAGCGAGCGGCCAGGAAGATGGTTGCGATGGTCAAGACCATCGCGACCATCGGGCTTGAGACGAGACCCTTGTTGTAGGGTCTTATTGCCTCAAGCCCCAGAGTGCTTTCGGCTCTAAGAGCCGAAAGCACTCCCACTGACATCACTTGTGATGTCAGTGGGGCCGGCCCCAGATGGTAGGCATTCCCATGGGAACAACTCCATCTGGGCAGCCATGCCCCCGGCCTGCCCACCAAAGGGGGCATGCTGTCACTCAACATCGACAGCATGCCCCCTTTGGTACGAGACCCAGAGCAACGGATTGCCCGTCGCTATCCAGGTCTCGTGCACACGCACAACAGAGCCGGCTCCGTTGTGCGCATGTGCACTGGACCACCATCGACCCGCTTGCGAGTGCATAGCGCTCGCGAGCAGGTCTGAATCAGGTTGCACAGGTGTATTCATTACTCACTGACACATTTTAAAACATCCACAGATGGAGCTAATTGTTTCACTTGTGTTTAAGTGGTGAGACCTGGAAAGCATTCAATGTTTGGGGTCCTGAGGACCAAGTTTGAGAACCTGTGATCTATTCAATGCTTAACACAAAGCGCATTTCTTTGCCAAATGCAATAGGATTTGAGTTTAGATGTGGGAGAAGACTCTCACACTTTTGAACTGGGCCACTGTAATAGAGTCTGAGAACATGCAAACTCGCATGTTTTTGAGTCTCAAAAAACTCTCATGATTAAACTCTCATCCAGATGTTTTCCCATTTTGAAAATTCAAGTCAACCAATGTAATACTGTGAGTGTTTACTGCTAAATGCTCATATTTCTAAACTCTCACCCTATTACATTTGGCCCTATAACTTTGTTTCCTTTCTAAAAATAGTCATACTATACTAATTTGAGGTAAAGAAAAACGAATATGACTTTAGAATGTTTTTATTAGCTCTATTTATGGGGCTACATTACGTACATTATACTGTATGTACTACAGTAATATAGTTATAGTGAAAAGCAATATTACTAGAATCTCATATTTTCTTGATACAACTTACATAAGTGTTGTTTCAATTCAATCAAACACAATTAAGAACTCAAAATGGAACAACATAAAGCAACCAAATTTACTATCTAAAAGAGTGGCCTATTTATGAGAATGCTTTCTCTTTGTCACTTGTACTCTTCTTCTGGGACAACTTTTGTCACTGATCAACAGTAGTCAGCAAGCATCAATCTCCCCTAATATGTACCTTCTATTGCTGAAGGTCTTGGTGGAATCGCTAGCCGTGCTCATTGCTCACTGTACCGCAGTTGTCAGGGAAGGAATCCAGATGACAGTTGACAAAGAGTATTTTAACTAACTTGTTGCAAGAAATATGATGTTTGTCCATGCACAATGACATTTTGCCTCTTTCTGAGTCCCGTTTTTTGGAGGGAAAAATCCGAACTCGGCGTGCAAGCTCAAACCTATCCGAGCCTGCATATCCCTAATATATATATATATACATATATATATATATATATATATATATATAACAAATAAAAATATTTATTATTAGGTAGATATATTCTTATAGAAAATAAATTTCAAGCAAACTATCTTGAACTTGCAGAAATTTAGTGGCACACGTAATGACACATATCTTTTTTTTAATCACACTATATATTTAACTTCTATCCTGTAGTTTTTAATTATTTGCTGACTATATTTTAAGAATGCCCAATAAGTGTTATGTTTTAATGAGACAGTGTGCACCCAAAATACCTACTCTTTTTTTTCTTGTTTTTCTTGAAACTATAATAAATTAGGTATCATCACCAGAAAAGTATAAATATTGTTATTAATATTGTCTGGATCTCCTTTGAGAAATATAAAAATAATTTTTGCCTAGTGCAACGGTTCTCAAACTCTGTCCTCAGGACCCCACACAGCTCACATTTTCCAGGTTACCTAGCAGATGCACATGTGTATTCATTACTTACTGACACATTTTTAAAGGTCCACAGGTGGAGCTAATGATTTCACTTGTGATTCTGTGAGGAGTCCTGGAAAACATGCAACGTTTGGGTTCCTGAGGACCGAGTCTTTATTTGTCTGGCCAAGCTCTGGAATGCTTTGCATTCTGGAACTTGGTATATTTCATATTGAATAGACCCCATAGAAAATGTTAAAGGCAGATTTTTTAGTTGGAAATGATGGGACCATGGGAGATATAGGAAAATAACTTTATTAAATTTGCCTATTTACTAAAGGTTGATTATAATTGATTTTGATTGATTTAATATAAATGACAATCGATCAACATCGATGGTGTATTTCTGGGGCAAAACTACACATTTACTAGCAGACAATCTTTGATTTATTTTTTAAGTATTAGTAAATGTGTGATTTATCCCCAGAAACACTAAATCATAGTAGATTAAAATCAAACATATAAAGATAAAACAAAAGTAAAATATATGTAAAACTAGCTGGAGTACCTGGTGTTGCCTGGGATTTTAAGAATGTTTGATTACACATCATCCTCCAACCAACCTCTCCTTAGACAGGCCTTACAAAAAGTGTGACAAACCTCCCCATCAACAGTCCTAAGGTCCTTGAAGGAAGTAGGACCTGTAATGGTGTAAAGCAAACTTCGGAGATATAAGCATGAAAAATTTGTAGGACAGTGTAAACACGGCCAAGAGCTTCTGTTGCTCTGATACCAGGATGACCATATACAGCAACTCCCTATTTTCTGCGCAGACAAAACTTTTGGAGAAGCATTCCATGTGTAATATTTTGGCAGCTCACAGTACAGCAGGGTCCCTGCAAAGTCATAATTTTGACACAATTGGAAGAAAGAAGTGAATGTTATTGTGTAATTTGGTATAGTCAGGGAGCTGAGAATGCTGGCTAAGCCTGCAAAAACTGTCTTTGATAATAAACATTAAGATAATGACAACACATGACAACACAAAACGCTTGCTCCAATGCCCCAACCATATGCCATGAGGCCCCACAATGAGCGTCCAGCAAAAATTGTGGTTTTTAGTTAATTAAAAATGAACAGTAATTAATTTCCATTTAAATTTTTTTAGTTGCCTCCACCTTGTTTTAATACGTAAAATGTCCACAATCTTCTCTTGTAAACTGTGGATTTGTATAGAAAGACAGAAGTACCTGACCTGTAGAGGGCGAATGCTATGCAAAAGTTGTGGTTTTAATTAATTAAAAATTCACAGTAATTAATTTTGATTTAGTAGCGAAGATAGAAAAGAAAAATTAGTAGATAAGCTAAATCCTTTTGTAATTCCATACCTGACCTGTAGAGGGTGAATGCTATGCAAAAATTGTGGTTTTTCATTAATTAAAAATTAACAGTAATTAATTTCGATTTCAAATTTTTTTTACCTGCCGCTGCTATGTTTTAATGCGCTCGTATGTAAAATTTCACTATCGTGGCTTGTAAACTGTGGATTTGTATAGAAAGAAAGAAGGACAAATTTTCACTTTATATAGTAGATAAACTTGCAATGAGAAAATATATGATCTTTGAACATGATAAGATCAGAGTAAAGGAAAATATTACATCAAAGGAATAATATATAATGATAAATATGTTTTGTTTATGCCTGACTGCTTCCTGTCATTTATTCCTACATTCAGGGTGGAGGTAAGTGTTGGACTATTTTCGATATAAGGTGAATTTAATCTTGGATAATACTTTAATTGAAAGTAACCAAACACAATGCTCAAATTTTTAGGCATCATAATGAGCAATGGAGAAAGATGGAAGATAATCCGTCGATTCTCTCTCATGACTATGAGGAATTTTGGAATGGGGAAGAGGAGCATTGAGGAGAGGATCCAGGATGAAGCCCGTTGTCTTGGGGAGACATTTATGAAAAACAAAGGTGTGTGCAGATAATGAATGATGATTCAAAGGTATTCATAAAAAATATTTAATCCATGGATCTAGCTTAACTTCTCATATTGAAAATTGTTCAAGCAATGCTGATGTCGCAAATAGAATACTTTTTAAGTTTTACATGTCACACAGTTTAAACTTTTTTTAGCAGAAAAGAAACACATATTTTATATTAGACCAGATTTCTTCTTTTAAAAATAGCTATATCTGATACACAAACAACTTATCATGACTCTATTTCCCCAGTTAACTGGGAGTGGTGGCTTAGGGGTACATTTACTAAAGTGTGGGTTTTTATAAGTAGAGATGTTGTCCATAGCAACCAATCTGAGTCTATTTAACATTATCTAACACCTTCTAGAAGATAATAGCTACAATCTGATTGGTTCCTATATACAGTACTATATACATGGGTACAACTAACCGCTCAGAATCAGTCTCAATCAGGATTATACAGTGAAGTTATGCTGTGTTCATAGCATGTAAACCAATTCATAGACACTAGAGCATAATAAGAAACTCCTAAGAAGTCCCTGTTATGTGAAGATGTCCACAAAAAAAATGTCCAAATGGTGAAATTATAAATTAATACTCACTGTCCAAATGTATAGTCACCAAAGAATTTACAATGCACTCCACAAATCTGTATGTGTGATGAGAAACTCTGAAATTAAAATGAAGTATTCATCATTAAATCACTTCAATAAACCTGTCTGTTAACAGCTCTCAATGTAGCCTGTTATCTGGGTGCCATGTGAACAGAGATAAACTGCAGGTGCAAAGGTTCATGTCAGTGGGCCCAAGCTGGTTCTCCAGTTGAGAGATAGAGGAATATGTAACCTCTCTTCTGCTATGTAGTGGGAACTCAGTAGTATGGCCACACAGTCCTCCAGTGGCATAAGCCGGTAGAGAAGGAGCATTGCAGTAGTCAGCCAGACATCGGAACAGGAGCAGAGTGAATGAGGAAACCGGGAGTCCCGATACCCAAAGAAAAACATCAAGGTCTCCAGAGACCTCTCACATTTGATTCACTGTGTCCTGTTCCACTTTTGGAGAAGTGCTCAATGATCTTATTAATGGCATGTACAGTACTTCTTTCACTTATTGCTAATGTGAATATTATTTTTTATATTGAAAGACTAACTGGTTGTATATTTATGACAGGAACTCCATTTGACCCAGCATATCTACTGCAATTGGCAGTTTCCAATGTTATTTGCTCCATTGTGTTTGGCGAGAGATTTGACTACGAGGATGAGAAATTCCTGACCCTCTTATCACATATTAGAGATTTTGTCAAGCTGTTGAACACTGGACATGGTCAGGTAAATATTAAAGAGCATTCCTGTCTTTCTGATCATTTAATCCACATTTAGTACCAATGATAAAGTTCTAATCTAGCAAAAACATGTATACTAAAGACAGGGATGAGTCGCACAGTAAAAAAGGAATTAACTAATGAGATGAATGCCAGATGATACGTTTATAAAACAAATATTAGTAAACTGGTGGTGCTATTCCTGACCTAAATAGTCATGATACAAAGGACAGTAAAGCAGGTATAATGGGTGCACACTATCTCACTAAAACATATCTTTATTCAATAGCAGTAAAAGGCAGCGCGTCAGTAATCTTCCATACGAGAATTTTCCACACAAATTTTATATATATATTGCTTATGTATTAATTATTAGGAAGATAGTAACAGAAGGCGGCAAAACCTATAAATATTTGGGTCATTATTCTAGTATGCAGTAACTTGATTATAAATCTATACTAAGTACTAAATACAGTAAATAGTGAGATAAATCTTATTGCTCACTCACGAATTGTATCTTATTGAAGCTGTGAATGCCTGTTGTAACTTAGATATTGATGGCAACATACAGAGGGGTGTATTTATCAAAGCTGGGAGAGAGATACAATTGTGAGAAATAAAGTACTAACCAATCAGCTTCCAATTTACATTTTTGGAGCTGATTCGTTGGGAATTTATTTTTACAATATTTCAGTATCTCTCTCCCAGTTTTGATAAATACCCCATTTTACCTGTTTCAATGTAGAATAGGCTTATGGTTTAGACTTATATGAATGTACAGTGTTTTATCTATAAAACCAAGTATAATTATATTCACAATTAAATAAAAGACTGTAAAAGAGTTCAAAGTCAATATTCTTATTGCGGATTTTATGTTAGATATAATTAAGTTAAATAGCCATTAATTTGTGTAATTTCATCCCTCATATGGATGGTCTGGATATAAATCACTTACTATATAAACTAACTCGTATATAACTATGATCAGTTATACTGATTACTGTAGCATGTATTATAATCCTATTTCTTTTAATACTAATAGTTGTCAATAATCTCTTGCACTGTTCTCAACTGTGACTGTCAAATATGTCCATATGTCTCTGTGCAGTATTACCCCTTTCCCCTGATTGGCAATTAAATAGAACATTCACAGAGGCCACCACTACTAAACAGTAAGACAATAATCAATATTTATGCTCTTATTATAAATGCTGATACAGAGCACTTACTGTGTGAACACATTGCAGGGGTAAATTTACTAAAGGTCAATTTTAATACATTTTAATCGATTTTAAATTGATTTAAATCAATCATTGTTGCTTTGTTTCTGGGACTAACTCACACATTTACTAACACGTAAAAAAACAAATAAAAAATTGTCTATTGCTAAGGGGTAGATTTACTAAAGTGAGAGTTTTTAGAAGGGAGTTTTAAAAGTGATGTTGCCTATAGCAACCAATCAGATTCTAGCTATTATCTTCTAGAAGGTGCTAGTTAAATGTTAAGTAGAATCTGATTGGTTGCTATGGGCAACATCACTTTTAAAACTCACTTCTTAAAACTCTCACTTTAGTAAATTTACCCCTAAATGTTTGATTTAGCTTCAGAATCACAACATTGATGATGATCGATTTAGGTCAATTCGAAATTTATAAAAATTTATTAAAATCAACCTTTATAAATATACCCCATAGTATGTAGTTTAGGAGTGAAGTGAGTCCACCAATCAAATATTGAATAATTGCTTCAGCTACAAGTAGTTACAATAGTATAGTTATTAATAACCTATTAACAGAAACAGCTAGACTGTATAAATTGCTTTCACTGAGGCAGTGCTGATTGACAGAGTGCTGTATAATACAGAGCTGTATTATGCAGCTGCTTCTTAATATAGAAGCAATGTTTCTAGTACATTTTTTGAGAGCGTTGGAAAGGCAGTGCATGTGACATTACATACTTAAAACAATTGCTTTGGCTGTCAGCGTAGGTAGTAAGTTTTATTATCTACATGTAAATATGCAACTGTTCCTAGATGTTAGAGACAGTTCACATGCTGAATGAGTGACTAGTTTCTAACAATATCTCAACTAATGCTGGGTACACGCGATAAGATGTGTGTACCCAGCGATGGCAGATGGATGGCATTATATATCTGGCGGTCCGTACACACTTAACAATCTGGTGTACAACCGCTTGATATATTGTTCCCGTGTCACATCCAGAAGCATGGTGTCAGCTGCCAGATCTTTGGCCCGAAGGCAGATCTGAAGAAGAATGATGTATGGGAGCATGCGAGCATGCGAGCATGCGTACACACTGGACAATGTGGATGATTTGTCATTCTGATTTACCTCAAAGGAACAAATCATCCAATATATCATTGAGAACAGTGGTCTCCAACCCATAGCTCGCAAACTACTGGTAGCTCGCAATTTTAATTTTGGTAGCTCATTTAGCTTCAGTACTGCCAAGTCAGCTTGGAGCACACTAGGTGGAAGTGACCTCTGATGCATGCTCCCCTGTGGCATAGATGCCATGGGTGGAGCCACAGGGAAGCAAGTGAAGTGATTGCCATAGCTGCTACAATCACCTGACGGGCTTCCCCGTGGTTCAACCCATGGTGTCTATGCCACGGTGGAGCAGTAGAATACGTAACAAACACCGTGAGTGACTCTTTCCCAACCATAATGGAAAATCACACAGCATCCCTGCCTATATATTTTGCTCCTCTACTGCACTTACCTCCTTCGAGCCGGTAATTAACAGTGGAATGTGCCTGTTATTTACAAATTGCAACGATATCACTGTATTAATTAAATTAATTGTTTTCTATGAAATTTTTTTCATTTTCATTAAATGACCTTCAATTGTTCAGTTAATAGGCAGACTTTATTTTTCTATAATTTTAGCACAGTAGCTCTTTAGGAGGTTTAATTTGTCTCAAGTAGCTCACACCTCAATTAAGATTGGTGACCACTGATATTGTGTGTACCTGGCTTTAGAGCACTGCTGTATAATTCAGTACAGCCGATCCTCGGTATTAGTTATCTGTCCCTTTTCCTAGCTAGGTAATTAATGAACAATCACTGAGATTTTGACAATACATTATAACTATCCCCTCTCAGATTGCCCCAATTTCACATATATATATATATATATATGAACTCATTGTTTATAAAATGGTAAAATAAGGGAACAAGACTAGCTACCATTGCCTTTATTATTACTGCAAGATCCATATGTCTCTGAGGGCAGTGATTTCAAGTATTTTAAATATTCAGCTGTATTGTAAATGCAAATAATTCAAGATTGGGATATCTTTCAGCTTCTTGGTATGTTTCCAACCCTGATGAGCTATGTCCCTGGCCCTCACCAGAAATTGATACCATGTTTCCAAAAACTGAGAGACTTTGTAATGGACATGGTGAGGTCTCATCGAGACACACTGGATGAGAACTGGCCACGAGACCTCATAGACTGCTTCCTCATGAGGATGGAAGAGGTGAGTGTGCGGAACGATATTTGGGCTAAAAATCCAACAAGTATAATACACCACTAAAAAAGTGGATGTACTGCATGTATTGTTAGATGGCTAACAAAATCATTAATATATCTACAGGAAAAAAAGAACCCAAACACAGAATTTCATGAAGCAAATTTACAGGGGACAGTAATCGACCTGTTCTTTGCTGGGACAGAGACTACAAGTGTTACATTGATATATGGCTTACGGATTCTGCAAAAATACCCTGAGATACAAGGTATAGTACCAATACTGTTTGTTCTAGAGAGCAACAAGAAAAAAATAGATAAATTAACATAAATCAAGTTACTCCCTACAGAATTTTTATTAGTCATATAAGGTGTTCTCTTCAAATTCTTAATACCTGTAGCAAAATGAAAGATATAGCCATATAAATGTAGTACTATATGAATCCTTAAATACAGTATAGTAAATCTCTTTCTATCTTTATTACTGAAAAGAAATTTACTATGTATTTTTTTTTATTTTGGGGGAGGAGATACTTGAAGTCCTCTTAATCTATTTGCTTCTGCCAGATACTTGAACTAAAGCAGAAGAGTTGCATTATTTATTTATTTATTTATCTATTTATTATATCATATCATATCATTGCTAGTTGTATTGTTGAAGTTTTTTAATTTAAAAAATATTACATATTGCATGATTTGTGTTACCACTTATATTTTTTTTAAGTTTTTTTCATACTTTATCATTTTCCTTTAAGGGTTATTACTGTGTGTTTCTAAATTCTGTATACATAAAAAACGTCCTATACCCATGTACTACTGTTCGTTGCAGATTCCAAAACCGAAAGGCAGAGGCGTATTCTCTTCTTGTCTTTACACATATTGATATATTATTTATGCTCATTAAGTGTATCACTGCTTTATCAGTTTTCAACTCGTAATAAAGAAATATATTAAACATTTGTCTTTCAACATCATCCATTTAAACAGTAAAGGAAAACAATAGCTCAAGTTTACAGAAAGCAAACACAGTAATACTGCAGGAGAAAAGACAAAACCCCACTTCTCCCTGTAGTGTACAGAGCACTCCCTCTGCAAATACAGTATAAGATTACAAAATGTCCCATGTTTTTTGTACTACACTGGGTGTTATTGCTCTAAGAAATCTTGACACTTAGATTTATTTTTTTTAAAACATGATTTGGAAGAGTTTTTTAAGTTTGATTGAAAACTTGATAGAAAAACAAACATCTGGCTGATTGACTAAATAATTTATATTCTGCCCCTAATGCCCCAGGCATGTGTAGACCAACACAATTAATGTAGACCTCTGTACAGCACATTACAGTAATTACTAACAATTTTATTTTGTAATATATTCGATTAATAATATGTTGACTTGTCCCAGATACAATTTGAATAACATGAAAAGTAAAAATAAATTTTTTGTTTCATAAAATACCTTTACATTTTATGTAAATTTCAGAAAAGATCCACAAGGAAATAGACAATGTAATAGGCAGAGATCGTTGTCCATCAGTGGAGGACAGGAGTAAGATGCCATACACCGATGCTGTTATACATGAGATCCAGAGATTTGCTGATATTACCCCTATGGGACTGCTCCATTCAGCCAGCAAAGACACAACCTTCAGGGGATATCATGTTCCAAAGGTATAATGGAACATTACCACAGCATTACAATATGGCAAAAAAATAAATCTACTATACAGTAAATGTATTTATAAGTGATCTATCTATTATTAAAACATAACCTCTCATAGTACTTATGTTCCTCTTTTATTCTGCTAAATGCCAAACCATTGCAGCTTCTAAACCATGTCATGCTTAAGCTGGGTACACACTTAGCCGACCCAGCAGCCAGCCGACCATCCCGCCGACATAGCGGCCTATTTGGTAAGCTATATACACTTAACATTTGGCTGTGTGATATGTCTGGCCAGACATCACAACTGGGCAGGCAATTCAATTTATCCAGTTGTGATGCCAGGGCAGGCGGTTCCTGCAGCCAGTGCATGGGTGGTCGGTGGGTCACTAGTAGATATAACGATATATCTGGAAAATATATCAGCATCGACTGTGCTGCAGGGTCAAACTGATATGTCTGTGAACAGGGTCATTCACTGACATATCATCTGTACACAAGGACAGATAAAGTATGGAACATGTAATTTGTTGGCTGTACGAATGACATATCGCATATTGTGTACCCACCATTAACTTTTTAATAGATTGTGACTATGCTGAAGGTTAAAAATAGAAATGTTAAATATAATTTCAGGGAACCTTGATTGTTACAGTCCTGACCTCTGTCCTGAAAGATCCCAAATATTTCAAGAACCCAGATGAGTTTGATCCTGGGCACTTTTATGATGAGAAAGGTGGCTTGAAGAAGAAGGATGCATTCATACCATTTTCCACAGGTACAAGCATGTAACAGTTACTAATAATGTATGTTATTATTCATAGCTATCTAGTGGAAATGTTTGTTCATTATGACTGTGCCTGCTATGAAGTGTTGTGACAGTTTACTTATTGCAAATATGTTGCTAGAAATCTGTAGTAGCAGCAATAATCCAGAAATCTGAATTTGACATGCTGTCTTGCACGTGGGAGTAGTTTTACTAAAGCTTCTGCAAATGAAAAGTGGAGGTGTTACCATAGCCACCAATCAGATTATTACTACCCAGTGGTGGCTTCAGGGGTGGGGCTGCAGTGCAGTCCAAAATTCAAATAGGGGAGCCACACCAACTTCCATTTCAAATGCTGCCATACACAGATGGCTGGATCTCACTGGCAGTTGGTGTGACTCCCCTATTTGAATTTTGGACTGCGCTGCAGCCCCGTCACTGTTGCTACCATTTCTCTAATGCATCCTAAAACTATGATAGACACAATCTGGTTGCTACGGGCAACACCTCCACTTGTCTGTTTTAGAAGTTTTAGTAAATCTAGCCCCTGGAGCCTGGAGGTGGTAGCATGCCTCTTCTCCTATGAGAAAGCCAATATGATCAGTGAGTTGCATTCATGTTATTCGCAGACATTTTCAACAGAAAAACAATTAAATGTTATATATTTACACTATAAATTACAGTTTAAGTAGAAACTATAAATCTTGCATAGGGTGCCAAAATTATCATGGCTGGCTCTAGGGTGCAGGGAGTTTGATGTGGACTTTCCACCCTGTTTTCACCTACTCACAATATCCCCATGGCCTGCTCCAGCTACATTTAATTGAACAGTAAAAATAAATATGACTAATGATAACAAGATTTATATACAGCACACCTGTGCCATTTGCAAGAGTGTACACTGCTAGAAGCTAAGTTGCTTTGTGGATTTTCCTTGCATTAGCAGTTATAGAAAATGTCTGTAATTCATGCTGTTGCAGAAACACTAGCATCAGTGTCTAGCCTTTTGTAAAATAAATCAAACTGTTTAGCTTTAATACAAACTTCTTGGTCATTTAATAATTTAAATGTGTCTATGAGATGTACTATGGAGACAGTGTTATACATGACTTTTATAGTAATGTAGTTACATTGGTACAAACTGCATAGGTATAGAGCTACAGATTGCAAGAACACCTAGGGACATTTTGGGCTGGATACTGATATGGACACTAGTCCAATTGTGGACAGATCTTGTGGATATCTGCAGACTGCACGTGCACTCCAGAAAGCAACAGCATATTGCTCATGCACCGTACTGTGCATACATACATGGCAAGAGTCTAAACATGTGGGTGTAATGATTTGTCTGTAGACAGATAGTCTTTATAAAAAAATGGGCTTGGGGAGGTGATAACTGAATGGCAACCATACAGATGCACAGAACTGTCCATCTAGTGGGAGTATCATGGGCATGTACAGTATGCAGATGTCTGTGCTTGCTGGTGGTTTGTGGACAGGAAATGGAATCTTTGAAATGGATCTTTGCAGCTAGTATGACATATGTGTAATTGCTGATGATAGCGATGATGGAGGGAGTTCAAGTTTAAAGCATGGGTCCCCTTGGTTAGCAAAACTAAATTGCTTCAGAACATCAGTAAACTTGTTCAGAATATTAAGTAAACTAATTTAACACTTTGGGGTCTATTTACTAAGCAGTGTTAGGAGACAGAGTGAAAAGTGATAAGTAAATGATAAGGTGCCCGCCAATCAGCTCCCAACTGTCATTTTTCAAACAGCCTGTGAGATGACAGTTGGGAGCTGATTGGCAGGCATCTTATCACTTTCTTATCACTTTTCACTCTGTCTCCTAACACTGCTTAGTAAATAGCCCTCTTAAAATTCTACTTCTTACTAATGGAACTTTAGTCAGGCCTTAGATGCCCACACATTCGCCACTACTGAAGTGACCTCTCTTGAACAAAAACTTTTATCATAAGCATATCCCCATGACCAGCTTGCTTTCTCTGATTGAGTCTGCCATAGTTCACCTACAGTAACTACTCTGCTCCCCTGGAGGGCTGCATCAAACCTTTAGAAACTCCAGAAGCGCTTCTAAGACAAAGCCGACAAGGCAGACTCTATGTTGAATCGAAAGCTGCAAAAGAAACGTGCCCTTAAATATATTTATAAAATTACTCATAGGGTACTTTTTATCACTTATGACCACTGTTGAAATTGTACATGAATTCTGGGAATTCTACACCTATTTACATAATCTCTTTTAATCACCTGCTCGGGAAGCCCTAGCCTATGGTGATCTGGAATGCATTTAGCTGGTACCCTTCAATCCAAAACTACTCTGGTCCAACTCTCCTCATTAAATGCCGATATGACACAAGGAAAGACCCAGGTAACTATTAAATCTTTCAAGGGCTCCAACCCTGGTCCAGACAGCTTTTCAGCACAGTATTATACTATTTGATCTGCTCAAGCTACAGACCAATTTCTCTACACAACATTGAGAGTTGTCTGGCCAGTAACCTCAATTCCCCTTCAAATCAATCTCTAATCTACCCTTATCAGCTTGGATTTATTACAGGGCGGCAGCCCCTGACAACACCTGGTGGAATATTGACCTGATACACTCCATCCGTTGTTTCTGCTAATGGTCTCCAATAGCACACATCAAAGATACACCATTCACTGCTTATTTTCACCCTCATTAAGGAACCATTGGCAGTGAGAATTTGTTCTAATACTGAGATATCTGTGATTCGTGTGGGCACCATGAAGCATAAAACTATACATAAATTATACAAATAGATGAAACAGTGCATATTATGTAGTTATTATCACCCCTAATGAGGACAAAGAGTATAAGAAAAAAAACTGTGTGAGTATCCTTTGAAAAAAGCATATTTAATAAGCACATTGTGTACTCTATAAAATCATCACAAACAAATACAATTTAAGCAAAAATCAAATATTGCACCTAATTAATCGTGTGTGGGGGTAAGCATTAAGTCCACCAAAAAAAAGAACAGTTCCACAAATATAGAATCACTATATGATGTAAACATTGGGTCCATATATCACAGATAATTGTTAGACCACTTCTTAAAAAAACCTAATTTAGACCCCGACTGCATGACCAACTATAGATCAGTATCAAACCTTCCTTTTCTAGGAAAGGTCAATGAGAAAGTAGTGGCAATGCAACTGGAAACCCACCTGTCTACCCATGATATTTATGATCCATTCCAGTCAGGATTCAGGAGAAGACATAGCACTGAAACAGCTCTGGTATGTGTGCTTAATGATCTTCTGATGGCAAGAGGTGATTGTTCAATCTTAATCCTTCTGGATCTTTGAAACTGTGGACCACAGGATTCTAATTGAGAGCCTGAAAAATTTCTGTGGACTGGATGGCACAGTCCTTAGCTGGTTCAAATAATTTCTGACCGGCAGGTCACAGAGTTTCTTCTGGAGTAAACTCGTCATCACTAGTGCCACTTCCATGCGGTGTCCCAAAGGGTTCTATACTATCTCCCATGCTTTTTACAGTATACATGCTTAAATTGGGTGAAATAATCAGATGTCATTGCCTGGTGTACCACTGCTATGCAGATGATACACAACTGTACCTGTCCTTTGCTCCAGGTACAAAGTACCCCATAACAACCCTAAATGGCTGCCTAGCTGAGCTTCAGGAGTGGATGAGTGCCAGTTGGCTGCGACTGAACCCTGATAAAACAGAGGTCCTTATGGCAGCACAGACGGTGTAAAGGTTAGCGTTACTGCCTCACAGCATTGAGTTCGATTCCCACCACAGCCCTAACTCTGTGGAGTTTGTATATTCTCCTGTGCTTGCGTGGGTTCCTCCGGGTACTCCAGTTTCCTCCCACACTCCAAAAATATTCTGGTAGGTTAATTGGCTCCAAAATATTAAATTAACCCTAGTGTGTATGTGTGTCAGCATGTGATAAGGAACATAGATTGTAAGCTCCACTGAGGCAGGGACTGATGTGAATTGCCAACTATTCTCTGTTCAGCGCTGCGGAATATGTGTGCACTATATAAATAACTGGTAATAAATAAATAGTAAATAAATAATAGGTCACAAGTCAGGGCTACAGCATAGCCAAACAACAGGACTTACGCTTGGGGGATCAGAATTACAAAACACTGAACATGTGCGGAATCTTGGTGTTGTCCTGGATAGTGTCTTGACACTTAAACATCAGGTATCAGCCACAATCAAATCCTCATTCTTTCATCTGAGGAACATAGCCAGATTCAAGCACTTAATTCCCTCAGAAGGTCTGCCTAAAGTCATACATGCATTTATATCATCATGCCTAGACTACTGTAATGCCCTCTACCTTGGACTCCCAGTAAAAGAATTACACTGCTTGCAGATGGTACAAAACACAGCTGCCAGGCTATTAGCCAACCAGCCCCATTCCAGCCACAAGACACCCACTCTCTGGCTGCCTGTCAGATGGCGAATTGTTTTCAAGATTGGATTACTAACTTACAAAGCCTTACATGACCATGGCCCAAGATACCAGCTTCTGATTCCGTACCATCCCACACAAGTACTATGATCCATTGACGAAGGGCTATTAACAATACCTAGAATCTCCCGGAATTCATCTGGTGGTCAAGCTTTCAGTTTTGTGGCTCCAACCTTTTGGAACTCACTTCCCCGCACAGTTCGAGAGGCCTCCACTCTAGAATCCTTCAAAAATAGACTCAAGACTTACCTCTTCACCAAAGCATTTCACTAATGTCCCTTGTTTAAGCTTATTTTGTGTTTTGTACTGTAAAGGTAAATGTAAAGCACTTTGAGTCCTTTAGGAGAAAAGCGCTATATAAATAAAATTATTATTATTATTAATTAATTATATAATTACCGGTACCACTTAGTTCAATGGGATGGAAATAGCAATTTCCAGCTGGGTTCCTAATAACCTGCAGCTCGTGCAGTCCCTTGGCTGTAGTATACTCCCATGAACAAAAACTCCAAGGTGGCTTGATTCCAAATAATCCAAATGTTTTAATGGTATGGATCTTTTTCCCAAGAAAGGATTGTGCAGTGAATATTCCAGCACTAGGTGGAAAGTCCTCTGGTGGTGAGACTGATGCGTTTCCCTGTCACAGACAGCATTCTCAAATTAGCTTTATATGTTAATGATGTTGTATTATCCATCACAAATCTGCTTTTCTCGCTCTTCCACACCCTGACTGAACTTTTACAATCACTTCTCAGAATATAAAATTAACTTTGCCAAAACTTAAGTTTTAGACTTTTTTACTTCTCATATATACAAGACCTCTTTAGAACATCTTCTCATAAAAATTAGCAACTTCATAAATTCAAATATTTAAAAATATTTATAACTGAATGTTATCTTCAGCTTCTTCAGACTAACTTTTCCCACATACTTTCCCAGATTAAGTTAGTCCTTATATCTCTGATAGGCCAAATCAATGCTACCAAAATGAATATACTAACCAGAATATTGTACCTCTTCCAGACCCATCCTATCTATGTCTCCCCCTACATCTTCAAATTTCTTTAATTTCATCTCTCTATATTTATTCGGGAAGGAGGGCTTACTCAGGTGCATCATTGAGTTCTCCAAAGATCCACTAAGGGGAGTAGACTGAGCATCTCTAATTTTAAGTGATATTATTTTTCTGTACAGCTTGCTGACTGCATCACACAGAATAGCCTAGTTTACTCTATAGTATGGGTACATCTTGAGGCTGAAGGTCAGGGTCTGCTCTCTACTGCTTCCCTCCACTGGCTCCAATTGGTTCATGACCACTCCATTGTTTCCGCACAATTTGGGAATCTGCTGCCTGAATATTTGGACTTCCCCCATCTCCTCACCAGTTATTCTGCTCTTCAACTTTCTCCTGACCTTGTCCCATTACCATTTTATTGGCAAAAAAGTCATATTAGGTAACTAAATTACCTGTCTCACGACATTTCCTTACCCCTGTTCTCCTACAATCATTCTGGGTTTCACATTCACAATTACAAAATGTACACAGCAAAGTTAAGAGCCATCTTAAACTTTGTCCCACGACTACTGTCAAATTGTTGTTTGCATCACATTTCCACTGCTTTCCTGATTTCTACATTGTACTCCAAGCTCACTCTTGTCACAACAACTAAATGGGACCCACACAACCTGGCCGGGGAGGGGAACTTGGGTGAGTGTCTAGGTTCTGATTACTGGGCAGATATTTGGGAGACTGCCAATTCCTGCTCAATTTGTGTGAGGATATAAAAGAATGTATATAAAATCCAATGTAGATGGTACATCGGTACAACATACCCACCTGGCTTAAAAAGATGCTTCCTGATGCCTCCAACAGATGTTGGTGTGACTTCTCTTTAGAAGGAACATTCCTCAATATTTGTTGGGGTTTTCTGAAACTAAATGGTTTGTAGATATGTCTTAGAAACCTGATTTTGGTGACTCTCCAGCTCATAATCCTATTAGAACCAAAATTTTTAAGGCACATTCTCGAGGCAGCCACCTGTCAGCTTGCTATGGACTGGAAAAAGTCATGCCTTCCCACTCCTTATTCTATTATTAGTATGGCATGGCATGGCATGGTATGTTCACTACCTGGAATTCATGACCTGCATTCTGAAAAATTCCTCCATGTATTTTGGCAAGGTACAGTATGAAGCCCTTGTTTGTCCTTTTTTTCATTCTATTTCCCCTCCTACATCCTAATGTCCTCTGCCCCCTCTCTCTTTGATAGTTCTAGCCACAGTGTCTCTTTTTTCTTCCATCTACTCTGTTCTATTTTTATTACACAGTCCCAAAATAGGTCTTACAGTATTAATAATGTACCAACTATCTAAAATTCCACTTCAACTGTCTGTTTTTATGTTACTGACCTATGATTGTGCACTTTCAACCAATTACTTTGTACTATGATGACCCGCAATAAATGCATTCTTTAAAACAAAGTTAAATAGTTACATTAAGAAAATGTATTTTTTTTTTTTCAGCAAAATCTTGTTTTTGACACATGCAAACACACTGTATCAAAAGTGTATTAGTGTAAAAAACCAAGACAAATAAGAAAACTATGAATAAATCAAACATATATATTTATATATATTTATACATATATATGTTAATAATGTACAATAGAAAAAATAGATACTGTATGTGCAGTGGTATAACTTATAATATGATGACTATTATGGACTACCATGCTATAATTTATGTTATGTTGATGTAAAAACTTTTTATAATGGTATATATTTCTTAGGTAACACCCTCTCATAGATTGATTTTATAATGTTTATGGTATATCTCAAAGGTAAACCACTACACAAACATATACTGTATAAAATTAATAAACTAAAAATCTGGTTCAATTGATTTCTAATAGTACACGCCATAAGTAGTGATTAGGGTTTTCTCTTTTATTTTTGAAGTCAGAGAAAGATATAGGCCCTCATTCAGAGCCGTACGCTCTGAGCAGAGCGCACGCTCTGAATGAGGGCCGGGCTCCATTTTCATGGAGCATCCTCCTGGACGCTCGTATAGCTGTGGGTCACCAACCACAGACTATACGAGCGTGCTTTGTGATGGCCACGATGGTCGAGACCATCGCGACCATCGAAATTGCGAGCCGGAGCCTGCGGTTGAGGTTTTCAACCGCAAGCTCCGGAGTGATTTTGGCTCTATCAGAGCCAAAATCACTCCCACTGACATCACTAGTGATGTCAGTGGGCCGGCTTCTGACGGGAGGCGTTCCCGTGGGAACGCCCCCGTCAGGGAGGCACGCCCACCAAAGGGGCGTGCTGTCAATCAACATTGACAGCACGCCCCCTTTGATCGGACACAACGAGCGAAGGACTTTCCTTCGCTCGTCGCGTCTGGCGCAATGCGCACGACGGAGCTCCCTCCGTCGTGCGCATGCTCAGTGCATAACATCGACCCACATGCGAGCGGACAGCCGCTCGCGAGTGGGTCTGAATCAGGCCCATAGTCAGGTCTTTTTCATCAGCACTGCAATTTTTCTTTGTTTATGTTTTGAGGAGTGCCTGATAATATACGCTGACATACTTACATGTATGGGCATGTTCAGCTTGTACTTACATGCTACCCGGATTGTGCATGTGCCCAAATTAGGGATCTAATGAAACTGCGCATTTACAACCTCTACACTTTTTAATAGGTTTAAAATACTTAAACAAAATAGAAGACACTTGTTGGGGCACTCTTATCTTTAGCTATATGGTTATTAATAATCATAAAAAATATATATTTTTATATTTGTATTTTAAAATTATTTTTATTACAGTGTTATCTAGAAAATAAAAAAAATAAAAAAATGCTGTTTAACACGTTATTCAATCTCCTATAAGCTGAACAGGGAGCTGACCTAGTTTTTGTAGGTATATCGATAGAGGATTGTAATGTGTTTTATTTTCTATTAGTGTCTCACAAATGATGCGCATTTCACCTGATGATGGCTTGTTCACTGTCAGCAACACAGTGGCATTTATTTTAAGTCCTTCCTAATATCAACCTTTAGTAAATTTACCACCAGGAGGACACAACTGTATGTGTCAGCATAATTCTTGGTACAGCAGAACAAAAACATTTATTATTATAACTGCCCGCTGGGGGTATTGTTGTCTATGGTTCAGATCCCATACTGTACTACAATACAAGAGCAAGTACTTCATATTTCTCAATAATATGTCTTTATGATATGTATCATCAATAAGTGGTGTCATTTTGTCATGATTTAACTCATGTTTCTTTATTTCATTTCATCCCCCCAGGGAAACGTATGTGTGTGGGAGAGGGCCTGGCGAGGATGGAGCTCTTCCTCTTTATTACAACTATACTGCAAATGTTTACTTTGAAGCCTACAGTGGGCACAACAGACATAAAAATAACACCAGAACCCAATACCAATGCTTCTAGACCTCGTGCTTATGAGATGTTTGTTGTCCCTCGTTGATAATGTACTCAACGTAATAAAGTAAATTTCATTTTTCTGTTTTAAGTGCATTTTTTATTTCAAATCTACAGTATAAATGAAACAAAGCTATACATGCAAAAAAATATATTGAAACAAATTCACCAAAAAGGTGTCTAAAAATAATGCATCAGTAACCAAATACAGTTGTCAACGACAATGACATTATCATGCTGAGAACAGCTGTTTTACAATTTTAGGATTTTTTTTGTATTAGTGTATCAATTAAGTAATTAATTACTATGTATTTTGACACCATTTTGTGTGTGTTTAAAAGCCATGCTTTTTGATTTATTGCATGTAAAGCTTAACAAAGGATCACCCTAGATCCGAAACATCACTTCTGCAACTAATGTAAATACAGATGTGTCCTGCTACATCTTTGCTCCATATGCCATGTAGTGTGCCATACTAGTCACGCCCTGCCATGCCACAGCTTGGCGATGTACAGTATATCACAGCATGCTGCAGTAAGGTGCAATGTAACGTACTGAAGCACTGGAAAAGCTGGAGTGTGTAATACAACTTTCTGTCCACCAGATGTTGCTCTTCCTAAACTGCACAGGGCATGCGTCAAATATCTAATGAAGCTATTATAGCACCATCTGTTGATTGGATGACAGAACCTGTCATTTATAACACTATATACAGTGGTAGTAATGGACTGCATTTTGTCATGAATAAAGGATTAAAGAAAGACAGAGCAATTCAAGTTCAATATTCTTAAAAAAAACTCTGCTGAACTCAATACATTGCTCCCAACTTCCCACCACCTGTCATTTCTATGCTACTATATGCCATCCAGCTGCATTTTACACTAAACCACTACTAATCACACATGTAACATCACAAACACAGGTGTGGCTCTTGATATGGCTGGTGTGTGTGGGTGAGTGGTTAAGGTGAGCACCTTACAGAGTGGTCATCTCGAGTTCAAGGACTGGAATGGGACAAAGTCATTTGAACATCAGTATTTTTTTCTTATTTATTATTTTTAAATCCTCACTACATGATTAAAAATAAATCATTTGGTGTGTTAGTTCGGTCATTTATAAAAATACATTTCAGTGTTGGCCAGAAGACTCACAACCATCATTAAATAAAGACAGTGCAATTCAAGTTGCCAAACTCAATACATTGCTCTCAACTTCCCACCACCTGCCATTTCTATGCTACTGTATGCCACCCAGCTGCATTTTACACTAGACTGCTATGGACATTGCATTGAACACCTTACCTGTTGTAAAGTCGCACACGTAACATCACATACACAATACATGTGGCTCTCTATATGGCTGACGTGTGTGGGCAAGTGGTTGAGGTGAACGCATTACAGAGTGAATTAACATGACTATTGCAATCTCCTGGAGTTCCTCTTATTCATTTGTTCAAATTAGCCTTTCATTATTTATATACTGTATATATATATATATATATATATATATATATATGCATGTGTGTGTTTTGGTGTTGCTTTGTTTTCTTGAGCATGTTACATTAATATAAAAATATGACTATGCCAGAGTCAGGACCTATAATAAAACATACCTGCAATATGGAGATGTTTCTTAACCAATCACACACAAAGAGACCACATTTGGTTGGCTTCTCAGCTAATACCTAACTGGGCCCACCAAAGCAACATTCATTTTGCATTGGATGCTCCTTTTGAGTTATCTGTGCATTCTATGCTTTCCCATATGGATTACCATCTTTCCATTTGATTATGTTGCACCAAAACAGATTGAACACATACTGGATGATGCTCCTTTACATGAAGCATCTGGTCCTTTATTTATTCTGCACCTGTGCAGTGCCATCTTGTCTCACTGTTTGAGTGCCACAGTAGTAGGGAAGCAATCGGGAAGCCGACTGCCTATATACCGGCAGCCGGCTTCCCGACTGTCTTATCCCGGCAAGGGTGAAATGCCGGGAGTCTAGATGTAGACGCCCGCATTTCCCCGATGATCGTAGTGATGCCGGGCGCCGCGAGCGGACAGCCTTGGGGGGGAGGGTTAGGTTTAGGGCTAGGCACCCCCCCCCGGGAGGGTTAGGGTTAGGCTAGGGGGAGGAAGGGTTAGGGTTAGGCACCCCCGGGGGGGACTTAGGGTTAGGCACCCCCCTGGGGGACTTAGGTTTAGGTAGCAGGGAAGGGGGTGGTTAGGGTTAGGCACTTAGAGGGGGGATTAGGGTTAGGCACTTGGGGGGGAAGTTAGGGTTAGGCACCCCTAAGGAGGGTTAGGGGGGTTAGGTTAGGTTAGTGGATACTTACCTATCCACGATCGGGATTTCCAGCGCTGTCGGGCTTCCGCTGCTTCGCACTCTGCTCCTGTCGGGCTACCGTGGCCGGCGGTGTTTCATACCCATTCCCAGTAGTATATGGATGTGTGCTACTTAGCCCTGTCGGGGGTCCTGTGTAATCCTGCTATCCTGCCTACACACTGTACATGAACGGATGGTAAGCTGTATGCTCCACTCTATCTCTACAGCCTGCAGGGCCATCATCAGGTAGGACTTTCAAGACTGGAGTCCTCATCCAAGGCAGACAGAATGGGCGATCTGTGGCTCCTACAGTAGGAGCTGCACTGAACCTCTCACCTAGGCCACATCTGAGCTCATCTTCCAGCTCAGATGCAGTCCTGTACTGCCCTCTCTTGCACTCCTATCCCACCATGCAAAGGAGTTATTATTGCTGGAGATGTCCCCAGGCCTGCAGGAGAAAACCTGACACTCATTTGGCTCATTTTCTGATCTACTGCCCTGCCATAGGTAATCCCTGCTCCTGAGCCCCATAGCCAGATCTTCCTGATGAACTGGCTGTGGTCAGGGAAAGCCCTGGACACCTCATCCAACATACAGGAGGGAGATGCCGATCCTGATTACAGGACCAATTCTTCACTGATAAGGACTCCCATCATAATAATTTTACCACTGAGATGTGACTAAGGAGGATTATTGAGGGACAGAGGGCAATGTGGGGGAGATTGCTGAGTTAGGGAGGTGAATGTGGGGCTGTCACCAGAGGGGAATAAGGGGGTGTCACTGAGATAGAGGGGAATGTGGTTGGGGTATAACTAAGACAGAGTGGAATGTGTAGAGGGGATCACTGAAACAGAGGGAAATGTGGGAGAGTCACTGAGAGACAGAGGGAAATGTGTGTGTTTGTGGGAGGAGTCACTGAGAGACAGAGGAGAATGTGTGTGTGGGGTAGAGTCACTGAGAGACAGATGAGAATGTGGGGGATCACTGAGAGACAGAGGGAAATGTATGTGTATGGGGGAGTTTCTGAGAGACAGAGGAGAATGTGGGGGAGTCAATGAGGGACAGAGGAAAATGTGTTTGGGGGGAGTCACTTAGAGACTGAGGGGAATGTGAGGGAGAGTCACTGAGAAACAGAGGGTGGGGGCATCACTGAGAGACAGAGGGGAATGTGGGGGATCACTTAGAGACAGAGGAAAATGTGGTGGGGGATCACTGAGAGACAGATGAGAATGTGGGGGGATCACCGAGAGATAGAGGGAAATGTGTGTTTGAGGGAGAGTCATTGAGAGACAGAAGACCATGTGTGGGGCATCATTTATAGACAGAGGGAAATGTGTGTGTGTGTGTGTGTGTGTGTGTGTGTGTGTGTGTGTGTGTGTGTGTGTGTGGGAGAGTCACTGAGAGACAGAGGGGAATGTGGGTGGATCACTAAGAGACAGAGGGAAATGTGGCTATGGGAGCAGTGTATGTGTGTGTGAGACTATGTGGAGGTCTACTTATTTGGTCAGTCACAGGCCCCACAATTCCTGTTGGCAGCCCTGACTGTCTGTATACATAACTGTATGTATGGCTATACCGAAGCTGTGCATTCCTATAAATACAAGCTCCTGGTTAAGTCTATCTAGCTTGTGTGTCTTCCAAACTTTTTCCACTGGTGTTTACTATATAATAACCATGTACAACACAAAATAGTGTAAAAATATCAGCAAGTTATGGGCCCAGGTTATGGGCCCCATACACCATAGAATGCTGCATGACAGACAAGTTGATCAGTGAAGCTCTAAGTTGTCTCAATAGACAAAGATGCATACAGTAGCTGCATTGATGATTTGCTTTATTAAACTTAAAGGATCAGAAATTACAGTATACCATATGGAAGTTTGCAATGGAATTGCAACTTAAGCATGAGAGGATATGGAATTTTTCTATTAACCCATTTGTAAGTCCAAACCCAGATGATATATATAAAGTCATTAGAACAATAGACTTAAGTGTTGAACAACATGTTTAATTTATTACACATGGGAAAATATCAGCACGTGACATACAGTATGGACAGCACTGAAGGCAGCATATGAGGATAAGGGTCTCATGAGGAGAATTAATCTGAGGCAAACACTGTATAATACTAAATTGAGTGTGCAAGTGTGAGTGACTACATTGATAAGATGATGTCCACATCTCAACAATTAATACTGTATCTATAGGAGTCGATGCTGAGGAGATCACCATGGTGTAGCTATAGAACTTAAGGTATGAATTTGATTTTCTAGTGTTAGCTCTTTAAGCTAATACAATCAAGTTCCCTCAAGCTATCTACAGAGATCATTACGACAAAACTGCTACAGTTCCAAACACATGTGCCAGTTGAATTTCGTGCTGAGAATACATTATTATACGCTAAAGATGCACAGCCCAAGAAACTCAAGTACAATAATGCGTCTGAATGCAAACTAAGAGATGTGAATGCTACACAGAAAAAGAAGTATTACAGCAAGAAAGAGTCAGAATAAAGTGTCACAAACAGTTGCAGGGAAGATTAATGGTTTAGTGACTCATCAAGAGTGGTTCAGTATACTGAACGCATGTTCCATTCACAGTCAGAGGAATAGGAGATAAATTACAGCTACAAAAGTCCATACAGTCACAACCCACCTGAGAATAGGAAGTGAAGCCAAAGTCACAGAAATCCAAGATGTGTTATATGTACTAGACATGGGGATAAACCTAACAGCCATAAATGTCCTAAAGCAGAAAGGATTTAAAATACAGGTCACAGAAGGAAAGTGCATTATGTGGAACAAAAGAGGGACTGAAATAGCAACAGGTCCCTGATGTTGACAACTATACTGTATGTCCTTGACACAGAAGAGTGTTTTGTCATGACTCACAGACTATGGAACTCTGGCAAGAAGGTTAGGTCATCTTGGATATGATAGAATCCAGAAACTTATAAATGTGATCAGTGGCGTAACTAGGGCAGGGCGAGCGGGGTGCGTGCCCTGGGCGCCGTGGGACCGGCGGCATGGGGGGCACCATCGGCCATGGTCCAGCCTGCCCTAGTTAGCCACCAGTGTAGTGCCGACCGCAGTGAGTGCGGTCAGCGTTACACATTTACACAGGATCGGCGCTAGGCTTCCAGCATCGGTCCTGTGCTGCACAGCTGAGCCCGTTCCCTCCCCCTGAGTGCTTGCCCAATAGCGCTAGGAGGCGGGCTCAGGCTGTGCATAACACACGCATCGCCGTCAGCACTGGCAGCGATGTGTGTGTTTAACAGCAGCCAATGAGAATCAGATAGACTCTCATTGACTGCTGCAGCACCCACTGCAAGAGCCGGGCTTCCGTCCAGCTCCTGCAGTGGGTAATGGGACAGACGTCATGACATCATGACGTCTCTCCCATAATGCTGAGCGCGCCAGCCCAGCAGGACTGGTGGGTGGCGGCGGGAGCGGTGTCGCGGTCAGGAGCAGCAGCGTGGATTCAGGTAAGTATACTTTTATATATATATTTTTTAAACCTGTCTGCACTACTGGTGGCACAACGGGGGAGGGGGGTGGCTACCACTGGGGGGACCTCTACTGGGGGTGGGGGCTCAATGGGGGAGGGGTGGCTACTACTGGGGGCACCATTATTGGGAGGACCTCTACTGGGGGGGCTACTACTGGGGGCACTTAATCGGGAGGGGGAACCTCTACTGGGGACTACTACTTGGGGGGGGCAACTACCACTGGGGGCATTATAAAAGGGGCCTACTACTAGAGGCACTGCACTGGGGGGACCACTACTGGGGGCAATAATATGAAGGGCCACTACAGGGGGCACTGGATAGGGGGGATCACTACTGGGTGCCTGCATAAGGGGGACCACTACTGGGAAAACTGCATGGGGGGACTACTGCTGGGGGCACTATATAAAGGGCACTGCATAGGGGGGGACTACTACTGGGGGCACTATATAAAGGGCACTGCATAAGGGGATACCGCTACTGGGCACACTGCATTGTGGGGACTGCTACTGGGGCACTACATAAGGGGGAACACTACATGGGGCACTGCATTTAGGGGGGCCACTACTGGGGGTACTGAGTAAGGGGAACTACTATGGGCCGGCATAAGAGGGACCACAACTGCATACTGGGGGTACTGTATAAGGGGTACTACTGGGGTTAAGGTGCATATGGATAGGAATGTTCAGCGTGAAAATAAAGGGGTGCGTCATGTAGACATGCCCCATTTTTAAGTGACCACGCCCAAATTTTTTTCAACATCGGGTGCTCCCTTTTCAAATTTGCCCCGGGCTCCAAATACCCTAGTTACGCCACTGAATGTGATGGTGACAGGTGTATCAGTGAACAACACTGAAAAGCCAGTGTATGAAAGCTGTATAAAAGGCAAATAACAGCTGTTGCCTTCCCAACATCAGTGACCAGAGCTGAAGCTCTCCTGGGATTGGTGCATAGAGATGTATGTGGTCCAATGGAAACTAATTCGATAAATGGATACAGACACTTCACATCATTTATTTATGACTTCAAATGAATGAAATACATTTATTTCATCAGAGAATTCTCCAGCCAAAATAAATTTCTCATCAACTGCTACCATCCACATAAATCATATGGGTATGACACATATATATATGATTGAGCATATGTGCTTAATTTTATTTATCAATTGGCAAAAAGTCTAACTCTCTACCCCTAGGTAACACTATCTATGTTTGGTGTTATTGATAAAGACCCCTTTGCTGGAAATGGGGACCCAGCAAAGCCTTTCCAGTTTTGCTGGATCATAGCTCTGTTGAAAATCTATGTGCATTTGTAGATAACTGCTATGTATGTGTAATACGCATTGACCCTTTGTCAGCATTGCTAGACTGTCATCTATAATCAAAAGAAGTTATCTGTGGAGGGAGACAGTACCGCACATTAATGCTCTGGTCAGTATTATAAAATATCGGTGGTATAATCTTAAGTGTCACTAACGGTTTAGATTGAATGACATACTGTATATAGTATATAATGCTAGTAATGGTTTTTAATAAACAATATACTCATTATCCTACTATTTAAATACATAAGCTCCACAGCTTTTTCTGTTTTGTGTGTGTAGTGGGGCTGCAGCTGTGTAATGTAAAGAACTGAAGATTATACTATGTACCAATCTGAAATACACCTGATTCATTATGTGTATATGTTATCTGGAATGTTGTTCAATGCCAGAACTATTTCTTATCAGAAATAAACACAAAGGGACACAGGTCACAGATATTGCTGCAAGTGTGCTGTAATGGCTCTAAATATAGCAGGGACACCTCCTGCTACTGGTATCACTTTCCTGATATACGGTACTTAATAAAATGGTGGAAACAATATAAAGCAGAAGAACCTGCCCCGAGGGCCCATACCGCCACCCCTGCTAGGGAATATACTGTAGTGCATATCAGCACCACAGAATTTCCACAATATTTGATTAAGGTCAGTATTGTAATATGACAGATTTCTTCAGTGTTCAGAGGGGTAAATTTACTAACATTCGTGTTGGTCCCGATTTGCAATCTTGAGTGATAATATCACTTGTTTGCAAATCGGGAATTTAGGGGTAAATTTACTAAGATTCATGTTGGTCCAGATTTGCAATCTCTGGTGGTAATATCACTGTTTTGCAAATCGGGAATTTACTATCATTAAAGTCCGTGATTTGTGTTATTTTTGGTGTTGAAATCGGGTGGTTTAATGCCGCATTTCGGGTGTTTTGAAGAATAGAAATTATATCACCATCAGCTCAATTCGAAAGTACTTTTCACTTATTTCATCTAACTCAGGAATTTCCCATTATTCGTTTTGCTAAAGTCGGCCATTTTACACTCAAATTGGGGACTCAATAGGAGTTTTTAATGCACCAACTCATGAGCTGCGAGTTGTCATTCCACATACACAAATCTGAGTGATTTGTGTATGTTTATTAATGGAAAGTGTATTGTAAGGTTTAATTAAAAAAAAATGATGTAGGGTCCCCCCTAAAAAGCATAACCAGCCCCGGGACTTGTCAGCCTGTCCTGGTTCCTAAAATTATGGGGAACAAAATGAGAAGGGTTCCACCATAATTTAGGTACCAGCACCAGGCTGCAGGGCCAGTCCTGGTTTTAATTATAGGGGGAAAAAAATGCGTAGGGGTCCCCCTATAATTAAAACCAGCACTGGACCCAAAATGACCGTAGTGTAATGCCACAGCCCAGAGACCCTATTATTGGGTATCCAGGGCCAAAACATTATCACCCAAGTCATTCAGGCAAAGCTGGGGATCTTAGGGGAGGTGAGGACCCCCCAAGAAGGAGTCCCCACTCTCCTGAGCACTCCAGGCTTGGTCTGAAGCCCAGGGCTCTACCCCGCACCCCTGTAGCCGTGGGTATGGGGGTAATAAAGTGTAAAATACAACAAAACTATTGTATTTTACAGTGGGACTACAGGTGCCAGCATGCCTGCCCTTTGGCACTTGTGGAACTACAAGTGCATGCAGGCGGCCAGCACCCATACCCTTACTGTAAAATAAGTAGTTAAATAAAGTCAGTACACACACACACCATGACTAGTAAAGATTTATTACACACATACATCAATCACACATACTTACCTATATCAGCCAGTCTGTCCACTTCCCCAGTAGATATCCGTGTGCATGGACCTGCAAAAAAGATCTTATACTCACCTACATCCTGGCGCTGCTCTCTGTAGCATCCAGGGTCTTGGCAAAACAATAAAACAACTTACCTGAACCAAGCCAAACATGTGTAAGCATATGCAACATGACAGATGATCGGTATCATCTGTAATTTCTCACGGGCCGCAGGCCAATCAGCAGCCGCTTTACATGGGTCCCAGCAAATGAGCGGCCGCTATTGTAAAGCAACTGCTGATTGGCTCGCAGCCTGGGAATAATTACATCTCATTCACATGAGCTGTCATTTGCGTTTTGTAACTGCATGCTTCAGCATGTAGTTACAGTGAGTCTGGGGTCCATAATGAACATCGTGGGACAAAATGTGAGTATTGGAGCTTTTTTGCAGATATATCCATGGATACTTTACGTTGACAAGGGGATGTAAACATCAGGTAGCAGGTAAGTATGTGAGAGTGTGGTAGGTGTGCAATAAAACTTTACTTTCTATGGTGTGTGAGTGATGTGTTTTTTTAACTATTTATTTTACAGTGGAGATACAGGTGCTGCTTGTCAGCTGGCACTTGTAGTTCCATAAGTGCAAAATGGCAGGCATACTGGCAGCTGTAGTTCCACGGTAAAATACAATAGTCACACTTTATTTGGCCCCCCATTACCCCCATACCCACTGCTCCAGGGGTATGGGGAAGAGCCCCAGGCTTCAGCCTAAGCCTGGGGTGCTTGGGAGGGTGGACCCCTTTGTGTGGGGGTGCCCCCCCCGAGATCCCTGGCTTCGGGTGAACAACTTGGGGTGCTAATTCTTTGGACCAGGAGCCCCCGGTGATCAGGTCTCCTGGCTGTGGCATTACACCCGGTCAGTGGGTGCGGTGCTGGTTTTAAATATAGAGGGTACCTCACACATTTTTTTAACCTATATTTAAAACCAGCACTGGCCCTGCATCCAGGTGCTGATTTTGTTCCCCATAATTTAAGGAACCAGGACTGGCTGGCAAGTCCGGGGCTGGGTAGCCTTTTGGGGAGGGAACCTCACATCAATTTTTTTAAACATTAATTTTGCATTTCAGTTTACCATTGTGTGGCTGAGCTAAGGGCTGCACGTGGTTTCCTGCAAGTTTGCACCCCTAAAACACAAATCTGCAATTGTGTTCACATGCTTTCTTAGGCAAAACTTTCACACTAAATCCGATGTATTGACTTTCTGCACCAGCAAAACGTCTTTGCAAATAAATATGGGATTGTTTTTTTTAAAAAATTATGTGGGGTATCCCCCTAAAACAGAACCAGCCCTGGACTTTTCATAGCCAGTCCTGGTTGTCTAAGCACAGGGAAAAAAATGCATAGTGTTCCACTGTACTTGGTACAACCAGCACTGGGCTCTAGGAACCAGTCCTGGTTCTGGAATTACAGGGGAAAAATGTATTATGCCCCCCTGTAATTCCCAGAACCAGCACTGGACCCTTTCTAGTGGGGGGGCTGATGCCACAGCCAGGGGAGCCTTTTCACCGGGCCCCCCATGCTGCATCATCAGCCTTGACTGCTAGTTCTGTTTTAGGGGGGGACCCCACATCAATTTTCTTTTAAAAAATTTCACTGATATGTGCAGCCTGCTTGTTCGGGAGAGAAATTCGGCCAGTTAAAGTGGGGCTTCAAAACAGACAGGATCGACCAAATACACCATCAATCAAAATGATCCTTTCAAAACTGGTACCTTAGTAAATTCCCGATTTTAAAAGTGAAAAAAATGGCTGTCTTGAATCGAACCAGTCTGAGTTGAAAAGTGGGACAAATCTGGACCAACTTGAATCTTAGTAAATTTACCCCAGAGTCTCTATATTGTTTTTCCTTTATATGTAAGTATATGCAATGAGAATAAATAAAATGGCAGTGCATTTAGACAACAGACAAGTGGTGAGTTGTGCTATATTTTACAAACATAATTCATCAGGTAGATAGAATCATTTTTGTTAGTCATTAAAAGGTACATTTTATCTACAAATGTAGCAGCATTGCATGTTGTGAAGTGTAAGCATGTCCTGACACATCCTGTCACCTTCCATGTCACACTGCATGTGCCCCATCAACCTTTTTCCCACCTCCCCACCATCTTCTTTTTCCCAGTTCCTCTCATGAACAGAAACCTCTCTTCCTACAGTCACCTGTCCTCACTTCCTTTCTTTGTGTTCTACTTTGTGTCTGCTGATATAATTGTTTATATTCTCATGTCTCAATTTATATTGGGTTTTTATGATGTGTAGATGTTACTGGTATACTTCTATGTTAACATGTTCTGTGTATTGCTGACTTTCTGGCACTGCAGAATCTGAGATAATAAGTCCTTTGCCGAAGGATTTAGTTACTATATAAAAATGGAATAAGGATCTTGGATATATGCCTCTAATAGACTACACAGTTGCCTTAATTATATAGGAGTCTTGTAACATCTATATGTTTATATTATATGTATCTTTAAGATGTATCAGGTATGTTCAATAGAATGACTGATTACTATATCAAAAGTTTCCAACGTATAGTTTATTTATTCTGGCTCTGTTTTATTGTGGGAGCTGTAGCGTAATGGTTAAGTGATCAGACTTGTGAATGGGAGGTTGGGAGTTCTAATCTCAGTTGTAGCAGGGAGAATTAGATATATAAAATATTGTGGTACAGTATTCTAAGTTGATTTATTATACTTTTAAAAATTTCTTTGAAGTGTTTTTAAATATTATCTATTGTAATCATAAACTCGATGTTTATATCATTTTATTTTGGAATGTGTATTAATATATGTATAAATTGATTGTATATAGAATGGTGTGGTGCGCTACTGGGGGTTAGGATGTGGGGAAAAATATGGGTAGGGGATATGCTGCAGCTATAGACACAGGTGACTATTCCCGTTGTCAACAGAGTGGAGATATGTAAATTAGGTAGCTTGTGTCTAATTAACAGCGCAGCAAGAAATTGATATATCGATGTATAGTGAGGTATATGTAATTGTTTACTATTATAGTTTAAAATCATTAATGTGTAATACAATGTATATAATAAAACAATAGTCATATGACAAACAATATGACCATTGTTTTATTATATACATTGATGGTGATGATGTTGATGATGATGAATCATAACCCATAAAATTAAGTCTAAATAAATGTATATACATAAATTAATGAATATGTATTGCCACAGCTGAGTGAGAATTATGGACCTCCGTGTGTCTGGGCAGTAATCATGCTGTGGTTCTGTTTGGCTATGTTGGTTTTGGTGCGAAGTCAATCCCTTTGTTAATACATTGATTTCTGCACTGCTTAATAAAGGTTTACTCAAATTGAATATCCCTTCAATTCAATGTTCTTTTTTGTTTTTCTTTTGGCCCGGTTTTGATTCCACCTCGCTTCCTCTGAATTTTGATCTTTATCTTGCATCTACATAGTTTCTATCAGTTTTCTTGCAGATGTATTCATCTCTTCATGGTTGTCCTCCTTCCTGCAGTTAAAGCTGTTGATTAAAGTTCTTGTATTTGGGTATTACTAGTAGTTGATGAAATCCCTTCGTCTTTTTCATATAATGGGATTTTTCTTAATTCTTCCTCTATAGTTCCTATAGTTTCCATCAGTATTGATGTAGTTCATGTCCCATCAAAATCATTTGGGGAGATATGTATATGTCTTTCTTTTTGATGATCCATAGTATCTTATAATTCTCATTGTCTATATCTAAAGATCATCTAATTCTTGCAGTGTTCATGCTGATTTATGTTTCTGGGTGGATAGTTGTTCTTTTCTCCTTTTTCTGTCCAATTGTGATAGTCTCCTTTGTTATCCTCTATGGCTCATGCAAATTTCTTTCTTTATTGTTCAATGGTACCTTCTTCCATTTTTAAAAAATTTTTCTTTAAGGTTTTTTCTTTAGTCTGTCAATTTTTCTAAATGGTTTAAATTTTCAGCCAATGTGTACCCACGATATCACATTGGCTGTGCTGCAAAGCTGATGGACAGATATGTCTGCAGGCATATAGACCCATCAGCAAGTGTGTTTGGGCAGTCTGCAGACCACCCATACACATGCAGTGGCAGCTGTGGGGAGGGAGGCGGACATGCCCCTGACCCGCCCCCCAGCCAGCAGGACCCACCTCCTCCTACACACTGAACACAGATGATGGTTATTCAGTGTGTACGAACAACCATCATCTGCAGATAACTCGATCTGCAGATATATCTGTTTAGTGTGTACCCAGCATGAGACTTTCCTTGTCACTTGCCTAAGAGCAGCTGCTATAGAGGTCAGGGATCCACTTCCCTGTTGAAATAGTGTAGGTTGTAGTATTGTCTCCAAGCACTTACTCATTAAACATTTGTTCAAATGGACTTCTGGTTCCGGTATAGAGGAGTGAGCAGTAGCCTCCGTGAGCTCCATCTCTCGGCTAAGATATTAGCCTCCCCGCAGGCAAAATAGCCTCAACCTACCTGTCTACCTGCTGATGGACAGGTATCTCAAGTCTCCGCACCCGAAGCACCAGCTGCCGCAACCCTCACAGCCGCTCCCTCCCAGACAGGAGAAACGCTGCACTGAATATAACATGGCGCCGGACGCGGATAAAGCTGCAGGCTCCCCAGCAGCTAAGAAGGCAATCTCTAATGCTTCTCTGGATCTTGACTCTTCTCAGGAACAGCGATTATCTGACTCTCCGGTCACATATAGTGACATAGTAGAGGCTATTAAGTCAACCATGACACCCCTATTATCGCAGGCAGTGAGTGATATCACTTCCCAGCTTCAACATCTCACGCATAGAGTCGACTCAGCAGAAACACGTATAGGTGAAAATTTTCAAGACATAGCGCAGATGAAGAAGACATGTTATAAACTGGAAAAAGAAAGCTGGCAGTTGTGGAACAAAGTTGATGACTTAGAAAATAGGTTACACCGCAACAATGTACGGGTGGTGGGAATCCCAGAGTCAGTGAAAGGCCCAGCCCTGGCCCATCTCATTCGCAATACCCTACCCACTTTGTTAGGGATAGAATCTGACTGCACAGACCTTGTCATAGAAAGGGTCCACAGAATTGGCAAGATCCCTTCGTCGTCTGCCTCAGCGATGCCTAGAGTTACTCTCTTTAAGTGCCTGAATTATCTCCACAAATCTCTCATCTGGTCAGCTTCACGTAAGAAATTTCCGCTAATGTGGGAAGGGAATAAGCTATATATATTCCAAGACTATTCTGTGGAACTCTCCAGAGCCAGGAAAGCCTTTGCTCCTATTTGTGCATCATTAATCGCAAGTAAACACAAATTTTCCCTGATGTATCCTGCACGTTTGCGCATATTTGATGGATCATCCCAGAAAGAATTTACTAATCCTGCAGATGCAATGGCATTTCTGAATGAAGAAAAGGAAGAGCTGATACATGACATCCCAGCTCCTGTGAACTGAAATACTTGAAGTTAAGATATTTGAGATGCTTGTTTCATTTTTATGATCGCACAATATGTGATAATGTGTTTTGGTTGCTATAATCTAAATGATTGATTTTCAAGTTTTCCCTGTGAGGGTAATAGTTTTTCATTATTTTATATTAAGGGCTAGGAGAAGCCTTTTTCAGGTACCTGCCTCCTTGTTATTTTTTACAAATGGGCGGTGGGAAGCCGAGCTCCTCTTTATTGTTTGCTAAGAATACCATGTGTTCCAATACATTTAGAACATCATCCTGGAAGTTTCATGACTTCATATGCTCTGCTCAATCTTTTGTCTTACTATTTTTTTTTACTGTTTCCTTTGTCCCTCCAGTGTTTTGTAATGTCTCTTTCCTTACCCCCTCTTACCAACCCGGGATTTCTATGTGGTGTCTCTCTATGCTGGTCTACATCTTCATGTTGAATTCTTAGTCTCTGTAATTGAATGGCCTCCCTGAGAATTGTCACACTTAATGTAGGTGGGATTAACTCCCCAGCCAAACGTAGACAAATTTTAATGTATTTGAAAAAGCATACCATGGATTTGTTTTTTTTTACAGGAGACCCATCTCACATCTATAGAGACAAAGAAACTTGAAATGTTACAATGGTCCTTATTAGCGGCTGCTCCATATAATTCCAGGGCTAGAGGTGTAGCTATAATAGCAAGAAAAGAACTGGTTGTACATGTGATATCTACTGAGTCAGATACAGAAGGTCGATTTGTTTTTGCTGAAATTCTGATCAAAGGGGTTAAATTCCATTTGTGCAACATCTACGCCCCAAATGTTTATAAAAAGTCTTTTTTCCAATCTATACTAGCCAAATTACTGATGTATGACCCCAACACACTTATTGTGTGCGGTGACTTTAATCTTATAGCTTCTACATATTTGGATAGATCCAATCCTCCTAAACAACCCACACCGCTCCCTAAGCTTGGAGTCCCTTTGCTCGCTAAAAGGCTTAATCTTATTGATATATGGCGAGCCTTACACCCTATAGAAGGGGATTTCACATGCCTTTCAGCAGCGCATAACACGTTGTCGCGCATAGATTATACACTTATATCTAATCACCTTTTCTCTAAAGTAACTAAATCTGCAATTGAACCCATAGTTCTCTCGGATCATGGTCTTGTATGGTTTGATCTCCAATTCACTACAGAACTATGCCCAAACAGGTTATGGAGGTTTCCAACTCATTTAGCACAATCTATTACCTTTCGCAAAAAAATAGAATCTTCCTGGGAAGAATACAAACTTGACAACCTTTCTTATGTTACAACAAACTCTTCTTTATTCTGGCAAACAGCGAAGGCAGTTTTGCGGGGAAGGATCATTTCTTATTCGGCCAACATTATGAAAAAGAGAGCAGACTCTTATATTATTGCACCGCATAAACTCTCGGAGACCATTCAGAACTATAAATTGTCCCCAAGTTTAGAGTCTAAAAATACATATCTTAACGCCAAAATTCACTTTGAAGAACTACTTAACATCATGGGGGATAAATATTTATTTGCAGTTAACTATAAATTTCATAAATTTGGAAATAACACCAGTAAACTCCTTACGAATTTATTAACAGGTTCTCGTCCACAAATGGTGGTTCAACCTCTGGCTAAAGCTGATGGCTCACTTACCACATCCAACAGCCAGATCACTGAGGTAATGTCAGAATTTTATAAGTCACTGTACTCTTCTCCACAACAACACCACCCTAACTCTTTAATTAGTGATACTCCAGTAAAAAATAGGACCCAATTTCTAGAAAAAACCCTTACTGACACGCCTGCTTCACAAATTTTCTCATCATTCTGGTCATCACTTCCTCTCCCTCAGATATCATCTGAAATGGGTCAAATGTTAGTGGGACCTATTACTTTATTAGAAGTTAATTCGGCCATTCAGAAATTAAAACCTTCTAAGGCACCAGGCCCTGATGGCCTCACAAGCGAGTTCTATAAAATACTCGCTCCTAGATTGAGTGAACATCTTCTTTCTTTCTTTAATCAAATACTGAATAGTAAGGACATTCCGCACTACTTTAACTCTGCTGTTATCAAAGTGCTACCTAAGTCAGGTAAAAACCTTTCTCCTCCTGGCTCATATAGGCCAATATCACTCCATAATATCGACTATAAACTACTTACTAAAATACTAGCGGAAAGACTTAAGATTCTCCTGCCCGATATCATACACCCCAACCAGACTGGTTTCCTCTGGGGGAGACATTCGGTGGTAAATGTCAGAAGACTATTGTCAGTTATCCAACACACTAAATCCTCAACTAATCTTACCAAAGAAACCAAGGTTGTCTTAGCCATGGATGCAGAAAAGGCATTTGATTTAGTTTCATGGCCTTTCCTGTTTTTCACTCTGGAAAAATTTGGATTCCCTAAAGATTTTATAGAGACCATTCGCACCTTATACTCTTCGCCTCTCTCACAAGTCTCTTGTAATCGTTACCTTTCCCTTCCATTTGCTGTATGTAGGGGTACTAGGCAAGGTTGCCCATTGTCACCTCTCTTATTTGCCTTGGCAATAGAACCCCTAGCAGTTGCAATACGTTCTTCCCAAGAGATAAAGGGGATCACAGTTGGCAATATAGAAATGAAAATTGCATTGTTTGCAGACGACGCTCTTCTTTTCTTGTCTTCACCTGAGCAATCCTTGCCAGCAGTTATGGAATTAATTAACTCTTTTGGATTCTTGTCAGGTTATAAGGTCAATACCGACAAATCGGAAATGTTATATATAAATACTTCTCCGACAGAGCATCCAGTGATAGAAAACTGTCCTCCATTTAAATTAGTTTCATCCCATATAAAATATTTGGGGATTAATATAAGTTCAGATCTCTCTGCCTTATACAAATTGAATTTTAACCCGGTCTTGGAGAAAATTTCACTTCTTCTTGATAATTGGAAGTCATTACCAATATCCTTACTAGGAAGAATGGCAGTAATAAAAACATCATATTTCCAAAAATGTTTTATATTATCCAGATGCTTCCAGTTTCTATAACACAGAGAGATATTTTAAAGATCGAAGCAATCATCTCAAAATTCCTTTGGCAAAACAAGAGACTGAGGATAGCAAGACAGACATTTAAAGTATTGTGAAAAGAAGGAGGATTGGGATTCCCCGATATTAAAGCATATTCTTTAGCAGTTTTTTTTAGATACCTCAGTGACTGGCTGTTGGAAAAGGAAATTTACTTGGACAAAGCTTTAGATATAGCCCTTTTTCATCCCTATGCACCAGCTGCTCTTATTCAGTCAAAAATATCTCACATACCTCATAACATTTTAAATAACTTACTATTTAAAGACACATCTTTGGCATGGTTGGCTCTTAATAAAGAACAAGGCAGAAATCCGTTGATCACACAATATTTACCATTATGGGGAAACCCATCATTCGCCCCTTCACTAGAAAATTCCACTTTTCAAATTTGGAGCAAAAAAGGCCTTTCCTGTTCTTCTAAAGTTTTTGACCCTGGGGGAAATATTCTCTCATTTTCTGAAATTCAGCATAAATATGACCTTCCTAATCGGCATTTTTACATGTACCTACAGACTCGCCACTACCTAAACTCTCTTGACCATGTAATACCTATCGACTCTGAACCTAAATACATAGATAAAATACTAAAATTTTGATCAATAATACCATTAGAACCAGATATATATATCCAAATATAATTCCTAATGTTACATCTGACCAATGGGCTATATTATTTGATAAATGGAAGTCTGATATACCAGAGTTACAAGGAATTCAATGTCTACTAGATCATTATGAATCTTCTTTAAAACATCTTCAATCTGCATACCTACAGGAAGTACATTTCCGAACTTTACATAGAGCCTACATTACCCCCTCCCAACGCAAACACATGGTTCTTGACGAGACAGGAAAATGCTTAAAGTGTGGGCACTCTTTTGGAAACTTTATCCATTACATGTGGGAATGTAGAAAGATCAAAAAATTTTGGAATAAGCTGATTGCTTTTATTAAGAAAATCCTTTCCATAGATGTACTCCCAGATGCACTTGCATGTTTGTTTTTAAACTTCAGGAACTGGGAGTTGGGACCTCTTAAACAAAACAAGATACCGTTCTTGATAAACTCCTTAACCTTAGGTAAGAAAGCAATCTTAATCAAATGGACTTCTAAATCCGCCCCATCATTAGCTTCGGTTAAACAGAAATTGCTTTGTCTTCTTTACTTCGATACAAGATCCTCCATACCTGAGCTAGATAAAAGAGGAGAAAAATTTTATACCTATTGGGAACCATTCATAATGTCTTTAGATGATGATGCCCAAAAACACATCTTGAAATTGTTCGAAAATACGGATTGGTTCTTGTCCAAGTATCTTTCGTAAGCAATTTTCTACGTACTACTCTTCCTAGCCTTATATTCTCCTGAACAAGTTCATCGGTATTATTGAATTTGTTATCTTTTCATTGTATGAAGGTATTTTTTGTTTTGACAAATCTATATCAGTGTTTGCTGTCTCTGCTCTATTTTATTTCATTACATTACTTTGTTATAACTTTATAAGTCCAAAAGGATTTTAGCCACCCCTTCATAGATTACCCCCCCTATGTGTTACCCTTGTCTTCCCCTCCCCACTCATATTGTTAAGAGTGTTAACAGTGTGTAATGACCATGACATACAAAATTGTATCTGATATTTTTTTTGCTCGTTAGAGTCTATTAAGAATCGCTGACAAACTACTTTTTGAAAAGCAAGTGTGCTTTTAATTTTTTTTTATTTTATAATGGACAGCGAGGCATTCGTGGATGCCCATGATCACTTCAGTAGAGTCATGTCATATTATGTATGATCTGTCTTTTGTTTAACATGTAAAATCCTTCAATAAATATTATTTAAAAAAAAAAACATTTCTTCAAATGATTTAGTTACACATTGATGTAAAATAAAAGAAATATATGTACTATTTTAAAGAAAAAAAAGAGATGTCAATTACAAATAGCTTCCAGCATAAAGGAATGTTTTAAAAAACTAATACTGGTATACAGTGACAAAACAAATACAGTAAAAACATTTAATAGATACTATGAAAAAGTAGATGTTGGACAGTCCCTCTCCTGTTTGGTAGAACCAATGGATGTGTTTGTATGGGTGATACGCTTGTGGCGCATTACTCCCCCTTACACATATACCTGTCTGTAAAAATGATTGTATAAAAATGTCATCCACATGCAAACTTTCCAAAATAATTGTGTATTCCAAGGTGTGGCAGTCTCTGTATAGTTAAAGTTCCAGTACTTGGTAAATCTTTAAGACATGTCAATTACCTTGCAAATCAATAAATCTGCTGAAGGGGTTGCTTTACTTACCCCTCTGTGCTGCAGTCATAATTCCTGATTTTGCCACATTAGTTGGATATGCATGGTGACCAGTTAAAGTTGTCAGAGATGTACTCTTGCCCTCAAACTTTCTTACCATTACCACTCATATGCTGAAATAGCAGTTGTACCGCACCGCAGGTACTGTGGTTATCTGATGCTAAAAGCTGAGGGTGGGGATGTCTGTGGCAGACTAGTTGAGGGTGCTGGTATTATCTCAGCATCCACTCGACGCACTCAATGATCTACACATTTGTTTCATCAGGAAAATGAGGCATCAAATACCCCACTGTCTTATCTTTGTCTCTGGCTGCTTCCACCAACAGTGTGAGGACATCAAAAAAGTCATCTCCGCCCTTATTATCCTTATGTCCAGATGTTTGTAATTTATATTAGATCATTATATAATTTCTTGGTGGAGTTTCTTGTTTTATATTACATTCCTTCTTGTTCCATATAGGTAAAATGTAAAATAAAAACAGATGAAAGCATTTGCAGTCTTTGGGGCTAATTCAGCACTGCATGCAAGTGCACTGCTGAAAGGAGATTCACGACTATCGGAAGGCAGAGGGGTGGTGCAGGGAAGGGGTTGGCTGGCATCCCCAGAAACAATGTGTGTCTGCTCTGTTTTCTGGGAGTGGCCAGCCTAAGGACGTGCACAGTCTGCTGGGCTCACTCAGCTGGCCGGCCATAAGGCGCAGTCTGCTGGGCTCACTCAGCTGGCCGCTGTCAGGCTTACTCAGCTGTCCAGCCACCCAGCATCATCCACCACTGCAACCATCAAACACCAATGGTCACGATTGTGATCCCATATGTGATGTCATACACCTCCTGCTGCATTTGCATGATTGTATTTCAAGGCTGCCTGCATGCGGCTTTGCAATTGCGATCCTTGCTGAATCAGGCCCTTTGTCACCACTCCATTTCATAAATGGGCTATACAGACTTAGCCCTTCAATCTCTGCTGGATTAGAGTTGTTATATGCAGATATATGAAACATTAAACGTACATGTAACATAAAACACACATTTACAATACATGACCTACTGTATACCCTCATTATAGTTGTAACACTTTGCTGGATTGCATAAAACTGTATAAATATGTGACAACTAGATAAAATATATAAAAACATCTATATAAATATAATATATTATAATTAGATATAATAATAATAGTAATAATAATAATAATAATAATAATAATAATAGGTTCGCTTATGAATGTATATGTATTGGCATATTTGTTATATGTGGAAAAAGTAAACAACTAGAGAACAGCCTTAAATTGGCACATACATATGTAGAAAGGGTGTTGTAACTCATAGTAACCAAACAAATCCTAATCAGTCAAAATGGGGCTGATTCTGAATCATGCACAAAGAGGCTGTAGTTACGGGCAGCCATGTAATCCAGATATCCAACATTATGCTAATGCAAGATAACATTCAATGAGCATCATTAGTATCTGCACTTGCACCAGTACCATGCTACAGGTAGGTGCAAGAGATATGTCAGAGACAGGCATACCCTTGCCTATACAAATAACCCAGAATAGCACAGAGCTTTTGATACATGCCCATTACACTCCAACAAGCCTGGGTGGTTACATGCAATTGTTTTGTCACTGCCTTGTTCTTGCAACAAAATGCCTAATTTTTTACTGAAAGACAGACCCAGCCATGTTCCTTCCGACTTGGAACAGGACCGTCACAGGTGTAAATGTGTAAAGTTGCTTCTATGCATGCACTGTATGCAAAAACTTGGCATTTGCATCCATGCTAAGAGATCCGTCTGACTTAGAGGTCAATCCTATTCCATGCGAAGGGTGTGAGTTGCAACTGTGTTAAAATGCCAGCAACGGACCGACAACGGACCGACACCTCGCACCCTTCATGGCCCTCTCCGAGCCCGAATTTGCTGAATTTTGCTAGGAGCCCTATGGGGCTGCAAGCAATTTTCAACAAATCCAGGCTGCCATAAAGTGCAGCCATTGCTGCGATGACTCGCACCGGCGACATAATCACGGCTAATTGGATCAAACCCTTAGAATAAGGCCCAGTATCACTAAATAACACCACTTATCCTTAATAGCCCCTGAAACAGCAGATATATCAAAGGCAGATGCCATGGGAACAGCCTTAAACTTTTGACTATTTGACAATCAGTCAAAACTTTTGATAATCACTGCTTTATACCACAATATATAATTCCACCAAAGTGCACCCCATTTTTTTCCTATGGAGCATAAAGCAGAAAATATTTTGAAATACAGAAGACAGTTATCTAAAGGGAATGGAGAGTGCAAGCAAAGAAGATACATTTACAGAAATTTGTCATATAAGTATTCAGAGTAACGTGCTTTAGAAAACAATGGAACACCACAATAATCTAATTATGTTATAAATATTTATTATTTATCAAGTACTTTAGGTTTTGAATTGATTCATGTTCATGATATCTGTAACAGGAAATAACTTTTCTCATTAATTATTAAGTACTTCATTGCGAGGGATAGCAAGGCAGTACAAAGTAAGCATTGCTACAGTATTTGTTTCTAATGTGATGCTAACACCCATTGTGTCAAGGAAGGAATACGATAAATACTTCCTCATCGAGGGACAACAAACATCTCATAAGGCCAAGATCGAGAACCATTGGTCTTTGGTTCTGGGGTTATATTTATGTCATTCTTGTCTACGGTAGTCTTCAATGTAAACCTTTGCAGTATAGTGGTGAGGAAGAGGAAGAGCTCCATCCGAGCCAGGCTCTCCCCCACACACATACGTTTTCCTGGGGAGATAGAATGAAATACAAGTTGTATTACAGATTCAGATGGTGCTTATCTGAAACAATTTAAATGTAGACATTATTTTTTAGGAGCTGTTCTGTACAAATGCATACATTTTCAGCATATCACTTGCTCTATTATGGTAGAATAAATATAAACAATGCATTCATATAAAATTAGTATCTCACTGGATACTAATCAAGTAAAGTGTATATTTTTCTACTTTAAGTATTAAAACTTTCAAAAAGCATAAACGAGACCAGGAACACCAAAAGTGGAGGGGGTTGTGCATAGTACCCAAGCCTGCCAGAGATATTCAGCAACACCCCCAGGATGGTGAGAGGTAATGCATACCTTGAGAGGTATGCATCACTTTTTTACCTGTTTATAGAGGGGCCTGTAAATGCTTAGAGGGGGCCAGTATAAAAAACAATATGTGGCCATTCTCCCAAAATTTTTGGGACACACCCTAAGTTCCAACACCTGAAATAACTCCTGGAAGGTCTGAGTGACAAATAGGAATGATATAACTTTATTCAGACCATTTACAAAGTCAGTTTCATAACTAATTGTAAGTGTACCTATGTGCCTGCCTATATTGCTCAATAGACCATTTGTGAACAGTTTCAATATGCCTCACACAAAGTGTTTTGAACTTTAGAGTGTCATAATTCCAGCATATACAGGATCAGCAATCACAGTAAGCCATAATATGTGGCAGTAGGGCCACCCTGCCTGAGCTGAATGCTTTTGTTTCATATGTGGGCACCTTTTAAGTGTATGGGAGCAAGGCCAGGAGTCTGGGGGAGCAGCAGAAGAACCTAGCACTGGCCTGGACATATATGTACAAATTGGTCTCCTTATGCACTGGATAGTGTATTATTATATGGTACTAATAATTAACCCTATTAATGGTTTATAGCAGTGCACCCCTAACAGTGCATGTTTTCTAGATCTCCTAGTTGGTGCACAGGTGTACTGTATTTATTACTGGCTGACACATGTTAAAAGATCCACAGGTGCTGCTAATTATTTCATTTGTGATACTGGGAAGAACATGCAGCGCTAGTAATATTCTATTATATTACTATTTCTGGTGTGGGCTGGGGAGGGGAGTTTCAAGGAAACCCCCCTGTGTTTGCCTATGGGTAGGGTAGACAGAAGCCCCCTGTGAGTTGCGGGTCCAAGTCATGCAAACCCCATGTCCTGATATCAAACCAGTTCTGTTGGTGATGCTGAACATAACTGCCTGCAGCAATGACCCTCTCCAAGAATTGATTATTATTCACAGGCAGATGTCTGACTAAAGATAAGAAGCAGTTTGTGGCCGGGATCATCAGTACTGATGGGCCCTCATGTCTGTCCATGTTTGTTTTAGAGCAATGCAATTACACCCAATATTAGTAAACACATCTTGATGTACACTAGATACATAGATGATGCTTTCCTACTATAGATATGGTGTGTTGAGCTCTTTACAAATTTGATGACTGAAATTAACAATCTTGACTTGTCTATTAAATTTACCTATAATATAGCACTGAGAGTGCAAACTTCTTTGATGTCATTATCACAGTGTTAGATGGATGGATTGAAACAGGGATTTATTGCAAACCAACAGATCAAAATACATTTCTGATGTCTAATAGCCATCATCCGGTTGCATTAAAGAAGGGATTACGCATTGGTGGAATGCAGGAAGCCGGCCACTGGAATGCACTCCAGCAGTTCCTATGGTAATGACGACGGCGGACCCGTAAGTGTGGCCGGGAACTGTTCTGGTTGGCAGTGACTGGGAGTACTGAGGAGAGCGGGAAGTGGGGGCATACAACTGGGTATAAGTATGATATGTTTACTTTTGTTAGTGTATGATTATGTATGTGGTCCTGATGACGGGGTTGTTACATTGGAATCGTTAGACCAAGACTAATAAATTGTTTTGCATTTATGCTGCCTCTGAGTGCCATTTCTTTGCCATACAGTATATATATATATATATATATATATATATATATACATATATATATAAAATTCATGATGTCATTAGGCATAAACATTGCCATATTATATTCACCTTTTCACTAGTTAGCTCTTAGTTTTAACTCAAATAGTATAAACTATAACATGTTGGTAGTACCTGCAGAAAATGGTATGAATGCATCATTCTTCTTAAAGCCACCATTGTCATCGAGGAAGTGTCCAGGATCAAACTTATCTGGGTTCTTGAACTGTTTGGGATCTTTCAGGACGGAGGTAAGGACTGGAAACACCAAGGTTCCCTAAAATCACATTTGTTATTTAGTTATTTTTTTTGTTCCCTTTGATCATAGACAAAGTATATGAAAAATATGAACATGCCAGGACTTAGAAGGTTTAAAGATTTGGTGGTGAGCAGAAAAAAGGAAAACATGAAAAAGTTTACATTTGTGCAAAAAAGAATCGAGAGAAGAAAGTATTTTATAATAGATAGAGCCATAATAATTACATTTATTTATTCAACCATTTAATTACATTGTCTCTGGCAAAATTACCTTTGGAATATGATATCCCCTGAAGGTTGTGTCTTTACTGGCTCCATGAGCCATTCCCGCAGGGACAATATCTGCAAATCTCTGGATCTCATGAATAACAGCGTTGGTGTATGGCATCTTACTCCGGTCCTCCACTGATGGGCTGCAATCTCTGCCTATTACATTCTCTATTTCCTCATGGATCTTCTCTGAAATATACATTCACATTTATGGAACAGTGATAAGTAAGACTTTTATTTCCATTAACTTGTTATTTTTTTCCATACTGCATCTGGAAAAAATAATTATAATCAAAGAACAAATTCCAAATTTACTTTTTTTCCTCTTTTTGAATTTCAATAAAAGCGTTATATAAAATGCAACACAGCTGGCCCGATTTAGAGCCACACACAGTGCCAATGTTCATGAAGTTGAGAGATTTTTGCCAACTGCCCATAAATCCAAAAAAAAAACTACAGAGCATGTGTTGCACAGAGTTTATGCACAGATGCGCTGTTGCGATTGAGACACAAGGTATCAGAAATGTCTTTGATAAATGCCGGGTGTTCCTGGGCCGTGACTTGGAGGTGGCAAAACAGAGGCATGGAGATGGTACGTCTAGTGGGCTGCTTCTTTGCATTTTAAACATAATTGTACATTGCAGGTACATAGAGGGACATTGCTAGTTTTTTGGTTCGTAAAGCCATTTTATTGTTTTCTATATTCTGTTTGAAACAGGTAACACATCAGAATAAAATAATTAGGGCCCTATTTAAGAACATAACTAAATACCAGCTGCATTTTTCTTTTAGTACTACAGTGATACTAATGAACATATCACTGGTATTTAACATTACTTACCTCTCCGGCATGGTTTGGTGAGGTCCAGTGATGATCCCCATCTTCATTGTCATCTTCTGCTCTGTTGCTGGCAGCCTTGTTCTGACAAATACTTGTTTGCATGACGTCATCACCAAGCGGGGACATGGCAGTGCCTAGAAGGCACCACTGAAGATGGAAAGGCTGCTGCCGGGTCCTCATTGTCGATAGTGAGCTTTATTGCCTTTGCATTTAAAGATGGCTTAATTGACAGTTACAAACAGTGGCAATCTTAGATATTTGTTAAGTATTAAAAGGAGGACATAACCCCTTTAGTGAGTGTTAAAGGGGCTACAGTATGTCCCTTTGATAAATGGGGCTCTTAATTTGAACAAACTTAAAAAGGATCTATATAATTGAGAATGAAAACTGCTATAAATACACACAATCTATATGCAAAGACTTGTAGAGACATTTTGTGTAGACTCTAGTACAGTAATTCAATTAATTAATATGCAAATAATGGGAACAGGCAGAGCAATCTGCACCCCATTAAAAAAAATATTAGTGGAAATCAGATAAAGTATGTTTTATTTGCTAAAAATAAGAAATAGAATATGCACATAAAACTAATCTATATAAACATAAACATACAACAAACAACACACATATATATATATATATATATATATATACACACATACACTCATACAGTATATACACACATACAGTATATATAGTTCCCCCAATAGAGCAGCACTCAGGCTCTGAATGAATAAACCACTTCAATACGGTGTTTAATATTTATATTTTGTTTGAGATTAAATGAAAAAAGTTTGTTTTTTATCAATTTCTTGCATTTTTACATAAAAGCACAAATCAGCCATTTCACCCCATTGATGCACTTATCTCAAATCTCATTCAGCAGTAAATTCGCGAACTTTGCTGCGAGTAGTGTGAATAGGCAATTTTAATTGGATTGGAGAATTCTTGGGAGCGCGCACCAATGCGAAGTGTGCGAGTTTCAAGAAACAAAGTGGCTACTCTCAATTCACACCTAGTTGGATTGACCCCTTAGAGAGAGATAAAGTCGAGAAGTTGATCATACTGTTTCAACCATTCAGCTTTTAACAGTCAGAAGCTGATTAGTTGTTTTGAGCATCTTCTCCATTTTATCTCTTTCCAATATTTAATAAATCACCCCCATAAATATTAATTAAATGTTTTCAGGTTATGCTTCTCTGCTCCAACCCAAGAGACCGACAAAGGCAAGGAGAAGGTGGCCTTCAAGAATAATGGCCAGCAGAGGTCTTTTTTTATATAGTAACAAGTTTACAGCATTACCTACTTTGGCAAATATAATTGATTGTTTCCCCTTTTATGCTGGCCACAATCAGAATTTCTCTCTATTTCTGGAAACAAGACGCAATGTTACATAGTTACCTTGTATCTCAGGGTATTTGAGCAGAATCAGGAAACCATATCTCAGTGTCAAACTTGTAGTCCCAGTCCCAGCAAAAAACAGGTCAATAACAGCTGACTGTAAGTTCTCATCATGAAATTCTGTGTTTGGGTTATTTTTTTCCTTGAAGATATTTTAGAAACATAGAAACATAAAATTTGATGGCAGATAAGAACCACTTGGCCAATCTAGTCTGCCCCATTTTTAAACTTATTGTTACCTCAACCCTTATTGATCCTTACTTCTTCTGAAGGATATCCTTATGTCTACCCTATGCATGTTAAAATTGCTCTACTGTCTTAGCCTCTACCACCTCTGATGGGAGGCTATTCCACTTGTCCACTACCCTTTCTGTGAAGTAATTTTTCCTCAAATTTCCACTGAACCTACCACCCTCCAGTTTCAGTTCAGTTCTTGTTCTAATACTTCTCTTTCTTTGAAAAATGTCTCCTTCCTTAAACCCTGTATATATTTGAATGTTTCTATCATGTTCCCCCTTTCCCTTCTCTGCTCCAAACTATACATTTTAAGATCTTTTAGTCTTTCCTAGTATGTTAGCAGTCAAACAAAACATAAAGCGTTCCCACTCTTTGTAGAAGCAGTGTTTTATTATACTATGGGGCTTATGTAATAGGGTGCGTGCTTGTGCCGTTGCAGGAATACATGTGTGGGTTTCTGTATTTTTCAAGTGCCAATCATTTCAAAGGCAAAACCAAGCTGTTTTTGCTTTTATAATGATTGTTACTTGACAAATACGGAAACACTCGCATGAATTGCTGCAGCTGCGCAAGCTTGCAACCTATTACATAAGCCCCTTTATCTGTTTCTATTCGGAAGACTTTCTGCACACTCACCTCTTCCATCCTCATGAGGAAGCAGTCTATGTAGTCTCGTGGACAGTTCTTATCCAGTGTGTTTTGGTGAGACCTTGCCATGTCCATCACAAATTCCTTCAGTTTTTGAAAAGTTGGGAAAAGTTTCTGGTGAGGGCCGGGGACATAGCTCATCAAGGTTGGAAAGATATTAAGAAGCTAAAAAAGTAAAATTTTAGTATAAAATGTATATTTTCCGGTGGATATTGTCATTATAAGGTTTCCTTACTAAACGTTCCCAAATGCTCAGTTGAACTGTATACCAATATTTTTTTAATTTTTAATCCAACATCATAATTCACTAGGGCTCTCAGACACTTATCTATAACATAATTGGATAGATCATTGAGCTTGTTTTGCTACAATATTAGATACATTATTATAGGGAAAGTTTTAATACATTTAGGGTGTGATGTTGAATTTAAAAAGAAAATAAAAATGTATGTATATTTATACCCATAAGCTTTATCAGATGCACCTCTAGGTAGATAGATAGAGACATCCATCTCTGTATAATTAGCATTGAGAGAACAGCAGCAATATGATCTACAAATTGAAATCCAGTCCAAAAATCCCAAGTTAATCCTCCAATTACTCAACATCAGAATGTTTAAATTAAAATATTTGTCAAACCTCTGACAACTGGCATATTTGCATGGTATCATACTACAATACATAAAAAAGGTCCATAACAGATATTTCTGGAGATATAGGGTCTCGTCGCAAGCCCGATGGTCGCGATGGTCAAAGACCATCGCGACCATCTTTTTGACTGCTCGCATATGCTGTGGGTGGTTACCCACAGCTACGCGAGCGGCCAGGAGGCCGCTCCATTTTCAGGTAGGAGGGCACTGATTCAGAGCTAGCGCTCTGGTCAGAGCGTTCAGCTCTGAATCAGGCCCACTGACACAGCAGTCCCCATATAATTCTATGGGGCTGTTATGTGCCCATATGCATTCAGCTCTGGAAAGTGTAACTCTCCAGAGCTTGTGGCTAATAGACAATGCCTATGGGCTTCTTTTGGCAAAGTGACCTGGAGAGAGATCTACAAGATCTGTCCCTGATAGTGGTCCTTAGTGCATGCTCAGCTTAATGGCCATGCATGTGCATTACTTTACCTAGGTCATAAATCTGGAAGTGTAGATATTGCAGGAATAGCTGGGTATCAGAGCTACAGTATTTCAAACAAAGATGGTAAATGCTGGTGGAAGATCCCTCAGGTACGTAGGGGATGATGTCCAATAATTATTGCATTATAAATGACCACGAGTTCATCAACTCATCCAAACTTTGAAGATATTTTTTTCCCTCCAGTGGAATTTTTTTTTTCAGGAACCAGAAGGCACAAAATAAGAAATGAGAGAAAGAACAAATGAAAGAAAAAAGGAACAAATAGAAAGATCAGAATATCCACATGAACCACAAAAGAAGGAAATATATGAATGTAGCACTTATTATAAACAATTTATCCAGTAAAACACACAGGGAGGGATGTTCTAAAAGCAAAAATGCAGCCAAAACTCCAAAAACTGATGTTTTCTGAGTTTTGGTCCCATTCCTGACATTTACAAAGCTCCAGAATGTGATACCATCTGGAGCTTGGACCCATTAGGCAATGCCATCCTTAGATATCATTGCATAATAGAAGCCTGTGGTTTCTCTTTGCAAACTTCCCTGAGAGGGATTCAGTTGGATTCCTCCCAGTGTCTGCCATGACGCATGTCACACGGTGCATACATAGAAGGACTACGGGGTCATAAACCCAGAAGTCCTATCATCGCAAAGGACAGCTCTTTTTGGAAGAACTATCTATTGTGATTTCAATTTCAATTCAAAGTACATACTGGTAGTATCTACTCCTAACTATACTGGGAGTACCCAAGGGAAAATATTGCATACAATATTGATTTGTTAAAAATAACATCATCTTTGAACAAAGAGTGAAAGAGTTAAAATATAAACAGAGGAATGCAGGCTATCTTCAAAAAGTCATATAAAACATCTTACAGTAGGTATACACTAGAGGCTTTACTTTTCCCCTAACTCAAGACAACATCTGAAACTGAGAAATGCATAAGATTTATCAGCAGCTTCTGTGATGAGTGGAAAAACATTATAAAAGCAATGGCACATTCTCCAGTCTGACAAAGTTCTATGCTCATTCTACAGTAGATGACAAAGTAAACAAAAATATAACATGGAGGAGAGGGAATAATCTAAAAGGCAGGTTAGTACACAGTCACTTCTAGAAGAGAAACAACACTACAAAGGTATCTTTGAAGTGATATAAAAAAATTAATATATGGTACCTACAAAAAATACAATGATCATTATGAGATCCTGGACATGTAGCATTACTGGGATAATCTATTGCCTATCCTGTAGTTGCTCCATTCAATATGTAAGAAACATGAGTAGACCACTAAAAAAGGGAAATCTGGAACATGAAGGCAACATTAGGAAGACAAAGTCTGACAGGAGGAGGCTAACACTTTTAGCAAGCTTTGCATGCCATTTTCTGAAACCTCATGAAGGCAAGCCATCGAACATTAGAGTGGGTAAACACTTGTACAATATCATCCCAATTTGGCCGATCTGGGCAAGTCGGAATGACCAATCGCTCCCATGGGTCGCATGCGATATCGTGTGATTGGCCATGCTGCACAGCCAATCACACGATATCACATGTGAGGCTGTACATATTAATGAAGGACAGAACTCAGATCATTCCGTATTTCATTCAATCTTTGAAGTGTGTACCGGCAATCTACATTGGCACAATTGACGGTTGCACAAGTGTGTAGCCGGCCTCATGCTATTTGGTATTGAGAAGGTCAAAAAGATTTAAGAGGTGGAGATTACAACCTGCAACTGGTCAGGAAGAGAATAAAAAGTGATCTTCCAAATGAATACCGTGACACCGGATTGACTGAGTGAGAAGTTTGATTGTTCCACATCACTTCTTCTGTACACTCTACTATATTCAACATTTAAACTGGAATGGGATTGAAATGCCGGTGGTACAATTCCTGACAGTGGATGCCCGACAGGATCAAGATCCCAATAGAGGCAGGTAAGTACCCTGACCTCCCCTGTCTCCCCCTAACCCTAAGCATCCCTTAGTGATGTCTAACCCTAACCTCCCCCTAGTGCCTAACCCTACCCCCCCTTACTGCTCCCTAAACATAACCCTCCCAGGGGATGCCTAACCCTAACCTCTCTCTGGGGGTGCCTAACCCTAATCTCCCCCCCCCTCAAACCTAACCCTAACCCTGCTAGACTCGGTAATCCTAACCCCCCCCCGTGGCTAACGCTAAGGGTGCCCCGGACTTACCTTCATTCATCGTCGTGATTATGATAGGCTTTGGTATTTCGACACCTGTCATAAATCCCTAGCCTTTTGCCCGCCAGTCACATGACTACATCCCATTAAAATCATAGAAGTTATTATTTATAAAGTAAATTATACATAATCTAATTCTGAACTTCATTATTTTATTGGAAAACACTCACACTTTACTTCTGTTCAACACCACAATACACAAGTCACATTTATAACAATGTGGTTTCCCTTATTTAAGTGATATAACTGTTAAACATACTGTAAGTAAAATACTATTACTACACAAACAATATTTAGAACTCATCACTTAACATTTCTCATTTACACTTTTGCTTTCCTAGACCTAATATATATACCTGTTCATTTACTTTATTATTTTCATGCTCTCAATGTTGTGTGGTCACAAGCTACCCTACACTGTATTCAATATCAGAGTACCCACTGAGACCGGCATGACCAAAACAGATATATCTATATATTTGGATTGATTCCAGCACTTTGCTCTCATATATTCTGCAAAATGAATTGACACACAGAGGAAGAAAGTGTCAATAGAAGAGATCACACACCCTATGTAACCTCCCTTTTCCCTCTCCAAACTTATTCTCCCCACTTAAACTCAATCCAATTCACAGTGATGATCCCGGGGATGTGAGGTATCGTGGCCACAGTCGCACTCTATAGCAGACTAAACTCATACAAAAGTGCTCGCAGCCACTTAGGGTTCCGAGCAAAACTGTGCGAGTTCAGGTGCCGTTACAGGCATAAATAAATGAATGAATGAATAGTCACCCAGTGCCGGATTAAGTCTCCACAAGTAAAGATCGTAGCTTGGGGCCCTGTATTCATGTATATATAAATACATACAGTATATACTCTGATAAGCCATAACATAAAAACCACCTGCCTAATATTGTTTATAGAAGATCTGATTAATGCCACCAAAACAGGTCTGACCCATCAAGGTATGGATTGGATACAACCATTGGCATCGCTAGGGGTGTGTGGGCAAGGGCGTATTAAGTGAGGATGGGCCCCGTGTGCAGTCTTTGCCTAGGACCCCTCCATTCTCTCAAGCAGCCGGCAAGGCAATGAGTGCAGCACTGCAGTAGTAGATTTTGGGCACTAGTCTGTGCCCAGAGTCTACTGCACATATGCACATCATTCACACAGATGCTAAGGGCTGCCCAGTAGCTCCTGGAGCACTAGGCACGCCCCTAGCATGATCAGAAAGGAAGTGTAGGACAAGGTCACACCCCCTAAAGATCATTCAATTGGGGTGTGGCTGTGCTGGCACAAGGTCACACCCCTTTCATACACTTGCCTTCAGAGCATGCAAGGAATACAAAATACAGGGGGTGAGGGGGCACACTAGGTGACATCAACCCCAGTTACTGCACTGGCTACAAATAAATAATGTTGAAAGGCCTTTATGAAGTCCATTCAGAAGACAAATTAATTTAAGCAATTGGAGCTTTTAGACATAAGTATTTTCTTATGTGTGTGTTTTAATAGATTATAACTTTACTTGATGTGGAATTTTGTTGAAATTATCAAAGATACAGAAATGTAAATCTTGAAAGCTCCTGTCCAGCACACAGTATACTTCCATTAGGTTCTCAATTCTTTCATAATATTTACCTGACCCCAGCCAGAGGTTAATAACTTAAAAGTATCTGTAATGTGTGACAGGAGGGTCGTGAATTTCTTGTCCTCATAGTCAAATCTCTCGCCAAATACAATGGAGCAAATAACATTGGAAACAGCCAATCGTAGAAGATATGATGGGTCAAATGGAGTGCCTATTATTTTGTAAAGAAGACCAGTCTTAGCTTCACTATACAAATTAAGCTTCACTTTACAGATTAACAGCAACATTTGAAATAGCATAAACAAATACAAGCACAAGGCCAGGTGGTATATTCAGACAACCAATGATCATTAGATAAGCCCAATGGCTGACTGTTAAATGCCTAATATATTTTATATATATTTACTTCTTTAGCGCTGTTTGTATTGTAATTTTTCTATTTTAATTTTGTGAAAATGTGGGGGGACTCTTAGTCCCTGTAAGTCACAGAGCCTGCAGAGCACCAAATGGTGCTAATTTACCTGGTTTGAGGAAAGGTGTGGACACATCTGTAAGTCTAAGTTGGCTGACTCCAGTTTTTGAATGGATATAGGGCCTTATAGTCTACCGATTGCAACTGTGAATGAAATAGCAATTACGCATGCAGTTCCTCTGCGATAGTAAGCTAATTCATTGCTATTGCTATGCCACCGCAGCACAACATAAGGATGCCCACTTTACCTTACACACATCCGTAATGTTTAGCAAGACTGCAAAACCATCAGTACAATCAACTACCATCGCAGCCTCACGCACACTTGCTCAAGCTCTGACTTTACTCAGGAATTGCTAACTTCCATGCACACTATGAGTCCTCAAGCTGCATATGGCATTGCAGTGGATAATTTCTGAATGCCCATGCAACAGAATTCACACGTACTGGCACGCCTGTGTTTCCCCAACTACCCCACCCCAAAACGGTACTTCCTGTTAACCACTCTGCGATGGGTCTGCATAGTCACTGCAATAGCAGTCCCTACCACAGTGGCCTGTTCGTGCACGTGTACCTCCAATGCATATGCACACAATCACCCGATTGTGTGCATAATAATCACAGTTGCATTCGGTAGTGACTCAGGCCCATAAACATCAAATAAACTGCTGCATTATTCTTGCTTCAATTCTGGAGTACAGTACTTCCTGCACACACACTACAGAATAAAGACATAATTTCATTGTTTTGCATAGAGAGTTAAATCCAGTGGGGGTCTAGTTAGCCAGGTAGAAGCAAGGCCAAAATGATATAGGAGTGTGGAATTGTCTAATAAACTACGTAGTTATAAAAATTAATAAAGAGATTGGAAGATGGGAAGGCTTACTGGGCCATTTCTATTTACTGCAATAACAACAGACTTCAGATACCACAAAATAACATATGCAGAATCACATAATATTAATGCAATTGCCAGGTATTGATACTTTAAAAGAGGAAATTCTGATGGCAGCAACAAGCAACATGAACTGTAACTTTTCCTACACAAACCTATTGCTCAAAATATATCTTTTTTAAATGTTCGATATAGATTTTACATTCATAAGTTCTATTATACCTGTGTAAAAGTGGGGTATGAGAAGTTATGATAGATCCATAAAAAACAGATTTAGGAACATATTTTGAATCAGGGGCAATAATATCTTATATCATGACGTTAAGTGACTTTTCATATCCTCTGTCAAAAGGATGCCAGTGGCTTGGGGTTGTGTCGAAGCTGGATAATTGGCTGAGACAGACTCAGTTTAAAATTAGATTGGAACGACGCCATCTTATGAATGGCCACAAGACACCATCTTAGAAAATGAGATCTACACGACGCCATTTTGCGAATGGCCGCCCAGCGCCATTTTAGAGAAACTCACACTTAAGTACATAAGGCGATGCTATTATTAGCATCATGCGATCGCATATTTCACCATACCCCATACACACATTAAATACACACAGTTGCGCTGTTAACATGATGCACATTAGCGAATGCATAAAATCCTGCATGTGAATGCTGTTTATTAACTTCATGCGTATGCATCTTCCCTAAAAGTCCTCGCTACTGTACTTACATCTAACTAGCATCTTTTCCCAAACCACTCATGCTTACACACTGCACACTCACGTAAAAGGTTTCCATAGCTTCAAAGTGTAATATCCAAGGGTTATTCATTTATTACTAATGTTGTGAAATAAAGACTATTTTGATATCTAAGGTTTGGTACATGATAAGTAAACCATGTTTAGCATTGTACTGATCTACTCTGTCTCATCAGCTTTCCGGTATCACCGGTGAGAAGATCGCAACATGCATTCTCAACTTATGGACTGTAGAGAGTTAAAACACTAAAATGTACTTTGTAATATTAGCAGCTTAGATTTGCATGCGGCGGGAAAAAGGAGACAAAAGGCTGTCGGAGGCTGATCTGTGTCCATTTGAATCAACCTGTTAAATGTCCTGAAACAGATGCACGCGTACTGGGAAGCAATGGAATCAAGCCAAACTTTTCTATTGTGTTGCGTATCCCTGTAAGGGTATAAAGGTGCGTACCGACACCAATCTGGAGTCTTCTTGCTGATGCTGTTGACGGTGGTCTCCTGTTGATGCCGGTAACTGGTTCCAGTGCGCGTGTGTATGTATAACTGTACCTTGGGTCTGTATGATTTCTTTGTGCTGAATTGTTTAAGTCCAGTATCATTAGTAGGTATAAGATGTGTCAACAATACACTAAATCCCAAAACACCATGTGGTGTGAGACGCTTGGTGCTGTGTAGTGACTTTTTTAAAACAATTTGTATCTTATACCCTGAGGCAGTGAAACATCACACAATCTTTACAAGAGACACAAAGCTGTATCTCGGATTGTGACTAAGATGTACAAAAAGACATGAAAAAGTCACAAAAAAGACACTCGGCATCTGGCACGACTAGAACGTCTGTCTGGCGTGACTGCGGCAATAGTGTATGAGGACACATCTGTATGAGAACTTATGAAAGATCTATGGATTACATTTTCTTTATAAATAAATTTGTGTCATCATTCATTATCTATACCCACCTTTGGTCTTCATAAATGAATCCCCAATACACCGAGCCTCCTCCTGGATCCTCTCCTCAATGTTTCTCTTTCCCATTCCAAAATCCCTCATAGTCATGAGGGAGAAGCGTCGCATTGTCTTCCATCTTTCCCCATTGCTCATGATGATCCCTACAAGTTAAAGGATTGTGTTCAGTTACTGCCAATGACTGTATTTGCCAAAATTAATTGCATATCCTGCAGGAGTAAGTAATAAGCATATCCCACAGGAGTAAGTAATAAGCATATACTGCAGGAGTAAAAATTAGCACTGACTCAGCAGTGCTATTCCGCATGCATGAACATTACTTCATGCATGCTCGACTTCCGGCCGAAGGAGCTGGACAGGGGCAGAGGGATCCTAATGGATTCCTGTTCGCAACCCAGGATTTCTTTCTATAGGAAGGAGCTGTGGTCCAGGAACACATGCCATCTGAAGATGGCATTTGTTTTCGCAGTCAAATTCTGAAAATATATTATTTTTGAAGTTTGATAAATTTAGGTCCCCATACTAGTGTATGGGGAAGGCGGGCCACATTGGGGCTGAAAGGTAAGCAGGAGATATCTGCTGCAGGTCTCTTCTCACTGCCCAATGTCCTGCTGTTGCAGCATTGTAAAGCAGATGCAGATTGTGGTAATGATTAGAGAGTAGGTTACAAGTGGGGGTGATTTCACTGATTGCCCCCTCCCCTATTGTTACCCCACTGTGCTGAGCATGCCATATCACTTCATGGCACCAGGCATAGTAGTCTGAAGTTTTTTTAACAAGAGGGGATGTGGCTACACCTCCTGGATTTGGCCACGCCCCCTCCCAGTACCTAGGCCTGTCAGAGCTCTTGATGGGCCTTCCCATGACCCTGTCACCAGTTCACTGGTTTTCCTTCCTTGGACCGCTGTTGGTAGGTACTAACCACTGCATACCTGGAACACCGGACAGGACCTGACACTTTTGAGACCATTTGTCTAACCATCAAAATGTGTCTCTTGTCAACATCACTTTGATACTTACATTATCCCTGCTTCCAACACATCATCTTCAAGAACTGACTGTTCACTTCCTGTCTAATATATCCCAACCCTTCACAAGTGCCATTGTCACAAGATACTCAAAGTTACAGTATTCACATTACTTGTCAGTCGTTTTAATGTTATGGCTGACCATTGTATAAGATGATAATAATAATAATAATAATAATAATAATAATAATATGGTATTTCAGCTTTAAGTGCTATTCTTATCTTTTTAGGTATCATACCATAGTTCTTCAAGAACAGGTCAGTGAATTTCACGTTTCCTCTGTCACTAAATGCATCACTGCGGTCAACAAGAGCCTCCTTCACAGCGTCGTAGCCAATTAACATGACTGCAGGATTACTGGCGATGTAGAGGGTGTACACAGGTCCATACTTCTCACTCAGCTTTAGAGACATATACATTGCATTACAGCAGTTACACTGTACGTTGCTTAGATACTGTTTTATAAAGCAAGTTAAAATTTCAAATAAATATCTACACTATGCATCATACACAATATTTATTTTGTATTAAATTCTATTTTTTTTGTTTTATTATATACAATGTATCTAGTTATTGTATTTTCTAATGAGTAGCAATAGTGAGTATCTATCTAACTATCTATCTATCTATCCATCCATCCAATAAGTATGTTTGTTATATTTTATATATTATTTTTGGTACTTGTGTACTTTATGGACTCATTGCAGAGAGAACCCACTTTACGGACTCATTGCAGAGAGAACTGAAGTGTCCTACACTCATTATTATTATCTATCATGGTAATGTCTAATTCCCCTTCATGGAGAGGACCCTGACGTCATCAGCCAGTGTCCAGCGTCATTCCTTACCATCCAAGTGGGCACAGAGGGGGAATATAACCTTGTGGCGAGCGTAGTGAGCCACCGAGCCCGAAGCGCGGTGAGCGCAGCAAGCCCGTGAAGGGACAACTTTCTTCTTTAGGTGGGGCCAACTTTCAGTATTTGTGTACGTAAAGAACAAAAGTACCATTTAAAAAATGTATTTTGGTTCTTTCTGCAATGAGTCCGTTAAGTACACAAGTACCTTATTTCTTTATATAAATGCAGATAATATTATCCATGTGGATTATTTAGCTAAATAAATTAATAATATTAATATATTGTGTCTTGGCTTACCTTCCATATATATTTTTCATTTTGTCATTAGCGCTGTTCCATTGGAAAGAGATTGGATACTGTGGTTGAATTGTGTCACCGATTTAACATTTAGGAACTAGTGGCTTATGAATTCTTTTATTTAAAATTATTCATATTTATTATAACATCACATATTGGGGACCTTGTATTCCCCTTTATTAAAACAGAGAAATTATTTGGCTCATTTATTACACTCAAGCACTTTTCTGATTGGCAGAAATGCACTAGAGCAGTGGTTCCCAAACTTTTTTGAATCATGGCGCCCTAGAGTATCAGCATTGTCTTCATGGTTCCCTTAAGCAAAAGTTTGTTATTGAGAAATTCAGAAGAAAATGTAGTAAAGTTATGTAAATTGTGCTTTCCTGTCATTCTTAGGTTCAGTTATGTGGAGGTGGACAGGTTTGTGTTTCTGTTTGTCCACATATTTACAGCACACAGTTTGGGAACCACTGCACTAGAGCATAAACCATTTCTCTCTGTCTTTTTTAGCATTTATATTAATTGCACACACATATATTATATATTAGATAGCTGAGAGAGATAACCACTTACAATACTCCAAATATCGGTTGTAGTTTAATAATGATGGTGTAAATGTCTCATCTTACCTTAAGCACAGATTGTGGAAATTCTGTGGGGCTGACCTGCATGATATTCCCCAGCAGGGGCAGAGGTGTGGGCCCCGGGGGAAGGTTTTTCTGCTTTATCTTATTCCACCATTTAACAAGATAAATAAGAAGAGTGATCCCAGTAGCCAGGAGAAGGGTCCCTGTTATATTCAGTACCATGCTGGGCACAGCTCAATTACAGCAATGACTGTGAGTTATATCCCTCTGTGTTTGTGATAAACCAAATCCTCGACACTGAACTACAGTACATTCCAAACAGGAAGTGAACAGTAATGACAGGTTGGGCGTGTTGAGAGTGGTGCAGAGTTACAGTCATATTGTTTAGGGAATTGTGAACACTGAGAAATGCTGAGTAGTGCTGAGCAATCATAATAAGACTGTTAAAAATGCCTTTGAGGTACACAGTATATTTTTCAGTTTCACATAATAAACAAATACAAGAAGAAGCTTTGAGAGCAATAAGGGAGAAATGACAGGAATATTTTACTGTAGAATCCCCACACATTGCCAAGGGGGATTCAGTCCTAATCTATTGCAGTTTGGTGGATGAAAACGTAAACTGCTGGCAATGTGTGGTGGTTTAAAAGATCCTAATTTGCCATTGATTTAGGCCTCTGCTTGGCAAAAATACACAATGTTGCCATGTACAGATGTGTCCTCTTACATTTTTGACAATAATGCAGCAAACGTGGGCATGATCGGGCTGGCGATTTGTCGCACACACATGCAACACAGTACACAAGGCTGCATTCACACCGTGCAAACCTATGGAACGCAGAAGTGAACAAGAAGCACGTGCCCATTCACGGGTGCACATCTCACGCCACGCATGCCATGGCAAACTCATCTATATATTGTCTTCCAGCTGAGGCTTCTCATCAGGTTCTAGAGATGCCTGGCACAATGCTGCATAGCACAGTGCACCCTACATGCTGCACTGTGCCCCCCCAAAATGTCCCACAATGCTCTCCCCCAGATAGTTGAATACATCGCAAAAAATTGGGTAGCTGTGGATGTTTCAGATTTAACCATTTTTTCTTTGGTTTTTGTAGACACTCGATAGTCAAAAAATGCTAAAGCTGCCAAGTGTTCAGAAAGAAACCAGAGGTGTCTGGTAAAAGCAATGTAAGCTTTCTTACCAATCGTTACGTCAGGGTAGATTTTTAGGAGACTTAAGAGCTCGATGTCATTCTATGGTGCTCTAATTCCCAATGGAGCTTCATTCCAATACTTTAAGTAAACCAGACTTATAAACAAAGCCAAATTCAATATGTTGTTTGCCTCGCTAGGTGTCAACTGGAACTGATTTCAAAACAGACATATTTTCAGAGCGTAAATACTTTTACCCATCCATCAAGCGTAGTGAGTAGGACCAGAAGCTCCAAATGTTTCCCTGCTTTTTCCACCACCAAGAAACAAAAGAGATACATGTAAAAGCTCTCGATAATCTTCTCTTTGTTGTTGTTTTTCCAGCGCATTTGGTAAATATTCTAACATTTCCTATTGTAGTCTGTTTAATACAGAATCTTGGATGAGGGCAATCTTTAAATACTAGTAGTCAAAAACAGAAATTGTAGCCTCTGATAACATTATCATCCTGTCCCAGCTGATAGCACAGAAGCACTATCTAGTCCTTGTGAAAAATAATGTAGCACAAAATAGAGTAGCTATAGGCGCTTCCAGAGAGACTCACTAATTCAATATTACACCTCATGCAGCTGTAAAATGGTTGCAAACCGATAAGGAAAAAACAAATAAATATTGAAAAACAGTGCTGTGAAGAGTGAATATTGTACCCATAAATTTATATAAAGACATATAACTTATTAAAACACACACGCAGAGAAACCTATAAAAAATGCTGAATGTATATAAAACATAGCATGGAAATTGTATCAATACACTGAGGGCCCGATTCAGAGTTGGGAATAGAGTGAGAATTAGCACTTAACTATGTACCTGGACAAAACATGTTGCAATGCAAGGGGTGTAAATATACATATTTTTTTTGCAAGTAGGGTAAATACTGGCTGCTTTTACATGTAGCTCACTAATGCTGCACAGCTTTATTGTTACTCTACAATTTAGATGTCAGTTTGGACACCTTCCTCCCAAATCTAAATCTCACTGCATATTTTAAATCTGCCCCCCCTGCAGTACAGCATGGTTTCACCAAGATGATCAGTTGAGAGAGATCTATCTCTCTCTCTATTCCCAAGTCTGAATCAGGCCCTGAGATCTATAACAGTGTTTGTAAATATCTAAAAATACAACAGTAGTAACAATATAAGTATTTCAAACACCACAGCTCCAGTGTAAAAATAATTGGAATCTATGAGTCTAGATTAATCCTCACAGCTGCATCCAGTTGAAAAAAAAAATCTCTTAATAAAGTCACTGTTGATGGGCCCACAAACCGGTTCTATATGTTTTTTTTAAAAGATATATAAATGACCATTTTGCAGGGAGCTTGTTAAAATAGCACAAGATTCAATGACCATCAAAATATCTCAAAGAACCTCCACTATAAGACCACATGCAGCCACCTCACCTACCCTTCGTCAATGCGGCCTAGTGGTCTCGGCAACTTCCTGGCACCTGTAGTCCACTACAGATCAGGCCTAATTTCCTCCCAAACTGCAGACAATCAGCAGGGAGAGCGAGCGGCAGATAACCAGCGAAGCAGCATCTACATCAAAACCATCAAGGTATGGCACTGCTGGGTTTAGCTGTTCGCCTGCTCTCTGTCTCTAGATAAATGGAGCGGGTAGCAGAGGAGACAGCGGTACGCAGTTAGTGTGTCCCACTCAGTGTGTCCCGCTCACAGTTGAGTGGAAAGCCTGTCCCGTGCAATAGCAGGTAGTGAATGCTGGCTGTAATGGATATTTAACCAACAGTAAAGTCAGGGTGGAGGATAAATGAAAAATAAATGGCACTGTGCTGCAGGAGAGATGTCCATATACCCTAAAGCGTTTCTTCCCATACGGAATTTCTTCAAAGGGATGTGAATATAATGAAGCAAGTAATTCAGAACCCTCATGCAACCAAACACATGGTTTAAGGCCTTACTATTATTAAAGGGAAAAACAAAATGGCATTAGCAATTTTGTTACCACTAACAATTGCCATCTGATATTAACCTGAAATATACAGATACTACAGACTACAGTATATCTCAGTCAGACTCCATTATATATTATTTCAATATGTATAATGTATGAAACATTATATATTATCAATAGTATGAGCCTATTACACTATCCCCTTTACAGTACTCCTACATAGCTATCAAATATTTAGAGCTTAATGCAGTGGTACTTATATCACAGAATTGTGTAAACACTAGGGGTGAGCGGGTTCGGATTTCTGAAATCCGAACCCCCCCGAGCCCCCCCGATCCGAGTCAGATCCGAGTCAGGCTCGACTTTTCCCGCCTGACTCGGATCTGAAATTGAGGCAAAACGTCATCATCCCGCCTTCCGGGTCTCGCGGGTTTTGGATCCTATATAAGGTACCCGCGTTGGCGCCATTTTCTCACTCGGCTGTGGACAGTGAAGAGGGAGAGTGGGAGTTAGGGCTGGCTGGGCTGTGTAGTGTAGTGTAGTGTAGTGCAGAGTAGTGTTGTGCTGTGCTGTGCTGCGCTGTGCTGCTGTTGTCCACTACTTCAAAGTCCATAGGGGCTGGCTGTGTTGTGCTGTGCTGCTGTTGTTAATAGGGGCTGTGTCCACTACTTCAAAGTCCATAGGGGCTGGCTGGACTGTGTTGTGCAGTCAGTTCTCCATAGGGGCTGTGTCCACTCCAAAGTCCTGTGCAGTGTCCCAGTCCTAAAGGGGTGCTGTAGTGTTGTCCAGGGGGTGCTCTGTCCATCAGGGGTGCTCCCCACAAGTGCTAAAAAAGTAATATTTTTTCTGTGTTTGTGAATTGTGTGCGCAGAAGCCGCACGTGCATCAACAAAGTAGTGCCAAGCGTGCGCCTGTGTCATAAGTAAAGGGCCGGCTGGCTTGACCTTTAAAGGGTGCTGTAACCCCCAAAGTACACTCCAGTCCAAACCAAATAAAAAAATATTTTCTGTGTTTGTGAATTGTGTGCGCACGTGCATCAACAAAGTAGTGCCAAGCGTGCGCCTGTGTCATAAGTAAAGGGCCGGCTGGCTTTACCGTTAAAGGGTGCTGTAACCCCCAAAGTACACTCCAAACCAAATAACAAAATATTTTTTCTGTGTTTGTGAATTGTGTGCGCAGTAGCCGCACGTGCATCAACAAAGTAGTGCCAAGCGTGCGCCTGTGTCATAAGTAAAGGGCCGGCTGGCTTGACCGTTAAAGGGTGCTGTAACCCCCAAAGTACACTCCAGTCCAAACCAAAAAAAAAAATATTTTCTGTGTTTGTGAATTGTGTGCACTGTGGCTGCACGTGCATCAACAAAGGAGCAGTGCCAAGCGTGCGTCTGTCTGTTAAAGGGTGGAGACACCCTCAAAGTGCGCTCCACAAACAATAAAAATATTCTTCTTTTTTTTTCTGTCTTTGTGAAATGTGTGGGCTGTAGCCGCACCTGCATCCTTAAAGCAGCAGCGACAAGCGTGCGTCTGTCTGTTAAAGGATTACATCGGTGACAGCATCCAAGTAGGCATGTCACACAGTCCGTACCTGTACTGGCAGGAAAAAGAAGCAAATTGGAGGTCCCTGTACAAACTGGCTCTATTTTACCTGAGTTGCCCCCCCTCCAGTGTGTACTCCGAAAGAGTGTTTAGTGCAGCCAGGAACCTTGTCAGCAAAAGGCGTAGGAGGTTGCTTCCACAAAATGTGGAGAAGATGATGTTCATAAAATGAATTATCAACTCTTCCAGGGAGACCAGCCTCCAGAACGTACAGAGGGACCTGTGGTTGTGGATTCCAGCGGGGACGAATTAATACTCTGTGAGGATGAGGATGTACACAACACTGAAGAGGGTGAGGAATCGGAGGATGAGGACGACATCTTGCCTCCGTAGAGCCAGTTTGTGCAGGGACAGATTAATTGCCAGTTTGTTTTGTGGAGGCCCAAACGAACCAATCATTTCAGCCACAGTCGTGTGGCAGACCCTGGCGCTGAAATGTTTGGTTTGTTAAAGTGTGCATGTCCTGTTTATACAACATAAGGGTGGGTGGGAAGACAATTCCATCTTGCACCTCTTTTTTTTCTTGGAATTATGTACTGTTAGGTGCCTAGTTTTTCAAACTGCCATCCTGTCTGCCACTGCAGTGTCACTCCTAGATGGACCACGTGTTTGTGCCGCCCACTCGTATCTCTTAGCATAGTCATCCAGCTACCTCGGTGCAACCTTTTGGATATAAAAACACTATTGTGAGGTGTGAGGTGTTCAGAATAGACTGGAAATGAGTGGAAATTAAGGTTATTGAGGTTAATAATAGCATAGGAGCAGAAAAACACACAAATTCTGTGATTTTAGCTGTTTTTATGCTTTTTTTAAAAAAAATACAGATCCAAAACACAAAACCCAGAACCCAAAACACGGAAGGGTGGTTTTGGCAAAACCAATCCAGATCCAAAACACGAAGAAAATCCAGATCCAAAACCAAAACACAAAACACGAAAAGTGGCCGGTGCACACCCCTAGTAAACACCATTATCATTAAAGCTAGTCAGAACTACAATAAGCAGTATCTAACAATTGACCACCACAGAATTCCACAATAAATAGTATATATATATATATATATATTTTTTTTTTTTAAAACATATTTTTATTGAAGCACAAGCATCACAAGCCCACATCACAATTACGAAAGACGTCACACAAGACATGTTGAGATAAGTACAGATGTGACCTAATAAATCTTTGCTCCGTACGCCATATAGCGCCCCTTGCTATTCACGCTATGCCGTGGCATATTGAGTCACATTGTAAAGTACTGAAGAGCTGGAAAAGTCAGAGAGTGCAATTCAACTTTATTTCCACCAGATGTCGCTTTTCTTAAACTACATTGTGAATGCATTAAAAAAGACAATGTTTGCAGTACCGCCTGCTGATTGGCTGACTGAACCTGTCATTTGGTACGCTATAGTTGTCATGGATTAGGAAAGCTGTAATTGAATGTGTAATATCGAATGTGCGTGAGTCCTGAGTACACTTTTGAAAAACAATTAATAAATGTAGTCTGTCATCATTAATACAGTTTATTATTCTAGATACATGCATCAGCAAAATAACACCTCCTTTTAGAAAGTCAGTGCCAGTCCGTGCGACATGCATCATTGTTCTGCAGTGATGTGCAGAACTCACACAGTTATAATATGCCTTAGAAATGAACAGTTGGGTTTGAAGGGCACTGTATTCAACCATCACTGAACCAGAAGTCTCAACCCAGAAAGAGATGTCTCTGGATTACAAAGTGACTGCGTGTTTTATGCCGCAATTATGCGGCAATGTCGGCACTTCTGTGCGGCTAGAAGTTTGATGCTAATTGTTACACATCAGTAAGTGTCGGTCACTGCAGCATTGTAGAAAGTGGTGTGCAGTGCTCACACAGTGATGGCATGTCTTAGATCTAGTAGTGGGGTCTGAGTAGTGGTGCATAAAACCATCACTGAACTACAAGTCTCAGCCCAGAAAGAGGTGTCTCTGGATTACAAACTGACTGTGTGTTTTATGCTGCACACTTGTCACAATGTTGGCAATACTGTGCGACTAGGAGTTTGTACAACATGTTGCTAATTGGTACACAGCAGTAAGTGCCTTCACTGCATCCTTTATTATGTTAATGAAATACTTTTGCTTGCTTTGGGGGAAGGAACCCAGAGGGCACACCAAGTTTGTAATGTGATCACAGCACCTGCTCCAAAGATTTCAAAGTGCTGCAGGGACCAAAACTTACTGCTGTGTACCAATTAGCGACATGTTGTACAAGCTCCTAGTGGCACAGCAGTGTCAACAATACCATAAATTTGTGGCATAAAATGCACAGTCAGTTTGTAATCCAGAGACACCTCTTTCTCAGCTGAGATTTACAGTTCAGAGATGGTTTTATACAAAGCTGCCCAGACCCCACTACTAATTTCTATGACATGCCACCACTTTCTACATTGTCAAGGTCACCAACGCTTACTGATGTGTAAGGCAGCTTAGGCAGCTGCCTAGGGTGCCAGGATCTTGGGGGGCACCACTGAGTCACAGCTGTACTGAAATCAGATGGCAGCTGTGGAACTTATAAGACTACCTCCCTGAGGAGTTGAGGAGTTGGTATTGGAGGTGGTGGTGGGGGGGGTAGGCTGAAGTTTTGTCTATGGTGCAGAGAATCCTAGCACCGGTCCTGAGTATAAAGTGTAATGTGACTCTAAGCTTAAGCTATAAGATACATTGCATATGACATGTAATGGAAATCCACAATAAAATCGTACTAATGTATAAAGCATGCAATATAATGTGAAATGTAATGCTAAGCTCTTTCCACTAACATTTTCTAATTTTCCCTACTAAGTAAAAAGGGGAAGCCATGGGTTTCATAGCAGACTGCTCCCTAGTGAAATTATACAGTTCACAATACTGTATATTAAAAAGGGTAATAAGTGATCACAACTCAGAGACAAGGGCCTCAGAGACCAAAACCAGGAGGTTGTGAGAGCAAAAAAACAAAGAACAGGGATAGACAGATACACTTATAATTCATTATTTAAATTATCAGTAGGCTCACTTAAGTAACCTAACATAAGAGATGACATTGGAGCCCATGAAGAACACTTACAGTGCACAAAAAAGAAGATCTGGAAAATTGTCTGCTAGCTAATATAAATGGGAGACTACTAAGCATTTAAAAGTCCTCTAAGTGGACTATAGTGATATCAGATTATTTGGAGGGGGGGGGGGCAACTTAACTAGGTGAATACCCAGGGACAAGGTATATAGGGTAATAATAACCAAGAAAGAGTGCAAATAAGCAAAAATGTACCATGAGAAATCATATTATAGAGGAAAAACAATAAAGGTACCCATTAACATTACCTAATCTAAATAACTCGTAAATCATCTTAAAATAAAGTATATATATTCCCAGTAATACTAAATGTTCAGCCAATAGAAATAGATGAACTTTCAATAGAAAATGTACAATAAAGTGCAGGCACATGACACATTAATTGGAGAAGTATATTTAGTAAGCTTCATAAACTAAGTGGCATATATACAAAGAAATAAGTCAGGATTAAAGTAACGGTGTCTTGGTAGTCAAAATAGTGAGCGTATGTCTAATACCAGCCGGACATTAGAGTATAAGCAATGAATAGTTTATTCACTTGACAGCCTCTGGGGGTCCCTGGTCTAAAGATGGAGCATATAGAGTGCTAGTACCTTCAAGGTCAAAAATGGTATAGGAGGCCAGAGTCAATGAGCTAATATGGTCAAAAAATAAGTTGGCCTAAAGCCAGGAGTATGTATAGCTCCCGAGCCATAAAAGCTTATGTTTGTTACAATTTCAAATTGGGAAGCTTCCAGTGCACTAGCCAAATCCATTCCTAACATATGCTTTCACATGCCAAGATATGACAATGTTTCTTGATGAAGCCATTGCCCAGATTCTACTGCTGCAAATTGATAGATGCATAGAGAAAATCATACTGAAACTAGATGCTACTCTCCCTAAGGAAGAGTCACTAGCAAATTGTGCAATTACAGATGCTGATGATGACCTGCATGGACTGGAAGACTGATTCATTTCTCCTCAACACATTTCTACTTAGCAGATCAAGATCCTTTTTCCACAAGTAAGGTTGATAATCTCCGCTACCAACAAAACCAGAGATCTTTTCAACCCCCAGGTTCCCCTGTAGAGTCAGTATTGCCTCAAATGTTAGGAGTAGATTTGGCTAGTGCACTGGAAGCTACCTGATTTAAAATTGTAAATTACATAAGCTTTGAAAGCTCAGGAGCTACAGATACTCCTGGCTTTAGGCCAACTTATTTTTTGATCAATATTAGCCTATTGACACTGGCCTCCCCTAATAAGCTTTGGTTGCAGCCCCGAGAAGCCCTGTAGGGCTGCCTGATAGGCAGAGCAGTGGCTTCCACTGAAAGCCACTCTCTGCTGATCACAGCCTGGACTGGCAGTCCCAGGGGGGGGAGACTCTCCCTGGGGCTGCCTGTCTTCAGCATGACTGGGAGGTGGCACTTCCAATAGGAAGCCACCTCCAGTCACAGTGAAGCCAGTGCAGTCATGGACTGCACTGGCTCACTAAAGTGGCTGATTTTTCGGGGGGGTAAAATCCACCACTGGTTATAATCCACCACTGGTTATAATGTACTATTACAAACATTAGGGCTGCTTTCATATTTTTCCCGGGCTGGTTTTCCATCCCAATCCGCCCCTGCCTGGAAGTCACATTGCAAAGGGCCATTCTTACTGAGAGAGCAGTTCTTTCTGGTGTTCTTCATGCATACCGGCATTGCTAACACAATGTATTGCATGTGAAGGGTGGCAAGATGCATCGCATGCTGAATGTGAGGTGTCATGCATCCCACCTCTTATATTAAATACAATAATGAAATTGCAATTTCAGAGCTTGCTACAAGGTGGCAGTGTAAGATCTCAAATGGAGATATCTTAGTATATCCAAGTTAATGCACACCAGAAATACTGCAGTCTATAAAAACAAAGTAAGACGTGTGCAGTATATTATGATACAAACACCTGATTAGAGGAGATGAAACAAATGACGCTGAAGTCCTGGAGCAGCTGACACAGCTTCCCAGTCCCCTGTATCTCATGTTGCCTCAGCCAGCCCCTGTCAGAAGCAAGCAATAGACAGTCCCAAGTCACTGATGCAAAGATGGTAGAACAACAGGGCAAAGGAGACAATAGCATGTATATAGCAAGAGTCCAGCCGAAGGAAGAACCAGCAAAACACAGAATGCAGAGATCCCACTCAAGGACAACTCTAGCTCAGAATCAGCATCTTTCCAGATCCACCAGGCGAGAGGAGAGGCACCAGCCAGGACTGATCACAGGTGCAAACCCTCTAGAGCAAGGGAGGCGAAGGGATGAATCACAGGGAACACCTCCAGGGATACCCAGTCAGTTGACCGGGCAGGAGCAGGGAGCAGCCAGCACAAGGCAGCTCAGTAGACAGCTGGATTCAGCACCTCCATGGCACTATGATAGTCCAGGAGCTGGAGTACACTGGCCACTTCAGCAGATAAGCAGGGACCCAATTGTTGCTGTAGCAGCAGGTTCTTCTCTGCACTGGGGCAGGTCAGACAGGCAAAGAAGAAATAAGACAGCTGGCCAAGGAAGCCAGGAGCCTGCCTCAACCCTTGTGCCCACTGGAGTAACGTGCTGCAAGGTCAGGCTCAGTCACATACCAGGGGTAGTAAGTCCCACGGCCGACGATCCTCCATAATACAGAGCCTTAGACTCAAGTAAACTTGCATCCTATCCAGTTGCAGCTCTAGAGGTGGGTTTGCAATGCAGTCCAAAATTCAAATAGGGGAGCCACACCAACTGCAATCCCAAACGCTACCAAACATTACTGGCCGGGACTCACTAGCAGTTTAGCAGTTGGTGTGGCTCCCCTATTTGAGTTTTGGATTGCAGCCCCAACTCTGGAGCCGCCACTGGTCCTATCCCAGGAAAAGTTTCAGGCTGAACCAAGCCAGTCCCTATACCGACTTGTGCCAAAAGCTTGGAGGTCATGTAGGCCACAATATTAGATGGCCAGACTCCAGTGTGAAAATAGCTGCCCAAAAAGATAATGGCACTAAACTACTCCTCACATCCAGGGCTTGCAGGGAGGGTGATTAATGGTTTACTAGAGGGGCCCTGTGGTGAGGATTAAGGCAGATGGTGACAGCCACAGTCAGGAGCATAACTAAAAAGTGGCCATGATTGATGCCACATCCACAAGAAGTAAAACAGTATATTTTAAATGCTGTTTATTTACAAACTACCACAGTGCTGTTTCACATACTACAATAAACAGCATATCATGCAGCCTAGATCACACCACAGAACTATTACAGCATCTACTGCACGCTGATACAAATTACTACAGAATTACTATGTACAATCTACCACATAAGCACAATATCCATTAACCATTATCCATGTCAACCATCTATTTCACACATTAAATTCAGAGTTCCATTGTAGTTCATGCTTCCTCTAGGTGTGTAGAGATCCATCCTTGTTGTTTGGGTGTTGCAGAGTAACTGGCCTAGGTTATCTGTGTGAGTTGATAATATTGAGCTACTGCTCCTCTCTGTCTGTATGACCTGCCTAGAGGGCAGACATAACCTTTTGTTTCAGGTATCCTGAGTGTGTGCCTGGCTCTGAGAAACAACAGCCAGGGAACTCATGGCCACATTTTGAGATGTTAATGAACCTGTTCAACTACTCTGTGTACAAACTATGGATCCTGTGACAAAGCAAAGCTCTCATATTATATGTCCATGATTGAATAAGGGAATATAACTAATATTTATATATAATTATTAATAAGTAGACTAAAATGGTGTTAGAAATAATAACACTTTAATGGTTGCTCTGATTAACTTCCGCATTGTAGCAGCTCTGATCATCTTCCCTCCCACAGCAGCCCTAATCAGCTCCTCTTATAACTGCCCTTATGACTACCCCAAGGTTTTTCCTTATTCAACCCCCAGATGCTGCCCCAAGAATTTTACCCCCACTGCTGACCTTTCCAGTTTCCTCAAACTTCAGTTCCAGTCAGCTCCCTGTGCATCTGCTTAAAAACCTCCCACAAGAAAGGCCATAATCACTTTCCCCCATAGCCAGTGGCGTAACTACCATGGGTGCAGGGGGTGCGGCTGCTATGGGGCCGGACCAACCCGGGACCCGGCCCTTCCTCTACACTTATGGTGCCAGGCCTCTGACCACGGCCCTTCCCTCAGTACCCTCCTCACTCTCCTCTACTCCACTTACCTGCTCCATGGTCGTGGCCCCCCTGCTCTGTGGTTGGGTCTTCCTAGTCAGCTCCGCCTCCGGCTATACCCATTGATTGATACTGGGAGAAGGCATTGTTGCCTCCTCCCCGCATCAGTCAGTGAGATGGAGCTGACAGAGAGAAGGTGTGCCTGCCCAACACAGCACGACCATGGATCAGGTAAGTCGGGGAGTGAGGAGGGAGCGGGGGGGCCTCAGGCCAAGAGGGGTCCAGGGCATGAGAGCGGGGGTGGTAGGTTGAGAGGAGGGGGCTGTGGGCTGAGAGAGGACCTGTAACAATTTTTTGCTATGGGGCCCCCGTATATATAGGTAATCCCCTGCCCATAGCTATCCTGATCATCCCCCAGATGCTGCTTTATTAACAGGGGGATTACTCATGGGAACCACTTGTTGCTATCCAAAATAGCAACAACAACAATTTTTTTGAATCTATTAATTTCTTCTGATACACTAACCCTATCTTTATTATTATGTAGGTTTTCACATTTGTTCCATATAGACTCATCCATTAAAATGTGTTTTTGGAGCACAGGCGTAACATCTTGCATAAAAATGTTAGTCATAGTGTCTCTCGAAACTTTAGAGACTGTCACAAAGGAGATCCCAGTGGATTGAAGCTGTGGGGACTGGAACATAGCTAAAATATTTAGAGGGGGAGAGATTTAAGAGACTTTGTATGAGAGAAGCCAACTGGATTCACATTATGGGTTCTCTATATCCGGATGGTTTAAATGAAACAATAGATTTGGAGTTTCTTTAAAACATTATCCTCGAATTCTTAGCTTACCTCTAGTGGGTGGGGTTTAGACATACTTGCCTACTCTCCGGGACTGTCGGGAGCCTCCCGAAAATCAAGTGTGGCTCCTGGCACCCCGAAAGAGAAGGCAAGTCCCCCCGGATTTTTCACCATCCCCCCCCGCAATCCCCTGCGCCTGCACGTGGAAGTGGGCTGCCATAATGTCGTTAAGTATGGTTTTAGATACACCACTTTAATGCTGTTGCTCTTTCGTCTAAAGTTAATATATATATATATATATATATATATATATATATATATACACACACAGTATGTATATTTATTTGTGCAGTTTTGTGATGTTTATTCTATATGGAATTGTCTCTGCAAATGTAGATACAATATACTGAGTGATGATGCTCTCAAACACAGCAGCTCTCATATATACAGTAGATATATTTATTTATTAACAGTTTCTTATACAGCGCAACATATCCTGTCGTGCTTTGTAATTGTAAACATTAATAGATAAAACTATGTAATAGACAGATATATAGGTAGGAAGGCCCTGCTCACAAGCTTTCAACATATATATATATATATATATATATAGTCAAAAATGTATAGGCAGCACTCCACAAAAAAACAACAAAGTTAGCATTAACAGCAATGCTTCAGATGCTTTACTGCATCTTTCATCACGACATCATGCCTTTATGAATGATGCAGTATTCATCTGAAACGTTGCTGTTAATGCTGACTTTGTTGTTTTTTTTTCTGTGGAGTGCTGCCTATACATTATTGACTATTAGTGGAGTTCTTTTACTTCCTAGGACTATTTGCACCCCGAAAGTTGGATTTTTCTATGGAGTGCCGATCAAACAAATCATATATATATATATATATATATATATATATATATAAAATATATATATTACAATTAGATTTTAATGATATAATGTTTATACATAACATTTTTGTAAAGTTTTTCATTATATAAATATATATTTCTAAAAAAGTGTGAGAAATAGGCGCTCTCTGGTGTAGTATTTAAAGATATAGGAATTCCAAAAGTAAGTAATGTGTGTACCTCAATCAGATACTTTGAAAGCACATCAGGGGGGTCTTTCTATGGAGCCAGTATAATGTTCCCTCATGGTTTTAATACCAGTTCTTGCGGGCAACTTTATTAGGGTGCACCTGGAGTTTTGCAATTATCCACTTGGTCCCCAATTCAGATAGGTAGTTCTGGAAGAGAAAAATGCGTGTAACAACAACACAGCACCTCAACGCATTTCGTCACCTACACCCAGTCCACTGGGCTGGACTTCATCAGGAGGATAACATAATGCTCTGTGGGAACCGTTTATATAGCAAGGAACTTAATTGGGTATGCCATCTATGGTGTTTCTGGCAACAAATGCTGGGCATCGCCATTTTGGACAATACTGCGCATGAGCGAGATCTCTAAATCTCTCGATTACATAGTGGACAAACTATTCTGATTCCGTACTGACCCCTGTGTACTCTTACATGCACGGTGAGAGGGCGCTTCCGCTCAGATGGCCAATAGGGCTAGTTAAATCCACCGATAGCATAATAGAGAGTATTGTATGTGTCTGAATTAACAGACATCTCCTTCTGTCGGCAGCCATTTTCTTGAAGCCCTACCAAACAGAATGGGCCGTGCCATCTTGTTGAAGGGCTTGCATTCTATTATTAGTCTTTCCAGTATGAACAATTCATGATAATGACAATAAAATATGAAATTATTTAGATGCAAATATTTAAATGATTGATATAAACAAGCTAATAAGATATAGAGATAAAAACCAGATAAACTGTATATATCGTTGATAAGAACTAGATTTAAACAGGCAGCCACCTGTGACACGGGGAGTGTATTTGAAGATTCTAGAAAATTGACTCAAAAGGACAATAACAAAGATATTTTTGGTGTAGCGCTATAAACAGTACCTTTGCACTGTAACATTGTAATATATATATATATATATATATATATATATTATATCATCTGAAACGTTGCTCTCACTACTTGATCCTATGTCTATTTATTTAAGTCCGTGGAGTGCTGCCTAGTTACTTGTTCTTATCTAAGCCTACACGTCAGTGTGGGTTCTTTTGGATTCTTTGCACCCCGGCTGCTGGAATTCTCAGAGGAGTGCCGATCAACAAAATTGTATGTATTGGAGTGGCTTATATAGCACATATGATAAGGCACCCTCTTTAACAACTATGTTCCTAACGTTCATGAACTTTCTGGCAGAGTTTATACTTGAGGTATTTTAACAACACCTAGCACTTTTTCATAATTTTTTTTTCTTTTTTTTGGTTTTCATATATTTTTGAGACAATGGGCCTGATTCAGAGCCGCTCGTAAGCAGCCGCTCGTTCGTTCCGAGCGATGTTAGCCCAACTGCGCATGCGTACGGATCGTTATACGCATGCGCTAACCAGTCAGTGCGGCCGAAATTCATGTGCTCGCAAAATAGCGAATGCCTGCTATTTTGAGTGACAGAAAGAGGCGTATGTGGGTGGTAACAGGGGAAGGTGCTTGAAAATGGGGAGTGGAAATCAGAACGCAGGCGTGCTTAAAGGTCAAAACGGGCGTTTTATGGGTGTGCATATTTAAAACAGCAGCGTCATTGACCACGTCACTGGGTTATTTTATAGTCAGAACTGCTCGCAAAATTGTGGTAGCAAACACCAACCCCAAGAATAGCGAGCAGTTCATACCCTTGTCGATGTACTCGATTAATCTAATAAATAGCGGACATGACGTAGGATGCGAGCGGCCAGGGGGCGTAGTTTTCTAAAAAACGAACGCATGTTTTGTTCGCTCATTCAGACATAGAGGCGTGAACAGACCGCAAACAGCGAACGGTTCATTTGAATAGCCACCCCTTGTTTTAGAACGAACGACCACAAAAAGCGAGTGGCTCTGAATGAGGGCCAATATTTGCACTGAAGCACTTTATTTGTGATGGACCACATCATTCCTGCACTTTGGATTTACCTATGCTGCTGCTAGAATTAATAATGGATTTCTTGCTTTTTACATAGAACTTTCCACTGCTGCTATATATATATATATATATATATATATATAAATTGTTTTTCGTATGCAAGACTGCTTGTTATATATTATCTTGAGTATCTATACTGCTGCCAGAAACATCACTGCGTTGTTTGCACTGTACAAGGAACCATTTGCTGCTGTGTTTATTTTAAGTATTTCCTGCGTATTCCATCAAGAGAATTCATAGGCGTTTTGATCACAAGGATGAACTTTATACGTTTTTTTATGGATATATAAAAAAATGTTTTTGCACTTTAGCTTTAGCTGCTTGTGGAATATTATTTTGTTGTCCTATATATATATATATATGGGGTATTCCAGACATATCATAGTTTAGAATCCACACCAATAGCATGTCCGATATGATTCCTTTATAGGAAAATTTCATTCATGATAGTTCACTTTTTTTCTTTATTAGACTGGACCAACTTCAACGTGGATGTTAGTAAATTCCATAGGCTGCAAATTAATTTATCTAAAAAAGACCCACTCACTAAAAATATATATATCCTTTGTCCATCAAGGATGGCAGAGTTTAATGATGGAAGTGGCTTTACTCCCATTATATTGCCCAGAGGAGTGATCTTTAGCTACTCTGATTCTGAGTCAGTGTTGGTTAAAAACACCTTTAAAGATACAGTAGGTGTGGATTCAGCAGAGGAGGTTTTCCCCTCTCTCTTGAAATTGACGAAAAGAGAGACTGATTACCTTCTGCATGGCATCACACTTTCCGATTATCACAGAGATCGTAAGATACCGAGGGGCTTTCGCATCGGGAATGTACCAAGGTGCCGTTACTGTATTCGTTGCCAAAAATCCACAAAAGCATGATAGATCCACCTGGTTGGCTGATTATTGCCGCATGTGGCTCTTTGTTTTCGTCTATCTCTAAATACCTTGATTTTTATTTGCAGCCAGTGATTCAGGCTGAATCTACATATTTGCTTGACACTACTGATCTGCTTTTGAAACTTCAGGGTTTGGATAATTTGCCCGTACAATATGTACATTGTAGTATAGATGTTGTTAGCCTTTACACTAACATTCCTCCTAACCTTGTGCTACAGGATATTGGCTTGCTCTTAGATAATAACCCTCTGTATAGAGGTCCAGCTATACGTTTTTTCTTGGATTTACTAGAGAAAACATTAACTAGAAATTATTTCTACTTTGATGGGGGTTATTATTTACAGTGCCAAGGCTGTGCCATGGGGTCGAATGTGGCCCCGGCGTTTGCTAATGCCTATATGTATGACATCGAGCGTAGACTTTTTTTGGCTAATCCATCTTTTGCTGAAAAATTGATCTTCTACACCTGCTACATAGACAACATTCTTGTCTTGTGGGCAGGTGCATGCGCACAGTAATTATCCGGTGGCGTTAAAGAAGGGCCTTCCATTCTCTCAATTTTTGAGGGTATGGCGCATTACAAGTGATGAGGGCAAGGCCAAGCTTGACATACAGGTTATGTTTAACAAATTTTTAAGTAGGGGTTACTCTACTAGAGATCTTGAGGTGGCTAGACAAAAAGTGTTTTTCATCCCTCGTATCTTTACAAAAAAAGCTTAGGTCAGAGACCTCTGTTTTTCCTTTTGTCAGTACTTACTCTACCATTAGTAGGGTGACTAACAAAACCTCGAAGAGATTTTGGCCCCTTATTAATTCAGACAGTAATATACCATCACTTAAAGATTCTCGATTACTTAATTGTTATAAGCGGGGCAGAAACTTGAGGAACTGGCTAGACAAAAATGATGTTACCAGGGAGTATGCTAGAGCAGCCTCAGCATTTTCTTTCACGACCACCGGGGTGTTATAGGTACATCGGCTGTGTGACATGCCGGCACTTGAATGTTGGGGCTTACATTACGCATCCACGTTCTGGTTTAAAGATACTTATTAAACATGCTCTTATGTGTACCAGCAGATACGTTGTATATGTCATCAAATGCCCTTGTGGGCTCGTATATGTGGGTAAGACGGTTTGCACATTTAGGGAGAGGTCTGCCCAGCACAGGTCTGCCATTCGGCTTTTCCTATAGGGTAAAAGTAGTGAACACCCAGTGGCATCATATTTTGTCTCTGCCAGGCACTCACTTGCTACTCTCAGATACAAGCTAGTTGACCATGTGCCACCGTTAACTAAAGGTGGTGAAGGGGTAGAATGCTATTACAACTCGAGGCCTCTTGGATTCACCGTTTGAGTATGGTGGCTCCAATGGGTCTTCATGAGAGTTTAAGCTTGGCCTGTTTCTAGGGCTTATCTTTAGCCCTCTGATAATGTATTTCTTTTATATATTAGTTTTGCTTGACATTGCTTCATTAGTTTTAGGTTTCATATATGTTCCCATATGGTCTCCTTTATTATTTAGCTTTGTCTTTAATAGAGATATTTTTTGTGCTTTGAGCTACCGTTGCCCTCATGGATTATTTATTCCTATTTTCTGAGGTATATTGTGCTTGCTTATGGTAGGATGTTCGGTTTATGCGGCTTATTTCTATGCTGTCCATTTCTGTGTACTGTTCATGTGTTTAAATTCTTTTTTTTTGTATTCCCTATATATATTTTTAAATTACAGTGTTTTGCAATACATTGACCCTATATGTATTGGGTTTTCTTTGTTTATGTCTGGTTGCTATGGTGATGGTTTCCATGGTGTCTGTGTGCACTCTTGTTGTCCGTTTGGGTGTGAGCCCTGGCGTGGGTCATGTGGGCTAACGGGCATCGCCATTTCCTTAGACGCTTCCCAGTTGTTAATTTGCATCGGGCCACCTGAAGGGTGTTTTGCCCTCTCTGACAGCGCTCCACATCACTACGCCAGGTGTGGATACATGAAGCGCGTGCATGTGAGCTGCGTCACCGCGCATGATGCGGACACGTGGTGCATGCACCCGCACTGGGGGACGCCCGGCAGTCTCTGCTTGTTGGTTCATGGATCACGGGGGCTTCTTCTCTCTATATAAGGTAACATTTTCTGTACTTTGTTAAGCCTTGCAGAAAGATGAATTAAAGCATCTGAAACATTGCTCTCACTACTTGATCTTATGTCTATTTATTTAAGTCTGTGGAGTGCTGCCTGGTTACTTGTTCTTATCTAAGCCTACATGTCAGTGTGGTTTCTCTTGGATCCTTTGCACCCTGGCTGCTGGAATTCTCAGAGGAGTGCCGATCAACAAAATTGTATTGGAGTGGCTTATATAACACACAGCGGAAGCTTGACAGTGCTGGAAATACTGATTGTCAATAGGTAAGTATTGACTAACCTAACCTAACTCCCTAACCCTCCTTAGGGGTGCCTAACCCTAACCTCCCCCCCAAGTGCCTAACCCTAATCCCCCCTCTAAGTGCCTAACCCTAACCCCCCCTTCCCCGCTGCCTAAACCAAAGTCCCCCGGGGGGTTGCCTAACCCTAAGTCCCCCCGGGGGAGCATAACCCTAACCCTCCCTCCCCCTAGCCTAACCCTAACCCTCGCGGGGGGGTGCCTAACCCTAAGTCCCCCCTGGGTGCCCTAAACCTCACCCTCCCCCCGGCGCTGTCCGCTCACGGCGCCCGGCATCCCTTCGATTGGGATGCTGGGCGCCGGTCTCTCGGCATCGGGGAAATGTCAGGCATCTAGTCGCCTGGCATTTCACCCTTGCCAGGATATGACAGTCGGGAACAACAAATATACTATGAACAACAAATATACTATGAGGGCACAAATTACATAAGTATAACTAAAACATCAAAAAAATGGGGGATTCCAGACATATCATAGTTTAGAATCCATACCAATAGGATGTCCGATATGATTCCTTTATAGGAAAATTTCATTCATGATAGTTCACTTTTTTTCTTTATTAGACTGGACCAACTTCAACGTGGATGTTAGTAAATTCCATAGGCTGCAAATTAATTTATCTAAAAAAGACCCACTCACTAAAAAGATACCCAAAACAAGATGGCCCACTGGCCCACTGTTAGATCTCATAAAAAATGAATTTATAAAAAGTTCTTGTCAATTGACAATAAAAAGTTTTCCATATATAAAACTGCTTACACAATTTCTTCAATGTTTTTAACAGAAGAAGACAATATATCCTGTTGTTATCCCCTCTGGGCCAGGATCTCAATAGGCAGGTTTCTCTCTTCTGATAATTGAATTAGTTCACAACCCAAGGTGTTTCATCTGTTAGTACTTCATCAGTGGCATATATATCAAATTTAGAAAATGCACAAGATCCAGAAGGAAACTGGCAAGGTAATGTCCTTAAAAATGGACCAAATTTAGAAAATGCACAAGATCCGGAAAGAAGCTGGCAAAGTACTGTTGTTAAGATGGACTGATCAATTGAATAGGCTTCACAGACTGTGATGTGCTCTGATCCCAGGATCAAGCTATAATTATCTTTGAATAATTGAACCCCATTTGCATCTGTTAATGGCGTCTTCCATGTGCACTCTGGCTCTAATACACAGCCAGGAAGGCAGAATCCTGTGCATTATTCACTTGAGACAGAGTGCACAGGATAGAAGCACTGGAGAAGTCTGGGATGGCAAATATGTGTGTCCCAGATTCATATGATATGTGTTTTAAAAACCCCAGGAAAAGTTTGTTATGCCTAACAGACCAGAAGTGTTGGCTTTTGATAAAAGCCGGATAATGGGTCCTAGGGGTCTGGATGTGAGGAGAGAAGGAAGGGCTCCATCCACAGGCCATTTCAGGTGTTTTGGCGTTCAGTCTGGGAGCAGGCTGATTAGTAGTTGCACCTGCAAGTGGTTCATATAGCTGTGTTAAGGTGTTTGTTCAGTGGCTCACATACCATGGAGAGAACAGACACTGAGGTTTGTTCAGAGACACTGTGATATTTGAAAGTGCTGTGTTTGTATTTGTGGTAAGGCAGTAGACCCTGCCACTTGTAGAGAGGAAATAACCTGTCTAGTTAGTGCCCAGACGGGCTAGGACTTATTTTTATGTTTTGTTTATTTTGTTATTTATGTTGCACAATCAAACTGGTTCCGACCAGCTTGCATGAAAACCCTGGACTGGTGTACTATTTCCTGGCTGCTGTGTGTAAGGAGGTGTCCATCTGCCCCAGGAGAGGGACCCCCACCATATCACAAGTGGTGGAGAAGGCGGGCAGACACACGGAAAACTGCAGCAAGAGGAAAAGTTTTGCATTGAATATTTAAAGAGACAGACACCAAATTGTTGTTTGGATGTCAACCTGTGTTATGTGGAATCCATGAAGGTGGCATTAGTAGATGCTTAGAAAAGCAAGATTCAACTTCCAACCTACACCTAAAGACAACATGGAGGACATTGTTAAGGCCTTGCTCCAAACTACGGCAGCTCAGCAGGAAACTAACAAAATTCAGCAGGTCACCATAGAGGAAACCTACCAGGCCTTAAAAGAGCTGGTGCAACAGCTAGTAGTCTGGTCTGGAGATGCTTCCGCTGCTCTTCCAACTAACACTCACACCATGCAGGTCAGTCACTTTCTGCAAAAGATGACCCAGAATGATGATGTGGAAGCGTATCTTATGGCCTTTGAAAGAACCATGGAAAGAGAGAATTGGCCTAATGAGCAGTGGGCAAGTCATGTAGCACCCTTCCTGTCTGGAGAACCACAGAAAGCATACTACGACTTTTGCCTGGCTGATGCGAAAGACGATGTTAAATTGAAAGAGGAAATCTTAACTTGATTGGGAGCCACAGTATGTGTTTGCACCCACTGCTGGGAGTTCCATACAGAAAATCCTCCATGCTCGCAAATGCATGACTTCATCCATCTTACCACAAAATGGCTGCAGGCAGAGACTCTAACAGGACCACAGATCGTGGAAAGGGTCATTATGGATCGATATCTGCGGTCTCTACCTGCAACTCTGTGCAAGTGGGTGAGCCATGCATACCCTAAAACAGCAGACCAATTGGTTGAATTGGTGGAGAGATATGTGGCGGCTGATGAACTGTTGAGTGTGCCCAACCGAGCCCCGATTCTGCAATGGTGATCTCTCGTGATCACTGCTAAGACTGTTCCAGGGGAGAAGGGTGCTTGGCGGTGGAATGTACTTAAGACTGAGGGTTTGGAACCTGGAGATAGGCCAGCCAGGCCAGGAAGGTTCCTACCCCATAATAGACTTCATAATAGTATGATTCAATGTTTCCAATGTGGTGGTTTGGGCCATATTTCTTCTAATTGTTCACTTACCTCTGAACCTATGCAATGTGATACTGCTTATGTCAATCGCAGCATGTCTTTGCACAACCAGCATGTGCTGTTGATGGACAGGCTGGGACAGATAAGCAAATGTGTATAGTTACTGTAGAAGGCAACCGAGTAGAGGTTCTGTTAGATTCTGGTAGCCTGGTTACACTTGTGAAAGCTGAACTGGTGAACCTCTTGAAGCGTAAGGGAAAAACTGTTGGTGTGATCAGCATACATGAGGATACTCGCTATTATGTTACTGCAGAGGTGAACATAGAAGCACAATTTGATTCCGCAATATTCTCTGTGGGTTTGGTGCATGGCTTGATGTATGATGCAATATTGGGGAGAGACTTTGCTCACTTCTGGAAGTTGTGGGATAACCGATTTGTTATAGAAGTAAATTACTCCGACCCATTTGAGAGGGTTACTGATGCAGTAGCAGAGGAAGTTTCTTCAGTGTCTGAGAATTATGGGGGCTCACCAAGTGATGTGCCTCCTACTGAGATGGGAAACGTTATTGACTGAGAATGCCAAAGAAAATACAGCCTTTTCTGTACCAGAAGGGTTGTTCCAATACAAGATGTTGCCCTTTGAGTTACATGGGGCACTGGCTACCTTTCAAAGGGTGATGGACAGAATTCTAAAGCCCCATAGACAGTATGCTGCTGTGGTCATTCATAGTCCTGATTGGCAGTCTCACTTGCCCAGAATGCAAGCAGTGTTGGACTCCATGTATAGGGCAGGATTGACAGCCAACCCAAAAAAATGTTGGCTAGGGATGGAAGAAGTAAAGTATCTTGGATACACCATTGGCAGAGGTTTGATAAAGCCACAGCCTAATAAATTGAGGCAATACAAAACTGGCCACGATCCCTGAATAAGAAGCAGGTGCGAGCCTTCTTAGGGATTACTGGGTATTATAGGAGATTTATACCCAATTTTGCCACCATTTCAGTCCCACTAACTGACCTTACCAAAGGCAAACAGGAAGTCATGGTTAAATAAAATCCTGAAGCAGAGAAGGCTTTTCAGGGGATAAAAATTGCATTGTGTGCCCAAACAGTTCTGATGACCCCTGATTTTGACAGGGAGTTTGTTGTGCAAACTCATGCATCAGATGTAGGTGTAGGAGCAATCCTGTCCCAGAGTAAAGAAGGTGAAGAACACCCTATTTGTTACTTAAGCAGGAAGTTGAATGTACATGAGAGAAACTATGCTACAGTCAAGAAAGAAGCATAGGCCATAAAGTGGGCATCAGAAATTCTCAGGTACTACTTGATGGGAAGAAAGTTCAGGCTGATCACTGACCATGCCCCTTTGGAATGGATGTCAGAGAACAAAGTGAGCAATGGGAGAATAAAAGGTGGTTCTTGGCATTGCAGAACTTTAAGTTTACAGTCGAACACAGGCCAGGAAGCCAGCTGGCCAATGCAGGTGCTTTGTCACATGTTTATTGTTTGGGGGCAGCAGTTGTTCTATCCCACAGCTCGAAACAAAGGGGGGGATATGTGATAGAAACACTGAAGAAGTCTGGGATGGCATATATGTGTGTCCCCAGATTCATATCATATGTGTTTTAAAAACCACAGGAAAAGTCTGATATGTCAAACAGACCAGAAGTGTGGGCTTTTGTTAAAGGCTCGATAATGGGTCCTAGGGGTCTGGATGTGAGAAGAGAAGGGAGGGCTCCATCCATAGGCCATTTCAGGTGTTTTGCCTTTTAGTCTGGGAGCAGGCTTATTAGTAGTTGCACCTGCAAGTGGTTCATATAGCTGTGTTAAGGTTTTTGTTCAGTGGCTCACATACCCTGGGGAGAACAGACACTGAGGTTTGATCAGAGACACTGTGATATTTGAAAGTGCTGTGTTTGTGGTAAGGCAGTAGGCCCTGCCACTTGTAGAGAGGGAATAACCTATCTAGTTAGTGCCCAGATGGGCTAGGAGTTATTTTTATGTTTTGTTTATTTTGTTGTTTATGTTGCACAATAAAACTGGATCCGACCAGCTTGCACAAAAACCCTGGACTGGTGTGCTGTTTCCTGACTGCTGTGTGTAAGGAGGTGTCCATCTACACAAGGAGAGGGACCCCTACCCCAACTATATCACAATATATATATATATATATATATATATATATACAGTCAGGTCCATAAATATTGGGACATTGACAGAATTTTCATATTTTGGCCTCTATTCACCACCACAATGGCTTTGAAATGAAACAAACAAGATGTGATTTAATTGCAGACTTTCAGATTTAATTTGAGGGTAATTACATCCAAATCAGGTGAACGGTGTAGGAATTACATTGGTTTCTATATGTGCCTCCCACTTTTTAAGGGGCCAAAAGTAATGGGACAAACTAAACAATCCTAAATCTAACTTTCACTTTTTAATACTTTGTTGCAAATCCTTTGCAGGCAATTATAGCCTGAAGTCTGGAATGCATAGACATCACCAGACGCTGGGTTTCATCCCTGGTGATGCTCTGCCAGGCCTCTACTGCAAATTTCTTCAGCATGCTCAATCGCATTCAGGTCAGGGGATTGACTTGGATAACATTCCACTTTTTAGCCTTAAAAAACTCTTTGGTTAATTTTGCAGTATGCTTCGGGTCATTGTCCATCTGCACTGTGAAGCGCCGTCCAATGAGTTCTGAAGCATATGACTGAATATGAGCATATAATATTGCCCGAAACACTTCAAAATTCATTCTGCTGCTTTTGTCAGCAGTCACATCATCAATAAATACAAGGGAACCAGTTCCATTGGCAGCCATACATGCCCACGCCATGACAGAACCACCACCATGCTTCACTGATGAGGTGGTATGTTTTGGATCATGAGCAGTTCCTTTCCTTCTCTTCTCTTCCCATCACTCTGGTACAAGTTGATCTTTGTCTCATCTGTCCATAGTATGTTGTTCCAGAACTCTAATCTGGTCTTCCTGTTTTTGTGGCTCACCAATGGTTTACATCTTGTGGTGAACCCTCTATATTCACTTTTGTGAAGTCTTCTCTTGATTGTTGACTTTGACACATATACACCTACCTCCTGGAGAGTGTTCTTGCTTTGGCCAACTGTTGTGAAGTGGTTTTTCTTCACCAGGGAAATAATTCTTCTGTCATCCACCACAGTTGTTTTCCGTGGTCTTCTGGGTTTTTTGGTGTTGCTGAGCTCTCCGGTGCATTCTTTCTTTTTAAGAATGTTCCAAACAGTTGATTTGGCAACACCTTGGGCCTGATTCAGAGCCGCTCATAAGCGGCCGCTTGTTCGTTCAGAAAAAGGGGGTGGCTATTCAAATGAACCGTTCGCTCTTTGCGGTCTTTTCACGCCTCCATGTCTGAACGAGCAAACAAAACTTGCTGTCGTTTTTTGGATAACTACGCCCCGTGGCCGCTCGCATCCTACGTCATGTCCGCTATTTATTAGATTAATCGAGTACATCGACTAGCGTATGAACTGCTCGCTATTCTTGTGGTTGGTGTTTACTACCACAATTTTGCGAGCAGTTCTGGCTATAAAATAACCCAGTGACGTGGTCAATGACGCTGCTGTATTAATTATGCACACCCATAAAACGCCCGTTTTGACCTTTAAGCACGCCTGCGTTCCGGATCTCCACTCCCCGTTTTCAAGCACCTTCCCCTGTTACCACCCATATACGCCTCTTTCTGTCACTCAAAATAGCAGGCATTCGCTATTTAGCGAACAAATGATTTTCGGCCGCAATGACTGGTTCGCGCATGCGTATTATGACTTGTACGCATGCACAGTTGGGCAAACATCGCTCGGAACGAACGAGCGGCCGCTTACGAGCGGCTCTGAATCAGGCCCTTAATGTTTTTGCTAACTCTCTGATGGGTTTGTTTTGATTTTTCGTCCTAATGATGGCTTGCTTCACTGATAGTGACAGCTCTTTGGATCTCATATTGAGAGTGGACAGCAACTGATTCCAAATGCAAATGTCACACCTAGAATCAACTCCAAACCTTTTACCTGCTTAATTGATAATGAAATAATGAGGTAATAGCCCACAATTGTCCATGAAATAGCTTTTGAGTTGATAGTCCCATTACTTTTGGCCCCTTAAAAAGTGGGAGGCACATATTGAAACTGTTGTAATTCCTACACCGTTCACCAGATTTGGATGTAATTACCCTCAAATTAAATCTGAAAGTCTGCAGTTAAAGCACATCTTGTTTGTTTCATTTCAAGGCCATTGTGGTGGTGAATAGGGGCCAAAATCTGAAAATTCTGTCAATGTTCCAATATTTATGGACCTGACTGTATATAGGTCAAATTGTCTAAAATGTATTCAGTGCAAAACAAAACAACACCACAATAATCTAATTGTGTTGTATATCTTTATTTTATCAAGTTATTCTGCTTTAGAAGTAATTTGTGTTCATTGAATTTGGAACAGGAAATTTATTTTGTCTTTAAATTCTTAAAAACATAGGGGATGGCAGAGTGGTACAAAGTCTTTAAGCATTCATATTTTGTTGTGGTGTGATGTTTGTATCCTTTGTGTCAGTGGATGTAATATAAGTACTTGATCAGCGAGGGACAACAAACATCTCATAGGGCCTTGGTCGAGAACCATTAGTCTTTGGTTCTGGTGTTATGTTTAAGTCTTTCTTATCCACTGTGGGCTTCAATGTAAACTTTTGTAGTATAGTGGTGAGGAAGAGGAAGAGCTCCATCCGAGCCAGACCCTCCCCCATACACATGCATTTTCCTGGAGAGACAGAATGAAATATAAGTTGTACAGATTCAGATGAGGAAAATGGTGCATACCTGTAACAATTTAAAAGTAGACTTTTAGTATTATTTCTATGAAACTTAATAAAAATGGGCTGTTCTGTACAAATGTCTATATTTTTTGCATATCAGTTACTTTTCTAAGGTAAGGTAAACAGTAGACAATGTATAAAAATAAAATAATGTCCTATGGAACACTAATTATACATTAAATAAAGTGTACTCTATATTTTACTTAATTAAGTGTTAAACCTTTGAAAAAGCATCTACGATACCAAGAGCCCCAAGTGGGTAAGGGGTTGTTCAGAATACACAAGCCTGCCAGGGATAGTCAGCCACACCCACAAGATGGTGTGACTAAGCCACCTTCAGTTATATAGTATGGACCACTTTGCACTTGTGCAAAATGGGCCCCTCTATTTAAAAAAGGATGTGGCCACTTCCCCTCATTCTTTGGCTCACACTATAAGTGGCAACACCTGAAATTCCTATTGGTGGGTCTGTATGACATATAGGAATGATTTTACTTTATTCAGGCCATTTACAAAGATAGCATCATAAATACTTGTAAAACTACTGTGTATATCTATCAAAATATACTAACCTGACCTTATCATTTGTATGGGTGTCACCGCATTGCTCTAAAATGCATATCTATCACCTGATACTTCCATTCCATATGCATACCCAGGACTGACATCAGATGGTTAGGGGTATATTTACTAATGTGAGAGTTTTTAGAGGTGGAGATGTTGCCCATAGCATAGTACAATCAGATTCTAGCTATTATCTTCTAGAAGGTTCTAGTTAAATGTTAATTATTATCTGATTAGTCACTATGGGCAACATCTGCATTTTTAAAAACCCACACTTTAGTAAATATACCCCTTACAGTCAGTACTGGGATTAGACTGACATGTGGACCTTTCATTGCTGATGATCCAAGCCACAAACTGCTTGTTATCCTCAGGAAGCCATGTGTATTTGATTAAGAAGCAGTTCACAGGCAGGGTTATTGATGCAGGATGCTCCATGATAGATTATTATCAGCATTACTAGCATAGCCAGATTGATATGGAAGCATGGGATTTGCATGACCTGCAACCTCCGTCTCTCAGGTGGCTTTAGTCTAACACACATACTGAATACTACCTCTTTTCTCTATCTGTTCCCACCCCCAGATCTCCTACTCTATTTTGCTTCTCCCTTTGCTTCCATTTGACTGTAATATTTACATAGTAATAGAGACACTCAGAAGTAACCCAGCTGTGCTTCAGTCATTCCCAACTCAGTTGTACCTTTGCCTCCTTGTCAGTTGTACCTTTGCTCCCTTCCCAATCTGGACTATTACCCCCTTCATCATCTGTCCCTCTAAATTATTTACAAATCTCATGCATGGTAAGCCAAATAATTTGTTTTTTTGTTTTTTTCTTTTTTTTCCCATATTTAATTTTGGCTTGATATAGTATAAAATGTAAAATAATATATATGAACTGTCAGGAGACATCAAAATCAGTATTGCCATAATGCACTCACATTTTCACTATATAGCTATTTATAACTCAATAGTTTAAATTATAATGTTCGTACCTGCAGAAAATGGCATGAATGAATGAATGGTGGCTTCTTAAAGCCACCATTCTCATCAAGAAAGTGTCCAGGAACAAACTTGTCTGGGGTCTTGAACTGTTTGGGGTCTTTCAGGACAGAGGTCAGGATTGGAAAAACCATGGTTCCCTGAAAATCATTTTTTATTTATTATGTTTTTCCACTATGATCATAAACAAAGCATCTAAGAAATGTGGACTTGTCAGGGCTTAGAGGGTGCAAGATTTGGTCGTGACCAAAAGCAAAAATCAAAGGAAAATATGGAAAAGGTGAGACTTGTGCAAAGAAAATAGAGAGAGGAAAATAATTCATTATAAAGCCATAAAACTACAATTATTATTCATTTGAATATATTTTTTATAACACATTTTTCCAGTAGGACTCTAGACACTTAACAGATAATATTAACATACTATGGAAGTTTAGATTTAAACTATTATTATTATCCTTTATTTATACAAGGGTTCTGCAGCACCTTACAAAGTACATAAAACTAATAAGTGAAAAAGAAACAAGTAACATACAGTACATTACAGTGAAGGATATGGTTTATATACATTGCTGCAAAAGCGATTAAAACACTCACAGTAAGCGGCAGGGAATTGGGAGTCACGTGTTAGGTGCCCTTATACGGAGTACGGAGTAGAAGAAAGTGTAGGGAGAAGCACATGAGGGAAGAGGTCCCTGCTCGTGAGAGCTTAAATTCTAAAGGGAAATGGCAGAAAGACAGGTGTGACACATAAGGGGAAAATAAGGAGGAAAGAGCATTATGTGGGTTAGGATGAGAGCTGGAAGGCCTTGATGAAGTAGTGGGTCTTGAGAGTCCATTTGAAGATTTGTAGTGAGGTGAAGAGTCTGATAGGGAGAGCATTCCAAAGGTAGGGAGCAGCACAGGCAAAATCTTGGAGGCAGTAGAGGGAGGAAGTAATCACTTGGCAAGAGAGGCAGCATGCATTTGTTGAGTGAGGTGAATGGGTGGGAGTTTGAAGGGAGAGAAGGACAGAAATGTATGTGGGGGAGGATTTTGTGAGGGCTTTGTAGGCGAGTGTGAGAACCTTGAATTGGCATCTGAACGGGAAGGGGAGCCAGTGTAGGGCTTGAAGGAGAGGGGAAGCAGATATAGAACGGCTAGAGAGGAAGATGAGCTGAGCAGCAGCATTGAGGACCAACAGTAGTGGAGACAGGTGGTAGACTGGGAGGCGAGCTAGGAGAAGAGGATTTTAGTGGCATCCTGGGTGAGGAATGGTCTAATCCTGGAAATATTTTTTAGGTGAAATACAAAGGTTTATATTTCATGACTTATAGAAACTATAAAAATAATACAGAAGTATGGCTGCTACTTTGGGTCATTAGATGCAAGAGGTTTCATCCTACCCATGAAGGATCTAGGTGAAGCAACCATTTTAGCTGCATTGCATAAAATTACACTGGGCAGAATATACAATGTCTGGGATACATGATACACAATAGGAGAGATACAAACTCTATGCAAGATCCTTACAAATTCATCAGACCCATGCATTGTTTAATCTACACAATAGAGTACCAGGTGAGGCAGCCATGTTGAGCGCACTACCTTGCTTCCAATGTGTGATAAGCAATACATGGAAATAAGACCTACTGTACAATGATACAATTAATACTAACTATCAACATACCCATTGTTCATCCTCCCCTTGAAAGTACTACTAGATGGTGCACTACATATGTTACACTGGGCAGGATTAGCAATATTTAGAAATGGAACATGCAGTGGGAAATTAAAGACAAAATAAAAATAACAGTAGGTGGATGTGTGTGGAGATACTAGGTAAATGGGATTGGGAAGAAGAGGGACAGTGGAGGGATGGTAGAGTAGGGAGTACATGATGCTGCAAAGCAGTCAATATACTGCACATAGAAGTACAAGTTAGAATGGATTAATAAAAGCAATGTCATTTAATTATCCAACCATTTCTTCACATTGTCTCTGGCATAATTACCTTAGGAATATGATATCCCCTGAAGGTTGTGTCTTTGCTGGCCGCATGAGCCACTCCTGCAGGGACAATATCAGAAAATCTCTGTATCTCATGTATAACAGCGTCGGTATATGGCATCTTACTCCTGTCCTCAACTGATGGGCAGCGATCTCTGCCTATTACATTGTCTATTTCCTCATGGATCTTCTCTGAAACATACATTCACATTTATGGAAAAGTGAGAAGTAAGACTTTTTTTTTCTATTTACTTCTTGATTTTTTTATACTTTAATCATTAATAAAGTGCGAATATTACAAACTTATACTGTCAGTAGATTACAGAGGGCCATGTTTACACTTTTGTATTTTAGTAAAATTGACAAAATTAAACACATTTTCTGAAATGTCATCCTTTGGAGAGTGAACAAATATGGAATTCAAAATAAGGTATAGAACGTTGGATGTGACTTTAGACATAATTGTACAGCACATATAGAGAAAGAGATAAAGTTATCCTGGGAGTGTACATACAATCTATTCAAAGATAAAAAAAATTGTACAGACACTAGTAATTCAATTATTTAATCTAAAATATTGGAAAGAGGCATCCCAATTTGTCCCACATCAAACAAAAAAAAAATTAGTAACTGTAAACATGAGAGTCAGGTAAACTGTTTCAATTAATCAAAATTTCAGAATTTTTTTTAAACAAAACTAATCCATATAAACATAAGCACATAACAAAAATATCACAAATAGTGCACAGTAGCACATAAAAAAATGCTTCAATTCTAAGTGTCACACCTCATTAAAACCCACAGGTTAACAGTAGCAATGTAACATAATTTTAGAACTGAAAACAGCTAGTATAGTGAAGTATTAAACATTCATGTAGACCAATAAGAGCAAAGTCTAGCACAATTACTGCTATGGACAGTAGCTGCCTCACCTTTTGATGTATTAGGCTTTTATACAATTAGAAGATAGGAAATTCTATAAAAAATATTCTTCAATCCAATGGACAAGTACAGCGTCAGGTTCTCCAGACTAATAGACAAAGCATTCTATGATGGCACATGGAACAGGAACATGAACACCGTAGGATTTAAAATGCCAAAGCACCTACATTCTACCTACAGTATGACTCAAGGTGAACAAGATTACTACAAAACCCCCAAGAATACCAATAATCTCAAGAATAGGATTACTAGCACAAGCAGCACTTTCCTGGACCTATAGCTACGTCATCACATTCTAGGCCTACCATCCTACCTAAAAGAAAACTCATTTATTCTATGTAAAGTTCATAACATAAATTACAGGCAAACCATCTCCTTCAATGTAGATTTACTATAGATGAGCATTGATCATAGAATCGGCATTGAAGCAACCAAATATTTTCTAGATATGGAAGGAAGCAGCGACTTCCGCAAATTCCAAATTGGTCTACTAGAATTTGATCTCAGTTAGAACTATTCAACCATCTGTGACCATTTCTACCTGCAAACAAGAGGATCAGCTTGTGTGCCCACATATGCCAATCTCTGGTGGGAATGGGGATGAGTTTTCAGTAGGAAGAGTAAAAGAGTCACAAAACATATTGTAACATGGTTATAATGTATAGATTATATAATAAACATCTAGGAAGAAGATATGGATCTCCTTCTGACATTTATTTAACTGAACATCAATGAAGTTAAGCTAAAGCTTAAGAATATAAGTAACAATTTCATACCTTTCCTGGACTTTAACATCTATAAAGCCACTGATAGTATGTTACCACTGAATTACATAGCAAGTAGACAGCCACAAATAGTCCATTACACCAAAACAGGTCATATTTCCCCCTAACAATTGAAATATTCGCAAAGGTGAATTTTTAAGCCTGAAGAGAAATTGCTCAGATGATGCATTCTATGAACTGGCATTGAGACTTGAAGAGCAAGGTTATAGTAAAATATCAATTAAAAGGGCCAAACAAGCTAAACTGCAGATAAAAGGGGAACCCTTCATCTTTTCCATCAAACCTAATAGAAATGAACAGAATAAAATTAGATTTGTAGGCAATTTCTACAAAGTATTAAGAGAACTCCAACAATACCTAAAAAATGTTGGACAATTGTCCTACTAGATGAGGATCACCTCAAGAACCTGGATCAAAATGTATCCATCAGTTGGGGAAGGAACAAAAACCTAAGAGACCACTTAGTCAGAAGTCACTCCATGAAGAACCTACATAGAACAAATAAACTCACTAGCTCCTTCCCATTCTGTACATATGACACCTGTTCCTTCATGACAAAAGCCCAATACTGTAAACAGATTTGGGCAGGAGATTAAACTAAAAAAATCCATCAACTGCACTTGCAACATGAAATATGTCAGGGTGACATAAAGAATCTTTAAACACAACTATTGGAAAAGTCGGAACAATAAGGAATGCAGTATCTGGCTTAACCAAACTCAAAAATTAGTGGCACCCCATTTCATTATAGTCATTTAAATATCTTCAATGACATGAAGGTGTTTGTTTTAGAATAGTTAGACTTGGCATCAGTGGCGTGAAAGTGAATGGACCTTCAAACTAGGAGCCATGAGATCATATAGCTTAATCAGCTACAGTGTATTTATTTATCCAAGCTCTACTTCCCTTAATATGTTGGCTTTACTTCCCCTTCTCTATATCTTTGATACCGAACTTCTTTTATAATATTATATCCCTTTTTTTGGGATACTTACAGATTTGCTCTACATATCACGTAAATGCCACTACTGTAACTTTCACTCACACTTCCCCACATTAGGTGCTAATATATTACCAGAACTTTCATTCACCTTTCTTAACCTTAAATATTACATAATATTATTCATGCAATGCAATCTATTAACTATCTTGTGCTCAGGTCATGCTAACAACCCTTACCCACACTCTCACTGCTAGCTAAACATCATGTTTTAGGCATTTTTGATTTGCATATTGCCTTGACATCTCCATCACTCTCTCTCTCTCCCTCTCTCCCTTCCTCCCCCCATGGTGGGATTCAAGACGCATTCGGTATGATTTAGTGCTGGCCGTCGCCCGACAGAGAAGGAAATCACGATCGTCCTAAAGGTAAGCACAAACTAACCTAATTCTACCCCCTAACACTCCTTTACGGTGCCTAACCCTAACCTCCTCCCTGTGCCTAACCCTAATCCCTCCTCTAAGTGCATAAACCTAACCCCCCATTCCCCGCCGCCTAAATCTAAGTCCCACATGGGAGTGCCTAGCCCTAACCTACCCCCAGGGGTGCCAAACCCTAACACCCCCTTCTCCTGGCCTGTCCCTAATCTCCCCGGGGGGTGCCTAACCCTAAATCCCCCCAGGAGCCCTAAACCTAACCCTCCCCCCCACGGCAGTCCGTGCCCGGCGCCCGGCATCCCTTCGATCGGGATGCCGGGTGCCAGTCTCCCGGCGTTGGTAAAATGACAGGCGTCTAGATTTAGATAAGAGTATAGAATTGTTTTACTGCGCTATGCACTGTTGGATATACAAATTTAGAAAACTCTATATAAGGTTTGCTGTCTGTTTAATTAAACAGGAGGCTTGAATAAAATTAAATAAATCTACTTTAATACAATGGTCCACAGATAGACACTAATAATCAAATGTACATATATAAAATCAAACAGAATGAATCAATCATATAGTAGCAAGGATCAAATGGCTCTCTAGCTTAAGTGCATTGCTAGGAGAAAGTAACTGTATCACTGAGATTCTACAGCATAACGTTTTAATGTTCAGCTCCTACACCAATGGCTACAAATGTAGCAATTAGTTTCCAATGGTGAGGCAGCTCACTTGCACTGCTTAGATTGCAATCACTACTGGTGTCCCAGTGTGAAATGCAGTCACGCTGGAGGATAAACGGGTAAGTAATGACAGTTGGAGTATCTCACCCCTGGAAATCCGTGATCACAATAATATCCGTCCCAGCTCAGCCCGTCTGGACGTTATAATTCCGTGGCTGGATGAAGCCGGATGCCGTTCAGCCAGGGACAGATGCTGCTAATAAAGCGGTGGCTGTGTGTCAGCTGGCGGTGAGCCCGGCTGGAGACAGGAGCTGCTGGTGAAGCCGTGGCTGTGTGTGAGCTGGCGGTGAGCTCAGCCGAAGACAGGTGCTGCTGGTGGAGCGGTAGCTGTGTGTCAGCTGGTGGTATGCTCAAAAAAAACCTCCAAATAGGCGTGCGGCAAGTAGTTGATATGCTGTGGAAAAATCTCAGATGCCTGGGTGATGACGTCAACGCGTTTCATCCCGTGGAAACCGGGACTTTCTCAAGACTGTGTACCCTATCCATTGGCACTTCCTTATATCCCTCCAGGCATTAGCCATAATTGCTTAATTGCTTATACACACCAGATAATCATATATCCTTTCATCAGTATCTTGCTTCAGAGAAAAAACCTCATGGTAATATATGTATGAAAAGTCATGGTTAATACATGTATAAAGGGCCAGAGGTTTACATTTAATACTCAGCATCATATATAGATAAATAAATAAAAATAAATAATAATAATTATTATTACATATTTAAATAATAAAAATAAAAATATATTTAAAAATAACAATATTCTTTATTTAAAGTTTTTTTTTTTTTTAAATTGATAAGCCTCCTGTTTACATTGATTTAAATCCCTTACTGGTCTTGATCACATGTGACCACATAGCCTGCATTTTAGTCTTGACGACCAATATTTTGAATCATAAAAATATTATTTATTAACAATAGTCTGAACCATCTATTATCTATATACTAACCCAATTTCTATATTATGATAGACCTCACAAATATATATACACAAACTCCTCCTCAGGGTGACATCTCAATAGATCACTCGTATATATCACACGGCTAATAGGGATGCAGATGCACCCTCTGCGCGTACATAAATAGAAATACAAATGTAAATGTATACATAAACATAAGAATACATATATACCTATGCACATGCATAAATACATGTTCCCAGTAGACAAAATAGCTGGATACTAATAAGAATAGAGATCTATACTACCCAGAGTGGAAATGGAAGGGAACCATAATTGTACCTGAACTGTATATAACCAGCATATACATATAATATATTGTACAAACTAATCGATGTTTATTTCTGAACTATAAAGTCCAGATGTCTCCTTCCTCAAAATAAATCACTCACTATATGGAAACAATAGATGATGATATGATATGATAACCCGAGAGATAGGTAAGATGCTGATGTCCTATTTCTAACTTACTAACTATAGGAGACGGTATCGATGGAGGCGGCGACAGACGTCCCTCGCCACATCAATCCTACCCCTAACTGTAGTGTGGTGGCTGTACATTCCTAATCTACCTCAATTTATTGGATAATTGTCCAAATCAGTCAAAAGAGACATGATCTAGTGCTTCATTTAATCCTGCAGGATAGAGAGTATCTAGTTTGAAGATCCAAGCTGATTCTTTCATACATAATTGGTGGAATCTATTCCCCCCTCTTGTTGTAACTTTAATGTGTTCTACTCCTACAACTGTCAGGCTCGATGGATCACTTGAATGATGGTTTAAAAAATGACGTGATACACTGTGCGTAGATAATTTATTTATAATATTGCGTCTATGTTCTCTAAATCTACATTTAATTGACCTTGTAGTCCTACCTACATATTGCAGGGAACATGAACACTGTAAAACATATACGCAGTATGTAGAATCACAATTGATGTATTGTTTAATCGGGAAAGTATCACCATTCACATGTGATGTGATACTCGTCGCACGATTAATTGTATGTTTACACGTCAAACATATTCTTTTATTACATCTATAATTGCCTGATGTTAACCATGTACTACTCCTCTGATTACCCTTAAATGATCTCAGTTCGCTTGGTGCCAACATATTCTTCAAATTAGAGTTCTTCTTAAAAATGACTCTAGGTTTATTTATTAAGCAGGTTCTCAGAACATAGTCTTCATTTAATATTGACAGGTTCCTATTGATAATTTTCTTGATATTCCCTGTCATTTTTAAGAAGAACTCTAATTTGAAGAATATGTTGGCACCAAGCGAACTGAGATCATTTAAGGGTAATCAGAGGAGTAGTACATGGTTAACATCAGGCAATTATAGATGTAATAAAAGAATATGTTTGACGTGTAAACATACAATTAATCGTGCGACGAGTATCACATCACATGTGAATGGTGATACTTTCCCGATTAAACAATACATCAATTGTGATTCTACATACTGCGTATATGTTTTACAGTGTTCATGTTCCCTGCAATATGTATGTAGGACTACAAGGTCAATTAAATGTAGATTTAGAGAACATAGACGCAATATTATAAATAAATTATCTACGCACAGTGTATCACGTCATTTTTTAAACCATCATTCAAGTGATCCATCGAGCCTGAAAGTTGTAGGAGTAGAACACATTAAAGTTACAACAAGAGGGGGGAATAGATTCCACCAATTATGTATGAAAGAATCAGCTTGGATATTCAAACTAGATACTCTCTATCCTGCAGGATTAAATGAAGCACTAGATCATGTCTCTTTTGACTGGTTTGGACAATTATCCAATAAATTGAGGTAGATTAGGAATGTACAGCCACCACAGTACAGTTAGGGGTAGGATTGATGTGGCGAGGGACGTCTGCCGCCGCCTCCATCGATTCCGTCTCCTATAGTTAGTAAGTTAGAAATAGGACATCAGCATCTTACCTATCTCTCGGGTTATCATATCATATCATCATCTATTGTTTCCATATAGTGAGTGATTTATTTTGAGGAAGGAGACATCTGGACTTTATAGTTCAGAAATAAACATCGATTAGTTTGTACAATATATTATATGTATATGCTGGTTATATACAGTTCAGGTACAATTATGGTTCCCTTCCATTTCCACTCTGGGTAGTATAGATCTCTATTCTTATTAGTATCCAGCTATTTTGTCTACTGGGAACATGTATTTATGCATGTGCATAGGTATATATGTATTCTTATGTTTATGTATACATTTACATTTGTATTTCTATTTATGTACGCGCAGAGGGTGCATCTGCATCCCTATTAGCCGTGTGATATATACGAGTGATCTATTGAGATGTCACCCTGAGGGGGAGTTTGTGTATATATAGTTGTGAGGTCTATCATAATATAGAAATTGGGTTAGTATATAGATAATAGATGGTTCAGACTATTGTTAATAAATAATATTTTTATGATTCAAAATATTGGTCGTCAAGACTAAAATGCAGGCTATGTGGTCACATGTGATCAAGACCAGTAAGGGATTTAAATCAATGTAAACAGGAGGCTTATCAATTTAAAAAAAAAAAAAAAAACTTTAAATAAAGAATATTGTTATTTTTAAATATATTTTTATTTTTATTATTTAAATATGTAATAATTATTATTATTATTTATTTTTATTTATTTATCTATATATGATGCTGAGTATTAAATGTAAACCTCTGGCCCTTTATACATGTATTAACCATGACTTTTCATACATATATTACCATGAGGTTTTTTCTCTGAAGCAAGATACTGATCAAAGGATATATGATTATCTGGTGTGTATAAGCAATTAAACAATTATGGCTAATGCCTGGAGGGATATAAGGAAGTGCCAATGGATAGGGCACACAGTCTTGAGAAATCCCGGTTTCCACGGGACGAAACGCGTTGACGTCATCACCCAGGCATCTGAGATTTTTCCACAGCATATCAACTACTTGCCGCACGCCTATTTGGAGGTTTTTTTTGAGCATACCGCCAGCTGACACACAGCTACCGCTCCACCAGCAGCACCTGTCTTCGGCTGAGCTCACCGCCAGCTGACACACAGCCACGGCTTCACCAGCAGCTCCTGTCTCCAGCCGGGCTCACCGCCAGCTGACACACAGCCACCGCTTTATTAGCAGCATCTGTCCCTGGCTGTACGGCATCCGGCTTCATCCAGCCGCGGAATTACAACGTCCAGACGGGCTGAGCTGGGACGGATATTATTGTGATCACGGATTTCCAAGGGTGAGATACTCCAACTGTCATTACTTACCCGTTTATCCTCCAGCATGACTGCATTTCACACTGGGACGCCAGTAGTGATTGCAATCTAAGCAGTGCAAGTGAGCTGCCTCACCATTGGAAACTAATTGCTACATTTGTAGCCATTGGTGTAGGAGCTGAACATTAGAACGTTATGCTGTAGAATCTCAGTGATACAGTTACTTTCTCCTAGCAATGCACTTAATCTAGAGAGCCATTTGATCCTTGCTACTATATGATTGATTCATTCTGTTTGCTTTTATATATGTACATTTGATTATTAGTGTCTATCTGTGGACCATTGTATTAAAGTAGATTTATTTAATTTTATTCAAGCCTCCTGTTTAATTAAACAGACAGCAAACCTTATATAGAGTTTTCAAAATTTGTATATCCAACAGTGCCTAGCGCAGTAAAACAATTCTATACTCTTTTCTGATTTTGTGGAGACTTCTGTCTCCAGGTTTTTGACCAAACCTGTATTACTTGCAGCTGGCACTGATTACAACCAAACAATTTTTGTATTGAGCGCCGGGGTATTTGCAGCTTTGACTGTAAATAGTCTAGATTTAGATACCTGTCATTTAACCCTCACCGGGATTAAGCAGTCGGTAAACCGGCATTGCGTCCGCCGGGTTCCCGAACGTATACCTTCAAGACATCCATGCTGTGAGACACACATCATACACAATATTTCCATTTGTAATAAAAAGTATTATCATTTCTCATATTTCATTGCAATTACAATTTTATAGCACAGATCCCTGTGCTTGTCACAACTTCGCTAATTTATGTGTCATGTTTAGTTTATCCTTTCACATGGATAATCTGATATTATATTATCTATTTATTAGAGAAATTGTGACATTTATATTGGACTAAGTATGATAGACACATATGGGTGTATCCAACACTACACTCCATATATATATTCTCATATGTCATAAACTCTACATACTGTATCACATTATAAATGCTACTAACTATACCATGAACTCATCCCCTTTGCACTTTTTATAGTTACGCAACTATACATTATTATTACAACAATATGTTCCAATAGATATGTATTAGATCCAATCAAATTTGTTTACACTTCTTTGAGATATGATGAAATATACATATATCCTGCATTAAAACTGCACAGCATATGTCATATGTCACATACTATATATTATTCTGTTCTACTGCATTTGCGTCTCTCCTAATATGGATTCATATGTTAGTCCATTAATTGTCTTCTGAATCCCTGTGTTTGACCTGACAACTATTAACCTTGATAGGCTCTTTAAACTGCCATATCCTTTTGGCCCCTGCTACTGTTCATCAAGGAAAACCAACCCATCAGCTTGTTTATTCTTCCTTGAACCCCAGTATCTTAATCAATAACCAAGCAATCATTAGTGATTAGGTCTGTGGACCACTATTGCTGCAGTCATGCCAAACAGCCCTTGTCAGTACACCAGGCCCCATGTGACTTTGGGCTGGCGCTGAGCATATTTTTTGAGTCTTTGCACCGAAAAATAATTTTTAATCGCTAATGTAATGCAACAAAACCTCTTCATGACACTGTACAGATTAATTTCATATGTGACACTTGTATGTCTCTGTACGACTGAGTTTTGTTGTATTGCATTCTGACAAAGATGCATTTATGGGCAAAAAAGTTGTGAAAAATATGCTACACCAATTCACGTGGCTCACTCGTTCTGCATGGTGTATTGAGGCTAGGCGTATGAGGACTCATTACACAGGAATTGGATAGTAAATGATTTGAAAAGAGAAATGTGGTCTGGAAAATCACCTTATCAATTACACCATGGATATGGTAGGGTGAGGAAATGGAGAAAGCGGAATTAAATTATGGATCTTTCTTGCATCATCATGATTCTTCAGGCTGGCAGAGGCAAAGTTGTGGAGATGCAGTTCATCTTATTTCGAGTAGTATTCTCCACAAAATATAGTGATCATTTGTAGAATTCATGTCCATAAGAATTCAAGCTGAATTAAGGGTAAAAGTTGGCCCAACAAATTTCTAACCTTGTGGTCGTAATAAATAGAGAAGTGCAGTTCAGTTTTCCTCAAAACCAAAATATACCTGAACTTTGGGCTTCCAAGTCAAATCAAGTCTCCGGCTCGGATCCTTTTTGGGGTCCCAAGTAGAACCGAGTCACAGCTCGGGTCTGCTGTAAATTCGTAACTCGGATTTAAAAACTGAATCTCGGTTTTGGATTGCATGTAAATAGGTCCAAATTACATGGTTAAGGCTGTTTTTATTCATTTTAAAGTAATCCAAAACCAAAACAGAAAAGAACAAAACACTTGAGGGTGGTTTTACAGAAACCAAAACACATTGTTTTGCGCATATGTCTAATAATAAATTGGTCACTCAGCGTAGGATGTATTTAGAGCTTATCTAACTTCTTATGATTTTCTACAATGCTGTACAAAGTTATTTGCTTACATAAAATCTCTTTCACAGTTGTCATTTTGTGCTTTTTTGACTTATCACCTTTTGCAAAAGAACAATTTTGTTTGATCAGTTATTGTTCTATTTGTATTTTGTTCAAGTCTTATATTTTACATATAGTAATTATGGGGATGCTGACTACACAATACATAATACTCTACATACAGTAATACATAATACACTACAGCAATAAACCTAAATAAATAAACACATAAATATATATCAGTTAAATGTTTTCAGGCTCTGTTTCTCTGCTCCAACCCAATAGAATGACAAAGACTAGGATTAGGAGACCTTCAAGAATAAGGACCAGTACAGATATTTTTTATACAGTAGCAAGAACATTTATAGTAGAGTATTACCCACATTGGCTAATTTAATTAGTTGTGTTTCCTTTTTTTTGCCCATAACCAGTCAACATGTCTAGAGAATATCTCACTGTTTCTGGAAACAAGAAGCAATGTTACATTGTTACCTTGTATGTCAGGGTATTTGAGCAGAATCAGGAAGCCATATCTCAATGTCAAACTTGTAGTTTCTGTCCCAGCAAAAAAAGGTCATTTACTGCCGTCTTCAAGTTCTTATCATGAAATTCTGTGTTTGGGGTATTTTTTTCCTATAAGATATATTCATTATTTTATTAGCAGTTAAATAAAAACATGACATCTTTCCGCTCTTTGAAGAAGCAGTGTGTTATTATACTTTGGGCCAAATGTTTTAGGGTGAGAGTTTAGAAAGCGTGAGAGTTTAACAGTAAGCTCTCACACTTTTTAACAATGTAATGGAGTCCGAGAACAGGCAAACTTACATGTTTTTAGAGTTTACTGATAAACTCTCATAAACTCTCACCCTGTTATATTTGGCCCTTTATCTAGTTATATTCCCAAAATGTTTCCCCAATTCACCTCTTCCATCCTCATGAGGAAGCAGTCTATATAGTCTCGTGGGTAGTTCTTATCCAGAGTGTTTCGGTGAGACCTCACCATATCCATCACAAAGTCCTTCAGTTTTTGAACAGTTGGGAAAATTTTCTGGTGAGGGCCAGGGACATAGCTCATCAAGGTTGGGAAGATATTAAGAAGCTAAAAAAAGTAACATTGAGAAAATAAAGTCAAAAATGTATATTTTTCTAAGGACCTAACTTTATAAAGTCCCTTACTAAACGTTCCCAAAAGCTCATTGGTTATCTAATTACTGTAGTCATGAATGATTTTTAACTCAACATCATAGTGTACTAGCTTTATATGGCACAATTTGATATATTGAGATTATTTTGTGACTATATTAGTTATGTTTTTTATAGGGATAATTTTAATAAATTTAGGGCCTGATGCTGCATTAAAAAAATAAAAAACAAATGTAAAAATAGCATATATTTATGTCTATAAGCTTTTTGAGATTACCTCTTTGGCTTACGCAGCCTTGCCGACCGATGGTCACGATAGTGAGCCGAAGCAGCATCTACAGATGTTGTACTTGGATTGCAAATGCATGCAGAAGGCGTCTTATTTCCCACAGACACCTCCTGATGCATTTGTATTTAAATTGGACTGTATTGTAGTGTCACTTCCTTGCGGCTCTGTAATACCGTCCACATCGAAATCAGGACCAATATGCTTCCATTAGGTTCTCAATTGTTTCTTAATATTTACCTGACCCGAGGCAGAGTTTATTAGCTGGACAACATCTGTAACGTATGACAAGAGGGTCAGGAATTTCTTGTCCTCATAGTCAAATCTCTCGCCAAATACAATGGAGCAAATGACATTGGAAACAGCCAATCTCAGTAGATATGATGGGTCAAATGGAGTGCCTGTTATTTTGTAAAAAAGACCAGTCTTTAAATTCACTATACAAATTAATAGCAAAATAGAAATAACATAAAGAGATACATGTACATACAAAACATCTTCCACATAGTGTTTTTTTCAGACAACCACCACTTATTAGCTATGCCCAATGTCTTCATTTTAATTACTTAGTATAGATTATAAATATTTACTCCTCCAGCACTGTGTGTAATTCTTCTTTTATGTCTTTTCAGACAACAAATCCATAAAACTAAAAAGAATACATACAATAGTTTATTACCTTTAAACATATAGGGGCATATTTATTAAAATATGCCGTGTGTCCCCCAAAATTAAGAATCTTGTTCCGCTTGAATGTATTCATTGTAATAGCTAATAGACAAGGGTTCCAATAAGAGCCAGTCCCAGAAATTAGAAAGAAGTAAAATGATAATGTTCTTGATCACTTTACTTCTAACTAAGGACCCCCTTGCAACTTCTGCATGGGTATGGCTTTCCAGCTGCGCAGGTAGCAAAAGCTGCAAGCACTTCTAGAAATCCTGCAGACCACAGGACAGGGTCTGAGGGTAATCCAAGATCCCACCAGTGCCGATAAAAATCCCTAAAATGTCACTTTAGTAATGTAGCTTGGATGGTGAATCCTATACATTGGAAATCCTCATCCCTCCCACTCCTAATTAATGGTACTCCCAGATTGATTATTTTATGACTATATAAGATCTTATTATTTTAAGTGCAGACAAATTCATAGAATATTGTGCAACCTGGTTGGGATGGTTAGAGTTTAAGGATTCAGATTGCTACAAAAAAGTATGTTATACACTCTTCTCCACATGATGATTGTTCTTAATTGATGGTATTTCTTTGTATGAGCCTAGAGTTTCTTCCTCATCATTCAATTATATGACTATTTTAGATCCCTCTCATACCCTGTCATGTATTCCACTCCCTGTCCTTTCCTTCCCTACCCCCTATCTGTCATTTACCTGGTTTCTTTGTTCCCCAATGTTTAAAACTTTATTTTGCAATACGTTTGTTGGATATTTATTTGTCCTTCAGTTAATTGGTCTTGTTCCATTAACTTTGATGTTCTCATGAGCTGTTGATGATGTATGTTTTTTTTCTAATTCATGTATTGCATCTCCTATTCAATAAAAATAGTTAACTTAAAAAACAAATACACCCCATATTGAGAAACACCATTGTGTAAAACAAAAAGAGAGGAAAAATTGTGAAGACTTTTTTTTATGTAGAGTTACAGTATAAAGAAACAGGTGCTCATATATGGATTGAATACTCTTACTACAGGTTATAAAACTAGGAGCCTTTCAACATGTCTTTATACGGTAGATTATCTTTATCTTCAATGGTGAGAATCATGAGGTTACTAAAGTTCATTCTTACCATTGTTAGTCAATGGGTGGAACTGCTCATTGCCTAAGAGGTGGAGGCTCACCTCTATCAGTCATGACATCATTTGTGCTGCACTACTGAGAAACGGAGACTGACGGAGATGAGCCACAACCAAAAGTAGAGCATCAGAAATATGCTGAGTACCGTAAGCAAGGCTTCAGAGGCTACTGAAGTGCTGGGTTGGCACAAACAAGACCCTGAAACAGGAACAAGTTGTGAGTGGAGCTGGGGGGAGGGGTTACAGGATCAGATACAGTATATCTAGTTAGTTTGGCTGCCAACTTCCTCCTTCCACCAGTGCTGAATTCAGAACTATAACTAGACCTTGTCATCTCATTTCTGCCCCTGTCACCTCTGTCCTGGCCCTGTTACCTCTGTCTTGTCCCTGTCAACCCTCTCTCCTGTCCCCTATGTTCTGTATTGGTCCGGTCCTTTTCCTGTCCCCTCTGATCTGGTCCTGTCACCTCTATTCTGTCCCTGTCATCTCTGTCCTGGCCCTGTCAATGCTGTCCTGGACCTATCTCCTTTGTCCTGCACCCCAGTCCTGCCCCCACCACACATCCCCTCTATCCTGGTCCTGTCACTTCTGTCTTGGCTCTGGTTCTGTCACCTCTATCCAGTCCTGTCACCTCTTTACTGCACTGTCAATGCTGTCCTTGGACAGTCACCTCTGTTATGACACCACTGTCATGTCCCTGTCACCTCTCTCCTGATCCTGACACCTCTGTCCTGTCCCTACTGTTCTGTCCCTGTCACCTCTGTCCCGATCATATCACCTCTGTCCTGTCCTTACTGTCATGTCCTTTTTCCCACTATCCTGTCCCTTTCATCTCTGTGCTGTCCCTGTCCCCACTCTTCATCCCTGTCACCTCTGTACTGTAGGTTGGAAAGTTAGGAGGTATCTAGAGAGCTTTCTACAAAACAGGGGCATGTCCCGCTGGCAGCTGGAACATCCAGGCCATGCTGATTAACCATAGAGTTACTCATATTGCTGATGTTCATGCAAGTGATCTTATGCTGCATTCTCAAATGATACAGTAGATCACAGAAGCATGCATCTGTTAACACAAGACGCCTCCTGCTGTATTTGCATAATTTAGCAGTAGCAGCTGCAGAATTGAAAGGTGAAGTTGAAAAATAGAGAGGAGTCTATTTATTATAGATCATCTATATTCAAGTACAATTTTAATATAGAAGGGTTGTGAGCTCTCCCTCCCAGAAGCTGGCGGATGTCACATCACTTCCTTCGTACCCACTGGCTCTCACATGTCACTGCTCTAATGCAGCTGTCAGGGGACTGGTATTCTGCACATGGTAACTTAAGGGGTTATGCTGGTTTACTTACTCACAAATTATATTATCCTGATCAGTGCCCTTTGTGCAAAGCAAGTGTGAAAACATTCTTAGTTCACATATTTAGAAGGGATCTGAGGAGACACAAGAAGGCTGGAGCTGGGCAAACACTGAGTGGCTTAAGAGACACAAGTGAGAAGGAGAGAGACACAATGGCTAAAGCTGGGGAGACACAATGAGGCTGGAGCCGGGGATACAACAGGATGTTGGAGAGACATAAGGAGGCTAGTGCTGGGGAGACACTGAGGAGCTGAGGAGACACAAGTGAGAAAAATAGACAAAAGGAGGCTGGAGCTGGGGGGACACAGGGGCTGAAGACACACAATGAGGCTGGAGCTGGGGAGACACTGGGGTGTTGGAGAGCCACAAGGAGGCTGGAGCTGGAGATACCTAGGGATAGGATAAGGCTGGAGAGACACAGGGAGGTGACACTGTAGAGACACAAGGGGTATGGAGCAACAGAGATATGGGGAATAACGCTGAAGAGACATAAGGGGCTGGATAGACAAGGGAGAATGAGGCTGAAGAAAACTGGGGTGGAAATGCTGGGGATTATCAACAATTTGCAGGATTAGAAGGAAAAGGATCTGGAACAGTAAACTTAATTTAGGCACCTATTCAAAAAAAATATTACTGATACAAATGCTACCAAATCAGCATATACTGTTTAATCATATCAAATTATATGATCAGGTAAGTTCACATTTTGCCATGCAACAACCTTCTGTTGCTATTTATTATCTGACTGAACCTCCGTTATATGATTATGACATTGCTTCCACAAACAGATATCTGTCGGACCATGTAATCTCCTACATGAATAGTGAATACAGACTAAAGTCACCATCTGCCTAGAGAGGATCACTTTATTCAGTGGTTCCCCATTGCAGAGAAATCACCGTACAGGTAAGGAAGACTTTCAATTAGGATAAATTGCATGAATATCAGAAAAGTTAAAAACTGGCATATCAGGGAAAAAAAGTCTGATAGTAGAAAGCAAGTCCAGAGGATATCGGAAGCTGATTCCATGTTGCGCATTTTATTAACAGGTTTGTTTGACTCACAATGCAACTGCAGCAAAAGACACAAGGAAGGCAGCGACTGCCTCAAACTCTGAATTAGGCCCCTTCAACAGACCCCACCCCCTCAACAGACCCACTCCCATTAGGGCTGCTTTGAGATATTATCTGGGCTGGTTTTCCATCCCAATCTGCAGCCGTCCGAAGGGTTCAGGTGTCTCTACTGCTCCTCCATGTACGTGACACACTCAAAGGATATTCCAGCTGACAACTTCCTGTAACTACTCTCCATATGACAGCTGATCAGATGGCTGCTCCCCTGCCAGCCTGCCAAAGCCATTTATCAGTACACTGCTCTGAGCCATTTCCTATACTGCTGTTGCAACTGTAGAGGACACATTCAGCCACCTGCACTCTAATGCCAGATGACCTAGATACACAGAGCCGCCTCCAGTCAGTTTACCGCCGAGTGTCTGGGACTCCAAAACCACTGCAGCTGATACCCACCATACTGGGAAACAAGTACAGCTGACAGCCACAGCTGCTCTCAAAGTTCCCACTGTGATAGGCTCCCTCTACAGCTCCACCCCCTACGCCCGGTATCACTCTCTGCCACTCGAGACACAGAGGGGTGAGCACCTTCTCCAGAGTAAATATCAGACTGCTGGTAGCTCATTTTATACCTCTCTTTGCTCCTGCCCTTCTTTCGCTGACAGGAACCCAATCACTCTCAGCTATATCACTCTGCCCCTTCTTCTATAGTGTGTGTGTATCCCATACACTAGGGCACATCCTCACCATATAGCAAAAGTACCACACATATCTATATGCAATTAAACGAAATATACAAGCATACACACATATATTACTGTACCACATACATAAGACAAATACATGAAATGTATATATATATATATATATACTGTATATATATGGTATATATATATATATATATATGTACACAATATAGATAAACAGTGGCACTCACGGGTCTTGTAGATAAATAATTAAATTGATTCTTTCTCCACAAGACCCGTGAGTGCCGCCATTTATCTATATTGTGCAATTGGCTGTTTCTTTGTGAGCACCTAGGAAGGCACCAGGGTGAATATTTGCAGTTTGAATGTGGAGTGCCGGCATACTTTGTCATATATAATGAGTTACAATACACACTTTTAACAACATTTACCACATGAGTTTTGTTCACAGGTTCATACATATATTTTTACCTCATAAATTGTACATTCATGTATCTGTATACATAAAACACTTCAATACACTCTGCCAATATAGAACCAAACATATTCCACCTTAGTGAAATATACATCTATGAATTATACATACATTGTTTATGGCTTTTTAAATATATGTATTTAAATCTCACCTCATATATAATCTTAATAATTCAGTATTTCCATTAACTCTTAACCTGGGTTACACAGCAAAAAGTAGCATATACTGTGATTGTTCCTATACAAACCCATTTCTCAAAATATATAAATGTAAATGTCTGATATATGGTCTAGCAGTTTTATTCACCTTGTAGTCAGTGGGGTAAAATGAGTTATGACATATCCATAGACAACATAGGGCCTGATTCAGACCCACTCGCGAGCGGCTGTCCGCTCGCAAGTGGGTCGATGGTCTGCACTGAGCATGCGCACGACGGAGGGAGCTCCGTTGTGCGCATGCGCCAGACACGACGAGCGAAGGACTTTCCTTCGCTCGTTGTGTCCGATCAAAGAGGGCGTGCTGTCAATGTTGATTGACAGCACGTCCCCTTTGGTGGGCGTGCCGGGGGCGTGCCTCCCTGACGGGGGCGTTCCCACGGGAACGCCTCCCGTCAGAAGCCGGCCCACTGACATCACTAGTGATGTCAGTGGGAGTGATTTTGGCTCTGATAGAGCCAAAATCACTCCGGAGCTTGCGGTTGAAAACCTCAACCACAGGCTCCGGCTCGCAATTTCGATGGTCGCGATGGTCACGACCATCGCAGCCATCAAAATGCACGCTCGTATAGCCTGTGGGTGGTGACCCACAGCTATATGAGCGTCCAGGAGGACGCTCCATGAAAATGGAGCCCGGCCCTCATTCAGAGCGTGCGCTCTGCTCAGAGCGTACGGCTCTGAATGAGGGCCATAGTCTTTTGGAATTTTTTTTTTAAACTAGAGTAAAAATAATATATTAAATCATGCCCTTAGGAGATTTATTATATCCACTGTCAAAGAACAAGCCAATCGAACGTGGTTTGGGGGAGGTATGAGAACTTATGTAAGATCGAAGGGTTGAATACATTTGTGTCATCATTAAGTATCTACCCACCTTTGTTCTTCATAAATGTCTCCTGAAGACATCGAGCCTCCTCCTGGATCCTCTCCTCAATGCTTCTCTTTCCCATTCCGAAATTCTTCATAGTCATGAGAGAGAAGCGACGCATTGTCTTCCACCTTTCCCCATTGCTCATGATGACCCCTAAAAATTGTGTTCTGTTACTTCCAATGATAGTATTTGCCAAGATTAATTGTATATCATAAGATAATAAAAAAAACTTTCAAGTCACTCCTTTAGATGTGCATGAAAAGCAGTGGTGGGTGTCTGTGCGTCTTTATGTATACTTATATCTATTTTAAGATAAAAATGCTTTTTATACTGTCATGTCCCAATGATGAAACAAATTAGGGGACTACCATCCACTGCCAGGGTTTTACAATCATGGCTAATAGTGAAAAATTTATACCATGACAAATAACACATTTATGCTGACCAGCACACCATCTGGGAGCTATGATCATCATGCAGGAACCCTGCTTAATCAATGACTTTTTAATATACATGAAGTGGTAACTATACTCAAGTCAGCTTATATTGTTTAGCTAAACTCCAATTAAGTAGTGGATATACTTGAAATTCTAGACTTTGGCTACGCTAATCCAGTGTGTTCACCTGTTTGAACATATGTTCCCACTAAATATGAAAAATGGGTGCTATATCTGGTAATTGGAGCCTAATCAGCCTGAACTAATGCCCTGAGATCCCGTTAGAGCCATTTGTTACTGTCTGCTGGAGTATAATTTTAAATGTGTTTTTAAGCGTTATAATATACTATAAAGCTATTGTGTTCACATGGTACCTTTTTTTAATCTTAAAACAGATATTAGTATATTTAAAGACATACAAGCAACCAGTGCTGATTTTATATACACATTTGGTACTTTATTGTTTGTTTTTTTTGGGGGGGCTGACCGGCAACCGCTGCTGATTGGCTGCTGGTCTGTGAGCTCCAATTGGCTCTCGACCAGCACCTATTTGACATTGGCGCTTTTAGCTACAGTATGTGTGCAGGGTGACTGGGTCGTGTACCCGGAGAAGCGCTGTACCGTGGCCATTCCTGACAGCCTGACAGAGATTGACAGTGGCACAGTGCGTCCCCGGGGACCTGGCTCTTTTACAAAAGTTAGTCCCCAGTCCTAGAAACTGGGTAAAATACGCGCTATAGCGCGTATTTGCGAACACTGTATACTATAAAGCTATTGTGTTCACATGGTACCTTTTTTAATCTTAAAATAGATATTTGTATATTTAAAGACATACAAGCAACCAGTGCTGATTTTATACACCTCTTTGGTACTTTATTGTTTTTTTTTGTTTGACTGACAGCACCCTTAGCAGCTGCAGAGTGCTTACATACTGCATACAGCTCTTTTTGTTCTATAAAGGTTTGCTGAATAATTTGGTACACTACTCAACTTGCCATATTCAAAGAGTGCTCACTAGTTCCTTAGGTTTTTCTTAGTTATTTGCATTTTGTGTTGTTTAATCTCTTTTCATATTGCCCTTATGAAAACTGTGAAACATGATTTATTTCACAAGTAATCTACAATAAGTGGACCTTTAAGTCCAGAAAACATATACACATTGAGACTAACCACTTAACTGAAGATTTTTTTTTTCTAAAAACTGCTTGGAAATTGTCATTTATTTATGAGTGAATAAGGTTAGAAACATCAAGTTCAACTTATCCAAAATGATTTCATTAAAATATATATATATGTATATATATATATATATATATATATATATATATATATTTTTTTTTTCTAAGATTTGTAAAAGAAAATAATTTTTTCAAACATCAGAACCATCATTAAATATGACACCGGTTTCAGGCACGAGGTACACTAAGGTGGTGAGGGGGGAGATTAATTTACTTTTTCCAAGCAGCTGCTAATCTTTGCAGCCACTGGGTGGGGGGTCCTGGTTTGCTAACCGATCAGCAGTGATTCTCTTCCTGAAGCCACCCTCAAATTTATCAGACTGGTTGAAATTTTGTGACCAGAGTAGATAAAGAACTGCCCGGTGTGGTCGGAAATTTGCGACCATGCCAGGCAAGTGGTTAACAGTACTTTGAAGCTCACAGAAACAGTCAGATATGAAAACAAAGTTATTATGATGAGCTAAACATGAAAACAACATCCACTAACATTTCTACATAAAGGCTGGATTTCAACTTTCTTCTAATGCAGAAAAAATCATACTTTCGTTAAACTTCCAGATACCCAGGAGACCCTTGTATTTTGGGGAATAGTTCCCAAAAGTCATGGGGTAGCTGTATGTAAAGGTAATGGTAGGTGGCATCACTGTACTCTGAAGTCTTGGAAAAGCCCAGACCTGCATAAATTCTAATATGACATCTCATGAATCAGTTTAAATGCCGGCTAGGCTGCTCAAGGCAAGGTGACATGAATTATCAGAGTTCGAACGGGGCATGATACTAGATGCCCAATGGATGGGACATTCAATTTCCAAAGTTGAGAGGACATTCAACATTCCTTGATGTACAGTGCCACGTGTATACTGAGAATACCACATGGAATGCATTACCACCCACCTTGGACAGTGCAGTGGCTGACCATGGGTGCTTAATGATAGTAACCAGCAGCATCTGGCCAGAATTGTCCTTGGTAACAGGCAAGCATCACTGGTTCTTTTGCTTCTATTGGATATGGTGAAGAAGATACACTAGAGTGTCTCTGTTAACACTACTACACCAGACACAGTGCCTCACCTGAGCTCATGACATCGCTACTTGGACCCTGAATGACTGGCATCATGTGGCATGGTCTGATGAGTCACAGGTCTAGATGTTTTGAGCTTATGGTAGGTTTTGGGTGTGGCACAGACCCCACAAGGCCATGGACCCCAGTTGTCAACAAGGCGCCATGCATGCCAGTAGTTGTTTCATAATGGTGTGGAAAGTGTTCACGTGGCATGGGTTGGGTCCGCTAGTCCACCTGAACACATCATTGGCTTGCAACTGCTACTTTGCATTGCTTGATGACCATTTTCAACTCATCATGTACTCTATGTACCCCCACAATGATGAAATATTCTAGCAGGATAATGCCAAGTTGTCCAGAATTGGTTTGAGGAGCATTCATGTTCACCCAACAGAGTCCAATCAAGCATTAATTGGTGGAGAGCTCCATTTGTACCCAAGATCCTACATGTACAAATATCAGTGAGCTGTGGGAAGCTATCCTAATGGCATGGGTCAACATCTTCCAGAGGTCTTCCATCCAGTTGTGACATTCATGCCATGTCAAGTTGCTGCACTTTGCCAGGCTAGAGGTGGTCCTATATGATACTAGGCATCTATCCCATGACTTGTGGCACTTCAGTGTACTGTATTATTATATTTAAATTATTTCGATATACAGTGTTGACTTGAAACAACACAATTCATGAAACTTCATTAAATTATATTTTCATGTGAAAAAAAATAACCTTAAAACTGTATTACTCATTTTGAATGACTTGGTTTTTACCTTTGCAAGGGCTCTGGTGGCAGCTCTGTGCATCATACAATCAGAGCCTCAATTGCATATATTGCAGCTTCTCAGTGGTCCAACCATTCACACAACTCTCTGTAGCATTTAAATCTTTTTAATTAATGTTTAGCTACTTAGGTGGTAGCTGAGCTTTAAGTACTATTATTATCTGTTTAACTATCATACCATAATCCTTACAGAACAGGTCTGCGAATTCCAATTCCGCTCTGGCACTAAACACATCACTGCGGTCAACAAGCACCTCCTTCACAGCATCATAGCCAATTAGCATGACTGCAGGTTTATTAGCGATGAAGATGGTGTACACAGGTCCATACTTCTCACTCAGCTTTAGAGAGACATATACATTACATTACAGCGGTTGTACTGTATGTTGCTTATACCCCTTTTCCACCTAAATTCCGGGTCTGCACCGGAGTTGGAACAAAGTTCCTATCCGGATCTAACCCGGAATTTTGCCTACGCCGACTCGGGATATTCCCGAGTAAAAGGGGTATAAGATACAATTTTATAGCTAAACATTTGGAATAAATATCACACTCCAGCACTTGTCTTTGGTAGTTATGTGCTTAAGCATCAACCATTTCTCTCTGTCTATCGATGTCCTTAAATCCCATTGCACATACTTATAGAACATACAAAGGGGAATCCAATTAGCCAATTCAATGAGCAGAGTTTACCCCGCACGTTAAACCACAGCGGTGGACTTTTCCTTGCAAGTTCAGGAGGTGCGAGGAAAAGTCAGCAAGAAAAGGCACCAGGTTTAATATGTTGGGAGTAACCATTGATTCCGCACTTTAAGTGGAATAGTGCATATTAAAACCATTAAACCCTGGTTTACCATGCGGGAAAATGCTTTTCCATGAATATCTTTTTTCCGAGCAGTACAAACAATTAGCTGTGTGGAATGTCCTATGGCCAACTGGATAGTATTAGATAATTGAGAGAGATAACAAATTACACCATTCCAGTTATCTGTTGTATTATAATAATGAAGGTGTAAATGACCCAACTTACCTTAAACAAAGATTGTGGAAATTCTGTGGTGCTGATCTGCATGATATTCCCCAGCAGGGGCAGAGGTGTGGGCCCCGGGGGCAGGTTCTTCTGCATAATCTTATTCCACCATTTAAGAAGGTAAATAAGAAGAGTGACACCGGTGACCAGGAGAAGGGTCCCTGCTATATTTAGTGCCATTCTAAGCACAACTCAATTACTGCAATGTCCCTGAGATGTGTCCCTCTGTGTTTGTGATAAGAAAAAACTTTTTCACTGAATTTCAGAACATTCCAAACAGCAAGTAATCATTAATGACAGGTTGGGCGTGTTTGTTATTAGTGCAGAGTTACAGTCATACTACAGAAGGAATTGTAAATGGTGAGCAATCATAGAATGATTGATAAATGCCTTATGAGGTATAAAGTGTATTGTCAGTTTTCCAAATACAAGTACAAGAAGAAATGCTCTATAGAATTAGCTTTCAAAGCATTATGGGAGAAATGGCAGAAATGTTATCGTGCAGGGCTCAGGACAGTCTTCAATGTTTCCCTTTGGGGCACAATAAATTCCATGCTATGACTCTGAGTGGCAGATACATACAGATAACCCTAAATTATGCTCAACCATTGTCTCTGTTTTAGGTTAGATAGTTTACATTAATGTAGCTCAAAGTGTTGTTATTGTTAGATGTCTATTACAGCAACACATTGTGTGCCTTATGCAGGCCACACACGGTGCAATGTTCTACCATTCAGATGTGTTGCACGATTTCCCTTAAGATTCTTCCCTTGAAATTCTCTGTACGATTTGTCAAATAGTGTACGATTGTACATACAAGCATACAATACAGATACGTCATTTCCGATGTCCCAAAATGGAGTAGGGGAGTGGCAAGAGCTCACACATTGCTCATCAGATCTTTCGCCTGCAAAACAGCGTACGATGTGTGTCACATCGTACACGATAGGTTGAAATCCTACCGCTTTTCCATAAGATCTATGATGCAGAATTACGATGGTGGGGACGTGCATCGTCATCGTAATCGTACAAATACCGCACACAATTTACACGATGGTCGATACAATTGATCTAAATCGGCAATATCATTAAAAAAATTGCACCATGTATGGCCTGCTTAAAACACACAGATAATATGACTGAAGTTAAAATTCAATAAAAAGATGTTGATTGCATCCTTACCATCACTTATGATCCCACATGGAGTTACAGAGGGGAAATTGACAGTAATATTTAATTTGGCATTGATAAGTGATATATCAACATGGAACCAGGTGCATTTCTTAAACAAGAATTACCAAAATACCCATCATGTACACTTTGCCCAAAATACAAAAAAATCTTATACACCCAGCAGGCAGACCAATAACCCTAGTCATAGGCTCACTTTGTCAACCCTAATCCCAATATGTTGATGTTTATCTACAACTAATGGTACAGATAAGTTATAGTTTCATCATAGATACTTTATGTAACTAAATTTCTTGGAGAATATTAGGGAAAATTTCAAATTGGTCAAGCTTGATGTGTCAAAATTGTAAACAAGCATACCTAACAAACTAAGGGCCTGATTCAGGCAAGGAACACACGTTAGCAGATGCAAGCACCCAGCCACTGCGAGAATATGCTAATCAATGCATACGCACGGAGACCTCAGCACAGGATGCAGACGACCAGCAGTATATGATGCCACCCACTTCCCTTTAGTCAAAGCTTGAGTAGTCCGCAAGATAACGTAAACATTGGTAACATCGAGAAATATCTGACCCATATGCAGAATAGTGGTTGCCATGACCTTGTGCAGGTATTGCTTCACTTCCTGCACGCAGTGAGGGCTTTAGCTGTGTAGGGCCTCACACTGCCTTAATTATGCATGCCCCAATGCACAGGCACGTCTGCATTTGCCCAAACACCCCCCATCACCACCCACAAACGGCACTTCCTGTCAATCAATATTGGAAATGTCTGTGTGCACACTGCATGTAGCCTGCGTACGCTTACCCACTAGCTAGTTCACACACACGCAGTGCGATGTATATGCATGTGTAGTGCAAAGACATTTTCCAAGTGCGTGCGTTCTCTCACTTGTGTTCCTTGCTGAATCAGGCCCTAAGAATTAATAATTTCTCACCCGCTGATTGGGATGGAAAACCAGCCTGGGAAATTTCTGGGAGCAGCCCTAATGGAGGCAGATCTAATGAGGGAATGGAGTCTGAGAATTGGCGGGTCTTTGGAGGGGGCAGGATACTCCCTCCACATATGTCCTGATTCCGAGTTTGAGGCAGTCTAGGCCGTCCTTGCATCTTTTGATGCAGTTGGGTCTGTGACTTTATGCTAATGCCATTACAGAGCCCTCCCCATCCATGCGTCCCAATGTGCAAGGACTGAAACTCTCACTGTCAGTGTCTACAGATGCTGAAATCATGCTTTAGATGCTACCATCGAGAACAAAAACTGGATTTTTATCAGTTATTTCAACAATATTCCCAGTACCATCAGATTTAGTGCCACTTTCAGTTGAAAGACCATCAATTTCTTCAATGTCTAATTTTCAATAACTGATAATAAATTGTCAACTAAGATATTTACAAAAGCAACTGACAAGAACACGCTTCTGCACACCTCCAGCTTCTACCCGTTTACTCTTAAAAAAGGACTGCCTTATTCTCAACACTTCAGACTGGTCTGCACAACCTCAAAGACAATAAAGTATCAAAGGGTAAAAATTTCTTAGAAGGGGGCAAGGTAAGCCAGAAGTCTTAAATGCATTCCAGAGGGTGAGTTTATTGATTCGTGAATCCTTATTTTTACAGACCACTGAAACTGATGTAAAAGATTTGTATAAATATAACCAGTGACGGCTCCAGAGGCAGCGCTGCAGTGCAGTCCAAAATTCAAATAGGGGAGCCACACCAACTGCCATTTCAAACATGGATTGCTGGGACTCACTGGAAGTTGGTGTGGCTCCCCTATTTGAATTTTGGACTGCATTGAAGCCCCACCCCTGGAGCACCACTGAATATAACCTCTGTAGTATCTTCACAGTGGCCTTGAAGTTTATAAAAGAGATAGTTCTCTGCCACAGCCATCTTATCACTATGGAACGTAGTACATATCCTACTTTGCATATATGATAGGTGAGGTCCTAATCTTAGAAACCTCCTGGTAAAAACTGACTCTAGTCCAGTGGTTCCCAAACTTTTTTACTTCATGACACCCTTAATGTCTCAGCAGTTTTTTGTTGCACCCCAAGGCCAAAAGCTTTATATCCTAACAACTGAGTTCTAACAACTAAGTAGCTGTTACAAAGAATTACATAAATAAATTGAACAAATAAAGAATGAGGTAATCCTGCCGATACATGAAAAAACAATAAGCCACAAAATTATGCTTTCTGTTTTTCTAATAACATCTGAATGATTTTCCGTCGTCATACTATAGTATGGCAATTTATGTCAACTTCATTAGATGTTTGCAGATAACATAGAGATGTGATTTTTCACTATGTTAACTGCTTTCATACATAGTAATGTTGATGGTAAGTGTCAAATTGTTCTGGTTATAGTGCACTTGGCACTTACCACCTCTCTTGCCTCTCCCCCAATCTTATGAACTATATTTAGCACTGGTGTGGGGTGGAAGGTAGTATGGAGGACCATGGTAATGATATTATTGAATTGGTATAGATATTTTAACTAAAGATAAAGTCCATAAGAATAAAGGGGGTCATTCAGACCCGCTCAAGAGCGGCAGGATATTCCCCACTGCGCATGCGCATGACAGAGGGAGCTCCGTCATGTGCATGCGCGAGACCCGACGAGCGACGGGCTTTCCATCGCTCCGGGTCTCGCACGAAAGGGGGCGTGCTGTCGATGTTGATTGACAGCATGCCCCCTTTGGTGGGCGTGCCGGGGGCGTGCCTGCCAGATGGAGGCATTCCCATGGGAACGCCTACCGTCTGAAGCCGGCCCCACTGACATCACTAGTGATGTCAGTGGGAGTGATTTTGGCTCTGATAGAGCCAAAATCACTCCAGGGCTTGCGGCAGGGAGACCCTACCGCAGGGTCTCCGTCGCAAGTCCAATGGTAGCAATGGTTTTGACCATCGCGACCATCTTTTTGGACACTCGCATATGCTGTGGGTGGTCACCCACAGCTATGCGAGCAGCCAGGAGGCCGCTCCATTTTCATGGAGGAGGGCCCTGATTCAGAGCGAGCGCTGTGGCCAGAGCGTTCAGCTCTGAATCAGGCCCAAAGTGTATAAGTTTATTCACTTTATCTCTATTTAAAATATCTATAACCATGTAATAACAACTTTACCATCACCTGCAATACACCCTTCCACCCCACACCAACTTATTTTTAAATGAGCTGTATTGTTAGCACTAACAATACAGCTTAATAAAACAATAAAAAAATTAATGTTAAAGAAAAGGGGTAAAATACATATTAAATTCAATATTTTCAATTGTAATTAATAATTACAACTAAACTACCTCAAAACTTCAGACAATGTCACCATAGTCATCATTGGGTTTGGTGACACCCAGTGCGCACTCTCACTGTCACACTGCAGCACCCAGCTCCTGTCACTGCAGAGGAGCTGGCATTTTGGTGTCATCTCCTCTGATGGTGACACCTGGGTGCGGCCCACACCCCCATCATGATGCCACTGACTGTCACAGACTGTCACTGACCTAACGAGAGGAGAGTTCAGGATTCCCACTCTGAGGTGCAACAGTAGAAGAAAGACAGGAAGAGTAAAAGAAAGACAGGAAGTGTAAAAGAAATCCAGGTAACTCGGCTCTTACAATCAGTGAGCCCAGCATCATGGCATGGAGCCGGCTGTACTGTGTAAATTACCAAGGGTCTCTAAGGAGGCAGCAGCTGACTTGCTAATGGACCAAGGATCATCCACCCACAGCACCTTTGTCTCAGCCCTGTGGAACCACAGGGAGCCGCAGCACACAATTTGGTAAACCCTGCTCTAGATAAACCAAAAGCTCCATACCAAACTGACTTACTTTTGGACTAGGTGTCTACTGTTGTCTCTTGCGCAACTTAGGTCTTCTATAAGAAAAGCTTTATCGCCACTTCAGATTACCCTGAATTTACAAACTTTACCTGTGGCCAAACTCTTTGCAGAAGTGAAAAACACATTACAACATTCAAATTGCTTCAATATTACTCACAGATTGTATACTCAGTGCTGCTTTAAATTTTCAGATGAATAAATAGGCTTGACGTAATTTGTTCACATAAGACTTCATAAATATATAAATATGAAATATAGGACAAGCAAGGATTGCAGAGTGAAAATACCAATGTGTTGAAATCACATTGGTATTGTGATTTCACTGCGGGGGATCAGCCTCAGTGAATCAGGGACAGAGGTGTAAAAAAAGTATTAGTTACCACGTATTAGTTACCAGCTACCCATCTCTCACTGACGACTGCACAGCGGTCTCCTGGGGAACATATGCTATAGGCCAAGAGCATAAATCATATGGAGAGCTAATCCCTGAAGGAGAAGCTGACCTCCCGCAGTGAATCATGGACAGAGACAAAATATTTAGATTCACAAACACTCCTTTGAGAACTATACAGCTACCCTTTGTGGGGAACGTACGCTGGATGCCTGAGAGCAGACACCATATGGAGAAGATTTTAAGAATAAATACTGATATTTTAAATTCATGGATTAAGGTCATTATTACCATCACCATTAACAGTACTGTAGAAAACATATACCAATAAGGTTGATCAGTTGAGTGCATTTCCCCCTATAGAGTGTTGTTTACAAAAGAGGTTGGACCCCTTTTTATCTCTTGAAGTGCATCCATAGATCAATTTACCCATACATTCAGATCGCAGTATATCCAACCTAGATTATTGAACCTTATTGAACTGTTTATATTTTACTGTTTTATTGTCTTAATTAGAGCATAAGGAGGGGTTTAGGGTGGCATTATGGGTATAGAAGGGTTTCCTGTTTTAGTAGACATACACAGATTTGAAAAATAACAAATTACTCGAAATGCGTTAAGTGGAATTATATGACCTGGGACTCTCTGCTGGATTCAGAACTGTTGTTAATGCTATTCTTACCATAATATGGTACAGGACCATTGTATTAAGTTAGAGAAACTGCCACAAAAAATAGGGGAACTCCTGATGTATAAAATAAAATGCATCTATTACACTAGAATAACATTATTCTAAAGGTAAATACTGTTTTATTTGGCCATTTACTACATTGTCAGACCCTAGTCTGACAAGGTTTATGTTATAAATATTTTTTTTTTTATCACAAATGAAATAGTAGAGAATTCTTGTGTCATCTGTGTTCCTAATATACAGGTGAATACATAACAAGCTATTTGATGTGTAAACACCTAAGTTACCAAGGAGAGAGGAAGTAAGTTACCAGTAATACAGCCCTAGATCAGAGTTCCATCCCCAGAACTTATGTGAACTCTAAAGTGAACTAAACTAAAAGTAAAGTAAAAACTAAAAGTCATGGACGCTCACACAAACAGGAAATAAAAAAATGTGAACCATTATATTCCTTTGAATTTTGTCATTATTATGAATCATATACTCACATAGCATATGTAAACTACTCATGTATGTGATGTGTAACACTAAACTGATATTTTATATTTAAGGATTTTAAAGCAATTAAAAAAAATATTTTTTGTTAAAATTGTATGTAAAAATGCTAATGCTAGTTATTACAAGTGAAAAAATACAAAGATTATTGATTTATTTATTGAATTTTAATTTGTGTCTAACCAAAATCTACCTCTTTCCTTTTACCTTTAATAAGTACACCCAACAAAGATCACCCTTAAATACAGTATAGGTTCCCTGTACAAGTGAGAATAAAACAAAAATGCACCAGCCCAGTATGATGAGTTCTATCTGTCAAAATATGTCTTACTAATACATATAAATGACCAGAAAAATAAATGTGAAATCACAATGTGGATTGTTACTTAAAACAATATATAAGGTGAAAAGGTAGTTTCACATCTGATTACAGAATGTATAGCAAAGACAATTGTTGTTAGACAATAGACACAAGCATATAAAGACAAAAGTACGTATATAGAATGTACTCTATGTGGAGTATTATAGGCTTTGGTAAAGTATATCAGGGACCATACAGGAAGGGAATAATTTTAAGAATTGTTTGAGGTGTCAGATACTTTTAGTTCTAGACCATCCATTTTAAATCTAGCTTCTTCTTTTGGGCGATGAGTGTGTGCACACTATCATAAGTGGCTGTCTATTGGCTGTTCACTGAATTTATAATGGAAATGGTCACCATTAGGAACAATAATTTGGATGGCAAGGTGGGGTCTTCATATTAAAGTCAGTTCAGTATATTTACGTGATAATTTGCAGTCCAATTGGTGTTTCCAATTGTTTATCAGATCATACTGTATATAAAATCCAATTTACTGTGTGAATATTGAATTTACCCCTCTTTAAGTACTGTTAACACCTACTAATATTATTTATTCAAAGTAATTTGATACATATTGTATTTTCATTTGTTTGCAATAAAGTCATTCTGTATCAAACTTTAGTAGTAGATCATCCTTGTGTTCTATTAATATCACAATGCGGATTGCTACTTAGAACAGTAGCGATACACATTATTATTATATCCAATCCTAATGCCATGTGTATCAGATTAAGCATAATCAAATACATTTCAAAGACTCTATAATTAAGTAGCTCTTGTCATCTATATTATCACAATTCAAATGTTAGCTAATAGATTAGTTTTAGTCAAACTAAGTGGGCAGATTGCTAGCAAGCAGAAAATATAATTTGACTATGCAGGTTATCAGTTGTGTAATATCAGAATTATATCCTTGCATGGGGATTAAAGATTTATCTAACAATAACCCATATATCATGTTATTATTATATATTTTGGAGGAAGATTTCTTTAAGTGTATATATTAAACCAGGATATCTGACATTTGAAATGCTAAGTTTGGCATCCAACATCCGGGGACCAGTAAGTGCACCTGTAAAAAACATACTGTAAAATAAACACATATATTTAAAACAATAAAATACTGTATTAAATATAGAAACCTACAAACTAGCACAATTTTTACACTGCAGCAGTCCATGTATGTATTCAAGGATATATTATCAATTTGTTTCTGACATTATGCATTATAATCTTATGTTAGTCCTTGTTAACTGTTATGACTCAGACATGAAGACATGCTTTCACATTGAAACACCAAGTGTCTAGTCATAGATCATATTTATAATGTTCTAAGTCCACTTGGAAATAGACAGAAATAGCTATGCATTATCTTTTGTTGTACTTGTCAAGCAATTACTGTATGTCATTTATTAGAACACACAGTTCAATATTTATACTTGGATTAGGTACTACTGCTATCTACTGTCCAAAGTTGGTACTGTATTCATTGTGAGGCTTAACATTTAACAATTTGAAAATACATATTACTAGCTGGAGTACCCGGCATTGCCCGGGATTTTCAGAATGTTTGTTTATACATCATCCGCCAACCAACCTCTCCTTAGGCAGGCCTCACAAAAAGATTGACAAACATCCCCATCAACAGTCCTAAGGTCTTCTAAGGAAGTAGGAACTGTAACAGTGTAAAGCAAACTTCGGAAATAGAAGCATTCAAAGTTTATAGGATGTACAGTGTAAACATGACCAAGAGCTTGGTCCTTGCAAATTCATCATTTTGACACAATTGGAAGAAAGAAGTAAATGTTGTTGCGTAATTTGGTATAGTCAGAGAGCTGAGAATGCTGGCCAACCCTGCTAAAGCTCTATTCGATAATAAACATTAAGATCATGAGAAAACATGACAACACAAAACACTTGCTCCCAGGCCCTACCTATATGCCGTGAGGCCCCACACTGAACGTCCAGCAAAAATGTGGTTTTAAATTAATTAAAAATGAACAGTAATTGATTTCGATTTAAACATTTTTTAGTTGCCTTCGCCGTGTTTTAATACGCTTGTATGTAAGATGTCACGATCTTCGCTTGTAAACTGTGGATTTGTATAGAAAGACAAAAGTACAGAAGGACAAATTTCACTTTGATATAATACAGAAGATAGAAAAGAAAAAATAGTCGATAAGCTAAATCCTTTTCTAATTCCTTACCTGACCTGTAGAGGGCAAATGCTATGCAAAAATAGTGTTTTTTAATTAATTAAAAATTAGCAGTAATTAAATTCAATTTAGTAGAGAAGATAAGAAAAAATAGTAGATAACCTAAATCCTTTTGTAATTCCGTACCTGACCTGTAGAGGGCGAATGCTATGCAAAAATTGTGGATTTTCATTAATTAAAAATGAACAGTAATTCATTTTTATTTCACATTTTTTTAGTTGCCTTCACCATGTTTTAATACGCTCATATGTAAAATTTCATGATCTTGGCTTGTAAACTGAAAAGAAAATATTAACAATATTCCTCAAGATATCTAAAACTCAATAAAAAACAAGAGAAATACCATAGTGTAATACATTTGAAATATTTCCCTCAATGTGTTTCACAATATGTGACCCCCCTCTTATTCAGACTTGTACCATTAGAGATGGTCTACTATAAAAAAGGAAAGAAAAAACAGCATAGATAAATCAGACTTGTGGCTCTCCTTCAGGGGTAAGGTTTATTTTCCTTTTAGAAACACAGTGTCCACCATTGTATATGTAATGGAGAAAACAGTTCCAAATAGTGTAATACTGTTTTTAATTCCAAACACAGGTTATATAAAACAAAACATATACGAGTGGGGGATAGATGGACTCTCACCAGATAGATTGGTCTACCAAATCTAGTAGACAACAACGTATAAGTCCAAACATCAGGTGTCCCCAGTAGTTATAAAAAGGGCTTCCTGGGAAGTGTCCAAAGGATCCCCACTGAGCTCCTCCACCAACGCGTTTTGATACTATTGTATCTTTTTCAAGGCATGTAAACTGTGCTTTTGTATTGAAAGACAGAAGGACATATTTTTGCTTTAATATAGTAGACAATTCCAGTAAGTTATTATCATTATATTTTTCTATGTACAAACAAAAAATTATGTACACTGTGTCTGTATGTCTAAAGGTGCCCATTCACAGGGCAAATGTTCACACTATTTGACAGTTTTTGACTGATTGTAATGACCAATCATGTGAAAATTACTGTTTTCATACATGATTACGATGTGATGCGCATCCCCGGCATTGTGGATCGGCATCGTAGATAAGATTGTTTTGCAGAAAGATTGCAAGCCATCGTGTATGATTTTACACAAATCTACGCACTTTTGCTGCAGTAATATGCAATCTACGATGTACGATGTCCCTGGACACTTCCCTCCTCCATTTTGTGGCAGACAACGAGAGAAGAGAGAAGCAGCAGCATCGTCTATAGTGGAGTGTGCCTTTAAAAAAGTGAGTATATCACCTATACACCTTGAACCACCAATGCATTGCCCTGCCCTACCAATGTGAATTTTAACCCCTGACCCACCAATGCATACCCCTGACCCACCAATGAGTTTTAACCTCTGTGCCACCAATGCATACCCCTGGCACCCCAAAGTGTATTAACCCCTGACCCACCACTGCATACCCAAGGTTGAAATTACCATTTCAGCAAAATATTACTCACCAAATAAACAATCAGCATTTATTGTGTCAAACGGCAATAAAATTTATTTTTTACAAATGATCAACTTTAAAACCTACAACAATTTAACTTTTTCAATATATTTCCCCAACAGGAATGACAATTGCAAGAGAGAGACAGTTTGTGATGGGGATCATTGAAATGTTCCATGGCCAGGAGTGTTTGTGGCGAGTCAAAAGTCAAAACTACCACAACAAAATCAAGCGCAATGCGGCAATCCAGAAGCTAATTGCATATAGCAAGACCTTTCATCCCGATGATGATATCACAGTCGTGTGAGTCAAAAACAAATACAGAATCTCCACACTGTATAAGTGAAGGAGAAAAGAAATCAGGGAAAGTCCCAGGCATCCAGAGCAGGGGCAGCTGACACCTATACAAGTACGTTATGGTACTTTGACCTGCTGAAATTCCTACTTGAGTAGGAGCTGCAGCGACCTTCACAGGCCCTAATGGTGGTGACTACAGAGGACCCTGGAGTGGAGAACCCAGACAAAGTACAAGAGTCCGCTTGTGAAGTCATAAGTATACCAATGCTGGGGGGCACCGCACCACAAAATCATCCCCAATACTGATAACTATATCCAATTTGGGTCATATAATTGGCCAATATAAGGCCACATGATAATGGCACATACAAATATACCTGAATTGGGGATGAGTTTGGGGTGCGGTGCCCCCAGGTTTGGTGTGGCTGGGGTGCTCTGGGGTGGCACACTTTAACACTTTATGTAGCACTTTAACACCTTTAAATAATTTTTTTATCTTATTGTATATATATTTACTGTATATTTATTTATTTATTTATTTTTATTAGCATTTTTATTACACCTTTCACCTTATTAAAACATACTAACACTTTAGTTTCTCACTGGTGTGTTTCCCTGGGTGGGTGGCCGTCGCCAGCTTTTTTGGGGTTCTGCACCCCAGACTCTGACCAAGTGATAGGGACCTCCGGTATCAGATACGCTGTGACGTGGCCTGGAGGCTTAGTCATATTTTTGCAAATATATGCAACTGAGATCTCTGAATTATCTACTGCCATGTAGTTTTTCAAATCTTATTGCTGATTTCATTCTGAGTGCTCGGGGACTACTTTTGTTGCATATGGTAAATTCATGCACCTGAGTGATATTACTGAAGTGATTGAGCAGCTACCAACATATATTGAAAGTATGGAGAACACAGCAGGTGTTTCTCTTTTGTAAGGCCTCGTTGCGCATACGGCTTCAGCAAATGCTCATGTAGAGCAAACGCATCATCAGCCACAAAAACATAGTTTAGGCCGTGCTTCATTTCCGTTGCATATGGTAAATTCAGGCGGTTGGAGCTGAGGCTCTCATAGAAAAGGGTTTTCTTAAAAAAAACCCCATCCGAAGCACGGCCATTTTTGCCCACATCCACAAAAATAAATTCATAATTGGCGTTAACCACCACCATGAGCACTATGCTGTGAAATCCTTTATAATTATAATAAAAGGACCCGCTGTGGGCAGGTGGGGTAATCCGACATGTTTGCCATCTGTTTCTCCACCGCAGTTTGGGAAGTTCCATCTCCGTTTAAACTCCTCAGCAATGGTCTGCCACTCCTCCACCGTTGTTGGGAACTAGAATAAAAAAATGGAAATTAAACCTTTGAAAAACATGTTATTAACATTATACAATTATCTCTCTCCTCCAACAGCCTTCAACACCAAACCTGGATTTAGCGGTCAGCCCACAAATTGCCTCTCAAACCCAGCCTGAAGCACCACAACCTATGCCTAAACACTGGAGATACCAGCACCGTACACAAGAACAACCAGATGAACTTTTGAAGGCAGGCGTTGAGCACACCAGCCGACATGTTCGACCACCTGGGCATGCACATAGCCAGTCCGGTCCAGGAAATGGAGGAAAGCCAGCAGATACATGCCCAATGCCTCATGTATGTATGTATGTATGTATGTATGATGGGGCTGAATGAAAAAGCTGCCAACCAATACTAGGCTCACAGATGACCCTGTCCCCCGGTCCCCCAGACAACACTACAGCCATTTAATTATGGCCCGTCTACATCCTACCATGCCAAACCACCCTATCCCAGTTATCCTACTCCACAATCAACCAATACCTCCACATCCTCTGAAGTGGTGTATAGTGCCATTTTGGCAGAGGATGAGCACCCACCTCCATTTTCAAATTTGTAATTTTACATTATGTTCAATTATTACCATTTTATGTCTCCCAATAAGTGCTGCGTGGTATACAGCGTTGATGACGCAGGTTGGAAAGAGTCCCGAAGCGCATTGCACAAGGCAAGACTGTTGCATGCAGGTGCCTCAATCTGGATTTGTGCCATGTGCCTCGTGGCCTATTCAATCCAGCATTTGATATGCTGTATACTAAGCAGCTGATTAACTATTGGGAGACATAAAACTGGAGGAGATAGCAGTTTGTTTTCAGTGCATTTTGATGCATAGAGTTGCTGAAGGTTTTACCATTTTAACTATAAGCCATTTTTTTTACTTGTTGACATACAACTTTTTATATGGTAAACACAAAATAAATCAGCCATGTTGGTTTGGAATTATGTACCACAAACATTATTAATATATATACAGCCATGTTGGATTTTTAACTAAACCCCATTGTGTTTAAAAAAAATAAAAAATATTTCACAAGAAACAAATTTGTAATGTTTTACTTACTTTGAAGTAGTGGAACTTCAGGACATTGACAATGGCATCACAGGTCTCCAGGATGATGTGCCCCAATGCCTGGGGGGAAATGAGGGTCCCAAACTTCAGGTCTTCAAATGACCTCCCTGTAGCCAGGTACCTCAGTGTCACAATCAGCCTCTTCTCAGCTGGAATGGCCATCCTCATGTTGTTGTCCTGCCTCTGGATATAGGGGGTCACCAGATGCAGCAACTACTGGAATGTGGCATCATCCATATGCAGGTAGTTGCGATAATTGTCCGGGTTGTTCTCCTTAATTTCCATCAGTAGGGGAACAGGGGAGCAGCTCTCCCTCCTCGTCAGCCACTCCTTGGTCCAGCAAGAGCGCATTCTACTCTTCTCCTCAGGCCCTACACCTTTTAGCCTCAGATAACCATAGACTAGCAGACGCTTATGGCAATATGAATCCACCAGAAAGTAGAGAAATAGGACACTTTGTAAAAGGCAAGCCTTAACAAAGCAAAACACACTAGCAAAGTACAGCGTTCAGCAGGGTATAAAACCAAGCCTCACTAGTCACTGAGCAGAGTGTGCACAGATCTAAAATGGATGCTGCCTTTTACACCCCCTAGATAAGCCATCCCCTTTTGACATTCCAACAGATGCCTTGTGTGTGTATTTGAATGTTCGGAAACGATTTACAATCATTTAAGATACATCGAATCATATGTTCATTTGTAGAATCGCACCATTTCTATATACAAATGTACAGAATATCAAGGGAAGAATTTTCAAGGGAATCGTATGAGAGACCAGATCGGATACAAATCGCCCCATGCATGGGGGCCTATACATTCTTATGTGTTAGTAGTTATGATGTAGTTTGTTGAGTACTTCCTCAACAAGGACAGCAAACATTTTAAAGGTCCAAGTTCGAGAACCATTGTTCTTGGGTCCTGGTGTGATGTCTAGGTTATTCTTTTTAATGTGGGCTTCAAAGGAAATATTTGTAGTATAGTGATGAGGAATAGGAAGATGTCCATGTTTGCCAAAACCTCCCCCATACACATGATTTTCTCTGGGAAATAGAAGAAAAGAATAAACAATCCCATACATTTGGATGAATTGCAATAAATGCATTATGTTGAAAATTTGCAAAGCTTCTTCATTTTGATGTATTTTCTCTTGTCTTTATCAAAATTGCTTTTTCAAATGTCATATTGTTATTTTGACCCATAAGCTGATGATCTACAGTTTGTTGCCTGCTGTCACAACGGTATGCAGTCACAATGGAGTTAATCCAATTGTGTGTAATGTACTCACGGGTGTTAGTTATCGCGACAATGGCAGTCTTGACAGCAGCACGGATTTGCCTAAAAGTGCTCTAAGCTCCATAGGGCTCCAAGTGAAATTTAGTGAACTCAAGCTTGGAGTGAGCCACAAAGGGTGCAAGGCATGGTGCCGTTTCTGGTGTTTTAACATCATTGCAATGATAACTCACACCTTTACATGGAATAAGATTGACACCTATGTCTCCAGTCACATTGTCAACATTCATTATGTCGAAATGGTTAAAATGTTGACACCTGCAAAATGTCAACATTGAAAGAAAATTGACATAGAAATTTACAACATTGTCATAATGTCAACAATTTGATTAAAGGTCAGCATTAGTGTTAGGGCTAGAGATAAAACTGGCCAAAAAAGACATTGCAGACATTTCAGCAATATCTACATTACATCACTGTTGACATACTGAGTGTCTACATGGTAAATGTGTATATTATAAATATGTTCTGTGTTGATTTTACAATCATGTTGACATGTTGACATTTTCATGTTGACCTAAAAAATGTTGATATAATATTCCACACCCGTCACAAAATGATTACTGTAAATTCAAATATTATTCTTAATGATTTCAGTTTGTACATATCAAAGGGTTTCAACAGTGTTTAGAGTATCATTTAATTTTATTTAAAAAATCATATAATAAATAAAATGTTGCTTTCCTTTCATAATTAAACAAATGTCAAGAAATTGCGTTGATTTTTTAAGAAAGCAAGAGTTAGATAGCTATGGATTTGATCTTGCAAAAATGATATTAAAGAAATAATCACTGTCACTTTTTTTGTATAACAAATTTCAGCAAAGCACGGGATTTCACAGCTATTAAATGGAGAAAAAAATTGCAAAGATTAGGATTTTTTTAAGATGTTGAAATGAAAAAATTACAAGAAACAAGTTACTAAAGAGCAAACAAAGAATAAATATTTTGGTTTAATAATCTCACAATTTTTTTCCTCCCCAGTTTAGGAATTAGTTTTTATTAGTTACTTAGTGTAGATTATATATATATATATTGACTCCATTTGCACTGTATGTAATTCTTCTTTTACTTCTTTTACTTCTTTACAGACAATAAATACATAAAACTAAAAGGAGAAAAAAACTTACAATACTGTATTACCCTTAAACTTCTATAGGTATATTTATTAAAATATGTTGTGTGCCCCAGAATATTAAGAATCATTTCCCTCTTTAATGTATTCATTTTAATTGCTCAGATAAGGGTTCCAAAAGGAGCAATTCCCAACAACAAGAAGAAGTTCATGATCACTTTACATCTATCTATGGTCCCCCTTAAGACTTTTGTGCAACTTATGCTTCCCAGCTGAGCAAGTGACAAAAACTTCCAGCACTTCTGGACATCCTGCAGCCCACCTGAGAAGGTGTGCAGGGCAAACCGACCAGTGCCTTAGTAATGCAAATAGGGCTGTGATTCCTATTCACTGGAAATCCTCAACCCCAAACTCTTAATGAGTGGCACTCCAAAATTGATTATTATATGATTATGGAAGATCTAATTTTTTCTCAAGTGCAGACAAATTTACAGAATATTGTGCAACCTGGTTGGGATGGTTGGAGTTTAAGGAGTCAGATTGCTACAAAAACTCTTCCCCAAGTGCTGATTGTTCTTAATTTAAGGTATTTCTTTGTATGAGCCTAGACTTACTTGCTGATCTCCCTCAAAATTCCTCTACGTTTGACCCTTTTAGATCTCTCTCACACCCTGCCATGAATTCTACTCCCTGTCCTCTCATTCTCTTCCCCCTATCTGTTATTTCCCTGGTATCTTTTTTCCCAATGTTATAAACTTTATTTTGCAATATGTTTGTTGGATATTTTTTGTCTTTCATTTAATTGGTCTTGTTCCTCTTATTTTAATGTTCTCATGACCTCTTGTTGTTGATGATGAGGTACAGTATATTTCTACATTCACGTATTGCATGTACTTTTCAATAAAAACAGTTAACATAAAAAATAAATAAGCCCCATATTGAAAAAAACACTCTTGTGTACAACATAAAAGAGTAATACATTGTGAAGACTCTTCTTTCCAGAGATATACAGTATATCCAAGAAACAGGTGCTCATATTGATGAATACCTTTACTACAGGTTATAAAATTATGAACCCTTTACCATGTCTTTTTTCTCTCTTCATATATTTTTCCACATCATATGTTTATTTTTTAAAGGCTTTTTATAAAGGTACAAGAGTATCGAAATGCATCTGTAGTGGGAATGAATTTGTGATAAAACTAGGGATGGAGGAATTAACAGGCAGGTATGGTAAACACTTAGGGAATCCTGGGAATGAGTCACCCTTTATATTTTATTTGCCTTCTTTTTCCAGCTACTATGGGAATGTTTTTAACTGTGATATGCTAGATTTGCTACGGTTTTTAACTGTGATTTGCTAGATTTGTTTTTAATATGTGAGTACAATTCTGTGAATATTAATATTATGGGATATGCAGTGGGGTATATGCACAAGAGAGAATAGTGTCCGCACAGATCTACAGATTATTTATATATTAAACATATATTAAACATTTATTCATTCCAATCCATATGATATTAAGTTATATAGGACTCATTCCGTCCAATTATCTGACAGGTGGAGATGCACCCAGGAATAAAATCAATCAATACATAAAGAAAAAATAAAAAGTATTCCTATAAGGGGCACGCACTGGATGACTTGAATTTGTCAATGACTTGGTTATAATAGAGGTCCAGATACACAAAATACATAAAATATAACTTTTATTATTATTATCACTAAAATTACTATTTATTGACATTCAGTTATATTATTTTGTTATATTATCATATTATTTTGTATTTTTGTTCATTTTTAAATAAAAAAGCCAGCGAAGTATTGTGATTAAAGTGTTATTTGTGTCGTTATGTAAAATAAAGTAATTAAAAAAAAAAAAAAACACTATTCACTTGTAGATATACTTTTATTCCATAATGTAAAATGTAAATTATCCTATGATGTAAATCCCAATGTATATTGTTATATTGATGTAAATATGTAGACCTATTCATTCAAATGGTCTCATATAATGGAAGGTATGATATTAGAGTAAATGATAATCACTCTGGTTTATATGTTTATAGGGAGCCTATCTTAATTGGCCAATCTATGACAGCTCTGTAATATTAATCCAGTAGTTGGATCTGTATAATCTTATATTCATGAGAGTTATTTCATATACTTGAAAATATATGATAATAATACCAGGGTACTCCATATATATATATATGTATATGAATTATAGTCTATAAAGCTGTATAAATGTTAATATATCCACCAAAAATGCATTACACTCTGTCTCTGCTTGTTTCAAATAATAACTAATGTATGTAACAAGTTACTATGACTCAGCAATAAATTATTCGCAGTGTAACAGATAAACTGTCACTCACATGTTTTCCTTCACACAGGGGAGCTGTTACTATTTATAATAATCTCTCAGACAATCTTTGCACTAGAAATTCACTCAAATAATCAAGTCCAAAGGTTGTACTACATACAGCAATACTATATAATAAGTTAGATAGCAGGGTATGGCCCCTATTTAGTGGAGAGATGTTCGTAATGTATAATGCCTATACCAGCTGAAAGTATGCTACACCACATTAGAAATCTTTATGGTTTTCATTGATAAGGGCAGGGGTTCTCAAATACACATGTAAACCCTAGCAATTGATTGAATGTCAGCTGTATAGTTTGCAAGTACACAATTCCCTAAGTAACTGACTTAGGGCCTGATTCAGACCCGGTCGCAACCGGGTCAATGGTGGGCCAGTGCGCATGTGCATGACGGAGCCGGCTCCGTCATGCGCATGCGCGAGACATGGATAGCGACGGGCACACCGTCACTCCGGGTCTCGCAACAAAGGGGGCGAGCTGTCACTCAACATCGACATAACTCAATTGATCCCTTAACAGTATGAATGACATTGCTTGTAAATCCTCAAAGGTTAAATTACAAATGCATGTTATCCCTTTTTCATGGACTCTTCTCATAAATTAACAGCAACTCTGGCAAAGCCGATATCTCCACAGGGTCTCTGAATCGTCAGCACGGTGTTCATCTAATCAGTTGACAGCCTATACAGTAATGCTGATGTCTCCACTGAGACTCTGGATTGTCAGCATTATGCTCTTCTAGTAGTTTAATATGCGGCAGTGCCGATATCTCTATATTATTGATGGGCATATTATATTTATAAATTATCAGTGTCATGATGGAGGCAGCAGCAGCACAGTTTTTAACACACATCACAGACAGTCAGTGGCGGCTGGGCCGGGGGGCAGGGTGTCATGTGGGCCGCTGGCCGCTGGCAGTCTGTGTCTCTGTGACACAGGCTGCACCGCGTGTGTAGCGCTGACCGGATGGAGTTCGGTCAGCGCTACACACTGACTAACACACAGCCGCCGGCGTCGGCTCCATCTTCCGGCTCCTGCAGTGGGTAATGGAAGAGACGTCATGACGTCATGACATCTCTCCCATAATGCAGAGCTGTCCGGAGGATGAATGGAGGAGCAGATGGTGGCGGGAGCGGGGATTCAAATAAGTGTTTTTTTTTTTTTACTTGTGACACTTCAAGGGGGAGAGCACTACTGGGGGCACTAAAATGGGGAGCACTACTGGGGGCACTACAAGGGGAGAGCACTACTGGGGGCTCTACAAGGGGGAGAGCACTACTGGGCACTACAAGGGGGAGACCACTACTGGGAGCACAACAAGGGGGGACTACTACTGGGGGCACTACAAGGGGGGGACTACTACTGGGGGCTCTACAAGGCGGGGACTACTGGGGGCACTACAAGGGGGAACACTACTGGGGGCACAACAAGGGGGGCTACTACTGGGGGAACTACAAAGGGGGATAACTACAGGGGGCACTACAAGGGGGGCTACTACTGGGTGCACTACAAGGGGGAGACCAGTACTGGGAGCACAACAAGGGGGGACTACTACTGGGGGCACTACAAGGGGGGGACTACTACTGGGGGCTCTACAAGGCGGGGACTACTGGGGGCACTACAGGGGGGAACACTACTGGGGGCACAACAAGGGGGGCTACTACTGGGGGAACTACAAAGGGGGATAACTACAGGGGGCACTACAAGGGGGGACTACTACTGGGGGCACTACAAGGGGGGGCTACTACTGGGTGCACTACAAGGGGGAGACCAGTACTGGGAGCACTGCAAGGGGGGACTACTACTGGGGGCACTACATAGGGTGTACCACTACTGGGGGCACTATATAAGGGGCTTACTACTGTGGGCACAAGGGGCACTGCACAGGGGGGACCACTACTGTGAGCACTATATAACAGGCTTACTACTGGGGGCACAAGGGGCACTGAACAGGGGGAACCACTACTGGGGACACTGTATAAGGGGCACTGCATAGGAGGATCACTACTGTGGGCACTACTGGAGGCCTGCATAAGGGGGTCCTTTCCTGGGGCACAGGGACACTGCAAATGGGCACCACTACAGGGGGCTGCCCCTAATCTTTATTTTTACTTTACATTAAATTCATATGGACCAACCTCCTCCCTGGAACACTTGAAGGGGAGGGCCCCCATAGCATGCACGTGCTCTGGGCACCCTGGCTACACGATACTCCTCTGCCAGGGCCACCTGCATGCATTTGCCCCCCAGGCTAAAAGTTGCCAGCCAGCCCCTGCAGACAGTCACAGCCTGTGTCTCAAGCTGGGTACACACGTAAAGATTTTCTGTCCAACCATCCAACTAGTTGATTGGTTGGAATGAAAATCTGGTAACGTATGGGAGTAACTGATGATCAGCAATTTGCTCCTAAAGGCCAGAAAACAGATGAAAATGGTCGTCAGACAAGTTTGTTAAATGTTTGATCTAAACAATTTGTTCAAAAAACAGTTTTTTGTCCTTTTTCCGGCGTTTAGGAGCAAATTGCTGATTGTCATTTGCTTTCATACCTTACCAGATTTTCATTCCAACCAATCAACTAGTTGGATGGTTGGACAGAAAATCTTTACGTGTGTACCCAGCCTTACAGAGGCGCTGAAAGATCAGCACAGTATTTCCACTCACATAAATACAATTTAAATGTTACACGTACAGTACTCTGTCTACAACTATGCATTCTGTGACAGCAAAGCCCTCATATTATGTGTTTATGATTGAATAAGGGAATATAACTAATATTTTTATATAATAATTAATAAATAGTCTAAAATGGTGTTATAAAAAAATCACACTTTAACAGTTGCTCTGATTAACTTCCACCTTGTAGCAGCTCTGATCATCTTTCCTCCCACAGCAGCCCTAATCAACACCCCTTATAGCTGCCCTTATGACTTCCCCAAGGTGATCACCCCTCAGATGCTGCTGCCCTTTCCAGTTTCCCCAAACTTCCATTCCAATCAGCTCCCTGTGCAGCTGCTTAATAACCTCCCACAAGTGCTGCCATAATCACCTTCCCCATAGCTGTCCTAATCAGGTCCCAGGTGTTGCCCTATTAACAGCTAGCTAGCCAAACAACAAATAGACTAGCCAAAAAACAACTATTTGTTTTAATTTAATAAATCTCTTCTGATATACTAACCCTATCTTTATTATTGTTATGAAGGTTTTCAAATTTGTTTTATATAGACTAGGTAGAATATTTATATATACATTTCTTTATATTTACTAATAAATTGTATAGGATTATAATTACACTTTATAGCCCCTAACATTGTTCGGGCTCTAATGGATAGCCGTGAGCGGCAAAACTTGGAATTTTCGCTGATTATCCTCATTTTTCACTGATTTTTTTTTCACACTATTCTATTATTTCAATCAAAATAATAATAGTATAGTTCTCCCGAAAACACATAGGACCCACGATAAGCTTGCAGACCTATGTGTTTTTGCCATTTAGGTGGTGAAAAAATGGCACTTATCGTGGATTATTTATCGGTCCTGAAAAATATCCACAATAAGTGCTGGTCATGTCGGGCGGCACTTTGGGGCTGATAGGATAGCCCAGTCGCGATCAATTATCAGCGCTACTTTAGCACTGCAAATTGGATATGCCCTAAATATGTATCAACTCATGATTTTCCTTATATAGTAACACCGAGAATTTGATTATCTTCCTAATCAATTGTTTATCAGGATTTTTCAGTGTAAAATACAATCTGCATGTTAGGAACTGCAGGTGAACAGAATTATTAATTTAAATGCACCAATGTAATTAATTGTTTGCCTTTATAAAAAAAGATTTAAGAAGGACACCCTTTATCCTTCTGATGAAACTTTCAGAAAGAGAAACACATTAAGGTGTCAGGATGGACTTCCACAAGAGAACTAAGGGCCTGATTCTGACCCTTGCGAGCGCCGAGCAATCAGGTTGATAGTGGACCAGTGCGCATGTGCGAGACCCAGATCGCTCCGGGTCTCGTACCACAGGGGGCGTGCTGTCGATGTTGAGTGACAGCATGCCCCCTTTGGTTAGCGGGCTGGGGGAGTGGCTGCCCAAACTGAGGCGTTCCCATGTGAACGCCTCCGTTTGGGGTCGGCCCCACTAACATCACGAGTGGGAGAGATTGTCACTGTTAGAGCCGAAATCTCTCTGGGCTTGAAGCAAAGAGACCCTGCCACAAGGGTTTCGTGCAAGCCCGATGGTCACAATGGTCTTGACCATCACGACCATCTTCCTGGCCGCTCGCTATAGCACAGCTATGCGAGCGGCCAGGAGGCCGTTCTAAAAAATAAAAAAGACCGACCCTGATTCAGAGCGAGCACTCTGTCAGAGCTTCCGGCTCTGAGTCAGGGCCTTAGTGTGTCTATAAAGAACTTTCCTTATACAGCCACTAACAGAACCCCATTTGTCTCTGATAATGGCATCTGCCACGTGTGCTTCAGCTCTAATACACAGCTGGTGAGGCACAATCCTGTGCAATTTTCATTTCAGCCCCAGCTGCTGGTGCAGCATGTAACACAGAGAGGCAAGGCACATCGGGCCTACCTACCAGAGGACAGGAAAAGGTGAATATGAACTGCTGTTGCAGCATGTTATCGGGGAACGAGGAGCTGATGAAGCTGTAGCCAGGTAAAGTATTGGGGGCATTATCAGCAGCACAATTACCATTCTTCTCTGCCTCGGCCCCTAATCATACTTACCAATTACCCACCTATAGACCGCTGGAGTTATCCATATATTTGGAGACTGTTTCACATTTAATTAATGCATTGAATATGAACTTTGGGGCATATGTATCAAAGCTTGATGTGAGATAAAATTGTGAGATACAGTATATATCACCAACCAATCAGCTTCTAACTTACATTTTGCAGGCTGTGTTTAGGAAATGATAGTTTGGAGCTGATTGGTTGGTGATATATATTTCACAATTTTATCTTGCATCAAGCTTTTAATAGTCCCAGAACTTTACTGTGATGTGCAATAAACACTTTTTCTATACAGCTAGTGGAGTTTTTAGAATCATGTGTACTCAAGATACACAGCTTTTATAATGTGTCTGCTTTTGTACTGTCAATTGTTCAATCTAAATAATTAGATACTTTATTGCAACAGTGTTACATTTTATACTTGGTGTATTAGCTCATGTATAAACAGGAAAACTTTGTACCTGAATTTTTCACTGTGATGAATATTACTAATATAAAATGCTGATTGGAAAATTGTAAGTTGTATTACATTTGAATATTGGATAATTAGGTGCTATATTACTTATTTTTACCTTGTGTACTAGTCGTGCTTAGTTTGAAGCAGATTGGTAATTTTCCCTTGGGAGCAGACGTCCAATATTTCTCTTCTGGGGTGGAGCACTATATATCTATATTTTTCTAAAATAAATAATATAAATATATACATTGGCCAAATTGTCTAAAATGTATTCAGTGTAAATTGCTTTAGAAAACAAAACAACACCACAATAATCTAATTGTGTTGTATATCTTTATTTTATCAAGTTACTCGCTTTAGAAGTAATTTGTGTTCATGAAATTTGGAACAGGAAATACATTTTGCCATTAAATTATTAAGAACATCATCAGAGAGGAATGGAAAGTCGTACAAAGTCTTTAAGCTTTCATATTTTATTTTGGTGTGTCAGTGGATGTAATATACAGTAATACTTGCTCAGCGAGGGACAACAAGTATCTCATAGGGCCTTGGTCGAGTGCCATTAGTCTTTGGTTCTGGTGTTATATTTATGTCTTTCTTATCCACTGTTGGCTTCAATGTCAACTTTTGCAGTATAGTGGTGAGGAAGAGGTAGAGCTCCATCCGAGCCAGACCCTCCCCCAAACACATACGTTTTCCTGGGGAGACAGAATGAAATATAAGTTGTACAGATTTAGATGAGGAAAATGGTGCATACCTGTAACAATTTAAAAGCAGACTTTTAGTATTATTTTATGAAACTGATTAAAAATGGGCTGTTCTGTACAAATGTCTACATTTTTTGCATACCAGTTAATTTTCTAAGGTAAGGTAAACAGTAGACAATGTATAACAATAAAATAGTGTCCTACGGGACAATAATTATACTTTAAATAAAGAGTATATTTTGCTTCATTGAGTGTTAAACCTTTGAAAAGCATCTATGATACCAAGAGCCCCAAGAGGGTAGGGCAGTGGTTCCCAAACTGTGCGCCATGACACCCTGGGGTTCCTCAGGGCACTGGCAGGGGTGCCTCAGGTTGGTGGTCCAGCACCAAATCAAATTATTTATGGTCAATGTATTGTAAATATGTGGACAAACAAAAGTGCAAACCTGTCCATCACCACATAACTGAACCTAAGAATGACAGTTAAGCACCATTTACATTGTTTACTACTTTACTTCATTTTATTCTGAATTTCTAAATAACAAACTTAAACTTAAGGGTGCCGTGAAAACAATTCTGATACTCTAGGGCACCGTGATTCAAAAAAGTTTGAGAACCACTGGGGTAGGGAGCTGTTCATACTACACAAGCCTGCCAAGGAAATTTAGCAACACTCACAAGATGGTGTGACTAAGCCCATTTTAGATATGTGGACCACTTTGCACTTGTGCAATATATACAGATGGTTTCCTCTATTTAAAAAAGGATGTGGCCACTACCCCACATTCTTTGGCACACCCCATAAGTGGCAACACCTAAAATATCTACTGGTGGCTCTATAGGAATGATTTTACTTTATTCAGGCCATTTACAAAGATAGCATCATAAATACTTGGAAACATACTGTATAATTGTACCTACTTATAATGCTCATAAATGTCCTAGGTCAAAATATACAAACCTGACCTTATAATTTGTATGCATGTCACCACATTGCTCTAAGAGGCATATCTATCAACTTTCACCTCCATGCCATATGCACACCCTGAACTGCCATCAGACGGTTAGGGGTATATTTACTAAAGTGAGAGTTTTTAGAGATGGAGATGTTGCCCATAGTCAACAATCAGATTCCAGCTATTATCTTCTAGAAGCTGCTAGTTAAATGTTAAGTAGAATCTGATTGGTTTCTATGGGCAACATTTCAATTTCTAAAAACCCACATATTAGTAAATATACCCCTTACAGTCAGTACTAATGTACTGGGATTAGACTGATGTGTGGACCTTTCATTGCTGATGATCCAAGCCACAAACTGCTTCTTATTCTCAGAAAGCCATGTGTATGTGATTAAAAAGCAGTTCACAGATAGGATCACTGATGCAGGATGCTCCCTGTTAGATAATTATTAGCATTACCAGCAGAGCCGGATTGATATGGGAGTATAGGGTTTGCATGACCTGCCATCTCCGTCCCTCAGGGGGCTTTAGTCTAACACACATCTACTACCTCTTTTCTCAGTCTGTTCCCACCCTCCAGCTCTCCTTCTCTATTTTGCTTCTCCCTTTGCTACCATTTGGCTGTAGTATTTACATAGTAATAGATACACTCAGAAGTAACTTCACTCATACTAACCTCAGTTGTACCTTTGCCTCCTTGTCAGTTGTACCTGTTCCCCCTTCCCTCTCTTGACTATTAACAACTTCATCATCTGTCCCTCTACTCTCTTTACAAGTCTCATGCATGGTAAATCAATTAATTTGTATTTTATATTTTCTTTTTTTTCTCATTAATTTTGGCATGATATATTATAATATTTATTATAATATATTTGAACTGTTATGAGACATCAAAATCAGTATTGCCATAATGCACTCACATTTTCACTATATAGCTATTTATAACTCAAATAGTATAAATTATAACATGATTGTACCTGCAGAAAATGGCATGAATGCATCATTCTTCTTAAAGCCACCATTTTCATCAAGAAAGTGTCCAGGAAAAAACTTGTCTGGGGTCTTGAACTGTTTGGGGTCTTTCAGGACAGAGGTCAGGACTGGAAAAACCATGGTTCCCTGAAAATATTTTTTTATTTATTATGTTTTTCCACTTTGATCATAGACAAAGCATATGGCAATGTGGACATTCCAGGGCTTAGAGGGTTCAAGATTTGTTGGTGACCAATAAAAAATATCAAAGGAAAATATGGAAAATGTTAGATTTGGGCAAAATCAAGAGAGGAAAATAATTAATTATAGATAGTCAAAAACAACTTATTATTATTATTATTATTATTATTATTATTATTATTATTACACTTTTCTCCAGTAGGACTCCACACACTTTACATATAATATTAGCATAATATGGAGGTTTAGATTTAAACCATGAATATAATACAGAGGTTTATATTTTCATGATATATAGAACTATAAACATAATACAGAAGTATGGCTGCTCCATGGGTCATTAGATGCAAGATGTTTCATCCTACCCATGAACGATCTAGGTGAGGCAATCATTTTAGCTGCATAGCATAGAATTACACTAAGCAGAATATGCAATGTCTGGAATAGATGACACGCAATAGGAGATATAAAAATTCTAGGCAAGATCCTTACAAATTCATCAGACCCATGGATTGTTTAATCTACACCAGTGGTGTCAAACTTGTACCTTTCAGCTTTTGTGGGACTACATATCCCAGAATGTCTTGGCACAGTTTTAGCAGGCCCTAATAGCAAAACTGTGGCACTGCATGCTGGGATGTGTAGTTCCTCTGCAGCTGGAGGGCCCGAGTTTGACACCACTGATCTACACAATAGAGTACCAGGTGAGGCAGCCATGTTGAGCGCACTACCTTACTCACAATGTGTTATATGCAATACATGGAAATAAGACATACTGTACAATGATAAAATTAACACTGACTAAAAACATACCCATTGTTCATACTGCCATTAAAAGTACTACTAGATGGCACACTACATAGGTTACAGTGGGTAGCATGAGCAATTTTTAAAAATGGAACATGCAGTGGGAAATTAAAGACAAAAGAAAAATAACAGTACTGTAGGTTGAAGTGTGTGGAGATACTGGGTAAATGGGATTGGGAAGAAGTGGGACAGGGAAACGGATGGTAGAGCAGGGAGTACATGATTCGGCAAAGCATTTGATATAGTGAACATACTGTAGAAGTACAAGTTACAGTAGAATGGATATATACTGTAACAGAGACGCCATTTAATTATCTAACCATTTCTTCACATTGTCTCTTGCAAAATTACCTTTGGAATGTGATATCCCCTGAAGGTTGTGTCTTCACTGGTTGCATGAGCCACTCCTGCAGGGACAATATCGGCAAATCTCTGTATCTCATGAATAACAGCGTCGGTGTATGGCATCTTACTCCTGTCCTCCACTGATGGGCAGCGATCTCTGCCTATTACTTTGTCTATTTCCTCATGGATCTTCTCTGAAACATACATTCACATTTATGGAACAGTGATAAGTAAGACTTTTATTCCTGTTTACTTTTTGTCTTTTTTTATACTTTAATCATTATTGAAGTGCGAATATTAAAAACTTATACTGTTAGTAGGTTACAGAGGGCCGTTTTTACAGTTTTGTATTTTGGTAAAATTGACAAACAAAATTAAACACATTTTCTGAAATGTCATCCTTTGGAGAGTGAAAAAATGTGGAATTAAAAATAAGGTATAGAACGCTGGATGTGAATTTAGACATTATTGTACAGCACATGTAGAGAAAGAGATAGAGTTACCCTGGGCATGTACATACAATCTATATTCAAAGAGAAGAAAAATTGTAAAGACTCTAGGGGGTAAATTTACTAAAGTATCTGAATCTGAGTGGTTGCTATGGGCAACATCACTTTTAAAACTCACCTCTAAAATCTCTCACTTTAGTAAATTTACCCCTAGTAGTTCAATTATTTAATCTGAAATATTGGAAAGAGGAAGCCCAATTTGTCCCACATCAAACAAAAAAATAATTTGTAACTGTAAAATTAGTGTCATATAAAGCATGTTTCATTTAATCAAAATAACAGAAAACATGTAAATAAAACCAATCCATATAAACATAAGCACATAACAAATATATCACAAATAGTGCACAGTAGCATATAAAAAAATGCTTAAATTCTACATGTCAGTCACAGCTCATTAAATCACACAGGTTAACACTAGCAATGTAACATAACTTTAGAACTGCAAAATGGCTAATATAGTGTGTATGAAGTATTACACATTCATGTAGACCAATTAGAGCAAAGTCTAGCACAATTACTGCTCTGGACAGTAGCTGCCTAACCTTTCAATGTATTAGACTTTTAGACAATTAGCACATGGTAAATTCTATAAAAGAATATTCTTTAATCTAATGGAGAACTAAACATCATGTTCTCCAGACTAATAGCCAAAGTACTATCTGATGGCACATGGAGTAGGAACATGAGCAAACACGCCTACATTCTACCTATAGTATGACTCAAGGTTAACAAGAACACTACAAAACCCACAAGAATACCAACAGCCTCAAGGACAGGAGGATTATTAGCACAAGCAGCACTTTCTTAGACCTACATCTTTGTCATTACATCCTGGGTCTACCATGCTACCCAAAAGAAAACTCAGATATTCTATGTAAATTTCATAACATAAATTACAGGCAAACAATCTCCTTGTCATGCTCATGTAGATTTACTCTACATGAGCATTTATCACAGAATGGGCATTGAAGCAAACAAATATTTTCTAGATATGGAAGGAAGCAGTGACTTCTGCAAACTCCTTTTTGGTCTACAGGAATTTGTTCTCAGTTAGAACTATTTAACGGTCTGTGACCATTTCTACCTGCAAACAAGAACATCAGCTTGTGTGCCCACATATGCAAACCTCTTCTTAGGCTGGTTGGAATAGGGAAGAGTTTTTAGTAGGAAGAGTAAAAGATTCTCGGAGCATATGGTATCATGGTTATAATATGTAGATGATATAATCATCATCTGGGAAGAAGATATGGATCTCACCCTGACAATTATTTAACTGAACATAAATGAACTTAAGCAAAAGGTCAAGCATATCTGTAACAGTGCCTTACCTTTCCTGGACTTTGATATCTATAAAACCACTGATAGTATGTTACCATTGAATTACACAGCAAGGAGACAGCCACAAATAGTCCATTACACCAAAACAGCTCATACTGTATCTCCTCCTAACATTTAAATATATTCCAAAAGATGAATTTTTAAGTCTCAAAAGAAATTGCTAAAATGATGCATTCTATGAAATGTTATGAGCTGGCGTTAATACTTGAAGAACAAGGTTATAGTAAAAGATCAATGAAAATTGCCTAAATAAGCTACAATGCAAATAAAAAGAGAATCCCTCATCTTTTCCAACAAACCTAAAAGGAATGAACAGAATTAGATTAGATTTGTAGGTAATTTCTACACAGTGTTGGAAAATTCTTCTACTTGATGAGGATCATCCCAAGAACCTAGATCAAAATGTATCAATCAGTTGGGTAAGAACCAAAAACCTAAGAGACCACTTAAAAGTCACCCCGTGAAGAACCTACATAGAACACCTAAACTCACCAGCTCTTTCCCATGTTTTACATACAAAAGCCTGTTCCTTCATGACAGACACCAATACAGTAAAGAACACTCGGGAGGCCCGTCCGCTTCTACCATCCATTTTACTACCACCCGCTACTACTATCCCCTTATGACAAGTCTGTCGGCCCTCTCCTACCCCCCACGGATGCACAATATAAGTAAGTGACAGTAGGCTCGGACTGGGCTCCATAGTCACCACTCCCTATCTGCATTACCCCCTGATCCCTCCATACTGACCACTACCTATCTGCACTACCTCCCTGACCCCTCCTTACTCACCACTACCTATCTGCACTACCTCCCTGATCCCTCCATACTCCCCACTATCTATCTGCACTACATCCCTGATCCCTCCATACTCCCCACTATCTATCTGCACTACATCCCTGATCCTCCATACTCACCACTACCTATCTGCACTACCTCCCAGATCCCTCCATACTCACCAATACCTATCTGCACTACCTCCCTGATCCCTCCATACTCCCCAGTATCTATCTGCACTACCTCCCTGATCCCTCCATACTCACCACTACCTATCTGCACTACATCCCTGATCCCTCCATACTCACCAGTACCTATCTGCACTACCTCCCTGACCCCTCCATACACACCACTACCTCTCTGCACTACATCCCTGATCCCTCCATACTCACCACTACCTCTCTGCACTACCTCCCTGATCCCTCCATACTCACCACTACCTGTCTGCACTACCTCCCTGATCCCTCCATACTCCCCACTACCTATCTGTACTACCTCCCTGATCCCTCCATACTCACCACTACCTATCTGCACTACCTCCCTGACCCCTCCATACTCACTACTACCTATCTGCATTACCCCCTGATCCCTCCATACTCACCACTACCTATCTGCACTACATCCCTGACCCCTCCTTACTCACCACTACCTATCTGTACTACATCCTTGATCCCTCCATATTTACCACTTCCTTTCTGCACTACTCTTCTTAGCCCTACTTACCAAACACTATCTCCCTGCACTACCTACCTGACTCCTCCACACTCACTACCACCTACCTACACTATCCCCAGATCACTCCTTACCAACCACTATCTCTCTCAACTAGCTACCTGACCCCTACATACTCACCACTACCTAACTGCACTACCTCCCTGACCCCTCCATACTCACCACTACCTATCTGCACTACATCCCTGATCCCTCCATACTCACCACTACCTATCTGCACTACCTCCCTGACTCCTCCATACTAACCACTACCTATCTGCACTACCTCCTGACCCCTCCATACTCACCTCTACATCCCTGACCCCTCCATACTCACCTCTACCTCCCTGATCCCTCCATACTCACCACTACCTATCTGCACTACCCCCTGATCCCTCCATATTTACCACTTCTTTTCTGCACTACTCTTCTTAGCGCTACTTACCAAACACTATCTCCCTGCACTACCTACCTGACTCCTCCACTCACCACCACCTACCTACACTATCCCCCAGATCACTCCTTACAAACCACTATCTCTCTGCACTAGCTACCTGACCCCTTCATACTCACTACTACCTATCTGCACTATTCCCTTGACCCATCCATACCAAACACTGCACTGCCTACATGACCCCTGATACCCGCCACAATCTTCCATACCATATAACTTACTGCCATGCACAGGATTAGATTACTGACCTCTCCCATTAATAGAGAGAGAGAGTTTTATAGTATTCTATTTTTATTATATAAAAATAGAAGACTATAAAATATTCCCATTGTAGCTGGCCACACCCCCTCCAGTAAATGGCCAAACCCCTTTCTGGGCCTCTATTATTGCATTCCCCTGTGGGTCCTTCGTGCTCCAGTTCACCACTGAGAAAGAGGCAAGGGCCCACCATCCGGCTCATGCCCTCTCACGCTATCTCCTACCTATGCTGCCATGGCTGGCCTGTGCAAGAAAGTTTGCCTTGTTGTGAGCCAGAGCATGTGACCACGCCCCTGAAGGAGGAGCCATGTCATGTGAGGGCTAGACTGAGGAGCAGCCAGAACAGAAGGAGATAAGATAAGTATGCTACTCATATTGCATTATTGCATGTCAGATTTCATGTTGCGGATGTGGGGAGTGGGACTGGCTAGGGCTGCTTTGTTCATTGGTTACTTTCTCTCATTGATTAAGATATTTATTTATTTAGCTGTAAGATAATCCTTCACAATGTTATGTCATTATGTTAATTATGTTGCCTATTTGTTCTTTTTGAAATTTCTGGCTGTGTGAGTCTCATTTATAAGGCATGGGAAAATTACTTGAGTGCATTTGTCACCTATACTGTGCCTCCATCATTTTGTGAGCATGATGGCAGAACCTCTGTCTTTGATCTGTGCTGTTGTGGGGGGTAGAAGGGGATTGTGGCAGGGGTGGCTGCCTATTTTGTCAGTCCTGGGCCCCACAATTTCTGATGGCAGCCCTGGATGAAATATACATATACAGTCCTATACTGCATTAGCACTGCACAACATATGTCACAAATATTCTACTGTTCTACTGCAATTGCATCTCTCCTAATATGGTACCATATGTTAGTCCATTAATAATCTTCTAAATTCCGGTGTTTGACCTGATACCTATTAACATTGATTGGCCCTTTAACCACTTGCCTGGCATGGACGGAATTTACAGTCCACAACAGGCAGTTCTTTATCTGTACTGGACGTAAAATTTAATCCAGACAGATAAACATGAGGGCTGCTGCAGGAAGAGAATCTTCCCGCAGCTGCTGCTCTCAGAGGGACCTTTCGGACCCTCTGCTTACCGGCAACCTCTCCCCCTCTGTCTGCTGTGCTGCCGATCACTGCTGATCGGCCAGCAAAGAAGTACCCCCTACCCAGTGCCTGCAGAACTGAGCAGCTTCTGGAGAAAAGTAAGTTAACCCCCCCTCACGCCCCTGACATACCTGATTCCAGTATCCAGTGTCAAATTGAATGTTGCGATGGTCACGATGTTTCTGATGTTCCGATGGTGGTTCCGATGTTCAGTTATTTAAAAAACAGATTTTTTAAAAAAATAATCTTAATTTTTTTTTTTTTTATGAAACCATTTTGGATAAGTTAAAATGGATGTTCCTCACCTAATTCACTCATTAAAAAAAATTACAATTTTGGAGCCGTTTTTGGGAAAAAAATTGTCAGTTAAGTGTTTAAATCCTCTTAGCCCCTGCTACTGTCCATGAAGGAAAACCAACCCATCAGCTTGTTTATTCTTCCATGAACCCCAGTATCTTAATCAATATCCAAGCAATCATTAGTGGTTAGGTCTGTGGACCACTATTGCTGCAGTCATGCCAAACAGCCCTTGTTGATGCAGCAGGTCCCATGTGACTTTGGCTGGCTCTGAGCATCTCTTTTGAGTCTTTGCACCCGAAAATTATTTTTAATCTCAATGCAATGCAACAAAACCTCTTCTTGAGACTGCACTGATTAATTTCACATGCTACACTTATATGTCTGTGTGTGATTGAGTTTTATTGTATTGAAATGTGACAAAGATGCATTTTTGGGCAAAAAAGTTGTGAAAAATATGGTACACCAATTTACGTTGCTCAGTCATTCCGCATAGTGTATTGAGGCTCAGTGTATGAGGACACATGAATTGGATAGTAAATGACATGAAAAAAGTAATGTGGTCTAGCAAATCATGTTTTCAATTACACCTTGAAGATGGTAGGCTGAGTATATGAAAACAGCGGAATGAAATTATGGATCCTTCTTGCATCATCATGACCCTTGAGGCTGGCAGAGGCAATGTTGTGGAGATGCAGTTCATCTTATATAGAGTAGTATTCTCCTCAAAACATACTGACAATTTGTAGAATACATGTCCAGAAGAATTTAAACTGTATTAAGGGCAAAAGGTGGCCCAACACATTTCTAACCTTATGGTCATAATAAATATGTGCAGTTCAGTTTTCCTGAAAACCAAAACATACCCGAACTTTGGGCTTTCAAGTCAAATCAAGTATCCGGCTCGGATCCCTTTTGGGGTTCCAAGTAGAATCGAGCCGCAGCTCGGGTATGCTGTAAATTCATAAATCAGATTTAAAAACTGAATCTCGGTTTTGGATTGCATGTAAACAGGTCCAAAACCAAGTAATCCAAAACCAAAACAGAAAAGAACCAAACACTTGAGGGTGGTTTTGCCAAAGCCAAAACACATCGGTCTGCACAGATCTCTAATAATAAATTGGTCACTTGGTGTAAAATGTACATGAGAGCTTATCTGACTTCTTATGATTTTCTACACCGCTGTACAAAGTTATTCGCTTACATAAAATGTCTTTCACATTTGTCACTTTGTGCTCTTTTAACTTATCACTATTTGCGAAAGAACAATTTTGTTTGATCAGTTATTGTTATATTTGTATTTTGTTCAAGTCTCATATTTTACATCTAGTAATTATGGGGATGCTGACTACACAATTCGTAATACTCTACATAATACACTACAGTAAAAAACCTGTCATGCCCGGCTCCGAGGAATCCCATACTGAGGGTTTGAAAGCTGAGGTCTCGGGTTTAGGGAGAAATTGGAGATGAGAGGCCTGGATGTACGTTCTCCTCATCCACAAGTATCGGACGTTGACAAGACCTGACCAAAGGTGCGGAGTCTAACCTGCTGGAAGGTGTTCACCAGTGACCCCTCCAAGTGGGATATTGGTTTAGCTGCTCCTGGCAAGCAGGTCACGGTCCTTTGGTCAGGTATCTGATACAGATTGGAAATGGAGAGAGGTACACTGTTATGGCCCTAGGTACATACTTAGGATAAGTACTAATACCTATTATGTACCTTACAGAGTGTGCACAGTGGAGATTGATACGAGTATCAGTGTGAGAATGACAAGGGAGAGAGTCCACTAAGGAGTAGTATACTGGTGGCACTGAAGGAGGGTGGTACAGTGGTTGCACCAGGTTGGTATAGATACGATGTGTGAATCCCGATGCACCAGCAAGTGGTTCCAGAGTGGTACCTAGTTATGAGGATAGAGTACCTAATGTGCGAATCCAGACATACAGGAGGATGGTTAAGAAGCTGCACCCAGTTGTGTGTACTGAGTACACAATGTGCGAATCCAGATGCACTAGAGAATGGTTGGGTATCTGCACCGAGTTGTATGTGCTGAGTACACAATGTGCAAATCCATATGCACTAGAGGATGGTTTGACGGCTGTCCCCAGTTGTGAGTACAAAGTACACAACGTGTGATTCCAGACACACAGGAGGATGATTTGGATACTGTACCCAGGTGTGTACTGAGTACATAATGTGCGAATACAGATGCACCAGAGGATGGTTTGGTAGCTGCACCCGGTTGTGAGTACTGAGTACACCATGTGCAAATCCAGAAGCACAGGAAGATGGTATAGTGGAGATACAAGAAATAAATTTGAGAATGAGGAACAGGAACCTGGAACAGAATGACAACTAGCAAACACCATAAGTGATGACGCTGCACAGGCAACTTCCTGGTGTCCAGAGTCTAGTTATATACCCTAAGGTAGCAGTTCATTGGAGAACAGCGTCAGCTGATCGAGACCACGCTACGGGTTAAAGGCACAGTCAGGAGGGAAAGACTGTCATGGCGGCATCCATGATGGTTACCTCAGCAGCCAAGACACAGAGCTGCACATGGAAGTCCAAGAGCACCTAAGGTAAAATCCTCAGTGCGTCACCCTCCGCTGCAGCTGACATCTGACCACACAGGAAGTCAGGGGTAGCCGGTTCTGAAGTGAGTAACGGCTGATCCTAGGCTGAACCCTGACAAAACCTATATAAATAAACACATAAATAAATATCAGTTAAATGTTTTCAGGCTCTGCTTCTCTACTCCAACCCAAGAGAATGACAAAAGCTACGTTCAAGAATAAGGACCAGTACAGATATTTTTTATACAGTAGCAAGAACATTTATGGTAGAGTATTACCCACATTGGCTAATTTAATTGGTTGTGTCTCCTTTTTTTGCCCATAACCAGTCAATGTTTCTAAAGAATAACTCACTGTTTCTGGAAACAAGAAGCAATATTACATTGTTACCTTGTATCTCAGGGTATTTGAGCAGAATCAGGCAGCCATATCTCAATGTCAAACTTGTAGTTTCTGTCCCAGCAATAAAAAGGTCAGTTACTGCAGTCTGTAAGTTCATATCATGAAATTCTGTGTTTGGGGTATTTTTTTCCTAGAAGATAAATTTATTATTTTATTAGCAGTTAAATAAAAACATAACATCTTTCCACTATTTGAAGAAGCAGTGTGTTATTATACTTTGGGCCAAATGTAATAGGGTGAGAGTTTAGAAAATGTGAGAGTTTAGCAGTAAGCTCTCACACTGTTTAAACTCGCTGAATGTAATGGAGTCCAAGAACAGGCAAACTCACATTTTTTAGACTAAAAAAACTCACGATTTAAACTCTCATCCAAATGTTTTCACAATTTGAAGATAAAACTCAACTAATGTGAGAGTTTACAGATAAACTGTCATATTTTCTAAACTCTCACTCTATTACAGTTGGCCCTTTATTTATATTCCAAAAACTTTTCCCCAATTCACCTCTTCCATCTTCATGAGGAAACAGTCTATGTAGTCTCGTGGGCACTCCTTATCCAGAGTGTATCGGTGAGATCTCACCATGTCCATTATAAAGTCCTTCAGTTTTTGAACAGTTGGGAAAATGTTCTGGTGAGGCCCAGGGACATAGCTCATCAAGGTGGGGAACATAGTAAAAAGCTAAAAAAAAGTAACATTGAGAAAATAAAATTGAAAATGTATATTTTTCTAAGGACATAACCTTATAAAGTCCCTTACTAAAGGTTCCCAAAAGCTCACTGGTTAACTAATTGCTGCATTTATGAATGATTTTTACCTCAATATCATAGTGTACTAGCTTTATATGGCACAATTGGATAGATTGAGCTTATTTTGTGACTATATTATATATGTTTTGTATAGGGATAATTTCAATAAATTTAGGGCCTGATGCTGCATTAAAAAAAAATAAATCTAAAAATAGCATATATTTATGCCTATAAGCTTTGTAAGATTACCTCCTTGGCTTACACAGCCTGGCCAACCGATTTCACAATAGTGATCATAAGCAGCGTCTACAGACGCTGCATTTGGATCGCAAATGCATGCAGAAGGCATCTATTTCCCACAGACACCTCCTGATGTATTTGTATTTAAATTGGACTGTATTGTACAGTCACTTCCTTGTAGCTCTGTTATACCGTGCATATCAGAATCAGGACTGGTATGCTTCCATTAGGTTCTCAATTGTTTCTTCATATTTACCTGACCCGTAGCAGAGTTTATTAGCCGGTCAATATCTTTAACATATGACAAGAGGGTCAGGAATTTCTTGTCCTCATATTCAAATCTTTCGCCAAATACAATGGAGCAAATGACATTGGAAACAGCCAATCTCAGTAGATATGATGGGTCAAATGGAGTGCCTGTTATTTTGTAAAGAAGACCAGTCTTTGATTTAAAAATACAAATTAATAGCAACATTAGAAATAGCATAAAGAGATACATTTTAAAAAAGGAATGACCAAGTAATTACTATATCAGGCCCTGGTTAAGGTCGTGTTTCTAGAGCTGCTGCATTAGATGAGGCTAGTCAACCTCAGGGAATAATGGTAAACAAAATATATATACAGCACTAAAACTCTAAATTGACAAGTGAGTACATGAGATGGAATGGATTATACAAGGTTTAAATAATAATAAATGTTGCTCATATCTGATGGAAAAAAAGTTAACATAGTATAGATATATAAAAACAGTATCAATTACTGATGTGCATATGGGACAATAAACAAATAAAAAGGATTTTGACACCTGTTCCTAGTGTGGCCTCTTGAAATGCTGGAATAGGTTGTAATATCACCTTATTACATGTCACCTTATTACATAGACCTTTTTTGTGGATGGAGTAGCTGAATGTGTGACAAAAACTGCCAAAATAATCCAGTTGATGTTGATAAATCCAAGGCTCGGTTCAGGTGTACCACGATAAAATAAAAGTCCAATACAGATGCTTCCTGATGTGTTTTCCTGTGTGTCCCACAGCTTTTTCAAAGGATAATGATCTGTGCTTGTAGTGGGATTTATATACCCTAACCAATATGTCTTCTAATTAGAATGAAATATATAATAGAAGGCAAAACTATCTTATTAGGTGGGATTCACCACTAGAAACATATAACAACCAACTAGAACTACAGCTAAGAGATGAGTTCCATAAATTAGAGGACTTAATGAGATTAGAAACTAGACATTGGCTGGATAGCACCAACTTAAAGATGTATATAGATTAAAAAATCATACCAAGAGGGTTAAGAATTTCAAAGCCTTCTATATTCAATGGAGATAGAGAGTTCCAAGAAAAAATGGATACCGCCCTAGACCAATGTTTGTTTGTACTTATGGAGTTAGATATTCTATATAGAACTAATAAAACACAAGAAGTACAGAAAGAGATTGAAATCTTAAAAACTAAATTGGAGCCACTCAGCCATTTGAAAGAATATCAGGAAAGAGATAAAACTGTTATGGAAAAAAATCACCAAATTAGAACTGACCCTGATTAATAATAAATGCATCAAATTTAAACTTGATGTAGAAGATTACAACAATGGACAAATAAGATCATAAAAGCCAAAAAATCTGAATACATTTTCAAGACCATATGGCATATTAAGATCCAGGAACTATGAGAGAAGTATCTTACCTTCTAGTTCCTATACTTTAAAACAAGACTATAGAGAAAATCATAGGAGGACAGTGGGGAGACAGAAAGTCCTCTCTGATCACCACCTTACCCCCATCTATAAGAGGAACCAACAGGATACATATCAAGAATCAAATCAACTTAGAGATATATCTAAAAGGTATGGGTGCTAGACCAAAATAATTCAACCAATCAGATTCTTTTATAGAATCACAGCAAAAAAGAATACACCAAGAGTCCCACAAAAATCAAAGTTGGGATTTTGGTACACCAAAAAGATGAATAAGTTTAAGCATAGAGGGAGACGAGGAGGGAAGAAGCAAAAATCATGAGCATATTTAATTTATCCCCAAAGAAACTGACTGATAGTGAATTATCACTCTTATCAAAAGGTTTAAAACTCTCTTCCTCCACTCCTTCAGATATCTTCAACCTCTTTTTTGAACTAAATAGATTTATTAGATCATTGTGCAGAAAACACTTCTTCACCCAAAGTAAGATCATTAAAGAAGGCGAATAGTAATTTCCAATTCTTTTAGATCAGGATGATGAACCAGCCATTCAAGTTCTTTCTGATCTTCTTAATGAGAACAGTCCAGAAACATTAGGAAAGACTGCAAACTTATTTGATATCAACAAAGACAACAAAGTTAAGATCTGAGTTTTATCCTATTAAACACAAAGGCACCATCACAGAATGGTTCTATAAAGCAACTCTTGAAGATTTAAAACAATTATGTACCCAGAAACAAAAATAATAGAACTAAATGGGAAAAACAAGCAATTCGAAAATCTAATGGAGGATACAAATATTATAAAAAAAGAGGTGGACAAAGGAGGTGGTTTAGTTATTCAAAATAAAGAGGACTACATACAAGAGGCAGTGAGGCAACTAAACAACACAAATTTCTATGTTAACTAGAGAGTGATCCGAAGATGCAGCGATTGATGGGGTTATATCTAAGGAAGAATTTAGATTTTTGTTTTCACCTCACCCTGTGGTTCCTATTCATTACCATCTTCCAAAAATCCACAACTGCACCCCTGAGCCACCCTATTATTTCCGGCATTCATTCTTTCACCTCAAATCCTTAGTTTTATGTAGATTCGTTTTTACAGACTCATGTCTCTCTGTTGAGGTCACATATCAAAGATACGACTCTTTTCCTAAAAATTATCCAAGAAGTACAATGGAAAAAAACATATGCATTTCTGACTATGGACGTATCAAGTCTATACATCAACATTCCTCATGAACTGGGTGTTGGCGCTATAGCGTCCCAACTTAGATTAGATAGAGATCTCTCAGAGAGAAATGGGGTTTTCATATTGGATTCCATTTCTTTCATTTTGAAACACAATTATTTTTTATTCCTGGACACTTTTTATTTATAGGTGATGGGAACAGTGGGACCAGGTTCGCGCCTCTACATGGGTCACTTTGAGGACACCCATGTGTGGGGTAGCAAGATCGGCTGACACCTGGCCCTCTATAGCCATTACATAGATGATCTTTTTATTATTTGGGATGGGCCTGAAAGCAGTGTCACTGAGTTTGTTTCTCACCTTAATTCCAACCCTTTTAATTTACAAGTCACACACACCTTTCACACCACTTCAATCAATTTCCTAGATATAACCCTGGAAATCAAAGATGAAAAAATAACTACCTCTAATTATATTAAAGAAGTGGGCACTAATGCCTATTTACTCTTCAAAAGTGCTCATTGGCCATCATGAAAGAAAAATTCTCCTAAAGAACAACTATTCCACTTATGGAGAAATTGTAATGATCTTGACACTTTTAACAATCAAGCTACAGACATGATGGAATCTTTTCTAGCACGTGGCTACCCAGAGTCTTTAGTACAAGCATCATTTGAGGAAGTTAAATGTCATGAAAGGAAAAGCCTACTAGATAAAACTAGGAAAATTAAGAAAAATCAAAAGATGACAGACCAAACTCTAGCTATCATTTCTACATACAATAGCCAGTTTCAAGATACTAAGAAAATAATGCTTAAAAATTATGATATTTTAAAACAGGACAATACTCTAGGTACTCTAATACTTTACAAACCTAAGTTTACCTTCAAAATGAATAAATATATTAGCCCCAAGCCACTCAATTTAGAGTTTTAGCACTGTATATATATTTTGTTTAAAGAGATACATGTGCGTACAAAATATATTCCACATAGTGGTATATTCAGACAACCACCACTTATTAGCTAAGCCCAACAGCTTAATTTTAATTACTTAGTATAGATTATAAATATTTACTTCTTCAGCACTGTGTGTATTTCTTCTTTTACGTCTTTTCAGAAAAGAAATACATAAAACTAAAAAGAAAACTTACAATAGTATATTACTTTTAAACATATAGAGGCACATTTAATAAAATATGCTGTGTGCCCCACAAAACTAAGCATTTTGTTCCTCGTGAATGTATTAATTCTAATAGCAATAGACAAGGGTTCCTATAAGAGCCAGTCCCAGCAATCAGCAAGAAGTAAAATGATAATGTTCTCGATCACTTTACTTTTATCTAAGGACCCCCTTTGCGACTTCTGCAGGTGCATGGCTTTCCAGCCGTGCAGACAGCAAAAGCTGCAAGCACTTCTGGACTACCTGCAGACCACAGGACAAGGTTTGCAGGGTAATCCAAGCTCCCACCAGTGCGTATAAAAATCCCTATTACGTCACCATAGTAATGTAGCTTAGGCGGTGATTCCTATACATTGGAAATCCTCATTCCCCCCACTCTTAATTAATGGTACCCCTAGATGGAATTTTTTATGACTATAGAAGATCTCATTATTTCAAGTGCAGACATATTCACTGAGTATTGTGCAACCTGGTTAGTATGGTTAGAGTTTAAGGATTCAGATTGCTACAAAAAGTATGCTATACACTCTTCCCCAAATGCTGATTGTTCTTAACTTATTGTATTTCTTTGTATGAGCCTAGAGTGCCTTGCTGATGTTCCTCACCATTCCTTTATATGACTATTTTAGATCTCTCTTATACCCGGCCATGTATTCCACTCCCTGTCCTCTCCTTCCCTTCCCGCTATCTGTTATTTCCCTGGTTTCTTTGTACCCCAATGTTTAAAACTTTGTTTTGTAATACATTTGTTGGATATTTATTGTCCTTCATTTAATTGGTCTTGTTCCATTAATGTTGATGTTCTCATGACTTGTTGATGATGTATGTTGTTTTTAATTCATGTACTGCATCTCATTTTCAATGAAAAAAAACAGTTAACATAAAAAATAAATAGGCCACATATTGAGAAACCATATTAAGAAACCCGATGGTTTGCATACATCTAGTATGGTAGGATGCCTATCCATGCTTAGATCCTTTCTGCAATGTGCAAAATGGGTTCTACGTCCATGTCTACAGTACCCGCTAAGCCGCAGCTAAATTGATAGGCTATGGCCATTTGGGGGCGGGGCAGCACTGGGCAGCTTTCTCACCTGCAGCGTGAACATGCAGGCCATGCTGATTAACCTTAGGGTTACTCGGATGGCTGATGTTCATGTTAGTGATCTGATGCTGCGTTCTTGGATGCAACAATAGATCACAGAAGCAAGCATCTATTATCACAAGACGCCTCCTGCTGTATTTGCATAATGAAGCAGTAGCAGGTGCTACTGCTCTGTGTCTATCTCTGAATCACTCCCTTAGGAAGAAATTGAGAGGAGCAAGTGGGAAAATTAAGAGTCTATTTATTATAGGTCATCTATTTACAAGTACAATATTAATATAGAAGGGTTGTGAGCTCTCCCTCCCAGAAGATGGCGGATGTCACATCACTTTCTTCCTACCCACTGGCACTCACATTCCACTGCTCTAATGCAGCTCTTTCAGGTGACAGGTATTCTGCACATGGTAACTTCAAGGGTTATGCTGTTTGGTTTACTAGCATACTGTATTATCCTGATCAGTGCCCTTTGTGCAATGCAGGTGTGAGAACATTCTTAGTTCACATATTTTGAAGGGATCTGAATAGACACAAGGAGGCTGGAGGTGGGCAGACACTGGGGGACTGAGGAGACACAATTTAGGAGAGACACACAGAGGCTAGAGCTGGGGAGACACTGATGGTCTAAAGAGACACAATGAGGCAGGAGCTGGGGAGACAATGGGTTATTGGAGCGACACAAGGAGGCTGGAGCTGAGGAGACACTAAGGGACTGTGGAGACACAATGAGGCTGGAGCTGGGGAGACACTGAGGTGTTGGAGAGCCACAGGGAGGCTGTAGCTGGAGAGACCAAGTAAAAAGGTGAGGCTGGAGAGGCACAGGGAGGTGAGGCTGTAGGGACACAAGGGGAATGGAGCTACAGAGACATGGGGAATAAGGCTGAAGAGACATAAGGGGGCAGGAGAGACATGGAAGGATGAGGCTGAAGTGAACTGGGGGAAAAGGATGGAGATTATCCACAAGTTTCAGGATTAGAAGGAAAAGGCTCAGGGACAGTCATCTTCATTTAGGCACCAATTATAAAGAAACCCTCTTACTGATACAAATGCTACCAAATTAGCAAATACTTTTTAATCATATAAAATGATTTGATCAGGGAAGTTCACATTTTGCCATGCAACAACCTTCTGTTACTATTTATTATCTGACTGAACCACCGTTATATGATTATGACATTGCTTACTATTTATTCCTACACAAACAGGCATTTGCCAGACCATGTGATCGCCTACATGAATAGTGAATACCGACTGAAGACACCATTTGCCCAGGGAGGATCACTTTCTTCAAAGGTTCACCATTGCAGAGAAATCACCATATATGGAAGAAAGACTCTCACTTAGGATAAATTGCATAAATATCAGAAAAGATAAATTTGGCATATCAGGGGCAAACAAGCCTGACAGTAGAAAGCAAGTCCAGAGGATATCGGAAGCTGATTCCATGTTGGAAAATGGAGTCACTGCGCATATTATTAACAGGCGTGTATGCTCCTGATGTGCTAGTTTTGTAGCTGCTTTAGCATAAAGTTGTAATGCACCTGCAGCAAAAGACACAAGGAAGACAGCGGCTGCCTCCAACTCTGAATTAGGCCCTATGAGGAGGCAGTATCCCAAACCCACTCAACAGACCCTGCCCCCTCAACAGACCTGCTCCCATTAGGGCTGCTTCCAGAAATTATCTGGGCTGGTTTTTCATTCCAATCTGGCTTGTCCAAAAGGTTCAGGCTTCTCTACTACTCCTCCATGTACGTGACACACTCAAAAGGGATTCAAACTGACAACTTCCTGTAACTTCTCTGCATATGACAGCTGATCAGATGGCTGCTCCCCTGCCAGCCTGCCAAAGCCAATCATAAGTACACTGCTCCGAGCAACTTCCTATATGGCTGTTGCAACTGTAGTAGACATTTTCAGCTACCTGCACTCTAATGGCAGATGACCCAACTACACAGAGCTACCTCATGTCAGATTACCGCCGAGTGCCTGGGACTCCAAAACCACTGCAGCTGATGCCTGCCATACTGGGAAACAAGTACCTGCGCCCGGTAGCACCCTCTGCCACTCGAGACACAAGGGGGTGAGCACCTTCTTCATGCTAAATGTCAGTCTGCGAATAGCTCCTTTTATTCCTCTCTCAGTTCCTGCCCTTCATTCCCTGACAGGAACACAATCACTCCAAACTATATCACTCTGACTCTTTTTCTATAGTGTATGTGTTTCCCATATACTGGGGCACATCCTCACCATATAGAAAAAAGCACCATATAAATCTATATGTAAATATATGAAGTATACAAGCATACACATAAATTACCTCATACGTAAGGCAAATACATGAAATATATATATATTCCATAGACAAAAACCTTACAGTTTTACATGTCCCATGTGTGTATTCCACTGAGCACACAATTCTGTGAATTAGCAGTTCTACCATTTTGTGAGTGACAGCCATCTCATTCTGTGAGTGCTGAATCTGCAGTTAACCACAGGGTGTGATGGCATACCATATCTGTATTGAACAAGGAACACATCCATTAAGGCATCATCCTTAATGATCATAATTTCATTACTTTTTTTAGGTTGGGTAGCACAAATCTAGCAGTTTTTGTGAAATTTCAGATCATGTCTAAGAAGCCTTAATGGGACATGTAAAACCATAAGGTTTTTTGTCTATGGAATTTCATTGCTTTTTTATCATGTATTTACCATCAGAGTTCTGACGAGCAAACCGGGCAACCTGTAGGGCAGGAGGACAATAAATAGATAAAATAATGCAGGTGGAGGAGCATACAGCACACAGGTGTTTTAAGGGTGCAGATGGAGAGATGGCTGCGGGGGCAGGCTGCAAGTGTGTGGCAGTGACAGCAGTGGAGGTGCGGAGCAGTGGCAGCAAGAAGCGTGCACAGCAGCATCAGCAGGTGACAGAGGGACTCACTGGTGCTGGGCATGCACCTTAGAAAATCAAATCAATAAGACACAGATGCATGGACGTATCAGTGAGATCTATCCATGTATTGTTTTAAAAAATTAATGTGTAATATAAAAAAATAAATTACCTGGCTCCACAGCACAACCAGCATCAGGTTTTGGAGCCCCAGTGCTGGTTGTGCTAAACACAGGGAACAAATTACATAGGGGTTCCCTGTATTAAGCACAACCAGCACCAGGCTAATCAGAGCCAGTCTTGGTTGCCAAGATACAGGGGACGAGTGACGTGGGGGTCCTCTAGAAAAAAACTGAATTTTCCCATAGAGAAATCCCGAGGGGGTATGGTGTTTAAGGGGCTACACCTCAAAAGATATTGGAGGTACGGTACTGAAATTTGGCACAGACGGGTAGACCTGTCGCTCGGTGCTGCATGTCAAATTTCAGGGCAAAAACATAAAAAGTGAGGACTTGGGAGTAATTTAAATTTCCAACTGTCAGTATTTTCTGACATTCAATTAGGACCACTTTTCTGCTGTTCTCTATGGGGGATTTTTGGAAAGGCATAACAGGGTAGGTGGCAAATTTACTCTTTGGGTTTGATTTATTAGGCAGCTATTTTTCCAGGGTAGGTGCTTTTTGGGTTTAGGTAATTGAGAAAGTTATAGTTTTTAAACTATTACCTCAAGAATCCGCCATTATAGAGATAGGAAGTTTCAACTTGATGCATAGCCTCAGTAGGAGCCTCCATCAGGTGTACTCACTGTGGCTTCACTTGGGTGCACCAAGATGGCAGGTCAGTGTGGGTGGTAGTGGCAGTGGACTCGGGGGGAAGGAAGCAGCCCGTAAGCTGCGGCTGAACAAGGGGGATAGCAGGCATTAGCTGCTGCTGGGACTCATGGGTGTTAGCAGCGGTGGTGGGCCCAGGGGAGGTAGCAGCAGACTGATGCGGGCTTGGATCTGAACGATCTTGACAACTGTATTTAAATAAACACAGAAGCGACAGTGAGACCTGTCTCTGCTTCTGTGTTTGTTTTTTTTAAACACAGATGCAGGTATTATGGATATTCCAGATCTGAGCCTGCATCGGTATGCTGCTACCTCCCGTGGGTCCAAACGCCTGCTACAATGCCGCCCGCACTACCACTGCTAATGCCCACTACCGTCCCCGGTTCCCGGCCACAGCTAATGCCCGCTAACCTCTCCCTCCTCTCCCCTGCATCCTGGCCGCAGCAAACACCGGCTTCCTTCCCCCCAGCCCTCACTACCACTCGCAAAAGGCAGCCATCTTGCTGCAACCAAGTGAAGCTACTGTGAATACACCTGCTGAAGGCTCCTATTGCGGCTGTGCAAGGAATTGAATCTTCCTTTCTCTATAATGGCGGGTTTGTGAGGTAATAGTAAAAACTGTAACTTTCTCAATTACCTGAACCCCAAAAGGCCCTTTTCTGGAACAATGTCTACCTAATAAAACAAACCCCAAGTGTAAATATGCCCCGTACCTTGAGTTATGCCTTCCCAAAAATCTCCCATAGAGAACAGCAGAAAACTGGTCCTAATTAAGAATGTCAGAAAAAAAGTGACAGTTGGAGCTTAGATTACTCCAAAATCCTCATTTTTTTATGTTTTCTCTATGGAGATTTCCATTTTTTTCTATTCAGCCTTAATATAAGGGCACATCCATGCCCTTATAAAATATATATATATATATATATATATATATATATATATATATATATATATATCCAATAGTAGAGAGACTGGTGAGTGCTCTCTCTACTATTGGATATATGCTGGCTTTGCTTTGGGACTATGCCTGAGATAAATGCACCCCAGCAAGACTATGATGTTTTGTGAGTGCCATTCTGACTAAGGATCTATATATATATATATATATATATATATATATATATATATTGAGCTACAATACATACTTTTAACAACATTTACCACATGAGTTTTGTTCATAGGTTCATACATATATTTTTACCTCAACAATTGTACATACACTTATCTGTATACACAAAACACTTCAATACACTCTGCCAATCTTTAACCAAACATATTCCACCTTAGGGCACCTCATATATAATTTTATTAACTCAGTATTTCCTTTAACTCTTAATTAGGGTTACACAGCAAAAAGTAGCATATAATGTAATTCTACCTATACAAACTTATTACTCAAAATATATAAATTTAAATGTCTGACATAAGTTCTATGCATTTTTATTCACCTTGTAATCAGTGGGGTAAAATGAGTTATGACATATCCATAGACAAAATAGTCTTTTGGAATATTTTTTTTTTAGCTAGAGTAATAATACTGTATATTATATCATGACTTTAGGAGATTTATTATATCCTCTGTCAAAATAAAGGCCACTTGAATGGCTTTGGGGGAGGTATGAGAACTTATGTAAGATCAATGGATTGAATAAATTTGTGTCATCATTAAGTACTGTATCTCTACCCACCTTTGTTCTTCATAAATGTCTCCCCAAGACATCGAGCCTCCTCCTGGATCCTCTCCTCAATGCTTCTCTTTCCCATTCCAAAATTCCTCATAGTCATGACAGAGAAGCGACGCATTGTCTTCCACCTTTCCCCATTGCTCATGATGACCCCTAAAAATTGTGTTCTGTTACCTCCAATGATTGTATTTGCCAAGATTAATTGTATATCATAAGATAATAAAAAAAAACTTTCAAGTCACTCCTTTAGATGTACATGAAAAGCAGCGGTGGATGTCTGTGCATCTTTATGTATACTTATATCTATTTTAAGATAAAGCAACACATTTGTGCCGACCAACACACCATCTGGGAGCTATGATCATCATTGCAGGAACCCTGCTTAATCAATGACTGTTCAATATACATCAAGTGGTAAATATACTCAAGACAGTTTATATTGTTTAGATGATAAACTACAAATTAAGTGGTTGATATACTTGACTTTGGCCACGCTAATCCAGTGTTTTCACCTGTGAGAACATATGTTCCCATTGAATGTGAATCATTGTGCTATATCTTGTAATTGGAGCCTAATCAGCCTGAACTAATGCCCTGAGATCCTGTTAGGGCCATTTGTTACTGACTGTTGGTGTATAATTTTGTACATTTTTTTAAAAAAATGTATTAAAGCGTTATACTATAAAGCTATTGTGTTCACATGGTACCTTTTTTAATCTTAAAATAGATATTAGTATATTTAAAGATATACAAGCAACCAGTGCTGATTTTATACACCTCTTTGGTAGTTTATTGTATTTTTTGATGGCACTGACAACACCCTTAGCAGCTGCAGAGTGCTTACATACTGCATACAGCTCTTTGTGTTCTATAAAGTGTTGCTGAATAATGTGGTACACTACTCAATTACCATATTCAAAGAGTGCTCACCAGTTCCTTAGATTTTTCTTTGTTATTTCCCTTATGAAAACTGCTACACATTGTTTATTTCATGAGTAATCTCCAATGAGTGATCTCACCTTAATTTTTTTATGAGTGAATTATGTGAGGAACATCAATTCCAAAATGATTTCATAAAAATATATATATATATTTTTTTTTTTCCAAGATTTGTAAAGAAAAATGTTTTTCAAACATTGGAACCACCATTGAAACATTGGAAACATCATGACCATCACAACGTTCAATTTGACACCGGTTTCAGGCATCAAGTACACTAAGGTGGTGAGGGGGGAGATTAATTAACTTTTTCCCAGCGGCTGCTAATCTTTGCAGCTGCTGGGTGGTGGGTCCTGCTTTGCTGACCGATCAGCAGTGATTCTCTTCCTACAGCCACCCTCATATTTATCGGACTGGTTGAAATTTTGTGACCAGAGTAGATAAAGAACTGCCTGGTGTGGTCGGAAAATTGCAACCATGCCAGGCAAGTGGTTAACAGGCCTTTGTAGCTCACACGAACAGTCAGATATGAAAGCAAAGTTATTATGATGAGCTAAACATGAAAACAACATCAACTAACATTTCTACATAAAGGCTGGATTTCAACTTTCTTCTAAGGCAGAAAAATCATACTTTCGTTAACCTTCCAGAATTTTTCCCAAAAGTCATGGGATAGCACTATGTAAAGGTAATGGTAGAGGGTATCACTGTATGCTGACATTTTGGAAAAGCCCAGACCTGCATAAATTCTAATATGATATCTCGTGAATCAGGTTAAACACCGGCTAGGCTGCTCATGGCAAGGTGACATGAATTATCAGAGTTTGAACGAGGCATAATACTGAATGCCCAACAGATGGGACATTTAATTTCCAAAGTTGACATTCAACAATCCTTGATCTACAGCATCACATGAGTACTGAGAATACCACATGGAATGCATTACCACCCACCGTGGACAGTGTAGTGGCTGACCATGTGTGCTTAATGTTAGTAACCAGCGACATCTGGCCACAATTGTCCTTGGTAACAGGCAAGCATAACTGGTTCTTTAGCTTCTTTTGGATATGGTGCAGAAGACCCACCAGAGTGTCTCTGTTAACACTACTACACCAGACACAGTGCCTCACCTGAGCTCATGACATCGCTACTTGGACCCTGGCAGACTGGCATCATGAGGCACGGTCTGATGAGTCACAGGTCTAGATGTTTTGAGCTGATGGTAGGTTTTGGGTGTGGCACAGACCCCATGAGGCCATGGACCCCAGTTGTCAACAAGGCGCCATGCATGCTAGTGGTTGTTTCATAATGGTGTGGACAGTGTTCACCTGGCATGATTTGGGTCCACTAGACTACCTGAAAATGTCATTGGCTGGCAACTGCCACTTTGCATTGCTTGATGACCATTTGCAACCCATCATGTACTTCATGTACCCCCACAATGATGAAATAATCTAGCAGAATAATGCTAAATTGTCCAGAATTGGTTCGAGGAGCATTCATGTTCGCCCAACATGAGTCCAATCAAGCTTCATATCCTGATGGCATGGGTCAACATCCAGAGGGCTTCTGTCAAGTTGTGGATCCATGCCATGTTAAGTTGCTGCACTTCACAAGGCTACAGTATTATTATATGTAAATGATTTCGATATATTGACTTAAAACAACACAATTCATGAAACTTCATTAAATGATATTTTCATGTGAAAAAAATAACCTTAAAACTGTATTAGTCATTTTGAATGACTTGGTTTTTACCTTTGCAAGGGCTCTGGTGGCAGCTCTATGCAATATCCAATCAGAGCATCAATTGTAAATATTTCAGCTTCTCAGTGGTCCAACCATTCACACAACTCTCTGTAGCATAAATCTTTTTAATTAATGTTTCGCTACTTAGGTGGTAGTTCAGCTTTAAGTACTATTATTATCTGTTTAGCGATCATACCATAATCCTTAAAGAACACGTCTGTGAATTCCAATTTCGCTCTGGCACTGAACACATCACTGCGGTCAACAAGCGCCTCCTTCACAGCATCATAGCCAATTAGCATGACTGCAGGATTATTAGCGATGAAGATGGTGTACACAGGTCCATACTTCTCACCTAGCTTTAGAGAGACATATACATTGTATTAGAGTGGTTGTACTGTACTGTATGTTGCTTAGATACAAATCTAAGCTAAACATTTGGAATAAATGTCACACTCCAGAACTTGTCCAATTGGTAGAAATGTGCGTAAGCATCAACCATTCTCTCTGTCTATCAATGTCCTTAAATCCCATTGCACATACTTATAGAACATACAAAGGGGAATCCAAATAGCCAATTCAATGAGCAGAGTTTACCCCGCACATTAAACCACATGGGTGGACTTTTACTTTCAGGTTCAGGAGCTGTGTGGAAAAGTCAGCGAGAAAAGGCACCTGCGGGAGTTTAACACATGGGGAATAACCATTGATTCCGCACTCTAAGTCGAATAGCAAATATTAAAACCATTAAACCCTGGTTTACCATGTGGGAAAATTCTATTTCAAGGATATCATTTCTCCAAGCAGTGCAATCAATTAGCTGTGTGGAATATTCCATGGCCAATTGAATAGTATTAAAATATTGAGAGAGATAAACACTTACACCATTCCAGTTATCTGTTGTATTATAATAATGAAGTAAATGTCCCAACTTACCTTAACCAAAGATTGTGGAAATTCTGTGGTGCTGATCTGCATGATATTCCCCAGCAGGGGCAGAGGTGTGGGCCCCGGGGGCAGGTTCTTCTGTGTTATCTTATTCCACCATTTAAGAAGGTAAATAAGAAGAGTGACACCGGTAACCAGGAGAAGGGTCCCTGCTATACTAAGTGCCATTCTGAGCACAGCTCGATTACTGCAATGTCTCTGAGGGTGTGTCCCTCTGTGTTTGTTATAAGAAAAAACTTTTTCACTGAACTTCAGAACATTCCAAACAGCAAGTAATCATTAATGACAGGTTGGGCGTGTTTGTTATTGGTGCAGAGTTACAGTCATATTACATAAGGAATTGTAAATGCTGAGCAATCATATAAAGATTATTGAATGCCTTATGAGGTATACTATAAGGTTTATTGTCAGTTTTACAAAAAAATCAAGTATAATAAGAAATGCTCTATAGAATTAGCTTTCAAAGCAATATGGGAGAAATGACAGGAATGTTATCGTGCAGGGCTCAGGACAGATTTCAGTGTTTACGTATGGTGCACATTCAGGGTTGGTTCAACCCGCTCAGCAAGTCCTGCACTGCAGGGAGGCGCTAGGCTGGAGAGACGCTCTCCCTGCAGCAGCTGCTGAGACAATTCTTGCTTCTGCCGACTTCCGCTGCGCCTGTCACACTGAGAACAAGCAGGGACAGTCTGCAAAACATTTGCCAGTTTACAAGTGTATACAAATACTGTTGATTACACTTGAATAGTGCCAAGTAGTTTGTACACTGTCCCTGCTTGTTCCCAGTGTGATTCGTGACCTCACAGTCAGAGAGGATGTAGAGGAGGAGGGACTGGGAGACAGCACTAGTTGGAGGCAGCACAGTAACTATGTTCTATTCTTAGTCTATGGGCGTAATGGGAAGTAAATAATTCAGTGTGTGTGTGTCCATTATGCCTGTGCCTGCAGGGGTTCTCCCTATGCTTTATCTCACCGATGGCTATGAAATTTCAGTCACAGGGTCGCCCTATTTAGTGGTGAATTGTTTGACCAAGTTAACTAAACTAAAACTCTTTAATTGCTTCTGGAGAATAAATATTGTCAGGTTTTTTTTTTTAAATAAACTTCATGGCTTATTCGCATTGACTTTACTGCCTGGTCTGTGCAGAGTTCTTTCATTCCCTTTCCCCACTATGTCTGACTTACTGTACCTAACCTAGCATGTCCTTTGGCATGGGTACAGGACGCTCTCTGCATTATCTTGCAGTCACTGCGATTCTCTACATTATCTGTTGGTCACTGCGACGCTCTCTGCATTATCTTGCGGTCACTGTGATTCTATACATTATCTGGAGGTCACTGCGATGCTCTGCATTATCTTGCAGTCACTGCGATTCTCTACATTATCTGGCGTTCACTGCGACGCTCTCTGCATTATCTGGTGGTCACTGTGATTCTCTACATTATCTGGTGGTCACTGCAATGCTCTCTGCATTATCTTGCGGTCAATGCGATTCTCTGCATTATCTGGCAGTCACTGCGATGCTCCCAGCATTATATGGCGGTCACTGTGATGCTCTCTGCATTATCTGGCAGTCACTGCGATGCTCTCAGCATTATCTGGCAGTTACTGTGATGCTCTCTGCATTATCTGGCAGGCACTGTGATGCTCTCTGCATTATCTGGCGGTCACTGCGACGCTCTCTGCATTATCTGGCGGTCACTGCGACGCTCTCTGCATTATCTGGTGGTCACTGCGATGCTCTCTGCATTATCTGGCGGTCACTGCGATGCTCTATGCATTATCTGGCAGTCACTGCGATGCTCTCTGCATTATCTGGCGGTCACTGCGATGCTCTCTGCATTATCTGGTGGTCACTGCGATGCTCTCTGCATTATCTGGCAGTCACTGCGATGCTCTATGCATTATTTGGGGTCACTGTTACACTCTATGCATTTTTTGGCAGTCACTGTTATGCTCTCTGCATTATATGGCAGTCACTGTTATGTCCTGTGCACTATTTGGCAGTCACTGTTATGCTGTATGCATTATTTGGCAGTCACTTTTACGCTCTATGCATTTTTTGGCAGTCACTATTACGCTCTATGTATTATTTGGCAGTCACTGTTATGTCCTATGCATTATTTGGCAGTCACTGTTACGCTCTATGCTTTGTCTGGCAGTCACTGTTGTCTACTTTATCTGGTAGTCACTGCGATGTTCCCTGCATTATATGGTGGGATGTTCTTTGTATTATCTGATGGTCACTTCATTCAAAATGCTACTTTATTTGCTGCAAAATGTTAAATGGTTTCTGCTATGTTGGTAGATGGAATAATAATGCAGCTATATTATGTTATATTTTTTGTATGTGTTACTGATACAAATTTTCCAGGTAGTTTGTGTTACTGTAGGTAGCAGCCATCCCACCAGGTGGAGAGTAGATGGAGGTCATGTTCTTATAGAAGATGCAAATGGAGACTATCCCCCATTACCAATTTGTAATCTATTTTACTGATAATTGAAGAAGCTTCCTAGGGGTGTAAGTAGAGGTCTATGAGCCCAAGGAAAACTCTACCAGACTGACCACCAAACACCCTGCTCCCACATTTGTATTACCAATGTTCCTAATTGTCCTCCTGTATTGCTTTGACACATTTATTCTAAGTATATTTATTTGGTAATCTAGACACCATGGGCAACATACATGTAAATGGTAGGAAAGGCTGCGATGATGTGGAAGTACAGGATCACATGACTGAAAGCGCGTCTCACATGATTTGCTTAAATTCTGTCCTAGGATGATGCTCTATTAAAATCTGAGCCCTCTACAATTATTTGGATGCAGATGGGGGTCTGGTTTCCTATCAGTACTACTGTGACATGTGTATAAGGGGCACTACTACTGTGGCATTATGTGTATAAGGGGCCCTACTGTGTAGTGTAACATGAATAAGGGGCACTACTATGTGTCATAACGTGAATAAGGTGCACTACTATGTGTCATAACGTGAGTAAGGGACACTACTATGTGGCATAATGTGAATAGGGCACTACATGGAGTAATGTGAATAAGAGACTACAGTAACGTGACCACACCCCTGATTGTCAGGTAGAAGCTGCAGGTGCCAATGAGATACAATTGCGTGACATCACTTCCAGTAAGGAGATATAAATGCAAGCATCAGCCCATTCTCCCATTACACCTTGATAAAGATCCACTGAGGATCGAAACGGCGTTGGTGCTGAGAATTGTGGGCAACTTTTAGGACAATCAGAGAGACCTGGACTTGTTATTTTGAGGTATGCAATAGACCTAACACAGGTTAAAGTTTGGACCTTTTACCTGCAAGTGATGATATTGCAATTTATGCTTCTATTTACCATCAATATTTGACTGTGGACTCTGATGTGGATTTTAAACCCCTTTTGATTGTGCCTATTTTAGTTTTATTTTATTTGTTGTTTGAATAAACCAGTTTTATTACATCCGTTATGTGATATTTCATTAAGAAGTCTAAAGATCTTTGTACGTGGACCTTTTTTTCATATTTCATTATTCATTTATTGGAGTTGATTCAATTGAGAAGGAGAAATTGCTGTTTCATAATTTTTGTTATTGGGAATATATTACCATTGAGAACAGCTTTAAGAAGTATAAAGATACCTTTATATGTGGATCCCAACCATATACCACATTAGTTGGGGTACACCCACTTATTACATCTTCCTATGACACATGGTGAAGTATATTGAAAGACACCTTTATATGTAATCCCAACACACTTATTAAGTGAGTTTATGGTACGCCCATCCATATAACTGATGGTGGTGAGGTCCTGTCCTAATCTGATTGATTTATATCCACTTTGTATTAAAAGAATATCTCCATCACCTTCTTCTTCTTTAAACACAAAGGAGAAATTTTGATTTGTACCAATTTTAACTATACTTCACATATGTTCCTTTTTGTTTATGTTTAAATTTCATATCTCATTCCACGGAGTTGATCCATTTGAGAAGGAGAAATCTAGCCTCGACAACTCTTTGGTTTAAGTATATTTTAAATTTTTCATTAAAACCACTTCTTATGCCTGTATCGCCTTAGATCTTATTCCCACCACTATGCATTTTTTAAGGCCTCATATGGCTCATGTTACCTATTTTTCTAAGCATTGATAATTGTGTGTGCAGGTGGGAGCAGAAGCCCACCTTATGCTTTAGCATTACAATTTCTTCTGCTGGTGGCAGTTACCCGGTTTATGTAACCACATGTGCTGAGGTAACCTCAGCACAATCTCAGATTGGTGTATCTGGAGGATCGACTGGCAGGGTCGCGACAGTCACCATTAGGAACAATAATTTGGATGGCAAGGTGATGTCTTGGTTTTAAAGTCAGTTCAGTATATTTACGTGATAATTTGCAGTCCAATTGGTGTTTCCAATTGTTTATCAGATCATACTGTATATAAAATCCAATTTGCTGTGTGAATATTGAATTTACCCCTAAATAAGTACTGTTAACACCTACTAATATTATTTATTCGAAGTAATTTGATATATATTGTATTTAATTTGTTTGCAATAAAGTCATTCTTTATCAAACTTTAGTAGTAGATCATCCTTGTGTTCTATTAACATCACAATGTGGATTGTTACTTAGAACAGTAGCAATCCATATTATTCCTATATCTAATCCTAATGCCGTGTATATCAGATTTAGCATAATCAAGTACATTTCAGATATTCTTTAATTAAGTAGCTCTTGTCATCTATATTATCACACTTATAATGTTAGCTAATAGATTAATTTTAGTCTAGCTAAGTGGTCAGATTGATAACAAGCAGAAAATATAATTTGACTATGCAGTTTATCAGTTGTCTGATGTCAGAATTATATCTTTGCATGGGGATTAAAGATTTCTGTAACAATAAGCCATATATTATATTATTATTATATATTTTGGAGGAAGATTACTTTAAGTGTATATATTAAACCAGGATATCTGACATTTGAAGCACAAAGTGAAAATACTTTGGCATCCAACATCCGGAGACCAGTAGTGCACCTGAAGAAAGGTGAAGTGTAAAAGAGTGTTAGATAGGAGCATCTACTGCATATACAGGGCCGAAACTAGGATATCTGTCACGCAGTGCAAGGCAGCAATTTTGCGCCCCCTCCCTTCTTGTACCTGAAGTTTGTCCTTGCGCGTCCATGCGGACGGCTGGCATAAACTCCCTTTCAATGAGAATAAACCCCCCTGGCCAGTAAGGACCTCTAGCATTTGTCTCCTTTTTGGCGGCGGCCATTTTTGGATGGCCTTTTTCTGAGTCTGGAGCCCCCAAGCCACCTTGAGTCAGCTTTTTTCACCCCCTGCAATCTGGCACCCGGTGCACGTCACCTCTAGCCCCCCCCCCCTAGTTACGGCCCTGGCATATATTAGAAGTAAAGTGAAAAATAGAAGAGTGAAAATATTACATATATATATAAACAAACAATAAAGGTGCTAAAAGTGCAAAAAAGGAAAAGTGTGTTATATGCGTTGCCCTGAAGCAGCCCAACCAAAGCAATCCAGGAGACCCACGCCCCAAAAATAAACCCATAACTACACTATATAAATTTGTAGGAATTACCTATATTGTGCCTTTTACAAAAGTGCATTGTAATTTTATGTTAGTCCTTGTTAACTGTTATGACTCAGACATGAAGATATGCTTTCACATTCAAACACCAAGGGTCTAGTCATAGATCAGATTTATAATGTTCTAAGTCCACTTAGAAATAGACTAAAATAGCTATGCATTATCTTTGTTGTACTTGTCTAGCAATTACTGTATGCAATTTATTAGAACACACAGTTCAATATTTATACTTGAATAAAGTACTACTGCTATCTACTGTCCAAAGTTGGTACTGTATTCATTGTGAGGCTTAACACTGAACAATTAGCTATTTCGATAGAAGTTATGTAAGATAAAAAGTGAGAAATGCATTTGGAAATTTGTTTAGAGAAAGTTGGAAATATACATTATAATTCCAGTAATTTATTAGCAATATATTTTACTATGTACAAATAAAAAAATGATGTACACTGTGTCTCTATGTCTTACATTCTAATTTGTTATTAGTTATGATGTAGTTTGTTGAGTACTTCCTCTACAAGGGCAGCAAACATTTTAAAGGTCCGAGTTCGAGAACCATTGTTCTTGGGTTCTGGTGTGATGTCTAGGTCATTCTTGTTCAATGTGGGCTTCAAAGGAAATATTTGTAATATAGTGGTGGGGAATAGGAAGATGTCCATGCACGTCAAACCCTCCCCCATACACATGAGTTTTCCTGGGAAATAGAAGAAAAGAATAAACAATCCCATACATATGGATGAATTGCAATAAGTGCATTATGTTGAAAATTTGCAAAGCATCTTCATTTTGATGTATTTTCTCATGTCTTTATCAAAATTGCTTTATCAGATATCATATTGTTATTTTGACCCATAAGCTAATGATCTATGTACAGTAAATCTGTGTTATAATGTTATGCAGTCACAATTGGGTCAATCCAATTGTGCGTGCTGTACTTGCGGGTAAAAGTTATCACGACAAAGGCAGCCTTGATGGCAGCACAGATTTGCCTAAAAGTGCTTGAAACCCTGTAGAACTCCAAGTAAAATTTAGCGAACTTGAGCTCAGAGCGAGCTGCAAACGGTGCAAGGGGTGGTACCATTGCCGGTGTTTTAACATTGTTGCAATGATAACTCACACCCTTTGCATGTAATAAGATTGACCCCTATGTCTCCAGTCAAATTGTCAACATTCATTATGTTGAAATGTTTAAAATGTTGACACCTGCAAAATGTCAACATTAAAAGAATGTTGACATAGAAATTTACAACATTGTCACAATGTCAAAATTTTGATTAAAGGTCAGCATCAGTGTTAGGGCTAGAGATAAAACTTTACAAAAAAGACATTGCCGACATTTCAGCAATCTCTACATTACATCACTGTCGACATACTGAATGTCTACATGGTAAATGTCTATGGGCCTGATTCAGACCCACTCGCGAGCGGCTGTCCGCTCGCAAGTGGGTCGATGTTATGCACTGAGCATGCGCACGACGGAGGGAGCTCCGTCGTGCGCATGCGCCAGACGCGACGAGCGAAGGAAAGTCCTTCGCTCGTTGTGTCCGATCAAAGGGGGCGTGCTGTCAATGTTGATTGACAGCACGCCCCCTTTGGTGGGCGTGCCTCCCTGACGGGGGCGTTCCCACGGGAACGCCTCCCGTCAGAAGCCGGCCCACTGACATCACTAGTGATGTCAGTGGGAGTGATTTTGGCTCTGATAGAGCCAAAATCACTCCGGAGCTTGCGGTTGAAAACCTCAACCGCAGGCTCCGGCTCGCAAATTCGATGGTCGCGATGGTCTCGACCATCGCGGCCATCAAAAAGCACGCTCGTATAGCCTGTGGGTGGTGACCCACAGCTATACGAGCGTCCAGGAGGACGCTCCATGAAAATGGAGCCCGGCCCTCATTCAGAGCGTGCGCTCTGCTCAGAGCGTACGGCTCTGAATGAGGGCCTATATTATAAATATGTCACCTCAAGATTCCTCTCAACCTCAATAACATATAATTTGTGAACAATAATAACTGTGTTACTATGAGATAATTAGCAATTTGCAGGATCTTATAGGGCAAAAAAAGTAAAAATAAAAAATTGAAATAGGCCAAGTTTAAAAATATCACGGTTTTCCTCCACATTTTGTATAGCAAGTCACAATTTTTGTGTATGTTTGGGAAAGCATAACTCAGTGTATTGAACAATTTAAGATTAGGGTTTTGTTTTGTTAGATTGCACTTGTTTCAGTTTAAGACAATTTAGGGTTAACATTTTTGAGAAAGATACATTTTTAAGTAGATAATACTATATATGCCCCATGTTAAACATAGGTTTTTTCATAATGTTATTTGTCAAGTGGAAAGCTATACTGGTTGTAGTATAAATGGCTTCACCTGGGAGGAGAAATATGGCCACTGTCTCTCAACTTACTATTGTCTTTGGAGAGCTGCAGGTGAATTACTCATATGTGTATCATACAAGGGTATTCTAGAGTTCTTTTGGGGCTGAGGGGTTCTTTCTATCAGTGTGGGGCCACAGGTGGTCAAGAGGGAATCACTTTAATTGCTACCAGATCAATGACTTCACTAACGTATTCATTGATAAGTTAGCTGAATGCAAGGAATTGAAAAGTGCTTTGTAGTTATCCTGGCCTCATGTCTACTTCTCTTATGCACCTACCAAGCTGACAGCTCACTGTCGATGAGTCTTGTGCTGGAGACTAACTGACACTGCCAATAATATAATACTCCTGCCCCAATCAACACCCACCTGCATCTGCCCTCATAATTTCTCCCAAGTGTTGCTCTGATCACCTTCTCCCTGTAGCATATCTGATTATCTTTGTTCCCACAGCATCCCTGATCAGTTTCTTCAATATCTGCCCTTATTAATTCTCCAATGTGTTTCCTGATCAACTCCCCAAGATGCTGCTCCAATCAAGTTTCCACACTTCTGCCCTGTACAAATTCCCCCACTGCTGTCCCAATCAGCTTCCTGCAGCTGCTGAATAACCTCACACAGGTTCTTCCATGATCACCACCCCCTGTAGCTGCCTTGATCACCTGCCCTTTAGCTGATCATTCGCAAAATGCTGCCCCTTTTGGAAGGGGGATTGCCCATGGGATCCACTACCCCATGGGATTCACATGTTGCCTGCCAATATATTAAGAGCAGCAAAGAAAAAACACTTTCATCCAAATGGATTTCCACTGATACACTTACCTCTATTAATATTTGGGGTTTCACATTTGTTCCCTATGGACTGTTCAGAAATATTTATAATCAATAAGGGGTAAATTTACTAAAGTGAGAGTTTTTACAAGTGAGTTTTAGAAGAGATGTTGCCCATAGCAACCTATCAGATTCTATTATCTTCTTGAAGGTGTTAGTTAAATGTTAAGTAGAATCTGATTGGTTGTTAAGAGTAGGGCTGAAAAATATGTTTTTTACCTGGCTTCCACACTTACATACCTTGTACTCTCTGGTAAAGACCACTCTTCGATCAGCCATCCAATTAACATCCTGGTATAAGAGTGAAGTGTTAATTATTATGTTTAGTGACAATTCCTCCGCAGTGCGGTATACTATTGAATTGATATTGGACATACTACCTTCTGTTACATGCCACAACCTCCGCAGTTGCTGTGTTTGTGTGGTTTCCATCTCTTTATTTTGTGTTTATACAGGACAATGTTTGTTGTATGTGTAACATTATTGATTTGCTAACTCTGTAATTGTCATTATTGTTCAGATTACTAAGTTTTTTTTGCAGCCACTCCTATTATTTCCTGCAGGTCTACATTAAAATACACTTAAACAAAATCAACATTTAAAAATTCTGCAAGTCTGGAATGACAAATTAAGTTATTTTATATCTACGTTTCAAAGGAGATAAAACATAAATACTATATATATATATATATATATATCCTGTATATCTATCTATCTATCTATCTATCTATCTATATATATATATATATATATTTATATAGAATACACAGGGCTGGCACTCCACATTAACCAAAGAAGACCTTGCCCAGGTGCCAACAGAGGTAAAAAACCTGATTGATACAGTCAGAAAGCGGTGGCACTCACGGGTCTTGTAGCCAAAGAATGAGCCAAAAATGTGTTGTGTAGTTCGATGTTTCAGTCACAGAATGACTTTTGTCTTGATAAAAGTAATTCTGAGACTGAAACGTCGAACTACACAACACAATTGTTGACTCATTATTTGGCTACAAGCCCGTGAGTGCCACAGCTTTCTGACTATATATATATATATATATATATATATATATATATACACAAAGCAATGGAATGGCACTCCCACTATAAATGTAAATCAGTCCCGGGTGCCATCCGCAGTATGCTGTGTCCTAGCAGCAATATATACATACAATCTCAGCGGCACTCCGGTATAATAATCACACAGTCACAGGAGTTAGCTAGATCATGTAGATGTAGCTAACTCCTGTGCCTGTATGATTTTTATACCGGAGTGCCGCTGAGAGTGTATGTATATATATATATATATATATATATATATATATTTACATAATATTCACTAAGGTGACATAGTATAACATTTATTTTGTTCAACTTACTTTCGAAAACAATGGACTCCTTTAATGACCATAACCCATGCACACAATTGCAAGTAGATATGGACATTAACTACTTTCCACTGTATTTCAAAAACAAAACTATCACAAATTATAGGGCACCTTTATGGGCTCCAGCATTGCCCTTTTCTATGCTTACACGTTGGTTCAATGCCACTGTATCTATGTAAAGGGGGGTATTCACTACCAGATCTGAAAATGACTGCACAATTATGACATTGTAATCGTGCAGTCGTTTGTCAGTTGTGTCATGAGCCTGCACTGAATGAGCAGACGTTCAGTGCAGGGTCATCAATCATCTGGAAACATGCTGAACCTGACGATATCATCCAGCATGTTGGAGAGATTATAGATGTCTAAACGACCAGCGGGCACGTGCATCACTGGTCGTTTTAGACATTTTTGCAAAGGGTTTGCAAACGATTGATAAAAATTGCTAAGTGGATACTCCCCTTAACTGTTTTAATACAAAGCCTTCTATTTTTAAACTGAAATAAATGCCCATAAACACTTTCCAAAATTCCTTGGATGTCATAAATCTTCTACATCTCTATACTGGAATTTACTGATGCTCATTTTTTGTTTGACCCAGTGTCCATTCTTATACAGACATTTGATAGATAAGATATGTTTAAAGTGGTTAACTTGATATTGTGTAGAAAAGCCCTGCAGCCCATAGAAAACAATCAAATCCTAATCAGTCACAATAAACCTAAGCACCACTTTTCCTAAAACTCCCAATCTAAGACAGGTGATTATAGTCCCATCAACAGTAGATATATCAAATACAGATACTATGGGAACAGTTTCAGCCCTTTGACTACTGTATTTTATGCAAAAGGAATTATCCTGCTTTATGCCAAAGATATCATTTCACAAAGTGCACCCAGTGTTTTCCTAATGAACATCAAGCAGAGAACACTTTTAAATACAGAGGACAGGGGGATGCACATTTATCAAAGCAAAGGAGAGTGAAAGAAAAGAAAATATATATTTACATAAAGGCCATGTTTTCAGAAATGTATTCAGTGTATAATGCCTTAGAAAACAATACAAAACCACAAAATTTAATTGTGTTGTATATCTTTAATTTATCAATTTAATCCGTTTTTGAAGGTTTATGTGCTCATGAAATTTGAAACAGAAAATACATTTTATAATTAAATTGTTAAGAACATCATTAGAGAGGGGTAGCAGGGTAGCAGGGTAGTACAAAGTATATAAGTATTGCTATTTGGTTCTGGCGTCATGCCTATGGATGTATAACATAAGTACTTGCTCAGCGAGGGACAGCAAACATTTCATAGGCCACAGGACGAGAACCATTGGTCTTTGGTTCTGGTGCTATATTTAAGTTATTCTTGTCCACTGTGGGCTTCAATGTAAACTTTTGTAGTATAGTGGTGAGGAAGAGGAAGAGCTCCATCCGAGCCAGACCCTCCCCCATACACATGCGTTTCCCTGGGGAGACAAAATGAAATATAAGGTGAACAGATTCAGATTAGGGAAATGGTGCTTACCTGTAACAATTTAAAAGTAGACTTTTAGTATTATTTTTATAAAACTTAATTAAAAATGACTGTTCTGTACAAATGTCTATATTTTTTGCATATTACTTGCTTTTCTAAGATAAACAGTAAACAATATACAACACTAAAATAGTGTCCTACTATACACTAATTATACAATAAGTAAAGTGTGTGTTTTGCATTATTGATCATTAAATCTTAAAAAAACATTTATAATACCAAGTGCATCAAGAGGGTAAGGGGATTTGCAGACTACTCAAGCCTGCAAAGGAAATTCAGCCATACCCACAAGATGGCACGACTAAGCCACATTCAGATATGTGGACTACTTTGCACTTGTGCAAAATATACAGATTGGCCCCTCTATATAAAAAAGGATGTTGCCAATTCCCCTCATTTTTTGTCTCATCCCATAAGTGGCAACACCTGAAATGTCTACTAGTTGCTCTGTATGATTTACAGGAATGATTAAACTTTATTCAGGCCATTGACAAATATAACTTCATAAATGCTTGTAAACATAAACAGTATGTGTACTTGCCTATAATGCTTGTACAGTAAATGTCCTGGGTCACAATATACTAACCTGACCTGATCATTTGCATGGGTGTAACTGAATTGCTTTAAAAAGCATACCCATCACCTGATACCTCCATGCCATATTGTATGCACATGCAGGGCTGCCATCAGGTTACAGTCAGTACTAATGTATAGGGCTTAGACTAACATGTGAACCTGTCATTGCTGATGATCCAAGCCACAAACTGTTTCTTTTTCTAATTAAGCAATGTGCATGTGATTTAGAAGCAGTTCACATATATTATCATTGATGCAGGATGCCCCCTTATAGATTATAATCAGCATTAAGCTGAATTGTTATGGGAGCATGGGGTTTGCCTGTCCTGCAACCTCCGTGTTACAGTCTCCTAGTAATCAATGTGTAAACTCCCTAGAACCCAGATGTGATGAGGTCTTCCGCCAATAACAGCCATCTGCTGTTCCCTTAGAACTGGCTACATTCACCCATACTTAAGCGGCCGCCTGAACTTAAAACTTGGGGAAGTAGGGGTTTAAACAGAATTCCTAGGTAGACCAGAGTTTAACGTGACACAGTAGAGCTAAAGACGTGACCAGGGTGTTACCAGATTGTTCGCGAAGCGGATAGTACTACTGAAGCAGGAGATTAGACTGGGAGGGCCAGTGAAACTGATTCACCTTAATATGACTGGTTGGATAAATGCGGTTTGAACAGCTGAGGGTTTATATGTAGCTAATATAGCTGAAGAAATTGATGCAGCTGATGGTTTAGATACAACAGATAAACTAGTGGAAATGATGTGGCTTGTACAGCCAGTGGGATTGGAGCAGCTAGTAGCCAAATAAATTGATGTGACCTGTACAAACTGTGGAATTGATGCAGCAAGTTTGCTGGTGATATTGATGTGGTTTGTACAACCTGTAGAATTGATGCAGTGAGTTAGCTTGTGGTATTGATGTGGTTTGTACAGCCTGTAGAAGTGATGCAGTAAGTTAGCTGGTGGTATTGATATAGTTTGTACAATCTGTAGAATTGATGCAGCAAGTTAGCTGGTGGTATTGAAATGGTTAGAAATGCAGCTTGAACAGCCGTGGTGTGGCTAAATTCCCCAAGGTGTGGCCAATGCTTCTGGAGATGTTGGTGCGGCCAAGGAGATACCAAGGTGTGGCTTGGTTAGCTAAGGTGTGGCTAATGCAGCCGGAGGACTCAATGTGGTCTTGGTACACAGTGGTGAGATCAGGATAGTCAGGATACTGAAACGGAATAATACAGTAGGAACTGGAAAGGCATGTACATAGATGCTATAGTCGGCATGGAGTGAAGGCCTGGCTGTAATTTATCAGGTGCAGGGTCCAATCAGAGCAAAAACCCTGCAGAGAGCTGCCCTAATGAGAGACTATTGCACACCTGAACTCTGCACACAGACAAATAATTCATTAGTGTGCAGTTGAGACCTGCACAGAGACAGACAGGCAAGAACACAGGTATGAACTGCACACAGACAAGACAGGGTGCAGTGTCCTAGTCACAACTATGGCTGGGAGCTGCCACCAAGATGATCCATACCATGAGTCCTAATTATGAAAAGGCACGCCAATGACTTGTAACAGTACCCTCCCCCTTGACAAGGGGTTAAGAAACCCCTAGAACTAGGTTTGTCAGTGAAGTTCTGAAAAAATCTTCTCAAAACAGGAGCGTGTAAAGATTTTTCGGAGACCCAAAAATGCTCCTCCGGACCGGAGCCCTTCCAGTGAACCAAAAATTGTAAACCTCCTCCTAAAAATCTGGAATCCAAAATTCTTTCCACAATTAATTCCTGTTGCCCATGAACCACAATTGGAGAGGGTCTAACCGGATGCCTGAACTTGAATTTTGAGGAAAAGAAAACCTTTTTCAATAAGGAACAATGAAAAGTGTTGTTAAATTTAGGCAGTTTAAGTCAGAAAGCGACAGGATTAACTCAAGCAATAATCTGGAAAGGACCAATGAACCTGTGTCCCAATTTCTTTGTGGATTGCCACTGCTTGAAGTTCTTTGTAGCTAGCCAAACCCAATCGCCAATCTTGAATTTACACATCTTCCGATATGTATTTGCAAAGTTCTTCTAGCGCATAGAAGTTTTAAGGAAACACTGGTGAACCCTGGTCCAAAAGGAGCGTAGCTGGGCAATTGAAGATGGCGATGTAGATTCCCTGGCATTGGGTTCGAATTAATTAACTCTGGAATGTTGTCCAGTGACGCAGCAGAATGGATAAACTGAGGAAGCAGAATGACAAGAATTATTAAAAGCAAACTCCGCCATGGGCAAATGAGTAACCCAATCATTATGTAATTTTGAAATGAAAAAATGGATATATTGTTCCAGAGACTGACTGGCATGTTCAGTCTGACCATTGGACTGAGGTTGATAACCAGAGGAAAGGCTAAGGCAAATACCTATTGAGGAACAGAAATTATTCCAAAATTGGGCAATGAACTGCATTCACCGGTCAGAAAATATATCCAGGTGTAGCCCATGCAGCTGAAAAATATGCTTGAGAAACAATATGGAAAGTACCTTGGCAGTGAGAAGTTTTAGCAGAGGAATACAATGTGCCAGGTTACTAAAGCAATCCACTGCAGTCCAAATCAGAGAACATTGAGAAGAAGCAGGAAGGCCAACAATGAAGTCCTTGACAATGTGCAACCAAGGTCTCCTGGGTATGGACAAAGGTAGGAGGCCAGATGGAGCTACATGTAGAGTCTTATTCCCAGCACAGATGTCACAGGCCTGAACAAACTCGTGAACATCTTTTGACAAGGAAGGCCAACACACTGAGCGAGACAGTATCTCCATCGTCTTGAAAATGCCTGGTTGACTTATGGCTTTTTGAGAGTGGAAATCCAAAATAAATGCCTCCCAGAATCTGTCAGGAACAAATAATAATCCGGCAGATTTTTCAGCTGGAACTTCCGACTGACATGCTTAAATGGAATCAGCCAAGTCCCGTGCAATGGCCAGATGAATACGAGAAGTAGGCATAATCGGTTCATCAGGACCTAGAATCTGTTGAATAGGTAGAAAACATCTGGAAACTTTAAACATTTTTGACCCTGGACGGAAAGAGATGACATAAATAAAGCGGGTGAAAAATAAGGCCCAATGTGCCTGCCTGGAATTCAGTTGTTTAGCTGTTTCATTATAAGCTACATTTTTTAGGTTAGTGAGGACAGTGACCTGATATTTAGCTCCCTCTAGCCAGTGCCTCCAATCCTCAAAAGCCCATTTTATTGCCAGTAATTCACGATTGCCCACATCGTAACTTCTCTCAGCAGAGGCAAATTTACGGGGAAAAAAGGCACAGGAGTGCAACTTATTGCCCAGATGATCCTTCTGTGACAGTATGGCTCCAGCTCTGACCTCCGAGGCATTCACCTCAACAATGAATGGCAGATCTGGATTTGGGTGACAAAGGTCCGAGGCATTAATAAAAGCAGCTTTCAGATTTTCAAAGGCCTGCAAAGCCTCGGAGGACCAGTTAACAGTATCAGCTCCTTTTTTGATCAACTCAACTATCAGAGCCATGATAGTAGAAAATGAATTAATGAATATCTGATAGCAATATGCGAATCCGAGGAAGAGTTGGATGGCTTAAAGAGTTTTGGGCAGTACCCAATCCAGGATGGCTTTGACTTTACCAGGATCCATGGAGAATCCCAGGGAAAAGATGGTATATCCCAGGAAGGAAATCTTGGTCACCTCGAATTTGCACTTCTCAAGTTTGGCATATAGATGATTTTCTCGCAACTTTTGTAATATTTTCCAGACATGTTGGTGGTGCTGATCTAAAGATTGGGAATAGATCAGAATATCGTCCAGATATAAAATAGCAAAGATTCCCAAGAAGTCACAAAGAACATCATTAATCAGATCTTGAAAGACAGCTGGGGCATTAGATAGCCCAAATGGCATAACCATGTATTCATAGTGGCCCGAGTGAGTGTTGAAAGCTGTCTTCCATTTATCGCCACTTCTAATCCAGATCAAATTGTAGGCACCTCAGAGATTGATTTTGGAGAAGATGGTAGACTCACGTAACTGGTCAAATAAAACAGAAATCAAAGGCAGGGGATAAGAAGTATTGATAGTAATGTTGTTAAGCCCCTTGTAATCTTTGCAGGGTCTAAGTGACCTGTCCTTCTTTTCGACAAAAAGTACCCTGCCCCGACTGGAGACTTGGAAGCTGGATGAATCCCTTGGCCAGTCACTACTTAATATATTCTTCCATGGCCTTATTCTCCAGAACAGATAGGGCATGCAGGCAACCTTTGGGTAACTTAGCACCACGGATAAGGTTGATAGCGCAGTCATATGGTCGATGAGGTGGGAGGATGTCGGCCCTTTGTTTGGAGAAAATATCAGTGAAATCACTGTATTGAAGAGGAATCTCAGAAAAAAGTTCCAAAGCTGGAGGTTGTAATATCCGAACCGGTAATGAGAGGCACAGAGAACCACATCTGGAGCTCCACTTGGTGATTTCACTGGTCTCTCAGTCAATAATGAGATTGTGTGCTCTAAGCCAGAGAAGACCCAAGATGGTGGGTGCCAATGGACATTGAATGAAGAGAAAATATTTTTTTTTGGAATGTAGCAATCCTATGTTCAGATTGGTGGGCAGCATCTGAAAAGTGATGGCACAATTGGGGAAGGTATGACCATCCAAACCACAGATAGAAATGGGATAGTCCAGAGGAACAGCTGAAATACCAAAGGTCCTAAAGAAGGAAAGGTCCATGAATTTACCAGCCGCACTACTATCAAGAAATGCATTGGTAAAAAATTTGTTATTGGAAGCCTGCAGAATCGCAGGAACCAAGACAGATTTTTTTGAGGAAACAGATGTGAGGCCTAAATGTATTTCCCCCTGAACACTTAGGCCTTCCTTTTTACTGGTTTGATTTGGAAATTGTAAAATGAGTGTCCTTTGTTACCGCAGTACATGCAAAGACCTAAGGAATGCCTCCTATGCTTCTCATCAGGGGGAAGACAAAAAGCTCCTATCTGCATAGGTTCTTCTGAATCAAGAGCCCAGGAAGAAACCTTAGGAGGTCTGGTGAGCAGATTCCTCTCATGTCCGCGTTCATGAAGACGACTGTCGATGCAGGTAACTAAATGCATGAGGGCATCCAAAGACTTTGATACAGGGTGTTGAACCAAAATGTTTTTAATAGACTCAGGCAGCCCCAAGCGAAACTGGCTACGGAGAGTGGGGTCATTCCAGCCAAAGTCCACCGCCCATCTACGAAACTCTGTGCAGTAGTCTTCTGCTGCCCTTGGTCCTTGCTTAAGAGATTGTAAATTATCCACTGCCAGTGCAGTCTTATCTGGATCATCATAAAGGAGCCCTAACACTTTGAAGAATGTCTCCACAGAAAGAAGGGCACTATGAGTGGAGGGTAACCCGAATGCCCAGGTCTGAGGATCTCCTTGAAGGAGTGACATAACTAATACAACACATTGTGCTTCAGTTCCAGAGGAAATGGGGCATAATTTGAAATAGAGTTTACAACACTCTCGAAAATTGAGAAACTCCTTACGATCACCTGAGAATCAGTCAGGGAGGTGCATTTTAGGTTCCTTAACACTCATCTGAGCTGAAGTGGAATGAACATCTTCCACTCTGAGGGGGAGATCCTGCACCTTCTGAGTCAGGATTTGAATCTGGTCTGCCAGAACCTGAGCTGGATTCTGTGAAGGCTCCATGTACGTCACTGCTGTATTGGCTGGCTGTAATGTTACAGCCTCCTAGTAATCACTGTCTAAACTCCCTTGAACCCAGATGTAACAAGGTCTTCTGCCAATAACAGCCACTCGCTGTTCCCTTAGAACTGGCTATGTTCACCGGTACTTAGGTAGCCACCTGGACTTAAAACTGGGGGCAGTAGGGGTTTACACAGAATCGCTAGGAAGACCAGAGTTTAATGTGACACAGTTGAGCTGAAGACATGACCAGGGTGTGACCAGATTGGTCATGAAGCGGATAGTACTACTGAAGGAGGAGATGAGGCTGGGAGAGCCAGTGGAATTTATTCAACTTAATATGACTGGTTGGATGAATGCAGCTTGAACAGCCAAGGGTTTAGATGCATCTGATATAGCTGAATAAATTGATGCAGTCTGTACAGCTGGTGGTTTAAATACAACAGATAAATTGGTGGAAATGATGTTGGTGCGGCCTAGGAGAGACAAAGGCACAGCCTGGTTAACTGAGGTGCGGCTAATATTGCCGGAGATGTTGGTGCAGCCTAGGAAAGATAATACAGCCAGAGGACTCAATGTTGTCCTGGTACACCGTGGTGAGATCAGAATAGTCAGGATACTGAAACAGAGTTATGCAGTAGGAACCAGAAAGGCACATACATAGATGCTATAGCCAGCATGGAGTGAAGGCCTGGCTGTAATTTATCAGATGCAGGGTCCAATCAGAGCAAAAACCCTGCAGAGAACTACCCTAATGAGAGACTACTGCACACCTGAACTCTACATCACAGACAGATAATTAACTAGTGTGCAGGTGGGAAATGCACAGAGACAGACAGGCAAGAATACAGGTATGAACTGCACACAGACAAGACAGGGTGCAGTGTCCCAGTCACAACTACGGTTGGGAGCTGCCACCAAGATGATCCATACCAGGCAGTCCTAATTATAACAAGGCGCGCTGGCAACTTGTAACTCTCCATTTCTCAGGGGGTTTTATAGTCTAACACACCTCTCATTCCTCTTCTCTCTATCTGTTCCCATCCACTAGCTCCCCTACCCACTTTTTCTCCTCCCCTATCTTCCATTTGGCAGTAATTTTTACTTAGTAATAGAGACACTCAGATGTACCCCAGCTGTGATTCTGTCATACCCTCCTCAGTTGTACCTTTGCCTCCTTGCCAGCTGTACCTGTGCCCCTTTGCCCATCTGTACTATTTCCCCCTTCCTCATCTGCCACTCTACCCTCTTTACATGTTTCATGCATGGTAAGACAATTAGTTTGTCTTTTCTCAATAATTGTGGCATTATATATTATATTTAATATATTTGAACTGTCATGAGAAATCAAAATCAGTATTGCCATAATGCACTCACATTTTCACTAGATAACTATTTATAACTCAAATAGCTTAAATTATAACATGTTTGTAGTGTACCTGCAGAAAATGGCATGAATGCATCATTCTTCTTAAAGCCACCATTCTCATCAAGAAAGTGTCCAGGAACAAACTTGTCTGGGGTCTTGAACTGTTTGGGGTCTTTCAGGACAGAGGTCAGGACTGGAAAAACCAAGGTTCCCTGAAATATTTTATTTATTATTTTTTTCACCATTATCATAGACAAAGCATATGAAAAATGTAGACAATGTAGACATACCAGGGCTTACAAGGTGCAAGGGTTTGGTGATGAAGGAGGAAATTTTCAAAGAAAACCATGGAAAATGTTAGATTTGGGCAAAGAAGTATAAATAGAGGATACAAATTCATGAGTAATAATGCCATAATAACTATTATTATTATTATTAGTAGTAGTAGTATTATTATTATTGTGCTTCCCTCCAGTAGGACTCAAGGCACTTAACAGATAGTATGAACATAATATGGAGGTTTATATGGAAAAAAAATAGAACCCATGAATATAATACAGAGGTGTGGCTGATATTTTGGGTCATTAGTTTAAGATGATTCATCCTACCCATGAAGGATCTGGGTGAGCCAGCCATTTTTACATAATATTAAAGTGGGCAGAATAGGAAGTGTCTGAAATGGATGACACACAATTGGAGATTTACAAATACTAGGCAAGCTCCTTGCAAACTCATCAGACCCATGCATTGTTTATTATACACAATAGAGTAGCAGGTGAGGCAGCCATGTTGAGCGCACTACCTTACTTACAATGTGCTATAAGCAATACATGGAAATAAGACTTAAGCTGCATACACACACAACGATTTTTTGAACGATTATCGTTAAACAATATTGTTTAACGATAATTATTTGAAAAAATCGTTCACTTTTGAGTCAAACGATGAATGATTATCGTTCATGCTCGTTCACGTTTGTAGTTTGTAGTTCAGCAAGGCTTGTCAACTCAACGATTTTCATTAAGGGAATATGTAAAAATTGTTAGTAGTTCAAAAAAATCGTTCATTACACTTTAAAAATCTGACAAATAATCTGTCAGAAAATCATTCATAAAATAGTTCATAAAATCGTTGGTAACAAAATCGTGTGTGTATGCAGCTTAAGAGTGATAAAATTAACACTGACTATCAAGACACAGTACTGAACCAGTTATTCATTATTCATCCTGCCCTTGAAAGTACTAGTAGAGGCTGCACTACATAGGTTACAGGGAGCAGGATGAGCAATTTTTAGAAGTGTAATATGCAGTGGGAAATTAAGAGAATAGAAAAATAACAGTAGGTTGAATTGTGTGGAGATACTGGGTAAGTGGGAATGGGAAGAAGGTGGACAGGGGAGTGATGGGGAGGGAGACCATGAAGCTGTAGTAAGGAGAGACATGCAGAGTAGTCAGTATACTGTACATAAAAATACAAGGTAAAATGGATTAATAATAGAGATGTTATTTAATTATCCAAACATTTCATTATCCAACCATTTCCTCTCATTTTCTCTGACAATATTACCTTTGGAATATGATATCCCCTGAAGGTTGTGTCTTCACTGGTTCCATGAGCCAGTCCCGCAGGGACAATATCGGCAAATCTCTGTATCTCATGAATAACAGCGTCGGTGTATGGCATCTTACTCCTGTCCTCCACTGATGGGCTGCGATCTCTGCCTAGTACATTGTCTATTTCCTCATGGATCTTCTCTGAAACATACATTCACATTTATGGAACAGTGATAAGTAAGACATTTATTTCTATTTAATTACTAATCATTTTTTATACGTTAGCCAATAATAAAGTGCAAATATAACAAACTTATACTGTCAGTAGATTACAGAGGGCCGTGTTTACCCTTTTGTATTTAAACAAAATTGACCAACAAAATGAAACACACTTTCTGAAATGTCATCCTTTGGAGAGTCAAATAATGTGGAAATTCAAAATAAGGTATAGAACGTTGGAGGCGACTTTACACATAATTGTAAAGCACAAGTAGAGAAAGAGATAGTTACCCTGGGCATGTACATACATTCTATATTTAAAGAGAAAAAATTGTATAGACACTGAGGGGTATATTTACCAAAGTGCGGGTTTATAGATGTGGAGATGTTGCCCATAGCAACCAATCAGATTATACTACACGTTTAACTAGCACATTCTAGAAGATAATAGCTAGGGGTAAATTTACAAAAGTGAGAGTTTTTAGAAGTGAGTTTTAAAAGAGATGTTGCCCATAGCAACCAATCAGATTCAACTTAAAATTTAACTAGCATCTTCTAGAAGATAATAGCTAGAATCTGATTGGTTGCTATGAGCAACATCTCTTTTAAAATCTCTCACTGTAGTTATAAAGCCAGTGAGCGAAACTCCGCGTCGGTAGTGGCGCATGTTAATCTGACCTCATGTCCTCTATATGAAAATTACATGTGTTGTCTGTTTGTGTGCTAAAAGTCCCGGAGAAGGGCAAATACTGTGCATAACCACAATGATGAGCATGGAGTGTCACTATTGCTCGTGCTGAATGTAATATTTACATATTTTCCTGAACTACTTGCTGCAATCTGATGAGCTCTACTTAATCATCATTTTGAGATGTATTACAATATTAATGGAGACAATTACTGTTAGGACATTTCCTTTGAGGAATGAAAGAACTGTAGATGATGTTTAATAAACAATTAACAGAATTTTATCTCACCCCAATTATACTAATCATCTGAGAAAATCACTTCCTGTTGGATTTTTCATACTGGATGTAATAAGAGCAGATTTAACTCTGAATGATTTGTGCAAATAATATTCTCCAGTACTACTATATTGTAGGACTCTTAGCCAAGATTTTGTGGGATACTCATGATAGAATGACCTCATCAGTTTAAAGTAGCATATTCTGGGTTTATAATATTAATACAACAACTCCAACACACCCACTGTTTGGTTAACATTAGTGAATAAATACAAACAAAAACCATTCAACCATCTTTACTGTGACATGATAGTGGCAGGTACATGCGCTGCAATCTGTTTTTAAATCACATTTTCTTTACTTTTTGTGATACACTCCTATAATTTTTACCAATTTTCGCTGTTTGCTTTCCCATATTTGGGTATTAACCTGTGATATATTAAAAATTAAAAAATATGTTTTAACATTTAGTGCACCACTCATGACATTTCACCTCTCTTCCTTTGTTCTTGGATACTTTATATTGATGTCTGTGGTAGCACCCCTCCTTTGCATTATTTAACTCTTCAAAGTACAATATAGGAGGGCCCATGTTTCTCTAATCTTTGAGAAGTAATCCAAATATTCTCGTGCGACTGTTAACTCTTTATTGACCGATTGCAGTGACTACGCAGACCCATCGCAGAGTGATTGACAGGAAGTTTTGTTTTGTCGGTGGTTACGGGGGTTGGATGGGCGAACGCAGGCGTGCCAGTGCATTTCAACACCGTTGCAGGGGCATGCATAAATTAACCACTGCAATGGCCTTCGCAGTCTGAGTCTCAATGCGGGCGTGCTTGTTAGCAATTTCGGAGTAAGGTCAGGACTTGGACAAGTGTACATGAGGCTGCGATGGTACTCGATTGTACCAATAGTTTTGCAGTCTTGCTAAGTATTATGGATGTGTACTGAATAAAGTAGGCATAATTGTGTAGTGCCATGAGGGAATAGTGATCACAATGTATAGCAGTTGAACTGTGTGCGTAATCGCTATTGCATATGCAGTTGCTTATGGTAGTGAATCAAGCCCATAGTCAATTCGGGGACAATACTGGTGCTACTCAGAATGGATTACAATGCTTGGAGGGAAAAAAAGGTCTCTACGACCAAAACGGACTCTATTGGAGAGCACTCTAATAGCTAATTTATATTATATTGCATAAAATATAACCTTTATTGGTCAAATAACAACAACATTAAAATTGACATACAAGATAGACACCAAAACAAAGCAGTAAGGTGTGAGTGGTACACAATAAGGATTTGAGGGATCGTCCCTATTGGGGCAGCAATATATAACAAACAAGATACAAATAACAAAACGTATACATAATAAAATACACCCAGGGTCCAGAAATTGAGAAATTATAGTTTACTGTACTGTACCATATATATATATATATATATATATATATATTTTTTTTTTTTTTCTCAAACTAAAAGACAAAGCTCTCTCTGATGGCACATCGAACATAAATGTCTTATGATACAAAATGTAAAAACATCAACATTCTACCTACAGTATGACCCATGGTTAACAAGATAACTACAAAACCCCCAATAATACCAATAGTCTCAAGGACATAAGGATTACTAGCACAAGTAGCACTTTCCTGGACCTAGATCTACATCAACACATTCTATGCCTACCGTCCTACCTAACAGAAACCTCAGATATTCTGCATAATTTCATGAAATTAAATTACAGGCAAACCATCTCCTTGCTGCACTCAATGTAGAGTTACTCTGCATGAGCATTGGTCACAGAATGGGCATTGAAGCAACCAAATATTTTTTTACATATGGGAGGAAGCAGTGACTTCCATAAATTCCTTATTGATCTACTGGAATTCATTCTAGGTAACCAATTCGCAATAGCAGTCTCTGTGGCTAAAAAATATACATAAAGAGAAGCTGATAGCTTCATTATCCTCAATTGTACTGACTGAGCCCGGTTATTATGTGACCATGATAATAACTGTTCTGATTTGATACACCTCATGTACTAACCGTGCACTATATAGCTCCGTGTTAAACAATAAAAACTGGAAGTGAATAAATTAACAGCCTAGATCTATTAATTAACAGTGATCGGGGTTAATTGCAGTCTGGCACTAGGAATTACTGAGCCAACAGTTATATACTTTACAAAATGGCTCAGAACGTGACTAAATTGTGATTTAATTGCTGTCTGGTATTGAAAGTCACTGAGCCGACAGTTATATTTTGCTGCACAAGACGATGGGACAGCACAAGTGTCCGATTTCCCTTTAAATTCTCCCTGGCAGCTCAGCACATTATCAGCACACGATATGCTGTCCAATCTTCATCCGATCTCCTGCAGCCAGACTTTTTTATAGTGCATTGTGTCCTAGATTGTCAGACCTGCCGTACAGCATGGCAGATCTGACGATGCGATGTGCGACCTGTGGGAGCGTGCATCACATCGTGATTGTGAGTGGGGACTCACGACTTGGGCATTTTTTACCCGATCTGTCATCCCGATGTGTCGGAATCGGCCAGATCGGGGAAAAAAATCGCTATATGCACATATTAAATTAAGAAAGCGGAGAAAGTGGATGTTGGACAAAACCAACATTTGCTTCATTAAGTTACTATACAATAATCAACTACATCCACTAGCCTACTCATTATTCACCTATAACAGTGATCAGGATAACAGCAACCTGACCCAGGGCCGGATTAACGGGGGGCGACAGGGGCGATCATCCCTGGGCCCCCACACATTAAGGGCCCCCTCACCCATCGGGGTTAAAGTGGACCGGAGGAGACGGAACCAGTTCCGCCTCCTCCGGCTAACCTAACACTGGTGCCGCAGGGATGCTCCATTTGCCAGGCGCATGCTGTAACCAGCGGGCGCCCGGCTCCCTCCCCACAGCGACACCTGGAGCTGGATGCTTGAGCCCACGTGAGCTCCAGCTTCCGGCTCATGCAGTGCACTAAGGGAGAGACGTCATGATGTCTCTCCCATAGTGCAGAGGAGCAGCCGAGCGGACTGCAGCAGACGAGGGGCTTAGCTTAAGGTAAGTATGAACTTTATTTTTTTTTTTAGTTCAAGCGGCCTACTGGGGGCATTACTGGTTGGGGAGCATTACTGGGCATTACTCGGGGGGGAGCATTACTACTGGGGCATTACTCGGGGAGGGGAGAGGCATTACTACTGGGGGCATTACTGGGGGGGAAATTACTACTGGAGGCATAACTTGGGGGGGAGGCATTATTACTGGAGGGTGCATTACTCTGCGGCTTTACTACTGGGGGCATTAAACAGGGGGCATTACTATTGGGGGCTGTACTAGAGAGGGAGCATTAATATTGGGGGCATTATTACTGGGGGCATTTCTACAGAGGGCTCTACTACAGGGGGAATGACTACTGGGGATATTACTTTTGGGGGCACAACTACATGGGTATTACTTACTGGGGGCATTTATACAGAGGGCATTACTACAGGGGGCACTACTAATGGGAGTATTGCATTTGGGCACTGCATAAGGGGCACTACTACTGGGTTCACTGCATACAAGGCACTACCACTGTGGGCACTGACACTACTGGGGGCTCTGCATAAGGTTCCCATTGCACATACCCCCAGTTTGTCACATTTAATAGGGGCCCCCACATGTTTGTTGGCCAGGGGCCCCCACAGACCTTAATCCGGCCCTGACCTGACCCCATAAATCACTGACTTGCTATAATCATCTTACTACTTAAAACGATTTGTGGTGGGAGTGTTGCATACATTTGAGTAGGAGAGTGGAGAAGGGGAATATTGAATAAACTAACACTACTGGGTTACAATAAATATCAAGTGTCATCCTATTTTTGCTAAATTACACCTTTTCATGCTGTTTAGTATTTATAATAATTGGAATATTTCAGTAGGCTAATATAAATCATTAGATTGAGTGACAGAGACCATGATTATATCATTGCACTGCAACCAAAGTATACTTTTGCTTTAATTTGAAATCAATATATGAATATCAGAACAATAAATAATTATTCTTATTATCATCCACTCTGGAATAAACATTCTACTCATAAAACCTTAGTTAGTGGATGTCTTTTTGTAACAACAGTTTCAAACTATATATGATACTTTTAGTTTACAAGAAACTTACCAATAGATACAAGTATTCAAGACTGAAGCTGTCACAGTTCTTGTAAACAATTAAATACAATACCACTCCTATGGATTTATTATATCCAAAGATACCATCAGGTTATTTATATACCCTGATGCATATAGATATTTACCACTAAGATAAATTAATACACTATTAACAGTGGAACATAGTGAATTAATATAAATTTTATCGATATACATTTATATATTTATTTTTCACATATATATAATTCACTTTGCACATTCTTCACATAAACATGTATTTTAATATTTCGTGTTGAGGTTTTTTTTTGTACTAGTGGAGCTACATGTGTCCTATTTAATGAATATTAACAAAAGGTATAATTTATACTTAAATTGGTCCCAGTGCACTGACAGATAAACTTCTTTCTTTTCTTTTTTGTGCTGGAATTCATTCTAGTTTAGAACTATTATACCTTATGTGACCATTTCTAACTGCAAACAAGAGGATCAGCTTGTGTGCCCACATATGCAAACCTCATATGCAAACCTCTTCTTAGGCTGGTGGGAATAGAGAAGAGTTTTCAATGAGAAGAATGACAGATTTATGCTACAGTAGCATGGTTAATATATACAGATGATATAATCATCATCTGGGAAAGAGGTATGGATCTCCTCCTGACATTTAAGAACTGAACATCAATGAAGTTAAGCTAATGCATATCAGAAAGAACTCCATACCTTTCCTGGACTTTCACATCTATAAAGCCACTGATGGTATGTTACCACTGAATTACATAGCAAGGAAACAGCCACGTATAGTCCATTACACCAAAACAGCTCATATTGCCCCCTAACATTTAAAAATATTCCAAATGGTGAATTATTAGGAATGAAGAGCTCGGATGATGCATTCTATTAAATGTTATAAACTGGCAGAAAGACTTCAAAGGTAAGGTTATAGTAAAAGATCAATGAAAAGAGCCTCAATAAGCTACACTGCAGATAAAAAAAATATATAGAATCCGTGAAAACTGTGCACACCCGAACTTATGGGTTCAGAGTTGAATCATTAGGCTTTGCTATAAATCTGGAACTTGGATTTAAAAACTGAATCTTGTGTTTTAGACTGCATGTAAACAAGAACAAATTACATGAATTTTAGCTGTTTTTATCAATTTTAAAGCAATCCAAAACCAAAACAGAAAAGGACCAAAACACTTGAAGGTGGTATTGCCAAAACCATAACATTAGAGGGTTATTTTGTCAAAACCAAAACATGTGTGTCTGCACACATCTCTAATGATAAATTGGCCACTCATTGTAGAATGTACATGATAGCTTACCTGACTTCTTATGATTTTCTACACTGCTGTACAAAGTTATCTTGCTGACAAAAACTTTCTTTCATAGTTGTCACTTTGCACTCACTTTGCACTCTTCTAACTTATCACTATTTGCAAATGAACAATTTAGTTTGATCTGTTACTGATCTATTTGTAATTTGTTTGTCTCATATTTTACATCTACTGTAGTACTTATGGGGATTTTGACTACATAATACACTACAGTAACAAACCTATATAAATAAATATTAGTTAAATGTTTTCAGGCTCTGTTTCTCTTCACCAACCCAAGAGAATGACAAAGACAAGGATTAGAAGACATTCAAGAATAAAAGCCAGTACAGATATTTTTGTATATAGTAGCAAAAACATTTATAGTAGAGTATTACCCACATTGGCAAAGTGAATTGGTTGTTTCTCCTGTTTTGCCAATAACCAGTCAACATTTCTAGAGAATATCTCAATGTTTCTGGGAACAAGAGACAATGTTACCTTGTATCTCAGGGAATTTGAGCAGAATCAGGAAGCCATATCTCAATGTCAAACTTGTAGTTTCTGTCCCAGCAAAAAAAAGGTCAATTACTGCGGACTCTAAGTTCTCATTATGAAATTCTGTGTTTGGGGTATTTTTTTCCTAGAAGAAAATATCAATATTTTTTGAATGGCTAAACAAAACCTAAAGCCATTCCACTATTTGCGGAAGCAGTGTATTATTATACTTTATCCATTTCTATTCCGAAGGCTTTCCCTAAACTCACTTCTTCCATCTTCATGAGAAAACAGTCTATGTAGTCTCGTGGGCAGTTCGTATCCATTGTGTTTCGGTGAGACCTCACCATGTCCCTCACAAAATTCTTCAGATTTTGAAAAGTTGGAAAAATTTTCTGGTGAGGGCCAGGGACATAGCTCAACAATTTTGGGAATATATTCAAAAGCTGAAAAAAAGTAACATTGAGAAAATAAAATCTGAAATATTGAGAAAATAAAATTTACCCACTTATAAATTCCCTTACTAAATTTTCCCAAAAGCTCTCTAGTTTGCCAATTATTTCTGAATGATTTTTAACTCAACATCACTTTTTCTAATTTTATATGACATAATTGGGTAGATTGAGCTTATTTTTCTACAATATTAGAAAATTATTATTATTCTAAATCATTTTAATAAATTTGGGGCCTGATGCCGCATTAAAAAAAAGAAAAACAAATGTAAAAAAGCATATATTTAAGCCCATAAGCTTTATGGTGATCCAAAGCAGGGGCTAGAGATACTGCACTCACATCGCAGATACATCCTGGTGGCGACTATTTCCAACAGACACCTCATGATGCATTTGCATTCTATTTGGACAGTACCACACAGCCACTTCCCTGAGGCCCTGCAATACCATCCACATTGAAACCAGGACCGGTATGTTTCCACTAGGTTCTCAATTGTTTCTTGATATTTACCTGACCCGAAGCAGAATTTATTAGCTGGACAACATCTGCAATGTATGACAAGAGGGTCAGGAATTTCTTGTCCTCATAATCAAATCTCTCGCCAAATACAACAGAGCAAATTACATTGGAAACAGCCAATCTCAGTAGATATGATGGGTCAAATGGAGTGCCTGTTATTTTGTAAAGAAGACCAGTCTTTAATTTCATTATACAAATTAATAGCAATAGTAGAAATAGCATAAAAAAATACACACTCATAAAAATAACTTTCACAAAGTAGTAAATTCAAACAATCACTTTATTAGCTACTATAAGGGTTCAATTGAGCTATTCCCTACAATCAGGAAGATTTTCATGATCACTTTACATCTATCTATGGACCCCCTTACGATTTCTGAGCAAGTGTGTATTTCTAGCTGTGCAAGTGACAAAAGCTGCAAGCACTTCTGAACATCTTGCAGCCCACCAGAGAGGGTGTGCAGGGTAATCCAAGATACCAACCAGTGCCTATAAAAATCCCTATTACAGTATGTCACCTTAGTAATGCAGATAAAGTGGTGATTCCTATTCATTGAAAATCCTCAACCCCAAACTCTTAATGAGTGGAACTCTCAGATTGATTATTATATGACTATGGAAGATCTCATGCTTTCAAGTGCAGACAAATTTACACAATATTATGCAACTTTTTTGGGATGGTTGGAGTTTAAGTTAAGGAGTCAGATTACTACAAAAAAATCTTCCCCAAGTGCTGATTGTTCTCGATTGATGGTATTTCTCTGTATGAGCCTAGAGTTCCTTGCTGGTCTCCCTCAAAATTCCTATATATGACCCTTTTAGATCTCTCTCATACCCTGCCATGTATGCCACTCCCTTTCCTACCCTTCCCTTTACACCCTATCTGTTATTTCCCTGGTTTCTTTTTATCCCAATGTTTTAAACTTTATTTTGCAATATGTTTGTTGGATATTTTTTGTCCTTTATTTAATTGATCTAATTCCTTTCATTTTGATGTTCTCGTGACCTGTTGTTGTTGTTGATGATGATGATGATTTATTATTATTGATTTATTATTTATTACCAGTTATTTATATAGCGCACACATATTCCGCAGCGCTTTACAGAGAATAATTGGCCATTCACATCAGTCTCTGCCCCAGTGGAGCTTACAATCTATATTCCCTATCACATGCGCACACATACACACTAGGGTTAATTTGTGTTGGGAGCCAATTAACCTAGCAGTATATTTTTGGAGTGTGGGAGGAAACTGGAGCACCCGGAGAAAACCCACCAAGCACAGGGAGAATATACAAACTCCACACAGGTAAAGCCATGTCACGGACCTCTGGCCAATCTCTCCAGATATGCCAATCTGAGAATCGCCACCCATGACTTAAACCAGTTAACTCAGCGCATGTGGTTATTTACTCCGGTATCTGCCACCAGCAGAATACCAATTTAACACTAAAGCATAAGGCAAGCTTCTGCTATCACCTGTGCACACAACTTATCAATATTTAAACATAGGTAACATGCCAAACATGAGTTGTTTGGGTCATAAAAACACAGATTCCAAGAACTAAACATAGTTTAGTTTAATTCAAGAAATTTCTTCAAAGCTTATGTACAAAAATTACAAAGGATGTAAGGATGTTACAAAAAGTCACAAACACAGTTAATCACAATTTCAAATAAACCAAAGAAAATTATAAAATGGGAGAAAACAAACCATTCAGAGCACAATGGATAGAACAGCTTTGAGATGAGTCCTCTCCAATGAGTTCAGGTGCCCTGTGTCTTGTTGACAGACTCAAGCAGAGAATTACCACTTCTGACCAGTGATCCTGTATTTTATCCTGCATTTCCAGCACCACTCCTCACCCCCCTCCCTGGGGTAATTTTAACCCTTGTCAGCTCAGAGCGTATTGTCCCTCTAGCTGGACTACAGGGTTTCTTTATCATTTGGGTATGATGTACACTATATTTCTACATTCATGTATTGCATGTACTTTTCAATAAAAACAGTTACCATAAAAAATAAATAGGCCCAATATTGAGAACAACACTCATGCAACACAAAAATTAGGAATAAATTGTGAAGACCCTTCTTTCCAGAGATATACAGTATTTCCAGGAAACAGCTGCTCATATATGGATTGAATACCCTTACTACAGGATATAACATTAGGAGCCTTTAAACATGTCTTGTTTCTCTCTTCATATATTTTCCCACATCATATGTTTTTTTAAAGGCTTTTACTTAAGATACAAGAGTATCGAAATGCGTCTGTAGTGTGAGTGAATTTGCTGATAACACGAGAGATGGAGGAATTAACAGGAAGGTCTGATAAGCACTTAAGGAATCCTGTAACTTAACCACCCTTTATTTTATTTTGCCTTCTTTTTCCTTACTCTGCTAGGCAATCAAACTATGAAAATGTTTTTATCTGTGATATACTGATCAATTGTTTTTAATATGTGAGTACAATTCTATGAAAACACAGGTCTGCGATGAAAAAGCATTTTTAACTAATTTATGTGATACTTATAGATTTTTAGCTTCTGAACACGAAAATTACTCACGATTTTGCATATCACATAACGTTTTTCTGCAAAACTTGTATTTATGAATAAGTAATTTTTTTTCATATTCTTTAAAGTAAAAAATGTATTCTGCTTACATTTATTATAAAACATTTTCTTAAATTAATTCAGTCAATAGTATAGAACATTGCAATTCAATTCTCGTCATAAAACTTCCCTCCGCCCAGTGCCAGATAAAGGTCCACATGGGCCTAAAGCTGAAATTTACAAAGGTCCTAAACCCCATACTCTCTAAAGGAACATTACACACACACTAATTTCCCATTTTTTCTTTGTGAATGGGATAGCAGAGCTAAAAATTTACATTGGCAAAAAAAAACAATTGGGCTGCTCAAAAAAGTTTAGAAATTGGAAAAAATAATTTAATCAAATTTAGTTTAGTAGATCCACATTAAATTTTACTTCCAACTCTACATATAAAATTAGTACTGATGAAACAATTTGTAAAAGCACTGCCTAAAGATGGAGAAGCTTTTAAATATTCCTGAAGTTTGGAGCAGTTTGGATTCCGCAGAATCGAACTGCTCATCCCTAGATTAAGGGTACATTTTTTGAATTCCCATATTGAGCATTTCCCAAATAATCTCAGAGACTACAGTGAAGAACAGGGTGAATGGCTCCACCAATACATTAAAGATGTAGAAAGAATATACCAGGGTTGCTAGGATGTCAGCATGATACTTGACTACTGCTGGATGATACATAGAGATGACACAGAAAAAACATATAAGAGAAAAGCAACAAAATGAAGTTTGAAGACAAAAAAACAAGTTATTAATTATTTTTTTCAATAATCATGGCTTTGTTTCTATTATTGTTTGCTTTTATTGTTATTTTATTATTGAAAACAAAACAAATAGGTTGCACCAAAGTATTTAGTATATAATACCTATATCACACAACCCTCTTTATATTATAGTTCCATTTAATTATCAGGATAACTATGAGGGGTGTTATCACTGGACCATTGAATTAGTACAGAACACCAAAAGAAAAAGTAGTCCACTCATTTGGATGCACAACAGTGTCGATGTAGGTATATAAATATTAAAACATAACTTTTATTGAATATACATTATTAAATATACAAAATTTGTTAAAATCAGCGAAGTAAAACGATAGAAAAGTAATGAAAATTAAAATACAAAAGCTGTATTAATCTCTGTGTCCCGTGATTATTGTGAGATGCTGTATGAATGTATATATATATATATATTATCTTTCTGACCATTGGATTGCCGCAGAGTAGAGTAAAGGCAGGGTAATATCTGTAATTTTATTGTAGATTATATAGCTGAAAAGTATGTTTACATATTATCACTACTGATCCTCAAATTATGTCACAGCATTATTGCATATATATATATATATATATATATATTTATTGGACCATAATATATAATCATCTTTTAATATGTTATTCCTAGATTCAGACCCAGACTGTGTGTCCTATAATATAGTGTATGTATTGGTTATACACTAAATAAGCCTATGTTGATACAAGTATCCATCCAATACATACAGTTGTAATTATTAAACACTTTGTTTCTATCTCAGTGACACACTCATCCTTAAATCAGGAAGTGGCAGATATGAATTGAATGCCTCGCAAATAATTAGCGTTTACTCTTATAATGTCACACTATTAAAGGCTTAATTCTCATTCATAATTGACTGCCTATATTTAGGCTACCAAATTATTATCACACACTATCTGAATCTAAAATATACATCAGTGCCTATTACTCTCACTAAGCACCAGAACTGCACCAGCGATTATACCCAGACTGGTACCATACCAGTTTGATGTTGCCCAGATATAGATTCAGTGAGCAGCCATGCTAGCACAATCTCACTCGATCTCTGAGTCTCTATCCCTACACGTGGCGTAACCACAACCACAGTCCGTTATTAGCTATCACTGTGTCGGCTTAGTAGCATTTAGACACAGTCTCAACGTGCAGCCCTAATGTCACATTACATACATTCACAGAGGACAGCAGCGTTTTCACTGTCTCAGCGTGCAATCTCAATGCCGCGATGTCACACTGTATACGTTCACAGTGGACAGCTGCGTTCTCACTGTCTATTTGATATATAATACAGCATAATCTCTATTCAGTGGGGTACATTAGTCTAATTAATACAGCTAGACGCTGACGCGTGTTTCCCTGTAGCTTTATCACAAAGACAAAAATCTATTTTGCCTTTGTGATAAAGCTACAGCAAAACGCGCGTCGGCATCTAGCTGTATTAATTAAATTAATGTACCCCACTGAATAGAGATTATGCTGTATTGTATATCTAATAGACAGTGAGAACACGGCTGTCCACTGTGAACGTATACAGTGTGACATCGCGGCATTGAGATTGCACGCTGAGACAGTGAAAACGCTGCTGTCCTCTGTGAATGTATGTAATGTGACATTAGGGCTGCACGTTGAGACTGTGTCTTAATGCTACTAAGCCGACACAGTGATAGCTAATAACGGACTGTGGTTGTGGTTACGCCACGTGTAGGGATAGAGACTCAGAGATCGAGTGAGATTGTGCTAGCACGGCTGCTCACTGAATCTATATCTGGGTAACATCAAACTGGTATGGTACCAGTCTGGGTATTATCGCTGGTGCAGTTATGGTGCTTATAGTGAGAGTAATAGGCACTGATGTATATTTTAGATTCAGATAGTGTGTGATAATAATTTGGTAGCCTAAATATAGGCAGTCAATTATGAATGAGAATTAAGCCTTTAATAGTGTGACATTATAAGAGTAAACTCTGATTTATTGCGAGGCATTCAATTAATATCTGGCACTTCCTGATTTAAGGATGAGTGTGTCACTGAGATAGAAACAAAGTGTTTAATAATTACAACTGTATGTATTGGATGGATACTTGTATCAACATAGGCTTAATTAGTGTATAACCAAGACATACACTATATTATAGGACACACAGTCTGGGTCTGAATCTAGGAATAACATCTTGAAAGATGGTTATATATTATGGTCCAATAAATATATATATATGCAATAATGCTGTGACAAAATTTGAGGATCAGTAGTGATAATATGTAAACATACTTTTCTGCTATATAATCTACAATAAAATTACAGATATATTCCTTCCTTTACACTACTCTGCGGCAATCCAATAGTCAGAAAGATAATATATATATATATATATATATATATATATATATATACATTCATACAGCGTCTCACAATAATCACAGGACACAGAGATTAATACAGCTTTTGTATTTTAATTTTCATTACTTTTCTATCATTTTACTTCACTGATTTTAACAAATTTTGTATATTTTATAATGTATATTCAATAAAAGTGATATCTTCTACACTTTTTCGTATTTCACAATAAATATGTCAAAAACAATTAAACTTCTTGTTTTTTCTTAAAAATGTATGTAACCCCTTTATAGGTAAATGTGATGTGGTAATTTTTTTATATACTATTTCTTGATGTACACAGGAGTATAATTAAGAATATAAAAGTATTATTAAAAAAGTTTTTAATACCTTAAATTTCACAGACCTGTGATACTAATATTATTGGATATACAGTGGTGCACCAGATAATTATTTTTATTTCTCCATCCATATACATGAAAAATAAACATGTGATGTGCAAATATAAGAAGAAAGAAGAAAAACATATTAAAAGGGGTAAATTTACTAAGAATCAAGATTGTCCCGATTTACAATGAGATTAATCTCGTTGTACCTTGACAGAATTCGGGTGATTTTTTTACTTTTAAACTCTCAAATTTACCAACAGGTGATTTGGCACAAATCGAGTTGGTCGATGATGAAGTAGGTTGAGTTATCTCCCCCAGTAGCACATTTTGAAGGCTATTACTCACCCAAGATTGCAGAGTTATCTCTCTGCCTATCTCTCCCAAGCAAGCAGCCTGCACATATCAGTGAGAAATGTGTAAGCTGCTTGTGTGTTATACCTGTAAAAAACGGGTTAATTTTTTTAAATAAAATTGATGTAGGGTCCCCCCCCCAAAAGCATAACCAGCCCCAGACATTTTTTTTGCAAAGACACACCTGGATTCTACGGAGACCAGCGTGAGGATGGAGGAGAGTATAGGATCTTTTTTGCAGGTACTCATTATGGATTTCTACATGGGAGAAAGGGACATGAACATCTGGCAGCAGGTAAGTATGTGTGAATGGGATAGGTGTGTGTAATACACTTCTATTGTATACAAAGTGTGTGTACTGTCTTTTTAAAACTATTTATTTTACAGTGGAGGTATGGGTGCCAGCCGCCTGCTGACACTTGTAGTTCCACAAGTGCCAAAGGGCAGGCATGCTGGCACCTGTAGTTCTACTGTAAAATACAACAGTTTTCAATTAATTTACATTTTATTACCCCCGTACCCACTGCCCAGGGGTGCGGGGAAGAACCAAGCCTGGGGTTTTAGGAGAGGGTGGACCCCTTCGTGGGGGGGTACCCACCTCCCCTGAGATCCCCGGCTGGTGCTGTTAATGCTTTGGCCATGGAGCCCCGGTGAAAGGGTCTCCTGGCTGTGGCATTACAGCCTGGTCGGTTTGGGTCTGGTGCTGGTTTTAAAAATAGGGGGAACCCTACGCAATGCTTCCCCCCTACATTTAAAACCAGGACTGGCTTTGCGGCCTGATGTTGGTTCTTAAATTACGGTGGAGCCCTACTCATTTTGTTCCCCATCATTTTTGGAACCAGGACTGGCTGGCAAGTCCGGGGCTGGTTATGCTTTTGGGGGGAACCCTACGTCATTTAAAAAAAACATTTATCCCTATTTTTAATATTTAAAGGCAGAAACATACACAAATCACACTGATATGTTTATGTTTCTGGCAAACTCGCTGCTCCTGGAGGTGAGTGTTTAAAATTTCAATTTGGTAGAGTTTGCTGTCATATCACCGGAGCTTGTCATCTCGATTCTTGGTAAATTTGAAAGCTGTATATTTTAGTTGAAAAGTACTTGCAATTTGGGCTGATGATGAGAATATTTGAGTTTGCTATCTTACCTGAGTTTTACGAGTGAAAAGTGAGAAATCTCACCCAACTTTGCCTTGCCTTTAGTAAATTTCAGAAATGAAAAACATGCCTAAACTCACCCGAGATTAGCATCTCGACCAAACTCAATTCTTAGTGAATTTACCCCTAAGGCTCCTCATTTTATGAGCCGTAAGAAGGGTGTTTAAGCTATATACAGTATAAGAGCATATGTGGTATGGGATTTATTGGACTCTGCAAATAAGATTTTGCAGAATGTTTTAACTCTTTAATGTATTACACAAGGGTGTTTGTTTTTCAATATAAGTTTAATGGTAATACACAAGTTTTTTAGAATTTTATTCTAACAATATGAATTCCTTGTTTAAAAAAGAGTGCAAGAAGATTTACACAGCGCTAAAGGAGTAAATATATAAAATCTGTATTTAATCTTTAAGTGTTTACGTGTAACCTGTTTTACTTCATATGTTTGCCTAATTCAGGTAGTGTAAATGTTTAAATAAAGATTTGGCATAGATGGCCATCTAGGGAGCTCTGCTCCTCAGCACTTTCTTTCACTCCTGAAATTTTTGCAGATATCAGGGGCACCCAGAAAGGGAGGGGGGGGATGGGTACTAATTACTGAGCCCAGGCTTGCTGGAGGGGTCTGGCTTAGGCCCGGGTCCGATGCTGTCTTCCATCCCTCATACCTGTAAGCAGCCAAGCACACAGCATGTGCTGGGCTGCAGTTGGAGTCTCCTATGTCTGCGGGGGGAAGCAATCACACTGATCATGCCCCCCCTGGATTTGTGCCTCCTCCCAGGTGAAAATGTTTTTTTTTTTATCTTTTATTTTTTCTAAGTAGGCGTGGCCACACCCCATGATTAGGCCACACACCCTTTAACTGTCCCGGATTTCTACGGCCTTGCAGATGCAGACTTTGCTTTTGGTGCATCACCCATGAGGAATTATCTATGCACTTCTATTGGGAATATCCCTCTGCACAGGTATTGGTATTCTGGATCATGGAGCCAGAGATAATGTGCTCAGGAACAGCTATACCACTCAGTACTTTATGCATTTCCTAGCACCCTTATTTTTGTGGCAATCTTGAAACCCTGGCACATTATGAACTGTTGGGGACACTTTGTACTTTGGCAAGAATTGTGTCATTCTTGAAAAGGGAGATGTCAAACCAGGACAGTCACACGTTGGTCCACAGCCAGCTAAGAAACTATTCCACAATTTAAAATTCTGAAGGAAAGGAAGACTCATCCCCTCTCCCTATTTGTGTATGTACTTCCAGCTTATATTTCACCCATTGACTTTTTTGGAAAGTTGTAATGTTTAAGTAATGAATGTATATTGCAATACATAATGTATACTGTAGGATGTCAAATCATATACTGTGCATACCCTATGTTTCACTACTGATATATACTTATGTATGGATGGTTTATCTTTCACATTGTATTGTGTTTTTATGTGACTCAGTACGCATGAATGCAATGTCGTGTGTCTGTTTTTTTTGTATACCTTGTGAAACACATAATAAAAAATATTAATGATTTACATTTTTTTTTTAAAAATTCAATAAAAATAATTTGATAACACTGTATTTAATAGAAAAATGCATGTGGAACCATATCAATATAATGTTGATATGGTTCAACACACACACTTCCTCTTTCTTAATATTTTTGCCTATTTTATATATCTTTTTGTTGACTGTTGTGTGTTTACAGTATTAACCGTTATTTATTTTATGAGGTATGAATATAATAAAAGTTAAGTTTTTTATTATTTCAACCACATCAAGGGTTTATCAATATAAGAGTGCCTCACACAGGGAATTTTTCTTTTGCCTGTGCAGGACCAAATATTATATAGAAATATATTAATTCCTGGAAGCACCACCAGCACTATAATATTGATGAGGATATTATTCCAGTTAAATACCATATTGTAGGCATACAAATACAAACTTAGAGAGATTACATTTACCTAGATCATGCGCATTAATCTTTTCCCCAAACCCTTTCCCTTCAATTTTAAAATTGAACCATATCAACTAATCAGTAATTAACTTTCATCTGTCTAATACAAATTTTTCAATAAAGTCAATAGCTTAATTTGTTGCTTTAGTTTAGTGCAAATTTAGCCCCTAATTTCATTCTTAGTAATTATACCTAATAGCTACTGCATTTTGATAGACTGGAATTTAATACATTGTTGCAGTTACCATGAGTCACCCATATATGTTTCACCAGGTGGACCTTACTTCATCAGGGGGTTTTTAAACTTACAGTATTTTAATAGTGAGAACCAATTATCATAGTCCCTTTTTCCATAATATTCACTTAAAAACACTTTTTACATTAAAGTCTGGGTCTGACCCAGGATTTGGAAATGGTTCCAAACTGGGACAACCCCTTTCACACTGTGGCATGACCCAGGTTATTTCTGGGTCTGCGCCATTCACACTGCAACCGTGTGCAGTGGAACAATTCAGGCGGTGCTTGGAGATTATATCATCTCCAAGTGCCGATCTCCCCTTGCTGGAAATGGGAGCCAGGTTGGATAACCCAGAATACCCATTTCCACTGAGCCCTACCTGGGTCCTTCATGGGTAAATCCCTGCTAGCTACTGGGGTTGGATTCCTGGGATACTGGACCTGGGTTGAGCCATTTCCAGGGACCAAAATCCCTGGTTCATGCGCACTAACGTGCAATAACCTGGGATATGGCTGTTAGTTTAAAAGAGGTATAAGTGGTTGGGTAAATGCAATGTGGTTTACCCAGTCTGCAAAAAAATTTGAATATAGCATTTCCCATGCTGATACTGTTTTTTATTAGGTGTTCCAATTATGTGAGGATAAGGCTTTGGACTCTTCCAACAATAACTAAATGTAATTTCTGCCTACCTCTCCAGCTATTAAACAATTCCTATTCACCTTGTCATGTTTATGAAGAAAACAAATGGATACTAGCGCTCCAAGATTTTTAGAGGACATAGGATGCAAGCGAGCTGCTGTATAGGATATCTGACCAGATCCTTAAGTATTGACAGATAAAAAAATATACTGCGCTCAGCTAGCAAACATTACTAACGTGCGGTATCTATGAACCAAGTATGGAGTTAATCTATGTTTAGCACGTATGATATGATAAGACAATATGTAACAAATACTTAGTAGACAATGTGGATATTATGTAATAAAAAATGATTTATTTTCAAAGTTGGCTAAACCATATAGAGTGGAAAACCTGCACATGCACACAAACAAACAATATCCTACCAGATCAGTTAGGAATGAAAACAAATCAGCATTGACTATTCAAGGACCATAGGATATATCTGTCAGGATATGGTAAATGGATAGTGAATATCAGGCCAAGGGGTGATATTACTAAAAGTAATAAGGTGCACTGGCGTGCACGATCCCAAATTAATCTGGATGCTTGATGTCAGTCTTTTAGTCAGAAAGCGGCGTCCCGCTGTTGTGGCAGCAAGAAGTGTTAAAAAGTACAGTCTGAGGTATGGTGCCCGGGATGATCTTCACGGGGACAAGAGTACGGTGTATATGCCGGGGAGCAGTAGCCTCCTGGTTTGCAGTGTGATCCGCTCACCGTGTCAATATCGGAGATTGCCTGAATGACCAAGCTGCCTCCGACCCCGGTGTTGCTCTCTTGTCCCCGTGAAGATCATCCCGGGCACCATACCTCAGACTGTACTTTTTACCACTTCTTGCTGCCACTACAGCGGGACGCCGCTTTCTGACTAAAAGACTGACATCAAGCATCCAGATTAATTTGGGATCGTGCACGCCAGTGCACCTTATTACTTTTAGTAATATCACCCCTTGGCCTGATATTCACTATCCATTTACCATATCCTGACACATATATCCTATGGTCCTTGAATAGTCAATGCTGATTTGTTTTCATTCCTAACTGATCTGGTAGGATATTGTTTGTTTGTGTGCATGTGCAGGTTTTCCACTCTATATGGTTTAGCCAACTTTGAAAATAAATCATTTTTTATTACATAATATCCACATTGTCTACTAAGTATTTGTTACATATTGTCTTATCATATCATATGTGCTAAACATAGATTAACTCCATACTTGGTTCATAGATACCGCACGTTAGTAATGTTTGCTAGCTGAGCGCAGTATATCTTTTTCTCTACCTTGTCATGTTTGCTGACTCTCTCAATATTCCCTGACTTTTCTATTTAACCCTGAATTGACACACTATTATCTCTAAACTGCTAAAATAATCATCAGGTACATTTTTATAGTTAAGATAATAATATATTAAATCTTGCCCTTAGATAGTTTGCCACATTGCCTGTCAAAATAATTCCACTGGAGTGTGGTTTGGGGGAGGTATGAGATCTATGGATTAAATATTCTTCATAAATAATTTTGTTTTTTCATTCATTATCTCTACCCACCTTTGTTCTTCATAAATGTCTCCCCTAGACACAGAGCCTCCTCCTGGATCCTCTCCTCAATGCTTCTCTTTCCCATTCCAAAATTCCTCATAGTCATGAGAGAGAAGCGACGCATTGTCTTCCACCTTTCCCCATTGCTCATGATAACCCCTAAAAATTCAACCATTGTGTTCTGTTACTTCCAATGAAAGTATTTGCCTTGATTAATTGCATAACATAAGATAATCAAAAACAGTTCAAGTCATTCATAAATGTACAAGAAAAGCAGTGCTGGGTGTCTGTTAATCTGTATATATACTAATATCTATTTCATTGTAACAATGCTTTTTATAATGTCATGAACCAATGATTAAACACATCAGATGACTACCACTTTCTGCCAGGATCACAGCAATAGTGAAAGCTCCATTTATACCATGTTAAAGGAATACTTTTTTGATGACCTGCACACAGCTGTACAGCAATGACTATCATTGCAAGGACTCTACAATACACATCAAGTGGTAACTATAATCAAGCTGGGTTATATTGTGTGGATAAGCTCCAATTAAGCAGTGGATACATTTGGACTCTGGACTTTGGCCATGCTAATCCAGTGTGTTCACTTGTTAGAACATATGTCCCCAGTTAACTTGAATAATTTGTGCTACATCTGGTAATTAGAGCCTATTAAACCTAAACTAACTAATACCCTGAGATCCTTTTAGGGCTATTATTTTTACTGTCTGTTGATGTTTCATTATAGTGTTATACTATAAAGCTGTTGTGTAAACAATTCAAGAGGTACCTTGATTTTTTTACATTAACATACATATTATACTTAAAGACATACAGGCAACCAGTGCTGATTTTATATACTTCTTTTGTACTTTATTGTTTTTGGGGAGACTGATATCCCCTTTAGCAGCTGCAGAGTACATACAGTATATATTGCATGCAGCTCTTTCTGTTCTATAAAAGGTTTGATGAATAAATTAGTATACTACTCAAAGAGTGCTCACAATTTCCTTATATTTTTCTTTCTTTTATTTTCCTTTTGTGTTTGTTTAGTCTCATATTGCCCTTGCGAGACATGATTTATTTCACTAGTATTCTCTGATGAGTGATCTCACCTTCAAGTCTCACAAACATATACAGGGGGAGCTTAACAGGCTTTTGTGTCTAACAGGATTAGTCAGGTATGAAAGCAAAGTTATTACAATGATCTAAATATGAGGAAATATGAAAACAAAAAACAAGAACAACATTAACTGTAATATGGACCTAAAGGCTGGACTTCAACTCTGGGGTTTGAAACCCACATGTACTTAATTTCAATTCCTTCTACTGCAGAAAAATCTTACTTCCTAACCTTCCTTAATATCCAGGAGACTCCTGAATTTTTTGGAATTTTTTTCAGTATTCCTGGAGAGTAAACCACCCTCATGATCTTATCCATTTGTCCATATCAAACCTTTTATCATACTAGAGGCCTGGTTCCGAGTCAGACACAGCCACATCCTTTCTGTGTCTTTTGCTAGTCAAATGTCTGCGATTTATTACAAATGCCACTAGGACTGAGACACCTGCATCTGTATGTGATACTGCTCGGTGCACCATCAGTTGCACCATCCAAACTTGCAACAATCCTATGGCAGGTACAGATTTTCCACCTGAAAATGGGCTCCTATGCGAAGGATTCTACAACACTCCTATAACACGCTCATAAAATGGACCATCTCCATGTGTCTGAATAGCTACCACCCTGCCACCAGAAAGGAATGCCGAATACATTTTCTAATAATTTCTGAAGCAATACATCTCCCGAACGTCTCAATCACATCTCCACCTTTGTGTGCATACTATTTGGGTGCATGCGCAGAAGAAAATAATCACTCCACTGCTTCCGAATTCGTAACTGCATCCAACTAAGCATCAGGCACTCAGCAGCATCATCCTGTTACATTGTAGCACTTTAAATATTTTTACTTAATTTTCAGCCACTTAGGTGGTAGCTCAGCTTTAAGTACTTTTATGATCTTTTTAAGTATCATACCGTAATCTTTAAAGAACAGGTCTATGAATTCCAATTCCCCTCTGGCACTAAACACATCACTGCGGTCAACAAGCGCCTCCTTCACAGCATCGTAGCCAATTAGCATGACTGCAGGGTTATTGGCGATGTAGATGGTGTACACAGGTCCATACTTCTCACTCAGCTTTAGAGAGACATATACATTACATTACAGCGGTTGTACTGTATGTTGCTTAGACACCGTTTTATAGCTAAACATTTGGAATAAATGTCTACACTACACAGTTTTTATTTAGAATTAGTACAATTCTAGTTTTACTTTTACTAAATACTGTATGATGTAATTAGTCGTTATATTTCTTAATGACAAGCAATAGTGAATATCTATATTCAGATGAAGTATGTTTGTTTTAGATAAATAGCACACTCCAGCACAAGTCTAATTGGTAGAAATCTGCTGCATCATCCATTTCTCTCTGTTTCATTGTCTTTAAATCATATTACACATACTTAAAGAACATACAGGGGGGAATCCAAATTGCTAATTACCAACACTGATCTTTTAAAATAAGCAGGGTTTACCCTGCATTTTAAACCACAGTGGTGGATTTTTCCTTACAGCTCCAGGAGCTGCGAGAAAAGGTACCCTCTGACGTTTAAGGCGCAGGGAAAACACATTGATTCTGAACTTTATGCGGGATCAATGGGTTGGCAAGCGTTAAACTCTGGTATACTGTGCAGGGAAAACTATATTTAATTGAGTAGCATTTTCCCCTCGTGGCACGATCAATTAGCTGCAGGGTATATCCTATGACTAATTGAGGTCCCCCAACAGTACTAGAGTGCTGAGAAAGATAACCAAGTTCAACATTCCAGTAATCTGTTGTATTATAAAAATGTAGTTATTAATGTCCCAGCTTACCTTAACCAAAGATTGTGGAAATTCTGTGGTGCTGATCTGCATGATATTCCCCAGCAGGGGCAGAGGCGTGGGACCCGGGGGAAGGTTCTTCTGTGTTATCTTATTCCACCATTTAAGAAGGTAAATAATAAGAGTGACACCGGTAACCAGGAGAAGGGTCCCTGCTATATTTAGTGCCATTCTGAGCACAGCTCGATTACAGCAACATCCAGAGCTATGTTGTCCCTCTGTGTTTATGATAAGAAAAAACCTTGACACTGAATTACATTCCAAACAGCAAGTGATCATTAATGACAGGTTGGGCATGTTTGTTATTGGTGCAGAGTTACATTCATATTGCATAAGGAATTGTAAATGCTGAGCAATCATAATAAGGTTGTTAAATACCTTATGAGGTTCACAGTGTATTCTTAGTTTTACAAAATAAATGAGTACAAGAAGAAATGCTCTATAGAATTTGCTTTGAAAGCAATATGGGAGAAATGACGGGAATGTTATTGTGCAGGGCTCAGGGCAGTCTTCAATGTTTCCCTATGGGGCACATTAAATTCCTGCTATGATTGACAGACACAGACAGGTAACTCTAAACTAGGGGTGAGCGGGTTCGGTTTTACTCAGTTTTACTCGGATCTTTTTATTGGCTATCGCCGAACACGTGTTTTGGATAGCAAATGAAATCGAGCCGAAATTGCGGTAAAGTGGCGATAAGAACCGAGTAAAACCGAACCCGCTCACCCCTACTCTAAACCATACTCAACCATTGTCTTACTCTTTTTTAGGCCAGATTCTGTAGTTAACAAAGAATATTAAAGTATCTCAAAGTATTGTTATATCTCTATTAGAGCATCAGTTGAAAGATGTTGACTGCTGCCTTATTCTCACTTATGATCCCACATGAAGTTGCAAAGGGGAAAATGACACTATTATACAATTAGGCATTGGTAATTGATATATCAACATGGAACCAGGTGCATTTCTTAAACAAGAATTACAAAAATACCCATCATGTACACTTTGCCCAAAATACAAATATATCTTCTACACCCAGCAGGCAGACGAATAACCCTAGCCATAGGTCCAAGTTGTAAACCCTTATACCAATATGTGGATGTTTACCTACAACTAATGGTACATATAAGTGATAGTTACATCAGAGATACCAATGATCTTCTTACTAAACTCCATTCCTTTGACAAATTTACTGTAAATTTCAAACTGTCCAATCTTGTAAACAAGCATACCTAACACACTAGTAAGAGACGCCTGTAAGAAAGCCATTCTAGAGATTACAGCATATGGTGGTCCAACATAACAATTTCTACTGGTCGTTGATGTAATTGTACATGCAAATGAATATACGTTTAACTGTGGTTTTTATCTACAAACATGTGAGATGGTGATGGGTTCTGACATGGGCCCTGATTCAGAGCTGGACGCTCTGACCAGAACGCTCGCTCTGAATCAGGGCCCACCTCCATTAAAATGGAGCGTCCTCCTGGACACTCGTATAGCTGTGGGTCACCACCCATAGCATATACGAGTGTACAAAAAGATGGTCGCGATGGTCTTGACCATCGTGACCATCGGAACTGCGAGTGGAAGCCTGCGGTTGGGTTTCCCAACCGCAAGGCCAGGAGTGATTTTGGCTCTATCAGAGCCAAAATCACTCCCACTGACATCACTAGTGATGTCAGTGGGGCCGGCTTCAGACGGTAGGCGTTCCCATGGGAACGCCTCCATCTGGCAGGCACGCCCCTGGCACGCCCACCAAAGGGGGCGTGCTGTCAGTCACCATCGACAGCACGCCCCCTTTGATGAGACACTCCAAGCAAAGGAAAGTCCTTCGCTCGCCGGGTCTCGCGCATGCGCACGACGGAGCTCCCTTCGTCGTGCGCATGCGCAGTGGGGAACATCGACCCACTTGCGAGCGTACTGCCGCTCGCGAGTTGGTCTGAATGACCCCCATGGTCCATTAATATACTCAATAAGAGGGGGATAGGTAGGGAGAAGGGGAGAATATTCTCACACAGGAACTCCTGTAGTTATGTTCCATTCCAATGTTGAGTAATAAACTGTTAATATGGAGCATTAGGAACTGTATATAAACAATCAATTTAAACAGAGGATGGAATATGCTTACAAACAAGGACATAATACTCTAGCAAATTGGCACACTCTGAGTTAATACATTTAACACATAACTTTTAATCGTTCCATTAATATAGCAATTTCAGTGGTAGGTCACTGTGTTGAACAACCAATACAAATATCTATATAATTGGACAGCATTTATCAATATATCCGCTGTGTCAAATTCTATAATTGTGATTGCTACAATAGTCTGAACACCAATCAATACACTGATAAATGCATGCATTCCTGAGGATCTGCACATTTTGGCATGTATGAGCTCTAGAATTACCACAGTTATCAAAGTAACTGGGTTGAGTGATCAAAGGAACCATACCTGATTTAATGAGCCATTTGCAGTTTCACTGTCCCAGCTGTGTGTACTTACATGTGCATGGCTTAATCTTTGAGAGAAGTATATGCTACTGGCAGGTTCAACCAGGTCCCCTAATATCCATATCTCTTTATGACTGTGAATGAGGCTGAGCATATTAAAAATGACAGTAGATTTGCACCTGATATAAAAATTTTACATCAGATTTATAGACAATCTTTTTCTCATTTGTCTAGTGAAAACAGAAACTTTTGGATTTTTATCAATTTTCACAACAATATTCCCAGTGCCATCATATTTAGCTCCACTTTCAGTTCAAAGACCATCAATGTCTTGGATGTCTCAATTTCAATAACTGATAATAAATTGTCAACTAAGATATTCAAAAAAGCAACTGACAAGAACACTCTTCTGCACACCTCCAGACTCCACCTGTTTGCTCTTAAAAATTATTGCTTTATTCTCAAAACTTCAGACTGGTCTGCACAGCTTTATGAAATCTCGAAGGGTCAACATTTTTTGAGAAGGGGCATAGTAAGTCAGAAGCTTTAAACACAATCCAGAGGGTGAGTTTATTGAAACTTGAATCACTATATTCACAGATCACTGAAATTGATGTGAAAGATAAAGATAACCTCTGTTACCTTCACAGTGACCTCAAAGTTTATAAAAGAGATAGTTCTCCACCACTGGCCTCTTATCAGTAGAGAACCAGCTATTTCTAGAGTTGTAAAAGACATACCCTACTTTGCATATAGGTGAGGTCCTAATCTTAGAGACTTCCTGGTTTAAAAAGACTGTTCTAGTCAAAACAAAAGCTCCATACCAACCTGGCATACTACTGGACTAGGTGTCTACCATTATCCTGGCTATACAACATGCCCTTTCTTGTTGATAAATCATTGTTTAGGATTCATCTTAATAACAAGAAATCCAAATATAGAATTATCTGTAACCTTAAATTTGTGGTTTATGATCTAATGTGCCCATGTGGGCTACTGTATTTAGAGAAGACCAAGTATGCTCAAGGAACAAAATGCATAACTTAGGTTCTATCAGTAAAGCCTTGTCGCCACTTCAAAGTACCCTGGATTTACACACTTTGCCTGTGGCCAAACACTTTGCAGAAGTGAAAAACATATTAAAACAATTATATTGCTTCAATATTGATCACATCCCATCCCCTCAGGAGTGGAGGCCATAGAGATCGTATACTCATACAGAAGGAACTTAGATGGATCCACAGACATAATTAACTGGCTCTATGGGGCCTGAATGAAGACTTCAAGTTGAAATGCTACTTCTGATAGTACAGTATTATTCAGAGATGCAGGTTTTTTGCAGGAATTTATTTTATTTACTCTTTGTTTATTTATTTTTAAACGTTGTGACTGTTCCTCTTTGCCTTGTTTTGCTACACCTATGTTTATTGCAGCTTTAATTTTTTTATCTCATTGTAGATGTACCCATGACAAGGACCACTGTAGTATTTGGAGAACTGATACTATAAGATTGATCAGTGTTATGGCCATTGTTGCAGATAGATTGATGTCTACTTCAGTGATAATAGGGCTATTCACTGCTTCAGCCCCTTCAGAGAATGGGTTACTATGGAGAAATCTCAAATTTCTCAAGCAGTTCCCCTGATTAGTGCTGCTTTTGCTTCCCCATACAGTAGTATGGGGAGAGCAATCCATAGAACCATGAAAACTTCTGCATTCTGTTTCACTTAACAAAATACATTCTCCATCTCAGGATGGTGTAAGGAGCCTTGTTAGGGGAGAAGAGCAGTGAATAATTCTGTCTTCCTGCTTCTCCCTGTTCTCTCTGCCACCTTCACCAATAGCAGCCAATCCGAGGAGCCCAGAGCATATGCTGGGTCGCTGCCTCCTTGTTACTGCCTGCTGCCCCAGTGCCTCCTTGCTCTGCCCCTACTGCTGCTGCTGCTATAGTAAGGTAACCTGACATATGCATATGCTGGGTCACATCCTCCTTACTGCTTGCTGACCCCACTGCTTTAGTGCCCCCTTGCTCTGCTTCTACCCCTGCTACTATTTATTTGAAAGGTGACCTGACAAATGCATGTGCCGTTTCCCTTCCTCCTGATTGCCCTTTGCCCCAGTGCTCTCTTGCTCTGTCCCTGCTGCTGAGATGACTTGGTGCATTTACATAAGGAAGAGCCTTAGAAAATCCATGGTGAACCCGAGGATGTATGGAGAAGACTGGATCGCCGGAGCCCTGGTTACTGGATGGCATTGCAGGAAGGGTAAGTATATAGCACATTCATTTAATGTAAACAAAGTCATATAAAAGAAAAAAGTATAGTTAAACAGAGTATCACTGATAGCTAGTTATCCTGGTACTTGGTAGGCAATATAATGCAATTTGGATTTTATGTACTCAAACAATTAGAGCTGTTGGACTGATTGTTAGTTGCTGTTAAGACAGAAAAAAACAAACCTTTAAACCTATCTACTGTATAAAAACACCCACTGAGGAATGAAACATATTTGGGTTTGGCTAATGACGGAGACGCTGTGACATCATCGGTTCAGGAAACGCTGGTGAATTGGAGAGGAAGCGAGGGATGCTGGCTGATGAGAGATGACAAGAGGTCCTATTTCTTTATGTGCTGTTTGTGATATTTTCATATATCACAGTTTTATATCTGAGTGGTTCTTAATTGTTTTTAGTAAAGAATTGGGTTTTAAACTTACTTCACCATTGTGCACCTTTTATTTTCTTCATCCATGTACAGAAACACTGACCTTTGGGAACATGTCTTTTAGCAGAAGCTGCACCACAAAACAAATACAATACCTGGACTTTCATTTGCACTATATAATTGTGTGCAATATATGAGAACATATTTGCACATATAAGGCCTTGAGAAAAATCTCATTAAAGAGATTGAAACGTCAGCAATAAGATGACTTGGTCTATTATTTTCCTAACTATTCAAAGTCCTACGAGTGTCACCAGTACTTTATGTATTGATTTGGGATCTCCCAGGGAAGGCACCAAGGCAAGGTAACATTGTGGTTATGTGGAGTGTCGGTATCTTGGAAATTATATATATATATATATATATATATGTATATATATAGCAAACATTGATTAACTTCAGCCTGCATATGTGTCTTATTCTATGCCACGAGTGCCGCACCCCTGCTGTATATATATATATATATATATATATATACAGTCAGGAGCATAAATACTGGGACATTGACAGAATTTTAATATTTTGGCCTGTATTCACCACCACAATGGCTTTGAAATTAAACAAACAAGATGTGCTTTAACAGACTTTCAGATTTAATTTGAGGGTAATTACATCCAAATCAGGTGAACGGTGTAGGATTTACAACGGTTTCTATATGTGCCTCCCACTTTTCAAGGGGCCAAAAGTAATGGGACAAACTAAACAATCCTGAATCTAACTTTCACTTTTTAATACTCTGTTGCAAATCGTTTGCAGGCAATTACAGCCTGAAGTCTGTATATATATATATATATATATATATATATATAATATATGAACAACAGCAAGTCAGTGCGCTATATACCATGCCTTATTAGATGTTCTTGTGGAACAACAAGTCTCAAAGTGAATAGCTAAACTGATGAACAAGTCTCCCAAGTTCAATTAAATACCACCGCTGGTCCACTTGCACAGAAACCAGATTTGGGTTGGCATCTTCCCCACCTAAATTACTTGAATCCAACATGGGAAAAGCTTTTGTTCTAAAAGCAGAGCAGGAAAAGGGGTTGCCACATAGTGCATAAACTATTTGCTTAATAATTATTCCATCAAAATCAAAACAGAAATGGTATGTGTACTAAGAGTGGCAATCATAAACCACTGCAAGCATATAGGTTTATACAGGCGCTTCAGGAGGATCAAGACGATATGCAGAGGGGTGTGCCTTGACATCAACTACAATTGTGTGAGAAGCCTGGTGGTATTTGTATAACACCTGTACACTTGCGGGGGTTTATGACCGCCATTCTTAGTGCACATGCCATTTTTTGTTTTTATTTTGATTGCTTAACAATTATTCCGATAGTTTTTGCACTATGTGCACTTTTTCTGCTCTTCTTTTAGAACATTAGAACATATATATATATATATTTAAATATGTATATATATATATATATATATATATATATGTATATATATATATATTTTTATATATATATATATATATATATATATATAAATTACAATGTTCCTCCTGTGTGAGGTACGAAGACCCTCCAGGAGCAGAACAAAACAGAGGAGGCACTCTCTTTAAGAGTAGAAAAAAATGATATACTTATGACATATTGAAATTCAGTACAGAGGCATGTCAATGTTTCAAGGTCCGCAGACCTTTTCGTCAGGACTGTACATCAAGCATCAAGCATAAAGTGACAAGTGCTTACCTTAAACACAAGGCTGTGTATGTGAAAAGGTGCTGAAAGGATAGAGTGGGAGCTGCGGGCATCCCTGCCGCGAGGTCCAGCCTGGCATCCGGCGGAAGCAGGGATCTCCAATGGGGGTTGCCTAGCCACACCGACGCTAGGCTTGTGATGTCATCGGGGAACCCGGCAGCTGCGATGTGTAATAGTGTGAGAAGACTCAGAGTGAAATGTGTAGTGAGAAAGCCACTGTGCGCGGCTGTGAAAAGAAGAAGGGTGGAGCCAAATTACTTGTTAGAGTAGCATATTAAAAACAAAAGCACAGTGCACAAACCGCAAATGGTAAGGGAAACGACTGTGCAATGATGTATGAGACTAGTCACAGAGTAATAAGAACAGAGAAAGAAACAAAAATTAAATGATAAGTAAATAGAGAAAAATGAATGTGTCACATCTGTATAATAGCCAAATATACAAAATAGATGCAAATGGTCAAGCAGGAATCGGGTACATCACAAATCATTGTGTTAAAAACATACATGAGATGAAAAGAGTGAGGTAGTAAGGGAAAATGATGAAAGCTGCTTAAAGCTGGTTTAGAACAGACCTCACACTAGGGAGGAGAAAAAAAAGGGAGTTGTACAGTCCTGACGAAAAGGTCTGCGGACCTTGAAACGTTGAAATGCCTCTGTACTGAATTTCAATATGTCATAAGTATATAATTTTTTTCTACTCTTAAAGAGAGTGCCTCCTCTGTTTTGTTCTGCTCCTGAGGGGTCTTCATACCTCACACAGGTGGAATATTGTAATTTGTATTGACCATTTAGGAAGGCACCCCGTCTTTTGCAGCTTCACCTGAGTGCCGAACTTTTGCATTATATGTATTTTTGGAAACCTTCCTTTGAAAACTTCCCGTAGTGTTAAGGCACCGTCCTCTTGTTCATTCTTTAAGTGGTATTTTTTTCTTTTGTTTCTGCACATTTTTTTCATTTTCTAAGTGACTTTACTCTACATTAAGTATTCACGCTGGTGTGTTACAGTGCACCATACAATTTCTTCAGTTTTAAAAGCTATTTTTTTCAACATGGATCCTACTGTGCAAAGTCAAGACCCTGTTTCATTCTTGACCCTACATCAATTGAAAGGTGAAGTTAAAAGCTTTACTGATGAACAAGCATCTGCAATTTTATTTCTATCAACCCAAGAGTCTGCACAGGATATTCTCAGCACGGACGATATTTACCATCAAATTCTTAAATGGAAGAAACATGAAGAAACATGAAGAAATCTGATAATGATGTCCTACTCCACGGGACATCATTATCAGATTATTACAGGGCTAAGCTTATTCCAAGAGGATTCAGAATTAAAAACACTCCTACCATCGGCCGCAATAGTGCTGAGTTTTGTAGAAATTGGATTGCCATACTAAACTAATGCAGCTTCGATTCTAGTTATTCAAGAATCCAACAAAGAACTGCAAAGAACTAAAAATAAATTAGCTGATTATAAATTACAACATAAACCCATACTTGATGATAAAAAATACAAACAGACCTGGGAGAAATTGGAACAACAAGTAGAACAACATCAAGCAGACCTGTTAAAATTCAAAAGGAACAAACTGCAAACGGTACAGTCTGACTACTAGTACAACTGTGTCTATAGCTGGCTCACAGGAACAGGGACTAGACCCTCTAGATTTAATTATCGGGGGCGACAACCATGGTGGCAGAGACAAGGTCAAAGTGATTTATATAAATCCAACAGCAACAGCGATTTTGCCATTAACGATTCTGATGAGGGTGACATTAACAAAACAGGCCCTTTAGGCAGAGTAACCCGCTCAAGGGTAGACAACCCAGGACCAAGCCCAGGCGGCATGGCGGCCAAAACCAAAGAGGTAGCAAAGCCACCTGTGGTAAGGAAGAGGACCTAATCTTTAACCTCTCCTCTAGAACACTGACTCCTATAGAAACCAGTGTTCTCAGTAAAGGAATTTTTTTTGTACCTTCCAACCCCCACGATGATTTCAGATGGAAAATCAATTTACATCGATTCAATCGAACTCTTCGGATTAAGGAATATTTCCTGGACAAACCTGCATTGACTGCGGATCCATATATGGAGTTTTGTAAAAAACAATCTTTGTCCAATTTTTATCCGCCATCTTCTAATGCATCCTTAAAAACATTTTCAAGACTCCTTGATGAATCAGTAAATAAATTTAATGACACTCCACATAAAATTTACTATAATTTGAACAAAGCACAACGGGCAGCTCTCAAGGACCATTCTGGATATACAGACATAGTAATCTGCCCGGCGGACAAAGGTGGTGGGATCGTCGTGATGGATGTTCATAAATATCTAAAAGAGATTGACCATCAGTTGATGGACACCTCCACATACAGCAGGTTACAATGTGACCCCACTGCTTTATATCAAAAGAACTTGTGTCTCTTCTGAATACAGCGTTTGAGGGGGTCTAATCACAAAGAAGCTTATGGTATCCCTCATACAGTTACACCCTAGGGTACCCATCTTGGCTCAATTTCTGGACTTCCTTATCCAACCTTTAATCATTCAAGAAAAAACCTTCCTGAAGGATACCACGCAATTACTTTTATAACTACAAGCGCTTACAGATATCCCCATCAGAAGCTTATTGTGCACGCTGGATGTAAAAAGCCTTTACACCGTTATCCCACACATTGGAGGCCTCAACGCCATGAAAACATTTCTGATCCGTAAGAACTTTGACACCTTGGACTTAAACCTTTTTTTATCTCTTTTAAAGATCACCTTAACCCACAACTATTTCCTCCACAATGGTTAAATTTTTTTGCAGTGCACTGGATGCACTATGGGTTCGAATGTCGCTCCGTCCTTCACTAACGTTTTTATGTTTGAACAGGAACAACTTTTTTTCTTTGCTAATAATGACATATCTAAAAAAAAATTTTCTATACAAGATACATAGACGACTTGCTTCTGATTTGGTATGGCTCACACAACGAGTTGTTGAATGTGATCGATAACATTAATCAACAAGATAATCCAGTCAAATTTACCTGTCAAATCAGTGACACTCAAATTAATTTTTTAGATGTCACTATTCAACTTCAACAAGGCAAAATTCAAACCTTTGTACAATAAATCTACAGACCATTAACACTCTCCTACATCATAGCAGTTGCCACCCACAAGTTCTTAAGACAGTGTTGGCTAACCTTGACACTACAGCTGTTGTGGAACTCTATATGCCAGCATGCCCTGCCACAGTTTTATCATGCCGTAATAGCAAAACTGTAGCAGTGCATGCTGGGTTATGTAGTTCCATAACAGCTGGAGTGTCAAGGTTAGCCAACACTGTCTTAAGAAGTCACTTCCTAAATCTCAGATGCTGAGGGCGGCACGTATTACTAGCGACCCCAATGCATTAGAACATACTTTAAATTTTATGACTTCAAAATTCCTACAAAGAGGTTATTTATCCTCTGATTTAAACAAAATTAAAAAAGAATTACTGTATATTCCACAAGAACAGCTTCTCTCACCAACAACACGGACCTCATCTCAAGAACACAAAATTTCTCCCATTACGGAATACAACCTAGCATGCCCAGTATTACCGAGGGCCGCTAAGGGCTTGTGGTCTATTGTAGCAGGTGATAAGGACTTACCTATCTTTAGGAATAAGAGACTGATGCCTGCATATCGCAGAGGAAAGAATTTGAGAGACATTTTAGTAAAAATGAATATTTCCAGTCTCCCTACCAGTCTTTCCTTTTTAACACAAAAGAAAAAACCTGGCTGCTACAAATGTACATCATGTACCACTTGCAACTACAAGGAGAGTGGGCATTATTTCAAACATCCACATTTGGGCCACAAATTTCTTATTCGTCATGTGCTGTCTTGCACGTCTCAATTCATTATCTATATCATCATGTGCCCATGCGGTCTGTTATATGTAGGTCAGACAACACGCACGTTCCGTGAATGCATGGCCCTACACAGGTCGGCCATTAGAGCGGCACTTTCTGGCAAAGAGATGGAACAACCCGTTACCAGGCATTTTAAACAAGCTAGACATCAGCTATCCAGTCTGAGGTACAAGATTATCGATCACATCCCAATGGATATCCGCGGTGATGACTGTGCCAAAAGTCTGAACCAATTAGAAGCAAGATGGATATATCGATTGGACACCATTGCCCCGCGGGGCTTAAAAGAGAAATTTTCCTGGAACATTTATTTGTAAATTTTTTTTATACATTTTTTTCATCAGCATTAACTATAACTAATCTTTTTGTGCATTATATCCTTTTATATCTTTTTTTACTTCCTTTTTTCCGTTTGCCCCTTTTTTCGTTCCTTTTTTTCTCTTCTGTTGTGCTCTATATTCATTTTTCCTCACACATTCTCTCCACCTCTCCTTTTCTCCTTTTTCTTTCCCCTCTCTGCTTGGAAGCAATCCCCCCCTTTTTTTCTCCTTTTTTTTCTCTTCTTTCTTTTTCTTTTTTCTTTTTTCCTTTATTCACCTTTATTCTTTCCATCTATTATCTTCTTTTTCTTTCTCCTCACCCTCTTTTTTTCTGTTTTTCTTTTTCATTTTGTCTCCCTTTTTTTTCTCCTCCCTAGTGTGAGGTCTGTTCTAAACCAGCTTTATGCAGCTTTCATCATTTTCCCTTACTACCTAACTCTTTTCATCTCATGTATGTTTTAAAGCAATGATTTGTGATTTACCCGATTCCTGCTTGACCATTTGCATCTATTTTGTATATTTGGCTATTATACAGATGTGACACATTCATTTTTCTCTATTTACTCATCATTTAATTTTTGTTTCATTCTCTGTTCTTATTACTCTGTGACTAGTCTCATACATCATTGCACAGTCGTTTCCCTTACCATTTGCGGTTCATGCACTGTGCTTTTGTTTTTAATATGCTACTCTAACATGTAATTTGGCTCCACCCTTCTTCTTTTCACAGCCGCGCACAGTGGCTGTCTCACTACACATTTCACTCTGAGTCTTCTCACTCTATTACACATCGCGGCTGCCGGGTTCCCCGATGACGTCACAAGCCTAGCGTCGGTGTGGCTAGGCAACCCCCCTTGGAGTTCCCTGCTTCCGCCGGATGCCAGGCTGGACCTCGTGGCAGGGATGCCCGCAGCTGCCGCTCTATCCTTTCAGCACCTTTTCACATACACAGCCTTGTGTTTAAGGTAAGCACTTGTCACTTTATGCTTGATGCTTGTTGTACAGTCCTGACGAAAAGGTCTGCGGACCTTGAAACATTGACATGCCTCTGTACTGAATTTCAATATGTCATAAGTATATAATTTTTTTCTACTCTTAAAGAGAGTGCATCCTCTGTTTTGTTCTGCTCCTGGGGGGTCTTCATACCTCACACAGGAGGAACATTGTAATTTGTATTGACCATTTAGGAAGTCACCGCGTCTTTTGCAGCTTCACCTGAGTGCCGAACTTTTGCATTAGATATATATATATATATATTATATATATATATATATATATATATATATATTTATGACTTCGCTTGATTAATCTCAATATTCAGTCTTCTCTTAGCCAAATCATTTTAATAAGACAAATATATTGCATGCAACTCTTACAAAATATGAAAAGCATCACATTTATTTTCAAATAAATAGATTGAGCCAAATGTAATAGGGTTTAGAAAATGTGTGAGATTAGCAGTAAACTCTCACATTGGTCGAGTTTTTTCTTCAAAATGGGAAAACATCTGGATGAGAGTTTAAATCATGAGAGTTTTTTTAGTCTAAAAATCATGAGAGTTTGCTTGTTCTCGGACTCTATTACATTGGGAGGAGTATAAAAAGTCTGAGATTACATTTGTCCCAATGCATCTAGTCAACTGCTACTCTCAATTGTGGATTGAGCCAATAAAAATATATGTATATTTCAATAGAGTTCCCTATAATCTGTTGTTGGAAAATGAAACAGTTCCACCAGATATACAATCTTTATTAGGGACAAGCAGGGATAATAAATTAATGCTCACCAATGAACTTGTAGTAGTGATATGTCCCAGTATTGGCCTCAATGGGTTGGGAGTCCTTTATAAATTAAATTAATTCACTAGTAATATAGACAAATAGCTCCTCCAACTCTTCAGAATATTGTGGTTTGCAGCTGCAGTGGGGAGCCTTGCAGTTTAGTGGCAGTACAGTACTTGATATGTTTTGGTTCCCTCTTGTGAAAGGGGGATCACAACATGGTACTTCCTGTATCTGCCCGCTTTACTTGTGGCATAAATGCTGCTGGTGTGGTGTCAAGATTGTTAATGTTCTGGGATCATAGCAAAATGCATCAACATGGTTAATACTAGCTGCTGCTACCTTTGTATGGACTTTCCCAATGCTCATACGGCTCCCCGTTGTCACTATCCACAGACAGGACTCTGGTCAAATGATTGCTGTCTGTGAAAGGGGAGCCCACACCAACAGGACTTAACACGAGTAAAGCGGGTCAATATTGGAAGTACCACGCTGTGATCCCCAGTTCACAAGAGGAGACCAAAACATATCAAGTGCTGTACTGCTGCTAAACCCTAAATCTAGCTAGCTGTAGACCAAAGAGGTGTTTTTGTAAATCATTGCTTTTATGTTTTTCTTATTTTGTATAATAATCAGTTTTAAATACTATATTGTAAGTATATAATACATTTTGTCATAGTCTCAGTTTGGGCTGAACTTTTTCCATTTATTTTTTTATTTTTGTGTGGATTATGATCCACTATATATAACTCATTGTTAGCACTGCACTCGGGATGTAGCCAGGAAGCCGATGGTCTAAATGCCGACCGCCAGCTTCCAAATTCTCTAATCCCGGCAAGGTACTAATGACAGGTGTTGAAAACTCAATGCCTGTCATTATTCATACACCAGGAGCCTGACGCCCGGCATACCGAATGAAGGTAAGCCAGGTGCGGACAGCTGCAGGGAGGAGGGTTAGGTTTTAGGGCTCCCGGGGGGACTTAGGGCTAGGCACCCCTCCCGGGAATGTTAAGTTTAGGCTAGGGGAAGGGGGGGTTAGGGTTAGGCACCCCCTGTGGGACATAGGTTTAGGCTGCAGGGAAGAGGGGGTTAGTTTTTGGCACTGGGGGGGTTAGGTTTAGGCACCCATAGGGAGGGTTAGGGTTAGGGGGTAGAATTAGGTTAGTGAATATTTACCCTTTGACGATCTGGATTTTCACCCCTGCTGGGCTGCCACTGTCGGGGTTTGAACTGCCGGCCATGCAATGCAATACCTACTACACCACTGCACTCCTAGCACTCTTGCATGCATATATAGATGATTAAATCTTTACGTAATATAATTTTGTTCATAATAACATTGTATGACATCCAAATAATTATGACAATTGTAATGTGTATCAAAGCCATATTGCCTTTGAAAACAATGGAGCAAAACCTCTGGGAAATTGTAACATTACTGGGTACAATGTTACTGTTGTAACATATCAAAATCCAATTGTAACTTTGTTTCACTTATTTACATGGATAGTCAGACTCTGGCATCATTTCACTAAACAAACATAGCTGGAAATGTAGAAACTGCATGTCCTGTGTACTCAGCCAGACAGCATGATAGATTCTTGTTATCAGCACTAATCGCTACGTTCAGCGTTCAAAATCACAATCCAGAGGTCAAAATCACAATCCTCAGAGTGAGTCATTATATGGTGAAAACAGCTGATGATTCACTAGCAGTGCAGTAATAAGTTAGTATGAGTGTTTAGCTATAAAAGGCCTGGTGAAATGAATTTTGGAGCTTATGTACACAAAGCAAATGTTTATTTTTTTCTCTTGAGAACATTTAAGGTAGGAAAGAGTTACAGAGAATAAATATGGGTACACACAGCAGATTTGTCAATGTCATTTCTGTTCCTGAATTTGAATTTAAAAAGGCTGTGATGTTACATGGGGTCAGAAACTTAAGGGGCCACTACAACTATTGGGCAATCCACCAATTCCCTAATCGGTCCAGAAACGTTGATCCACCGGTAGGAAATGCTGACCAGCAGCCATCAATGGTTGCCGATCTATCGGGGAATCAGTGACATTCTACATGTTAAAGAAAAACAATTTGTTAATCATGATTATATTTTGATCATGATCACTAAATCAGTGAAATTCAACAAGTTGGTTTTCACCGATACACCAACCCCGACATCTGGGGTCAGGGAATTGCAGCAATCTTTCGCTAGTGTATGGGGGCCTTTACAGCTCTTCAAACTGGTAAAGGCAATCATTCTTTTTACTCATATGCAGGTGATATATATTGTAATTTTGCTTTTATTATTTAGTGAGCAATACTGCAGCAAAATAAATATTGTGTTTTAAAAAAATTATGTAAAAATTTAATTTTATTTTTAGAAAAATATTGATATGTTATTTGAAGATCCAAAGACACTCTTCTAAACTATAGAATTAATGTAAAGTTTGTGCCAGCTCTCCACAATACAAACAAATGTAATTCTATAGCAAAGTAGGAAACTTTACCAGGGGACCATCAATGCAGCATTCACACAAGCATGTAAACCCATTTGTCTATTTCATTTGCGCAGGGTGTACTGTCTATATATATATTTTCCCTCTTTATACTCATATAAATGTATATGCGCTTATAAATGTGAAATGCAATAGCACTATGTAAATTTCTTTATACCTTGCCATTTAAAAACAACTGCAATATCATCCACAGATACACTACTGTTCAAAAGTTTTGGGTCACCCAGACAACTTCGTGTTTTACGTGAAAACTGACTTTTATTTATCAAATGAGTTGCAAAATGAATAAAACATATAGTCAAGACAGTGGCAAGGTTAGAAAAAAATATTTTTATTTGAAATAATAATTTTGTCCTTCAAACTTTGCTTTCGGCAAAAAAAGGCTCCTTTTGCAGCAATTACAGCACTGCAGACCTTTGGCATTCTAGCTGTTAATTTGTTGAGGTAATCTGAAGAAATTTCTCCCCATGCTTCCTGAAGCACCTGCCACAAGTTGGATTGGCTTGATGGGCACTTCTTGAGTACCATACGGTCAAGCTGCACCCACAACAGCTAATGGGGTTGAGATCTGGTGACTGCGCTGGCCACTCCATTACAGACAGTATAATTGCTGCCTGCTTCTTCCCTAAATAGTTCTTGCATAATTTGGAGGTGTGCTTTGGGTCATTGTCCTGTTGGAGGAAGAAATTAGCTCCAATCAAGCGCTGTCCACAGGGTATGGCATGGCGTTGCGAAATGGAGTGATAGCCTTCCTTATTCAAAATCCCTTTTACCTTGTACAAATCTCCCACTTTACCAGCACCAAAGCAGCCCCAGACCATCACATTACCTCCAACATGCTTGACAGATGGCATCAGGCACTCTTCCAGCATCTTTTCACTTGTTCTGCATCTCACAAATGTTCTTCTGTGTAATCCAAACACCTCAAACTTCGATTCGTCTGTCCATAACACTTTTTTCCAATCTACCTCTGTCCAATGTCTGTGTTCTTTTGCCCATATTAATCTTTTCCTTTTATTGGCCAGTCTCAGATATGGCTTTTTTTTTGCCATTCTGCCTAGAAGGCCAGCATCCCAGAGTCACCTCTTCACTGTAGATTTTGACACTGGTGTTTTGCGGGTACCATTTAATGAAGCTGCCAGTTGAGGACTTGTGAGGCGTCTATTTCTCAAACTAGAGACTCTAATGTACTTGTCTTCTTGCACAGTTGTGCACCAGGGCCTCCCACTTCTCTTTCTACTCTGGTTAGGGCCTGTTTGTGCTGTTCTCTGAAGGGAGTAGTACACACGGTTGAAATGTTCATTTTCATGACAATTTCTTACATGGAATAGCCTTAATTTCTAAGAACAATAATAGACTTTTGAGTTTCACATGAAAGTTCTATTTTACTGACCATTTGGAGAATATAATCAAACTCACAAATGTGATGCTCCAGATACTCAGCTAGCTCAAAGGAAGGCCAGTTTTATAGCTTCTCTAACAAGCAACCCCATTCTCAGCTGTGCTAACATAATTGCACAAGGGTTTTCAAGGGTTTTCAAGGTTTTCTAATCATCCATCAGTCTTCTAATGTGCTTAGCAAACACAATGTACCATTAGAACACTGGAGTGATGGTTGCTGGAAATGGGCCTCTATACACCTATTAGATATTCCTTTAAAAACGAGACATTTGCAGCTAGTATAGTCATTTACCACATTAACAATGATTAGAGTGTATTTCTGATTAATGTTATCTTCATTGAAAAAAAAGAGCTTTTCTTTCGAAAATAAGGAAATTTCTAAGTGATCCCAAACTTTTGAATGGTAGTGTAAGTTTTTAAGCTTGAAACACAGACTCATATTTAAAAAAAAAAATTCCCCCTCTAACCTAGAAATCATTCATTATTGGTATATCTAATCTATGGTATACTTTGAACAACTCCTTTAGACTTGGAAACATTTAAGGCTATACCTTGTTCGAAAAATGCCTCTGCATTCTCCTACCCCTTTCCCCAACATCTCTGTTAATGTAGTAAAAAAAATATCCAGAAATGTAGAGTTCACACATAACTGTTCAACTTTACTATGGGATGCAGTGAGTATGCCGGCCGTCAAAAATCTAGTCATCAGAAGCCCAACCCGGGACTAAAGATAGATGTCGAAATACCATCACCTATCTAAATCCCGATGCCAGAATCTGGACAGACGTCATCCCGATCAAAGGTACACTGGGATGTCTTAGTTGTTAGCTGCACGAGGGGGGGGCTATGTTTAGGCACCACAGCAGGTTAGGGGTAGGCTTTGGGGAGGGGAGGTTAGGGTAAGACACCGCTGAGGGGGTAGGAGTTAGGTGCCACTGGGGGAGTTAGGGTTAGGCACTAAGGGGGCCGGTTATGTTCAGGGGTGCTGAGAGGGGGGAGTGGGTACTATTTACCCAGGCACTGACCTGCTAGAGGGGCTTGTTGAGGGCTCGGGTCCGGCACTACCCCCTTCCTTACAGCAGCCCAGCAGTAGGAGACTGCTCACGGTTGCTAAGCAGCAGCCACAGAAGTCTCCTTTGCCTGTGGGGGGGAGCAATCACACTGATTGCGCCCCCCTGGCTTTGCACCGGGCTGAGGGTCTCATAGCACACCCTTACGTGGCGCTGCAAAACTGTTTGGTTTTCTTTTAGCCCAAGGGGGCGTGACCACACCTACCATGATTAGGCCTTGCCCTCCTTCACCTGGGCCCACCTAGGCTCTACGCCCCTGATTATGTTTAGTCACCAAGGGGGATGGTTAGGTTTAGGCACTAACTGGAATGGTTAGTGCGCAGGTGGGAAGGGTTAGGGTGCAAGAAAGGTTTAGGGTTAGGGGAAGAAGGGGGGAGGGTTAGTAAACTTACCCAACCCCTGTCGAGATTCTGAGCATCAGGATGCTGCTATCAGCATTTTGACAGTAAGCTTCCCTACTGCCGGTATTTCATACCCAACCCCTTTACTATATGTATACAAGTTTACAGATTTCATTTATTTAAACACAAATTGGTTGTTAAAGTTTTTTATATATTCTGTCTTGTTTACAAATCTACTGTACCAAATATTATGAATTGCTTTATTAGTAAGAGCTGCTATCACAAGATTTCATTTTTGATGTAAAGTATGTTTTAGCAATTTTTCACTGCATCTTATGTTTATATAAATGACATTACAATACTAGGATTCATTCTATTAGGTGTCACAAGATTTGTTAATCTCCACTATACCAACAAATAAACTTACATAAGAGGTAAGCACTATAAGCCAGTGTTGAGATTGTCCTGTGTAGTTCACACACTGCAAGTAATAGTCTGATACATGAAAAGATACAAAATGTTGCCACCTCAAATATATTTGACAATGATTTTCTGCTATGAAAAATCCTCGTGTTGCTTCAAATAAGGTCCATTTGAAAAAAAATAAATATATATACTGTATACAATCCAAGTGGATCGGCACTTGATATTTTCAGTCTTTATACCAGTATACCCCACAAAGGTGGGTTGATAGCTACACAAAAGTTGTTACTCAATAATCCTGAATATACTGGTCCAATCATGGCTTTTTTCTCCAATTACTTGAACTGACCCTAACACAGAATTTATTTTACATTAACGGGGGTTTCTATCTGAAGCATACGTGGTGTGCGATGGGGTTGCTCGTTGCACCCTTGTACGTTAATACATATATGTTCCTGCAGGAGCAAGAAATGTTTTTCACTAGAGATAGAAGAGAGAAGACCCTCTTTTATTCCAGGTATATAGACAACATCCTTTTGCTGTGGAGAGGAAGGTTTGAGGACTTGAAATGATGATGGTACAAATTAATGGACTGGATAGTCCAATTAAGTTCACATATTCAGCCTGTTTAGAAACGGTGTCTTTCTTGGATGTACAGATTACTGTGAATAACAATAGGATTGAGACTACCGTCTTTTCGAAGATAACGGATCGGAACACTATATTGTTGGCTGACAGTCATCATCCACCTACTGCTACAATGGGACTTCTATTTTCTCAGCTATTGAGAGTAAAAAGAATGTTGAATACACCTGAGGAAACTGAAAGAAACATGCAGCTTTTGTTTGATAAATTCAGAAGAAAAGGATTTTCTAAGGATATACTTATGAAGGCAAAATGAAAAGTGGATGCTATTCCCAAATCAGAGACCCTTAAAAAAAACTGTTAACAGTGCTGAACAAGACAAGATGCACTGGGTCCACAAATGTAACTCTTCTCACAAAATTATCAAGAATTCTGTAAAAACACTATGGCCCTTAATCCAGAGGGATAAAGATCTTGGATGTTTTAAACAAAAGAAGGTCATGTCCTGTTACAGTAGGGACAGGAACATTAGAGATTGGACAGTCCATATGGACATCACTGGACACATGCCGGATTTACCTCTACTTTAAAAGAATGTTGGTGGTTGTTACAAATGAGTCGGCTACACCACCTGCCGACATATGATAGACAACAAAATGTTCTTTCATCCTCATACAGAACGGAAATATTCCATTTATTTTGTACTTACCTGCACCAGTTCATATGTGGTATATATTATCAAATGCCCCTGTGGACTATGTTATATTGGTAAAACCATGCATTCTTTTAGAGAATGCATGGTTTTACATAGGTCCTCTATCCATGTGGCGTTAAATGGTAAATCCTCTGACCAACCGATTGCCAAGCATTTTTGTGAGGCTTGCCACAGCTTATCCAGTCTAAAACACATTATTATAGATCAAGTACCTGAGAGCATAAGGGGTGGTGACCGATATAAAAGGGTACTCCAATTAGAGTCTAAGTAGATTTTTACCTTAGACAATGTTAAGCCTAGGGGCTTAAATGAACAATTGCTCTGGAATATGTTTGACTAACATTTGTGATTTTTTTTTCCTATTATCAACTTTATGAACAGTAGTCATCACACCCTTTTCTATTTTTTTTATATTTTTTTATACTTTTCATCTCTACATGCATTTTTTTTATTACACTGGCACTGACACGATTTCGTGCTGTGCTATGGCAATAATATTCTGTGTGGCTCCAGAGTTTAATGTTGATTATCATTACCAGATATCTCCCAGTGATCTGTTTATATTATATGGGATGTTTGTTATACATTCATAGACATAGATTTCAGTATTTTGACAGTACTGCTATTGATCCATATTGTTCATAGCTTTATTTACTCTGCTTAGGCTCTATTTTGCGTGTGCCCAGTCATTGTAGGACCCACCAGCCAATCAGCGGGCAATTCCATCTGAGCTGCTCGCTAATTGGCTGTCTGCGGTCAGCCTGTCTCCTCCATAAATGTCAAAGGGGAGAAATCTCCATTGAAGTCTATGGTGGGAACCATGACATTGTATACAATGATGTAACCGCAAGGTTACTTTAGGTGAACCTTGTGGTTACATCATTGTATACAATGTTGCTGTGCCTACTATACACTTCAATGGAGATTTCTCCCCTTTGACGTTTATGGAGGAGACAGGCTGACTGCACACAGCCAATCAGCAAGCAGCTCCGACTGAGACGCCCACTGATTGGCAGGCAGCTCCTACAATGACTGGGCACACGTGTGCCCCAGTCATTCGTGCAAAGGAGAGGTATGTGTATACACATACCTTTTCTCAGTCCGGCTTGGTTACAAGATTTTTAATTTTTTTGTTTTAACCCCCTGGATGCCTACTTGGAATGAAGAGGACATGAACTACGCATAGGAGATGTGAGTATGGATTTTTATTATAGGTAACCCTCTGGAGTTTCTACTGGACAAGTGGACATGATATCATCAGGGATACTAGGTGAGTATGTGTGATAGCGAGTGTGACTGTGAGTGTGCATGTATGTTATAATAAACTTTTACAGTCATAGTGTGTGTTGTTTTTTTATGTATTTCTTTGGTCGTGGAACTACAGGTACCAGCGGGCCTGTAAAGCCCCGCATGCTGGTATTTGTGTTTCTCCAAGTATCAGCATGCAGGGGAGGCTTGCTGGGATGTGTAGTACCACAGCTAAAGACAATATTTAAACATCTATTTTACACTGCACAATAACTCTATCAACCCTATCACCCACCGCCCATGGGTGGCGGGGATAGCCCCAGACTATCAGCTGAGGCCAGGGGTGCCCTGGAGAGGGGGACCTCCAGCGATCCTTGGCCTGGGCTGACTAGCATTCAGGGGTAATGCTTTGGCCAGGGAAACTGGTGAAAGGTTTTTCCTGGATGTGGCATTACTCCCTGCTAGAAAGAGTCCGGTGCTGGTTATGGAAATGATAGGGGACCCCTACTGTTTTTCCACAACCTAGGGCTGGCTCAGCAAAACCCTGTGCTGGTTCTTATTAAACAGGGGACCCCTACGCATTTTGTCTCCTGTATTTTTTAGAAAGAGGATAGGCTTTATAAAGCCCTGGGCTGGTTATGATTTTTTTTTTTTGGGGTGGGGGCTGCATGTAATTTTTAAAAAAATAAAATAAGGTTTTGCATAAGTACACACAGAAACATGCACGTATTTCATGGATATGTGTATGTTTCTGTGTTACTCTGACGTGCTCAGGGTATACTCGCTAACCTGAAGCTGGTCTATTATTTGGGGACTTTTGGTTATCTTTTTTTTGTGAGCATGAAAGTCGCAACCTATTACATTGGGCGAGTTGATAGTTTTCAATGGGAAAACATCTGGATGCGATTTTGAGAATGGAGATTTATAGATGCAAGTTCTATTGAATTGACACCCTATTACATTGGAGAGTTGTGAAAAAGTGCGAGTTTAGTACAAAACTTGCAATTTACCAAAACAGACACACATTTGGCCCTGTGTCTCCAATTATGTTAAAATGGTTAAAATGTTGACACCTGCAAAATGTTAACATTGAAAGAATGTTGACATAGAAAATTACAATATTGTCATAATGTCAACATTTCGATTAAAGGACAGCATTAGTGTTAGGGTAGGAATAAAACAGGACAAAAAAGAAATTGCCGACACACTTCATTGTCGACATGTTGAATTTCTGCATGGTGAATGTCAATATTTTAAATATGTCAAAGTTATTTTCAATGTTGATATTACAACCATGTTTACATTTTCATGTACATATCAAAGGGTCTCAATAGTGTTTAGAGTGTCACTTAATTTTATAAAAAAATATCAGTTAATAAATACAATTTTGATGTCCTTTATGAAGTAAACAAATGTTAAGAAATCTACTTTATTTTTTGAGGAGGTAACTGTTATACTGGGAACACAGTAACAGATATATTGGGCGATCAATTGATCGGCCAATATATCTTGTGTACGTCAGCCAGTGTGTACAAGCGATATGTCTGTAAACAACATTGTTCACAGGCATATTGGGCTGGCTGTGCTGCACAGCCGATGGCCAATATATCTGCAGATATATTGGGGCTTCGGACTGTGTGTACGGGTGGTCCGCTGACCACCCGTACACTTTCTGCAGAGGCCGCGGGACCCATGGCCAGATGACAGATGATTGTTTTTCAGTGTGTATGAATCAACATCTGCAGATGTATCTGTTAGGTATGTACCCAGATTTAGATAGCTACAGTATTGATTTGATCTTGCAAAAATGTTATCAAAGGAACAATCACTGTCACTTATTTTGTATAACAAATTTCAGCAAAGAACGGAATTTCACAGTTATTAAATGGAAAAAAATCTTGCAAAAATTAAGACTGATTTAAAGATGTTGAAATGAAGAAAGGACAGGAAACAAAGGTGTCATTTTACTAAAAAGCAACCAAAGAATAAATATTTAGCTTTAATAATCTCACAAATTATTTCCTCAGGGGTCTATTTACTAAGCAGTGTTAGGAGAAGTGAAAAGTGATAAGGTGCCAGCCAGTCAGCACCCAACTGTGATCTCACAGGCTGTGTTTGAAAAATGACAGTTGGGAGCTGATTGGCTGGCACCTTTTCACTTTTCACTTTTCTCTCTTCACTTTTCACTTCTCCTAACACTGATTAGTAAACAAACCCCTCAGTGTTGCCAACAGATTACATCACAATGGTATGCTATTCAAGCCTTGTTTACTTAGCTTCAGTTGCCAACAATATCTACAGAACATTGTGGGAATTTTACTTACAAATATCATAGAATATTATCTTTCATTATTACAATGATAGTAGGGAGTGGGACTCTCATGGATTATGGTTGTGGAACAAGCACTATGAACACAAAATTTATTAATCCTACTCCCACTACATAGCATTTGATATACGATCATAGTAAGGATTTTCCTTCCATACTTTCTTACCACAATTCAAGACAGATTGCCTAATAATTGTATCAATTATCCCCCATGGCCTGCTGAGCATATTTATGAGGACCAGCAGAGTGAATTGTCAGGTCCCTTACCCTTATCTATGTAAAATATTGATCTTACTAGTGATTTTGAGAAGTGTCTTTAAATACAAGTGGTAAAAAAAAGTAAACTATAGCCCTTTTTGCCATTAGCACCCAGTACCCCTGAAGCACTATCCAGTCCTTGTGATAGTGAAATAATGCAGTACTGTAAGTCTTCCTCTTGAAATAACCTTGAAATGTGGAATATTAATAATAGGAGTGTGAAAGAATGCCAGAATGTCTGTGGCGTTGCCACCAAATTTTATCTATTTACCTCTGGATTCCTCTCGTCATCAATAACACATAAGTCCCTTCACACTCCCACATCCAGGCTCTTATTGAGCCCTTCCTGGGACCTATACCACTAGCTGACAGTTCCATTGGGCACCTAACAGACCCCACAGTTATCAGGGTTCTGTACACCAAACTGCTGTGCTCCTGGATGGTTCCCATGGCCACTGCCTAGTACACTGCTTGGAGCCGCGGTATTTCGTGTTGAGCGGTGCCTGGCTGTGGACTTCTTGGCACTGCGACTCCTGCTCTTAGCCCACTGCCTGACCGCTGAGGACTCTACCTGGTGGGGACCTTATTTGTGCTGCTCCACTTGCTGGTGCTCTGCTGTAAAGTACTGTGACAGCCTTTTCCTCTGCGGACCTAAGACTGGGTAAGCGCTGTCGGCCACCTTTGAGCTCCTGCAACCTAACTTAAGGCAGTACTAAATCCATCCCTGAGCCTTCTCAAGCTAGATGAGTATATCTGTGTTCTCTAATTTTGCCTACAAGTGCTTTCTCACTATATACAGCACCATCTGCCATTTCTTGGACACTTCTCTGGAAGTTATTAGTTCTTTCTCTGGGACTTAAATCATGCTCCTAAAGATGTAGCTGGGAAATACTTCTCACCTCCCCCCTGTACAGCAGTGATGATGTGACTTCTTCTATGCTGGAGTGCTCTGCTTCACCTAGATAATACAATTTTTCTATGTATTATTATTACTCAGGATGGCTTGCAAGCCCAGAAGACTGTGTACATCCATGCAGTCTCTGGGCTGGTCACTCCTGGAAAATGGAGTGAACATGCCCCCATTTCTTGGTACGCTGGCTGCCCACATACCTCCCCTTAAATGCCTCTGCCTGTCAATCAGGCAGAGGCATTCAAGAGTTTGCGTGCAATTGAGCAGGACTAATTTTGCACTGCCTGTGCACACACAAATCCCCGATAATCAGAAATCTACATTCACTTGCGTGAACTGCTGAATCAAGCCCCTAGACAACCAAGAGAAATGGAATAATATCCGCATCAGAGGCCTACCTGAGGACATCCAATCTTCTAATCTAATTGATGCTTTGACAAAAATCTTCAACAAAATTCTCCGTAGTGACCCAAATGAAAAAATAATCTTTGTTAGGGCTTACAGGGCTTTGAGATGTCTCTTGTAGACTCCACTACTTTTCTCAAAAGGAAGAGATAATGCAGAGAGTTAGTGGATGGTGTGGACTTCAACGATGATACTATCCATATCTACCAGGCTCTTTCTTGGCATACACTGCAGCTGCATAGAGCCTTATGACAGAGGAGTTACGTAAATGCCAATTGAAATATCATTGGGGCTTCCCGTTAAACTTAGAAGTGACTTTCTCTTGCAAAACATATTCCCTTCACTCTCCTGCTGACTTCCCTTCTTTCTGCTTTACCTTGGGACTCCCCTCAGTTGAAACGCCTGATTGGAAGGACCCCCATGCTCAGTTAATTCTGCCCATTATTTCAGGAAAGCTTACTCAAGGCAGCGACTGAGAAGCTTTCCTGATCATCCACAGTTGGATGACACCTGAGATCTGGGTTCTTGTCTATTACCATCACCCACACTAACTCTCTCTCTCTGCTGGCTTTTCAACCTTGTTGAATGTCTTAGTTTCCAAGGAGATTAGTTATCTACATGATTATTCTGTGTTCAGATGTTTTTTTTCTATATTTTACTAGATATTTCATTAGTTTTATACTTTGCAATTAGGATGTCATATTACAGATGATATTTCTTTCATTATTGGGGCTTTATCTGACACCAAACCCAAATGCCCCCAAACAGCATTGTACATTTCTATACACTGAGATGTTGAATTGTGATTCATGCTCCATGGCCACTGTTCTAGAGATCATCAAAATACTGCTCTTCTAACTGCATCTGATGACTCCAATTACTAAACTCACAATCTCCTCTATTAATGCCCATGGCAAATTTTTATGCTCCTTGTGGGCTGATAGGGTGGATGTAGCTACGATCCAAGAGACTCACTATAAATCTGGTCCACAAATCCCTTTTCTTCATGATCATCATTTCCCTACTGTTTTTTTTTTAATAATAATCCTTAATGGAAATCCAAAGCAGTGGCTATTGTTTTTTTGTGGAAACTTCCTGTCTCTGATATTACGGTCCATAGATTGATTTCAGGCAGACTCCTCCTGAATTCTTGTCAGCTCTTCAACCAGTCCTTTACGTTCGTTAATATTTATACTTCTCACCATTTCCAACATACTTTCCTTAAATATCTGGACTAGACCAGATTGAACTCCTGGTGAAGGGTATTATAGTTTTTAGGAGGAGATCTCAACTGGACTCTAGACCATCTTATTGATATTTCCTCTAACTCCTCATTTTTCAGCAGTCAAATACCGTTAGGTTTGATGGCCTTTCATGATCACCAGTTGGCCGACTCTTGGAGATCCCTGCATCTCTCAAGCCGTGACTATACATTCTACTCCCACAAACCTTACTCCAACCTAGATTATCTTTTTCTGAGCTATAGACATCTCCACATGCTCGCTGAAGCTCCTATACGGAGAGATTCTTGGTCAGACCTTGCTCCTTTTTCTCTGATATTGGTCCTTCCATGCTCTTCTCCCAGACAGTGGACTTGGCAGCTCAACGAGTCTCTTCTCCAAGATGCTTACTGCAAAGCTGAGATTGATGCAGCTCTCACTGATTATTTGGCCGATACCTCGGGTATTGCCCAAATTGCTGTCTGGGAGGCACATACTTCACAGTAAGTTTATTCATTTGGGCTCCTACATTTAACAACAAAAGTCTGCACAAATTTCTGCTTTACTTTAACAGATTAAACTTCTAGAGACATCATAAATCAGTGTTGGCTAACCTTGACACTCCAGCTGTTATGGAACTACATAACCCAGCATGCACTGCTACAGTTTTGCTATTAGGGCATGCTAAAACTGTGGCAGGGCATGCTGGGATATATAGTTCCAAAACAGCTGGAGTGTCAAGGTTAGCCAACACTGTCATAAATCGTGCATGCCTGGTGAGACTTATTTTAAACTGTCAGAGGCATGTGCTACATTCAAAAAACTCCTTTCTGATAATATAAAACTATCACTGCAAAAGTGTAATGTCGCTACTACCAATGAGAAAACAAACCAGGTAAACTTCTAGCCTGAGCCCTGAGAGCTCAACAAGCATCTGTGTTTATAAGCACCATTAAGGATAGTTTAAGTTGTGTACACTCCAAAACTTCCAAAATTGCCTCTTGTTTTCAGCATTATTATCACTCTCCTTATAACTTGACTGGCTCCTCCCCTGGGTCGGTTCATCTTCCTTGCTTGTAAGATGTGCTTGACTATCTGTCCTCTGTATCCTTCCCTAGCCTGCATTGCAAGAGGGTGAACTGGTTAAATCTTCCTCTCCATCAGGTAAAATTCCTGGCCATGATGGCTTTACAATAGCATATTATAAAATCTTAAGATAAATTGGCCCCATGTTACTTTGAGCCTTTAACATTGTTTCTGTGGACTCATATTTTTCAAACCAGTCTTTGGAGGCTCATATTTTGGTTCAAACAAACAAGGTAAAGAGCCCTCCCTGTGTCCGAGCTACAGACCCATTTCACTACTCAACATAGATTTTAAACTATATGCTAAAATTATAGCTAATAGGCTACATTCCTCTCTACCAAAATTGATCCACAATGACCAAGTAGGCTCTGTTGGGGTCTGAGAAGCCTGTGATAATACAACTAAGGTCCTTAATCTGATACATCTAGCGATGCAGGCAAATATACCCACTATACTCTTGTCTACTGATGCTGAAAAAGCATATGACAGGATAAGTTGGATGTTTATGTGGTCTGTGCTTGGACATGTGGGATTCTGTCCTCTTGCTTTACATAGGATTCTAGCCCTATATGCATCTCTGTCAGCTAGGGTGAGGGATAATGGCACCTTGTTGGAGGCCTTTTCTATTAGCATTGGTACTCATCAGGGTTGTCTAATGTCACCTTTAATTTTTGTACTCTGTATGGAGGCCTTGGCGAGTTCCATTACAGCTAATTCATTCAAGTTGGTGGTGTAGACTACAAACTTGCATTATTCGCTGACAACTTGTTAGCCATTGTCTCTCATGCAGTGATGTCACTGCCTCATTTAATACTGGAATTTAGAAAGTTTGGGAGACTGTCTAATTTTCAGATTGACTTCTCCAAATCATCGGCTTTTAATATTTCCTCCCCTACTTCCACAGTTTCAGGTGTGCAGGCTACCTACCCATTCTCATGGCATTCTTCAAATATTACATACTTAAGGGTTAAACTTACTAGAAACTTACCTCAACCATTTATAGCTAACTTTTCCTCTATTAGATTGAATTACAATCAGTGGAATCTTAAGCAGCTTTTTTGGCTTGAAAGATCAACTTGGTAAAGATGAATATGCTTCCCAAATTACTATATCTCTTTTAGACTTCGCTTTACCAGTACTTATACCTGAAGCTTGGTTTAGATCCCTTAACCATTTGATCCACAAATTAATTAATTTGTTCCAGAAAAAGACCTAAAATCAGACATAATTTATTGTCACTCCCAAAAACAGGTGGGAGGTCTCCAACTTCCAGAAATTAAATCTTATTATTATGCTATACATCTTTACAGAATTCTCAAGTGGATTAGAAACACAGACATTAAACAATGGGTTGACCTTGAAGGCTGCTTCATGAAATCACCCACTGAAATAACGCCATGGCTAACTTTCCTTTTAGAAATCACTTCTCCCCACCCAACAATATCTTCCACGCTATACATTTATTAACTTCTCCGATGACTTTCAAGTATTTCTATGAGTTTTTTCCCTCCTACCTTTTTCTTAGCTAATCCTAATATTCTGTCTGGTATTAATATATCCCATTTCCCTGATTGGGTTGCTGAGAACCTTTTTAGGGTTGGCCAACTGGTGACCTCTCTGGGTATTAAACAATTTGTAAATATCCGCAATAAGTGGGCTATCCCCCAATCTGAATTTTGGAAATTCCTTTAAGTCTGTCATTTTTAACCTCAGAAAACAGAGTGATTTTAGCCAAAGGAGATCTCACTATAATTGATAAGCTTTGGATCTCTTCTGTAACTTTACTCTCACACAGTTTCCACTTTCTATCAATTACTATTAACCAACAGAGTCTCCCCTATACCTTCTCTAAACCTTTAAGCCTGGGAAAAAGACTTAGGCCCTTCCCTATCTGACTTGGAATTGCAAACTATCTTTCTAAAGGCTCACTCATATAATATTTTAATGTGATGGTATAGACACCCTTCTTTACATAATACTATTTACCATCAATTTCTAACTCCTGTTGGAGATGTCTCTCTGCCCCAGGGTCTTTTGAGATATATGTTATTACCCCCATTTATAAAATTACTGGTGTGAGATTATTACTCTCAACAAATATTTGGTGTCCCTTCCCCTACAGGTACCGTATTTTGGATACTCAACCACTCTCATACCCCATTGGCTGAATACAAAAAATCTCTTCTTCATCATCTCTGTAATGCAACACACTGTTATTTTGGTTCCATGGAGCTCCAATAAATCTCCCACTCGCAAAGAATGATTCCATAAAATTAACTTTTTTATGTATTTGGAAGATATTTTAACCTCCTAAGTAGCCTTCTAATTTCACCAGTAGCTGGTTACACTTGTTGGAGTATAATCCTCAGGTGATTACAAAAGCTATATGTCTTCTTGCTAGGATAGCTAAAAGTTTAGGATAACAGTTATCCTACCTGACAATCCCCCACTCTACCCTGCTGTTGTCCTCCTTTGACTTTACTGTTTTCCCTTTTTGACACTGGTAGTGCCCGGTTTTCTTTTTTTTGTTGTTGTTTATTTTACACTTCAATATTCTCATATCAGATTGCCCAATTTATGTTATAGATATTATTGATTTGCTTTTTGAACAATTTCAGCACTGTGTTGTAAGTGTAATTTGTTTTTCATTTCTTGTATTTCTTTGTAAACTTTAATAAAAATAGAATATACAAAAAAACACATAATTTGTGAACAATCATAACAATGCAACTAGCAGATAATATACATTTTGCAAGATCTTATATCGTAATAAAAAAATGAAATTGGCTAAATTTAAAAATGTCACTATTTTTCTCCCCTTTTTGTATGACAAATATGAAAATTTTTATGTATTTTTGGGAAGACATAACACAGTGTAAAGAACAATTTAATACAAGAGTTTTGTTTTGTTAGCTAGCTCTTGTTTCAGATTAGGGCATTTTAGGGTTAAGATTTTTGATAAATTTACATTATTTAATAAGGTAAAATATGGCCATGTTAAACATAGTTTTTATTAATAATGTTATGTATGTCAAGTACCAATCTGTACTGGGATTAGTGTAAATAGCTTCAATTGAGAGGAGAAAAATGGCCAACATCTCTAAACTTACTATTTTCTTTGAAGAGCTGCAGGTGAATTACTCATATGTGTATCATACAAGGGGATTTGGGAGTTGATTTGAAGCTGAGAGGATTACACTACCAGTGCAAGTCTACAGGTGGCCAATAGGGGAATCACTTTTATAGCTCTCAGGTCAATGACTTCACTAATTTATTCACTGAAAAGTCAATTGAGAGCAAGAAATTAAAAAATGCTATGAAAATATCTTTACCTGGTGTCTACTTCTGTCATGCCAGAGATGTGCACCTACCAGGCTAACAGCTCACTGTCTATGAGTCTTTTGCTGGAGACTAACTGACACTACCAAGTATCCAACACTGCTGCCCCAATCAGCTAACTCCTGCAGCTGCCCTGGTCACTTCTCCCGTATTGCTCTGATCACCTTCCCCCTTTAGCAGCTCTGATCTTCCCTCCCATAGCAGCCCTGACTAACTCCCCATTGCAGCTGCCCTTATTACTTCCCCAAGGTGTTCCCTGATCACCAACACAGATGCTGCTCCAATCAAGGTACCCTCACTGCTGCCGTGTCCAGCTACCCCACACTACCATCCTTATAACCTCCCAAAAGTGCTTCCATGATCACATTCTCCATAGCCGCCTTGATCAACATCCCTTTTGCTGCTTAGTTCACTTCTCCAGGTACTCCATGATCAACCCCTGAAAAACTGTCCTGATCATTGGCAGGGGTTTACCCACTAACCAACGGAATCCAATTGTTTTTCTAACCCAATGGATTTCCACTAATACACTTACTTACCTAATGTTAATTATTTCCTAGGTTTTCACATTTGTTCCATATGGACTGGGTAGAAATGTCTGTAATCATTGAGAGTAGGGATGAAAGTTTTTTCTTTATCCGGCTTCCACACTTACAAACCTTGTCCTCTCTGGTAAAGACCTCCCTTCAATCAACCATCCAATTAATATCATCATATAATATTGAATTGTTAACTACTGGATAGCCTCCCTTCTTTTTAGTGACTATCCCTTCTCAGTGTGGTTCAGTATACTATTGAATTATTATTGGCAGTCTCAATTCTGTTATGTGCCACTTCCTCTGCAGTTGCTTGGTGTGTGTGTGTGTGTGTGTGTTTGCCATCTTGCTATTCTGTGTTTATACAGAATTTGTTGTATGTGTAACATTATTGTCTTGCTAGTTCTGTGATTGTCATTATTTTTCAGCTGTTACAGGAAACCACATCAACTCCTAGAATCAGGCTAGAGAGGTATTCACCTTTAACAGTCACCATTTCCCATAGTGATTAATACTCTGAGCAGTACCTGGATGCCGCAAGGTTTTATAATGTATATAGTATGAGCTTCTGTTAGAAACTGAATGGCTGTGGAGAGCTGAGATGGAATATTTTAGGTAACAGGCAACAGGGTACGTGAGTCAGGAGGCAGGAGCAGAGACCAGGGTCAGTGAGTAGACTAAGTGAGGGTAAGTCAGGTAGAAAGCAGGAATATTGGTAACATTATTGAGAATTGTGGTAATGCTGGTAGATACTGAGGGAGCTGAACACTACTGTCAGAATCCCAGTGGAAATGTAGAGGTTTATGCAGAAATTGCTGGCAGGCACAACACAGGTTGGAACCAGGAGATTATAAAAATCAGCAGTCAATGAGGAGGAGGGCAGCTCAGATTCGATGCATGGTAAGGATGCTATAACCTGCAGCAAGACAAAGTCCTCACTGACTTTTATCCATACAAGGACCAATCCTTCCAGGGATAAGCTTCCTAATCATGCAGACATAGAGCAGCTGTCCGGTAGAGAAAGGTCCCAGCTTCTAGGCAATGGCCAGGACCAGCAGCATGTGTGGCTCACAAAGCCTAGCACAGGCCTGGACAAGGCAGGCAGTGTTATCCACTGCAGCCAACACAGCAGCTCCTAACATCGGCTTACTACACTCTTTGTAGTCAATTCTGTTATTACCTGCAGGTCTACAATAAATTACTTTTCTAAAAACACAAAACAAAACACTTCTGTAAGGGTGTGCAATCACTAATGTAGGTTTTTACATTCACATTTTTAAAAATAATAATACATAAACAAAAAGAAATAAAACCTGTAGTGAAATATGCTCAGTTTCCAAGGTTGGTAATGTAGAAATGTGTTAAGGTAAAACACTACACATTTATGTTGTTCAACTTACATTTGACACAATAGTCTCTTTTATTTAACATGAATCATGCACAATATTACCAGTAGATATAGACTTTACCTACTTTCCATTGTATTTCAAAACCAATGTTATCACAAGTAACAGGGTACCTTAACTGTAGGGTCAGCGCCACTGTACCTTTGTAACTGTTTTGATATAAAACCTTCCTCTTTTAAACTGAAAAAATGCCTATATTATGTGTGGGATGCACATGCACAGGAGAAGAGTGATATGGCTGGGAGTGGTTGGGTTCCTGTCAGGAAAAGAAGGGCAGATACAGAGAGACATATAAAAGGAGCTGCCAGCAGACTGAGAGCTAGTCTGCTGATACCTCCCTTCAGTGCCCACCCCCTTGCGTCCCATGTGGCAGCTTAGCAATGGAGGCTGCCAGGTGCAGGGGGGTGGAGCCAGAGAGGGAGCTTGTGGGCTTGGCGGCTGGGTCCGGCTCTCATTGGCGATGGGGTAGAGGAGTCATCTGCGGCTGTCCCAGGAGCAACGGACTGGAGAGTGTGGCGTTCAGTGACCGGGCAGCTCCTGATCAGCTGTCAGCAGCCAGGGAGCTGTAAGTGTCTGCAGCAGTAGTGGCCAGCAGCGGTGGTGGGAGTCAGACATAATTGGTAGCTGCTGTAGGAAGGAGGTGGAGCTGCTGTCAGGCAGGCCAGCGCACACAGTCACCCTAATAATTTAGGCATGTAATCAGTAGTACACAGTCGGGGAACAGATCAGTGCACAGACAACAGAGATCCCAAGCCATTCAGGGAGGTGGTGAGCATAAGAGCTGCAGTGAGTAGTACAGCAGCACCGCTCCACAGACACCTGTCTGCGAGCAGAGTATTACAGCTTACACTGACAGATTCAGTGAAGGTAGAGAAGATGGATCAGTGCAGGCTCAGTGTAACCAGGAGGTGGTTAGCACTAAAGGCTGCGCAGAGAAGTGAGCCCCCTGTGAAATGCAGTTTTGAGCAGAGCTACCTTGGAGAAGTCAGCTGGGAGTGAGGTGACAGGCGGGTAGCTGGAGGGGCTCAGAGCAGCAGCGGTCAGCAGAATCTTATATTCAGCCGCAGTGAGTGACTTATTACGCTGCACATACACGCAGTGTCATCCTGTAATAGGGCAGACTGTAATCTTATACCTATTTCACAGAAGTAAACAGGAAGAAGTGACTTATAAAAGGAATCAGAACCTGGAAAACCTTGGGCTGTTTAGTTTTCCATCACCCAGCTCTATTACTAATAATAGTGAAGCTGAGAGAGTTTGGGAGAGCGGAGTGTTAGACCCTCACTGTGAAGCAAAATATACTTTTTTTACTGAAACAAAAGTAACTTGTTTACATAGACACTTTCAGTAACCATAGTTGGTAAGAAAGTACTGTATCTGGTAACAGTTACAGAGAACTTCTTACATCCTCTCTAAATTGAAGGATGTTCCAAAAATACTGTGAGAGCATATGGAACATTCTACAAATTGCAAATGCAAAACTTTTGTCTGAAGTTTGGACTCTAATTAAACAGGGGACTTTACTAGTGTTCTATTGCATGACATGTGAGTTTACATTTATTTAAGTTAACGGACCGTATATATGTTTTTATATGATATGCCTAATTTGTTCAGTTAACATATAAACATCATGGGGTAAATTTACTAAAGGTCGATTTGCAGGTCGATTTGAGGAGTGATTTAGCTCTTCTCAAATCGACTCAAATCGAATGCAGCGCAAACCGTTTTTTCACTGCATTTACTATTATTCGATTTGTTTTGTGATTTGCAAAACAAATTTTATTTGAGTCGGGTGCCCTGGAGATGGAGACCCCTTTTTTGGAGGGGTATCCAACTCCGCAGGGATCCTTGGCCTGGGCTGACTAGCGATTAGGGCTGATGCTGTGACTGGGGGGGCCCGGTGATAGGCCTCCCCTGGCTGTGGCATCAGTCCCCCATTAGAAAGGGTCCAGAGACCCTGCACAAATTTTTCCCTGTAAATCCAGAACCAGCCCTGCTTCTCATAGCCCAGTGCTGGTTGTACTGAGTACAGGGAGACCCTACATAATTTTTTCCCTGTACTTAGTCAACCAGACCTGGGTTTGAGCAGTCCGGGGCTGGTTGTGTTTTGGGGGGGATCTCATGTCAATTTTTTTTTAAGTTTTACCTGTTTAATTGCTTTTTACAGTCAGATACATGCAGGCATCTAACTAATGCCTGCATGTATCTGTGTCCATCCGACCTGCTTATGCTCAAATCGAAAGCATGAAGCAGGTCTATTCATTTGGTGATTTGAAGCTTGATTTGAAGTCCTATTTTGAGGTCGATTTCAAATCGAATGATAGTAAATAAGGGTTTTGTGTGTTGGGCTATGTAAAAGTACCTATGTTTTTCCGATGGTCGATTTGAGGCCGATTTGACTAAAAATTTGATTTGAAATTTGATTTTACATTTGATTTGGCCTTTAGTAAATACTCAAAAGCAAAATCGAATACAAATCAAATGAAAATCGCACCTCAAATCACTCAAAATGCCAAATAGACCTTTAGTAAATTTACCCCCATATGTACAATGCTTGGAATGATAAAGATGAATTTGTGTTAACATTAATTTACAACCATCTTACTAAAGTATAAGTATTTTTCAAACTGTATCGTGTGTGTCACTGTCCTGGAGGAGCAGTGGAGGAAAGAAGTACACCATTCTGGTAAAATGTATATTCATTGTGTGAACCAATGTTACATAACACAACTATAATTCAACACTTATATTAGGGTTTTCCCAAGTAAGCCCATACTACTTACTTATATTTGGTTGGAGGCACTGAATTAAAAAGAAGTTACACCACTTATTTGGAGGATATAGGTGGGTACATTAGACTAGTGAAATGGGAGTTAGTAACCTGGTGCCCCTAGAGATGGTAATAGTGGGCTTACAAAAAAAATTCCAAAATGCCACAAATCTTCTAATTCACCTTACTGCAGTTTGCTGATGCTCATTGTGTGTTTGACCCCGTGTCCATTATTATTCAGACATTTAATAGGTGATATGTGTTTAAAGTGGTTATCTGATTATTATTATAATTATTATTATTATTATTATTATTATTATTATTATTATTATTATTATTATTATTATCTGACTATTTTGTAGAGAGAGTCCTGCACCCATATATACCAATTAAATCCTAATCATTTGCAATATACCTAAGCACCACTTTTCCTAAAAGTCCCAATCAAAGACTAGTGATTGGAGGACAGGTGGATGCAGGCAGTAATCTAATTGTATTGTACATTTTCTATTTATCAAGTTACTCCGCTTTGGAAGTAATATGTGCTAGAACTTTGGAATAGGAAATACATTTTGTCATTAAATGCTTAAAACATCATAAGAAAGGAATAGCTAGGTAATACAAAGTATGTAAGCATTGTTCTTTAGTTGTGGTGTGATGTTTAAATCCTTTGTGTTAGTGGATGTAATATAAATACAGCGAGGGAAAACAAACATCTCATAGGGCCATGGTCGAGAACCATTGGTCTTTGGTTCTGGTGTTATGTTCGAAATCATTTTTGTCCACTGTGGGCTTCGATGTAAAACTGCAGTATAGTGGTGAGGAAGAGGAAGGCCTCCATTCGAGCCAGACTCTCCCCCAAACACATGCGTTTCCCTAGGGAGACATAATGAAATATATATGTTGTAGTACAGACTAAGATTAGGCAAATTGTGAATACCTGCAACATTTTAAAAGTAGTATTATCTTTATGAAACTTACTAAAAATGAGCTGTTCTGTACAAATGTCTATTTTTTCATATCATTTGCTTTTCTAGAATAGAGTAAATTAATTAAGCATTACACCTTTATTAACCATTAAATCTTGTAAAAATCTTGTAAAAAACACTTGACCAAGATTACCAACAGGGAATCGGGCAGTACAAACTACTCAAGCCTGCCAGGGATTTTCAATCACACCCACAAGCCGGTGTGACTAAGCGGGTCATTCAGACCCACTCGCGAGCGGCAGTACACTCGCAAGTGGGTCGATGTTCCCCACTGCCCATGCGCACGACAGAGAGAGCTCCGTCGTGCGCATGCGCGAGACCCGGGGAGTGACGGGCTTTCCATCGCTCTGGGTCTCGCACCAAAGGGGGCGTGCTGTCGATGTTGATTGACAGCACGCCCCCTTTGGTGGGCGTGGCGGGGGTGTGGCGGCCAGACAGAGGCGTTCCCATGGGAACGCCTACCGTCTGAAGCCGGCCCCACTGACATCACTAGTGATGTCAGTGGGAGTGATTTTGGCTCTGATAGAGACAAAATCACTCTAGGGCTTGTGGCAGGGAGACCCTACCGCAGGGTCTCCGTCGCAAGTCAGATGGTCGCGATGGTCAAGACCATTGCGACCATCTTTTTGGCCACTCGCATATGCTGTGGGTGGTCACCCACAGCTATGTGAGCGGCCAGGAGGCTGCTCCATTTTCATGGAGGAGGGCCCTGATTCAGAGCGAGCGCTCTGGTCATAGCGTCCGGCTCTGAATCACGCCCTAAGTTCCCCTCAGATACTGTATGTGCACCTTTTTGCACTTGCAGGAATGTATAGAGGCATCCTTTATTCAAAATAGTACGTGGCCACCCCCACATTCTTTGGCACAGTGCCAACACCTGAAATGTCTCTCGGTGGCTCTGTATGAGAGATAGGAATGATTTAACTTTATTCAGGCCATTTCCAAAGATAGTGTTTTAAATGCTTGAAACATACAGTATCTACAGCATGTACCTGTATATATTAGAGATGAGCAGGTTCGGATTTCAGAGATCTGAGCCCACCCGAATTTAGCAGATCCGAGTTAGACCCAAGCAGGCTCGATTTTTCCCACCTGACTCAGATCTCAAACCGAGGCAAAACTATAGAGTCTGAAATCTCGCGGTTTGCGAGCTTTCATCTCTATGATCAATGTAGTATATAAGGGACCACGCGATGGACACCACTTCACTCTGGCTGTGGAGACTGAACAGGGAGGGTGGGTAGTGTAGGGCTGGGACAGGTGCTTGTGTTGTCTGCTGTGTCCTGGGCTGGTGCTCATCCATTCTGGCTGGGCTGGTGTTGTCACTGTGCTGTCTGCTATGTCCATCTGGGATGTTGCTGATCCATCTGGGCTGTCTGTGCTGTCTGCTGTGTCCTGGGCTTGTACTGCTGATCCATTCTGGGCTGGTGCTTTGCTGTCTGCTGTGTTCATCTTGGCTGCTGCAGAACTGCAGATACATCTGGGCTGGTGCTGTGTCCATCTGGGCCCAAGTTCTGGACTCAAAAAAAAAAATATATAGTAAAAAAAAAATCAATCAAAGTGTCTTTTATATTTTTTTGTGTGTGTGTGTGCATGTTAGGCTTAACTGCAGTACCACACAAGATCCAGCTAGCAATGCAAGTTGCAACCTAGTGCTGCCTGACTCCAGTCGTGCTAAAAAAAAAATCAATAAAAATGTCATTTATATTTTTCTGTGTGTGTGTGTCTTAGGCTTAATCCCAGTACCACACAAAATCCAGCCAGCAATGCAATTTGCAACCTAGTGTGGCCCGACTCCAGTCGTGATCAATCTGTGCTCTGGAGCATAACAAAAATTAAATCAACTGTCTTTTTTTCTAATAATTGTCTGTGTGTCTGTGCATGCTAGGCTTAGCCGCACAAGATCTAGCAAGTCGGCAATGCAACCTAGTGCTGCCCGACTCCTGTCATGATCAGTCTGGGCCCAAGTTCTGAAGCATTAAAAAATAAAAATAAATTGTCTTTTTTTATCTTTAATTTTAACTGTCTGTGTGTGTGCGTGTATCCAGCCAGCAACGCAACTTGCAACCTAGTGCTGCCCAACTCCAGTCGTGATCAATCTGTGCTCTGGGCCCAAGTTCTGGAGCATAAAAAAAATACAAATAAATTGTCTTTTTTCGTAAAAAATTTTTTGTGTGTGTGTGTTAGCCACATCAGGCTGTCACTGTCATCAGCGTAGGTGCGCAGGGGTGCTGTGCTCCTGTCTGTCGAGGGGATGCTGCCCAAAATAATAAATAAACAATTTTTATTGTGTGCATGTCAGCCACACCTCATTAGCATAGCTGCGCAGGGGTGCTGTGCTGCTGTCTGTTAAGGGGCTGCATGAATATTGCATCAAAAACTTTTTTTTTAAGCTATTGGGTTACAAAAAGTTATTTTTTTTATCTTAAACATAGCAGAAATGTTATCCTAACTGCTTATAAAGTTATGTGCTCTAAAAAACTAAAGCCTATATTTATTTACTAACATATATAGAGTAGACATCTTAAATTCTAAAACTGTTCTTTTAAAAAATTTACACAAAAGTCAGGAGAGGCCTCAAAGAACATAAAAAAGATGCTATAGGTGCTGAACTTCAAGGGATTTCTCCATCATGTTCTGCAGTGTGGAAAGGTTTCATTCACAGTGTCTGGCTATAACACCCATCTTTGCCAGGAATTACCAAAGATTATTACAAGCAAAGGATTCATATGTCCAGAATCTGTCTGGGAATTCATGGATTGTATTTGGCCTGAATGCACTAAGACAGCCAGTGATTCTGTCACTGTGTTCTGTTGCCGACTTTATTCCTACCTGAATCGCAAACTGACATACGGAATAGTAAGCACAGACAACATGGAGGACTTTGTTATTCTGCTGCTTGCATGCCAACCAATACCTCAGACTACACCCACTGGGGTGGACCAGGTCTTGATAATGACCATCCCCATCTGTTGCTAGGCCTTCTTCTTCCAAACCATCCATCCTGGACTTCCTGTCCAAAAAGGGTGAACAGGGTAGAGAAAGAGGAGCTAGATGTCCCGATTGACATTGTGTTTAATCTATAATATATGATGTGGAGAGATAAGAGCTTCAGATGTTGGAACAGGGGCTCCCACCTATTTGGCTTCCCTCCAGAGAACAGAGCTCTGTTCCTCAGGAAGTGTATATGCCTGAGATGATAGGTAGGTAGTCTCTGTCTGTTGGTAAACACCCTTCAGGAGATGGCAACCCAAAATAACAACTATAATAATGTGTCAACTGATAACCAGCCTGATCTTACCTCATATGGCCAACACATAACATGATAGCAACAGCAACTTACCTCATATGGCCAACACATAACATGATACCCAGTTTGCAGCCTCCTCTTCCTTATGACACTAAGCCAGTCGCCATGGTTGATCAATCAGCCATGTGTGGTCCACCCTATTTTTGGCCTTGTACATTCTAACATATTCACATATCTAAGAAGTGGACAGTGGGAACAATGGCAATTTGAAGGCCACTAACTAACTGTTTTTTTTAAAAGTCCCTGTACAGGTTGGGAAATTCCGTTACAGAACAGAAGGTTTGCAAAGGATTATTTAAGTCAATTGTTTATTTATTTTTGCACACTTTCTGGTCCCCTTCTGGGATGAAAAAAATCCACTCCCAGTAAATAGGCATGGCGCTCAAGAAAGAGTTCCCAAGAAAGACACAACGTAAGACTTAAACCTTAAATCTAAAACATTGCATTTGCTGCTCTGTTCCGCTTGTTCACATATCTCATATGGTTAAGTGGACAATGGGATCAACGGCAGTTTGAAGGCCACTAACTATGTTTTTTTTATGTCTCTGTACAGGTTGGGAAATGCCTTTATAGAAGATTTGCAAAGCATTATTTAAGTCAATTGTTTATTTTTTTTGGAAAGCACTGTTCCTGGTCCCTTTCTGGGATGAGAAAATCAACTCCCAGTGGCAGACGCCATGCTCAAGGATTCTTCTATGGCAAGGGCTGATGTAAATGTACTGTATCACTTTTTTGTAAATGTCTCCTCTCCTCCCCTTCTCGCTCATAAATTTTCTTTAGAAGAAAAAAATAAAATTACATTTACTACCAATCAACCCTTCCTGTCCCTGCCCTACCTTCAACTACATACATACTCCAACTCCCTCAGGCCTCTCTTGAATAATAAAAGTGTTTCCTGATGTGCCATGTTTGAAGTTGAATTGCCATGTGTTTATGCCGCCCACCGCTGCAGCTTAGCTTAGTCAGCCAGCTATCTTAATGCAAATTGTGGGCCTAAACTAGATGAACAAATCAATATTGTGAGCTGTGAGGTGGTCAAAATTGACTGGAAACTAATGGAAATAATTGGTATTGAGGTTATTAATACTGTAGGAACAAAAACAGACCAATTTTATGTGTTTTTAGCTTATTTTTTATTTTTTAAGAAAAAAATCCAGATCCAAAACCAAAACACGAAAACAAAACACGGAGGTGAGGTTTTGGCAAAACCAATCCAGATCCAAAACCGGGGGAGATCCAGATCCAAAACCCAAACCAAAACATGGGGGTCGGTGCACATCTCTAGTATATAATGATCATAAATGTCCTGGGTCAAATATACCTTTTGTGATCAGTGTATTTCTGACCCAACCATTTGTATGGGTGTATGGGCTCTAAAAAGAATATCTATCACCTGATACCTTCATTTGCATACTCAGGGCTGCCATCAAAAGTTTACAATCAGTACTAAAGTATGGGGCTCAGACTAATAGATCCCAGGCATAAAGTGCTTCTAATTCTCAGGTAGCCATGTGCATTTGATTAAGAACAGGGCACATCAGGGGCAGATTGGGATGGAAAACCAGCCCAGGAAATGTGTGGAAGCAGCCCTAATGGGGGTGTGGTCTGCTGAGGAGGTGGGGGTCAGTTGAGGGACGGGAAAAATGACAGTTAGGAGCTGATTGGCTGGGACTTATCCTTCTCCATTTTATATCTCTCCAAGGATTAGTGAGTAGACCCCTAAGACATTAGACACCACCATCAGCCGCACCATTGGAACTTAAAGACAGCCCTATGCTAGGTGGAGACCATCCATCTAAGTATGGCCTCCAATGTAAGCAATTCAGTGTCTCTATAGCCAACCCCCTGGGGCAGGAAGGCAGTAGTGGTGGAAATAAGTGGGCTGGATAGAAGTGAAAAAAGCCTAACAAGAATCACCTCCACTCCAGGGTCATCTCAGCCCACCGCTGTTGTTCTCTCTCCATGATGACATCCAGAGTGCATTGGAAAAGCCCCTGCCATCCATGTCCCGCTCCTCTCCATCCCAGGACCAGCTTAACACGCTCCACCCACTGTAGCCCCAGGGAATAGGACGGGATGTCCCAAAGAAAAAGAGAGACCTGATGGCAGGCAACAGGGGCTCAGGGAGGGGACACTGCCCAGCATCTCTGAGGCTGGAGGCAGGCTGTGGAGGAGCCATCAATGTTCACTGATGAGCCGGGGTCCACGAAGGTTTATGGGAGGAGCTGCTGCAGCTGGGTATGCACAGCAGCTCCTCCATCAGCCATTTTCATTTTCTAATTAGTCAGTGTTACTAAGCATCTGTGCACAATGCAGCTATCTGATTATGGCAGTGGGACTGCTGGGATAGAGGAGACTGCAGGAGGGGGCTGTGATATAGCTCAGTTCAGTTGCCAGATCGGAGCTAAGCTCTGATTGCTGCAGCGCGATGGGGGAGGGCCAGAGGGAGGTCAGTCATTGAAGGGTGAGGGGTGGGTTGGGCGGCCACAGCCACCAAGGGGACCAGCCCAGCAGGAACTGGCCCAGCATCCGGTGGCCCAATATGCCCCTGGGTCACATATAGGAGAACTGATGCAGGCTGCCCCCTATTAGACTAATAGCAGTGTCACCAGCAGAGCAAATTGATATAGGGACATGTAGTTTGTATGCCCTGGACCACCCTCTCTCATGGGTCTAGCCACCTCTACTTCCTCTTCTCTATCCCCACCTCCACCTCTCCTCATGACATTTGCTCCTCCCCTGCTTCCATGATGGCTGTACCATTCACATAGTAAAAGAGACACCCAGAAGTTCCTCAGCGGTGTTTCTACCACACCCTCCCCATGTGTGCCTTTGCCTCCTTGTCAATTGTACCTATGACCCCTTTCCCATACATGCTTCTCCCCCCTCTCTCTGTCTATTCCTCTACCCTTTTTACATGTCTCAACCATGGTGAGCTGATTAATTTGTCTTTTTTATATTTTTTAATTGTTGATTGTGGCATAATGTATAAAAACATTTAATATAATATATTTGAACTGACATGAGACAAAATTGGTATTGCCGTAATATACTCACATTTTCAGAAGTTAGCTAGTTATAACTCAAATACTCTACTATAAGCTATAACTTGTTTGTACTAGGGGTGAGCGGGTTCAGTTTTACTCGGATTTACTCGGATCTTTAAATGGCATTTTATTGGCTATCCCTTATCATGTGTTTTGGAAAGCCAATACAATAAATCCGAATTTGCGGAAAAGTGGCGATAAGAACCGAGTAAATCCGAGTAAAACCGAACCTGCTCACCCCTAGTTTGTACTTGCAGAAAATGGCATTAATGCATCATTCTTCTTAAAGCCACCATTGCTATCAAGAAAATGTTCAGTAACAAATTTGTCTGGGGTCTTGAACTGTTTAGGGTCTTTAAGGACAGAGGTCAGGACTGGAAATACCAAGGTTCCCTAAAACATTTTTTTATTTACTATTTTCAAATTGATTATATAAAAAGCATATGAACAATTTGGCATGTCTGGGCTTTGAAGGTGCAAGGGTTTGGGGTTGACCAAAACAAATATCAAAGGAGATTATGGAAAACATTAGATTTGCGCAAAGAAGAATAATGAGAAGATAGTAATACATAATAGATTTAGCCATAACCCCAATTATTATTATTATTATTATTATTATTATTATTATTATTATTGTGCTTTTCTCCAATATGGCCCAGGGTGATTAATAGATAGTATTGAACTTATCTAGAGATTTATACTTTATTGATATACAGAAACAATGAAGATAATACAAGGGTGTGGCTATCATTTTGGGTCAACAGATGCAAGGATTATTTATCCTGCCCATGAAGGATCCAAGTGAGGCAGCCATTTTAGGCACACTATATACAGTTACACTGGGCAGAATAGGCAATGCCTGGAAAAGATTACACATAATGGGGAAGATAAAAATACTAAGTGAAATCCTTGCAATATCATCAGAACCATGCATTGTTGATTCTACACAATAGAGTAAAAGGTGAGCCAGCCATGTTGAGTGCACTACATTGCTTAGAATGTGCATTAAGCAATACAGTGACTAACACGATACCTAATGCATAAATAGTTCAGAAGATTGTTCATCCTGCCCTTGAAAGTTTCAGGAGAGGGCACACTACACAGGTTACAGTGGCCAGGAAGAGCAATTCTTACAAGTGTTGGATTCTACTTTACACATATTTGTATAGCACATGTAGAGAAAGATAGCACTTTCCTGGAACTGCATCTACACCATTACGTCCTAGGATTACCATCCTACCTAAGAGACACTTTATATAATCTATGAAAGTTCATGACATCAAATTAGAGGCATGAACATTGATTACAGAATGGGCATTTAAGCAACCAAATATATTCTAAATATTGAAGGAAGCAGTGACTTCCACAATTTACTAATTGATCTACTGGAATTTGTACTCAGTAAGAACTATTTTACCTTCTGTGACCATTTCTACCTGCAAACTAGAGGAGAAGCTTGTGCCCCAACATACGTGAACCTCTTCTTAGGCTGGTGAGAGTGGGAATGAATTTTCAGTGGAAAAATGAAAGATTCACGGAACATATCGCAACATGATTATGATATAGTTATCATCTTAAAGGAGATATAAAGCTAAAGCTTACGCATCATATCACTAACAACTCCATACTGTATATTTTCCAGAATTGAACATCTACAGTATAAGGACCCTAATAGTATGTTACCTCTGAATTATATAGCAAGATGATAGCCATTCATAGTCAATTACACCAAAACAGCTCACATTTTCCTCTAACACTTGAAAATATTCCAAATGGTGATTTTTTTTAAGACTGATGAGAAATTGCTTGGTTGATGCATTATATGAAATGCTAAGAACTGACATTAAGAGTTGAAGAGCAAGGTTATAATATATGATCAATTAAAAGGGCCAACCAGCCACACTTCAGATAAAAAGGGGACCCCTTATCTTTTCCAACAAATCTAAATAAGCAGAATAACATTAGATTTGTAGTCAATTGCAACAAAATGTAATGAGAACTAGAAAAAAACCTTAACATTTTTTAGATTTTCCTACTTGATGAGGATCACCCCAAGAACCTGGATCAAAATGTATGAATGAATTAGGGAAGGACCAAATACCTAAGAGACCACTTACTCAGATGTCACTTCATGAAGAATCTACCTAGAACAACTAAACTCACCGGCTCCTTTCCATATTTTACATACAACGCCTATTCCTTCATGCCAAAGACCAATACAGTAAATAACAGATTTGGGCAGGAGATTAAACTAAAAAAATCCAAAAACTGTAATGCAGTGAGAGTAATGTGCTGCATTACTTGCAGTTGAAACATGAGATATGTTGGGGTGACATCAAGAATGTTTAAACATGAATACTGGAACATGTCAGATCAATAAAGAATGCAGTGTCTGACCTAACCAAACCAAACCATTTTCATTATAATCATAAAAAGATCATCACTGATATTTGTTTTATAAAAGCTACAATTGGCATCATGGGAGTAGACCTAACAAAATAACTACTTAGGTTGGAAAGTGAATGGACCATCAATCTAGGAACCATGAGACCATACAACTTAAAATAATTAGTCAGCTACAGTGTATTTATTTAGCCAAGCATGCCTACTTCCCCCTATATATTGACTTTTCTTCCCCCTTTCCTGGCATCTTTGCTGTATCCTTGTTACTTCTCCTTTAATTAATTTGTTTCCCATTTATTGAGATAATTACAGATTTTGCTCAAGATTATATCACATTATAAATACTATTACTGTAGCATTCAATCACACTTCCCCACATTAGGTGCTAATATTTTGCTAGTGGATCCATCCAAGATGCCAGTGGATGGGATCACAGATGTCAAGATCCCGACACCGGAATCCCAACACCCATAAAAATGTTGATGCTGCAATCCTGAACAGATCAGGATACCGACATCAGCATCCTGACCGCCGGAATCCCAAAGGTAAGTATGTGGGTAAGAATGAGACTTAGACCGGGGAACGGGGGTTAGGTTTAGGGATCCTGGGGGAGGTTAGGGTTAGGCACCCCCTGGGGGGGGTTAGGGCTAGGCACTCCCTCGGGGGGAGGTTAGAGTTAGGCACCAAAGGGGGAGGATTCTATGTAACATAGCTCTAAGGAATTTTCTGTTCTGTTTGATTTGAGGAGCAGTTTAGCTTGCGAGCAGAGCTGACCCTAACCAATTTCATGCCCTAGGCAAATTACTGACTGGTGCCCCCTAGCACCACCTTTAGTTACACCTCTGACCCAGCACCCTTCTTCCAGCACAGCACCCATCACCTAGCAGCAAAGGTCACAGTTGCAGCTAGCAACATTCATCGCCCCCTCACCCATAGCAATCCTCTTCCACAAAGCTGCAACAAGAAATTTTGGTGCCCTGTGCCAGCATCAAAGGGGTGTGGTCTTGCCAGGAAGGGGCATAGCCACACAAAAGTACCACCAATTAAAATTACGCCACACAGTAGTGCAACCTTATTTCCATTACTTCACAGGATTGTGTCCCTTATTCATATTACCTCACAGTAGTGTCCGTTATTCACATTACACCACATCATATTGCTCTTTATTCACATTACTCCACACCGTAGTGCTCCGTATGCACATAGGGTGAGATGTATTATAACAGCACTATAATGCTTCCTGCTTCACCTTTTTACCGAGGCAAATCAGGGAGCACTAACGATGAACTTCCCCCTCTGGCAATCCCCGCTAGAGCCCACAGTGCATCTGCCTAGTGCCGATGCACTTTGTCTCACTCCCGGCCGGCTTCACTGAGCATTCACGAGATCTTGCAAGCATTGCTAGATCCCACGTGCAGCCCTGGAGCCGTCAGCCACCACAGCAGGGCCAGCACTGTCCCTGTCTTGGGGATAGGGCATCGCCAAGCTGCAGCTGTTGATACCGATAGCTGCAGCTGGCAGAACGGTCAGCCAAGCTGACCGTTCATACATTGCCCTTCCTGTATGCGCTACTATCTTGTAGATAGCAGCGCCGATAATTACTGCCCAGCCCACCAATCATACATGGGGGAGAAATAGTTATGTGCACTGATACCACTTCAGTGGTTAATACATCTGCCCCATAATGCCACAATGAAGTAGAGCCCCTTATACACAATCATGGTAGGGCAGCCAGAGCACAGCCGCAGGTGCCGTCCATCCATCCTGGTCTTGCCACTGTCCGCTAAGCCAGTATTGCTGATCCTTCCTAGGTCATTCCTAAGGCAGACACAAACAGCACCCAGGGAGAAATTCCGTTAAAATTGCTAGGGTGACACTATCCTGCCCTACAAACCAGGGGTCAACCTAAGAGGAATACTACCAACTGGGAATGTTTTATTCACTCTACCCCTGCGGATGTACTAAACACTAGGGAATTTCCCCAACTTCCCTAGAAAAAGGACAGCATCTACACTCCCCTACCAGCCCTAGATTCTAATATGGAACGCAAATCTGCATATTGATTTGAAAATAAACCAGGAGTTCTCACAAGTGCGGCTCTCCTCAGTCTTCCCTCTGCAAGCGATGGAGTCCTCAGAGTCACAGGTTTTTCAGCAGCGCTTTCATCACACTGCCTGCCCACTGCTTCTGGCTCCTGCTATTGCCAGCTGCATGAGCTGCCACCCGATTGGAACTGAGAGTTCCAATTGTGGTAGGGCAGCCACAGCAGAGCTGCCAGTACTCTCCATCCATTCTGGTCCTGCCGCTGTCAAGAAAAGCCGGCCCTAGGCATGGAATGCATGCCCTTAAGCATTCCAAATGCCCTAGGCAATTGCCTAGCTTGCCTATGCCTAGGGCCGGCTCTGCTTGCGAGGTGTCCAATCTAGCATTAAATGACGAAGTAACAATATAGTTTTGTGCTAAGCGCTACACTGCTTGTATGTTGAACAGTTAATATGAAAATTATTTCTTTTCTTGAACAAATGATACACTGAAAAAAGGATGTCTCTTATATATATATATATATATATATATATATATTATTAATTTTATGTTCGGAGTCACAGTGCTCCAGTGGGGGACTGTATTAATCTAAACAGCCACTCTAAGCCATATAACAGTGAATTAATGTGTGCACATTTAAAAACAGTTTTTACAAATCCTGGGCGTCAGTTTTATTGTGCTACAATACTGTGTCCCCTGTGTAAAAGTGGTTATAAAGTCATTGGGAGAAAAATGAATGCAGAAATATATTGGTTATTCTGAGTCTGGGCACGTGATAAAGTGTCTTCCTGGGGTAGTGTGTCTCTTGGTTGGTCTAGTCTAAACTGTCCTGTACACAAGGTTTGTAAGAAGTTTTATGGTGGGACGGCATCCCGTGTCCCCCAGTTGCACTGATTTACCCACTGCATCCTCTGTGTGTACCTCCTGGTGTGCTGAGTCATCCTTCTGGTCCTGTGGATCAATGTCCACTGTCCTGTGTCTCTTTCGGCATCCGTGCCTCCTTAGCCTTGCTAGTTGTGATGCTGGTACACTGCCTGTACATGAAACTTCCGGGTGTCGCGATCTCACCAGATCATGCGGCACACGAGCTCAGTGTGTATAGCAGTGGCTCAACTCGGTCTAATGCTGAGGAGACTATGATGCCTTTACAGGGTGATTAGTTGATAGTAGTACTATGTGTGGATGTTGTGCCTCTCCAACGCGTTTCAGCCTTTCAAGGCCTTTGTCAAGGATGATGATCCACTTAGGGATTTGTCCTTTATTACAGTCATAGCCAATCAGAATGTAGTGGGTGTGTTTATTTGGTGGGCTGTCAATGTCACTATGTAAATCAGATGGATTGAACAGAAAGTACTTATTTCTATCTACCGGGATTCAGTTGGGGACTAAGGCCCTCATTCAGAGCCGTACGCTCTGAGCAGAGCGCACGCTCTGCATGAGGGCCGGGCTCCTTTTTCATGGAGCGTCCTCCTGGACGCTCGTATAGCTGTGGGTCACCACCCACAGGCTATACGAGCGTGCATTTTGATGGCCGCGATGGTCGTGACCATCGCGACCATCGAAATTGCGAGCCGGAGCCTGCGGTTGAGGTTTTCAACCGCAAGCTCCGGAGTGATTTTGGCTCTATCAGAGCCAAAATCACTCCCACTGACATCACTAGTGATGTCAGTGGGCCGGCTTCTGACGGGAGGCGTTCCCGTGGGAACGCCCCCGTCAGGGAGGCACGCCCACCAAAGGGGGCGTGCTGTCAATCAACATTGACAGCACGCCCCCTTTGATCGGACACAACGAGCGAAGGAAAGTCCTTCGCTCGTCGTGTCTGGCGCATGCGCACGACGGAGCTCCCTCCGTCGTGCGCATGCTCAGTGCAGACCATCGACCCACTTGCGAGCGTACAGCCGCTCGCGAGTGGGTCTGAATCAGGCCCTAAGTTTGAATCTGGCTTCGAGATCAGACTCTTAGAGTGTTACATTAGGTGATCAACTATCTTCTTTTACATGTGTAGGTGATTGATCAGGGATCCCGCTGTCTAAACCCTGCTGTGGGCCATCTCTCATTTATTCACAGATGTTGATCTTGTTAATGTTCTGAATTAGTAAATTTAATGGGAGAAAATTATAAAGTATATCCTTAGCCTATATATATGGTGGTCTAAGCCACTATGTTCTAATTGCTGAACTGGACTGTTAAATGTATTGCTGTTACAAAGATCCCAATCTATCTGTTGGTATCCAATAACACTACAGATTAATGCATTGATGTTGAATTCTATGTTTAACCCCTTTGGTGCAGTTTTTTTCAAGAGGAATACCCATTTAATTTCTGTTTTATCTAGTATGCTGGTATGGTCACCTCCTCGCCAAGTTTGGGTGGTTTTTCTAGTCCTATAAAGAATAACCCTGATGGATCTGATCTATGTTGCTCTTTGAAGTGGTTTGATACATTATGATTCGTGTACCCTATATTTATATTTCTTATGTGCTCATAGATCCTATTATTATGGAGTCTGGTGGTCCTCCCAATGTATTCCAGACCACATTTACATCTTAATAGATATATTATACCTTTCGTATCACATGTAATCTCTTGTTTGATAAAAAAAAGTCATGTTGTTGGTGGTTGACATAAATGTAATTATTTTTTTATCAGGTTTGTTAGATCCTGTCGTTTTACAGGCTGTGCATTTTCCACAGTAGTGGAAGCCTTTTGTAAGTTTTTTTTAATCTAAGGTGGATTGGTTGAGTGTACTTGGTTTTATGTAATTACATGTTTGTTTTTTCTTTAAGTCAGGGGCTTTTCTATAGATGATATCCGGTATCTCAGTAAGTGAATCTTTCAAGTCATTGTCCTGTAGCAGCAGGTTCCAGTGTTTTTTGAGAATCTGTTAGATATCCTTGGAAGCCACATTGTATTGTGTAATGAACTGTATTTTGCCATCAGTCTCTCTCTTTGGATTGTTTTTACCTTCTAGTAATTTTTGCCTATCTACTGTATCTCTGCCACTTCTGTGAATGCTTGTTCCACTAGTTGTGTACTGTATTGTTTGTCTATAAACTGTTGTTTGAGGAATTCCCCTTGCATCAGGTAGTGTTCATGTTTTGAACAGTTCCTTTTAATGCAACTAAATTGCCCCTTAGGTATGTTGTCCAACCATGCTCTATGGTGTCCACTAGTAGCTATAATGAAGCTATTTACGCCTTCATTCTTCCTATATGTCTTAGTATGAATAGTGTTTTTCTGAATGTACTGTAGATTTCCAGGTCTAGAAATTGTACCACTTGTTGGCTGATGTTCATAGTGAATTGAAGGTTGTGGTCATTTGTCGTGAAATATTTGATGAAATTTTGTAATGACTCATATGTGCCCTGCCAGATAAAGATAATGTTGTCTATAAAACACTGCCACAGGATGAGTTGTTGCCCCGAGTCATGCCCACCCCATATGCACTCCTCCTACTTGTACATGAATAGGTTGCCATGATCCAATGGCGGTCCCGGTCATCTGTAAATAAAATATGTTGTCAAACCACACGTAATTGTCACAAGCAGCAAAAAAATTGGATAACCCTAAAACTCTGCGCACTCCTAACAAACACAAATCTAGGCAGGGTACCAATACAATACTGTAATGCTTATCTTGCTGCCAAGGGGATGAAATTTCAGTTCTTCTTGTATGAGATCTTGCAGATGGTGGGAAAAGAAAACAAACAAGACAAAAATAATATAGTGTAGTAGTTCGTAAATTGGGAAAGTCTCTCAAATGACACAGAAAGGTGTCATTCTTCTCCTAAGTGTGGACAGATAAGATGGTCGTACTGCACTCACGTAAAAAAAGGGTGGATTCCTCATATAACAGTATCTTTTTAGCCAGAAGATATCGTCACCAATGTGAAATCAATCCAATAATGGACCTCACCCATGCATGTGGTACAATATAAAGGCAGACGTACCCCAACTTATACTGATTGTAAACAGATAGGGTCATAAAGGTATCTTTGATTTTCAATGCTTCAAATCTTCTGTTTGTGGTTGGTTCCTTTGTCCTTCTATTATCCTCTCTCCACATGCATGGGTGAGGTCCATTATTGGATTGATTTCAGACCCAAACGGCTTTTGTGGTTGTGGGCGCCCAACTCTATTATTATTATTTATTATTATTATTATCCTTTATTTATATGGCGCCACAAGGGTACTGCAGCACCTTACATAGTACATAAACATAGTGCACAAACATAGTACATAAACAGTTGAGCAGAACAAGAAAACAGTGTCATACAGTTTAAGACACTACAAGACAAGTACATGGTATATAAACACTGCTGCAACAGAAGCAGGATGGCAAAAGTCACGGGTTAGGTGCTTTTGAGTATAGAGCAGATAGTATAAGTAAAGAAAAGATAAGGACAACAGGATAGAGGGCCCTGCCCGTGAGAGCTTACATTCTAAAGGGGATGGGCAGACAGATAGGGGTGACACAGATGGGGTAGACAGTGAGCATGGGACAGAGGGTTAGGATGACAGATGGCTGGATTCCTATTTTACAGTATGTGTGGAAGTCATTTGAATTAAGATTTATGCCACTGACATTCTACTTTAAGAGGCAGTTTTTGTAGGTGTCTGTGGAAAGCCATGGCTGTTATATCAGTTTACGTGAAGTCTGACGGGTGGCTAAAGCCACTTCATGAAGGGCAATTTAGAGAGTTTGGTTAACGTGTGAACCAGCATTCTCAGGTAAATGTAGAAATTGGTGAAAGTAGTTATTGTAAAGAGATGTTCAGATGTAAAATAAGTTGTGATCAAGTGTGAATTCTATAAGGCACATTTATTGATTTGGAGGGTGATGGGAGACATGTGAGGTTTGCAGGGTATTTATTCCATAGTAAATCCGCTGTATGTGTGTGGGCCCTGGATTTGGTTATATGTCACCAGATAATAAAAGCAGGAGGATGGAGAAATAGATATAGTTGTAGGTGTGTAAAAGTTTTTTATAGTGACACAATGAGGCTGTAATTGTCAATTTTTGATGAAAAGAAAGCTCATTAGTTTTTAGAGGAGGTGAGTGACTCAATAGGGCGGCAGTGTGCCCAGAGAGGGGAGATGCAGGGAGAGTTAGGGATGTTATATCCTTAGAGAAAATACAAAGGAGGGAGTAGATATAAAGAAATGCGTAGTACATGATGAGTTTTAGGTTTGTTATTTTTAGACAAATTTTAAAGCAATCAGTTTCTTAATCTGAAATTACCTTAGATGTTGGTCAATGTTTGTTCAATGGTTTGATTAACTGTTATGTAATCACACTTGGTGCTTTTAACCCCAGCTGCAAACAGCTCCAGCTGCCCCTAGACTGAATATAAGGAGTGGTATCCCTTGATTAGGACAGGCTACAGCTGAATCAATTGGTTTGCAGATCAAAGGAGATAACTTGCTCTGAGTTGGAGCAAAAACCAGGCCAGATATATACCATAAACTATGCTTCACTGACCAATACAGACTATACAGGAAAAAAAGAATAAAATAAAAATCTATGCGAGAGAGACAGTCACGTACATTAAATCCATACACAATTGCAAGCATGAAGTTCTATGCAGAATATAGGTGCAATAAGCAGGATGGGACAGTCACGTACATTAAATCCACCCACAATTGCAAGCATGAAGTTCTATGCAGAATATAGGTGCAATAAACAGGATGTGACAGTCACGTACCTGAGGGATGAAATTAAATAAAAAGATGATTAGTCCATATTCATGCAGGATAATTGTTTGATTAACTGTTATGTAATCACACTTTGTGCATTTAACACTTGGTGCTTTTAACCCCATCTGCAAACAGCCCCAGCTGCCCCTAGACTCTATGACTCCTAATATTTACCTGGTCCATTTGACTTATATGTGATAAATGTGAACAGCAGAGACATGATTAGCTACTTCAAGACATAAATTTTTTATAATAGTGATTATAAGGAGACAATTATATCTTGTCTCCAGTTAGTCGGTACCACCAGTGTTATATTTGGCATTATGGTTGGTTTTTTATAGGATGTTCTCCTACTTATTTGATTCACTCATCTATCCTGGATGAGGGTATATGCAGTAATGTATACACAAAGGTTTATGCAGTAGAGGTGTATATATATATATATATATATATATATATATATATATGCAAGTTTGTTATTTGTTCCCTCTTGGCCTATTTATTGCTGTGGTGTCCTGATATGTATTTTAGGGAATATGATATGAACACTGATTTTAATATGGACTGGTCCAAGCAGAATTTTAGAATATAGGAGATATATTTTTATATCATCCTATTGAGTTGAACAGTCTATTAGTATAGGGGTAACCACATACATTACCCTATGTTTATTTGGCACAGCGATAATAAATCCCATAGATGTGTCAGAATTGCTAATTTATGAATAGAATCTGTGTGTATATAATTTCCAATTTAGATCTATATTTCTGATACATTAAGACACCTTGATCATCCTGATAAATTATTTATTACTAATATGTATTATAGATAATTGTTCAATCATTTTTGATTGCATTTTTTTAATGCCTGACATAAGACTCTCTTGATTATAACCCGTCTGATCCCCCCACCATGCAATGCAGACAGGGGAGGTCTCAGATGAGGTCATGTAACAGGCAACCTATAAAAGAGCAGCCGTGATGTGATGCAGTATCTGGCCCCTTGTTGAGAAAGCCGGATCGGTGAAATGCGCGTCCACAGCAGAGAGGGTGGATCAGCGGATCAGCGGTGCACAGCTGATCTCCCGGCTGGCGTCTGAAGACATCCCGCAGGCGAGTGCGGCAACTACATAAAGGTACCAGCTTCAGCAGTGAGTTATATCTTTATTATACCTGCACTGTGTCACGAGGGAAGTGAGCATTTGTAGCTCTAACTACTCATGACAAATCAATATGATTGCATGAGGTCTTTTTACTAATATCCATTGATTACCTATTGGTTCTTATTAAAGAGTTTTGTATGGACCTGACAATGTGTATCAAGCCCAGCTTATATGATTGGTATCAGTATGTTTTCTGCCACCGAATGTAACTATGTACATATTATATATGTCTAAATTCTACAAATTCTAATTAGGCCACAATTTACAACTGTGCTGAATTACTTAACACTTTGGCGCTGGTCAGCATATATTAACTATAGAGTTTGTGCGGATACATCTGTCTATATATTAGCATTTCAATACAGCAAAGCAATCTGACAACAGGTGGTGTGTATATATAAATGAGGTAAAACGCTTATGCAATTATTGTTAAACAGAAGGTACCCACATATGCTTTTGAGTAGTGAGATAAATGGTTTACAGCCTATTAACTATATTATGATTTGTTGAAATACTCTAACAAATAAATAATTTTGGATGCTCTTTGCTGAAATCTATTCTAAGGACATTTTTACATTCGGAGAAGATCTAGATTTTCATTGAGCAAGTGCTGTTTAACTTTTCAGATGCCGGATTTACAATATGCTTGTGTAATTACAATGAATAAGCCAATGTGCTATAGGATATTTATATCATAAGTCTTTGATGTAACAAGCATTGAATATATTTCGCCTTCTTTCTTATTCAACTTAACTATTAAAGGGTACTATAGTAATAGGATAATTATCATAAATATACAGTGGTCTGATTAAGTCATATCCCAATTACTTTCAAAATCGTGTGTGGTCCAAATATTTGTTCAGTAGCACCACTACACGTATATTATACTTGATGTTAATGTGTATGTATTCAATATAAAGTTGTCTCTTTGTTTTAAAAATATATTTAATAAAAGTTATATTTTATGATTTACTATAAAGAGTAACTATTAAGTGTGCCTCCACACAAGAGTTTTTTCGGTTATCCTGCTTTACAGGATATACCTTTTCTTTTTGATATATTTCATTACTCTTGGGGAGCACCACCAACCAGATTATAATCTTGGAACTTTTTTTGTCTCCATACATTGGTTAATGCTGGTTTATTTTGATATTTGGGTGAGCTATTATATCCGGTGAAGAGTCCCCTAGAGTTGTCTCTTTGTGTTTACATATACTATCAACTCATCACCCACCGCCCAGGGGTGGCATGGATAGCCCTGGGCTATCAGCCTAGACAAGGGGTGCCCTGGAGGGGGGGACCCCTTTATTGGGTGGGTCCTCAACTCTCCAGAGATCCCTGGTCTGGGCTGGCTAGCGGTCAGGACTGATGCTGCAACAGGGGGGCCCGGTGAAAGAGCTTCCCTGGCTGTGGCATCAGCCCCCCACTAGAAAGGGTCCAGTGCTGGTTTTAATTATAGGAGGACCCCTATGCAATTTGTTCCCCCCTATAATTAAAACCAGTACTGGCCCTGAAGCCTGGTGCTGGTAACTAAATTACAGTTGGACCGTACTAATTTTGTTCCCTATAATTTTAGGTACCAGGACTGGCTGGCATTTCCAAGGCTGGTTAGGCTTTAGGGGGGGACCCTATGTAATTTTTTTTACAACATTTAACCCATTTTTTACAGGTCTTAACACACAAGCAGCCAGCACATACCTCACTGATATGTGCAGGTTGCTAGCTCGGGAGAGATTTGCAGAGAGAAAACACTGCAATCTTGGGTGAGTAATCTCATCTTCACTTGCAACTCTGGGGAGATATCTCAATCTGCTTCACCATTGGCCAACTCACTTTCAGCTAAAATCACTTCTTAGTAAATTTGCAAGATGAAAAACGGGAAAATCACCTGAGATTCGGCGATGCAAATCGAGATAAAAAAAACTACAGTTGACCATTCTCGATTCTTAGTAAATTTATCCCTAAACATTATTTGACAGTCACTGTAACACTGTATGCAATATCTGGCATCACTGTTACACTCTATGCATTATTTGACAGTCACTATTATACTCTATGCATTATTTGGCAGTCACTATTATACTCTATGCATTATTTGACAGTCACTGTTATGCTCTATGCATTATTTGGCTGTCACTGTTACGCTGTATGCAGTATCTGGTGGTCACTGTTATGCGCTATGCATTACGTGGCTGTCACTGTTACACTCTATGCATTATTTGGCAGTCACTGTTATGCCCTATGTATTATTTGGAAGTCACTGTTACGCTCTATGCATTATTTGGCAGTCACTGTTGCCTACTTTATCTGGTGGTCACTGCGATGTTCCCTGCATTATATGGTGGTCCCTGGGATTTTCCCTGTATTATCTGATGGTCACTTAATTCAAAACTGCTACTTTATTTGCTGCAAAATGTTAAATGGTAGATGGAATAATAATGCAGCTATATTATGTTATATTTTTTGTATGTGTTACTGATACAAATGTTCCTGGTAGTTTGTGTTACTGTAGGTAGCAGCCATCCCACCAGGCGCAGAGTAGGTGGAGGTCATGTTCTTATAGAAGATCCAAATGGAGACTATCCCCCATTACCGATTTGTAATCTATTTTCCTGATAATTGAAGAAGCTTCCTAGGGGTGTAAGTGGAGGTCTATGAGCCCCAGTAAAACTCTACTAGACTGACCACGAAACACCCTGCTGCCACATTTTTATTACCAATGTTACCTAATTGTCCTCCTGTATTGCTTTGACACATTTATTCTAAGTATATTTATTTGGTAATCTAAAAACCATGGGCAACATACATGTAAATGGTAGGAAAGGCTGCAATGTGGTAGCAGTACAGGATCACATGACTGAAAGCACGTCTTACATGATTTGCTTAAATTCTGTCCTAGGATGACGTTCCATTAAAATCTGAGCCCTCTACAATTATTTGGATGCAGATGGGGGTCTGATTTTCTATCAGTACTACAGTGACATGTGTATAAGGGGCACTACTACTTTGGTATTATGTGTATAAGGGGCACTACTGTGTAGTGTAATGTGAAAAAGGGGCACTACTATGTGTCATAACATGAATAAGGGACACTACTATGTGGTGTAATGTGAATTGGGCACTATGTGGAGTAATGTGAATAAGATTGTGCTGTGTGTGGTGTAATTTAAATTGGGGATCGGAATGCATTGTCAAGCTCCTTACTTGTGAGACCACAGCTCTTCAGGACATGCTGTACCTTTATAGAATATGGGTGGGAGGGCGCAATTTATAGTTTGCAGGGGGGTGCTGATTACCCTAGCACTGGCACTGGGCACAATAAATTCCTGCTGTGACTCTGAGTGGCAGATACATATAGGTAACCCTAAACTATGCTCAACCATTGTCTCTGTTTTAGGTCAGATAGTTTACATTAAAGTAGCTCAAAGTGTTGTAATTGTTATTTCTCTATTAGAGCAGCAGGCAATACATTGTGTGCCTTAGACACACAGATCAGGGCCGTAACTAGGGTAGTGCAACCAGTGCCATGGCACAGGGCACCGCAGGGCAGTGGGCGCTGTTTGGGCATGTTAATTTTCCTATTTATTATCACTCTCACTTGTGGCTTTCTCTTCTTTTATCCCCAGCATCTCCTGCCCTTCCCTGGTCCTTCCGCATGAGGCCATGGCCCTTTTTCAGGTGCACTACCTTATGTCCCTATTTCAAAAATGAAGGGGGGGCGCCAAAGATCTCTCTGACACAGGGCACCAAAAAGTCTAGTTATGGTTCTGACACAGATTATATGACTGAAATTGAAATTCAATTGAAAGATGTTGACTGCAACCTTACCATCACTTATGATCCCACATGGAGCTACAAAGGGGAAAGTGACAGTAATATTTCATTTGGCATTGATAAGTGATATATCAATATGGAAACAGGTGCATTTCTTAAACAAGAATTACCAAAATACCCATCATGTACACTTAACACAAAATATCTTCTACACCCAGCAGGCAAACCAATAACCTTAGTCATAGGCTCACTTTGTCAACTTGTACCCTAACATGTTGATGTTTATCTACAATTAATGGTACAGATAAGGTATAGTTTCATCTAAGATACATTATTTAACTACATTTCTTGGAGAATATTAGTGAAGAATTTAAACTGGTCAAGCTTGTGTGTCAACATTATAAACAAGCATGGCTAACAAACTAGCAATGGATGACTGTAAGAAAGTCATTCTGGAGAAAACAGCATATGGTGGTCCACCATCAGAATTGCTCAGGGATGGATTGGGATGGAAAACCAGCCCAGGAAATTTCTGGTAGCAACCCTAGTGAAGGCAGATCTAATGAGAGGATGGTGTCTGAGAAGGGGCGGGGTAGAATATTCTCTCCTCATAGGTTCTGATTCTGAGTTTGAGGCAGTTGCAGCTGTCCTTGCATCTTTTGATGCAGTTGGGTCTGTGACTTTATGCTAATGCCACTACAGAGCCCTTCCCTGGTGTACATCCATGTGTCCCAATGTGCAAGGACTGAGATGCTCACTGTAAGTGTCTACAGATGTTGCAATCATGCTTTGTGTGTCTTTAGACACCACCATTGAGAACAGAAACTGTTGGATTTGTTATCTCAACAATATTCCCAGTACCATCAGATTTAGTGCCACTTTCAGTTCAAAGACCATCAATTTCTTGGATGTCTAAGTTTCAATATTTGATAATAAATTGTCAACTAATATATTTACAACTGACAAGAAACTGCCTTATTTTTAAAAGTTCATACTGGTTTGCATAACCTCAAAGACAATAAAGTATCAAAGGGTCAACATTTCTTAGAAGGGGCATGGTAAGACAGAAATCTTAAATGCAATCCAGAGGGTGAGTTTATTAATACTTGAATCCTTATTTTTACAGACCACTGAAACTGATGTAAAAGATTTGGATTAATACAGCATATCCTCTATAGTATCTTGACAGTACTCCGCCACTGCCATCTTATCACTATGGAACGTACTCTTTCTAGAGTCGTAAAATACATACCCTACTTTGCATATACAGTAGGTGAGGTCCGATTCTTAGAAACCTCCTGGTAAAAAGTGACTCTAGTCCATTTGTTCCCAAACTTTTTTACTTCGATGCACCTTTAATGTTTCAGCAGTTTTTTGCACCTCACAGTGGGACTCCTGGACTTTCCTCTGGTTAAGTTAGTGACAGTCTGCACTAGCAATATAAGAAAGACAGGAAAAACAAAATAAAGTCAGGTCACACTGCTCTTACAATCAGTGAGCCCAGCAGCAAAGCATGTGCTGTTTAAAGTATCAAGGGCTGTTAATGAGGCAGCAGCTGACTTGCAAGGATCATCCACTCACAGCACCCCTGCTTCAGCGCCATAGGAGGGAGCCGTGGCGCACACATTGAGAACCACTGCTCTAGTCAAACCAAAAACTCCATACCAAACTGACTTACTGCTAGACTAGGTGTCTACCATTGTCCTGGCTATACCACATGCCCTTTCTTGTTGATGGGATCATTGTTCAGGAATCCTCTTAATAATAAGAAATACAAACCCAAATACAGACTTGACTGTAACCTTAAATTTGTGATTTATGTTCTAAAGTGCCCTGGTGGGCTACTCAATTTATAGCAGACCTCAAGGAAGCTCAAGGAGTGACTTGCACAACTTAGGTCTTCTATCAAAAAAGCCTTATCGCCACTTCAAATTACCCTAGACTTACAATCCTTACCTGTGGCCAAACACTTTGCAGAAGGGAAAAACATATTACAACAAATATCTTCAATAGTAATCACATTTTGTATACTCGCTTTAAATTTTCAGATGAATAAATAGTCTTAACGTTAATTGTTCCTGTAACACTTCATAAATATATAATTATGAAATATAGGACAAGCAAAGGTGCAGAGTCATAATACCAATGTGCTGAAACCCTAGTGAAAACTGACCTTATAAAATGGTTAATGACTACACTTACTACTTATAGTTACTGCATTATTGCAGGCTATGGCTGATAAATAATATTTGTTGTGGTGCTTAATAACCAAAAGATCAGTGGAGGGCAGACTGAATATTACAGCCACTTTGTTGTTGCTTAGCAACATTGGAATGCAAAAACCACATCAAATACATCAAATCAAATATCCACCTCCCTACAATGAAACTATCCTGTTGAATCTGGTTATAACATAGGTGGAACGCGGGCTGATTGCTGGCGCCATCTTTACTACATCACTTTCAGTTCAAGGGAAATGGCAGCCATACCGGATCTGGCCTTCTAAGTTTCTGAAATGCAAGTGGAAAACATTTTGTGTGCCAGCAGCCATCTTGATTACATCATATCCGCTCAAGAAGAGCAACGCCCATATTTGATCTGATTTATGTCAATGGAATGCAAGTGGAATGCGAACAGTGGCAGCCTTATTGAACTGTGGATTGTTACTTAGAACAGTAGCAATCCACATTATTCCTATATCTAATCCTAATGCCATGTATATCAGATTTAGTATAATCAAATACATTTCAGAGACTCTATAATTAAGTAGCTCTTGTCATCTATATTATCACACTTCGAATGTTAGCTAATAGATTAGTTTTAGTCAAACTAAGTGGTCAGATTGCTAACAAGCAGAAAATATAATTTGACTATGCAGTTTATCAGTTGTGTAATGTTAGAATTATATCTTTGCGTGGGGATTAAAGATTTCTGTAACAATAAGCCATATATCATATTATTATTATATATTTTGGAGGAAGATTTCATTAAGTGTATATATTAACCAGGATATCTGACATTTGAAGTGCAAATACTTTGGCATCCAACATCCGGGAACCAGTAGTGCACCTGTAAAAGCATAGTGTAAAATAAACACAAATATTTAAAACAAAAAATATTGTATTAAATATAGAAACCTGCAAACTAGCACAATTTTTACACTGCAGGAGTCCATGTATAAATGCATTGATAGATTGTCACTTTGTTTCTGACATTATGCATTATAATTTTATGTTGGTCCTCGTTAACTGTTATGACTCAGACATGAAGACATGCTTTCACATTCAAACACCAAGTGTCTAGTCATAGATCAGATTTATAATGTACTAAGTCCACTTGGAAATAGATCGAAATAGCTATGCATTATCTTTTGTTGTACTTGTCAAGCAATTACTGTAATTTATTAGAACACACAGTTCAATATTTATACTTGGATTAGGTACTACTGCTATCTACTGTCCAAAGTTGGTATTGTATTCATTGTGAGGCTTTACACTTAACAATTTGGAAATATATATTACTAGCTGGAGTACCCGGCGTTGCCCGGGATTTTCAGAATGTTTGTTTACACATCATCCTCCAACCAACCTCTCCTTAGGCAGGCCTCACGAAAAGTTTGACAAACTTCCCCAACAACAGTCCTAAGGTCTGCAAAGGAAGTAGGACTTGTAGCGGTGTAAAGCAAACTTTGGAGATAGAAGCATTCAAAATTTGTAGGATGTACAGTGTAAATACAGCCAAGAGCTTCTGTTGCTCTGACACAAGGATAACCATCTACAGTGACTCCCTGTTTTCTGTACAGAAAAACTTTGGGAGAAGCATTCCATGTGTAATATTTTGGAATCTCACAGTATAGCAGGGTCATTGCAAAGTTATCATTTTGACACAGTTGGAAGAAAGAAGTCAATGTTGTTGCGTAATTTGGTATAGTCAGAGAGCTGAGAATGCTGGCCAAGCCTGCTAAAGCTCTCTTCGATAATAAACATTAAGATCATGACAAAACATGACAACACAAAATGCTTGCTCCAAGGCCCTACCCATATGCCGTGAGGCCCCATAATGAGAGATCAGCAAAAATTATGTTTTTAAATTAATTAAAAGTTAACAGTAATTAATTTCGATGTAACACAATTTTAGTTAGCTCTGCCATGTTTTAATACGCTCAAATGTAAAATGTCATGATCTTCGCTTGTAAACTGTGGATATGTATAGAAAGACAGAGGGACAAATTTTTGCTTTTATATAGTACAGAAGATAGAAAAGTAAAATAGTAAATAAGCAAAATCCTTTTGTAATTCTGTACCTGGCCTTTAGAGGGCGAATGCTATGCAAAAATTGTGGATTTTCATTAACTAAAAATTAACAGTAATTCATTTCAATGTTACATTTTTTAGTTGCCTCTACCGTGTTTTAATAAGGACAAATTTTTGCTTTTATATAGTAGATAATTCCAGTAACTTATTAGCAATATATTTTTCTATGTACAAACAAAAAAATGATGTACACTGTGTCTGTATGTCTAAAGGTGCCCAAGGCAATTTTTCACACGATTTGACCATTTTTGACTGATCATAACGACCAATCGTGTGAAAATTAGTGTTTTCATACATGATTACAATATTACAATGCGATGTGCGTCCCTGACGTTGTGGATCGGCATCATAGATAAAATGGTTTTGCAGAAAGATTGCGAGCCATCGTGTATGATTTGACACAGATCATACGCACTTTTGCTGCCCACCAATGAGTTTTAACCCCTCTGCCACCAATGTATAACCTGCCCCCAAAAATGTATTTAACCACAGTACCTCCAATGCATACCCCTGCCCCCCAAAGTGTATTTAACCCCTGAACCACAAATGCATATCCCTACCCCCAAACTGTATTTTAACCCCTGACTCCCAATGCATACCCCTGGCCCACCAATGAGTTTTAACCCCTGCGCCACCAAGGTTTTACCATTTTAACTATCAGACATTTTTTTTACTTGTGGCCATTAGGTGTGAGCGGGTTCGGATTTCTGAAATCCGAACCCCCCCCGATCCGAGTCCGATCCGAGTCATGCTCGACTTTTCCCGCCTGACTCGGATTCTGAAATCGAGGCAAAACGTCATCATCCCGCCTTCCGAGTCTCGCGGGTTTTGGACCTTATATAAGGTACCCGCGTCGGTGCCATTTTCTCACTCGGCTGTGGACAGTGAAGAGGGAGGGTGGGAGTTAGGGCAGGCTGGGCTGTGTAGTGTAGTGTAGTGCAGAGTAGTGTTGTGCTGTGCTGTGCTGCGCTGTGCTGCTGTTGTCCATAGGGGCTGTGTCCACTACTTCAAAGTCCATAGGGGCTGGCTGTGTTGTGCTGTGCTGCTGTTGTTAATAGGGGCTGTGTCCACTACTTCAAAGTCCATAGGGGCTGGCTGGACTGTGTTGTGCAGTCAGTTGTCAATAGGGGCTGTGTCCACTCCAAAGTCCTGTGCAGTGTCCCAGTCCTAAAGGGGTGCTGTAGTGTTGTCCAGGGGGTGCTCTGTTCATCAGGGGTGCACCCCCCAAGTGCTAAAAAAAAATTATTTTTTCTGTGTTTGTGAATTGTGTGCGCAGTAGCCGCACGTGCATCAACAAATTAGTGCCAAGCGTGCGCCTGTGTCATAAGTAAAGGGCCGGCTGGCTTGACCGTTAAAGGGTACTGTAACCCCCAAAGTACACTCCAGTCCAAACCAAATAAAAAAATATTTTCGGTGTTTGTGAATTGTGTGCGCAGTAGCCGCACGTGCATCATCAAAGTAGTGCCAAGCGTGCGCCTGTGTCATATGTAACGGGCCGGCTGGCTTGACCATTAAAGGGTGCTGTAACCCCCAAAGTACACTCCAAACCAAATAAAAAATTTTTTTCTGTGTTTGTGAATTGTGTGCGCAGTAGCTGCACGTGCATCATCAAAGTAGTGCCAAGCGTGCGCCTGTGTCATAAGTAAAGGGCCAGCTTGCTTGACTGTTAAAGGGTGCTGTAACCCCCAAAGTACACTCCAAACCAAATAAAAAAATTTTCTGTGTTTGTGAATTGTGTGCGCAGTAGCCGCACGTGCATCAACAAAGTAGTGCCAAGCGTGCGCCTGTGTAATAAGTAAAGGGCCGCCTGGCATGACCGTTAAAGGGTACTGTAAACCCCAAAGTACACTCCAGTCCAAACCAAATAAAAAAATATTTTCTGTATTTGTGAATTGTGTGCGCAGTAGCCGCACGTGCATCAACAAAGTAGTGCCAAGCGTGCGCCTGTGTCCCATAAGTAAAGGGCTGGCTGGCTCATTTCTTAAAGTGTGGTGTAACCCACAAAGTGCACTAGTCTCCAACAAAATAAAAAAATTTCTGTGTTTGTGTGCGCCTTAGCCGCACGTATATATCAATATAACATAAATGGAGGACCAAACTTTCTCCGATAAAAATAAAATAGGGAAAGATCAAGAACCACTTCCTCCTAGTGCTGAAGCTGCTGCCACTAGTCATGACATAGACGATAACATGCCATCAATGTCGTCTGCCAAGGCCGATGCCCAATGTCATAGTAGAGGGCACATACAATCCCAAATGACAAAGTTCAGGAAAATGACCTTGAAAAAAACATTTAAATCATCTGAAGAGAAACGTAAACTTGCCAATAAGCCATTTACGACACGGAGTGGCAAGGAACGGCTAAGGTCTTTCCCTATGTTCATGACTAGTGGTTCAGCTTCACATGATGATGGAAACCCTCCTTCCGCTAAAAAAATCAAACGAGTTAAGCTGGCAAAAGCACAGCGAAGAACTGTGTGTTCTAAGAAGATATCACAAATCCCCATGGAGAGTCCAAGTGTGGTGGCGGTTGCGATGCCTGACCTTCCCAGCACTGGACGGGAAGAGGTGGCTCTTTCCACCATTTGCACGCCCCCTGCAAGTGCTGAAAGGAGCACCCACAGTCCACTTGCTGATATGCAAATTGAAGATGTCACTGTTGAAGTACAACAGGATGAGGATACTGGTGTAGCTGGCACTGAGGAGGAAGTTGGCGAGGAGGATTCTGATGGTGATGTGGTTTGTTTAAATCAGGCTCCGGGGGAGACAGTTGTTGTCCGTGGGATGAAAAAGCCCATCACGGTCATGCCTGGGCAGAAGACCAAACATTCCACCTCTTTGGTCTGGCAATATTTCTATCCAAATCCGGACAACAACTGTCTTGCCATATGTAACATATGTAAAGGTGAAATAAGTAGGGGTAGGGACGTTAACCACCTAGGAACATCCTCCCTTATACGGCACCTGCAGCACGTTCATAAAAAGTTACTGTCAAGTTCAGAAACTTTGGCTCAGACCGTAAGCAGTCCAGGGTCACCTAAATCCCTTTTTCCTGTTTTATCCAAGGAATCGGTGGATGAGGAGGATGAGGACGACATCTTGCCTCCGTAGAACCAGTTTGTGCAGGGACACATTAATTGCCAGCTTGTTTTGTGGGGGCCCAAACGAACCAATCATTTCAGCCACAGTCATGTGGCAGACCCTGGCGCTGAAATGATTGGTTTGTTAAGTGTGCATGTCCTATTTATACAACATAAGGGTGGGTGGGACGGTGGGTGGGAGGGCCCAAGGACAATTCCATCTTGCACCTCTTTTTTTTCTTTGCAGTATGTACTGTTTGGGGCCTAGTTTTTCAAACTGCCATCCTGTCTGCCACTGCAGTGTCACTCCTAGATGGGCCACGTGTTTGTGCCGCCCACTCGTGTCGCTTAGCATAGTCATCCAGCTACCTCGGTGCAAACTTTAGGCCATAAAAACAATATTGTGAGGTGTGAGGTGTTCAGAATAGACTGGAAATGAGTGGAAATGAAGGTTATTGAGGTTAATAATAGCATAGGAGTAGAAAAACCCACAAATTCTGTGATTTTAGCTGTTTTTATGCTTTTTTAAAAAAAAATACAGATCCAAAACACAAAACCCAGAACCCAAAACACGGAAGGGTGGTTTTGGCAAAACCAATCCAGATCCAAAACACGAAGAAAGATCTAGGTCCAAAACCAAAACACAAAAAGTGGCCGGTGCACACCCCTAGTGGACATACAACTTTTTATATGGTAAATATACTGTACCTTGTTGGTTTGGTACACAAAATAAATCAGCCATGTTGGTTTGGAATTATTTACCCACAAACATTATAAATATATATACAGCCATGTCAGTTGTTTTACTAAACCCCATTGTGTTTAAATAAAAAAAAATATTTCACAAGAAACAAATGTGTAATGTTTTACTTTCTTTGAAGTAATGGAACTTCAAGACATTGACAATGGCATCACAGGTCTACAGGATGATGTGCCCCAATGCCTGGGGGGAAATTAGGGTCGAAAACTTCTGGTCTTCAAATGACTTCCCTGTAGCCATGTACCTCAGCGTTACAATCAGCCTTTCCTCAGCCAGAATGGTCCTCCTCCTTTTGGTGTCCTGCTTCTGGATATAGGGGGTCACCAGATGCAGCAACTCCTGGAATGTGGCGTCATCCATCTGCAGATAGTTGCGATAATTGTCCGGGTTGTTCTCCCTAATTTCCATCAATAGGGGCATAGTGGAATGGCTCTCCCTCCTCCACTCCTTGGTTCAGCAAGAGCACATCCTCATCCTCTCCGCAGGCCATACACCTTTCATCCTCAAATAGCCATAGGCTAGCAGAAGCTTATGGCAATAGGAATCCATCAGAAAGTAGAGAAATAATACACTTTGTAAAAAGGCAAGCCTTAACAAAGCAAAACACACTAGCAAAGTAAAGCATTCAGGAGGGTATAAAACCAAGCTTCACTAGTCACTGAGCAGAGTGTGCACAGATCTAAAATGGATGCTGCCTTTATACCCCCTAGATAAGTCCTCTCCTTTTGACATTCCAACAGATGCATGGTGTGTGTATTTGCTACATACAATTGATTGTAAACGATTTACGATCATTTAAGATACATTGGATAGTATGATCATTTGTAGAATTGTACCATTCCTCAATACAAATGTACAGAATATCAAGGGAAGAATTTTCTACGGAATTGTATGGGAGATTGGATCGGATACAAATCACCTCGTGTATGGGGGCCTTTACAGTCTTATTTCTTATTAGTTATGATGTAGTTCATTGAGTACATCCTCAACAAGGACAGCAAACATTTTAAAGGTCCGAGTTCAAGAACCATTGTTCTTGGGTTCTGGTGTGATGTCTAGGTCATTCTGGTCAATGTGAGCTTCAAAGGAAATGTTTGTAGCATAGTGGTGAAGATTAGGAATATCTCCATATGAGCCAAACCCTCCCCCACACACATGAGTTTCCCCTGGGAAATAGAAGAAAATAATATATAATCCCATACATTTTAATGAATTGCAATAAATGCATTATGTTGAAAATTTGCAAAGCATCTACATTTTGATGTATTTTCTCATGTCTTTATCAAAATTGCTTCTTCAAATGTCTTATTGTTATATTCACCCATAAGCTGATGATTATGTACAGTAATTCTGTGTAATAATGTTATTGCATGCTGTCACAACGGTATGCAGTCACAATGGAGTCACTCCAATTGTGCGTGATGTACTCGCTGGTGCGAGTTATCGCAACAATGGCAGTCTTGACAGCATCACGAATTTGCCTAAAAGTGCTCGAAGCCCCATAGGGCTCCAAGTGAAATTTAGCGAACTCAAGCTCGGAGTGAGCCGCAAAGGGTGCAAGGTGTGGTGACGTTGCCGGTGTTTTAACATCATTGCAATGATAACTTGCACCATTGCATGGAATAAGATTGACCCCTATGTCTCCAGTCAAATTGTCAACATCCGTTATGTCGAAATGGTTAAAATGTTGACACCTGCAAAATGTCAACATTGAAAGAATGTTGACTTAGAAAATTACAACATTGTCATAATGTCAACATTTTGATTAAAGGTCAGCATTAGTGTTAGGGCTAAAGATAAAACTGGACAAAAAAGACATTGCTGACATTTCTAGATGACATCACTGTCGACATACTGAATGTCTACATGGTAAATGTCTATACTATAAATGTGTCATCATGTTCTGTGTTAATTTTACAATCATGTTGACATTTTCATGTTGAGCTAAAAAATGTCGATATAATATACCACACCCGTCACAACATGGTTGCTGTCAATTCAGATATTATTCTTAATGATTTCAGTTTGTACATATCAAAGGGTCTCAACAGTGTTTTGAGTATCATTTAATTTTATTTAAAAAAATCATATAATAAATAAAATGTTCCTTTCCTTTAATAATTAAACAAATGTCAAGAAATCGCATTGATTTTTTAAGAGGGTAACAGTTAGATAGTTATGGATATGATCTTGCAAAAATGTTTTCAAATAAATAATCACTGTCACTTATTTTGTATAACAAATTTCAGGAAAGCACATGATTCCACAGCTATTGAATGGAGAAAAAAACTGCAAAAATTATGATTTTTTTAAAGATGTTGAAATGAAAAAATTACAAGAAACAAAGTTGTCATCTTACTAAAGAGCAACCAAAGAATAAATATTTTGCTTTAATAATCTCACAATTTTTTTCCTCCCCAGTTTAGGAATTAGTGTTGTTAACAGATTACATCACAATGGTATGCTATTAAAACCTTGTTTACTTAATATCAGTTACCAACAAATACTATATCTAAAGAACACTATGGGAACTTTACTTGTAAATATCATAGAACTAAAGCTTTATTATTACCGTGAGAGTAGGGTCTCTCATGAATTACGATTGTGGAACTAGCACTGTGAACACAAAATATATTAATCCTACCCACACTACATAGCAATCGGTATACAATCATAAGAAGGATTTTCCTTCTATACCTTCTTGCCTTATTTCAAAGCAAATTGCCTAGTAAATGTATCCGTTATCCCACATGCCCTTGAAAAAAATTTAGAAGTAGTTTTACCTGAGCACCTTCTATCTAAACCAGGGGTCTTCAAACTTGGCCCTCCAGCTGCTGTGGAACTACACATCCCAGCATGCACTGCCACCTTTTTGATATAACAGCATGCTAAAACTATCTGCAGTGCATGCTGGGATGTGTAGTTCCACAGCATCTGGAGGGCCAAGTTTGAAGACCCCTGATCTAAACTATGATGTATAAGCAAGAAAATGTCACTTATCTTTCACAGTCAGGTGAATAAGGAATCTTCTTTAAAGAACATCCATCAAATTGATACCAGAGGTATATTCCACACACATGTATAAAAAGAAGAGGACAATCTAGTGCAGACACTTTTAAAAAGATGACCTCAATCCAAGAAGAAAAACTTGAATCATAAATTTTCAGAAAATCATTTCAAGTTTAATACATATAATTTGGGCTAAAAGAAGATTAAAACACATACAAATATCACACCAACATTAGTGAAGTTGGCCTCATACCAGAATCAGGTCACAACAAAGCCTGTAATAAGCTGATGCAAAGATGTAAAACCTGGGATTCACCAACAGTCTTGTTCCAGGAGTGTTTTCCACACTGATATCGGGCACAGTGCCAAACAGGATCCCCCTCTATCCTCCAATGCGTTTCTACATCTCCGGAGGTCTCTGTCAAGGCAATGAGGGTCCTACTACAATGAGCCTCCTTATATCCCCCTATCAATTAGGACCTGATAGCTGGGAGGAGCCATCTCCATAAAAGTATATAATCCAAAAATTACAAATCTCAGGATGTAGAATTGTTTCACCTATCCTAACTATACATCAAGTGGCCTATCTATCTAAAAAGTATAAAAACGTAAGAATAAACCAATTGATTAAATCACTGTAAAAAATGAAAACCGGAAGTTGCCAGACGCATTTCTTCCAGTTTGCGTCCATCCCAAGATCCACACACAAAGATCCCCAAGAAGTCCTCTACCAACACCTGTCCGGCCAGGAACTCCTTCCTCCCTCTCTCCGCACATGGCAAAGGGAGTGCAGTAATTAATGCACCTCAACCGGAAGTGACATATCGGAGCAAGCGGACCGGAAATAATCTTATAAAAGTCGCAATGCATTATGGGAATGGCAGTTTCCTTCTCTCACTGCACCATCTACAGTGGATGAACAATTCTCTTATTTATTACTCCGCATCCTATGTTTGAAGGAGCACAATGGTTGATGCGCCATAACCGGAAATAACATATCTGGACAAGCGTACCGGAAGTTGTCTTGTGGAAATCGCAGGGCATTGTGGGAATCATAGTTTACTTCTTTCCATGATCCATCCACAATAGATATATGATTCTCCTATTTATTGCTCAGCAGCCATATGTCCCTTTAGTTTAATTGTGGTAATAATAGAATGTGGATCTTCCTAGACTAATCTTAGAGTGAAAGATATATAAATATAAAGGGATAAATAAAAAATTTAAGAAATAAATAAAAAATGTGCAATGAGACACAAATCACCATTTTGAGCACTGGAAGCGAGAGAATAAGTAAAAGGTCATATATAAAACATAGAGTGATATATAAAAGGTATATCTAAAACAACCATAAAACCATGTTTAATCTAAAAACCATTTTACCTCAAAATCTTTATTTAATCCTCTTGGATGTAAAGTTTTAAGTGTATATATAGAGTGCATTTCTGCCTTGGCTAATTCTTTTGCAAGATTATTATTCCTCCAACTTCCCTTAATTTGTTTTAAAATTTATGAGTTAAATTAATTATTTGACTTTATTCAGGCCATTTACATTTCAAAAGAGATAAAACAAACATAAATATTATATAAAACATATATATATATATATATATATATATAGTTCAATTGTAGACAGGCAGCACACACCTACAACTACGCGGGAAGGGGAGTGTAGTACGGCATGTGGGAGGGAGGAGAAAGGGAACACAGTATGGGATGTGGATAGGGGAAGGGGATCGCAGTATGGGATGTGGCTAGGGGAACGGGAGCGCATTATGGCATGTGGGAGGGAGAAGGGGAACGCAGTATGGGATGTTGATAGGGGAAAGGGAGCGCAGTACGGGATGTGGAAGTGAGAAGGGGAGCACAGTATGGGATGTGGATAGGGAAAGGGGAGTGCAGTATAGGATGTGGATAGGGTAAGCGCAGTATGGGATGTGGATAGGGGAAGTGGAGCGCAGTATGTGGGATGTGGATAATGGGAGGGGAACGCAGTACAGGATGTGGATATGGGAAGGGGAACGCAGTATGGGATGTGGATAGGGGAAGGGGAACGTATTATGGGCTGTGCATAGGGGAAGAGGAGCACAGTACGGGATGTGGGTGGGAGAAGGGGAGTGCAGTGCGGGATGTGGGTGGGAGAAGGGGAATGCAGTACGGGATGTGGATAGGGGAGTGCAGTGATTTCTGTTGCAGGCCCTGATCAACAGTAGATATATCAAATTCAGATACTATGGGATCAGTTTCAGACCTCTGACTACTGTATATTATGCAAAAGGAATTATTATGCTTTATGCCAAAGATATCATTTCAGAAAGTACACCCAGTGTTTTCCTATGGAACATCAAGCAGAAAACACTTTTAAATACAAAGGACAGGGGGATGCACACATATAATAAACTAGAGTAAAAGAAAAGAAAATATTTTTACAGAAAGGCCATGTTGTCATAAATGTATTCAGTATAATGCCTTAGAAAACAAAACACCACCACAGTAATTTAATTCTGTAATATATCTTAAATTTATCAAGTTAATCTGTTTTTGAAGTAATATGTGCTCATGAAATTTGAAACAGAAAATACATTTTATAATTAAATTGTTAAGAACATCATTAGAGAGGGGTAGCAAGGTAGTACAAAGTATATAAGTATTGCTATTTGGTTCTGGCGTCATGCCTATGGATGTATAACATAAGTACTTGCTCAGCGAGGGACAGCAAACATTTCATAGGCCACAGGACGAGAACCATTGGTCTTTGGTTCTGGTGCTATATTTAAGTTATTCTTGTCCACTATGGGCTTCAATGTAAACTTTTGTAGTATAGTGGTGAGGAAGAGGAAGAGCTCCATCCGAGCCAGACCCTCCCCCATACACATGCGTTTCCCTGGGGAGACAAAATGAAATATAAGGTGAACAGATTCAGATTAGGGAAATGGTGCTTACCTGTAACTATTTAAAAGTAGACTTTTAGTATTATTTTTATAAAACTTAATTAAAAATGACTGTTCTGTACAAATGTCTATATTTTTAGCATATCACTTCCTTTTCTAAGGTAAACAGTAAACAATACATAACACTAAAATAGTGTCCTACTATACACTAATCATACAATAAGTAAAGTTTATATTTTGTAACATTGAGCATTAAATCTTGAAAAGCATTTATGATACCTAAAGGGTAAGGGGTTGTGCAGACCACTCAAGCCTGCAAAGGAAAATCAGCCACACCCACAAGATGGCACAACTAAGCCACCTTCAGATATGTGGACCACTTTGCATTTGTGCAAAATATACAGATGAGTCCCTCTATTTAAATAAGGATGTGGCCACTTCCCTTCATTCTTTGGTTCACCCCATAAGTGACAACACCTGAAATGTCTACTGGTGGCTCTTTATGAGCTCTGAGGAAATGGTTACAATATAGCAACCGAGAAACGTGTTAAGGATCTGAGGACTTTCATGCATGCTGATCTGCCAGTATTGTGATCTCTCAGCGCCAAGTGTTTAAACCACGGGGACTTTTTCTTTGATATCCATCTACTACCTTTGGCTGCCGTCTAGCAGCTGCTATTTTCGTATCCACTGGCCGTTGATGTGTTGCTCCAACTGACCTGGCTCCACACTACTATCAGGTGACCGCATTTCACATCTATAAGGGGAGCGTGATTCACTGACAACCTGCACCTCTCTGCTACTGCTGTTCCGGGAATGTCACTGTTAATTAAGATCTACAGCGTAGGTGAGGTGCTTCCACGGCATTGAGGCAAAATATATTAATAGCAATTTAGCTAACAAAGTCATCCAACATCTTTGTCCCTTTTAAATAGATCTATAATTATACTGGATTTGAAGAGACTCTGGTGGACTGCTCGTTCATATAATCTATTCTCTACTAAGAAAAATATACATATATATATATTTATCTATTTATATATTTTATGTCATATTTCTCCCATTTTTTATTTATCTCAAGCACTCACTTTTTCTTGTTTGCTTGGGGTATTTTTATGATCTAAATTGTGGATTATGCTTAACTATATGCTTTAATCATTATCTTATATTAAATAATTTATTTAATCCACTTTTGTGCTCCCTATCGTCTATCTTTATGAGTTAAATGAATTATTTTACTTTATTCAGGACATTTACAAATATAATTTCAGAAATGCTTGTAAACATATACAGTATGTGTACTTGCCTATAATGCTAAGAAATGTTCTGGGTCATAATATCCAAACCTGACCTAATCATTTGTATGAGTGTAACTGAATTGCTCTAAAAAGCATACCTACATTATCGCCTGATAACTCCATGCCATACTGTATGTACACCCAGGGCTGCCATCAGAAAGTTAGAGTCGGTACTAATGTATGGAGCAGACTGACATGTGGACCTGTCACCGCTGATGATCCAAGCCACAAACTGCTTCTTATTCTCAGGAAGCACTGTGCATGTAATTTAAAAGCAGTTCACATATAGGATCAGTGATGCAGGATGCCCCCTGATAGATTATAATCAGCATTACCAGCAAATCCGGACTAATATGGGAACATGGGGTCTGCATGTCCTGGAACCTCCATCTTTCAGGGGCTTTACCTACCTCTTCTCTCTCTGTTCCCACTCCCCAGCTCTCCCATCCACTTTTGCTCCTCCCCTTGCTTCCATTTGGTTGTAACATTTACATATTAATAGAGACACTCAAAAGTACCCCAGCTGTGCTTCTATCATACCCTCCTCAGGTGTACCTAGCCTCGTTGCCAGTTGTACCTGTGCCCCCTTCCCCATCTGGTCTATTTCCCTCTTCCTTCCTCATCTGCCACTCTACCCTCTTTACAATTCTCATGCATAGTAAAAAAAATATATTTTTTTAATTAATTGTGGCATTATATGTTATAATTTTTAATAAAATATATTTGAACTGTCAAATTCAGCATTGTCATAATGCACTCACATTTTCACTAGATAACTAGTTATAACTCAAATAGTTTTAATTATAACATGATTGTACCTGCAGAAAATGGCATGAATGCATCATTCTTCTTAAAGCCACCATTCTCATCAAGAAAGTGTCCAGGAACAAAATTGTCTGGGGTCTTGAACTGTTTGGGGTCTTTCAGGACCGAGGTCAAGACTGGAAAAACCAAGGTTCCCTGAAATATTTTCTTATTTATTAATTTTTTTCACCATGATCATAGACAAAGCATATGAAAAATTTAGACATGCCAGCGCTTAGAGGGTGCAAGGGTTTGGTGGTGAAGGAGGAAAGTTTTCAAAGGAAACTATGGAAAATTTTAGAATTTCACAAAAAATAAAGTGAGGATAATAATTCATAATTATTATTATTATTATTATTATTATTATTATTATTATTATTATTATTATTATTATTATTATTATTATGCTTTTCTCCAGTACTCAAGGCACTTAACAGATAGTATGAACATAATATGGAGGTTTAGATATAAAAAAATAGAACCCATGAATATAATTCAGAGGTTTCTATTTTAAGGAATTTTAGAAACCATAAACATAATACATAGGTGTAGCTACCATTTTGGGTCATTAGATGCAAGATGATTCAGCCTACCCATGAAGAATCCAGGTTAGCCAGCCATTGTTACCTACAGTAGAATTACAGTGGGCAATATAGGCAGTGTCTGACATAGATAACACCCAATTGGGGAGACACAAATACTAGTCAAAATCCTTGAAATCCCATCAGACCAAATCATTGTTTATTTCAAACAATAGATTACCAGGTGAGGCAGCCATGTTGGGCGCACTACCTACAATGTGTGATGAGCAAAACATGGAAATAAGACATACAAGGATAAAATTAACACTGACTATCAAGACACAATACACGTTGTTCATCCTGCCCCTGAAAGTACTAGTAGAGGGTGCACTACATAGGTTACAGTGGGCAGGATTAGCAATTATTAGACATGTATCATGCAGTGGAAAATTAAAGAGAATATAAAAATAACAGTACGTTGAAGTATGTGGAGATACTGGGTAAGTGGGAAAGGGAAGAAAGGGGCAGGGGAGAGATGGGGTGGAAGACCATGATACTGCAGTAAGGAGAGACATGCAGAGCAGTCAGTATACTGCACATAGAAGTACAAGTTAGAATGGATATATGACAGAGACACCATTTAATTATCCAACCATTTCTTGACATTGTCTCTGGCAAAATTACCTTTGGAATATGATATCCCCTGAAGGTTGTGTCTTTGCTGGCCGCATGAGCTAGTCCCGCAGGGACAATATCGGCAAATCTCTGTGTCTCATGAATAACGGCATCTGTGTATGGCATCTTACTCCTGTCCTCCACTGATGGGCAGCGATCTCTGCCTATTACATTATCTATTTCCTCATGGATCTTCTCTGAAACATACATTCACATTTATGGAACAGTGATAAATAAGACTTTTATTACTATTTACTTTTTGTCATTTTTGTAAATACTTTAATCATTATTAAAGTGCAACTATTACATACTTATACTGTCAGTAGGTTACAGAGGGTCGTATTTACCCTTTTGTATTTAAATAAAATTCACAAACAAAATAAAACACACTTCCTGAAATGTCATCCCCTGGAGAGTGAAAAAATTTGGAAATTCAAAATAAGTTATAGAACGTTGAATGCTACTTTACACATAATTGTATACCATATGTAGAGAAAGAAAGAGTTACCCTGGGCATGTACATACAATTTGTATTCAAATAAAAAAAATTATAGACACTAGTAGTTCAGTTATTTAATTTGGAATATTGGAAAGATGCAGCCCAATTTGTCAAATAAAGTATGTTTCATTTAAAATAGTAGAAAACATTTTGACAAAACTAATCCATATAAACATCAACACACAGCAAAAATGCCACAAATAGTGCACAGTTGCATAAAAAATGGTTCAATTCTAAGTGTCACTGCACATTAATGCCCACAGGCTAACAGTAGTAATATAACATAAATTTAGATCTGCAAAACAGCTAATATAAAGTGTAAAAGTATTAAACATTCATGTAGACCAATTACAGCAAAGTTTAGCACAATTACCACTACAGAGATACTTTTGATGCATTAGGCTTTTAGAAAATTAGAAGATTGGAAATTCTTTCAAAGAATATTCTTCATTCCAATGGACAACTACAACATCATGTTCACTAGACTAATAGATAAAGCACTCTGATGGCACATGGAACATGAATATCTTAGGGCTTAAAATCCTAAAACACCAACATTCTTCCTACAGTATGACTCAAGGTTAACAAGAACACTACAAAACCCCCAAGAATACCAAAAGTCTCAAGGATAGGAGGCTTACTAGCACAAGTAGAACTTTCCTGGACCTACATCTACATCATCACACCCTAAGCCTACCGTCCTACCTAACAGAAACATCAGATATTATACGTAAATTTCATGATATAATATTACAGGCAAACCATCTCCTTGTTTCGCTCAATGTAGAGTTACTCTACATTGATCACAGAATGGGCATTGAGGCAACCAAATCTTTCTTAAATATGGAAGGAAGTAGTGACTTTCACAAATTCCTTATTGAGTTACTGGAATCTGTTCTAGGTTAGAACTATTTTAACTTCTGTGAACATTTTTACCTGCAAACAGGAGGTTCAGCTTGTGTGCCCACATATGCAAACCTCTTCTTAGGCTGGTGGGAATGGGGAAGAGATTTCAGTTAAAAGATTGAAAGATTCACAGAACATATAGTAGGGGATACGTTTAGTAAGCCGGCGGCTGCAATCCCGACCGCTGGCTTCCCGAATCCACTATCCCGCCTAGGTACAAATGACCGGCATCTAAAATCTAGATGCATGTCATTTTCCTGGTGCCAGGAGACAGGTGCCCGGCGTCCCAATCGAAGGGATGCCTGGCACCGTGAGAGGACAGCCACGGGGGGGTTAGGTTTAGGGCACCCGGGGGGGATTTAGGGTTAGGCACCCCCGGGAGGGTTAGGGTTAGGCTAGGGGGAGGGAGGGTTAGGGTTAGGCACCCCCAGGGGGGGACTTAGGGTTAGGCACCCCCCGGGGGACTTAGGTTTAGGCAGCGGGAAGGGGGGGTTAGGGTTAAGCACTTAGAGGGGGGAAGTCAGCGTTAGGCACTTGGGGGGAGGTTAGGGTTAGGCACCCCTAAGGAGGGTTAGGGTTAGGGAGGTTGGTTAGGTTAGTAAGTACTTACCTTAGGGATGATCAGGATTTCCAGCGCTGTCGGGCTTCTGCTGCTGGACTCTGCTGTTTTGTCGGGCTGCCGCAGCCGGGAATCGAACCGCCGGTCATGCAGCAGCCGGCTATTCATACCGAATGCATATGGTAGCATGGTTAATATATATAGATGATATAATCATCATCTGAGAAGGAGGTATGGATCTCCTCATTTCATTTATTTATGAACTGAATATCACTAAAGTTGAACTAAAGCTTATGCATATCAGTAACAACTCTATACCTTTCCTGTACTTTAACAATGATAAGAGCACTGATAGTATGTTACCACTGAATTACATAGAAAGGAGACAGTCCATTACACCAAACCAGCTCAGATTTCCACTTAACAATTAAAAATATTCCAAAAGGTTAATTTTTAGGATTGAATAGAAATTGCTTGTATGATGCATTCTATGAGCTGGCATTAAGACTTGAAGAGCAAGGTTAGGGCTGTGGTGAGAATCGAACCTGAGACCTCAGACACACATCATAATTATTATTTCCATTTGTAAAAAAATATTCTCATTGTTCTTATTTCATTGCAATCAAATGTTTTTTTAGCACATATCCCAGTGGTTTTTACAAGTTCACTAATTAATGTATCATAAAAAAATACTGCATTGTTTTGTGAGACTCACTCATTCTGCATGGTGTATTAAGGTTAAGGGGTAAAATTACTAAAGTCAGAGATTTTAGAAGTGAATTTTAGAAGTGATGTTGCCAATGCAACCAATCCGATTCTAGCTATTATCTTCTAAAAGGTGCTCGTTAAATGTTAAGTAAAATCTGATTAGTTGCTATGTGCAAACTCACATCTAAAAATTCTCACTTTAGTAACTTTACCCCTAAGTGTATGCGGACACATTACACAGGAATTAGTAAATGATTTGAAAAAGGTTATGTGGTCATGCAAATAATGTTTTCAATTAGACCCTGCAAATGGTAGGCAGAGTATATGGAGACAGCGGAATGAAATTATGGATCCTTCTTGCATCATCACAACTTTTTAGGCTGGCAGAGGCAAAGTTGTGGAGATGCAGTTCATCTTATTTGGACAAGTATTCCCCAAAAAACATACTGACAATTTGTAGAATTCATGCCCAGAAGAATTCAAGCGGTATTGAGGGCAAAAGGTGACCCAACAAACTTCTAATCTTATGGTCATAATAAATAGATTAGTGCAGTTAATTTTTCCCTTCTGCTCCACAGGAGGATTCTGTCCTCCCAGAGCTCACAATAGGACACCTGCATTACAGTTTGACAGGTGTACCACCCCTAAGTCACACTCCCCACCTGACACTCTCTCCGGAGCGGGTTTCCTAAAAACTTAACACACCCGAACTTAGGGCTTTAGAGTTGAGTCATTAGGGTTTGCTGTAAAATCAGACCTCAGATTTAGAAACTGAATCTCGTGTTTCGGATTGCATGTAAACAGGTCCAAATAACTGAATTTTAGCTGTTTTTAATGTTATAAGCTTTAAAGCAATCTAAAACCAAAAAAGAAAAGGACCAAAACACTTGAAGGTGGTATTGCCAAAACCATAACATTAGAGGGTGGTTTTGTCAAAACCAAAACTTGTGGGTCTGCGCACAGCTCTAAAAATATATTGGCCACTCAGTGTAGAATGAACATGAGAGCCTATCTGACTTCTTATGGTTTTCTGCACTGCTGTACAATGTTATCTTGCTGACAAAAACTCTCTTTCACAGTTGTCAATTTTTGCACTTCTAACTTATTACTATTTGCAAGAGAACTATTTAGTTTGATCTGTTACTGATCTATTTGTAATTTGTTTGTCTCATAGTTTACATCTAGTAATTATGGGGATTTTGACTACATTATACACTATAGTAACAACTCTAAATCAATAAACAAATACATAAATATTATTTACATGTTTTCAGGCTCTGTTTCTTTGCTCCAACCCAAAATATTGACAAAGACTACGATTAGGAGACATTCAACAATAAAAGCTAGTACAAATATTTTTTTAATATGTGGCAAGAACATTTATAGTAGATTATTACCCACATTGGCAAATGTAATTGCTTTTTTCTCCTTTTTTACCCATAACCAGTCAACATTTCCAGAGAATATTTCACTGTTTCTGGAATCAAGAAACAATGTTACCTTGTATCTCAGGGAATTTGAGCAGAATCAGGAAGCCATATCTCAATGTCAAACTTGTAGTTTCTGTCCCAGCAAAAAACAGGTCAATTACTGCAGACTCTAAGTTCTCATCATGAAATTCTGTGTTTGGGGTATTTTTTTCCTAGAATATAATTTGATTATTATTTAAACACAACATAAAGCCTTTCCTCTATTTGTGGAAGCAGTATGTTATTATACTTTATCCATTTCTATTCCGAAAACTTTCCCTAAACTCACCTCTTCCATCCTCATGAGGAAACAGTCTATGTAGTCTCGTGGGCAGTTCGTATCTATTGTGTTTCGGTGAGACCTCACAACGTCCATCACAAAATCCTTCAATTTTTGAAAAGTTGGAAAAAGTTTCTGGTGAGGGCCAGGGACATAGTTCATTAATTTTGGGAAGATATTAAAAAGCTGGAAAAAAAAACAGTGAGCAAATAAAATCTGAAATCTTAAACATTGAAAAAATAAAATGTAAAATATCAAATGTATATTTTTCTAAGGTACCCACTTTAAAGATTCCCTTACTAAAGGTTCCCAAAAGCTCACTTGTTTGCCAATTATGTATAAATGATTTTTAACTCAACATAATTTTTTCTAGTTTTTTATGACAGCATTGGATAGATTGAGCTTATTTTTTTATTAGAATTTGAATAAATTTAGGGCCTGATAGTGCATTAAAAAAAGAAAAACACATGTAAATAAATCATTTGTTTTTTGCCCATAAGCTTATAATATACACATTTTGGCTTGTGCAGCTGATAGTAGCGCAGGTGATCCAAAGCAGTGTCTACAGACACTGCACTCAGATCGCAGATACTTGCAGGAGGTGTCTATTTCATACAGACACCTCCTACTGCATTTAAATTGGACCATATTGTACAGTCACTTCCTTGCAGCTTTGTAATACCGTGCTCATCGGAATCACGACCATATGCTTCATTAGGTTTCTCAATTGTTATTAATATTTACCTGACCCGAGGCAGAGTTTATTAGCTGGACAACATCTGTAATGTATGACAGAAGGGTAAGGAATTTCTTGTTCTCATAGTCAAATCTCTCACCAAATACAATTGAGCAAATTACATTGGAAACAGCCAATCTCAGTAGATATGATGGGTCAAATGGAGTGCCTATTATTTTGTAAAGAAGAACAGTCTTTAATTTCACTATACAAATTAATAGCAAAAGTAGTAACAGCATAAAGAAATACAAACTCATAAAAATATATTCAATAAAGTGCTATATTCAGACAACCACCACTTATTAGCAACTGTAAGCCCAGTTAGTTACTTATTGTAGATTATATATATTTACTCAATTTTCACTGTATGTAATTTTTCTTTTACTTCTTTACAGACAAGAAATACATAGAATTAAAATGAAAAAACTAATTCTTGCAATAGTGTATTACCCTTAAAATTCTATAGGTATATTTATTAAAATATGTTGTGTGCCCCAGAATATTAAGAATATTTCTCCACTTGAATGTATTCATTCTAACAGCTTGGATATGGGTTCCAAAAAGTTCCATTCCAGATAATTAGGAAGCAGTTTGTGATTACTTTACATCTATCTATCGACCCCCTTATGACTTCTGCGCAAGTGCAGCTATCCAGCTGCGCAAGTGACAAAAGCTTCTACCATTGCTGAACATCCTGCAGCCCACTAGAGAGGGATTGCAGGGTAATCCATGATACTGACCAGTGCCTATAAAAAATCCCTATTACAGTATGTCACCTTAGTAATGCAGCTAGGGCGGTGATTCCTATTCATTGGAAATCCTCAACCCCAAACTCTTAATGAGTGGTACTCTCAGATTGATTATTATATGACTATGGAAGATCTAATTTTTTCAAGTGTAGACAAATTTATAGAATTTTGTGCAACATGGTTGGGATGGTTGGAGTTTAAGGAGTCAGATTGCTACAAAAACTCTTCTGCAAGTGTTGATTGTTCTTAATTGAAGGTATTTATTTGTATAAGCCTAGAGTTCCTTGCCAACCTTCCTCAACATTCCTATATACAGTATGACTCTTTTACATCTCTCATACCCTGCCATTTATTCTATTCCATGTCCTCCCCCTCCCTTCCCCCCTATCTGTTATTTCCCTGGTTTCCATTCATCCCAATGTTATAAACTTTAATTTGGAATACATTTGCTGGATATTTTTTGTCCTTCATTTAATTGGTCTTGTTCCTCTAATTCTGATGTTCTCGTGACCTGTTATTGTTGATGACGATGTACAGTATATTTCTACATTCATGTATTGCATGTACTTTTCAATAAAAACAGTTAACATAAAAATAAACAAGCCCCATATTGAAAAACACACTCTTGTGTAAGACAAAAATGAGGAATAAATTGTGAAGACCTTTCTTTCCAGAGATAAACAGTATATCCAAGAAACAGGTGCTCATATATGGATGAATACTCTTACTACAGGTTATAAAATTAGGAGCCCTTCAACATGTTTTTTCGTTCTTAATATATTTTCCCACATCATGTGTTCACTTTTTAAAGGCATTTAATACAATAGTATCGAAATGCATCTTTAGTGGGAGTGAATTTGCTGATAACACCAGGGATGGAGGAATTAACACCGTATTGTGCTTAGGGAATCCTGGGACTGAACCACCTTTTATTTTTGATTTGCCTTCTTTTTCCTTACTCTGGTAGGCAATCGAAATATGGGGATGTTTCTAATAAACAAATAATAAAAAATAATAATGTTTAACGTTTTTCAAAAAAATGTTTCAATAAAAATAATTTGCTAACACTGTATTTACCAGAAACATGTGTGCTGAACCATATCAACTAATCAGGCATTAACTTTCATCTGTCTCCTACACATTGGTCAATAAAAGCAAAATCTAATTGGTTGCTTTAGTTTAGTGCACATTCAGCCCTTAATTTCATCCTTATTAAATAAAACCTAATCACTACTGCAGTTTGATAGACTGGAATTTAAGACATTATTGCAATTACCATAAGTCACCCATACATGTTTCACCAGGTGGAACTTACTCCATCAGGGGTTTCTACTCTTACAGTATATTAATAGTGAGAACCAAATTATCATAGTCCCTTTTTTCATAATATTCACTTATATGCCTTTTACATTAAAGTCTCGGGTCTGACCCTGGATTTGGGACAACCCTTTTCACACTATGGCACCGACCTGGGTTATTCCCTAGTCTGAGTAGGTTCACACTGCACTCGTGTGCAATGGAACTCTTCAGGTGGTGCTTGGAGATGACCATCAGTGCTTGGAGATGATCATCTCCAAGCACTTATCTCCATAGCCTGATAATGGGACCCAGATCGGATAACTCAGGATACCCATTTCAACTGAGCCCTACCTGGGTCATTTCTGGGTAAAACCCTGCTAGCTACTGGGGTTGGATTCCCAGAACACTGGACCTGGTTGACCCTTTTCCAGTGACAAAAATCCTCAGGATTTTGAGGTCAGTGGAAAAGAGGTATAAGTGGTTGGGTAAATGCAATGTGTTTTTCCAAGTCTGCAAAAATGTGAATATAGCATTTCACATGCTGATACTCTTTTTTTATTATCTGTTCCAATTATGTAAGGATAAGGCTGAGGATAAGGCTTTGGACTCTTCCAACAATTACTAGATGTAGTTTCTGCCTACTTCTCCAGTTATTAAACAATTCCTACTAACCTGGTCATGTTTGCTGACTCTCTCACTATTCTCTGACTTTTCTAATTAACCCTGAATTGACTGACTATTGTCTCTAAACTGCTAAACTAAACATCAGGTACATTTTTATAGTTAAGACAATAATATATTTAATCATGCCCTTAGATAATTTGCCACATTGCCTTTCAAAGTAATTCCACTCAAGTGTTGCTTGGGGGATGTATGAGAATTTATGAAACATCTATGGATTAAATATTCTTCATGAATCATTTTGTTTTTTAATTCATTATCTATAACCACCTTTTTTCTTCATAAGTGTCTCCCCTAGACACAGAGCCTCCTCCTGGATCCTCTCCTCAATGCTTCTCTTTCCCATTCCAAAATTCCTCATAGTCATGAGAGAGAAGCGACGCATTGTCTTCCACCTTTCCCCATTGCTCATGATGACCCCTAAAAATCAACCATTATGTTCTGTTAGTTCCAATGTAAGTTTTGCCCTGATTAATTGCATAACATAAGATAATCAAAAACAGTTCAAGTCATTCCTAGATGTACAAGGAAAGCAAGGCTGGGAGTCGGTTAATCTTTATATATACTAATATCTATTTTATTGTAACAATGCTTTTTTTATAATGTCATGCCCCAATGACTAAACACATCAGATGACTACCACTTTCTGCCAGGATCACAGCAATAGTGAAAGCTCCATTTATACCATGGTAAAGGAATACTTTTATGATGGCTAGCACACCGCTGTACAGCTTTGACTATCATTGCAGGAACCATCCTTAATCAAAGACTCTTCAATACACATCAAGTGGTAACTACAGTATATTCAAGCCGGGTTATATTGTTTAGATAAACTTCAAATTAGTAGTGGATACATTTGGACTCTGGACTTTAGCCATGATAATCCAGTGTATTCACTTGTTAGAACGTATGTCCCCAGTTAGCTTGAATCCTTTGTGCTACTTATGATAATTGGAGCCTAGTGAGCCTAAACTAACTAATACCATGAGATCATGTAAGGATCATTTTTTACTTTCTGTTGATGTTTTATTAAAATGTTACACTATAAAGCTATTGTGATATCTTTTTTTTTACCTTAACATAGATATATTTAAAGACATACAGGCAACCAGTGCTGATTTTATATACATCTTTGGTACTTTATTGTTTTGGTTGAAGACTGATAACCCCTTTAGCAGCTGCAGAGTGCATACAGTATATATAGCATGCAGCTCTTTCTGTTCTATAAAGGTTTGATGAATTAATTAGTAGACTACTCATCTTACTTTGTTCATAGAGCACTCACCATTTCCTTATATTTTTCTTTCTTTTATTTGCCTTTTGTGTTTGTGTAGTCTCATATTGCCCTTATGAAATCTACGAGACATGATTTATTTCACTAGTATTATCTGATTAGTGATCTCACCTTAAAGTCTCGCAAACATACAGGGGGAGCTTAACAGGCTTTTGTATCTAACAGGATTAGTCCAGTATGAAAGCAAAGTTATTACAATGATCTAAACATGAGGAAATATGAAAACAAAAACGAGAACAACTTTAAATGTAATCTGGACCTAAAGGCTGGACTTCGACTGGGATTTGATACCCAAATCCTAGTACTAAGTTTCAATACCTTCTACTGCAGAAAAATCTTACTTCCTAACCTTCCTGAATGTCCAGGAGACTCCTGAATTGTCGCGAATATTTCCAGACATCATGGAGAGTATACCACCCTCCTGGATCTTATCCATTTGTCCATATCAAACCTTTTACATATAGGCCTAGTTCCTAGTCGGACAAAGCCACGTCCTTGTCTGCATTTTTTGCTGGTCACACATCTGTGATTTATTACAATTGCCACTGCACAGCCCTTCCCTGGTGTACATCCATGCCCCTGTGTGTGCATGGACTGAGACACCTGCATTCAGTGTCCGTATGTGGTGAGATGCAGCTTAGTGCACCATCCAAACTTGATCAACCCTATGGCAGGTGCAGATCATCCATCTGAATATGGCCTCCTATGTGAAGGATTCTACAACACTCTTATAACATGCTCATACAATGGGCCATCTCCATGTGTCTGAATAGCCATATCCCTGCCACCAGCCAGGAATGCCGAATACATTTTCAAGCCATTTCTGAGACCATGCATCTTGATCGCATCTCCACCTTTGTGTGCCCACTATTTGGATACATGTGCAGAAGAAAAAAATCACTCCATTGTATCCAAATTCATAACCGCATCAAACTCAGCTTCAGGCACTCATCAGCGGTACCTTGCTTGCTCCTACTATAGACAATTTTCTAAAGCATTAAAATTTTAACCTTTTTACTTATTTTCGTCTGCTTAGGTGGTAGCTCAGCTTTAAGTACTTTTATGATCTTTTTAAGTATCATACCATAATCTTTAAAGAACAGGTCTATGAATTCCAATTCCGCTCTGGCACTAAACACATCACTGCGGTCAACAAGCGCCTCCTTCACAGCATCGTAGCCAATTAGCATGACTGCAGGGTTATTGGCGATGTAGATGGTGTACACAGGTCCATACTTCTCACTCAGCTTTAGAGAGACATATACATTGCATTACAGCGGTTGTACTGTACGTTGCTTAGATACCGTTTTATAGCTAAACATTTGGAATTAATGTCTACACTATGCGCCATACATTTTATTCAGTGTAACTTCAATTCTAGTTTTAGTTTTACTAAATACTGTATGATGTAATCAGTTAATATATTTCTTAATGAGCAGCAATAGTGAATATCTTCAGATGAAGTATGTTTGTTTTAGATAAATAGCACACTCCAGCACAAGTCTAATTGGTAGAAATCTGCTGCATCAACCATTTCTCTCTGTTTATCATTGTCTTTAAATCACATTGCACATACTTATAGTACATACAGGGGGGAATACAACTAGCTACAGTAATTACAAAGGTTAGCCATTTCAATAAGCAGGGTTTACCCCGCGTTGTAAACCACAGAGGAAGATTTCCTTGCAGCTCCAGGAGCTGCATGCTAAAGCACTCTCTGGGTTTAAGGCACAGGAAAAACACATTGATTCTGCACCTTATGCAGAATCAGTGGGTTAGCATGCATAAACCCCTATTTTTCCATGTAGGGAAAATTATGTTTAATTGAATAACATTTTCCCCTCGCAGCATGATCAATTAGCAGTGGGGCATATCTTGTGGCTAATTGAATTCCCCCAACAGTACTAGAGTTCTGAGAGATATAACCACTTACAACATTCCAGTTATCTGTTGTATTATAATAATGTAGTTATTAATGACTCAGCTTACCTTAACCAAAGATTGTGGAAATTCTGTGGTGCTAATCTGCATGATATTCCCCAGCAGGGGCAGAGGTGTGGGACCCGGGGGCAGGTTCTTTTGAGTTATCTTATTCCACCATTTAAGAAGGTAAATCAGAAGAGTGACACCTGTAACCAGGAGAAGGGTCCCTGCTATACTTAGTGCCATTCTGAGCACAGCTCGATTACAGCAACATCCAGAGCTATGTTGTCCCTCTGTGTTTATGATAAGAAAAAACCTTGACACTGAGTTACATTCCAAACAGCAAGTGATCATTAATGACAGGTTGGGCGTGTTTGAGACTAGTGCAGAGTTACATTCATATTGCATAAGGAATTGTAAATGCTGAGCAATCATAATAAGGTTGTTAAATACCTTATGAGGTTCACAGTTTATTCTTAGTTTTACAAAATAAACAAGTACAAGAAGAAATGATCTATAGAATTTGCTTTGAAAGCAATATGGGAGAAATGACAGGAATGTTATTGTGCAAGGCTCAGGACAGTCTTCAATGTTTCCCTATGGGGCACAATAAATCCCTGCTATGACTGAGTGACAGACACAGACAGGTAACTCTAAACCATACTCAACCATTGTCTTACTCTGTTTTAGGCCAGATACTGTAGTTAACAAAGAATATTATAGTAGCTCAAAGTATTGTTATTTATTATTATATCTAAATTAGAGCAGCAGATAATACATTGTGCTCTTTGGAAACACAGATTATATGAGTGAAATTGAAAACCAGTTGAAAGATGTTGACTGCTACCTTACTCTCACTTATGATCCCACATGAAGTTACAAAGGGGAAAATGACACTATTATACAATTAGGCATTGGTAATTGATATATCAACATGGAAACAGGTGCATTACTTAAACAAGAATTACAAAAATACCCATCATGTTCACTTTGCCCAAAATACAAAAATATCTTCTACACCCAGCAGGCAGACAAATAACCCTAGCCATAGGTCCAAGTTGTAAACGCTTATACCAATATGTGGATGCGTACCTACAACTAATGGTACATACTGTATAAGTGATAGTTACATCAGAGATACCAATGATCTTCTTACTAAACTCCATTTCTTTGAGAAATTAACTGTAAATTTCAAACTGTTCAATCTTGTAAACAAGAATACCTAACACACTAGTAAGAGACGCCTGTAAGAAAGCCATTCTAGAGAATACAGCATACGGTGGTCCAACATAACAATTTCTACTGCTGGTTGATGTAATTGTACATGCAAATTAATTTACGTTTAACAGCGATTTTTATCTACAAAACAAGGGATGGTGATGGCTTCTGACATGGTCCATTAATGTACTCAATAAGAGGGGGATAAATAGGGAGAAGGGGAGAAAATTATCATGCAGGAATTCATATAGTTATGTTCCATTCCTATTTTGAGTAATAAACTGTCAATAGGGAGCATTAGGAACTGTAAATAAACAATCAATGTGAACAGAGAATGGAATATGCTTACAACAACAAAAAAGGACAGAATACTCTAGCAAATTGGCACACTCTCAGTTAATATATTTAACACATAACTTTTAATAGTTTGATTAATATAACAGTTTCAGTGGTAGGTCACTGTGTTGATCAACCAATACAAATATCTATATTATTGGACAGCATTTATCAATATATTCACTGTCTAAAATTCAATAATTGTGATTGCTACAGCCATCAAAAAACACAATAAACATGCACTAGACTCCTCTAGGTCTTGATGGTGACAATTTAATTCAATATAATGAATCAAGTACAGTATATATTCTAAATGATAGTGGAAAAACTGACGGCAGCCGTCAAAGTGGAGGAACTAGACCCTCCAAATTAAACTCAACCAGAAAACATACACAATGACAGGTGCTAAAACAGTTTGATAATCATTCTTTTGCTTATTAGATATCAGACTAAAAATAGTTAAAGGCACATGAAAACATCACAGAAAATACATACAACAGAGTGAAATCATAAAAACAAAAAAATGGCAGCATATATAAATGACTAAGGATAATAAAGCAATTAATGCCACCTATGTACCTTTCTCAGCTTAACTCTACAAGTATACAGTCATGAGATATAGACATAATATGTTCAGCATTTATCAATCTTTCTGTATAGTGGCTGTATTTTGTATGTTGTATGCCACTCTTAATTTGAGTGATCCGTATATAATGTGGTAATAGGTATCAATTTCTTTTAGTTCCAAAGCAACAATGTTGCTAGAACACGGATACTTAATTTCCTCAGTGTAGGATTAGTACAACACACTTCTGGTAAAGATTTGGTTAAAGTTCTTAACTCCGATACCGTTCAAGAAGGAACATATAATAATCCCCTCTATAACGGGGTAACTTCTCAGACATTCCCAGATGAGGTGGCTAATCTTTGGATCAACTATTCCTCATTTATTATAGACTGCAAAGCTGTTGAGTTTGTGCAGGATATTGTGCCCAAAGGCAAATAACGTGTGTGCCACTTATGCATGCATGCTCTTTTTTTTTAAATAAATAACTCATTGTCCTGCTGGGATCCACTTGGCTTACTTGGACTTTTCTTTTGGCTCTCTGCTGACGAGGTGTGTATATGCACCAATGCGCAAGATTTATCCAATATGATCACCCGTCTGTGGTCTTCAGTTTCAGATATATTTAGCCAGTCCTCAGTTAAGACTGCCAGTGGTCTGGTCACTCGGCTAACAGTAACGCACTTCTCTCTGCGCGTTTCTCCGCCTTTAGTATGTCGGCGGCTTCCTCAGGAGACATAGGTGGCATTAATTGCTTTATTATCCATATTCATTTATATATGCTGCCATTTTTTATGATTTCATTCTATTTTATGTATTTTCTGTTGTTTTCATGTGCTTTTAACTATTTTTAGTCTAATAATCATTCTTTTGCTTATTAAATATCAAACTGTTTTAGTGCCTGTCAATGTGTGTGTTTTCTGATTGCTACAGCAGTCTGAATACCAATCAATACACCGATAAATGCACGCATCCCTGAAGGTCAGCGCTCATTGGCATGTATGAGCTCTAGAACTACCACAGTTATCAAAGTAACGGGGTTGAGTGATCAAAGGAACCATACCTGATTTAATGAGCCATTTGCAGTTTCACTGTACTAGCTGTGTGTACATATACATGCATGGCTTAATGTTTGAGATATGCTACTGGCAGGATCAACCAGGTCCCCTAATATGCAAATCTCTATTTGACTGTGAATGAGGCTGAGCATATTCAAAATGACAGTAGATTTGCACCTGATATAAAATTTTACATCAGATTTATAGACAATCTTTTTCTCATTTGGCCTGGTGAAAACAGAAACTTTTGGATTTTTATCACTTATCACAACAATATTGCCAGTACTATCAGATTTAGCTTATCATGGCTGCCGACACTTGAGACTCCTGGAGGGAGGCAGGCCAACTAGGCACAATAAACAGGGGTGGTCTTAGGAATGACCTTTCCATGAAACTCAGTAGCACAGGATAAAAGTAAAATAGAATTTATTCACAAAAGAAGATTCATATATGCAATAATAAGTATAGGAGAGAATCCCCAAATATATATATCTTAACATATAAGAACTAACGTTGTAGGGAACCCAGAGTCCAGAATGAGGTTAATACCTCAGGATGGAATTGAAGACCTTGGCCAGGGTAGAACCCTGTAGTAATGGAAATCCAGAGGTGTGTGGTGAAGAATTGTAGCTTTTAGTAATGTGTGGCCAAACCATTTTGTATAGTTTAGTTGCATTCATGATCATATTAGAAACATTGTGTTCCATAGAGCCTGGTTGTGGCTCTGGTCCCCGATACACAGGGCAATTGGGGTAATATCATTGCACTTTTTAATAAGCCCTGTTCAGGGTTTTTAAGATGTATGTCACAAGAGGGTCAAGCACTTATATATGTTTACACTTCTTATTTTTTTAATGTATAATTTTTATTATTTGATGTTTTCACTTTTGCACAGATTAATGTTTTTTATACACTATTTTGTATAGGTTATTAGTCACCAGTTGTAGGTTACACATGTTATCACTTTATCAATTTTTTTTTTGGTCTCACATTAATCAGTTCCCTAGATCAGGGTCTTATATATTTTTACACATCATATCTATGGAATATAAATTAATTAGCACATAATATTTATACTAGTTGTTGATGTGCTCATGATTGCTCCGGTTTTCCTGTGCAGCAAGTGTTATGACATATACATGCATGGCTTAATCTTTGAGATATGCAAGTGTTATAACATGACCTGATCGTAATTTGAGCCATGACTTTTAAGATATTGTTAATACAGAGTTGTTTGTTAATAATATGTCACATTTTTTGTATGTTTGTTTACAGGGTGTCATGGCAACACGTGATGTGTCATTCCCTTGTTCTGTCATCCTGTGCACCTGATGCTCCCGCCACGTGGGAGATGTCTCACGTGGTGCTTGGAGGATTTCCGGGACTCGGACCGGCGCGGAAGATGTGAGAAGATGTCCGGTGGGGTAAGGTATTTAAACTTGTTTTTCCTTTCTGTATGCTTATTCGTGTCATCCTGATGAAGGGGTGAAAGGCCCCGAAACGTCAATGAAACCAGCATGTATGATTGATTAAATCTACTTTCTCCACGTATCTTTAAGACTCTGAGTGCCGCCTCATGAGTATATATATATATATATATATATATATATAGCTTAGGAGCCTTGAGAAAAACTACACTAAAGAGATTGAAACATCGGCAATTAGATGACTCGAAGGTCTATTATTTTCCTAACCATTCAAAGTCCTACGAGTGTCACCAGTACTTGATGTATTGCTTTGGGATCTCCCGGGGAAGGCACTAAGGCATGGTAATACTGTGGTTATGTGGAGTGCCGGTATCTTGGAAATTATATATATATATATAATTATATTTATATATATATATATATAATATATGAACAACAGCAAGTCAGTGCGCTATATACCATGCTTTATTAGATGTTCTTGTCGAACAACAAGTCCCAAAGTGAATAGCTAAACTGATGAACCAGTCTCCCAAGTTCAATTAAATAGCACCACTGGTCCACTTGCACAGAAACCAGAATTAGGTTGGCGTCTTCCCCATCACAATTACCCGAATCCAAAATGGAAAAAGTATTTGTTCTAAAAGCAGAGCAGGACAAGGGGTTGCCACATAGTGCATAAACTGTTTGCTTAATAATTATTCCATCAAAATAAAAACAAAAATGGCATGTGTACTAAGAGTGGCAGTCATAAAGCACTGCAAGTATATAGGTTTATACAGGTTCTTCAGGAGGATCAAGACGAAATGCAGAAGGTCGTGACTTGACATCAACTACAATTGTGCGAGAAGCCTGCTGATATTTGTATAACACCTGTACACTTGCGGGGGTTTATGACCACCATGCCATACACATGGTACACATGCCATTTTCTGTTTCTATTTTGATTACTTAATAATTATTCAGGCAGTATTTGCCCCCCCTTTTTCTGCTCTGTTTTTAAAACATATATACAGTATGTATATACAGTATATATATATATATATATATATATATATTTATATATATGTATATATATATTTATATATTTATAAGTTTGCTTGATTAATCTCAATAATCAGACTTCTCTTAACCAAATAATTTTACTAAGACAAATATATTGCATGCAACTCTTACAAAATATAAAAAGCATCACATTTTTTTTTACAAATAAATAGATTGGGCCAAATGTAATAGGGTTAGAGTTTAGAAAATGGGTGAGTTTAGCAGTAAACTCTCACATTGGTCGAGTTTTTTCTTCAAAATGGGAAAACATCTGGAGGAGAGTTTAAATCATGAGAGTTTTTTTAGTCTAAGAAACATGAGAGTTTGCTTGTTCTCGGACTCTATTACATTGGGGGGGAGTATAAAAAGTGTGAGATATTACTGCTAATCTGCCACATTTTCTAAACCCCTACCTGATTACATTTGTCCCAATGTATCTGGCCAACTGCTACTCTCAATTGTGGATTGAGCCAATAAAAATATATGTATATTTCAACAGATTTCCCTATAATCTGTTGTTGGAAAATTAAACAGTTCCACCAGATATACAATCTTTATTAGGGACAAGCAGGGATAATAAATTATAATGAACTTGAAGTAGTGATATGTCCCAGTATTGGCCTCAATGTGTTGGAAGGCCTTTATAAATTCAATTAATTCTCCGGTAATATAGACAAATAGCTCCTCCAACTCTACAGAATATTGCCGTGTGCAGCTGCAGTGGGGAGCCTTGCAGTTTAGTGGCAGTACAGCACTTGATATGTTTTGGTTCCCTCTTGTGAATGGGGGATCATATCATGGTACTTCCAGTAACTGCCCGCTTTACTTGTGGTATATATGCTGTTGGTGTGGTGTCGAGATTGTTAAAGTTCTGGGACCAAAGCAAAATGCATCAACATGGTTAATACTAGCTGCTGCTACCTTTGTATGGACTTTCCTAGTGCTCATACGGCTCCCCTTTGTCACTATCCACAGACAGGTCTCTGGTCAAATGATTGCTGTCTGTGAAAGGGGAGCCCACACCAACAGGACTTACCATGAGTAAAGTGTGTCAATATTGGAAGTACCACGCTGTGATCCCCAGTTCACAAGAGGAGACCAAAACATATCAAGTGGTGTACTGCTGATAAACCCTAAATTTAGCTAGCTGTAGACCAAAGAGGTGTTTTTTGTAAATCATTTCTGTTATGTTTTCTTATTTTGTATAATAATCAGTTTTAAATACTATATTGTAAGTATATAATACATTTTGCCATAGTCCCAGTTTGGGCTAAACTATTTCCATGTATTTTTTTATTTTTGTGTGGATTATGAGCCACTATATATAACACATTGTTAGCACTGCACTCGAGATGTAGTCAGGAAGCTGACCTGACTAAATGCCGACCGCCAGCTTCCTGACTCTCTAATCCCGGCAAAGTACTAATGACAGGTGTCGAAAACTCAACGCCTGTCATTATTCATACGTCGGGAGCCAGACGCCCGGCATACTGGAAAAAGGTAAGCCAGGCACCGGGCGCGGAGAGCCACGGGGGGGGGTTAGGTTTTTGGGCTAGGCACCCATTCCCGAGAGTGTTAGGTTTAGGCTACGAGAAGGTGGGGGTTAGGCACCCTGTGAACGGTTAGGGTTAGGCACCCCCTGCGAGAATTAGGTTTAGGCTGAGGGGAAGTGGGGGGTTAGGTTTAGGCACTTTGGGGGGGCTAGGGTTAGGCACTTGAGAGGGAGGTTACGGTTAGGCACCCCTAAGGGAGGGTTAGGGTTAGGGGGTAGAATTAGGTTAGTGAATACTTACCTTTTGACGATCGGGAATTTCATCCCTGCTTGGCTGCCACTGTCGGGATTTGAACCGCTGGCCATGCGATGCAATACCTACTAAACCCCTGCACTCCTAGCACTCTTGCATGCAAATATAGGTTATTAAATCTATAAGTAATATATTTTGTTCATAATAACATTGTATGACATATCCAAATAATTATTAAAATTGTAATGTGTATCAAAGCCATCTTGCCTTTGAAAACAATGGAGCAAAACCTCAGGGAAATTGTAACATTACTGGGTACAATGTTACTGTTGTAATATATCAAAATCCTATTGTAACTTTGTTTCACTTATTTACATGGATAGTCAAACTCTGGGAGCATTTCACTAAGCAAACATAGCTGGAAATGTAGAAACTGCATGTCTTGTGTACTCAGCCAGACAGCATGATAGATTCTGAGTTGTTATCAGCACTAATCGCTAGGTTCAGTGTTCAAAATCACAATCCAGAGGTCAAAATCACAATCCTCAGAGTGAGTCATTATATGGTGAAAACAGCTGATGATTCAGGATGGCTTTTGTTATGTTGTAGACATTTTTTGATTGTTTTCTTTATAGATTAGAAAGACACTATCAGTGCAGTAAAAATTTAGTATGAGTGTTTAGCTATAAAAGGCCTGGTGAAATTTACATTTACAAAGTAAATGTTTATTTTTTTCTCTTGAGAATATTCAAGGTAGGAAAGAGTGAAAAAGAGTATAGAGCAGATAATATAAGTAAAGAAAGGATAAGCACAAGAAGAAAGAGAGCCCTGCTCGTGAGAGCTTACATTCTAGAGGGGATGGGCAAACAGACAGGGGTGACACGGATGGGGTAGACAGTGAGCATGGGACAGAGGGTTAGGATGACAGATGGCTGGATTCCTATTTTACAGTATGTGTGGAAGTCATTTGAATTAAGATTTATGCCACTGACATTCTACTTTAAGAGGCAGTTTGTGTAGGTGTCTGTGGAAAGCTGTTATATCAGTTTACGTGAAGTCTGATGGGTAGCTGAAGCCACTTCATGAAGGACTATTTAGAGAGTTTGGTTAACGTATAAACCAGCAGTCTCAGGTAAATGTAGAAATTGGTAAAAATAGTTATTGTAAAGAGATGTTCAGATGTAAAATAATAAGTTGTGATCAAGTGTGAATTCTATAAGGCACATTTATTGATTTGGAGGGTGATGGGAGACGTGAGGTTTGCAGGATATTTATTCCATAGTAAATCCGCTGTCCGTGTGTGGGGCCTGGATTTGGTGATATGTCACCAGATAATAAAAGCAGAAGAATGGAGAAGTAGATATAGTTGTAGGTGTGTAAAAATTTTTTATAGTGACACAATGAGGCTGTAATAGTCAATTTTTGATGAAAAGAAATCTCATTAGTTTTTAGAGGAGGTGAGTGACTCAATTGGGCTGCAGTGTGCCCAGAGAGGTGAGATGCAGGGAGATTTAGGGATGTTATATCCTTAGAGAAAATATAAAGGAGGGAGTTGAAAAAAAGAAATGTGTAGTACATGGTTAGTTTTAGGTTTGTTTTTTTTAGACAAATTTTAAAGTAATCAGTATCTTAATCTGAAATTACCTTAGATGTTGGTCAATGTTTGTTCAACTGTTTGATTAACTGCTATGTAATCACACTTTGTGCATTTAACACTTGGTGCTTTTAACCCCATCTGCAAAAAGCCCCAGCTGCCCCTAGACTGAATATAAGGAGTGGTATCCCTTGATTAGGACAGGCTACAGCTGAATCAATTGGCCTGCTGATCAAAGGAGATAACTTGCTCTGAGTTGGAGCAAAAACCAGGCCAGATATATACCATAAACTATGCTTCTCTGACCAATACAGACTATACATGAAGAGAAAAAAAAAATCTATGCGAGAGATACAGTCACATACATTTGAATCCACACACGATTGCAAGCATGAGGTTCTATGCAGAATATCGGTGCAATAAGCAGGATGAGACACACATACATTTGAATCCACAAACGATTGCAAGCATGAGGTTCTATGCAGAATATCGTTGCAATAAGCAGGATGAGACAGTCACATACATTTGAATCCACACACGATTGCAAGCATGAGGTTCTATGCAGAATATCGGAGCAATAAGCAGGATGAGACAGTCACATACATTTGAATCCACACACGATTGCAAGCATGAGGTTCTATGCAGAATATCGGTGCAATAAGCAGGATGAGACAGTCACATACATTTGAATCCACACACGATTGCAAGCATGAGGTTCTATGCAGAATATCGGTGCAATAAGCAGGATGAGACAGTCACATACATTTGAATCCACACACGATTGCAAGCATGAGGTTCTATGCAGTATATCGGTGCAATAAGCAGGATGAGAAAGTCACATACATTTGAATCCACACACTATTGCAAGCATGAGGTTCTATGCAGAATATCGGTGCAATAAGCAGGATGAGACAGTCACATACATTTGAATCCACACACGATTGCAAGCATGAGGTTCTATGCAGAATATCGGTGCAATAAGCAGGATGAGACAGTCACATACATTTGAATCCACACAAGATTGCAAGCATGAGGTTCTATGCAGAATATCGGTGCAATAAGCAGGATGAGACAGTCACATACCTGAGGGATGAAATGAAATAAACAGATGATTAGTCCATATTCATGCAGGATAAATGTTTGATTAACTGTTATGTAATCACACTTTGTGCATTTAACACTTGGTGTTTTTAACCCCTGCTGCAAACAGCCCCAGCTGCCCCTAGACTTCACTTTCTACTCTGTTTAGAGCCTGTTTGTGCTGTTCTCTGAAGGGAGTAGTACACACCATTGAAATGTTCAGTTTCATGGCAATTTCTTACATGGAATAGCCTTCATTTCTAAGAACAAGAATAGACTGTTGAGTTTCACATGATAGTTCTATTTTATTGGCCATTTGGAGAATATAATCAAACTCACAAATGTGATGCTCCAGATACTCAACTAGCTCAAAGGAAGGCCAGTTTTATAGCTTCTCTAACAAGCAACCCCATTCTCAGCTGTGCTAACATAATTGCACAAGGGTTTTCAAGGGTTTTCTAATCATCCATTAGTCTTCTAATGTGCTTAACAAGCACAATGTACCATTAGAACACTGGAGTGCTGGTTGCTGGAAATGGGCCTCTATACACCTATTAGATATCCCTTTAAAAACCAGCAGTTTGGAGCTAGTATAGTCATTTACCGCATTAACAATGAATAGAGTGTATTTCTGATTAATGTTAACTTCATTGAAAAAAAAAATGCTTTTCTTTCGAAAATAAGGACATTTCTAAGTGATCCCAAACTTTTGAATGGTAGTGTAAGTTTTTAAGCTTGAAACACAGACTCATATTTTAAAAAAAAATTCCCCCTCTAACCTAGGAATCATTTATTATTGGTATTTATAATCTATGGTATACTTTTAACAACTCCTTTATACTTTGAAACATTTAAGGCTATATCTTGTTGGAAAAATGCCTCTGCATTCTCCTACCGCTTTCCCCAACCTCTCTATTATTGTAGTAAAAAAAATATCCAGAAATGTAGAGTTCGCGTATAACTGTTCAACTATACAATGGGATGTAGTGAGTATGCTGGCCATCGAAATCTAGTCATCGGAAGCCCACCCCGGGACTAAAAATAGATGTCGAAATACCGTTGCCTATCTAAATTCTGATGCCAGAATCTGGACAGATGCCTTCCCGATCAAAGGTACACCGGGATGATTTAGCTGTTAGCTGTATGAGTGGGGGCTATGTTTAGGCACCACAGTGGGTTAGGGTTAGGCTTTGGGGAGGGAGGTTAGGGTAAGACCCCACTGAGGTGGTTGGAATTAGACACCACTGGGGGAGTTAGGGTTAGGCACTAAGGGGGCCAGTTATGTTCAGGGGAGCTGAGAGGGGAAGAGCAGGTACTATTTTCCCTGGCATAGACTTGCTAGAGGGGCTTGGCGAGGGCCCGTGTCTGGCACTACCCCCCTCCCTTACAGCAGCCCAGCAGTACGAGAATGCTCACGGCTTCTAAGCAGCAGCCACAGAAGTCTGCTATGCCTGTGGGGGGGAGCAATCACACTGATTGTGCCCCCTCATGGCTTTGCACTGGTCTGAGGATCTCACAGCACATCCCTATGTGGCACTGCAAAACTGTTTGGTTTTCTTTTAGCCCTAGGGGGCATGACCACACCTACCATGATTAGGCCATGCCCTCCTTCACCCTTGCCTGACTAGGCTCTCTATGCCCCTGGTTATGTTTAGTCACCAAGGGGGTCGGTCAAGTTTTGGCTCTAATTGGAATGGTTAGTGAGTGGGTGGGAAAGGTTAGGGTGCAAGAAAGGAGGGTTAGGGTTTGGAGAAGAAGGGGGAGGGTTAGTAAACTTACCCAACCCCTGTGGAGATTCTGAGCAGGCTTCCCTACTGCCGGTATTTCATACCCAATCCCTGTAGTATATGTATACAAGTTTACAGATTTAATTTATTAAAACATAAATTGGTTGTTAAAGTTTTTTATATATTCTGTCTTGTTTACAAATCTACTGTACCAAATATTATTAATTGCTTTATTAGAAAGAGCTGCTATCACAAGATTTCATTTTAGATGTAAAGTATGTTTTAGCAATTTTTTACTGCATCTTATGTTTATATAAATGACATTACAATACTAGGATTAATTCTATTAGGTGTCACAATATTTGTTAATCTCCACCATGCCAACAACTAAATTTACATAAGAGGTAAGCACTATAAGCCAGTGTTGAGATTGTTCTGTGTAGTTTACACTCTGCAAGTAATAGTCTGATACATCCTGCATCAGCCATGAGAAGATACAAAATGCTGCCACCTCAAAGATATTTTACCATGATTTTCTGCTATGAAAAATCCTTGTGTTGCTTCAATCAGGTCCATTTGAAAAACAAAAAAACTAATAAAATAAATAAATATATATATATATATATTATAACAGCAAAGAGTCCAAGGCGCAAATCAGTTCCTTTGTGTACTGAAAAAAGTATCTCTCCCGACCAGCTCTAAATCTGTATATTTAATTGGGATATATTGCAGCTCTCCTCCTTATCTCTCCTCCAGAGCCGTATTAGATCTATGGCACAAAGAAAAGGGAGCACACCATCTTTAAATAAATTACAAACAGTTTATTGCATTCTAAATAGGAACACTCACATTTTGTCTAAAATGAGCAAGCATATCACAAAGAGTCCAGGTGAATACCGCACGGCGGATATCCTCTAATCCGTCTGACCGCTAATGGTAGATGCGGGTAACCAGCTCTTTCTCCTTCGCGCTGGTGGGACCAATACCAAGCATCACTCCAGTGCCCACTGGAGTGACGCTTGGTATTGGTCCCGCCAGCGCGAAGGAGAAAAAGATGGTTACCCGCATTTACCATTAGCGGTCAGACGGATTAGAGGATATCCGCCTTGCGGTATTCACCTGGACTCTTTGTGATATGCTTGCTCATTTTAGACAAAATGTGAGTGTTCCTATTTAGAATGCAATAACGATGGTGTGCTCCCTTTTCTTTGTGCCATATATATATATATATATATATATACAATCCAAGTAGATCAGCACATGATATTTAGAGTCTCTATACCAATATACCCCACAAACATAGGTTGATGGCTACACAAAAGTTGTTACTCAATAATCCTGAATATACTGGTCCGATCATGGCTTTTTTTCTCCAATTACTGGAACTAACCCTAACACAGAATTTCTTTTACATTATTGGGGGTTTCTATTTCAAGCTTATAGGGTGTGCGATGGGGTTGTCCGTCGCACCCTCATACGCTAATTCATACAGTATACATTGATATATTGTCACTTTGTTTCTGATATGACACATTGTAATTTTACATTAGTCCTTCTTAACTGTTATGACTCAGACATGAAGACATGCTTTCACATTCAAACACCAAGGGTATAGTCATAGATCAGATTTATAATGTTCTAAGTCCACTTAGAAATAGACTAAAATAGCAATGCCTTATCTTTTGTTGTACTTATCTAGCAATTACTGTATGTAATTTATTAGAACACACAGTTCAGTGTTTTTTATTTGGATAAAGTACTACTGCCATCTACTGCCCAAAGTTGTTACTGTATTCATTGTGAGGCTTAACACAGAACAATTAGCAATTTCAGTAGAAGTTATGTAGGATAAAAAGTGAGAAATTCATTTGGAAATTTGTTTAGAGAAAGTTGGAAATATATATTATTATTCCAGTAAGTTATTAGCAATATATTTTTCTATGTACAAACAAAAAATTATGTACACTGTCTGTATGTCTTACATTCTTATTTGTTATTAGTTATGATGTAGTTTGTTGAGTACTTCCTCAACAAGTATGTTCACCTTTTAATTACCCTGTGCAGCAGGATAATAAAGAAGACTCCTTTGCGGGGGCACTCATATGGAAATAATCAAACTTAACTTTTATTAATATATTACATATTGCAAAGCCACTTACAAAACATACACACAAAAAACATATAATATGTATATATATATATATATATATATATATATATATATATATATTATATATATTTGAGTATTTCTTACTCCTGGGGTGCACCACTAAGTTCATTTATAGTAGGGTCATTTACCCATTAATTGTGTTTATTTTTATTTTTTCTCATAAATCTAATAATTATTTTCCTGTGCGGAATTTCCTTCTTTTTCTATATGAGGTATTTCCTCAACAAGGACAGCAAACAATTTAAAGGTCCGAGTTTTAAGAACCATTGTACTTGGGTTCTGGTGTGATGTCTAGGTCATTCTTGTTCAATGTGGGCTTCAAAGGAAATATTTGTAGTATAGTGGTGTGGATTAGGAAGATCTTCATGTGAGCCAACCCTCCCCCATACACATGAGTTTCCATGGGAAATAGAAGACAATAATAAACAATCCCATACATTTGGGTGAACTGCAATAAATGCATTATGTTGGAAATTTGCAAAGCATCTACATTTTGATGTATTTTCTCATGTCTTTATCAAAATTGCTTTTTCAAATGTCATATTGTTATTTTGACCCATAAGCTGATGATCTATTAACAGTAAATCTGTGTTATAATGTTATTGCATGCTGTCACAACGGTATGCAGTCACAATGGGGTCAATTCAATTGTGCGTGATGTACTTGCACGTGCAAGTTATTGCAACAATGGCAGCCTTGATAGCATCACAGATTCACCTAAAATGGCTCTAAGCCCCATAGGGCTCCAAGTGAAATTTTAGCCAACTCAAGCTTGGAGTGGGCCGCAAAGGGTACAAGGTGTGGTGCCATTGCCGGTGTTGTAACATCCATGAAATGATAACTCGCACCCTTTGCATGGAATAAGATTGACCCCTATTTCTCCAGCCAAATTGTCAACATTCATTATGTCGAAATGGTTTAAATGTTGACACCTGCAAAATGTTAACATTGAAAGAATGTTGACATAGAAATTTACAACATTGTCATAATGTCAACATTTTGATTAAAGGTCAGCATTAGTGTTAGGGCTAGAGATAAAACTGGACAAAATATACATTGATGATATTTCAGCAATGTCTACATTACATCACTGTCGACATACTGAAATTCTACATGGTAAATGTCTATATTTTAAATATGTCAACATGTTCTGTGTTAATATTACAATCATGTTGACATTTTCATGTTGACCTAAAAATGTCAAGATAGTATACCACACCCGTCACAACTAGGTTGCTGTCAATTCAAATATTATTCTTAATGATTTCAGTTTGTACATATCAAAGGATCTCAACAGTGTTTAGAGTATCATTTAATTTTATTTAAAAAAATCATATAATAAATAAAATGTTGCTTTCCTTTAATAATTAAACAAATGCCAAGAATCGCATTGATTTTTTAAGAGGGTAACAATTAGATAGCTATGGATTTGATTTTGCAAAAATGTTATCAAAGAAATAATCAATGTCACTTATTTCAGCACGGGAATTCACAGCTATTAATTGTAGAAAAAAACTGCAAAAATTAGGATATTTTAAACATGTTGAAATGAAAATAATTACAAAAAACAAAGGTATGACTATTACTAAAGAGCAAACAAAGAATAAATATTTTGCTTTAATGATCTCACAATTTTTTTCCTCCCCAGTTTAGGAATTAGTGTTGCCAACACATTACATGAAAATTGTATGCTATTCAAAGCTTGTTAACTTATACCCCTTTTCCACCTAAATTCCGGGTCTGACCCGGAGTTGGAACAAAGTTCCTATCCGGATCAGACCTGGAATTTTGCCGGCGCTGACTCGGGATATTCCCGAGTCAGCGCCGCTCACACCGCAGTCGGGTCTGCATAGACCCGGCTTTTGCGGAGTGAAAGTGGACGCTTGGAGATGATGTCATCTCCAAGCGCCACTGAAGCCGGACCAATCGGCCGGCTAGCAGCGCACTCTAGGTCTTCGTGACCCGGAGTGCGCTGTTCCCATAGCAGGGTTTAAACCCTGCTAGTTACCTGGGTTGGATCGCCGGGTCACTCGACCCGGCGATCCAACCCCCTGCCCTTTTACACCAGGGAGAAGCCCGGGTTAACCCTTAAAAAACCCGGGTTTTAGCTCCGGTGTAAAAGGGGTATTAGCTTCAGTTACCAACATATACTATATCTAAAGAACATTGTGGGAACTTTACTTGCAAATATCATAGAATTAAAGCTTAATTTTTACAGTAATAGTAGGGTCTTTAACCCTGCGTCGGGCACAGCTGGCCTGATACGTGCCACAAAGCTGTTCACGCTCACCTCTCCGCTGCAAGGGTTGCAGGGGCCTGCTCCTCCTAGTACCTTGCTATCTCTAGGTGCTGTTTGAAACCCCCCTAGTCAGTTTTCCCACTGCCTGCATGGAGTGCAGTAGTGACCTCCCTTGCCTCTCGGGCTCATTGCGCCAGAACTCATCCGACTTTTGAAGGTACATATTTATTTTTATTTTCTCTCAATTATGTTTATTTTGCTAATTTTTTTAATGAAAATTACAAAGGTTGTGAGTATTTTGCGGAAATATGTACGCTTGTCCAGGGTGGCCTCTTATGCACACTACGCAACTTAAAATTTTGTATTTTTCATTTTCCTTGCTTTAAGGTTAATAAATGTGGTTTTGTGAATCAGATTTTCCATATATTCTCTCTGTACATCCTAATGAAGGTCACTGATCACTTTAAGAGCATTAGAATTGAGTTAATTAGGTGCTAATGACGATTTTATAACAGGCGCCTGTCAGGCGCTCTGCGCCCGAACCTGGGAGTCCAAGAGGTGCACATGATGCAGGGTTAATGAATTATGATTGTGGAACTAGCACTGTGAACACAAAATATATTAATCTTACGCCGCCACTACATAGCATGCGTATACAATCATCAGAAGGATTTTCCTTCTATGCCTTATTTCAAAGTAAATTGCCTAATAAATGTATCAGTTATCCCACATGCCCTGCTTTGAGTAGTTATGAGGACCTGCATTATGAAGTGTCAGGCCTCTTACCTATGTAAAACATTAGTCTGACTAGTCAGTTTGAGTACAGTGGGGATCATTCAGACCCGCTCGCGAGCGGCAGGACGCTTGCAAGTGGGTCGATGTTCCCCACTGCGCATGGGCAAGATGGCGGGCTCACCATCACTCCGGGTCTCGCACCAAAGGGGGCGCGCTGTCGATGTTGATTGACAGCACGCCCCCTTTGGTGGGCATGCCTGCCAGACGGAGGCGTTCCCTACTGCAGGGTCTCCATCACAAGCCCGATGGTCGCGATGGTTAAGACCATCGGGACCATCATCATGGACGCTCACTATAGCTGTGGGTGGTAACCCACAGCTATGCGAGCGTCCATGAGGACGCTCCAAAAAAAGGTAGGAGGGCCCTGATTCAGAGCGAGCAGGGTGTGCAGGGAACACGGGCCCCTGGGTCCAGGGGGGCCCTGCTCTGCACACCTTGCACCCATAATGTTACTTACCTCTACGGAGTCCCATGTCGGCGCGGGGGTCTGGCCCTGTTAAACGACTGGAAAATGTCCACGGCAGCCATTTTCACGTCATTTGCGCATGCGCAGTAAAGGGAAAATGGCTGCTGCAGCCATTCTCCTGTTGACCTGTGCATACACTATAGACTCTGGGCACACTCTAGTGCCCAGAGTCTATAACTCCGGCACTGGCCGCGCACAGCTCAGTGGGCTGCAGGCCGGCGGGAGGAGAGGAGGGGGCCCGTGTTGGAGACTGCACACAGGCCCCTCCTCTCTAGAAATGCCCCTGCTGTGGCCCTAGTTAACATTAGCACCCAGTCCCAGCTGATATCCAAGAAGTACTATCTAATCCTTGTGGAGGTAAATTAATGCAGCAAGACTTGCAGATTATTCTTGAAATAACTTTGAAATGTGGAATATTAATAGGAGTGTGACAGAATGGTTTTGCTCTGCCATCCTGCCATGCTGCCTCCAAATTTTCGCCGATTTACCTCAAGATTCCTCTCGTCATTAATAACATTTAATTTGTGAGCAATAATAACTGTGTTACTATGAGATAATTTGCAATTTGCAGGATCTTATAGGGCAAACAAAGTAAAAATGTAAAATTTGAAATAGGCTAAGTTTAAAAATATCACGGTTTTCCACCACATTTTGAATAGCAAGTCACAATTTTTATGTATTTTTGCAAAAGCATAGCTCAGCATAGAGAACGATTTATGACTAAGGTTTTGTTTTTTTAGATTGCACTTGTTTCAGCTTAAGGCATTTTAGGGTTAATATTTTTGAGAAAGTTACGTTTTTTAAGTAGATAATACTGTATATGCCCCATGTTAAACATAGGTTTTTTTCATAATGTTATTTGTTAAGTGGAAATCTGTACTGGGTGTAGTATAAATTGCTTCACTTGGGAGGAGCAATATGGCCAATGTCTCTCAACTTACTATTGTCTTTGGAGAGCTGCAGGTGAATTACTCATATGTGTATCATACAAGGGTATTCTAGAGTTCTTTTGGGGCTGAGGGGTTCTTACTATCAGTGCAGGGCCACAGGTGGTCAAGAGGGAATCACTTTAATTGCTCCCAGATCAATGACTTCACTAATGTATTCATTGATAAGTTAGCTAAGAGCAAGGAATTCAAAAGTGCTTTGTAGTTATCCTGGCCTCATGTCTACTTCTCTCATGCACCTACCAAGCTGACAACTCGCTGTCTATAAGTCTTGTGCTGGAGACTGACACTGCCAAAAATATAACACTCCTGCCCCAATCAAGACCCACCTGCAGCTGCCCTCATAATTTCTCCCAAGTGTTGCTCTGATCACCTTATTCCCTGTATCATATCTGATTATCTTTCTTCCCACAGCAGCCCTGATCAGTTTCCCCAATATCTGCCCTTATTAATTCTCCAATGTGTTTCCTGATCAACTCCCCTAGATGCTGCCCCAATCAAGTTACCACACTTCTGCCCTGTACAGCTTCCCCACACTGCTGTCCCAATCAGTTCTTCCTGCAGCTGCCGAATAATATCATACAGGTTCTTCCATGAACACCTCCCCCTGTAACTGCCTTGATCACCTCCATTTTAGCTGCCCTGATCAATCCTGCAATATGCTGCCCCTTTTGGCAGTGGAATTGCTCATGGGATCCACTAACCCATGGGATCTACATGTTGCTAGCCAAAATATTAAAAGCTGCAAAAAAAAAAACACATTCATCCTAATGGAGTTCCACTGATACACTTACCTTACACTTACATTATCTTTATTATTATTTGGGGTTTCACATTTGTTCCCTATGGACTGTTCAGAAATATGTATAATCAGTAAGGGGTAAATTTACTAAAGTGAGAGTTTTTAGATGTGAGTTTTAGAAAGATGTTGCCCATAGCAACCAATCAGATTCTATTATCTTCTAGAAGGTGCTGGTTAAATGTTAAGTAGAATCTGACTGGTCGCTAAGAGTAGGGCTGAAAAATAATTTTTTTCCTGGCTTCCACACTTATACCCCTTTTACACCAGAGCAAAAACCTGGGTTTTTGCTGGGTCTACCCGGGTCGCAGCTCAGTGTAAAAGGGTTCCTGAAAAATAACCCAGGTCAAGTGACCCAGCAATCCAACCCAGGTAGCTACCAGTGTTGGACCCAGGATGGACCTGGGTAATGGTGCAGTGTAAACGGTTCAACCCGGGTTATCTGACCTGGGTCATGTCTAAAATGAGCTGATTGGTGGTTGTGGGGCATTCACCTCCCACTTTTTATGACCTCACAGGTTTAGCAGGGCAGTCCTGAGTTCAGTGTGAACAGGGCTGACCTGGGAGTAACCCAGATCGAAGCTGCAGTGTAAATGGGTCTGACCTGGGTCTGACCAGGGTTGGAACCATGTCCAAAAACCCAGGTCGGACCTGGGTTTTTGGTGGAAAAGAGGTATTACATACCTTGTACTCTCTGGTAAAGACCTCTCTTTGATCAGCCATCCAATTAACATCCTGATATAAGAGTGAAGTGTTAATTACTGGACAGCCTCCCTTATGTTTAGTGACAATTCCTCCTCAGTGTGGTATACTATTGAATTGATATTGGACAAACTCCCTTCTGTTACATGCCACAAGCTCTGCAGTTGCTGTGTGTGTGTGTGTGGTTGCCATTTCTGTGTTTATACCTGACAATGTTTTTGTGTGTGTAACATTATTGGCTTGCTAGCTCTGTAATTGTCATTATTGTTCAGATTACTACTTTTTTTGCAGCCACTCCTGTTATTTCCTGCAAGTCTATAATAAAATACTCTTAAACAAAATCAACATTTAAAATTTCTGCAAGAGTCTGGAATTACAAATTAAGTTTTTTTTACATCTACATTTCAGAAGAGATAAAATATAAACATATACATATATATATATATATAAATATATATATATATATATATATATATATATATACACAAAATAACAGCAGCACTCTCAGGACTTGAAAAATATAAGACTCACGACTCCAAAAGGTCTGTTTTCAACGTTTCAGTCGATTGGACTTTTATCAAGAACAGCAATAATGTGATAAAAACATACCTTTATACCCCCATACATCCCATAATGTAAACATGCATCCTGCCTTGCCGCCCGCCTGGTGAATGACGTCACTCAGGAGGGACCGGCGCATACATGGTGAAGTGGCCACTAAGAACTGAGGATGCCACTGGAGGTTACTGTGGCAACCCGGTTCTGAGTAGCGGTCGCTGGCAACTGAATAATAAATCAGAAAATATCCAAACTCTATACATAGGGCACATGATACCAACATGTGGTCCATATAATCATGGTAAATGCGTCAGTGTAAAATATAGTACAATACAATGGAGTGTTACCCAACAAACAGTGTGCAAAATAAAAAATATGGATGAAAAAGATATGCAAATAGCATTGCATATAGAAAAGAAATTCCATAAGTACAAGCTACAGGGAAAGGGAGTACACATACCATAAAGTTATATATGTGAAAAGACAGAGGTCATGGGTACATAATATAAAGACCCTGTACAGGTGGCCCTTGATAAATGTTAATATAACCAACAAATGGTATATACAGGTCTGCCCAGCTATTTTGTTGCTCATGGCGTGGTGTGAGTCGCGCCATGGACTTGTGGCGTGGCGTGCAGGCCTCTGAATTATGCCATGGACTTGTGGCATACCGTGGTATTCTTCAACGAAGGATATGCTACGGCATGTAATACAGTGCTTAACCGCTGGGTGTCGAGTGCTCCACTTTTGTAATTGCATGTAATACAGTGCTTAACCGCTGGGTGGCGAGTGTTCCACTGTTGTAATTTGTACTGAATGCCTTGTACTGAATGCCATACTGTTAAACTTACAGTAAATTGGATGGGTATCACATTCACAGCATTTGCATACCAACACTGTATTTTTAATGTCACATAATGTACATACAGTACAGTACTGTACCGTACAGTAAGATCTAATAACAGGATGCAAATCACTGCACATACTTACGGTACGGTACAGTAACTGAACAGTAGAGAAGTTGCCCGAGTTGTTGTCATGGTATAACCGATACTGTAGATTAATGAGATGCACGCAATGGATCTGTAGCACCTAAGAGAGGGCACTGTATTTCAAACTGTGCACCTAAAACGCAAAACAAAAACATGCGACAATGTAGATGCGGTCTCAGCCTTACACACTATAGCGACGTCTCTTGGACTGTGTCTGAGAGTGGCTTCTGTCTGTGAGAGAGCTCTGTGTGTTCAAAGCTGACTGTGTGTTTGAAGCGCAAAATAGTGTTGCATCGCAAACTTATGACAATGGTGATGCTCTTCCAACCTTGCACACTAAGTACGGTAGTAGTGGGATCTGTATGAGAGAGAGCTCTCTCTATTACATGGTTGGCGCTATGGTGGCTGTCAGCCATCTGTGATGGATTAAAAATGGAGGGGGTACCTGTACAATGGGATCTGTGGCGCCAAGCCATACGCCATGTAGCGCTATGCCATGGCGTATGGAAAATCATCACTGAGCATGCGCAGTTGGTTGGCTGTGTTACTGCAGTCGGTATGCTGTTGAATTTCCATCTCTGGTGGGTGCATGCCCAGTAGGAGGGTTGCGATGGGATTTCTGGCGCATGCCCAGTGGGCCGAGAGTCATTCACAGTGCATCAGGTCCCTTCCCCCAAAGCAAGCAAGAGCCTCTCATTACTATAATAAAGGATGCTTTGTTAATCCATTTACTGTAAGCAGTCAGCTCTGCCCTAGTGTCCGGAAAAATGCTACGAATAGTGACCATTGCCAAGGACACCATCCCCCGTCTGCTAGGACAACTATGATGCAACTGGTGTACTCTCCCACTGTGGCAGGCTGCATGATGGCACTGGTGTCATGTGCAAGTGCTCTGATGCCACTTTTTTGTCCATATCTAGCAAGTGGAAGTATGGATCAGTCTCCAAGTTGAAATCGTCGTCGTTATCCTCAGGCTCAAATTCATCCGGTGTGACCATTTCATACTGGATTGCCTGGTCATGTCTCTTCCTGGTACTCTGGGCAGCGGCCTCTTGCCATTCTTCTTTACTTTGCCGGATTGCTTCTTTCATTGCTTCTGCAATGGTGTCCATCAGCCCTTCCTTCAGCTCTTCTTTCAAGTTGTCAATTTTCACTTCCAGATGACCAACTTTTCCCAAGAGGTCTCTCACCATCCTAGCACAGCTACATGTGCATGCATTATCTTCTTCGAATGACAGTTTTCGGCGAGTTGGTGAGCATGATACATCTTCAACAAGAGGCTCAAAGGTGTCCAATTCTTCGGGTCCATAAATCACTGGTGTTTGCTCCTGGTTCTGGATGTTCATGGGTTGCTTCACGTTGCCTGGTCCATTTTCTCTGATGTCCAATTGCAAAGAGTTGTTCTTGGGCTTTGCATTCCTCCTTGCCTTGACTAGAAGAGGTACCTGTAAAGGTTTGCTTGTAGACAGTTGAGGGACTAGTGCACTCAGCCTTTTGGTCATTGGAAGTGGGCAAGATTTGTTTCTGGTGTTGTAAAACCTTTGCTCTTCACCATTTTGACAGTTCGGTGCACTCTGAAATACACAAGTATAAAGACACTAAATAAAATGTGAAGTAAAATAGTGGAAATACATGTACTGTATACAGTAAATGTTTCACATTACAACACTGTAAACAATTACAGTACTCATACTGCACTTTCAAGAATGTGCTGCTACTGTACTCTATACAACTCCAGTAATAACCCTATCACACAGAAAAGCTAATTACAGTACTGTAGCATTTACAGTAAAGCACTTTACTGTACTTAGTGCAGTAATGTGCTGATATCATTTTTACTGTGTGAAAGGGTCACTTTGACCTTACATTTAACCTGGTCATTTTGAACTGCAATGATACAGTACTGTAGGTATATGTGCAAATAAGCGACTACGGGGACGGGGCATACCGAGGCGGGATATTAAACACAGAATATTGCAACTGAAACTAAAATGGCCATCGAGCAAAACAAGATGGCGGCGGCGACAGGACGGTCACTCACGGGAGACTATGAGGGGCAGCGGGTGGCTAGGAAATGATCGGTGTGTGGTAGTTACTCGATACACAAATAAGTGTCTACGGGGAAGGGTGAAGGACGGGGCATACCGAGGCAGCGAGACGTTAAACACAGCAATATTGCGACTGAAACTAAAATGACCACCGAGCAAAACAAGATGGCGGCGGGGACAGGACGGTCACTCATGGGAGACTATGAGGGGCAGCGGGAGGCTAGGTAACGATGTGTGTGTGATAGTTACTCGATACACAAATAAGTGTCTACGGGGATGGGTGAAGGATGGGGCATACCGAGGCAGCAGGACGTTAAACACAGCAATATTGCAACTGAAACTAAAATGGCCACCGAGCAAAACAAGATGGCGGCGGGGACAGGACGGTCACTCATGGGAGATTATGAGGGGCAGCGGGAGGCTAGGAAATGATCAGTGTGTGTGATAGTTACTCGATACACAAATAAGCATCTACGGGGATGGGTGAAGGACGGGGCATACCGAGGCAGCGAGACGTTAAACACAGCAATATTGCGACTGAAACTAAGATGGCCGCCGAGCAAAACAAAACGGTACCGTATGCATTGAATCCTCGCTACGCAAATCAGCGTCTAACACAGCAAACTGCAAAATGACCGTGAACCATAACATAGCAAGCTACCGTACTTACAGTACCAGCGGGTTGATACTGTAGGAAACAGCTGTAGAAGCTCAGGGTACAGCAACAAAGGTGACTCGGAAGTCAGGCAGAGTTGCAGAGGTAGATCACGGTAATGAGCAGCAACAACAGCGACTTAAAAGTCAGGCAGCGTTGCAGATAGTAGTAGTATCTCAAGGGTTCGTACTGTTGATACGTGCCGATGAGACAATCCGAGCAGCAACTTCATACAGTTAAGTAGCAGATTCACAGTGTGGATAGCTAAGCCTGTCTGAGACGCTCTTTTATGCTACCAGAGACAAAGAAAACCTTGCCGCCGAAACTCTGCCATGCCATTGGACCACAAGGAAGTGCATTTTTCAAATACAACAATCAGCGGCCAGATTTTCAGCGGGAAGGAATTCTTTTGTCTCTGGTAGTATAATATACCGTCTCAGCCCGGCCTCCCGATCCATACCGTGAATCTGTTACTTAACTGTACGGACTTGCTGCTCGTATCATCAGTACGAACACTTGAGATACTACTGTCTACAACGCGGCCTGACTTCGGAGTCGCTGTTGTTGCTGCTCATTACCGTGATCTACTGTAACTCTGCCTGACTACCGAGTCACCTTTGTTGCTGTACCCTGAACTTCTACAGCTGTTTCATACAGTGTATCAACCCGCTGGTACTGTAAGTACGGTAGCTTACTACTGTACGGTACTGTATGTATGGTTCACAGTCATTTTGCTGTGTTTTGTCTCCTGTGAGTGACCGTCCAGTCCCCGCCGCCATCTTGTTTTGCTCAGCGCCCATTTTAGTTTCAGTCGCAAAACTGCTGTTTAATATCCCGCTGCTTCGGCATGCTCCATCTCCGTAGTAGCTTATTTGCGTATCGAGCTTCAATTAAACACACTGTATACCATTGATCGATTCCTAGTCGCCCAATGTCCCATATAGTCTCCTGTGAGTGATCGTCCTGTCCCCGCCGCCATCTTGTTTTGCTCAGCGGCCATTTTAGTTTCAGTCGCAAAACTGCTGTGTTTATTGTCCTGTTTGTCTCCTTCATACGGTAGATGCATATTTGCGTATTAAGGGGCATACTGTATGTACTGTATGAAAGCTTGATGTGAGATTAAATGGGGAAATATATATCACTAATTAGCTCAAAACTATCATTTATTAAACACAGCCTGCAAAATGAAATTTACTAGCTGGTTATACTGTATATACCGGTGTACACGTTACGGCTGATGTACAGTAAGAATGTAATACCCCCCTGTGTTCTAAAAGACTGTACAGTACTGTGTTATACAGTATATATTTTTTAAGATACTGAACATTAAATTATGTACTGTATACTGTACTCAGTCTGTATACTCAGCAACAGTACTGTACCGTATTTCTCTTGTTCTCTCCACAGATTTTGTCATCAAACATGGCAAAAATCAGCAAAGCCATCAGCAAGATAATTGCAAGCATGAAAAAAGAACACAAAACAACATGACAGATCCAGGCCTGGCTGAAAGAGTGTGGTGTTCTTGTTAGTTTACAGACTGTGTGCTATCATGCATTTGAGAGAACGCGGACCAGATATAGATTTCCTTCTAAATACACATGGTAAGTACTTTACAGCAACCTTTTTTTTATTAAACTGTATGTTGCTAGATTGCTACTGTATTGTGTTCCAATTTCAACACTAACTGTCCAATAATTGCTACAGTATATGCTCTGTATGTGTTCTACCATAGGAGCGTCAAAAAGATTGTACACAAATTGACTTGTGAGGATGATGAGCGTACAGCTTTACAAATCCAACATATTCTAAAAAGCAGAATGTGACCTGGACATCTCCTGTTCCAGCATCAAATGGATGCATAAGGAACTGGGATGGACTTTTTGCCCTACAAGGTACTGTACATAAAATAATTATATGTATATATATATATATATATATATATATATTAATAATGCACTGATTTTATATGACAGTAAACTAAAACTTGTTTTTATACCACAGGATAAATCCCATGATAAGGGATGTTAATAAAGTAAAGAGAGTTGAACAAGCATGACGGTGGATAGAGAGTGGAGAGAATTTTAATGACGTAATTTTCACAGATGAAACTTTGGTTTCTCTCGATAGGTTCTCAAGACTGTCCTTCCGACACCATGCACATCTCTCACTTAAACCACGTCTGAAGCATTCGTTAAAGGTCCATGTATGGGGAGGTATATCTCGTTGGGGTGCAGGACCCATCTATATTTTTGAAGGTGCAGTACAGTAATGTTTGTTGTAAAAATTATTTACAGTCCTGTACAGTGTATGCTTGTTACTGACAATAATTTCTCATCTCTTTAGGCTTCATGGATAAGACATTCTTCCAAGTAAAAATAGTAGATTGCTGTATGGTGCCATTTGTGAGAAAATGCTTTCCATCAGGACATATATTATTCCAGAATAATGATCCAAAACATTCGGCTTCAGCGAAATTCATGGAAGAGAGAGGGATAAATTGGGAACGCACACCACCAGAGTGAGTATTGTCCTATAGTACTGTATTAACTGTTTATTATACAAAAAAGTACTGTATGTACAGTACCGAGCAGTAATTATTCTAGTACACTTTTTACTAAAGTACAGTTCTGTGACTGAATATTTGATTTTTTTTACTTTCCTGTAGGTCACCGGACATGAATCCAATTTAATTGGTCTGGGTCCAGTTGAAGAGGTTCATCAGGTCTGATGTGAAACCAAGAAATAAACAGGAACTTTTGGATGGGATAATGAAGTTTTGGAGAACAGTATTGACACGTGCCCAGTGTTACAATTATATTGATCATCTCCATAGAGTCTTACCAGTTGTCATCGAAAGAAATGGTCAAGCAACTGCAATGTAGCTTATACTGTACTGTATATAATTAGTAATGTGGAGGAGGGGTTTAACTTCCTCTTTTCAGTTTGTGATCCGGACTACTAAGTACTGAACACTGTCCATACTGTATGTACAGTATTGTGGTTGTGCTTTCTGTCCCTACATTATACAGTATACAGTATTCTCCTAATTTATTTTATAAGCTCTTTATTTACAATACCTTTCCCTTACTGTACCTTATGTACTGTACTTCATACTTTTCCTCTTTTCCTTTCATTCTTTAATTTCATTAATTTCTCTCTTCCCCTCCCCTGTCCTTGCATTTCTGCTGTCGCACACCTCTGTTCATACAGTATTTAACACTATTCCCCAGCCATGCCCCGTCACCACCGCACTGCTCCCCCTCCCGGCCACCTGGTCAAAGCCGCGAGACCTCTAACGGTCATTGCAACCACAATTAGTGGGGATTAATCAGCAGTTTTGCACCCCCTCCTTTCCTCATGGCCCAGTACAAATCTCACAGCATTATGTCACTGCCCCTACACTGTTTAACCCTTATGCACAGCAGGTTCAATACTGTACAGTACAGTATGTGCCTAGTCAGTGTGCAAGCCCGCAGCTAATGGTTCAACCACCCCTTCCACTGGCTCCTACAGTACACCTACTTTTACTGTACATTGCCCCCTGTTCCAAGGCACACATTGGCATCATCACAGATTGTGCTGCAGCTTCCAGTTTCTGCTACTGTGCTTGATGTTACTATTTGTAATGCAGATGTCTCAAGTTTTCAGGTTCCTTTGATTCATATACAGTACAGTAGTAGTGGCAGCTTCAACATCCACATCCATAGTTGCAGACATACAGTACTGTACAGTAGTGTGTGCACCGTGCATTGAGAGACAGGCTTCTACTGTACATCTACTGTATGTTTGGAGTGGTGGTCCCTTCGACATCAGGATCAGGTGAGAAAAGCATTTTTCCTAATGTTAGTGCTCTGTTATCGCATTCAGATGAATCTTCTGATACTTCTAGATCCCTGCCAGTTTGTTCTTTGGGAAACCCTGGGACACCTGCTGCTACAGTAGGAGGGGGGGGTGGGTGGGGGGGTTGGAGTTATTTTCACTTTTGACCTCAAAATGACAGCTGGTGTTCACCTCCATCTGGGACACCCAAATAATGTCTTGTTTCATGTATTTTTTTTTTATTGTTATATGGGCTGTGGGCCTATGGTCACAGCTTACAGTATTTCACCACCAGGCTTAATTATAATACAAATTCATTATTAATAAATTTGTTAGGCTGGTTAGTTAGGGCATACAGTATATTTATGTGGAGAAGTGGATTAGTGTGACACTGTTAGAGCAGGAAAGGGCCCTGCACAGCGGATTCTCTCTCCTACAGTACAGGGTGTGTGGGATCGAGCAGGATGAAGAACAAGAGCATCTCCGGTGAGAACCTGTGTGTCTGTCTTTTACTGTCTGTTAGTCTCTGCCTATCCTCCTTTCTTTAGGGCATACAGTGGACCTTGCACTCCGATGCAAGTTAGAGTCTGCACCTGGTATAAGTGAAACTCTGGATATGAGGCCAAAAGTGCCAGTGATGATTTTAACTTAAAAGCCTAATCTTTTTGTGTAGTCCTCGGTCCAGTAGGACGTATCGGTCAGCATTGAGGAAGGACAGTTCTCACATCATCTCCTTCCTCCTAGGTACTGTACAGTAGTCATGTCCGTGTCCAGCTTGGAATTCCAGGACATGCCAGTGGCAGAAGAAAAGTGGGGGACAGTAGAGGACTACGAGGGTGGAAAGCTAAAGAAGTTCCCCCCTCTGTAAAGCATGTTACTGTGCTTTAGGATAAATAAAAGTTGTCATTAATTTATAAAATTGGTGTTTGTACTGTATGTAATTCAGTCTTTAAGTGCGCCTGAGACCCAACACATGCATCTGTCATTAAAAAGGTACAAAAAGTCAATAACACACAGATGCAGGGGTGTATCGTCCTATTGGCCAGGATTTCACTCACCAGGGTCGCGCCGGCCGATGGGGGTTGCCGCCCACAGTCGTATACTGTACAGTATCCCTGTTGCCCATCCCAGTGATTTCACAGCTGCCTGGCACTTACAGTAGTATACAGTACAGTAGACATACAGTACTGTACACACTGAGGGCCGTTTTCAATTTAGGGGTCTATTTACTTTTTTAGCCGGTCGGCTAAAAAAAGTTTAGCCGATTACGTCATTTTGCCAGGCGTAAAATTATCGCTGTATTCAATTTGAAAGCTTTTTCCGCCTTCCGTAGGCGGGAAGTCAATGCAATGTACAGTAAGACAGAATGTGAAAAAGTTTTGCCTACTGTATGAATAGCAGGCGGAAAAAATTGGTGAACTGGGGTGCAACATTGCGGGAAGCCTTCAACGTGCAGCCTTAAGACAGTCCCCTAAAGGTACTGTAAACTGCGTAACTTTAAAAAAAAAAAAAAAAACAGTCAGAACACACCAAAAATTCCCTTTCATTTTGGGGGCGGAAGAAAAAAAATTGGGGGGAAAAAGTTAAACATGTAGGGGTAAATTTACTAAGATGGGAGTTCTATTTAAGAAGTTACTGTACTGTATGTTGCCCATAGCAACCAATCAGATTCTACTTCTCAGTTATCTACAGTAGCACCTTCTAGAAGATAATACCTGGAATCTGATTGGTTGCTATGGGCAACATCACTTCTTAATAGAACTCCCATCTTAGTAAATTTACCCCCTAATATATAAAATGTACTGAGTTTAGTAAGAGTTGGATAACAATACTGAACAAAAGTAGCGAAGACAAAAAAAAATGCACTACATGGGTATACCATAGATCTGGGCATGCGTCTGAGATACGATGACGTACAGTATTGTAGGACACACACAAGCCAGGTGCAACCTTGGTATTGCAGGCGGCTGTAGTGTAATAGTAAATAATCAAACCAATACATTACGTCGCTTGTACAACCCTTTTGCGGGTTTGAAACTTGAAAGGTTACACTTTTTATTTTTTATTATTATTACACAGTCAAGGTTACACTTTTTTGTCATAAAGTACTTTGGCATAGAAATACCAGAATTTCTGGATAATGTATTAGTGAAGATTTAAAACAAAATAAAATTACCGTATACAGTATATATTTTAAAGGTCTCGAACCAGCGGCACAAGAAAATGGTAGATGCAGTAGGGCTAGGCATTAGCCCCCTAGACTACTGCATCTACTGTACTGTAGTTCCTAGAGTCATGGAATCACTACAATGTCTACCGTAAGTCCGGGACAGGGTCGACAGTATTGTACTTACTATAATACAGACAACTGGGCATGTGCAGTGCTATGAGACTCAATACACCACAGTGTAGCGCTCAACTAGCAATGTGGTATATGGTGCACCATATGGAGCAACAAACTACAGTACTGTAGCTGGACATATCTACAGTACATACAGTATAATATATTGAGTTTTGTAAGGGTTGGATAACAATACTCAACTACAGTACTATAGTGAAAATTAAAAATTAAATACATTATCAAGGTCTCGAACATAAGGAGAGAAGTGTAAGCAAGACGGATCACCTAACCCCTTGCTCACAAGTCTCTCCTAGTAAGAATTGCTTCTGTCCTCTACAGTACTTTATGTGACATCTATTGTACCATACGATGAAGTACTCAGGCGTCTGTAGCGTAGAGGTAAGAAATCGAACTTCTACATTGCAGACGTCTGTACAACCCGGTTCCGGGTTCGAAACCTGGAAGGTTAAACTTTTTTTTAATTTTTTTTATTATTATTAGACAGTCAAGGTTACACTTTTATTTTTAATATTATAATTACACAGTCAGTGTGTAATACGGAGATCCCACTTTCACGGTGTGTGAATCATGACCCACTACTGTATGATCTTCCATACTGTACGCCATGGCATAGTGCTACAAGGGTATGGCTATGGCACAGCACCACTGGCAATGCATTGCAACTCCGCCACTGGCCACGCGCCAGAGATCCTATTTGTACCGTAACCCCTCAGAACTGGCTATAAGTCACCACAGCGCCAACTGTGCTGACATTGATGCAATTTTACGGTTTAACTGCATAGTCAGTTTGTAGCGCAGGGACCTCTCTCTCAAACAGAGTCAACTATCAGTTACTGAACACTTTAAATCACTAAAGTTTCCAAGTCTGGGACAGCATTGCCATTGACACAAGTTTGCGCTCTAGAGCACAGTTAGTTTGTAATACAGAGACTTCCCTCCAAACAAAGTCCACTACTTTCTGAAGTCATTAATTTATTATTGTGTATACTGTAAGTCTCGGACAGTGCAGAATGGCACAAGTGTGAAAATTCAACAGTACTGTAGCAATACAGGCAACTGCGCCATGGCATAGTGCTGCTTGGTTTATGGCTTGCCTCCACTGGACATGCAGCACACATTCCATTGTCATTGCAACCCGTCCACTGAGCATGCGCTGACATTGACGCAATTTTGCAGTTTAAACGCACAATCAGTTTGTTATACAGAGACCACTCTCTTTAACAAAGCCCATTACCACTTGATGGTCATAAAACATCACTATAATGTCCACGTCTGGGTCAGCGCCGGCACTGACGCAAGTTTGCGTTCTAAGGTACAGTACTGTATGTACAATAATAAAAATCCTATTTTCGCTGTTTGACTCCCGAAGCACTGGGCATGTGCTCCACATGTACTGTATTGAATACTGAATATTTTAAGTGAAGATTTTAAAAATAATTAAAAAAAACTTATTTTTAAGGTCTCGAACCCACGGAAGAAGAAGAGGGGAGAAGCAGTGAGACTAGGCATTAGACCGCTAGGCTACACGCTTCACCCATTACTAGAGTTCTGTAGTTTGTAAAGTAATGAAACCTCTACAATGTCTAAGTCTGGGACAGTGCCAACAGTATTTACATTTGCGCAAACACAGTATGATTTCAACCGCACAGCCAGTGGGTAATACAGAGCTTAATGATTTCAAACTGTATTAGACTTTCTTCTACCGCTTTATTATACCGTACATTCCTGATTCCATGTGGAAAACGCTGTAATACTGTATAGTGTACCGAATCACCGCTTCTGTCAAACAATCATCAGGCGGTGATACAGAACATACCGTACGGTACATTGGAAATCACACGCATGCGCTATGTAGTTTAGTAAAAGTGACACCTGGTGGGCAAAATGTTGTATTACATGTAATGAAATCAGACGCATGCACTATGTAGTTTAGGAACACTGGGTGCACTACCTGTGGATACTTGGAAACTGGACCAGATGTTGTACATCCACACTCTGGGAAATGCATACCCTTTAAACATGTGTTGTCTTGCACCACCAAGTATATCATCTACATGATTTGCTGCCCTTGTGGACTTGTCTACATAGGGAAAACTACCTGTACAGCCCGGATCCGAATGGCCCAACATCGGACTGCAATCAGACAGTCCCTAGAGGGGAAGGAAGTTGATCAACCCGTGGCACGTCACTTCAAGAATCTACGGCACTCCTTATCTACTTTGGTCTACAAGATAATTGATCACATCCCCCCTTCTAAATGAGGGGGTGACAGAGAGAAGAAACTTCTCCAACTCAAGACTTTTTGGATTTTTAAGATGAACACAGTTTTCCCATTTGGACTGAAAGAACAATTATCTTTTTCATGTTATTATTGAAAAAGATTTTCTTGTTATTAGAGCTAACTAACTCTCTAGCACATACTGGGTACTTCTTACCCTCTGTGGTCCAGCTAGGCATTTTACATCCCATGTACTGTGGCGACAGTATTTCTGCCATTGTTCTCCCTTGTTTTTCCCTGTTTTTGCCCTTTCCCATCTTTCCCACCTCCCCTTGGACGTGTTTGGCACAGTGGGCCTATCGGCCGTGCATATATTCTGGATTATTAATGGGATGATTAAAGCCATTCTACACTGGACACGCCTTATACTGTCTGATCTTTGAAGCTAAGCAGTGTAGGTCGGGTCAGTACTTGGATGGGAGACCACCTTGGAATACCTGGTGCTGTAACAACTTGACACTATCCTTATTTGCACTTCAGCCAACACTTCCGGTCTCCTTGTCTTCCATGTTTTCCTCATGTTTTGTGCCCCCCTTATCCACTATTTTAACCATGATATAGATGCATTTTTTCTGTGTCTATGACGTACCGCAGCATTTGAGATCAACAACAGCTCTAGGTTGCCTTAATCCTTAGTGAGTGTCCAATTGTGTTACTGTGGACATATTTATATAAACTTATATTATGGTCCCAGTTTTGTTATGGCTATATACCATTTGTTGATAATATTAACATTTATCCAGGGCCACCTGTTCAGGGTCTTTATATTATGTACCCATGACCTCTGTTTTTTCACATATATAACTTTATGGTATGTGTACTCCCTTTCCCTGTGGCTTGTACTTATGGAATTTCTTTGCTATATGCAATGCTATTTGCATATCTTTTTCATCCACATTTTTTATTTTGCACACTGTTTGTTGGGTCACACTCCATTGTATTGTACTATATTTTATTGACTTACCTGTCCGGGCATTCATGTTTACATATATTGATTACTTCAATATTTTTGACACTGACGCATTTACCATGATTACATGGACCACATGTTGATATCATGTGCCCTATGTATTGCGTTTGGATATTTTCTGCTTTATTATTCAGTTGCCAGCGACCACTACTCAGAACCGGGTTGCCACGGTAACCTCCAGTGGCGTCCTCAGTTCTTAGCGGCCGCATCACCATGTATGCACCGGTCCCTCCTGAGTGGCGTCATTCACCAGGCGGGCGGCAAGGCAGGATGCATGATCACATTATGGGATGTATGGGGGTATAAAGGTATGTTTGTTATCACGTTGTTGCTGTTCTTGATAAAAGTCCAATTGACTGAAACGTTGAACGCAGACCTTGTGGAGTCATGAGTCTTATTTTTTTCAAGTCCTGAGAGTGCCGCTGTTATTTTTTGTATATGCCTGGTTTTCTAACCAATTTGAGGGCACCCAGGCCAGTATTATATTTAGTGTGGAGTGCCAGCATTACCAGCAAAGCCAGATTAATTTGGGAGCATGGGGTCTGCATGTCCTGGAACATCCATCTCTCTGGGACTTTAAAGTCTAACACACCTCTCCTACCTCTTCTCTCTATCTGTTCCCACTCCCCAGCTTTCCTACCCACTTTTGCTCCTCCCCTTGCTTCCAATTGGCTGTAACATTTATATATTAATACAGATACTCAAAAGTAACCCAACTGTTCTTCTGTCATACCCTCCTCAGGTGTACCTTTGCCTTATTGATAGTTGTACCTCTGTCCCCTTCCCCATCTGGTCTATTTCCCACTTCCTTCCTCATCTGCCACTCTACCCTGTTTACATTTCTCATGAATGGTAAGCCAATTCATTTGTTCTTTCATTAATTGCGGCATTATATATTATAATATTTAATAAAATATATTTGAACTGTCAAATTCAGCATTGTCATAATGCACTCACATTTTCATTAGATAACTAGTTATAACTCAAATAGTTTTAATTATAACATGTTTGTACCTGCAGAAAATGGCATGAATGCATCATTCTTCTTAAAGCCACCATTCTCATCAAGAAAGTGTCCAGGAACAAAATTGTCTGGGGTCTTGAACTGTTTGGGATCTTTCAGGACAGAGATCAGGACTGGAAAAACCAAGGTTCCCTAAAATAATTTTTTATTAATTCATTTTTCACCATGATCATAGACAAAGCATGTGAAAAATGTAGACATGCCAGCGCTTAGAGGGTGCAAGGGTTTGGTGGTGAAGGAGGAAAGTTTTCAAAGGAAACTATGGAAAATGTTAGAATTTCTCAAAGAAGAATAAAGTGAGGATAATAATTTATTATTATTATTATTATTATTATTATTATTATTATTATTATTATTATGCTTTCCACTAGTACTCAAGGCACTTAACAGATAGTATGAACATAATATGGAAGTTTAGATATGAAAAAATAGAACCCATGAATATAATACAGAGGTTTATATTTTAATGAATTTCAGAAACCATAAATATAATACATAGGTGTAGCTGCCATTTTGGGTCATTAGATGCAAAATGATTCAGCCTACCCAAGAAGGATCCAGGTTAGCCAGCCATTATTACCTACAGTAGGATTACAGTGGGCAAAATAGGCAGTGTCTGAACTAGATAATACACAATTGGGGAGATACAAATACTAGGCAAGATCCTTAAAATCTCTTCAGACAGATTCATTGTTTATTCCACACAATAGATTACCAGGTGAGGCAGCCATGTTGGGTGCACTACCTTGCTTACAATGTGTGATGAGCAAAACATGGAAATAAGACATACAAGGATAAAATTAACACTGACTATCCATACACTATACACATTATTCATCCTGCTCCTGAAAGTACTGGTAGAGGGTGCACTACATAAGTTACAGTGAGCAGGATGAGCAATTTTTAGAAGTGTATCATGCAGTGGGATATTAAAGAGAATATAAAAATAACAGTAGGTTGAAGTGTGTGGAGATACTGTGTAAGTGGGAAAGGGAAGAAAGGGGCAGGGGAGGGATGGGGAAGGAGACCATATGCTGCAATAAGGAGAGACAAGCAGAGCAGTCAGTATACTGCACATAGAAGTAGAAGGTAAAATGGATATATAACAGAGATGACATTTAATTATCTAACCATTTCTTCATATTGTCTCTGGCAAAATTACCTTTGGAATATGATATCCCCTGAAGGTTGTGTCAATGCTGGCTGCGTGAGCCAGTCCCGCAGGGGCAATATCGGCAAATCTCTGTATCTCATGAATAACAGCGTCTGTGTATGGCATCTTACTCCCGTCTTCCACTGATGGGCAGCGATCACTACCTATTACATTGTCTATTTCCTCATGGATCTTCTCTGAAACATACATTATGGAACAGTGATCAGTAAGACTTTTATTACTATTTACTTTTTTTCAAACTTATACTGTCAGTAGGTTACAGAGGGCAGTGTTTACCCTTTTATATTTAAATTAAATTCACAAACAAAATAAAACACACTTCCTGAAATGTCATCTTTGGAGAGTGAAAAAATGTGGAAATTCAAAATAAGGTATAGAACGTTAAATTATATTTTACAAATAATAATTTTACACCATATGTAGAGAAAGAAATATAGTTACCCTGGGCATGTACACACAATCTATATTCAAAGAGAAAAAAATTGTATAGACACTAGTAGTTCAGTTATTTAATTTTGAATATTACAAAGAAGCAGCCCAATTTGTCAAATAAAGTATGTTTCAATTAATCAAAATAGCAGAAAAAAATTAAATAAAACTAATCCATATATAAACATAAATACACAACAAAAATATCACAAATAGTGCACAGTAGCATATAAAAAATGCTAAAATTCTAAGTGTCGCTGCTCATTAAAGACCACAGGCTAACAGTAATGTAACCTACAGTAACTTTAGAACTGAATAACTGCTAATATAGACTGTATAAAGTATTAAACATTCGTGCAGACAATTACAGCAAAGTCATGCACAATTACCGCTACAGAGATCTGTTTGATGTATTAGGCTTTTAGAAAATTAGAACATGGGAAATTCTATAAAATAATAATCTTCAATCCAATGGACAACTACAGCATCATTTTCGCCAGACTTATAGAAAAATCACTCATTGATGGCACATGGAAAATTAATATTTAGGATTTAGGATTTCAAATCCCAAAACACCAACATTCTTCGAGCGGTATGACTCAAGGTTAACAAGAACACTACAAAACCCACAAGAAAAACAATGGTCTCAAGCACAGGAGGATTACTAGCACAAGTAGAACTTTCCTGGACCTACATCTACTTCAACACATCCTAAGCCTACCGTCCTACTGTACCTAACAGAAACCTCAATTATTATACGTAAATTTCATGATATTAAATTACAGGCAAACCATTTTCTTGTTGCACTCCATGTAGAGTTACAGAACGGGCATTTAAGCAACCAAATATTTTTAAAATATGGAAGGAAGCAGTGACTTCCACAAAATTCCTTATTGAGCTAGTAGAATTCATTCTAGGTTAGAACTATTTTACCTTCTGTGACCATTTCTATCTGCAAACAAGAGGATCAGCTTGTGTGCCCACATATGCAAACCTTTTCTTTGGCTGGTGGGAATGGGGAAGAGTTTTTAGTGAGAAGATTGAAAGATTCACAGAACATATAGTAGTATTGGTAATATATATAGATGATATAATCATCATCTGGGAAGGAGGTATGGATCACCTCCTAACATTTATTTAAGCATTGAACATCAATTTATTTAAGATAAAGCTTACGCATGTCAGTAACAACTCCATACCTTTTCTGGACTTTAACATTAATAAGGCCACTGATGGGATTATACCACTGAATTACATAGCAAGGAGACAGCCACAAATAGACCATTACACTAAACGAGCTAATATTTTCCCCCTAACAATTACAAATATTCAAAAAGGTGATTTTTTAGGATTGAAGAGAAATTGCTTGGATGATGCATTCTATGAAATGTTATGAACTGGCATTAATACTTGAAGATAAAATGAGCCTAAATAAGCTACACTGCAGATAAAAAGTGAATCCCTCATCTTTTCAAACAAACCTAAAAGGAATGAACAGAATAAGATCAGATTTGTATGCAAATTTAAATTGCTATATTAAGAGAACTGTATTAAAAGAACTCAAAAATACTTTAAAAATGTTGGATAATTCTCTTACTTGATAAGGATTATCCCAAGAACCTGGACCAAAATGTATCCATCAGTTGTGGAAGAACCAAACACTTATTGTTAATTCTCACAAAGAAAAGAGAAAAATAATGGCTTTATATGGGGGAACACTTATAGGGAGATTGATAGGTTAAAACTTAACTTTTATTATATATTTAAAGATTTATGTGGATTCGGCACCAGTAAAAGTTCTCATTTTGTAAAACGTGACTGTTCCTAAAAATTGTTGGTAAATAAAAAATAATAAATGGTAAATAAAAGATGTGTTTAAGCTCAAAAATCATGCTCTTAGTGGACGTCAGCTCCGTGTAAATAGTGTGTAGTATTGGTGATATACTACCTCGCAATTTAGAAAAATGGGGGAAAATGACTTTGGGCGACTATTCCACTAGTTATATAGAGTATTAATTTATAGGGTATATTACAAATATACAGAAAGTTATATCAAACAATGTGCTAAGTGCAAAGTGCTATTGTGTAATGTGCATACTTATACAATAAGGTCTATTTGTAAATAACTTGACAAAATAAGATCCGAGCAAAGAAACAGTGTTAATACCAATAAATAAAGTAAAAAAATGTGTACAATTTATTTTCAAGAATTAAGACAATAAAAAGAAAAAATGTGTGTATATATATATATATATATATATATATATCAGGTATTTCCTTGAGCAGCGTGTGAGGCCCCCTTGGAAAGAATGAAGCGGCACTCCACTTGCTGAAAAAATGGCAAAGTGTATTAAAACATCATGTGATACACCATATAAGTTGACGTTTCAAGGCCTCCTCGGACCTTGTCTTCAGACTAGTGTAATGAAAGTGAACAAAGATAAAATCTTACCTAAATAGTGTCTGTGATGAACGAGTGTGTGTGTGCACGCTGGACTCACCCGACCAGGAGATGACGCTTCCGTCTAGGGAAACCCAGGCCCGTCACTTCTCAATGAGGTCATGTGTCTCCCATGCGTCTCCATGGTAACCCTGATCAACAGCGCCATCCGACTGGGTAGGGGAGAGCAGCTGAAATGAAAGGAAGAATAAGAAATGTAGAGATAAGTGAGCGGTGAACGTAAAATAATGTGATTTAGTGAAAAAACATATGTGACAAATAAAATGAATGTAAGATACATGTAAAAAAATAACATATAAAGGATGTGAATAAAATATGTGAGTAAAGCATATGTGTGTATTGTTATGTGTGCGGTGGCTAGAAAAAAATCACAAAATGATATACAATATATATCTAGAAAGACAAAAACTATTAATCAAAATAGATACTCAAAAATATATATAAAATTAATATCAAAAGGATGACAAAAAATTCAAAAATGGAAGAACATATCAAAAAGAACTGAAAAATAACTGAAAAAGAAACTTTAAAGCATATTAGAAAAAAACCTGCTAAAATGTGACTAATTTCGGGTGAATAAATCACTGTATAATAATCTCCTAACATTAGGATTATAAAAACACATTCCAAGCAATTTTTTTGTTAAGTCCACGAGGCGCCAATGCATCCAGTTTGAAAATCCACTTAGATTCACATTGAGAGAGAAGTTTATTTCTGTCACCTCCGCGAATGGGTGCGGGTATGTGATCAATAATTTTATATTTTAGACTTGACAAAGTATGGTTATATATATATATAGAGAGAGAGTGGAACCTCTATAATCACGAGAGTTCCTTCAATAAAACATAGCCAAAAAAGTATGTAACTAGCCTAAACAATGAAATAGATACACTTGGATAAAATATACATTTTAAAAGGAGAATAAAATAATAGCTTATCTGAGTCTAGATATAAAGGAATATGCATTTTCCTAGGACAAGAGGTACAGTTTCCAACGTGTTTCTCCATGAAGTCTGCTGACCCCAGGTAGACAGGGCTGTCAACGTCACTTACCTGCCCAGTGTTATTAACCCGAGTAGGAGAAAGAAGATCAAAGCCTGCTTGTAGCCTTTCCCTGGAGAGTGGAGAGCCGGCCGGCTTGCTGGTCACATGTGCGCACCACGTGACCACTAGGCTGTAAGCTGCACTGTTTAAAAGCACAGCGAAACGCACGTCAGTTTACAACCTAGCTGTCACGTGGTCCACACACGTGACCAGCAAGCCAGCTGGCTCTCCGCTCTCCAGAGAAATGCTACAAGCAGGCTTTGATCTTCTTTTTACTCGGGTTAGTAAATCTGGGCAGGTAAGTGGCATTGACACCCCATTTCCGCTGATATTACAGGAATACAACTTAACCCCATCCTTACTGGTATTACAAGCACTAGGCTACAATACTGGAACAGCCTGCATTCAGTTGGTACAGATTATGTTGAAATCTGTGAGCAGGATGTTATCTGCTATATGACAACTGTTCCTTAACCATTTATTCTCAATGGTGCACCCTGAACATCTTGTACCATATTTACAAACTTGGGTCATTGAAAGTTTTTGGATTGGTTTGATACTTGCTGTCTAAGGTGGATCCATAGGATGTCATGTCACATAGTGGCAGTTTCTTCTTAAATTGCCTGATAATATAATACTTGTGAAACGTAAGTGAATACCCATAAATACCTGTTTAATTTACTACAGGTACTAGGCTCCAATACTGGAATTAGCCTGCATCTCAATTGGTACATATTATGTTGAAATCTGTGAGCAGGGTGTTATCTGCTAATTAAGTGGAATCACTCCATTATTATGTAATTGATACCTTTATTGGTAGTATTGCAGCACATCATCTGGAGGTATATAACATAGAGCAATTACATCCATTTAAATTAATAATATCCATTAGAGCTCAAGGGATAATCGGTGGATGGATTACAGTATGATATTGTTTGATTAAATGACTTGTACAAACTAATATTTTGCATTTTGCAGCAGTTTTTTTCTGTTGAATTTGTACATTTTATAGATTTATTATTTAACTCCTTTAATTTTAGTTAGGTTAAAACTTAACTTTTATTATATATACTATCAATCTCCCTATAAATGTGTCCCCATATAAAGCCAATTTTTTTCTCTTTTCTTTGTATGAATAACAATAACTATGTAAGGCTTAGGGGAGCACCACTGAGTAACCAGTATTACTGCCTATGTATTTACATACTGTATGGTAGTCTGGGAGAATCTATAAGATTTGTTTTTTCAGTAACTATTATAGGTCAGTTTTGGGAGATTTGATTTACATTCATATCCAATATTGCAGTAACCCCTTATTTTCCCCGGTGCGGATTTGCCACAAAAAACTATTTTCTTGTACAAAGAACCAAAAACCCAAGAGTCCACTTAGTCAAAAGTCACTTCATGAGAACCTATATAGAACAACTAAACACCTGTTCACCTGTAAAACCTATTCTGTCATGACAGAAACTAGTACAGTAAAGAACAAATTTGGACAGGAGACTAAACTAAACAATTTCATTAACTATAATGCAGTGGGAGTAATAAACTGCATTATCTGCAGATGCATCATACAATATGTTGGGGTGACATCAAGAATCTTTAAACACAAATATTGGAATATGTTGGAACAAAATAAATGCAGTGTCTGACCAAACCAAACTGAAACAATAGTGGCACCCCATTTTTGTTATAATCATAAAAATATCTTCAATGACATGAAGGTACAGGTATTTGTTTTAGAAAAGTTAGAAGTTGCATCAGAGGAGGGAACCTTACAAAAGAACTACCAATAATTTTTGGATTGCGGAAGAAAATCCACACAAGCACAAAGAGAATATACAAACTCAGTTAGGGCCATGGTGAGAATCGTACCTAAGACCTCAGTGCTGTGACACACACATCATACATATTATTTCTATTTGTAAAAAGATATTCTCATTACTCATATTTCATTGCATTTTAATTTTTTTAGCACATATCCCAGTGGTTTTTACAACTTCACCAATTCATGTATCATGTTTAGCTTAGTTTATTCTTTCACACAGATATTCCAATATTATATTTTTTTACATATTGTGACAATTATATTGGACTAAGGGCATGATTCAGAGATGGACAAAATTGAAGAGCCACACACAAGTGGCTGTGCAATACCATGTCAAAGGAAAAGAGATGCCTTCTGTCAGCATCTTATGGTCTTATGACTTATGGTCGTGATGTTCCCCAGCATCGGCCAGCTGAGTAATTCTCAGCTTACGCAGGTGGGCTGGCTCTGGGCTGCTTGTGAGGCCTGGAAATCTGCATCCACGGACGCAGACCCTGGCCTTAGCACTCCCAGAAAACATGGGTGAAACGCCCCTATTTCTGGGAATGCAGGCTGTCCCCGTCCCTGCACTGCTCCCCAAATGCTTCTGCCTGTCAATCTGGCAGAGGCTTGGGGGAACTCTGTGTGGTTTTGAGGAACCCATTCTGCACATGTGCAGAATGGGTCCTGCTTATGTTCAGACCACATACCATCGGAGATGTGCCCTAACCATCAGGTTAGCGTACATCTCTGAATCAGGCTCTAGATTAGCACAGACTGGTCCGGACTCAGGTTATAAAGACATCTATTAGAAACATCACATGAATCAACCACCTAGAGAAATTTGCATCTACACCAGTGGTTAGGTCTGTGAACCACTGTTGCTGTGGTCGTGATAAACAGCCCTTCTCGGCACAGCAGGTCCAGTGCGACTTAGCTTGCCCTGAACATCTTTTTTGCATCTTTGCACCTGAAATTACTTCTTCATCACAATACAATGCAACAAAACATCCTCTTGAGATTGCACTGATCAATTTAATATGCAACACTTGTATGTCTGTGTGTGACTGTGTTTTGTCGTATCACATTGTGACAAAGATGCATTTTTGGGTGAAAAAGTTGTGAAAAAAAATGCTACATTGTTTGGCACGGCTCACTCGTTCTGCATGGTGTATTGAGCCTAAGTGTATGAGGAGACATTACACAAATAATTAGTCAATGATTTGAAAAAAGTAATGTGGTCTGGCATATCATGTTTTCAATTACACCATGTAGATGGTAAGGAGAGGATATGGAGACAGCGAAATGAAAGTATGGATCTTTCTTGCATCATCACAACTCTTCAAGCTGGCAGAGGCAAAGTTGTGGAGATGCAGTTCATATTATTTGGACTAGTATTCCCCACAAAACATATCGTCAATTTCATTAATTCATGCCCAGAAGAATTCAAGCTCTGTTAAGGGCAAAAGGTGACCCAACAAACTTCTAACCTTATGGTCATCATAAATAGAGAAGTGCAGTTTGTTTTCCATTCTGCTCCACAGGAGGATTCTGTCCTCCCTGAGATCGCCATAGGGCACCTGCCTTTTGGTTTCACAGGTGTACCTGCCACTCTCCGCGGAGCAGGTTTCCTGAAAACTTAACACACTCAAACTCAGAGTTCAGAGTTGAATTATTAGGGTTTGCTGTAAGTTCTGAACTCGGATTTAAAAACTGAATCTTGTGTTTTGGACTGCATGTAAACAGATCCAAATTACATGAACTGTAGCTGTTTTTACAAATTTTAAAGCAATCCAAAACCAACATAGAAAACATTTGATGGTGGTTTTGACAAAACCATAACATTAGAGGATTATAGGATTAGGAGACGTTCAACAATAAAAGCCAGTACAGATATTTTTTTTAAAATAGTAGCAAGAACATTAATAGTAGAGTATTACTCACATTGGCAAATTTAATTGATTGTTTCTCCTTTTTTGCCCATAGCCAGTCAACATTTCCAGAGAATATATCATTGTTTCATGATACAAGAAGCAATGTTACATTGTTACCTTGTATCTCAGGGTATTTGAGCAGAATCAGGAAGCCATATCTCAATGTCAAACTTGTAGTTTCTGTCCCAGCAAAAAACAGGTCAATTACTATGGAATCTAAGGGGGTCATTCAGACCAACTCGCAAGTGGCAGTACACTCACAAGTGGGTCGATGGTCCCCACTGCGCATGCAAACGACGGAGGGAGCTCCATCGTGCGCATGAGCGAGACCCGGACTGCGACAGCCAAGCTGTCGCTCCGGGTCTCGCACCAAAGGGGGCGTGCTGTTGATGGTGACTGACAGCACGCCCCCTTTGGTGGGCGTGCCGGGGGCGTGGTGGACAGACGGAGGCGTTCCCATGGGAATGCCTACCGTCTGAAGCCAGCCCCACTGACATCACTAGTGATGTCAGTGGGAGTGATTTCGGCTCCGATAGAGCCAAAATCACTCCAGGACTTGTGGCTGGGAAACCCTACTGCAGGGTTTCCATCACAAGTCCAATGGTCGTGATGGTCAAGACCATCGCGACCATCTTTTTTGGACGCTCGTATATGCTGTGGGTGGTCACCCACAGCTATACGAGCATCCAGGAGGACGCTCCATTTTAATGGAGGAGGGCCCTGATTCAGAGCGAGCGCTCCGGTCAGAGCGAGCGGCTCTGAATCATGGCCTAAGTTCTCATCATCAAATTCTGTGTTTAGAGTATTTTTTTTCCTAGAAGATAATTTCATTATTTTTTTAATGGTCAAACAAAACATAAAGCCTTTCATCTATTTGTGGAAGCAGTGTCTTATTATACTTTATCCATATCTATTTCGAAGACTTTCCCTAAACTCACCTCTTCTATCTTCATGAGGAAACAGTCTATGTAGTCTCGTGGGCAGTTCTTATCAATTGTGTTTCTGTGAAACCTGACCATGTCCGTCACAAAATCCTTCAGTTTTTGAAAAGTTGGTATTAGTTTCTGGTGAGGGCCAGGGACATAGCTCATCAATTTTGGGAAGATATTAAAAAGCTGAAAAAAAGTAACATTGATAAAATATAACCTGAAATCTGAAACATTGAGAAAATAACATTTTAAATCTGAAATGTATATTTTTCTAAGGTACCCACTTTATAAATTCCCTTACTAATGGTTCCCAAAATCTCACTAGTTTGCCAATTATTTATGAATGATTTTTAACTCAACATCACTTTTTCTAGCTTTATATGACATCATTGGACAGATTGAGCTTCTTTTTATACAATATTAGATAATTTTATTATAGGGATAATTTTAATAAATTAAATTAAATAAATTAAAAAAGAAAAACAAATGTAAAAAAAAGCATATATTTATGCCCATAAGCTTTATAAGAGGTGCTGGGGATAATAGAAGAAAAAGCTACAAGTGAGAATGATAATGAACAGGAATATTGACAGGCCCAAACAGCACCCCCTGTCCTGTGGTGCCCTGTGCCATGGCACTGGTCGCACTACCCTAGTTACGGCCTGGCATCTACAGACACTGCACTCAGATAGCAGATACATGCAGTAGGCGTCTATTTCCCACAGACACCTCATGCTGCATTTGCATTTAATTTGGATGGTATTATACAGTGACTTCCTTGCAGCCCTGAATCAGGAACGGTATGCTTCCATTAGGTTCTCAATTGTTTCTTCATATTTGCCTGACCCGAAGCAGAGTTTATTAGGTGGAAAACATCTGTAAGGTATGACAAGAGGGTCAGGAATTTCTTGTCCTCATAGTCAAATCTGTCGCCAAATACAATGGAGCAAATGACATTGGAAACAGCCAATCTCAGTAGATATGATGGGTCAAATGGAGTGCCTGTTATTTTGCAAAGAAGACCAGTCTTTAATTTGACTATACAAATTAATAGCAACATAGAAATAGCATAAAGAGATACAAACTCATAAAAATATCTTCCACAAAGTGGTATATTCAACCACCTTATTAGCTAAGCCCATTGGTTTAGTTAGTTACTTAGTGTAGATTATATATATTTACTCCATTTGCACTGTATGTAATTCTTTTACTTCTTCACAGACAAGAAATACATAAAACTAAATAGAAAAAAAAAACTTACAATACTGTATTACCCTTAAACTTCTAAAGGTATATTTTTTAAAATATGTTGTATGCCCCAGAATATTAAGATTCCTGTTCCTCTTTAATGTATTTTTTTAATAGCTCAGATAAGGGTTCCAAAATGAGCCATTCCCAACGATCAGGAAGAAGTTTGTGATCAATTTACATCTATCTATGGTCCCCCTTTCAACTTCTGCGCAAGTGCGGATTCCCAGCTGAGCAAGTGACAAAAGCTTCAAGAACTTCTGGACATCCTGCATCCCACCAGAGAGGGTGCACGGGGTAATTCAAGATACTGACCAGTGCCTATAAAACTCCCTATTACAGTATGTCACCTTAGTAATGCAGCTAGGGCGGTGATTCCTATTCATTGGCTTAAAAGGTGGTACTCCCAAATTGATTATTATATGACTATGGAAGATCTCATTCTTAAAAGTACAGACAAATTTACAGAATATTGTGCAACCTGGTTGGGATGGTTGGAGTTTAAGGAGTCAGATTGCTACAAAAACTCTTCCCCAAATACTGATTGTTCTTAATTGATGGTATTTCTTCATATGAGCCTAGAGTTCCTTGCCGATCTCCTCAAAATTCATAAATTTGACCCTTTTAGATCTCTCTCATACCCTGCCATGTATTCCACTCCCTGTCCCCCCTACCCTTCCCCCCTATCTGTTATTTCTCTGGTTTCTTTTCTACCCAATGTTATAAACTTTATTTTGCAATATGTTTGTTGAATATTTTTTGTCTTGTTCCTCTAATGTTGATGTTCTCGTGACCTATTGTTATTGAAGATGACATACAGTATATTTCTACATTTATGTATTGCATGTACTTTTCAGTAAAAACAGTTAACATAAAAATTAAATAAGCCCCATATTGAAAAAACACTCTTGTGTAAGACCTAAAAGAGCAATAAATTGTGAAGACCCCTCTTTCCAGAGATATACAGTATAGCCAAGAAACAGGTGCTCATATATGGATGAAAACCCTTACTACAGGTTATAGAATTAGGAACCCTTAAACATGTCGATTTTCTCTCTTCATATATTTTCCCACATCATATGTTTATTTTTAAAAGGCTTTTAATAAAGGTACAAGAGTATCGAAATTCGTCTGTAGTAGGATTGAATTAACAGACAGGTCTGGTAAACACTGGAACCACCCTTTATTTATGATTTGCCTTCTTTTTCCTTTCTCTAGTCGGCAATCAAACTATGGGAATGTTTTTTAGCTGTGATGTGCTGTTCTTTGTTTTTAATATGTCAGTACAATTCTGTGAATATTAATATTACTGGATATGCAGTGGTGCACCAGATATTTTTTTATTTCTCCTGCCATATACATTAAAAATCAACAAATTATGTTCAAATATAATAAGAAAGACATATTGTATGGCTCCTAATTTTATAGCTGTAATAGGGGTGTTTAAACAATATATGAGAGCATCTGTGGTATGGTTTTTCTTGGACTCTGCAAATAAGATTCTGCACAATGTTTTACCTCTTTAATGTTTTACACAAGGGTTTTGTTTTTCAATATAAGTTTAATATTAATACACTATTGCAAGTATTTTTTTTCATTTTAGTCTAACAGTAGGTATTCCTTTCTGAAAAAAGAGTACAAGAAGAATTACACAGCGCTGAAGGAGTAAATATATAAAATATGTATTTTCATTTTTAAGTGTTTGCGTGTAACCTGTTTTACTTTATACGTCTGCCTAAGTCAGGTAGTGTAAATGTTCAAATAGAGATTTGGCATAGATGGTCATCCAGGAATCTCTGCTCCTCGACACTTTCATTCACTCCTGAAATTTGTGCAGATACACAAATTTTTTTTATCTCTTACTTTTTGTAAGGGGGCGTGGTCACACCCCATGATTAGGCCACACCCCCTTTACCCAGGCTGGCTTTCTACAGCCTTCAAGATACAGACTTTGCTTTTGGTGCATCACCCATGAGGAATTATCTATGCACTTCTATTGGGAATATCCCTCTGCACAGGTATTGATATTCTGGAACATGAAGCCAGAGATAATATGCTCAAGAACGGTTATACCACTCTGTACTTTATGCATTTCCTTGCACCCTTACTTATGAGGCAATCCAGAAACCCTGGCACATTATGAACAGTTGGGGAAACTTTGTACCTTGCAAGGAATGAAGAGGGAAAAGATGTCAAACCAGGACGGTCACAGGCTGGTCCTCAGCCAGCTAAGAAACTATTCCCCAATTTTCAATTCTGAAGGAAAGAATGACTCATCCCCTCTCCCTATTTGTGTCTGTACTTCCAGAAAGCTTTAGGCATGTACTGTAAGTCACTTTTCATTATTCTCTTCCCCTTCCACATCACACCAGTTGGTCTTATTTTATATGTTTATGTTGATATGTTGCCCTATTTCAGCTATTCACCCTCCATCATGTTATTTTCTTTTCCCCCATCAAACCCATTGACCTTTATTGGAAAGTTCTAATGTTGAAGTAATGAATGAATATGCAGTACATAAGATACAGTGTAAGATGTCACATCATATACTGTGCATACCTTGTATTTTACTATAATATATGGTTGGTTTGGTTTATGATTTACAGTGTATTGTGCGACTCAGTACAGATGAATGCAATGTCCTATGTCTGTTTTATTGTATACCTTGTGAAACAAATAATAAAAAAATAATAATGCTTAATTTTATTTTTTTAATTTCAATCAAAATAATTTGCTAACACTGTATTCAACAGAAAAATGTGTGCTGAACCATATCAACTAATCAGGCATTAACTTTCAACTGTCTAATACAAGTTGGTCAATACAGGCAATAATCTAATTGGCTGCTTTTGTTTAGTGCACATTCAGCCCTTAATTTCATTCTTAGTAAATAATACCTATTGGGTACTACATTTTGATAAACTGGAATTTAAGACATTGTTGCAATGGGTGTTATAATTATTACCGCCAGCCGCATGGCCAATGGTTCAATTCCAGACAGCGGCAGCCAAGCAGGGGTGAAGATCCTGCGTAAAAAAGGTAAGTATCACTAACCTAATTTTACCCCCTAACTCTAACCCTCCTTTAGGGGTGCCTAACCCTATCCTCCCTCTAAGTGCCTAAACCCAACCACCCCTTCCCCACAGCCTAAACCTAAGTCTCCCGGGGGGGTGCCTAACCCTAACCTCCCTCCGGCAGTCCCTAACTCTAACCCGCCCTTCCACTATCCTAACCCTAGCCCTCCCAGGGGGGTGCCTAACCCTAAGCCCCCCCCGGGAGCCCATAACCTAACCCTCCTCCCCCATGGCTGTCCGTGCCCAGCACCTGACTTACCTTCGATCGGTATGCCGGGGGCATTGAGCTCCCGGTGTATGGATAATGACAGGCATCAATTTTTTGATGCCCATCATTAGTACCCTGCCAGGATTAGAGATTTGGGAAGCTGGCAGTCGGCATTTAGACCGTCGGCTCCCTGACTACATCCTGTTGCAATTACCATAAGTCTCCCATATATGTTTCACCAGACAGAGCTTACTCCATCAGGGGTTTCTACTCTTACAGTATATTAATAGTGAGGACCAAATTATCATAGTCCCTTTTTCCATAATATTCAATTATATGCCTTTACATTAATGTCTCGTGTCTGACCCTGGATTTGGAACTTGGTTCCAAACTTGGTCAGACCTGAGGCAACCCCTTTCACACTGTAGCACCAACCCGGGTCATTCCTGTGTATGCTCCATTCACACTGCAGTGGAATGTCTCAGGTGGTGCTTGGGGATGACTGGGGGCAAGTTCTTCTGCGTTAACTTATGCCACCATTTAAGAAGGTAAACCAGGAGAGTGACACCGATAATCAGGAGAAGGGTCCCTGCTATATTTAATGCCATTCTAAACACAGCCCAATTACAGCAACATCCATTAGGGAGCTATGTCCCTCTGTGTTTGTGATAAGAAAAAACTTTGACACTGGATTACATTCCAAACAGCAAGTGATCATTAATGACAGGTTGGGCAAGTTTGAGACTGGTGCAGAGTTACATTCATATTGCATAATCACAGTGCATTTTCAGTTTGATAAAATAAACAAGTACAAGAAGAAATGCTCTATAGAATTTGCTTTGAAAGTAATATGGGAGAAATTACAGGAATGTTATTGTGCAAGACTCAGGACAGTCTTCAATGTTTCCCTATGGGGCACAATAAATTCCTGCTATGACTGAGTGACAGACACAGACAGGTAACTCTAAACCATTATCAACCATTGTCTTACTCTGTTTTAGGCCAGATACTGATATATGAGTGAAATTGAAAATCAATTGAAAGATGTTGACTGCTAACTTACTCTCACTTATGATCCCATATGGAGTTACAAAGGGGAAAGTGACAGTATTATTTAATTAAGCATTGATAATCGATATATCAGCATGGAACCAGATGCATCTTTTAAACAAGAATTACAAAATTACCCATCATGTACACTTTGCCCAAAATATGAAAATATCTTCTACACCCAGCAGGCAGACCAATAACCCTAGTCATAGGCTCACCGTATCATCCCTTAACCCAATATGTGGATTTTTACATGCAACTAATGGTACAAATAAGTGATAGTTACATCAGAGATAGCAATGATCTTCTTAATAAAAAAAATGTTTCTTGGAGAATAGTACTGAAAATGTAAAATTGGTCAAGCCCGATGTGTCACATTTGTAAACAGTCATACAAAGCAGGAATGGATGCCTGTAAGAAAGCCATTGTGGAGAATGCAGCATACGGTGGTCCGCCATTAGAATTTCTACTCCTGGTTGATGTAATTGTAAATGCAAATTAAGTTATGATTAACAATGGTTTTTATTTACAAAAAAATGGGATGGTGATGGGTTCTTAAATGAACCTCTAAAATGCATAATAAGTGGGGAGAAGTAGGGGAGAAAATTCTCACATAGGAACTCATGTTCTCATTCCTATGTTGAGTAATAAACTGTGGCGTGGGGGTGCCGGTGGCCATTGCTACACCACTGCAACTCTGAATGCTGGCCTCTGAAGTGATCAGAAGCTACAGAGGCCTCTGATCACTTCAGAGGCCAGCGTTCCCAGAGATGTGTAGTTTGCGGGTGATGTCATGACTATATATATATATATATATATATATATATATATAAATATATATATATATATATATATATATATATGAAGTATAGTTTGAGAACACTTAGTTCAATATGAATAAAAATCAATTACATAGGATAATTCATCAAAGCAAGTTAATACAGTACTTCTCAGACAATAACCGTGCAAACTTGTCACACCTGCGTACACATCATGCTTTCATGACTTGCTGTCATATGATGCAAGCCTCTTTGTGCACATTACAACTCCAATTCCGCTGTTTGCTAGCAGTAATAATGAGGTGGTGATTCATGGTGCTTTTAAGCAGATTTTTAAAGAATGATCACTAAGACATATAGTAGCAGAAAGATACAATGTACTCACTTATAAACTGACCAACTCATACCAAAGTCTTTCCCTTCTAGCAAGTTTTACACTGAACTTAAATACAAATCAAATCTGAATGTTAGCATGACCATTTGTATAGTTTTTAACTGGCTTGAGTCGTATTCACACAGAGGTTTTAAAAGCAAAGCAACTATTAGACACCTAGATAATCACCCAAGTAGTATAGAGAGAGGAGTTACAATAATGGTTGAATTTATTTCATGAATGAATAATATATACAATGAAGTGCCAAAAGTCATGTGATAGATGCCAAGGGGTAAATTTACTAAGAATCGAGTCTGGTCAAGTTAGCAATCTCTGGAGAGTTTGGGCATTTTTTTCCACTCTCAAATTTACTAATGTAAATTATGGGAGAAAAATCTCCATTGGTACGGGAAAATACTGGAGAGTTAGCAAACGCTCTTCATTTCACCATTGACTAAACTCAAGAACCTTTTCACTAGTGAAAATGGGATTCAGGAATTTACCAAGATGAGAGTTTCTAAACTCTCATGAGAATGGACAACACTCCTGTAAAAATTTGAGATATCTATTCACCTGCCTGTGATCTGCGAGTTTGGTAGAAAGTAAACATACACAGATCAGTGTGATTCATGTATGTTTTTGCCTGTAAACAAAAAAAGGGGTTATTTTTATAAAAAAATTACATGAGGTCCCCCCCTAAAGCTTAACCAGCCCCGGACTTGTCAGCCTGTCCTGGTACCTAAAATTACAGGGGACAAAATGAGTAGGGTTCCACCACTATTTAGGTACCAGCTGCAGGGCCAGTCCTGGTTTTAAATATAGGGGGAAAATGCATAGGGTCCCCCTATATTTAAAACCATCAATGGACTCAAAATGAGGTGCAATGCCACAGGCTGAAGACCCTATTACCGGGTCTCCAGAGCCAAAGCATTATCACCCAAAGCTGCTCAGGGGAGGTGGGGGCCCCCCTAAAAAAGGGGTCCCACCATCTCAAAACCCCAGGCTTGGACTGAAGTCCAGGGCTCTTCCCCGCACCCCTGGGCTGTGGGTACGAGGGTAATATTGTGTAAAATCAAAGAAAACTATTGTATTTTACAGCAGAACTACAGGTGCCAGCATGTCTGCCCTGTGGCATCTTTGGAACTACAAGTGCCAGCAGGTGGCTGGCAACTGTACCTCCACTGTAAAACAAATAGTTAAATAAAGACATAACACACACACCTTACACGTTTATTACACACATACATCAATCACACATACTTACCTGTAACAGCCGGTCTGTCCTCTTCTCCAATGTAGGTATCCGTGTGGAATGACCTGCAAAAAAAGATCGTATACTCACCTCCATCCTCGCTTTGGTCTCCGTAGCATCCAGGGGGGTCTTTGCAAAAAAACAAACCGAGTACCCGATCCATATACTTACCATTAGCGGTGTATGTGTGTGACCACATACACCACTAACCGGCTCCCGACTGAACAGTGAGAACATTCAGGAGCCAGCAACCAATCAGCAGCTGCTCTACAGTTAGCAGCTGCTGATTGGCTCAGGCTCCTGAAAGTTCCCACGTGGGCTGTTCAGTGAGTCAGGAGCCGGAGCCAATCAGTGGTCGCTCTACAGTTAGCTAACTGTAGAGTGGCCGCTAATTGGCTCCGGCTCCTGTCTCACTGAACAGCCCACGTGGGAAATGTCAGGAGCCGGAGCCAATTAGCGGCCACACTACAGTTAGTGTCCGCTGATTGGCTGGCGGCTCCTGACAGTTCTCACTGAACAGTTTGGAGCTGGTTAGCGGTGTATGTGGTCACACACGTACACCGCTAATGGCAAGTATATGGATCAGGTGGCATTTTGTTATTTGCAATGACCCCTCTGGATTCTATGGAGACTTTTTTGCATGTCATTCCATATGGATTTCTACATGGGAACATTTGGCAGCAGGTAAATATGTGTGAGCAAGATATGTGTGTATTCAACTTTTACTGTATATGGGGTATGTGTCATGTCTGTATCTAACTACTTATTTTACAGTGGAGGTACAGGTGCCGGCCACTTGCTGGCACTTGTAGGTGCCAAAGGGCAGGCATGCTGGCACCTGTAGTTCCAATGTAAAATACTATAGTTTTATTTCAATTTAACACTTTATTATCCCCGTACCCACAGCCCAGGAGTGCGTGGAAGAGCCCAGGGTTTTAGACCAGGACTGGGGATTTGGGAGATGGGGGACCTTTTTTGGGGTGGTTCCCCACCTACCCTGAGATTACTGGCTTGGCCTGAGTGACTTGTGGTGATAATGCTTTGGCTCTGGAGACCCGGTAATAGTTTCTTCGGGCTGTGGCATTACACCCCAGTCATTTTGGATCCAGTGCTGGTTTTAATTATAGGGAGACCCCTATGCATTTTTCCCCTTATAATTTGCTGGTACCTAAATTATGGTGGAACCCTACTCATTTTGTTCCCCGTAATTTTAGGTACCAGGACTGACTGGCAAGTTTGGGGCTGGTTAAGCTTTTGGGGGATGACCCTAGTCATTTTTTTTTAACAATTAACCCATTTTTTACAAGTAGAAAACACAAGCAGCTTACACATATCTCACTGATATGTGCAGGTTACTTGCTCGGAAGAGTTTTGCAGAGAGACAACACTGCAACAACGGGTGAGTAATCTCCTTCTAAATTTGCTACTCGGGGGAGAAATCTTGATCTGCTTCACCATCAGCCATCTCATTCTCAGCTAAACTCACTTCTAAGTAAATTTAACTTTAATCTGCTTTTCAGTAAATAAATAATCCTTTTTTGGACACGAACCTACTATTAATTTAATTGTCAATTGTATTCACCCCCTGATTCACTAGCTGCTTTTTTACACATCTTAGTAAATTTGTGAGTTTCAGGAGCCTCAAATCACCCAAGTTTCAGCGATGCTAATCGAGTTGAAAAAAACAAAAATGACCAGACTTGATTCTTAATAAATTTACCCCCTAGTGTCATGTAGGACCCCCTCTACCCTGGGATGTGCAGCAGGTTAACATGGCATCGATTTCACAAGTGAATGGAATACCTCTGGAGAGATGTTGATCCATGCCTTATGGATAGCTTTCCACAGCTCCCTGATATTTATTTGTGCAGGATATTGGGTGCCAAAGGACATTTCCACCAGGTCCCATAAATGCTTGATTGGGTTCAAATCAGACAAACATGATAGCCACTCCGTTAATAAGAAGAATGCTCCTCAAATTCTGGACAACTTAGGGCTGATGATACAGTGCATTATCATTGTGGGGGTACATGAAGTCCATGAAGGGCTGCAAATGGTCATCAAGCAATGCAATGTAGTAGTTACTGGTCAATGACATATTCAGGCAAACCAGCAGACATAACCAATGCCTTGTGAACACACCCCACACCATTATGAAACCACCACCAGCCTGCATGGTGCCTTGTTGATCACTGAGGACTGGTGTCTGCACCGCACCTGAACTCTATCATCAGCTGGTAACAACTGGAAGCCTTGACTAATTGGACCACACATCATGTTGCCAATCCTGCAGTGTCTAATTAGCAATGTCACAAGCCCAGATGAGGCGCTATGTCCAGTGTCATAGTGTTAACAGGGGTACTCTTTTGCTCCCATTTCCCAAGGAAGCTAAAGAATGCTGCACTGGCCTGCTGGATATATGTCTGGTACCTCCAGCACTGAATGTGGATAAGATTTGAGCCAGTGATGCTTGTCTGTTACCATGGACAATTCTGACCAGATGCCACTGGTCACGATCATCAAGGGCCCATGGTCAGCCACTGCGCTGTCCATGGTCAATGGTATTGGCTTCCATGAGGTAATCCTGGTACACACATGACACCATAGATCGAGGAATGTTGAAAATCCACACAACTTTGGAAATGGAACGTCCCATCCATCGGGCACCAACTACCATGCCACATTCAAACACCATTAATTCACATCACCTTGCCATGAGCAGCCTAGACGGCATCCAAACTGATTAATGATTACAAATGATGCAGGTCTTGGAATTTCCAAGATGTCACAGTATGGTGATGCATCCTACCATTATCTTAACAATCTGCTATCCATATATTTAGTTACTTGCATTTTATTAACATAAAGAAGAAATCAATCTCTACTATATGTGATAAATGTACTTTTTTAATAAGTTTTTTACGACTTGATAATGTTTAGTATTATGTTGTAAAAGAGTAATCACCTTCTGTTCTATTTATTGTCTTCTATAACCATTTGGTATAGTTTGCTGACACCCATTTTCGAAATTTCTGCCTCCCTTATATTGTAAAACTGCAGCAAACAGATTGGCAACAATCACACTGGTTCTTATTTTGTTATTGAAGCAATGCAATGGCCAACATTAGGTTATCCATTGATGGCTCCATTCATGCTGCATCTATAGCATGAAACTATTAGAGAGAAATCATTGCACCCATCAATGGACATCCCTGATGTGGGGAATGGCAGGTGGCTGGTCTATGTGGGAATGGAGCAGGGCTTAGTGGCACCTTGGTGGTTGGGGCTTAGCTCTGTGCCCGGGAAAGTAAAAAATATTACTGCATTTCACCTAATAATGGTGGACAACCATTGGATCTCTACTATTGATGGAAAAAACATTGTCCATCAGTAGCAATTACTAGATTATATCTTGCAGTACAGCATGTCCACTGTCAACTTTACTAGTTTTATGTCACAACTGTCTCTTTCTTATATCTCTTTATATTGCTTTATATAGTGCTCCCACACATCTCCTGAATACTCAGTGCTGCTTCATAAATATATAAATATTAAATATAGGACAAGCAAGGGTTGCAGGGTGATAATAACAATGTGCTCAAACCCTAGTGAAAACGGTCCTTAAAAAATTATTAACAACTGTACTTACTGTACTTGGAAATGTTAGTGTCCAGACCCATAAAACATATTAGTGTATATACCAGACTCAAACTAAGCTTAAAGTAACTGCTTGTCTACCCAAGGCTGGTTAACCATAAGACCCTAAGGCTAGATAGCTATAGACCACAGAGGTGCTGGTGCTGCACTTTGAAAATCATTGCTTTTATGTTTTTCTTAGTATTATATGTTTACAATACTATATTGTAAACATATAATACATTTTGCTATAGTTGCAGTTTGGGCTGAACTGTTTCCATTTATTTTGTGATTTTGTCTGGCTTATGATCCACCATATATAACTCGTTGTTAGCATTGTACTCTTAGCACCCTTGCATGAGCATTTAGGTGATTAAGGGCCTGATTCAGACCCACTCGCGAGCGGCTGTCCGCTCGCAAGTGGGTCGATGTTATGGACTGAGCATGCGCACGACGGAGGGAGCTCCGTCGTGCGCATGCGCCAGACGCGACGAGCGAAGGAAAGTCCTTCGCTCGTTGTGTCCGATCAAAGGGGGCGTGCTGTCAATGTTGATTGACAGCACGCCCCCTTTGGTGGGCGTGCCGGGGGCGTGCCTCCCTGACGGGGGCGTTCCTAAGGGAACGCCTCCCGTCAGAAGCCGGCCCACTGACATCACTAGTGATGTCAGTGGGAGTGATTTTGGCTCTGATAGAGCCAAAATCACTCCGGAGCTTGCGGTTGAAAACCTCAACCGCAGGCTCCGGCTCGCAAATTCGATGGTCGCGATGGTCTCGACCATCGCGACCATCACAATGCACGCTCGTATAGCCTGTGGGTGGTGACCCACAGCTATACGAGCGTCCAGGAGGACGCTCCATGAAAATGGAGCCCGGCCCTTATTCAGAGCGTGCGCTCTGCTCAGAGCGTACGGCTCTGAATGAGGGCCTAAATCTCTAAATAATATATTCTTGTTATAATACATTGTTTGAAATATCCCAAATAATTCTGACAATTATAGTGTGTATCAAAGACAGCTTGCCTTTGAAAACAATATAGCAAAACCTCTGGGAAATATTTTCATTACTGGGTACAATATGTTACTGTTGTAAAATATCAGAATCCAATTGGAACTTTGCTTCATACTCTGGTGAGTATTTCAGTCAACAAACATAACAGTAGCTGGAAATGTAGAAACTGCATGTCCTGTGTACTCAGCCAGACAGCATGATAGATTCTTGTTATCAGCACTAATCTCTAGGTCCAGTGGTCGAAAACACAATCAGAGGTCAAACTTCCAATCCTCAGAGTGAGTCATTATATGGTGAAAACAGCTGATTATTCAGGATGGCCGCTGTTTTTTTGTAGAACTTTATTGATTTTTTTTCTTTATAGATAAGAAAGACACTAGGATGTAAATTTACTAAAGTGAGAGTTTTAGAAGCTAGTTTTAGAAGAGGTGTTGCACATAGCAACCAATCAGATTCTAGCTATAATCTTCTAGAAGGTGCTAGTTAAATGTTAAGTAGAATCTGATTGGTTGCTATGGGCAACATCTGTTCTAAAAACTCTCACTTTAGTAAATGCACCCCTAGTAGTGCAGTAACAGCTTAGTATGAGTGTTTAGCTATATAAGGCATGATAACATAACTGGGGAAAAAACATTATGTACACAAAGCTATTGTTTATATTTTTTTTCTCTTGAGAACATTCAATATAGGAAGAGTTACAGAGAATAAATATGTGTACACACAGCAGATTTGTCAATGTCATTTCTGTTGCCGAATTTGTATTTAAAAAGGCTGTGATGTTACATGGGGTCAGAAACTTAATGGGCCACTACAACTACTGGGCAATCCGCCGATTCCTTGATTGGTCAAGAAACATTGATCCACCGATAGGAAATGCTGACCAGCAGCCATCAATGGTTGCTGATCTATCGGGGAATCAGTGACATGCTACATGTTAAAAAAAAAAAAATTTGTTAACAACGATCATATTTTGATCATGATCAGCAAATCAGTGAAATTCAACATGTTGGACTTCACCGATGCCCCGACCCTGACATCTGGGGTGCCTAATCCTAACCCCCTCTCCCTGTAACCTAACCCTTACCCTCCCCGGGGAATGCCTAACCTTAATCTTTCCCCGCAGGTACCTAAACATAACCCCCCCTATCACCAGGGAATCGCGATACTTACAGGGGTCTGGACATTGGGGATTCCGGCATTCGGGATGCAGACACCGGTATCTTGATCTCCTTCGGGATATCGGTGTCAGCATTTTGCCGGGCGTCAGGACTCCGGCATTAGGATTTTGGTGGCCGGCATTCCATATTTCTATGGTAAAGTGGATAAACTTTACCAGGGGACCATCAATGCAGCATTCACACAAGTATTCAAATTCATTCATCTATTTCATTTGTGCAATTGTACGGTCTATCTGTATTTCCCCTCTTTACACTTATATAAATGTGTATGCTTTTTAAAACATGAAATGCGATAGCACTATGTAATTTGCTATATACCTTTTAAATGGTTGTTTTATATCAATAAAAAGTGCAATTTAAAAATACATGCAATATCATCCATAAATAGGTTTTTAAGCTTGAAACACAAACTCATAATTAATAAAAAAAAACTCCCCCACTAATCTAGCAATCTTTGATTATTGGTACATCTCATCTATGGAATACATCTAACAACGCCTCTATACCTGAAAACATTTAAGGCTATACCTTCTTGGAAAAGTGACCCTGTATTATCCTTCCCCTTTCCCCAGCCTCTCTATTATTGTAGTAAATAAAAAATATCCTGAAGCGCAGGGTTCACATATAACTGTTCAACTTTACTATATGTATACATGTTTACATATTTCATTTACTAAAACATAAATTAGTTGTTTAAGCTTTTATTTTCATGTTTTGTTTACAAATTTAATATACTAATTAATAGTTATTGTTTAATTAGTAAGAGCTGCTGTTAGAAGATTTAATTTGGGGGGTAAAGTATGTTTTAGCAATGTTTTACTGCTGCATATATTCATATATATAAATTACTTTACAATACTGGGATTCATTCCATTAGGTGTACTAATATTTGCTACTCTCCATCATGCTATAAACACAAAAAGAAATCTTAGGCTACACCTCCTGGATGAATTGGATAGAAACAAATACTCTAACTGCTGCCCAATGAACAAAGGTGGCAAATAAAGACTCACCGGCCAAGATTCACAAAAGAGAAGAAAATAGTACAGAAAGTGCTGTCAGATCACTGATAACAACATAAAACATAGGTAAAAATCACATATCACTTATAACCAATAATCCATCATGATTGGTATCCACATGCAATATATAGTAATAAAAAAGGAAAAACCATTGGATATTCTGTTGTTCAGTGATTGTATCTTGTTGGTGGTAAAACAGTTATTTTTCTGTATCCACTTATATAAACAGATTGTATCCACAATGTTTCTTTTAATTGTCACGTTTGAAAGTGATTCATATAGAAGAATATCCAACAGGCTGAAAAGTACTGAAAGTCTCCAGTTAATTATTTAGGCTCTGGAAGAACAGTATGTGGGAGATCATGATTGTTTGTATTATTTCCAATATATATTCTCTTGTATCAAGATGATCATATTCCTAATTTACATAACTAGTAATGCAAAAGGTTGCCAGACATAAATGCAGCCTGCCGATTTTTGCCAAAGTCCTGTATCTCCCACAATATTGCACTCAAACTACAGGGCTTGTAGGTAGTGAAAACATTGATAATCTCTGCTGCCACTTAGCGTTCACAACATACGTGGTGAGCAACCGCAGGCTGTTGGGAGGCAGTGGTAGGTATTAAAACATATGTTTTTCTCACTGCTGTTGATTTCTCTGTGGTGATCCTCAGTCACAGTCGGCACAGGATGCAGACAGAAGTGTTTATCCACCGCCACTCTCCGTCAGTGGCTCAGACTGTGAGAAGCCCTGAGGAGTGTTAGCGGTGTTGACCGGTCAGCACTTTCAAGCTAGAGAACAAACAGGAAACAAGTCTCTATGCGTTTCTCCATCTCAAATGACTTTAGCAGCTTTCTCAGGAGACAGTCATCTCCATCATGCTAACAATTAATTTTATGTAAGAGAGTTGCTTTCAAACAGGTCCATTTGCAAAAAATATATGAAAACAAAATGTTGCTGAGAGGAGGTGCACTTTGTTGTGCATGTTTATTAATGACCCAATGTCACATCCCCTCCTGTTGTTTCTCTCATAGTTGATAATGTCATCCTTTCCCCATGCTCACTGGCTAGGGGTCATAATTGACTGTACTTCCCACACCTCAAATCTGTAGAAGTCAGTCAAGAATCTACAGCTTCAACTTTGCCTAAACTAACAGACATTATATCTCTTCAGTCTACCGAATTGCAATCTGAATGCTAGAATGGATGACCTAGGGCCTGATTCCGCAAAGACCAAAATTGCAAAGCTTGTACTGTATACACAGCATTTCTAATATTGTTTCATATGGGCTTGCCGGTGATTTTAAGTGACAAGCTTAGGTTTTGCACTCTGCTAGTTAAGTCTACTCTGTTCTGTGCAGATCTGTTTGACAATGCCCAGCTGTCTTTTACCATGTGACAGGTCAAAGGGTTGAATCCTCCATATTATCTTACTGCAGTATTATGTGTATGAGATGCTGACACAAGCTGTGTAGGTCTCCTGTACTCCACAAGGCTTATAACTTCTTACCTTGCATTGTTTATTTTCTTAGTTTATTTTGTTACCACAAGTACAGTGATCAACTCTGAAGAACCACACCTGTATTATATAGACAATCACTCCAGTCTATATTAATAAAAGTTGAAAGTTCCAGAAATCTCATTGTCTGTGGATTAACAGATGGACTTGGTTTAGCTACAGTATCTGAATAGTTATACACTGCTTATGTGAAATGAGGGTTAGAATAGTAAGAAGATATCCTTTCTGTGGGTCAAGCTTTACAGACTTATAGCCAGGCTGGTGTAATCTCTCACCCATTACAGATCCATGATCCGGTGATTATGTCCATACAGCTGGAACTTCCCACAAGTTTGCTCCTGGCTCATTGTCACGTGCAGTTGATCTCAGATCTAAGATTTGTTGTTACAGTCAGTATCACCACATAGAATTCAAGTAAGTGTGTGCAGCACAGAACATATCCTGATAATCACAGTCATACACCTGCAAACACCACATCATGGAAGACTGTAATTCTAATGTAGAAGCTGCAGAAAATGCAGATGATGAAACACCATTACAGCCCCAGCAGGCCCAAGATGGCACTAGAGCTATTCATACAGTTCAGCTATCTCAAAAGGCCAGGGATAAATACATCAGTGAGAGAGATGAATACCAAGAAAGACTAGAAAAAGCATGGGATAGAACTGAAACCGATATGCTTAAAGTGTCAAATGCAAGGAGTGTTCAGGAACAACTTCAAAATACTTTGGACCTATAGATTGCAGTCAGAGAAATATTCCACCTTTTTAACCAAAACAAATGTGGAAGAAAGCTTGAAGGAACGTGACATACAGAGAGACATTGATCAGGGACGTGACAGTCTTATATGTAATGCAATCACAGACGCTGAAACTAGATTAGACCGCTTGAGGAGAATTCAGCTCCAATGCTCTAGTTCATCCAGCCAATATTCAAAGAAATCAAGATCATTGCATTCCAACATGTCCATAATGAGCGCTGCTCCATCAAAGTGCATGCAGACACTTATGCTGCAAAAGCACGAGCCTCTAATTTAATAATGGAGATCGCATTAAAATTAGAAAAAGTGCATCTGGAAGCCAGTTTAGATGCTCTATGTCAGGAGAAAGAAGCAGCTGCTGCTGTGGCACAGGCTGAGGCCCTTGAAGCAGCCATAATCTGAGATAGCAGAGAGGATCTAAGTAGCCAAATTATGTCAGAAGACCCTGATAAACGCACCAGAGAATATGTACTAAGTCATACCAGTAAGCATAGCAGCTCACCCTGCTCTGACAATGAGGAACCAGTTGTAAATGCTGTACCTTTAAATATATAATCCGACAGGCACATTGGCAGTCTCTGTAGTCATTTACAAACCTTCTCACATGCAAATTTCCTTCATCTGGGTCAAATACCAAGTGTAGATCAGCCAAAGGATACACTATTTTGCTTTCAAGAACAAAAACCTTCTTAAGGGGCTTATCCATTAGCAGATGTATTTCTGATAGATGAAAGACAAACAATATCCCTTGAAAATTTCAGTGGCTATGCTGAACGATATCTGTCATGTACATGACAAATTTTGGCAAAAGACGAAAGATGAACGATATCGCATGACATCATTCAGGGAGTGGATTTGTTTTAATGATTATTTGAATATTCATTAAAGAAGGAATTTCCATTACAATTTTTTTAAGGGATGGGTAGTGCTCTCTGCAGCCCTCTAAATACCTGATTACCTATAATGTGACCATGTAATGTGCAAACTGACACTTGTTCCCAAAAGTAAAAATTTAAGTTTTGAAAATAAGTTCTTTAATAAAAAAATTTGATTTTTACACTGCTATTTTGTCTATTTTTATGTGGATCTTTAAAATAATGTTTTATTAATGGCAGGAATGATGACAAACCAAAACATATTTATTGTGGTAAACAATGTAATCATATATTTCTATCCTGACCAACCTGTGTATTATAAACCCAAGGTTCACCCCAACCCCCTCCCATAGGGGAGAAAAAAGAAAAGTGTTCTATAATTTCCCAATCCTAAACCTACCCTCCCAAAGGGTGGTGTGTACCCATAACTAAATATACCACATGTATACTATAACCAAAAACCCAAGACAATTGCTAAAATTTAACTGAACCCCTTCCATTAGTGGCTAAAAAGCAATACCCCTTTTCGACCTAAATGCCGGGTCTGATCCGGGTGGTCAAAAACTGTTCCGGCCAGATCAGACCCGGCGCTGATCCAGCATATTCCTGAGTCGGCACCGTTTACACCAGAGCCGGGTCTCTACAGACTGCTCTTCTGACATGAAAGTGGATGCTTGGAGATGACATCATCTCAAAGCGCAACTTAAGCAAGCCAATTGTCCAGCCTGTGGCACTATGCAGGTTTATTAGACCCTCATTGCGCCATTTACACTGCATGGTGGCACGGGAACAACCCGTGGCCAACCCTGCAGTTTACCCTTGATGGATCACCGGGTCCATGGACCTGGCTGGATCCATTACACCGCCACAAATCCTGGGTTGGTGAGCATCAACCCTGGATTTTTGATACAGTGTAAAAGGGTTATAAGTACTTACCTTGTTGCTAATCATGTCCATCGTAGTTCTGCCATTGTAGTTAACATAGGGGTCCAAGTACAGACACCTATGTTAATTCAACGATGCCCTTCTCAAGTTGTGATCCAGATAGCCAAATCTTGTAGAATTGCCTCTAAAAACCAACTTGATTAGCACAACACAATTTTCCAATACTAAACATATTAACAATAACAAAAAAATTAACCAATATATAAAAAAACGCAACTACTGTTTATTTGATTTAAATGTTTTTTACTTCTGATGAAGTATGGATGGGATTCATCCCTTGTTTCCAGGCCAATGAGTGCCGGACTACTCAAACAGAAAAAAAATCAGGCACATAACAATGTTGTGAAATACAGTCAAATCCTTTGAAAAAAATACTGACGTCAACAGGGTAAAGGGAATAAAAAAACTCCAAAACAGAGTACTTTGAGCACAATAAGTAACTAGATGACACATCATTTGGGCAGCAAGTTTGATGAAGTCCATTTGCCCAAGTCATGGCAACATGAACAAACTCACGGTCGTTCTTGAAAAAACCCAAAGACAAAAGGACTGACCAATTAAAAAAACACTTTAAAAACTAATATAAAAAAAATACTAATTACAAAATTAATCGTCAGCCTGGAGGGTAGCTTGTGCACTCATCGATGATGAGTGCACACTACTCATCGATATACTGGGATAGGGAGATGGTGGCGCTGGGCTATGCGAAGCAGCATATGTGAGGGGATGTGACGGAGGAGGAATTGGATGTGTTGGATATGCCAGTCTATAAGATGGGATGGGGAGATTGCCAGAGGCCGATGGGGTAGGCAGAGGTCTAATGTATGACCCTACATCCGTATGCTATTTCAATATTTCTTGGTGCGCAAGGATAATAGTGTGATAAATTATCCTCTTGAAATGGATTTGCTGACTCGGATTCATCTTATCCATTTTGTGGCTGATATTGTTACCAAAAGATTGATTTGCACTCGGGGGATTCATCAAAACCTCCTCTGCATGTTTTATAAATTGGGCAGTCCTTGACAGTCCAGAGGATGGAGTCTTTATAGCTGGCCTTCGTCTCTACCTCCCGGGAGGATTTGCAGAGGAAGATGCTGACTCGGCCGGCCTTTCCACATCCGACTCCAAAACCTCTGTGGGCTCGCTGGAGGAAGGTTCAGGATGAACGTCGATAATTTCAACCTTGAAAAAAAAAATTATAATAATTAATATACATTTACTAAAACAATAATACTTACCATTAAGTGATCTGGAAACAAAGGAAGCCCTGGGAAAGGTAAAAATTCTGACACACAATCAATTAACAATTTTTTTAAGGTAAGCAATAGACTTTACCTAATCCAAATAGTATAACATTTAAATAGCTTACCTCATCCTAAGTCTCCAACTCTTCTTTGAGGTACTCCTCCTCCTCCTCATCGCTTGGCTCCAGTGAGCACCGCGACTGTGTCTTTGGGTCTTGATCAAGAACAAATAGGAGCAGGTCATAATACCACAGCTTGGGCTTCTGGACTTCATCAGCACCTACTCCCGAACATTGTGCTTCTTTGTACTTATTGTGCGGCTTTAAGAACACGGTTCTGAAGTTCTGAATTTTCGCCTTTACCCAGTCAATGTCAGCATCTTTTTCTCGGCCTCAGCTGTAGATTACAAGCTTATTAAATGTCTAATTCTTTTTATCTCTATTTGAGTAGTCCTTGCTGGATAACTTCCACAGGCACTCATTGGCCTGGTACAATTCGATGAATCCCATCCAAAATCGGCATGCATTGGATCTTGACATCTGCAAAATATTATATATAAAAAAAATAATAATAGACATTTGCAAATAGTAGCGCCCCCTTTGCTGTGCTCCCATTTGTGCCCCTTTTCATACCTTTATTCCTCCTTCACATCCCCTTTAGTGCCCCTTCAGTTCCCCTTGTATGCCCCTTCACATCCCCTTAAGTGCCCCTTCAGTTCCTCTTATATGCCCCTTCACATCCCCCTTTAATGCCCCTGTAGTGCCCTCCTGGTAGAGCCCCTGTAGAGACCCCATATTACCCCCTTTAAAGCCCCTGTAGTGTCCCCTTTATTTCCTCTGTAGTGCCCCTTTAGAGGCCCCATAGTGCCCCCATAGTGCCCCCTGGTATAGCCCCTATAGTGCCCCCTTTAGAGCTCTAATAGTGCCTCCTGGTAGAGCCCCTGCAGTGCCCCCTTTAGAGCCCCCATTGTGCCCGCTGGTAGAGCCCCTGTAGTGCCCCCTTTATAGACCCTGTAGTGCCCCTTTAGAGCCCCCATAGTGCCCCCATTGTGCCCCCTGGTAGAGCCCCTTTAGAGCCCCAATTGTGCTCCCTGGTAGAGCCCCTGTAATGCCCCCTTTATAGCCCCTGTAGTACCCCCTTTAGAACCCCCATAGTGCTCCATTTTTAGCCCCAGTAGTGCCCCTTTAGAGCCCCCATAGTGCCCCCATAGTATCCCCATAGTGCCCCCTGGTAGAGCTCCTTTAGAGCCCCCAAAGTGCCCCCTTTAGAGCCCCCATAGTGCCCCCTTTAGAGCCCCCATAGTGCCCCTTGGTAGAGCCCCTGTAGTGCCCCCTTTATAGCCCCTGTAGTGGCCCCTTTATAGCCCTCATAGTACCACCTTTAGAGCCCCCATAGTGCCCCCATAGTGTCCCTGGTAGAGCCACCACAGTGCCCCCTGGCAGAGCCCCATTACTCACTACATACATCTAAAAACTAAAATACATAAAAAAAACCCCACACACCTCCTTTGACTGCCGCACTAGTTACTCCACCCACCACACTACAAACAAGCCTGCTACTCCCCCTAGAAGCAAGCCTGCTGCCCCCCCCCACACTATAAACAAGCCCAATGCCCCCCCTACCCACTGTAAACAAGCCCGCTACCTCCCCCTAGAAGCAAGCCCGCTGCCCCCCCACACTATAAACAAGCCCACTGCCCCCCACCCACTATAAGAAAATCAAGTGTAATTTCCTCCATTCTCTTTTCAAAGTTCATTATTTTCAAAGTTCATTTGGAACTTAGCAAAAACAAGAAATAATCCAAGTTTTGCCGTTAACTCCCAAACTACTGCCAGTCCAGGTTATCCAAAAGTGAAAGAACTATGAAAAGGAACTACAACTCCAAAATACCTATTTGAGTAAGACAGAAGTGAAAACACTTGCGACTTTTATGACGGGTAAAAAAGTAGAGGTTCCAGATAGACAATGCCCTCTGCACAAGAAACCACACATTCTTAAGAAATGTCATACCGGTACTTTCAGATAGAACCCTTTTAAAAGAGAAAAAGAATTTACTCAAAAACTTTGGAATCTGTGTCCGATGTTGTACTTCTACAAATCACCTCCCTAGAGACTGTAAATCTGCAATTAAATGTTTGGAATGTGACAATGAGAAGCATGTAACTGCTTTACACCCAGACACCTTTAACCCAAATTCTGCCAATGGCATTGGCCTGTGTCAAAGGATGGTGGGGAGAAGGAGGGTGAAAAGATGGAAACTTTAGTAACATCTACATGTACTGAGGTCTGCAAAGAAGGTGATAGCAGTCGATCCTGTTCAAGAATATACCTGGTCAAGGTTTATCTCAAAGGACATTCAGAAACTTCCATCAGAATATATGCCATTTTGGATAATCAAAGTAATAGATATTTAGCTGAGTCAGAGTTCTTTGACCTATTTAACATAGAGGAGACCCCCACTCCATACACACTAAACATGTGTTCCAGGATGAAAGATACATTAGGAAGAAGTGCAAGTGGATACATAATAGAGACTGTGGATGGAAGCCTAAAACTTCCTCTTCCTACACTTATAGAGTTTGATCCATTGTAAAACAACAGGAGTGAGATCCCTACCACTTACATTGCACGTAACCACCCCTACTTGAGAGGTATTTCTGACTACATTCCACCATTGGATAATGCTGCAAAAATTTGTATTCTGCTTGGCAGAAATATACTGAGGGTACACAATGTTTGTGAACAATGCAAGGGCCCTCACAAAGCATGCTATGCCCAAAGACTCGACTTAGGATGGTTAATAGTGCGTGAAGTTTGCATTAACAAGATGCACAAACCAGACAATGTCAATGGCTTCAAAACAAACGTGTTGAAAAATGTTTGTGTATCCCTATTTGAACCATGTCCTAATCACTTCTTTATAAAAAAGAGTCTCACCAAAACAGTTCAACAAGGACAAGTGAATCATACTGACAGAGAACTTACTACATGTGAGAAAGGTGGTCAAGCTCTTGGTGATGCTGTATTTCAGACAACGAAGGATGACAATAATATTGCACCCCCACAAGGAATTTCTAAAAATTATGGATAAAGAATTCTTTAAAGATGAATCAAATAGTTGGGTTGGTTTTTCAATTAGCCGTATGACATTCTAGCATATTTTTTTAAGATTATATTATTATATATATTTATACTTGAAACATCAGCACAGAGGCTTAGATTATTAATTATATGTGAGCCTGATAAATAGTAATTATTTCTGCCATACGCAGGACATACTCATCGATTAACAGTATGAAGTATCTTCTCACATCATTATTATATTTTATTCTTAAATTAACTATTTTAATAATATCATATTAAAAGTGAAGTTTTAACTACAGCCATATATACTGTTTAAGCCTTCCATAAACAGAACATCAGGTGTGCTTCTCCAATGAGTAATCGATCCGAAACAGGTATTCTTAAGAATGAGTATATTTTATTAATTAATTAAATAATCTTACTGAGAGAATAAGTGCATCTCTCAGGGTCAGTGCACAAGAAACCAAGATGGACACAAGTCCCAAATCTTTTATACACTTGTCTTTCATTAGCAGAATCATTGCACATTATCACGCCCCACTTACAAAGTTCTTTCCTTCTAAGGCATACAAGCATTGGATGACTTTTGGCATAAATTGATAAGACATTCATAAAAGATTGAGACAGTAGTTTATTCTTGCTCTAATTTAATGAAATACTCCCCATCCTTGAATTACAATAGCCATGGCCTACGTGCAATTTACAACATCCTCGTCTGAGGGGCGAACTTCTATATTTGGTAAATAAGTCAGACAGTGCGCAAAAGGAAGGTCTTAATGTGTTCCTTTTACTCCCTAACTTTGCAGAAAAACAAGTTAGGTAATGTCTTTCTTAAAGTAACCATGATATTCAAGTCGTGCTTCAGCATCATGGCTGACAAATGGTTCTAGCATTAAATGATATATATGTGAGTTCTTATATGAATATGATATAAGATTATATGAATATATGTGTATATGAGTATACGAACACATATGGCGTGTACATATAAGTCAATATAAGTAATAAACCAGTATATTTTGAATTATATGATCTTTTCCTGTACTAGATGTTGTCCTACTAAATTGTACTTCTACAATACATTTTGCTAGTGATCGGAATTAATACAATGAGGAGCATCATTTGGACCTAATTATTATGATATGCAAATATGAATGGCATGTTTGTTTCCTGTTAAAGTGTGCCCACTATAAGAGTCTTTTTTTTCCCTCTTTCTTTGGATTGTTTTGCATTCCCAAAAATAAGGAGCAAGGTCTTGCAAGATTCAAGGGTCATGCAGATCAAGCTCCTCCACTTGAAAAGAGTGAAGAATGTTGGTATCTCCCAATCTTCAGAGTGTACCATCCATGAAAGCCAGGTCAGATAAGGGTGGTATTTGACTCAAATGCTACATTTCAAGGTTCTTCATTGAAAAATGTACTCCTCGCTGGATCAGATCTTACAAACAACCTCCTGGGAGTGTTAATTTGCTTTAGGAAAGAATAGGTCACTATACCAGCAGATATCAAACAGATGTTTTACTACTTTGTTCTTAGAGAAGACAATAGAAACTATTTAAGGTTCCTGTGGTATCATAACAATGATGTGCATGATGAAATCATTGTATACAGAATGAAAGTGCATGTGTTTGGTAATAGTCCTTCACCTGCAGTGGCTACCTACAGACATAGAAGAACAGCTCAAGAAGGAGAAATGGAATATGGAACTGATACAAAGCAATTCATTGAAAGTGACTGTTATGTGGATGATGGACTTAAATATCTGCCTACTGAAGATGAAGCTATACATCTACTCAAAAGAGCTCAAGCGATGTTAAATGTTGCTAATTTGAGACTTCACAAGATACTGTAGTTTTCGAACAGTACCTGAGTTATGAAGGCATTCAACTCTGAAGATTATGCAAAGGATTTAAAGAATTTAGTTCTAGGCATTGATGCTCCTCTAATTCAGTGCAGTCTAGGAATAAGTTTAGATATAAAGACAGACACCTTCACATTCAAAGTTTAAATGGAAGAAAGACCATACACCTGAAGAGGTATCCTGTCAACAGTCTCTATGACCCACCTGGCTTTGTAGCTCCAGTAATAATACAAGAGAAGTCTTTGCTAAGGGAGCTTTCAGCAAATTCACAAGACTTGGACGCACCACTACATTTAGGAAGGAAACAAGAGTGGGAGATTTTGAGAGATTCCTTATTTTCCCTAGACCAAATCCAAGTTCCACATTGCTACACCTCTATGTAACTTATTGTAGCAAAACACAAGGAGATTTGTATTTCCTCAGATGCTTTAATGAAGGCCATAGCTGCAGTCACTTATCTAACGGTGACAGATCCTAACGGAGCTTGCCAGGTTGTATTCATTCTAGGCAAAGCTAAGTTGGCACCACAACCTCAACACATTATTCCGAGACTCATACTGTGTGGGGCTGTACTAGCAGCAATGCTTATATTAGCAGAATTAGACTTCAAGCCGGGTGCAGTTAAATTCTACACTGATTGTAAGATAGTTTTAGGTTACATATATATATAGCAAGCAGAATCAGTGTCACTCTCTGGTTTTCATAAATGAAAAGGAATAGCCAGAAGCCAATCACTGGGTCAAAGTTTCAAGTTTAATGGAAAACTCGTCATCACGACATACAAAAAAGTGTAATGAAACATACCTTATATACCCTTAATGTCTCACCCGGTGTGCCTGATTGCCCGCAGCTCTGCTTCCGGCTCCCGCTCTGTCCACGTCACATGACGATGACGTCATCAGGGCCATCGCAGCATCACCCGGGCAACCATACCATGCTACTCACAACAATACAACATGAAAACTTTACACTGACAAACAACATACAAATTTAAAAACATGGTTGAGACACAATAGAGCAGAATTTCTGCATAACGGTATATCAGAGAGAGAATTTTTAGGCTGAGATGCATGTTCCCCAATTGTAACATAGTATTGAGCAATACGTACAGGCAAATGCAAATATCTACATGTGATTATTTCAATATAAAGCACTGCAGTATTACAGCAACATCATTGAAAAAGTTATCAATAAATAAACCTAAAGCGTGCTGCAAAATATATGATACCTGACATATAGAGTAGTTGAAGACCTACAACATATCGAGAACCTATAGGCTAACCGCCTCGCCACGACAGGCACACAATAAAGAAAATAATTAGAAGAAAGCTGAAAAGGACAATGTTTTTTTATCGTTAAATTAATCTCATTACTGGCTACATTATAGGTATTAACAAAAATCGTATTATTTTGTGTTTTCTGCTTAAGTGATCTTCGGAGACTCTCATCTCTAGTAATGGTCTGTTAACACATACGATAAAAAAACATTGGCCCATTATAATGACCAATCATAGTTTAAAATGTCTGAAAGAGTCCAAGGTTATGCAAAGTTACCGCAGAGGTCCTAATTTGAGAGACCGTTTGGTAAAAAATTATGTCACAGGATTTACCACCCCTATCATGGAGAATTTCCCTTCTAAAAACCTGGAAGTTATAAATGTCTAAGTTGCATAACCTGCCATTATATGGAAATCGGGAATTACATATCGCATCCCTATTCAGGACGCAAGATTCAGATTAAACATGTATTTACCTGCACTAGCTCTTTTGTAATTTACGTCATCAAGTGCCAATGTGGCTTAGACTATATTGGCGAGCCCATATGCCAATTTCATGAGAGAATTGCCCATAATCGATCTGCCATCCAATTGGCCCTTAATGGAAGAGAATCAGACCAACCTGTGGCATGCCACTTCAAAGAATTTAAACACTCTTGCCACTTTGTCCTACAAAGTGGAGGACGACATTCCAGCATCACCTAGAGGAGGCGATAGAGAGACAACACTCCTCAAATTAGAAGCAAGATGGATACATAAATTGAACAGTGTGGCCCCATATTGCCTTAATAAAAATGTATATTTGTCGTGCTTTTTGTAGCACATTTATAATATACCATATATACTCGAGTATAAGTCGATCTGAATATAAGCCGATGTACCTACTTTTACCACAAAAAATTGGGAAAACTTATTGACTCGAGTATAAGCCTAGGGTGGGAAATGGCAGCAGCTGGTAGTGCCCCCAGTAGTAATTCTCCCTGGTTGTGCCCCCAGTAGTAATCCCTCCTGGTAGTGCCCCCTGTAGTAATCCCCCCTGGTAGTTCCCCCTGTAGTAATCCCCCCTGGTAGTTCCCCCAGTGGTAATAACCCCTTTTAGTGCCCCCTGTAGTAATCCCCCCTGGTAGTACACCCAGTGGTAATCCCCCCTTTTGGTGCCCCCTGTAGTAATTCCCCCTGGTAGTTCCCCCTGTAGTAATCCCCCCCTGGTAGTGCCCCCTGTAGTAATCACCCCCTTTTAGTGCCCCCTGTAGTAATCCCCCCTGGTAGTTCCCCCAGTGGTAATCCCCCCCTTTTGGTGCCCCCTGCAGTAATCCCCCCCTGGTAGTTCTCCCAGTGGTAATAACCCGTTTTAGTACCCCCTGTAGTAATCGCCCCCTGGTAGTGCCCCCTGTAGTAATCCCCCCTGGTAGTGCTCCCTGCAGTCCCCCCCCCTTTAGAGAGAGACGTAATAAGAATAATAAAAAAAATCACTTACCTGAAACTCCCGCTCCTGGTCCCGCCGCTAACAGCTCCTCCGGCCGCTTTGTATGGGAGAGACGTCATTACTCATGACATCTCTCCCATTACCCACTGCAGGAGCCGGAAGATGGCTCCCGCAGTGGGAGCAGCAGCAGCCGCTGAGAGTCTGACAGACTCTCAGCGGCTGCTGATTACAGCAAACACGCAGCTGCCGACTCCGGTGTTTGTGCTGTGTAGCGCTGACCAAACTCCGTCCAGTCAGCGCTACACTTCACTCGAGTATAAGCCGACGGGGTACTTTTTCAGCACAAAAAATGTGCTGAAAAAGTCGGCTTATACTCGAGTATATACGGTAGTGTTTGGTTGTCCCTCTATGAGCAAGGGCACATTTTGAGTGCCAGAGTGGGTTCTTTGTTCCAGTTTACATTCAGTTATTTCCATATATTTGTACTTTTTCAGCTTCTTTATCATTATTTTAGATATTTGTACTTTTTTCAGTTTCTCATTCTCATTTATTCATTTACATTTCTATATATATTTACATTTCTATATATCTTTATTTATTCATTTAAATTTCTTTGTTCATTCATTTATAGTTCAAATATTTCTTTGTCATTTATTTTCTTTTATTTGTATTTCATGAGTCTTCTCATCTCTCCATTCTTGTATTTCATGAGTCTTCTCATCTCTCCATTCTTATTCTTACAGCTTAACTTCTCCCCTGTTCTTTCCTCAATTAGATGGGATTACAATCAGTGGAATCTGAGTTTCTTGGCTAGGAAGGATCAACCTGGTAAAGATGAACACTAATCCCAAATTACTCTATCTCCTTCAGGCTTTACCGATACTTATACCTGAAGCTAGATTTAGGTCCCTTAACCTATTTATCCATCAATTCATGTGGTCCAGGAAAAACCTAGAATCCGACGTGATTTATTATCATGCCCAAAACAGATGGGAGGTCTCCAACTTCCAGATTTTAAATCTTATTATGCTATACATCTATAAAGAATTCTCGAGTGGACTAGAAATAGAGACATTAAACAATGGGTTGTTCTTAAAGGATGCTTCAAGAATCACCCACTGAGATAGCACCATGGCTACCTTCCCTTTCAAAATTCACTCCTCCCCACCCAACAATATCTCCCATGCTATCCATTTGTTAACTTCTCCAAAAGTTTTCAAGTATTTCTTGCCTAATATTAATCTATCCCAATTCCCTGTTTGGGTTGCTTAGGACCTTTTTAGGGTCGGCTAACTGGTGAACTCTTCAGGTATTAAACAATTTGCAGAAATCTGCAAAAAGTGGGCTATCCCCCAATCTGACTTTTGGTAATTCCTACAAGTCCGTCATTTTTTAACCTAAAAAAACAGTGTGATTTTAGTCAAAAGAGACCTCACTCTATTTGAGAAGCTTTGCATCTCTCCTGTAACTACCTCTCACACAGTATCCGCCCTCTATCAAGTACTATTAACCAACCAAGAATCCCCTATACCTTCTAGGGCTCAAGCCTGAGAAAAGGACTTAGGCCCTTCCCTATCTGACTCGGAATGGCAAACTATCTTTCTAATGGCTCACTTGGGGTCTCTTTGCACCACAATTAAAGAAACGCAATATAAGATTTTAATGTGATGGTATAGACATCCTTCTTTACTCCATACTATGTTCCCATCAATTTCTAACTGTTGTTGGACATGCTCTCTGCCCCAGGGATTTTGAGATATATGCGATTACCCCAATTTATCAAATTATTGGTCAGAGATTATTACTGTCAACAAAGTTTGGGTGTCCCCATCCCTATCGATCCCGCATTTTGGTTACTCAACCACTCTCACACCCAATTTGCTGATTACAAGAAATCTCTTCTTGATCATCTCAGTAATGCAGCAAGCTCTGTTATTTCAGTTCCATGGAACTCCAATAAATCTTCCAAAGATTGGTTCCATAAGATTTATTTTTTTGTATATGGAAGAAATTTTAATCTCATAAATACAGTAGACAAACCATCTACTTTCGCTCGTTGGAGTATAAATCCTCAGGTGATTTCAAAATCTATATGTCTAGTTAGACATTTAGGATTATATGTAATCCTGCCTGATGATTCCCCCCTCTACCCAGTTTTTCTCCCCCTTTGTTTTTCCTGTTTTCTCTTTTTGGCACCCGTAGTGCCCGGTTTTATTTTATTTTTTTTATTATTCTCATATCCGATTGCTCGATTTATGTTATAGATATTATTGATTCGCTTTTTGAAAATTTTTGCACTTTGCTGTAAGGGTAATTTGTTTTTCATTGCTTGTATTTCTTCATAAACTTTAATACAAATAGAACATACAAAAAAAACAAAATTTTTGACCAACCATAACGGTGTTACTAGCAGATAATATGCAGTTGCAAGATCTTATATCATGAAAAAACAAAATGAAATAGGCTAAATTTAAAATTGCCACTGTTTTCCTCCACATTTTTTTATTATAAATATGACCATTTTATGTATTTTTGGGAAGGCATAAATCAGTGTAGAGAATTATTTAAGACTAGGGTTTTGATTTGTTGGATTTTAGGGTTAAGATTTTTGATAAAGTTACTTTATTTAATAAGGTAAAATATGCTCCATGCTAAACATAGTTTTTATTGATAATGTTATGTATGTCAAGTAGCAATCTGTACTGTACTGGGCATAGTGTAAATGGCTTCACTTGGGAGGAGCAATATGGCAAATGTCTCTCAACTTACTATATTCTTTGAAGAGCTGCAGGTGAATTACTCATATGTGTATCTTACATAGGGATTTGGGAGTTGATTTGAAGCTTAGTGGGTTACACTACCAGTGCAAGGCTACAGGTGGCCAATAAGGAATCACTTTAATTGCTCCCAGGTCAGTGACTTCACTAATTTATTCACTGAAAAGTCAGCTGGGAGCAAGAAATTAAAAAGTGCTATGAAGATATCTTTACCTGGTGTCTACTTCTCTCGTGCCAGATATGTGCACCTACCAGGCTGACAGCTCACTGTCTATGAGTCTTTTGCTGGAGACTAACTGACACTACCAAGTATCCAACACCGCTGCCCCAATCACCTCCCCCTGCAGCTGCCCTGGTCACTTCTCCCAAGTATTGCTCTGTTCACCTTCCCCCTATAGCAGCTCTGATCTTCCCTCCCACAGCAGTCCTGATTAACTCCCCATTGTAGCTGCCCTTATTACTTCCCCAAGGTTTTCCCTGATTACCACCACAGATGCTGCTCCAAGCAAGTTACCCCCACTACTGCCATGTCCAGCTTCCCCACACTACTGTCCTAATAACCTCCCAAAGGTGCTTCCATGATCACCTTCCCCATAGCTGCCATGAGCACCTTCCCTTTAGCTGCCTAGCTCACTTCTCCAGGTACTCCATGATCAACCCCCCAAGTGCTGCCCTGATCTTTGGCAGGGTTTTACCCACTAATCAATGTAATCCAATTGTTGCTAGCCAAAACAGCAGGATTTTTTTTTATCCCAATGGATTTCCACTAACAAACTTACCTTATATTAATTATTTCCTAGGTTTTCACATTTGTTTCATATGGACTGGGTAGAAATGTCTGTAATCATTGAGAGCAGACCTGAATTTTTTTTCTTTATCTGGATTCCACACTTACATACATTGTCCTCTTTGGAAAAGACCTCCCTTCGAGCAGCCATCCAATTACCATAATGGTATAATATTGAATTGTTAACTTCTGGACATCCTCCCTTTTTTAGTGACTATTTCTCCTCAGAGAGGAGTACATTATACTATTGAATTAATATTGGACAGTTTCCCTTCTGTTATGTGCCACTTCTTCTGCAGTTTCTTGGTGTGTGTGTTTGCCATCTCGCTATTCTGTGTTTATATGTAATTTGTTGTTTGTGTAACACTATTGTCTTGCTAGATCTGTGATTGTCATTATTATTCAGCTGTGATAGCACACCCATGAAACCACATGAACTCCTAGAATCGGGCTAGAGAGGTCTTCACATATAACAGCCAGCATTTCCCATAGTGATTAATATTCTCACCAATACTTGGATGCCGCAAGGTTTTATACTCTAGATAGTATGAGCTTATGTTAGAAACTGGATGGCTATGGAGAGCTAAGCTGGAGTACTGTAGGTAACAGGCAACAGGGTACCTGAGTCAGGAGGCAGGAGCAGAGACCAGGGTCGGTGAGTAGACTAAGTGAGGGTAAGTCAGGTAGAAAGCAGGCATATCGGAAGCCATATTGATAATTGTGGTAATCCTGGTAGATACTGAGGTAACTGAACAGTGCTGTCAGAATCCCAGTGGAAAGGTAGAGGTTTATGCAGATATTGCTGGCAGGCACAACACAGGCTGGAACCAGGAGATTATAAAAATCAGCAGTCAAAGAGGAGCAGGGCAGCTCAGCTCCAATGCACAGTAGGATGCTATAACCTGCAGCAAGACAAAGTCCTCACTGCCTTTTATCCAAGCAAGGACCAATCCTTCCAGGAACAAGCTTCCTAATCATGCAGACATGCTACAGCTGTCCAGTAGAGAATGGTCCCAGCATCTAGGCAATGGTCAGGACCAGCAGCCTGTGTGGCTGACATAGCCTAGCACAGCCCAGGACAAGGCAGGCATTGTTAACCACTGCAGCTAGTGCAGCAGCTCCTAACATCAGCTTACTACATTTTTGTAGTTACTTCTGTTATTACCTGCAGGTCTACAATAAATTACATAAAAAAACACTTCTGCAAGAGTGTGCAATGACTAATGTAGGTTTTTACATTCACATTTAAATAAAATAATACTTAAACAGAAAGAAATAAAACTTCTAGTGAAATTTGCTCACTCTCCTGAGTTGGTAATGTATTAATATGTTACGATAAAACACTACACATTTATGTTGTTCAAATTACTTTTGACACAATAGTCTCTTTTATTTAACATTAATCATGCACAATATTACCAGTAGATATAGACTTTACCTACTTTCCATTGTATTTTAAAACCAATGTTATCACAAGTTACAGGGCACCTTCAGGGGCTCCAGCACTGCCCTTTTCTTTGCTTAACTGTAGGGTCAGTGCCACTGTATCTTTGTAACAGTTTTAATAACAAACCTTCCTCTTTTAAACTAAAAAAAAATCCAATAAAAATTCCTCAAAATGCCACAAATATTCTAATTCACCTTACTGCAGTTTGCTGATTCTCATTGTGTGTTTTACCCCGTGTCCATTATTATACAGATATTTAATAGGTAATGTGTGTGTAAAGTGGTTAACTGATTATTATTATTATTATTATTATTATTATTATTATTATCTGATTATTTTGTAGAAAGGGTCCTGCAACCCCTTGAAACCAATAAAATCCTAATAATTTGCAATATACCTAAGCACCACTTTTCCTAAAAGTCCCAATCAAAGACTAGTGATTGGAGGACAGGTGGATGCAGGGAATAATCTGATTTCATTGTAAATTTTCTATTTTTCAAGTAACTCAGCGTTTGAAGTAATATGTGCTGGAACTTTGGAACAGGAAATAAATTTTGTCATTAAATGCTTAAAACATCATCAGAAAGGAATAGCTAGGTAGTACAAAGTATGTAAGCATTGCTCTTTTGTTGTGATGTGACGTTTATATCCTTTGTGTTAGTGGATGTAATATAAGTACTTTGTCAGCGGGGGACAACAAACATCTCATAGGGCCATGGTCGAGAACCATTGGTCTTTGGTTCTGGTGTTATGTTTAAATCATTCTTGTCCACTGTGGGCTTCAATGTAAAATGTTGCAGTATAGTGGTGAGGAAGAGGAAGAGCTCCATCCGAGCCAGGCTCTCCCCCAAACACATGCGTTTTCCTGGGGAGACAGAATGAAATATATATGTTGTAGTACAGACTTAGATTAGGTAAATTGTGAATACCTGCAACATTTTAAAAGTAGTATTATCTTTATGACACTTAATAAAAATGGTCTGTTCTGTACAAATGTCTATATTTTTTCATATAATTTGCTTTTCTATAATAGAGTAAATTAATTAAGCATTAAACCTTTATTAACCATTAAACCTTTACTAACCATTAAACCTTTTAAAAACACATGACCAAGATCACCAACAGGGAATCGGGCTGTGCAAACTACTCAAGCCTGCCAGGGATATTCAGTCAAAATCCACTAGATGACACCCACAAGCTGGTGTGACTAAGTCCCCCTCAGATACTGTATGTGCACCTCTTTGCAGCTGCTGGAATGTATAGAGGCCTCCTATATTCAAAAAAGTATGTGGCCACCCCCACATTCTTTGGCACAGTGCCAACACCTGAAATGTCTTCTGGAGGCTCTGTATGAGATATAGGAATGATTTAACTTTATTCAGGCCTTTTCAAGATAGTGTAATAAATGCTTGAAACATACAATATCTATGTACCTTTATATAATGATCGTAAATGTCCTGGGTCAAATATACCATTTGTGATCAGTTTATTTCTAACCTAACCATTTGCATGGGTGTAAACTACATTGCTCTTAAAGGAATATCTATCATCTGATACCTTCATGTCATTTGCATACTCAGGGATGCCATCAAAAGGTTACATTCAGTACTAAAGTACTGGGATCAGACTGACATTTGGACCTGTCATCACTTATGATCCCAGCCACAAACTGCTTCTTATTCTCAGGAAGCCATGTGTATGTGATTAAGAAGAAGGTTTCATATATTGGAGAATTGTTGCAGGCTGCCCACTATTAGATTATAATCATTGTCACCAACAGAGCATATTGATATGGGGGTATGTAGTTTGCATTTCCTGGACCACCCTCTCCAATGGGTTAAGTCTAGCCTCATATACTTCCTCTTCTCTCTCTAGCCCCACCCCCACCTCTCCTCATCACATTTGCTCCTCCCCTGCTTCCATTTGGCTGGACTATTCACATAGTAAAAGAGGTACTCAGAAGTTCCTCAGCTGTACTTCTACCACAGGTGTGCCTTTGCCTCCTTGTAAATTGTATCTATGACCCCTTTCCCATACGTGCTTCTCCCCCCTTTCCCTGTCTATTCCTCTACCCTCTTTACATGTGTCAACCATGTTGATCTGATTAATTTGTCTTTTTTATATTTTTTCATTCTTGATTGTGGCATAATACATAAAAACATTTACTATAATATATTTGAACTGACATGAGATATTAAAATTGGTATTGCCATAATATACTAACATTTTCAGTAGTTAGCTAGTTATGACTGAAATACTCTACTATAAGCTATAATATGTTTGTACCTGCAGAAAATGGCATGAATGCATCATTCTTCTTAAAGCCACCATTGCTATCAAGAAAGTGTCCAGGAACAAATTTGTCTGGGGTCTTGAACTGTTTAGGGTCTTTCAGGACAGAGGTCAGGACTGGAAATACCAAGGTTCCCTGAAATATTTTTTTTTTTATTTACTATTTTCAACTTGATTTTGTACAAAGCATATGAACAATATGGGCATGTCCAGGCTTAGAAGGTGCAATAGTTTGGGTGTGACCAGACAAAATATCAAAAGAGATTATAGAAAACATTAGATTTCCGCAAATAAGAATAAAGAGAGGATATTAATATATAATAGATATAGCCTTAATAACTACAATTATTATTATTATAAGTAGTAATAATAATAAGAATAATATTTTGATTTTTATGACATACAGAAAGATAGTACAAGGGCATGGCTATCATTTTGGGTCAACAGATGCAAGGATTATTTATCCTGCCCACAAAGGATCCAAGTGAGGCAGCCATTTTAGGCACACTATATAAAGTTACACTAGGCAGAATAGGCAATGCCTGGAAAAGATTACACATAGTGGGGGAGATAAAAAATACTAGGTGAAATCATTGCAAAACCATCAGAACCACGCATTGTTTATTCTACACAATAGACTACAAGGTTCGGCAGCCATGTAGAGTGCACTAAATTGCTTAGAATGTGCAATAAGCAATAGAGTGACTAACACAATACCTAATGCATAAATAGTTCAGCAGATTGTTCATCCTGCATTTGAAAGTACAAGGAGAGGTTCAAACTACATAGTTTACAGTGGCCAGGAAGAGCAATTCATACAAGTGTAGCTTGCAGTGGGAAACTATAGAGAAAAGAAAAAGAACTGTACGTTGAAGCATGTAGAGATACAGTACTGGATAAGTGGGATTTGGAAGAAGGGGGACAGGGGAAACATGGTAGAGTAGGGAGTCCATGATGTGGCAGTAAGGAGAGACATGCAGAGCAGTCAGTATACTGCACATAGAAATACAAGGTAAAATGGATATATAACAGAGTTGCCATTTAATTATCTAACCATTTCTTCACATTGTCTCTGGCAAAATTACCTTTGGAATATGATATCCTCTGAACGTTGTGTCTTTACTGGCCGCATGAACCACTCCTGCAGGGACAATATCGGAAAATCTCTGTATCTCATGAATAACAGCGTCGGTGTATGGCATCTTACTCCTGTCCTCCACTGAGGGGCAGCGATCTCTGCCTATTACATTGTCTATTTCCTCATGGATCTTCTCTGAAACATACATTCACATTTATGGAAGAGTAATAAGTAAGAATTTGATTTATGTTTACTTTTTTATAATTTTTTAATACTGCATCAAGAACTAAACAAATCATAATTAAAGTGCAAATATTCCAACGTAATCTGTAAATTGGTAACAGACGGCCACATTTACACTTTTAAATTTCAATAAAATTGCCAAAAAAAATTAAACACATTTTCCTGAAATGTATTTTACTTTGTAGAGTGAAAAAATTTATAACAATATTATTCAGAAAAAGGTAGAGTGTTGGATTCTACTTTACACATATTTGAACAGCACATGTAGATAAATAGATAGCACTTTCCTGGAACTGCATCTACACCATCACATCCTAGGATTACCATCCTACCTAAGAGACACTTTATATAATCTACTGTATGAAAGTTCATGACATTAAATTAGAGGCATGAACATTGATTATAGAATGGGCATTTAGGCAACCAAATACTTTTTTTAATTTTGAAGGAAGCAGTGACTTCCACAAATTACTTATTGATCTACTGGAATTTGTACTCAGTAAGAACTATTCTACCTTCTGTGACCATTTCTACCTGCAAACAAGAGGAGCAGCTTGTGCCCCCACATACGTGAACCTCTTCTTAGGCTGGTGAGAATGGGAATGAATTTTCAGTGGAAAAATGAAAGATTCACGGAACATATTGCAACATGATTATGATATAGTTATCATCTGGAAGGAGATATTAAGCTAAAGCTTATGCATCATATCACTAACAACTCCATATGTTTTCCAGAATTGAACATCTAAAGTATAAGGACCCTAATAGTATGTTACCATTGAATTATATAGCAAGGTAACAGCCATGAATAGTCTTTTATACCAAACCAGCTCAAATTTCCCTGTAGCACTTGAAAATATTCCAAATGGTGATTTTTTTTAAGACTGATGAGAAATTGCTTGGATGATGCATTCTATGAAATGTTACGAACTGGCATTAAGAGTTGAAGAGCAAGGTTATAAATGGTCAATTAAAAGGGTCAAACCTGCCACACTGCAGATAAAAAGGGGACCCCTTATCTTTTCCAACAAATCTAAATGAGCAGAATAACATTAGATTTGTAGTTAATTGCTACAAAATGTGATGAGAACTATAAAAATACCTTACAAAAATGTTAGATTTTCCTACTTGATGAGGATCACCCCAAGAACCTGGATCAAAATGTATGAATAAATTAGGGAAGGACCAGATACCTAAGAGACCACTTACTCAGAAGTCACTTCATGAAGAATCAACCTAGGACAACTAAACTCCCCGGCTCCTTCCCATATTTTATATACCATGCCTATTCCTTCATGACAAAGACCAATACAGTAAAGAACAGATTTGGGCAAGAGATTAAATTAAAAAAATCCAAAAACTGTAATGCAGTGGGAGTAATGTGCTGCATTACCTGCAGTTGAAACATGAAATATGTTGGGGTGACATCAAGAATCTTTAAACATGAATACTGGAACATGTCGGATCAATAAGGACCTAACCAAACCATTTTCATTATAATCATAAAAAGATCATCACTGACATGAATGTATTTGTGTTATAAAAGCTAGAATTGACATCATGGGAGTGGACCTAACAAAATAACTACTTAGGTTGGAAAGTGAATGGACCATCAATCTAGGAACCGTGAGACCATACAATTTAAAATAATTAGTCAGCTACAGTGTATTTATTTAGCCAAGCATGCCTACTTCCCCCAATATATTAACTTTCCTTCCCCTTTTCCTGGCATCTTTGCTGTAGCCTTGTTACTTCTCCTTTAAATCATAAGTATCCCATTTATTGAGATAATTACAGATTTTGCTCAACATTATATCACATTATAAATACTATTACTGTAGCTTTCAATCACACTTCCCCACATTAAGTGCTGTTTCACACATTATAATTGCTTAAAACTCACCTCTTTTCAAAAATCATTCATCTTATTCCCTTTGTATAGATGTATTCTCATTTCTCATATTTCACTGTAATTTATTTTTCAGCACAAATCCATGTGCTTTTCCCAACTTCACTAATTCATGTGTCATGTTTAGTTTAGTTTATCCTTTCACACAGATATTCTGAAATTTGTATCTATTTATTAGAGATATTGTGACATTTATTTTGTATTGGACTAAGGGTCTGATTCAGAGATGGATGGTATTGCAGAGCCGCAGGGAAGCAGCTGTGCAATACTGTCCAACTAATAAGCTGATGTAGCAGGAGGCATCAGTAGGAAAAAAATACACATCCTGTCAGCATCTGCGATCCGAGTGCTACATCCAAAAATGCAGCATCGAATCACCATCGTGATCATTGCTACCATCAGTAGAGGATCGCAAACATGGTTCTCAATGGTCCAGGTTTTAATGGTCCAAGTTTTAATGATATCCATTGTTGAGCACAGACAGTTAAATCAAAAGATTGAGGTCACCTGTGCCCAAGCAAGTTTAACCCTAAAACTTGGACCATTGGGGTGCCTTGTGATAACTCTGCACTAAGGGGCATATCTATAATGGGTGCAGGGTGTGCGGTGCCCCCAGGTTCAGGGGGGCCCACACTGCACACCCTGCACCCATATTATCTAAAACTTACCTCTCCGAGGTCCCGCGTTGGGTGTCTCAGCGCTGCTCAAAATGCCAGAAAATGGCCACCACTGCCATTTTTCTGGCATTCTCCGCATGCGCAGTGAAGGAATCACCAGGAAAATGGCGGCTGGGCAATTTCCTGGTGATCTGCATATACACAATAAAGTCTGGGCACACTCTAGTGCCCAGAGTCTACTGATACTGTGGTGGCTGGCCAGCCACGTCAGTCAGCTTCCAGCCACTGAGGAGAGTGGAGGGGGCCATGGATGGGGGAATGTATACGGGCCCCCTCCTCTCTTAAGATACCCCTGTCTACTCCACAGTAATAAACTTAAAAAATAAATTAATATTATTTAAATGTTTTTGTCTATACATCTCTGCTCCAGCCCAAGATACTGAAAAAAGCAAGGATTAGAAGGCCTCCCAGACTATGGGCTATTGCTAAGAGTATTACCCACATTGGACAAATGAATTGGTTGTTTATCCTTTTTTTTGCACATGACCTTGTCAATATTTCTAGAGAATATTTCACTATTTCTAGAAACAAAAAGCAATGTTACATTCTTACCTTGTATCTCAGGGTATTTGAGCAGAATCAGGAAGCCATATCTCAATGTCAGACTTGTAGTTTCTGTCCCAGCAAAAAAAAGGTCAATTACTGCTGACTGTAAGTTATCATAATGAAATTCAGTGTTTTGAGTATGTTTTTCCTAGAAGATAATGGAAGTATTTTGGTTAGGTGTTAAACAAAACATACAGCCTTTCCACTCTTTGAAGATGCAGTGGGTTATTATACATAATCCATTTTTATTCCAAAGACTTTCCCCAAGTTACCTCTTCCACCTTCATGAGGAAACAGTCTATGTAGTCTCGTGGACAGTTCTTATCCAGTGTGTTTTGGTGAGACTTCATCATGTCCATCACAAAGTCCTTCAGTTTTTTAAAAATTGGGAAAAGGTTCTGGTGAGGGCCAGGAACGTATTTCATCAAGGTTGGGAATATATTAAGAAGCTGAAAAAAAAAGTATAATTGAGAAAATAAAATCTAAAATGTAAATATTTCTAAGGTCCTAATATTATAAAGTTCCTTACTAAATGTTTCCAAAACCTCTTAGTTTGCTAATTATTTATGAATGATTTTAACTTTAAATCATGTTTGGCTAGTTTTATATGACACAATTGGATAGATTGAGCTTATTTTGTGACAATAATAGATATGTTTATTATAATGATAATTTTTATATATTTAGGGCCTGACACTGCATTACAAAAAGAAAAACAAATTGATTGGGGGGAAAGGGAAAGGGAATATCAGTTGGTGCTATCAGAAAGCAGCTAGTTCAAATGGAGGTGTCAACTCCTAACAGTGTATTGAAAAAGAAAAATAGATATGAACAGCGCTATAGTATCTAGTTATAGATCATAAATCAATTAAATTTATCAGTATTGTAGCAAACAAATATAGATCTATCTAAAAAGTATGCAATGTCAAATAAAGACTGATAAAAAATATGCATAATATACATAAAATCAATACATAATGCAAATAATTATAAGTATCTATACGGCTTGATTGAAAATATTAATTTATTATGGGTATAAAAATATAATAAGCATACATTTCATGAATATTGAATTTCAAGGTGTGAAAAATAAAAGATAAAAAATTGATGGTAACAATAATAATAACAGTCATAAATAAAAATAATAATAATATGATAATAATCCAAGGAAATCCAAAGAAAAATGTCCATAAAAACTTGATTAATGGAGTGATAAAAATATAAGTTAAAAGCAATTGAACATGAAAGAGGATAGCACCCCACTACCACCAACATAGCACTTGGATTCCTATGTGGACTTGCCTCCAGACCAGCATCGTTCATTTGTCTTCCAGCCTATTACTTTTAAACATCAGCACGCCAGTGCAGGTACTTCTGCATCGTTCTCAGGTCACGGACATCATAACCAAGTCTGGTAATTACTATTAGCTGGATAATATTCCAGATCCACACTTGTAGGCCAGTGACTGTTGCAACATTATTATCACCAACTGTTATTTGAATCGAGATTGTTCTGTGAGATTCCTCTATCATGTTCAATTGCTTTTAACATATATTTTTTTCACTCCATTCATCAATTTTTTATTTACATTTTTCTTTGGATTTCCTTGGATTATTATCATATTATTATTATTTTTATTTATGACTGTTATTATTATTATTACCATCAATTTTTTTATCTTTTATTTTTCACACTTTGATGTTCAATATTCATGAAATTTATGCTTATTATATTTTTATACCCATAATAAATTAATATTTTCAATCAAGCCATATAGATACTTATAATTATTTGCATATGTATTGATTTTATGTATATTATGCATATTTTTTTATCAGTCTTTATTTGACAATGCAGACTTTTTAGATATATCTATATTTCTTTACTACAATACTGATAAATTTAATTGATTTATGATCTACAAAAAGAAAAACAAATGAAAAATAGCATATTTGTCCCTGTAAACTTTTGAGCACGGCCTTCTTGCTTCTTTGTCTGTCTGTATATACCCAGTCATGTTATAGTATTCTTTTGTTCCCAATTGTAAAGTGCAATAGAATATGCTGGAGGTATATAAGTAAGTAATTATAAATAACAAATACGTACATAAATAATAACTTACAGTACTTTCAACTAATTCACATACACAAGAAAAAAATAACATTGGTTTTTAAGGAGATTAGGATTTACTAAAAAATAAAAACTCTCTTTACTATTGGCAAAATCTTCTTTCTCATGTATGATTCAAAGTAGCAAAGATATATTTTTTAAACTTTCCCACAAAAATGATGTAATGTAATCTGTATAGTGTAAGCAAAGAAGAAAGCCCTACCTGCTTTAGGTGGTGACTCTGCAGTCAGCCAACCAGAAATGCCTTATAGTCTGATAACTGAATATGTATTTGTGCTAGCCTTCTGGTACCCAATCGTGATACAGCTACCAACAGACATCATCTGGATATCTATGGAAATCTACCTCTGTCTAAACAAATATGCCCTTTCTGTATTTGGTCTCTGTTTTATCCCCTTTCTCCCCTAGTCAGATACTTAAAGCAAAAAGTGTCTCAAGTGGCAGATCTGTATATACATGTAGGTGTGCATATTTCTTATGGGCATGCATGGTACAAATTTAGATAAACTTTACACCAAACTCAGTATCAGCCCTGTGATGTTTATATATTTGATTTAGTTATATTAATTCTTAGTAAGGCATTTGTTGTGAGATGATACTAACATAAATAAAATTAATATCTGGTTCATTATCTAAATTATTTACACATTGGGACTATTTATGTTTGTGAATTAAATATATTTTATGTGAATAATTATTTGGGGTTAGTAGGTAATGTAGCTTCAAAAACTGGATGGCAGCATTACTATAAATTCTCTCTTGACTAGCATAATGGTGATGTTTTTCCATTTTAGCCTACTTTTTAAATTCATTATACCCTAAAGTTTGTTTGTTCTCTTTGCACTACAATTCAAAGTGTATTTATATTCATTTTAGCTCATGGTGGCACCTGATTAGTCAGGTCCTGCAGCTTTGGCTCCATATCGGTAACCAAAAGTTTCACTTCTCAATTCTCCAGGACATGACACCTGGCAGGAGATGTACTAAGTCTTAGAGAGTGATAAAGTGGAGAGAGAGAAAGTACCAGACAATCAGCTCCTAACTGTCACTTTACAGGATGTGTTTGAAAAATGTCAGTTAGGAGCTGATTGGCTGTACTTTATCTCCGTCCACTTTAATCTCTCTCCAAGGCTTAGTACATCTGGCCCTTGGATTTAGATTGGCTGCATATAAAAATGTTGGATTGATTTCAGGAAGTCAATAAAGAAGACAAAATATTTTATGCAATTGGAGCTTTTTGTGTTTTCTTGTGCATATGTTTTGATAGATTTTAACTTTGTTTGATGTAGAATTTGTTGACATGATCAAAAATACAGAAATGGAAATTTTGAATATTCTTGTTTCATACCTGACCTGAGGCAGAGTTTATTAACTGGACAACATCTGCAAGGTATGACAGTAGGGTTATGAATTTCTTGTCCTCATAATCAAATCTCTCACCAAATACAATGGAGCAAATTACATTGGAAACAGCCAATCTCAGTAGATATGATGGGTCAAATGGAGTGCCTGTTATTTTGTGAAGAAGACAGCCTTTAAATTCACTATACAATATGATAGCAACATTAGAAATAGCATAAAGAAATACGTTCACATAAAAATATTTTCCGCATAGTGGTATATTCAGACTACCACCAATAGGCAAATGCAGGGGGGGGGGTGTTCTGGTTGCCTGAAAATCCCCTTCCCCTCCCCACACCATGACCACAATATAAATAAATAGTATATAATACAATTTTACTAGTGCTGCAGGTTTTCCTCAGTATCACAAACGTATAACTAGCACCACCAGTGGATCTTTTAACATGTGTCAGCCAGTAATGAATACACCTGTGCACTGACTAGGAGATATGGAAAACATACTCTGTTAGGTTGTGTGCACACAGATATATCTGTCCAATCTGTCTGGTGAGAAGGAAAATCTGGTCCGATTCTATTGTTATTTGGTCCCATACTTTACCAGACTGTCCTTCTAACCAGAGGGACTGAACAGATATATCTATAGGTGTGTACTGAGCCTTAGGGTTGCTCTGCTATAGATCATTTGTAGGGTTAATTATTGATACAGTTATCCAGTGCATAATAAGACCAATATGTACATATATGTCCAGGGCAGTGCTATGTTCTTCTGCTGCCCCCCAAATTCTGGATAAGTGATAATTATGCCCTCTTCATGGACAGACCACACTCCTTCTAAAATCATGCATTTGGAAACCCCCCTCTAGAAATCCTGCATTTGCCACTGCCACCAATCACAGGCCTGCAAAATAGGGGTCATTTAAAATTGTCTGGAATTTAATGACAGATTCTTATGATTTTTGGCATGCTAATTTTAAATATAATCACCAAATTTCTCTATCATACAAGGTTTTTTACAGAGTGAATGCGAAAATATGGAGAAGTAAAATAATAATAGGTGTCCTGGTTGAAACATTTATTTGTAAAAAAAACATTAAAAATAGTTCTCACAAAATTTTTGATAGAAATATATTCCGTTGTCAAAAATAGTTTTGTGCATGTTTACAAGTTCTACAAGTACTGCCTATTTCTTTTTCCCTCAAAGCTCCTTTTAGTAGCTAAATATATATATGTAATATTTAGTGTGTGCTCAATATGATAAGTGTTTGTACTAAATATAAATTTCTTTAAATATATACATATTGAGTCATATATTATCAATGCACCCCCTTTGGTGATTATATACCTTTCCCACAGGCTGGTAAGTGCTTAAGGAATCCTAGGACTGGACCATATTTTATTTTATGTGCCTTCTCTAGTAGGCGATCAAACTATGGGAAAGTTTTTATCTGTGATATGCTCTACATTCTGTGATTATTAATTTTATTAGATGTACAGTGGTGCACCAGATATCTTTTCACTTCTTCTGCCATATACATGACAAATAAACATATAATGTTATAAAATATATAAAGAAAAAATACATGTTGTAAGGCTCCTCATTTTATAGGCTAACAGAAGTGTTTTCATATATGAGGTTCTGTGGTATGGGATTCCATAGATATATAATTCTGTTTTATCTCAAAAGTTTTATACAAGGTTGTTTTTATATGGTAAAACACTATTGTAAGTTTTTTTCTGATAAATGTTAAGCATACTTTGTCTAAAAAAAGAGTACAAGAAGAATTACACACATGCTTTCCTGAAATTTGTGCCTTTGGTGCATCACCCATGAAAAATTATCTCTACATCTCTAGTGGGACTATCCCAATGCACAGATATTGATATACTGGAACATTAAGCCAGAGATAATATGCTCGGGAATAGCCTTTTGTACCACTCTGTGCTTTTTTGCATTTCCTGGCACCCATACTTATCAGGCAATCCAGAAGCTCTGGTACATTATTAACTGTTAAGGACACTTTGTGGCTTGCCAGGAATTGTGTCATACTGAAAAAGGAGAGGTCAATCCAGGACAGTCACAGGCTGGTTCACAGCCAGCTAAGAAACTATTCCATAATTTACAATCCTGAAGGAAAGAATGACTCATCCCCTTTCCCTATTTGTGTCTGTACTTCCATAAAGCTTTAGGTATGTACTTAAGTCCCTTTCCCTTACCCTCTTCCGTCATCACACCATTATCATCATACCTAGTTAAAGCACCCACCCCATATATTTGTCTGTCTTTCAATTAAACTTTTGGCTGTGATGTGCCCTCCATCATGATCTCTTCTTTTCCTCCATCACACACACTGACCGTTGTTGGAAAGTTGGAATGTTAAGTTATGAATGAATATTCCAGTAAATAATGTATAATGTAGGATGTCACATCATATACTATGTATACCCTGTATTTTACTACAACATAAGGTTGGTTTATGTTCCACACTGTATTGTGTTTCTGTGTGACTCAGTACACTTGAATGCAATGGCGTGTGTCGTGCGTGTGTCTGTTTTTTTTTATACCTTATGGAAAAATTCTATGTTTTTATGAATAATTTTGAATCCTCATTCATTATCTCTACCCACCTTGGCTCTTCATAAATGTCTCCCCAAGGAATCGAGCCTCCTCCTGGATCCTCTCCTCAATGCTTCTCTTTCCCATTCCAAAATTCCTCATAGTCATGAGAGAGAAGCGACGCATTGTCTTCCATCTTTCCCCATTGCTTGAGATGATCCCTACAAATTGTGTTCTGTTATTTCCAATTAAATTTGCAAATATTAATTGCAGATAATCAAGAAGTCAAGTCATTCCTATAGATGTACATGCAAAGCAGTGGTGGGTGTCTGTATGTATTTACATACTAATATCTATTTTAGGATAAAGATGCCTTTTATACTGTCATACCCCAATAATGAATCGCATCAGATGACTACAACTCTCTGCCATGATCACAACTTCAAGAAAGCTGCAAGTTTTACAATCATGGCTGAGCAATAGTGAAAACTCAGATCATAACCTTATAACCTTCACACTGTCCTCCATTACATCAACCTCAATGTCAATCAAATCAACCAAGCCTCCTCAAACCCACAGAGATATTAATGCTATTAATTTTCAACAACTAGCCATCTCTCTGCAACAATTAATCTTTCTAAGTTCACTTCTCCTGAAACTGCTGTATCACACCGGAACCAGACCCTAGAACTAGCCCTTGATGAAGTAGCTCCAGCTACCTATCACACTCCACGTAGACTTAGAAGTCAATCGTGGCATCCCAAATTGACAAGACACCTACAAAAACTCTCACGTAAAGTAGAACGTCAGTGGCGTAAATCTCAAGACTTCCTCAAATATAAGACTACCAGTCTTATTTGTAATGCACTGGATACTGCCAAACAAACATATTTCCAATCTGTCATCTCTGCCCAAGCCTCTAACCTCAAGCAACTTTTTAATACATTTAAATAACTTCTTACCCCTCCGTCACCCAACCCTCCTGCTGCTATCAGTATACAAGATCTTGCTTCCTATTTCAAGGACAAGATTGATAATATCCTAAATGACATGGTAGGCTCTTCCTCAGCCAGGGACCTGCTCAATTTCCTACCAAAACCCGGTAGTACATTCTCATCATTTAACCCCACTAATGAAGATGAGGTATCTCATCCTCCTACTCTACTACCTCTCCTATTGATCATATACCCTCACAAATTAGTAAAGCTCTGTCTCCTGTGATCAACCCATATGCAACTAAAATCTGTAATCTCTCTTTCTCTACTGGTATCTTTACATCACTGTTCAAGCATGCAGTGATCATTCCCATTTTGAAAAAACAAAATCATGACCCTAACTCTCTCTCAAATTACTGTCCTATCTCCCAACTCCCTTGTCCCTCCAAGCTACTGAAGAGACTTGCCTACACTCGTGTCACACACTTTCATAACACCCACAATTTACTGGACTTACTTCAGTCAGGCTTTAGTTCCCAACATTCCACAGAGACAGCACTAACTAAGGTAGTAAATAATCTTGTCACTGCGAAGGCAAAAGGTCAATACTCACTTCTAATTCTTCTAGATCTCTCTGCTGCCTTTGACACTGTTGACCACTCTCATCTCACACAAACACTATAATCCCTAGGTCTTCAAGAAACAACCCTTTCTTGGTTCTCATCCTACCTATCTAATCGTTCTTTCACTGTTCACTTTTCTGATTCTACTTCCACTTTGCTACCTTTATCAGTTGTAGTACCGCAAGGCTCAGTCTTGGGTCCAATGCTTTTCTCAATGTATGCCACCTCTCTTAACAAACTAATCAGCTCTTTTGGTTTTCACTATCATCTGTATGCGGACGATACTCAAATCTACCTATCCTCCCCAAATTTGTCACCATCTGTGCTCGTCTGTGTCACTGAATGCCTCTCTGCCATGTAATTTTGGATGGCATCTTGCCACCTCAAACTTAACATATCCAAAACAGAATTAATTATATTTCCACCAGCCAATAGTAGTTAACAACCTGATATCTCTATTACTGTTGACAACTCGACAATCAACCCCACCCCACAAGCTTGCTGCTTAGGTGTCCTCCTTGACTCTGAACTGTCTTTGGTTCCCCACATTCATCTGTCTCTAAATCCTGTTACATACATCTAAGAAACATAGCCAAAATTCAACTATATCTTACACAAGATACTCCAAGAACTCTAATACATGCACTCATTATTTCCCGCATTGACTATTGCAATAGTCTCCTTATTGGTCTTCCCAAAAACAGACTCTTGCTGCTCCAATCCATTTTGAATGCAGCTGCAAGGCTGATCTTCCTTGCCAAATGTTCAGTGTCTGCTGATCCACTCTGTCAGTCCCTCCGTTGGCTGCTGTTCTTCTACCGTATTCAATATAAAATACTTACACTCACATATAAAGCTATTAACCAAATCACACCAAAATAAATGATTTCTGTTATCTCACAATATCTTCTGATTCGACATCTCTGCTCTGCACAAGATCTTCATATCTCATCCACACGCATTACTTGTTCCCATGCACGATTACAGGACTTTTTTCGGGCTGCACACTTCCTGTGGAATGCCTTCACACTCACAATAAGATTTTCCGCTAATCTCCAAACATTCAACCATTCTCTGAAAACTCACCTCTTCAGACAAGCTTATCAGATTCCAGAATCACATACATAAACTTTATTATCCCTATCTAAATCCCTTCTTATAGTATACACATATCACATTTTCTCTCTTCCATTTCACATCCTCCTAACCCTAGGCCAACTTTCCAGTGTGACTGGATCATACAGCTCACCAAGAACATCTGCAATTGGGTTGGACCAATTTGCAATATATAGCACCAATCCTTGTGTATCAACACTTATTTCCCTATAGATTGTAAGCTTGCGAGCAGGGCCCTCTTACCTTTATGTCTGTCTTTTACAACCCAGTCTTGTTCTATTAATGTTGAATCAAATTGTAAAGCGCAACGGACTATGCTGCGCTATATAAGAAACTGTTAATAAATAAACTCCATTTATACCATGATAAAGCAACACATGTTTGCCAGCCAGCACACCACTGGAGAGCTTGGACTATCATTGCAATAACCCTGTTTAATCAGAACTATTTAATCTGCATCATGTGGTAACTATATTCAAGTTGGCTTATATTGTTTGGATAAACTCCAATTATGTAGTGAATATACTCGTACTCTTGACTTTGACAAGACTAATCCAGTGTGTTCACCTAGTGGGTATATATCCATTTATCTTGAATCATGTATGCTATATCTGATAATTGTGACCTAATCAGCCTGAACTAACTAACTGTACTCTTAGATCTGAGTAGGGCTATTTTTACTGTCTGTTCATGTTTAATTTTAAACATGTTTTTTTATTAAAGTTTTAATGTATTCAGAGGGTACCATTTTATCTTAAAATATACAAAATTTTAGTATATTTAAAGACTTACAAGCTACCAGTGCTGATTTATATATATATATATATATATATATATATATATATATATATATTTGGTACTTTATTGTTTTATTGTTTTTTGTGGGACTGACACCCCAGTTAGCCGCTGTAGAGTGCATATATACCTTATACAGCTCTTTTTGTTCTATAAAGGTTTCCTGACTAATTTGGTACACTACTCACCTTACCTTGTTGAAATAGTGGTCACCCGTTCCTTATATTTGTCTTTACTTTATTTGCCTTTTGTGTTTTTTTAATCTCTTTTCATTTTGCCCTTAGGCAACTGTGAGACATGATTTATTTCAAGAGTAATCTCCAATGAGTGATCTCAGCTTTCGGAATAGCGACCTTTACAGGGGGACAGGCCTTTGTGGCTCACAGGAGCAATCAGACATGAAATCAAAGTTGCTATGATAAGCAAACATGAAACAACATCAACTATCATCAACTATCATTTCTACATAAAGGCTGGACTTCAACTTTCTTCTACTGCAGAAAAATCATACTTTCTTAATCCAGAATGTCCAGGAGACCCCTGAGTTTTGGGTATCCCATCTGTGATTTACCACACATTCTTTACAAAGCCCTTCCCTGGTTTAGATCCATGCGTCAGAATGTACAAGGAGTGAGATACCTGCGTTCAGTGTTGGTAAATACTGAAATACTGCTTGGTGCATCTTTAGACGCACCATCAGTTGCACCATTAAAACTTGCACCAGCCCTACAGCATGTGTAGAATATATATATCTGAATATGGCTTCCCATGTGAACGAGTGTGTGTGTCAACACCCATAAGACAGACCATCTCCATGCATCCGCATTGCCACCTATCTGTCACCGACCAGGAATGCCCCATACCTATTTATTAGAGATCTCAGAGATCCAAACCCACACGAATTTCTGGGATCTGAAGCAATCCAAGTGCAGCTCAGATCTCCCTGCGTGCCCCGGATCCCTCAACCGAGGCAAAACCTTGTGACTCTGCTGTTGGGTCGTGAGGATTTGTTTTGAGTGGGCTTAATGCTGATTGGCTGAGAGAGCCATCTCTCACGGCTCTCAGCCAATCAGCATTAAGCCCATTGAAAATGCAAAAGAAAAAGAAGCTGGCGCCCGCCATCCCCCGCCGCCTGCCTACACCACCGCTGCCAGCACCCCTGTACTGAGGACACCATCAGCAACCCCCACACTGCCAACACTGCCAACACTCCCACACTGAGGACACTACCAGCACCCCTTCACTGCCAACACTGTCAGCACACATGCACTGAGGACACCGCTGGCACCCCCGCTCTGCCGACACCACCAGCACCCTGCATTGAGAACACCCCCGCACTGCTGTCATAGTCAGGAAACCTGCACTGAGGACACCGCTGGCACCGCCGGTACCCTTCACTGAGAACATTTCCAGAACCACAGCACATCCATTTCATGTACTGAGGACACCACCAGCAACCCCCAAATTGCTGACACAGCCAGCTAACCTGCACTAAAGACACGACTGGCACCCCCGCACTGCCAACACAGCCAGCAAACCTGGACTAAAGATACCACTGGCACCCCACACTGCCAACACAGCCAGCAAACCTGCACTAAATACACCACGGGCACACCCGCACTGCTGACATCACCGGTACCCTTCATTGAGGACACTGCCAGCACCGCAGCACTGCCATTCCGTGTACTGAGGACACCGTCAGCAACCCCGCTCTGCCGACACTGCTGTCACAGTAAGTGCACTATTGGTGTATCCAAGCCACACTGTATAACACACTGTATCCATGTTGGAAGTTATAAGCTGAACTGCCACATGTTAGTGCCACCCACTGTGTCTCTTAGCTTAGTCAGCCAGCTAGCTGGATGCAACCTTTTGGCCTTAACTAGATGAAGCAAATAATATTGTGAGGTGGGCAAAATTGATTGGAAATTACTGAAAATAAATGTTATTGAGGTTAATTATACTGTAGGAACAAAAACAGGCACAAATTATGTGATTTTAGCTGTTTTTATGATTTGTTAATAAAAAAATCCAGATCCAAAAATAAAACACGAAAACAAAACACGGAGGTGAGGTTTTGGAAAAACCAATCCAGATCCAAAACCAGGGGGATCCATATCCAAAACCAAAACCAAAACACAAGGGTCGGCGCACATCTCTAATTTTTTCTGAGACTGTGCGTCCTCCGTGCACCTCAATCGCATCTCCAACTCTGTGTGCACAGTGCAAATTAGATGCATGCGCAGAAGAAAAAAATCGCTCTACTGCATCCAATATCACCACTGCATCTGACCATGCATCAGATCCTAGGTATTTTGGGGTTGCTGAGTACTCTAATAATGCAAATTTAAATGTGGTCTAGAATAAACAATAGGGAGAGTCAATGATTTAAGAGATATATATTATCAAACAAGGGACAGTTGTTATTACATGGCAGACCATATTATTACATCATGAGGATTTATATTATTAGAATTTTATTGATTTCTATATATTGATTTCAAACAGCACAGGTCATGACATGTTATTAATTTATACCTTCATATGAATAAAACATAACCTGAAAACTGTATTACTCATTTTTAATCACTTGACCTTCGCAAGAGCTCATGGTGACCCTCTGTGCAATATCCAATCAGAGCCGCAATTGTAGCTTCTGAGTGGTCCTACCATTCACACTCTTCTCTGTATCATTTTACATCTTTTTGACTTAATGCTATTCAGCTTTAAGTACTATTTTCATTTCTTTTAATATCATACCATAATCCTTAAAGAACAGGTCTGCGAATTCCAATTCCCCTCTGGCACTAAACACATCACTGCGGTCAACAAGCGCTTCCTTCACAGCATCGTAGCCAATTAGCATGACTGCAGGATTATTAGCGATGTAGATGGTGTACACAGGTCCATACTTCTCACTCAGCTTTAGAGAGACATATATATATTGCATTACAGCAGTTGTACTGTATGTTACTTAGATACCATTTGGAATTTATGTCTATAGTATGCACCATACACAGTTTTTATTTAGTATTACTACAATTCTTTTTTTTTGTGTTACAAAATATGATGTAATTAGTCAGTAAATTTTCATATGAGCAGCAATAGTGAATATCTATCTACAGGTGAAATATGTTTGTTTTAGATAAACGGCACACTCTAGCACTTGTGTAATTGGTAGAAATGTGCTGAAGCATAAATCATTTATCTCTGTCTATCATTGTCCTTAAATTACATTGCACATACCTATACAATATATAAGGTGAAATCCAATTAGCCGACCGATTCAGTTAGCATGGTTTACGTGATGTGTTAAATCATAGAGGTGGACTTTTCCATGCAGCTTCAGTAGGTGGAAGGAAAAGACCATGAAAAAATGCATCCACAGGGGGTTAACTCACATGATACACTGATCCACACTTTACGAGGAACCACTGGGTTAGTGTGCATTAAGCCTTGGTTTACTGTGCGGGGATGCTATTTCATTGAACAGCATTTCCACATGCTGCACAGTTAATTAGCTGTGGGGTATATCTCACGGCTAATTAAATTCCCCCAACAAAATTAAAATGTTAATAGAGATAACCACTAACAACACTGCAGTTTTCTGTTGTATTATAAATTTATAATCATTTGGTTATTAATGACCCAGCTTACCTTAACCAAAGATTGTGGAAATTCTGTGGTGCTGATCTGCATGATATTCCCCAGCAGGGGCAGAGGTGTGGGCCCCGGGGGCAAGTTCTTCTGCATAATCTTATTCCACCATTTAAGAAGGTAAACCAGGAGAGTGACACCGGTAACCAGGAGAAGGGTCCCTGCTATATTTACTGCCATTTTGAGCACAGCTCAATTACAGCAACGTCCAGAGCTTTGTCTCACTATGTTTATGTTAACAAAAAACTTTGACACTGAATTACATTCCAAACAGAACAGCAAGTGATCATTAACGACAGGTTGGGCGTGTTTGAGACTGGTGCAGAGTTACATTCATATTGCATAACGAATTGTAAATGCTGAGCAATCATAATAAGCTTGTTAAATGCCTTATGAGTATTCTTAGTTTTACAAAATAAACAAGTACAAGAAGAAATGCTCTATAGAATTAGCGTTGAAAGAAATATGGGAGAAATGACAGGAATGTTATTGTGCAGGGCTCAGGACAGTCATCAATATTTTCCTATGGGGCAAAATAAATTCCTGTTGTGACCCTGAGTGGCAGACTCATACACGTAACCCTAAACCATGCTCAACCATTGTCTTACTCTGTTTTAGGCCAGATAGTTTACAAAGCAGTAGGTCAAAGTGTTGTTTTGTTATTGTAAAATCTCTATTAGAGCAGCAGATAATACATTGTGCTCCATAGACACATACAGTAGATTATATGATGAAATTAAAAATCTTTTGAAAGAATTTTATTGATGCCTTACCCTTACTTATGATCCCACATGAAGTTACAATGGGGAAATTGATACTATTATACAATTAGGCATTGGTAATTGATATACTGTATCAACATGGAAATGGGTGCATTTCTTAAACACAAATTACCAAAATACCCATCATGTACACTTTGCCCAAAATAAAAAATATCTTCTACACCCAACAGGCAGACCAATACCCCTAGCAATAGGCTCACCTTGTCATCCATTATCACTATATGTGGAGGTTTAACTACAACTCATGGTGCAGATAAGTGATAGTTACATCAGAGATACCAATGATCTTCTTAATATACTAAATTTCTTGGAGAATATTGCTGAACATTTCATACTGGTCAAGCTTGATGTGTCTAGTTTGTAAACAAGCATACCTAACAAACTAAGAATGGATGCCTATAAGAAAGCCATTCTGGAGAAAACAGCATATGGTGGTCCACCATCAGAATTTCTGCTCCTGGTTGATGTAATTGTATATACAAATTAATTTATGTTTAACAATGTTTTTTACCTACAAAAACGAGAGATGGTGATGGGTTTTGACATGTTCCTCTGATATACTCAATAAGATGAAGAGAAGTAGGGGAAGGGGAGAATATTTATTGAAACTTGAATCACTATTTTCACCGACCACTGAAACTGATGTGAAAGATTTGGATAAATATAACCTCTGCAGTACCTTCACAGTGGCCATGAAGGTTATAAAAGAGACAGTTATCTGCCACTGGCATCTTATCACTATGGAATCTGCTCTTTCTAGAGTTGTAAAATACATACCCTACATTGCATATAGATGAGATCCTAATCTTAGTAATGTCATGGTCAAAACTGACTGTTCTAGTCAAGTCAAAAGCACCATGCCAAATTGGTTTACTTGTGGACTGGGTGTCTACGGTTTGTCCTGGCTATACCACATGCCCTTTCTTGTTGATGGATTCATTGTTCAGGAATCTTCTTCATAACAAGGAATACAAACCCAAATATACAGTAGACTTGACTGCAACTTAAATTTGTGTTTTATGTTATAATGTGCCCATGTAGGCTACTCTATTAAGGGAAGACCTCAAGGATGCTCAAGGAGCAACTTGCACAACTTACAGTATGTCTTCTATCAAAAAAGCATTGTCACCACTTCAAATGACCCTTATTTGGCCACACTTTACCTGTGGCCAAACACTTTGCAGAAGTGAAAAACACAATACATTTAAATTGCTTCAATATTGATCGCATCCCATGTCCTCAGGAGTGGAGTCAATAGAGATTGTATACTCCTACAGAAGGAACTTGAATCCATAGACCTAATTCACTGGCACTAGTGTATGTACAGTAGTCTGACTGAAGACTTCAAGTTGAAATGCTTCTTCTAATATTAGGCGCACATTTTTAACTAAACTATAACTTTTAATTAATATTTAAAATATTCAGTATACATAAATAGCAAAATATAAATGTAGTGATAGCAAAGTGCAGAAAATATAAATAAGTGTATATAAAAACTGTAATATCCCACTGTGTGTTTATGCCTGTTTTGAATTGAGTTAATTGGCCTGTACCATATATTTCTAATATTCCCTAAAATTATAATTGTGTTGAGGAAATAACGAGGCAATATACTGGATAGTGTTATTAATATATATATATATATATATATATATATATATATACATATATATATTTATATATATGTGTCACAATTGTTGTTCAGTTACTGATATATTGTGAATACAGAGGTTATTAATCTCAATTGTTATTACCCTGCATAAAGGTACAATATTTTCATTTAGATGCAGGTTAATAAATAGCATAGAACTTGTTAGTATTAACTTGTTTTATAGATAGCATGCTTGCAATCTGCAACAGTAGTTTCCCATAACCACAGATATAGTGTTGAAGTGTGTTGTGAGGGATTATCACTTTTACAATGTATCACATTCGTATTCTTTCGCAACTACCATGCTTGCAGACTGCCACTGCTGATTCAGTGTTACAACAGCCCGGCTTCTCTGCCCTTGTCAGCGGTACATTTTATAGCAAGGCAGTCGGCCATTAACATATTAGGCTTACTGAGTTTATCACTGTAATGTCTATGTGCACCAAGGGCTCTCTGTCCGACAATTAAAAACTGCAAACATATATCATACAACATGATCGGTAGAATAATGGTACATTTGAGGCTTAATATTTTATATAGTATAGGACTGAACAAACAGCTGTCTTCCCCGCCGACGTGCGTTTAGCTAATGGAGCTTTAACAAGGCAACTCGATCTGAGGAGATTGGCATACTTTTAAAAGAGCAGCATCCAATCACACCTGCTGCATCATAGAAATTGTGTTCATTTGGTAATCTATTCAGTAATTCCTCAATGGGGGTGTGTATACCATGTCACTGCCAATGCTGCATACCAAGACAGGAAAATAAATTAAGCATAATACAATGAGTTTGTATAAAATTCTTACTGATTATATATAGATTTGATGAATGTATTTATTATATAAATCCTCTATCAAATGGATACTGCTTTTATTATCCCTATGTAAATAAAAATATTATTTATTGAAATGAGATATAAATTCCTCTATATGTAATAATGTATTAAACAAATCCAATACATTTTATTATATACATAAATAGATTGAATATAATATTAGATTTTAAGTATAATTGGTGAATAAAAAATTATATTATTAGTGTCAAAAATTGTAATATAGAAACTAAATAAAATAAAATAAGTGTGTGATCGTGTAATCCTTAGTGTTCATTAGATTACCAATATGAACCTATTTTTCTGTGCGATAGAATCCTCTTTCTTTATTAATTCTTCTAATATTATAGGATTGTTCCGAAATATAGCTTTTTGCAGGAATTTCTTGTGCTTCCTCTTTGTTTATTTTTTGAATACTTTGTGACTGTTCCTTTTGCCTTGTTTTGATACACCTATGTGTATTGCAGCTTTAATTTATTTCTCACATTGTAGGTATACCCAGGGCCGCCATCAGGGGGGGACCTTGTGGCTTTGAGTTCCGAGTCCAGAGGGAGGTGAGAGAGGAGGCCTTGGTAGCAGCAGTGGCGCAGCAGCAGCCAGGGATGCCAGGGAAAAAGATACAAGCAATGCAGCCACAAGCCAGCCAGAGATGGTGGAATGGCAGCCAATCAGGAACAGTCATAGCGGCCGTTCCAGATTGGCTACCGGACTGCTAGCTGTGATTGGCTCGTGGCCCAGTGCAATAAGTGGCTCTATATGAAATGCCATCAGGCTCAGCAAAGTCAGCATTTTATATCAATTGTCTCCCCATCTCTCTCCATTTCAAAAGCAGCCAGAGCGGATTCTACGTGGCTGGCTGCACCAGCGCTGCCAGCTGAACACACCACTAAACAGGTACTCCCTTACCATGACATGTGCTACCCCCTTTAGTTTAGACAGCCTTCCATGTCCACCCCCCTGTTCCTTCCAGCCAGTCTTCACTGCCCTATGCCTCCCCCCCTTGTCCAGTCAGCCTTCTCTGCCCTGTCCCCCCCTGTTACAGCCTTCCCTGCCCTGTCCCTCCCCAGTCCAGCAAGCCTTCCCTGACCCTACCCTGTCTCTCCCCCCTTTCCTTGTGCAGTCAGCCTTTCCCTGCCCTCTGTCCACTTTGTATATGGATTGGTCTTTTTTCAGTGTATTTTTATGTGGGTCTGATATATATATATATATATATATATATATGAATCAATGTTGGTTTCCCTATATATATATATATATATATATATATATATATATATATATATATATATAGATAGATAGATAGATAGCTTTTGGATTTATGTGTGTGTGAATTATATGGGGGGATGCCTATTTTGCCATTACTGGACCCTACAATTTCTGATGGCAGCCCTGGGTGTACCCATCACCAAGATCACTTATTTGTAGCACTGACACTAACAGATTGATCAGTGTTATGGCCATTGTTGCAGATAGATTGATGTTTTAATATTATATTGTGGTCTATTCATGTAGCAGTGAAAAGCCATTTATCAGTGATAACAGGGCTTTTCATTGCTTCACCATATTCAGAGAAGGGGTATCAGTAGTTCCCATGACTTGTGAAGCTATTGCTGCCCCATACAGTATGTTGAGAGCAATTCATAGAAACATGCAAAGCTCTGCTTTCCATTTCACTTCGCAAAATCCATTCTCCATCTCAGGATGGTCTGAAGAGCCTTGTTAGGAGAGAAGAGCAGTAAATACTTCTATCTTACTGCTTTCTCTGTGTTCTCTCTGCCCCCTTTACCAAAAGCACTGCTCACTCTGCCCCTATTCCTGTCATAGCTATAGTAAGGTGACCTGACATATACATATGCTCGGTCACTTCCTCCTTATTGCTCACTGCCCCAGTGCCCCCTCACTCTGCTCCTACCCTTGATGCTATTTATGTGTAAGCAGGGCTAGCAACCGAAATCATGGGGCCCTGTATGCAGTTTTTTTTAGGGGTCCCCTATCTCTAGTTCCTTGGCACAGGTAAAGGGGTGGTCTAGCAGGAACAAGTTGATTTTAAGTCTTATACCAACTGTTCTTCTAGAGAAAATTGAATTACTGCCTGTAATATGTGCCAAATAAAAATGTGTGTAGTTCTCTGTGTATTATTTGGGGAGTAGCAGAGAGAGAGAGAAAAGAGGAGAGAGAGAGAAACAAAATATATATATATATATATATATATAGAGAGAGAGAGAGAGAGAACACAACTGACCTTTCACCTACTTCTGCGATGGTATCTACAGTAGGGAACTACTCCTGGCCGATGTAGCATGGCAAAGCCGGACCCTGCATCCATGGCTACATCGAGGAAGTGTGACATCAGGCCCCCGGCAACAGCACAGCAGTGTGAGAAGTAAGACAATGGGAGGGGAAAAGAGGGGAGGAGACTCAAGGGTAGGAGTGCGGTCAGACCGCCTTCTCATTCTGTGCTACGGCCCCAGCAGTGTGCTATGAGTCAGTCTGCCTCATTTTTAGAACTACTGTCAGTGGCACAGTACCGCTGCGGGCACCCTCATTACCGCCGGCCCGGCCTGCACCGCCAGACATTCCATGACTGATGCAGTGTGCGTTGCAGGCATGTTCAGGCCCCATCTGCCTGTGATGGACCATGTAGTGGCGGGGCCTGAACATGCCTGTAGTGCACTCTGAATCACTGCAGCAGTAGAGAGCATGTTTGTGTGTGGGCCCCTAGAATCTTGGGGCCCGGTATGGCTGTGCCCCTAGTCCCCCCCTGTCGCCGGGCCTGTGTGTAAGATGACTCAACATATGCATATGCTGGGTCACCTTCTCACAGGGCTGTTGTTAGGATTGCCAGGCCCCATTTTTATTTTTTGGGGTGTGGCCTAATGGCAGTTGACATGTTTCCTTAAAAATTCCATAAAAAAAATAGTTATTGGGATCAGTGCTCTTCACAGGGGGGGGAGTGTATTACCCTCTGCCAGGGGTAAATATGAAAATATGATGGGGTGGGTGCAATGGCAGGCTCAGATACACTTGATGAAAACTACATGTAAGTCTTGTGCATACGCTTGTGTTGATGGTGGAGGCAGTAGGCCCAACTATTTCTTTAGAGAGGGAACCCCTTGTTTAGTTAGCGCCCAGACGGGCTAGCATTTACTTTTATGTTTTGTTTTCCTTTTACATTGCACAATGAAGAATGGTACCGGCCAGCTAGTACGAGACCCCAGACTGGTGTACTATTTTTCCGGCTGCTGTGCGTGTGAAAAGGGAGTCCATCTACCCCTGGAGAGGGACCCCTAATCCGGTCTTGTTACAATTGGTGGAGAATGTGAGCACGCACACACTGAAAAGTGCAGTAAGGAAAAATTGTCCTTTAAAATTTAAAGGGTAGACACGTGATTACTGAAACCCTGAAGGTGGCATCAGCCAATACTCAGAGAGGCATGGTTCAGTTTCCAACCAGCACCTGGAGGTAAAATTGAGGACGTTGTAAAAGCCCTGCTCCAGGCTACGGCAGCTCAGCAGGAGCCTAATAAAATACAGCAGGAAGCTATCCGGGCTCAGCAGGAAGCTACCAATGTACAATTGATGGCCTTGGAGGCAGCTCAGAGGCAGCAACAAGTCACCCTCGAGGAAACCCGCAAGGCTATTAAGGAAGTGGTACAGCACCTGGTTGCCCGGCCTGGAGATGCTACTTCTGGTCCTCCCACAACCACCCACTCCATATGAGCCAGTCACTTCCTAGAAATGATGACTTCAGGCGATGATGTGGAGGCATATCTCACTGCATTTGAGAGAACAGCCGAAAGGGAGGGTTGGCCCAAGGAGCAATGGGCAAGTCTGGTGGCACCTTTCCTGTCTGGGGAGCCACAAAAGGCCTATTACAATTTATGCCTGGCTGATGCTAAGGACTATGTGAAATTAAAACGGGAGATCCTAGCTCGCTTGGGAGTTACCACCTTTGTTTGTGCCCAACGAATCCACTGCTGGGAGTTCCAAATGGACAGACCTCCATGCTCACAGATGCAAGACCTTTGTCCATCTATCCACCAAGTGGCTACAGCCCGAGATGTTGACAGGACCACAAATCGTTGAATGAGTCGTGATGGACCGGTATCTGCGATCCCTATCTGCATCCTTGTGCAAGTGGGTGAGCCTAAGTATGTGGCAGCTGAGGAGCTGATGAGTCTGCCCCACTGAGCCCCGAAGATGCATCGGCAAACTCCCATCAACAATGGTAAGACTGTTCCTGGGGAGAAGGATGCTGGGCAGTGGAATGTGCCTAAGACTGAGGGTGGGGAACCTGAAGACAGGACTGCCAGGCCAGGAAGGTTCATACCCCGCAAAAGACTAGACATTAATGTGACTCAATGTTTCCGATGTGGTGGCTTCGGCCATATAGCAGCTAATTGTTCACTTACCTCTGAGCCCATGCAATATGGTACTGCTTCTGTCAACCACAGGGCATAGGCAAACGCAGGGGGGGTTTCTGGTTACCTGGAAACCCCCCTCCCCAGCCCACACCATGACCACAATAAAAATAGTAATTTAATAGAATATTACTAATGATGAATGTTCTTCTAAGTATTACAAATGAAATAAATTAGCACCACCTGTGGATCTTTTAACATGTGTCAGCCAGTAATAAATACACCTGTGCATCAACTAGGAGATCTAGAAAACATGAGCTTTTAGGGGTGCACTGCTATAGACCATCCATAGGGTTAATTATTAATACCATATAATAATACACTATCCAGTGTGTTTATGTCCAGGGCAGTGCTAGGTTCTTCTGGTGCTCTCCCAGACTCCAGGACTTGCTCCCATACTCTGGAATGGTGCCCACATCTGAAACAAAAACATTCAGCTCAGACAGGATGGCCCTACTGATGCATTTAATGGCTTGGTGTGATCACTGATCCTGTATATGCTGGAATTATGACACTCAAAAGTTCAAAGCACTTTGTATGGTGCATATTAAAGCTGGATAAGTGCTGATTATGCCGTCTTCATGGACTGGCCACACTCATAAAAACATGCATTTGGAAACCCCCCTTTAAAAATCCTGCGTTTGCCACTGGCAGGGGATCTTTCTGTGCACAGCCATCCTGTACTGCTGACCGGCAGGCTGAGACAGATAAGCACATGTGTGTACTCACTGTGGAAGGCAACCGAGTAGAGGCTCTGTTAGACTCTGGTAGCCTGGTTAAACTTTTGAGAACTGAGCTGGTGAACATTTTGAAGCATAAGTGAAAAACTGTTGTTGTGACATGCATACATGGGGATACTCAGTATTATATTACTGCCAAAGTGAACATCGAGATGCCAGGTGGTTCCGCGGTAGTCTCTGTGGGTTTGGTACCGGGCTTAATGTATGATGCGATATTGGGAAGAGACTATTCTCACTTCTGGAAATTGTGGGAAAGCCAGATTTGCACAGTGGTAAATCACCCTGCCTCATCTGAAAGAGTTACTGATGTAGTGACAGAGTCAGAGATGTTCCCATTTTCTAGTATGATTGGCGAACTAGAGAATGCAGAGTGTGATGGTGGCTCACCAAGTGTTGAAGAGCCCATTGATCGTCTGCCTGATTTAGAGGTTAGAAGAGAGGTCTTTGCCTTAGAGCAGTTAAATGACCCTTCTATGGTGAAAGCCAGGGAGAATGTCAAGGTGGTTAATGGTAAACCCATAGATCCCGATAGTCCATTGATGTATCCTCACATGGTAATAAGTCAGGATCTGTTGTATCAGATGACTAAGAAAGGGGAGGAGATTGTGGAACAATTAATAGTCCCCAAAGCTTACAGGAGAACAGTGTTAGATCTGGCCCATGGTCATATAATGGCAGGCCACCTAGGGGTAAAGAAAACCACTGAGTGAATTGTGCAGAGGTTTCATAAAGAGGTGTCCATAAAGAGGTATCTGACTTTTGCGTCTCCTGCCCTGAATGCCAGTATCATGCTTCCAGACCACATTTCAAAAGTCCTCTAGTTTCACTACCAATTATAGAGGTACCATTTGAAAGAATAGCTATAGACTTGTTTGGGCCCTTGTTGAAGTCTGCCGGGGACATTAATATATTCTGGTAATTCTGGACTACGCTACCAGATACCTGGAAGTGATACCGCTGCGCAATACATCAACCAAGTCCATTGCTAGAGAGCTGGTCCATGTTTTTAGCAGGTTGGGAATACCTAAAGAGATACTAACTGACCAGGGTAACCCGTTCATGTCAAAAGTTATGAAGGAGTTGTGCCGCCTGTTTTTAGATTAACCAGTTAAGGACCTCGGTTTATCACCCCCAAACCGATGGTTTGGTTGAGAGGTTTAACAAGACCTTAAAACATATTTTAAGGAAAGTAGTCGACAAGGATGGTAAAGATTGGGATTATTTGTTGCCTTATCTGCTGTTGGCCACAAGAGAGGTTCCCCAATCCTCCACCGGGTTTTCACCTTTTGACTTGTTATATGGGAGACATTATAACAAGAAAAGAAGAAGAGGAAATGTCTTCGAATGGTGCACTGAGCTAGTGTATATCTTAAAACTTAACTTTTATTGGTAGATAATAATAAAGTTCTAATATCTTATCAAGACAAAATAGCGAAAATAAATATAAAATACAGATAGAAAATGTGAACATATGGGAGACATCCAAGAGGGTTACTAGACATTGCCAAGGAGACATTGGAAGGGCTGTCCAGTTCTTATAAAACAGTGATTGAACATGTTTCCCAGATGCAAGAGAGAATTGCCACTGTAGTGCCGATAGTTAAGGAGCACTTGGAACAGGCCCAACTAGCACAGCAGAGGGTATATAAACGCAATGCATGGTTAAGAAACTTTGCTCCCGGGGACAGAGTGTTGGTGCTGGTTCCCATGGTAGAAAGTAAACTGTTGACTAAGTGGCAAGGGCCCTTAGAGATCTTCGAAAAAGTGAGAAATGTCAACTATAAAGTTTACCAGCTGGGGAAAAGAAAACCAGAACAGATATATCATGGGAACCTGATAAAACCCTGGAAGGATAGAGCAGCACTGTCAACCGTCAAAGCCCCTCCAGTAAACCCAGGTCCCGTGGTACCCGAAGTGACAGTGGCAAAAACCCTGTCAACCAGTCAACAGCAGGAGGTCAAGGAATTTTTGATCAGAAATAGGGTACTGTTTTCTGACCTACCTGGAAAAACCACGGCCATCAAACATGACATAGTCACTGACCCGGGGGTTACAGTTAACCTAAAGCCCTATAGGTTGCCTGAAGCCCAAAGAGTCTGTGTCAAAGGAATTAAAAAAATGTTAGAATTGGGGGTAATTGAAGAATCACATAGTGAGTGGTCAAGTCACATTGTGCTGATTCCAAAGCCTGATGGGAGTGTGCGTTTTTGTAATGACTTCCGAAAGCTGAACAGTGTTTCAAAATTCGGTGCCTACCCGATGCCAAGGGTGGATGAACAAATTGAAAGGTTGGGGACAGCAAGATATTTGACCACTCTGGACCTAACCAAAGGGTATTGGCAAGTGCCATTAACCAAAAACGCCAAAGAAAAAACACCTTTTTCTACACCAGAAGGGTTGTTTCATTACAAGATGTTATCCTTTGGGCTACCTGGGGTGCCTGCTACCTTTCAAAGAATGATGGATAGGATTCTAAAACCCCATAGACGATATGCTGCAGCTTATCTGGATGATGTGCTCATACATAGTCCTGATTGGCAGTCTCACTTACCCAGAGTACAAGTGGTGTTAGACTCCATCTTTAAGGCAGGTTTGACAGCCAACCCAAAAAAGTGTTGTCTAGGGATGGAGAAAGTAAAATATCTGGGATACACCATTGGCAGAGGTTTGATAAAACCACAGCTCAAAAAGATTGAGGGAATACAGAACTGGCCACGACCCCTCAATAAAAAGCAGGTGAGAGCCTTCTTAGGGATCACTGGATACTATAGGAGGTTCATACCCAGTTTTGCCACCATTGCAGTCCCACTTACTGTCCTTACCTAGGGAAACAAAAAATCATGGTGAAATGGGGTCCTGAAGCGGAGAAAGCTTTCCAAGAATTAATAATAGCCTTATGTACCCAACCTGTACTGGTGACCCCTGATTTTGACAAAGAGTTTGTGGTACAAACCGATGTGTCTGGTGTAGGCATCGGAGTGGTCCTGTCCCAAAGTAAAGAGGGTGAGGAACACCCTATTTTTTACCTAAGCAGGAAATTGAATATACATGAGAGAAACTATGCCACAGTGGAAAAGGAAGCTTTGGCCATAAAATGGGCATTAGAAACTCTCAGGTACTATTTGGTGGGAAGAAAGTTCAAACTGATTACTGACCATGCCCCTCTGAAGTGGATGTCAGAAAACAAGGACAGTAATGCAGAATAATGAGATGGTTCTTGGAGCTACAAACCTTAAAATTTTCGGTAGAACACAGGCCAGGAAGCCAGCTGGCTAATGCAGACATGTTGTCACGCATTCATTGCTTGGGGGCTTCAGTTGTTCTGCCCCACATGTCGAAACAATGGGGGGATATGTGATAAGGACACTGGTAAAGTGGTCAGTGGTAGATACATTTGTCCTAGGTTTTTGACCTATGTGTTCTAAAAACCCTCAGGAGAAAGTCTGTAGTAAAGCAGATTTGAGTGTCGGCTTTTTGAAAAGCTGGTTTGGGACCTGGGGTTGTGGATGTGAGGAGAGGGAGGGCTCCATCCACAGGCCACTCCAGGTTTTGGTCTTTTTGGTCTGTTAGCAGGCACATTAGGGTCTGCACCTGGAACTGGCTGATATAGGCTGTGTGTGATTGTAAGCTAGTGTCTCATACCTGGGAGAGCAAGCAGACTGGCTGGCTCAGAGACACTTGATGAAAACTACATGTAAGTCTTGTGCATACATTTGTGTTGATGGTGGAGGCAGTAGGCCTCACTATTTTTTAGAGAGGGAACCCCTTGTCTAGATAGTGCCCAGATGGGCTAGCGTTTACTTTTATGTTTTGTTTTCCTTTTACATTGCACAATAAAGACTGGTATCAACCAGCTAGTACGAGCCCCCAGGCTGGCGTACTATTTTTCCAGCTGCTGTGTGTGTGAAGAGGGAGTCCATCTACCCCAGGAGATGGACCCCTAATCCGGTCCTGTTACTATATATATATATATATATATATATATATATATAAAAACATACAGTAGGATAATTAATCAAATCCAGTTAATGTCCTCATGAATTGTTGTTGATATGATCCCAAACCTCTTTTTGCACACTGCTACTCCAACTGTGCTATTTACTAGTTGTAATAAAGAGGTGGTTGTTCATGGTGCATTGACCTGTTATTTGGCAGCTTATTATGGAATGATTGCTTAGACATATATTAGCAGAATGATACAATGTACTAATTTACCAACTCATACCAAAGTCTTTCCCTTCTAGTCAGTTCTTCACTGAACTTAAGTACATATTAAATCTTAATGTTAACATGACCATTTCTATACTTTTTAGCTGGGTTGAGTCTTGCACACACATAGGTTTTAAAAGCATGTATTCCCAAAATAAAAGCAACTATTAGACATCAGGGTAATCATCTGACACAAGAAGTATAGAGAGAGTAGTTACAATAATGGTTGCATTTTGTGACTGAGTTATATAAACAAGTACCAAAAGTCATGGGATAGTTGTCTAGTATTGTGTAGGAATCTCCTCTAGCTCAGTGAAGTGCAGCAGCTAGATGTGGCATGAAATCCACAAGTGGATGGAAAACCTCTGGAGAGATGTTGATCCATGACATCTGGATAGCTTCCCACAGCTCACTGATATTTGTAGGTTCAGAATCTTGGGTATGATTGCACCTTTCCACCACATCCCATAAATGCTCAATTGGGTTCATGTCAGGCAAATGTGGTGGTAACACCATTTGTTAGAACTCTCAAGAATGTTCCTCGATTCAATTCTTGTCAACTTGAGACTGATGACATGATGTATTATCCTGCTGGAATATTCAGTCATTGTGGGGGTGCATGAAGTCCATGAAAAACTGCAAATTGTCTTCAAGCAATGAAACCTAGTATTTACTGGTCAATGACATGGTCAGGTGGACCAGTAGACCCAACCGGTGCAACGAGAACATATCCCATAAGCTTGTGTCCATGGCCTTATGGGGTCTGCGCCACAGGAGAAACCTACCATCAGCCCAAAATAACTGGAAACCTTGATTAATTGTACCACAACACATGTTGCAAGTTCTCCAGGGTACACACATAGCAATGTCATGAGCCCAGATGAGGAGCTGTGTCCAGTATCATAGTGTTAACAGGGGCACTCTGGTTGGTCTTCTGCTCTCATAACCCCTGAAATCAAAATGCTGCACTGACCTGCAGCATAATCATCTGCTACCTCCTGCATTTAATGTGAATGTGATGTGAGCCAGTGTCACTTGTATGCTACCACAGACAATTCTGGCCAGACACATCTGGTCATGATCATTAAGCACTCATGGTCGGCCACTGCACTTTCCACTGTAGGTGGCAATGCCTTCCTTGAGGTTCTCCCAGTACACACATGACACCGTAGATCGAAGAATGTTGAATGTTTGCACAACTTTGGTAATGGAATGTCCCATCCATTGGGCATCCACTATCATGTCCCATTCACATTGCTTTGTCATGAGCAGCCTAGTCGGTGTTGAAACTGACTCATGAGATATCAGATTTCAACTGATGTAAGTCTGGGAATTTCCAAGATGTCACAGTATGGTGATACCAACTACCATTAGTATTACATACTACTATCCATACATTTAGTTATATGCATTTTTTAACATTAAAAGAAAGCAATCTGTACTGTATGTGATAAATACCTTTTTATAAAGGTTTTATGCCTCGATAATGTTTAATATTATGGTAGTAAAACAACCACCTACTGTTCTTTTTATTGTTATTGATCTATAACAATTTGTCATTTTTTGCTGACACACATTTTCCCAAGGTCTGCCTCTTTTGTATTGTAAGACTACAGCAAACAGAGGACCTCATTCAGACCTGCTCGCAAGCGCTTGAGCGCTCGCAAGCTGGTCGATGATTGGCTGCACGCACTGTGGCTGCACAGCGCATATGCAAGCCCCGGAGCGAGAGAGAAATTCTCTTACTCCGAGGCTCACTACAAAAGGGGTGGCTGTCGATGCTGATCAACAGCTTGCCCCGTTATGTAGGCGTGGCAGGGGGGTGGTTTCACAAACAGAGGCGTTCCCAAGTGAACGCTTGCCATTTCTGGGCGGCCCCACTGACATCACCAGTGATGTCAGTGGGAGAGCTTCCGGCTCTATTAGAGCCAAAAGCTCTCTGGGGCTTGTGGTAGATGAGACCCTACCTCAAGGCTCTCGTCGCAAGCCCAGATGGTCGCGATGTTCAAGACCATCGCGACCATCATCCTGGTCGCTCGTTTAAGCTGTGGGTCATAACCCACAGCCTAGCAAGCGGCCAGGAGGCTGGCTCAGAAAATGGAAGTGGCCGCCCTCATTCAGAGCAAGAGCTCGCATTTTGCGCGTGGCTCTGAATGAGGTCCAGAATCTCCATTAGTGGTCCCCATAGATGGCTCCATTCATTATTAACATTGATGTCATGAAACTATTGGTAAGAAGCTATAGATGGTTTGAACCCATCATTGTGCATCCCTGCTGTGGGGAATGGCAGATGATGGGCCAAACAGGGAAGGGAGCAGGGCTTAGTGGCACCTTGAGGATTGGGGCTAAGGTCTGTACCTCTTGCATGGAGGGACAGAGAAAAAAATATTTCTGCATTTCAACAACCACTGGATCTCTGCCATTGGTGGCAAAACCATCAACCATTGGAAGGCAAAACTAGATTATATCTTGCAGTACAGCATGTCCACTGGCAACCTTACTAGTCTTACGGTATGTCACAACTGGCTGTTCCTTATATATCTTTATATTACTTTGTACAGAGGTCCCGATTCAGACCCGCAAGCTAAGTGCGTATGGTTGCATCCAGCGTATGCAAACTCAGAACACACCCAGCAAGGCAGGCGATCGCACGGCAAGGCATAAGCACGTCTACTATATCTTGATATGCGATCGCTTTGTGTATGCAGATGCCCACCAGCTGTCTTAAGATGCCCACTTGCACATGTCATCTCCAGGAACTGTATGCAACCATCGCTACATCGAGGACCAATGGAAGCGAACGCAGTGCTTGTGGTTGACTATACCCTACCGCAAGCACTGCGAGCACTTCAGTGTAAAAATCAGCCAGGTACGTGTCCTATGATGTTGCCTCTTAATTATGCACACCTCTGAAATGGCATTAAGACACTCAGGCATGCCTGCGTTCGCACCTCCACTCGCCCGTTTCTAGTGGCCTGACCCTGTTAGCACCCACAAACAGCTTGTCCTGTCACTCATTCAACTGGGCTGTTTATGCTGGGTGAGCGTATGCTTCTCGATTGCTCGTACTAGTTCATGCACATGCACTGCGATGTATGCGCACATTACCAAACATTGCCAGCTATGAGCGAGTGGGTCTGAATTGGACCCAGTGCTCCCACACATCTACTGAAACAATTAGTACTGCTTCAAATATTCAGATGAACAAATAGGCTTGATGATATGTTGTCCATGTGTTAACTATTCAGAAATATACAAATATTGAATATTGGACAAACAAGAATTGCAGAGTCATAAAAACAATGTGCTGAAACCCTAGTGAAAACTGTCGTTAAAACATGGTTAATCACTGCACTTACTTGGAAATGTTAGTGTCCAGACCCATAAAACATGTTAGTCTATACTCACTCTAAGCTTATAGTAACTGCTTGTCTACCAGTGGCTGGTGAACCTTAAGGCCCCAAAGATAGCTAGATGTAGCCAGGGCCATAGAGAGACTTGCCAGGCCCGGGTGTAAAGGAGGGGGCATGGCCTAATTGCGGGAGGCGTGGCCACACTCACTTGAAAAAAAAATAGAAAAAACAACACTTCTGCAGCGCCGCTGCGTGCCGGGGAGGGGGGCGCTGTAAGCTCCCCAGCCCGGCATTAAGCAGAGGGGGGGACACGATCAGTGTGATCGCTCCCCCCCCACAGCCATAGGAGACTGCTCTGGCTGCTGCAGCAGCCACGAGCAGTCTCACACATTAGCCCAGCACAAGTTGTGTGCTGAGCTGCTGTGAGGGAGGGGGAGGCGATGCCGGACCTGGGCCCCGCCGGGCCCCATTGGCAAGCCCAGGCCCCGATAAACTGTACCCACCCCTCTTGGCACCCATGACTGTAGCTATAGACCACAGAGGTGTTGGACCGGCACTTTGTAAAAATTGTTTTCATGTTTTTCTTATTGATTTGTATAGCAATAATCAATTTTCAATACTTTCGGACGTATTCAATTAGGTGCGAAATGTCAGTTTCTGCGGAAAAATATCGAGAATGACGTAATTTCGCCTTGTGAAAAGTTTTCTCCTTATTCAATTCGGAAAACTTTTCGGCGATGCGGAAACTCAATGCAATGGGACCTGCGAAAAAGTTTCGCCTATGAATAGGTGTTGAAACAATTGGGGTTTTGGGGTGCAAAGCTGCAGGAACCCCCTGCACCCTTGGGACAGTCACTGCATCTCTTGGGGGGTGTCAGGCTGTTTTCCCCAAATCTGACAGTACTTTTCGCATGTTAGAGTTTTGCCAGGTCCCATTTTCTCCGATTTCTAATTGAATATGGGGAAAAATGGGCACGCGCACAATACTTTTTCGCATTGAAAACCAGTGATATCGGCAAAAAGTCCTGCATGCAAAATGTACGGGACTTTTCGCATGGAATTTAATATGCCTCTTTATTGTAAACATACTCTATTATACATTTTGCCATGGGTTTAGTTTGGGCTGGACTTTTTCCATGTATTAATTATCTTTGTGTGGGTTATAATCCACCATATATAACTCATTATTAGCACTGCATTCCTAGCACCCTTGCATGAGAATATAGAGTATTACATTTATTAATAAAATGTCCTTGTTCATTTTAATTTAAAAGCATTGTTTGACAGATCCCAAATAATATTGACAATCATAATTAAAACTGGCTTTGAAAACAGTGGAGCAAAACCTGTTGGAAATTGTATCATTATTAGGTACAAAATGTCACTGCAAAATATCAACATCCAAGCAGAATATTGTTTTGCATGTTTATATGGATTATCAGACTCTGGTAAGCTATTCAGTCAACAAACATAGAAGCTGCAAGTACTGTGTACTCAGCCAGACTGCATGATAGCTTGATAGCTTCCAAACTGTTATCAGAACTAATCTGTAGGTCCAGTGGTCAAAATCACAATCCTCAGAGTGAGTCATTACATTATATTCTGAAAACAGCTGATAATTCAGGAAGGCTGCTGTTAATTTGTAGACAATTATTGATTATTTTTTCTTCATAGATATGAAAGAGACTAGTAGTGCAGTAAAAGTTTAGTACAGTACGAAGTTTTAGCTATATAAGGCATGGTAAAATGAATTGGGAAAACAACCTTATGTACACAAAGCAAATGTTTTTTTTTCTCTTGAGAACATTCGATGTAGGAAATATTTACAGAGAATAAATATGTGTACACACAGCTGATTTGTCATTTCAGTTACTGAATTTTAATTTAAAAAGTCTGTGATGTTACATGGGATCAGAAACTTAAGGGCCCAATACATCTACTGGGCAATCCGCTGATTCCCGACTCGTATTGGTACTACCAATCCATCGGTTGAAAATGATAACCTGTGGCTATCGATAGTCGATGATCCATTGGATAATTGGTGAAATTCTACATGTTGATAATACCCTGAATTTCTGATCACGATCATATTTTGATCGTGATCAGCAAATCAGTGAAATCCCACATGTTGAATTTCACCGATGCCCCAACCCCAATGTCTGGGGATCAGGGAATTGCGGTAATTTGTCATTAGTGTATGGGGACCTTTACACATCTTTAAATTTGTAAAAGCAATCATTCCTTTACTCATACGCAGATTACATTATAGTGTAATTTTGCTTCTATTGAATAGTGAGCAGTACTGTAGCAAAATGTATATCAGAGTTTTAATTTTTATTAATATACAAATTAAATGCTATTTTTAGAAGAATACTGAATATGTTATTTGATGATCCAAAAACACTCATAAACTATACAATAAATGTGAAGTTAGCACTAGCTCTCCACAATACCTAAAAATGTATTTCTATAGTAACAGTGAGTTGAAAATCTTTAACGAGGGACTATCAAGGCAGCGTTCACACAAGCATTCAAATCCATTTGTCTATTTAATTTGTGCAGGAGTACTATCTATCTATAATTCCTCTATTTATACTAAAATATATATAAAAGTGTGTATGGTCTTTCAAATATGAAATGCAATAGCACTATGTAAATTGCTTTATACCTTTAAATGGTTATTTTGTATTAATAAAAAGTATCATTTAAAAACAAATGTAATATCGTCCACAGAATGCATGAATAGCAGTCTCATATTAAAAAAAAAAAAAATTAATTAATTAAAAAGAAACTCCCTAATTTCTAGGAATTCCTTAATCAATTATTATTGGTATATCTCATTTATGGAATATATTTCAAATCTCCTCTTTACCTGGAAACATTTAAGGCTGTAATTTGTAGAAAAAAATGCCCCTGCACTCTCTTACCACTTTTCCCAGCCTCTCTATTATTGTTGTAAAAAAAAATATCCTGCAACGTAGGGTTCACACATAACTAATGAACTTTACTATATGTATATATGTTTGCATATTTTATTCATTATTGTAATATGATTAAAAAATATAAGTTGTGTTAAAGTTTTTTTTTTTCATATTCTGTCTTGTTTACAAATTTACTATACCAAATAATATTCTTCCTGATTAAATCCACTCTACAGAGTTTTAAAAACATTTGCGTGTGTTATTTTTATATTACTGTTTGACTGAATCATTCAGACCACTAAGCACTTTTTATATGTGGCCATTAATCTATCATTTTTACTCCAAAACTTAATTACATTTTGAAATTACAAGTAATGAATTGTTCGATATTATATTGCTAACTTCCTGAAACTTAACAAACAGAAAAAGTAAAAAATTTGTCCCAAGGCACCCACTAACTTATGCCACCACTTGTAAAATAAAGACCACTACAAATTCCTTTCAACACAAGAAAGTTAAAATCCTCCAGAACAGACAGAAGTTTTCTTCTTTCAAAATTGCTGTCAAGTTCTTAATTCAGTCCAGCTGTGACCATCTAGTATGTCCAATTCGGATAAAATCACTCCTCTGTGCCGGGTGCTCCATGTATGGTACTAGCAACATTTTCACACTGCAGCAGTCCATATACAGTATGTATACTGTACATTGATATATTGTCACTTTATTTCTGACATGACGCATTGTAATTTTATGTTTTTCTTTGTTAACTTTTAAGACTCTGAGATGAAGACATGCTTTTACATTCCAACACCAAGGGTCTAGTCATAGATCAGATTTAAAATGTTCTAAGACCACTTAGATATACAGATATGCCCAGCTATCACGTGGCATCACAGCATTATCTCTCACGCCACACATGGCGCGCCACACACCACACCATGAGTCGCGCCACAAAGAAAGTTTAGTAATGAAAAAAGTCTTTACGTGTAATACAACTTTTTGCCCACCAGATGTCACTTTTCCTAAACTACATAGCGCATGCGTCTGATTTCATTACGTGTAATACAACATTTTCCCCACCAGGTGTCACTTTTCCTAAACTACATAGCGTATGTGTGTTATTTCCAATGTACTGTACGGTATGTTCTGTATCACCGCCCGATGATTGGTTGACAGAAGCGGTGATTCGGTACACTATACAGTATTACAGTGTTTTCCACATGGAATCAGGAATGTACGGTATAATAAAGCGGTAGAAGAATGTCTGATAAAGTTTGAAATCATTAAGCTCTTTATTACCCACTGACTGTGCGGTTGAAATCATACTTGCGCAAATGTAAATACTGTCGGCACTGTCCCAGACTTAGACATTGTAGTGGTTTCATTACTTTACAAACTACAGAACTCTAGTAATGGGTGAAGCGTGTGGCCTAGCGGTCTAATGCCTTGTCTCACTGTTTCTCCCCTCTTCTTGTGCCGTGGGTTCGAGACCTTGAAAATATGTTTTTTTTTATTATTTTTAAAATCTTCACTTAAAATAATCAGTATTCAATACAGTACATGTGGAGCGCATGCCCAGTGCTTCGGGAGTCAAACAGTGAAATTTGGATTTTTATTACTGTACATACAGTAATGTACCTTAGAACGCAAACTTGCATCAATGCCGGCGCTGACCCTGACTTGGACATTATAGTGATTTTTTATTACCATCAACTGGTAGTGGGCTCTGTTAAAGAGAGTGGGCTCTGTATTACAAACTGACTCTGCGTTTAAACCGCAAAATTGCGTCAATGTCAGCACATGCCCAGTGGAGGGGTTACAATGACAATGGAATGTGTGCCGCATGCCCAGTGGAGCCAAGCCATAAACAAAGTAGCGCTATGCCGTGGCGCATGCCCAGTTGTCTGTATGGCTACAGTACTGTTGAATTTTCACACTTGTGCCATTCTGCACTGTCCGAGACTTACAGTATACACAATACTCATTTCATGACTTCAGAAAGTGCTACAGTAGTGGGCTTTGTTTGGGAGGGAAGTCTCTGTATTAAAAACTGACTGTGCTCTAGAGCGCAAACTTGTGTCAATGTCGATGCTGTCCCAGGCTTGGAAATTTTAATGATTTAATGAGTTCAGTAACTGATAGTTGACTCTGTTTGAGAGTGAGGTCTCTGCATTACAAACTGACTCTGCATTTAAACCGCAAAATTGCGTCAATGTCTGCACAGTTGGCACTGTGGTGACTTATAGCCAGTTCTGAGGGTCTGAGGGGTTACGGTACAAATAGGATCTCTGGCGCGTGGCCAGTGGCGGGGTTGCAATGCATTGCCAGTGGTGCTGTGCCATAGCCATACCCTTGTAGCGCTATGCCATGGCGTACAGTATGGAAGATCATACAGTAGCAGGTCATGATTCACACACAGTGAATGTGGGATCTCCGTATTACACACTGCCTGTGTAAAAATAATATTAAAAATAAAAAGTGTAACCTTGACTGTCTAATAATAATAATATTAATAAAAAAAAGGAAAAGTTTAACCTTCCAGGTTTCGAACCCGGAACTGGGTTGTACAGACATCTGCAATGTAGAAGTTCGATTTCTTACCTCTACGCTTCAGACGCCTGAGTACTTCATCGTACGGTACTGTAGATGTCACATAAAGTACTGTAGAGGATAGATGCAATTCTTAATAGAAGAGACTTGTGAGCAAGGGGTTAAGTGATCCATCCTGCTTACACTTCTCTCCTTTTGTTCGAGACCTTGATAATTTATTTATTTTTTTAAATGTTCACTATTGTACTGTAGTGCAGTATTGTTATCCAACCCTTACAAAAATCAATATATTATACTGTATGTACTGTAGATGTGCCCAGCTACAGTACTGTAGTTTGTTGCTCCATACAGTACGCCATATACCGCTTCGCTAGTTGCTCACTACACTGTGGTGTATTGAGTCTCATAGCACTGCGCATGCCCAGTTGTCTGTATTATAGTAAGTAAGTACAACACTGTCGACCCTTTCCCGGACTTACGGTAGATATTGTAGAGATTCCATGACTCTAGGAACTACCGTACAGTACAGTAGATGCAGTAGTCTAGGGGGCTAATGCCTAGCCCTACTGCATCTACCATTTTCTTGTCCCGCTGGTTCGAGACCTTTAAAATATATACTGTATACGGTAATTTTATTTTGTTTTAAATCTTCACTAATACATTATCCAGAAATTCTGGTATTTCTATGCCACAGTACTTTATGACAAAAAAGTGTAACCTTGACTGTGTAATAATAATAAAAAATAAAAAGTGTAACCTTTCAAGTTTCGAACCTGCAAAAGGGTTGTACAAGCGACGTAATGTATTGGTTTGATTATTTACCATTACACTACAGCCACCTGCAATACCAAGGTTGCACCTGGCTTGAGTGTGTCCTACAATACTGTACGTCATCGTATCTCAGGCGCATGCCCAGATCTATGGTATACCCATGTAGCGTTTTTTTTTTTTAATTCTTCACTACTTTTGTTCATTATTGTTATCCAACCCTTACTAAACTCAGTACATTTTATATATTAGGGGGTAAATTTACTAAGATGGGAGTTCTATAAAGAAGTGATGTTGCCCATAGCAACCAATCAGATTCCAGGTATTATCTTCTAGAAGGTGCTACTGTAGATAAATGAGAAGTAGAATCTGATTGGTTGCTATGGGCAACATATAGTACAGTAACTTCTACCCCTACATGTTTAACTTTTTCCCCCAAATTTTTTTCTTCCGCCCCCAAAATGAAAGTGAATTTTTGGGGTGTTCTGACTGGTTTTTTTTTTAAATTACGCAGTTTACAGTACCTTTAGGGGACTGTCTTAAGGCTGCACGTTGAGGGCTTCCCGCAACGTTGCACCACAATTCACCAATTTTTTCCGCCTGCTATTCAGACAGTAGGCGAAACTTTTTTACATACTGTCTTACTGTACATTGCATTGACTTCCCGCCCACGGTAGGCGGGAAAAGCTTCAAATTGAATACAGTGAAAATTTTATGCCTGGCAAAATGACGTAATCGACAAAACTTTTTTTAGCCGATCACGTCTTTTCGCTCTAATGGGTGAAAAAGTGCCAACCAATCTGCTCCCAACTGTCATCTCACAGGCTGTGTTTGAAAAATGACAGTTGGGAGCTGATTGACTGACACCTTATCACTTTTTTATCACTTTTCACTCTGTCTCCTAACACTGCTTAGTACAGTAAATAGACCCCTTGGAGTGAAAAGATGAGAGTGGCTAAAAAAAGTAAATAGACCCCTAAATTGAAAACGGCCCTCAGTGTGTACAGTACTGTATGTCTACTGTACTGTATACTACTGTAAGTGCTGGGCAGCTGTGAAATCACTGGGATGGGCAACAGGGATACTGTACAGTATATGACTGTGGGCGGCAACCCCCATTGGCCGGCGCGCCCCTGGTGAGTGAAATCCTGGCCAATAAGAAGATACGCCCCTGCATCTGTGTGTTATTGACTTTTTGTACCTTTTTAATGACTGATGCACGTGTTAGGTCTCAGGCGCACTTAAAGACTGAATTACATACAGTACAAACACCAATTTTATAAATTAAAGACAAGTTTTATTTAAACTACAGTAACATGCTGTACAGAGGGGGGAACTTCTTTAGCTTTCCACCCCCGTAGTCCTCTACTGTCCCCCACTTCTTTCTTCTGCCATTGGCCTGTCCTGGAGTTCCAAGCTGGACATGAACATGACTACTGTACAGTACCTAGGAGGAAGGAGATGACGTGAGAACAGTCTTTCCTCAATGCTGACCGATATGCCCTACTGGACTGAGGACTACACAAAAAGATTAGGCTTTTAAGTTAAAATCATCAGTGGCACTTTTGGCCTCAGATCCATAGTTTCACCTATACCAGGTGCAGACTCTACCTTGCATTGGAGTGCAAGGTCCACTGTACGCCCTGAAGAAAGGAGGATAGGCAGAGATGAACAGACAGTAAAAGACAGACACACAGGTACGGTACATACAGTACTCACCGGAGATACTCTTTTTCTTTGTCCCGCTCAATCCCACACAGAGGTCCCTGTAGGAGAGAGAATATGCCATGCAAGGCCCTTTCCTGCTCTAATAGTGTGTCACACTAATCTACTGTAACATTAATATCAGCCCTACTGTATCTCACCAGCTTAACAAACTACAGTATTAATGTACAGTACAGTTGGCCTCACAGAGGGCCTACCGGTACCTGTTATGGTGGAAGAGGCTTTGAGGGGGGGAACTTCTTTAGCTCTTTTGCTTTCCACCCCTGTAGTCCTCTCCTGTCCTCTGCTTCTCTCTTCACATGGGTCTTCCTCTCTTCAGACCTGTTGGTCTACTGTAGGTTGGGTTTAATGTTCCGTTGGCCTCACATAGGGCCTATCTGTTATGGTGGAAGAGGCTTTTGGGGGCAACTTCTTTAGCTCTTTTGCTTTCCACCCCTTTAGTCCTCTCCTGTCCTCAGCTTCTTTCTTCTGCTGCTGCCACATCCTGGCCAGCGGCGGCGCCGGGCCTTCCTGTCTTCTGACAAGTCCCTTCAAGTCGTGTTTGTTGATTGAAGATCTGTACTTGTATGCGTGACTGTCCTCCATGCATGTTTCCTTGGCATGCGCAGCACCCCATTCAACGTGTCCTTTATCCGGGTAAGTTCTTCTTTTCCAATCCTGAATCTTGTCCGGCATCTTGAGAGGATATCTTCTCTTAAATTGTTGGGGATTGGCACTTTCTTCCGTCTTCCATCAAAGTTCACCCGCTTGGTCCAATTGCAATACAGGTCGTAGGGCACGTGTTCTTGAAATATTGCTTGCGCATATTGATGCATCTCACAATTGACAGCTCTGTAAATTTCATTGTCCTTGTCAATGTTGATTACAGCCAGTGGAATATCCGGTAAGGGTGTTCCAAATACAGTCAGTGGTGCTGGGGTGCTCGACATGACAGGCATTCCTGGTGAAAGTACAGGCATGCTTGCATTGTTGATCTTCAACTGACAGTTCAGGCAAGCGATATGATGCCACTGGTGTACTCTCCCACTGAGACAGGCTGCATGATGGCACTGGTGTCATGTCCAAGTGCTCTGATGCCACTGTATTGTCCATATCTAGCAAGTGGAAGGATGGGTCAGTCTCCAAGTTGAAATCATCGTCGTTATCCTCAGGCTCAAATTCATCCGGTGTGACCATTTCATACTGGATTGCCTGGTCATGTCTCTTCCTGGTACTCTGGGCAGCAGCCTCTTGCCATTCTTCTTTACTTTGCCAGATTGCTTCTTTCATTGCTTCTGCATTGGTGTCCTTCAGCTCTTCCTTCAGCTCTTCTTTGAAGTTGTTAATTTTCGCTTTCAGGTGACCAACTTTTCCCACGAGGTCTCTCACCATCCTAGCGCAGCTACATGTGCATGCATTATCTTCTTGAAATGACAGTTTTCGATGAGTTGGTGAGTGGGATACATCTTCAACAAGAGGCTCAAAGGTGTCCAATTCTTCAGGTCCATAAATCACTGGTGTTTCCTCCTGGTTCTGGACGTTCATGGGTTGCTCCACGTTCCCTGGTCCATTTTCTCCAATGTCCACTTGCAAAGAGTTGTTCTTGGGCTTTGCATTCTTCCTTGCCTTGACTAGAAGAGGTACCTGTAAATTTTCTTTACCTGTCTTCTTCTTGGAAGGTTTGCTTGAAGACCGTTGTGGGACTAGTGCACTCAGCCTTTTGGTCATTGAGAGTGGGCAAGATTTGTTTCCGGTGTTGTAAAAACCTTTGCTCTTCACCATTTTGACAGTTCGGTGCACTCTGAAATACACAAGTATAAAGACACTAAATAAAATTTTAAGTAAAATAGTGGAAATACATGTACTGTATACAGTAAATGTTTCACATTTCAACACTGTAAACAATTACAGTACTCCTACTGCACTTTCAAGAATGTGCTGCTACTGTACTCTATACAACTCCAGTAATAACACTATCACACAGAAAAGCAAATTACAGTACTGTAGCATTTACAGTAAAGCACTTTACTGTACTTAGTGCAGTAATTTGCTGATCAGATTTTTACTGTGTGAAAGTGTCACTTTGACCTTACATTTAACCTGGGTCAGAGACCTGGCCATTTTGAAGTACAGTACTGTACAGTACCGGTATGTTGACCCTTTCATACAGAATAAATGCTCATGTCCATCTGCAAATCAATGGCTAAAAGTGCTACTGTACTGTATGCCCAGTAATTTGTTTGTCTATGCCAAAAAGGGTACAAAGCGGGAGCATCAAAAAAACCTGTGCTTCAAATGCCGGATAAAGACAGTACTGTACTTTAGTTTCAGTTTTAGTTTAAAAGTTGTTTTCAGTGTTTTTTTTCAACAGTAAATATACCGTATATTCAATCAAGTATAGTACATACTGTACGGTACAGTACTGTACACAGTACTTAGCAGTGTTAGGAGACAGTGAAAAGAGATACAGTACTGTAAAGGTACCGTACAGTACTGCACCAACCAATCAGTTCCCAACTGTAATTTTTCAACGTTGCATTTAAATAATTACATTTGGGAGCTGATTGGTTGGTAAAGTACCTTACAGTATCTCTTTTCACTGTCTCCTAACACTGTGCGTGTGTTATACAGTATATACAGATAAATATAGGAGATTACAATGCCAACTGTTAAAACACTAACCAATATTGTGAGATTGTATAGAGGCACAAGATAATAAATATGATAAATAATACAGGTGTCTAAAAAACACTCCCTAATTATATACTGTACAGTACTGTATTGTACGGTAGGTGTTAGCTCATCAGTAATAAAATGTGTGAATATCTGAACTGATATACAGTACAGTACTGTAAAGTAGAGCACCAAATGTGCTAATTTTATAACATAAATCAAAACTTTTTGTGTACAGTACCATTAGAACCATTAGTGTAAAAGTTAAATGTGCAAAGTGGTGCAATAATGCAATGATACAGTACTGTAGGTATAATATGTGCAAATAAGCGACTATGGGGACGGGGAATACTGAGGCAGCGGGATATTAAACACAGTAATTTTGCAACTGAAACTAAGATGGCCACTGAGCAAAACAAGATGGCGGTGGGGACAGGACAGTCGCTCATGGCAGACTATGAGGGGCAGCGGGAGGCTAGGAAATGATCAGCGGTATACGGTGTGTGATAGTTCCTCGATACACAAATAAGCGTCTACGGGGATGGGTGAAGGACGGGGCATGCTGAGGCAGTGGGATATTAAACACAGCAATTTTGCGACTGAAACTAAGATGGCCGCTGAGCAAAACAAGAAGGCGGCGGGGACAGGACGGTCACTCACGGGAGACTATGAGGGGCAGCAGGAGGCTAGGAAATGATCGGTGTGTGTGATAGTTCTCGATACACAAATAAGCGTCTACGGGGATGGGTGAAGGACGGGGCATACCGAGGCAGCTGGATATTAAACATAGCAATTTTGTTACTGAAACTAAGATGGCCGCCGAGCAAAACAAGATGGTGGTGGGGAGAGGACACAGCAATATTGCGACTGAAACTAAGATGGGCGCTAAGCAAAACAGAACGGTACCGTAAGCATTGAAACACGCTACGCAAATCAGCATCTAACATAGCAAACAGCAAAATGACCGTGAACAATAACACAGCAAGCAACCGTACTTACAGCACCAGTGGGTTGATACTGTAGGAAACTGCTGTAGAAGCTCAGAGTACAGCAACAAAGGTGACTCGGAAGTCAGGCAGAGTTGCAGAGGTAGATCACGGTAATGAGCAGCAACAACAGCGACTTAGAAGTCAGGCAGCGTTGCAGATAGTAGTAGTATCTCAAGGGTTCGTACTGTTGATATGTGCCGATGAGACAATCCGAGCAGCAATTCCGTACAGTTAAGTAAAAGATTCACAGTGTGGATAGCTAGTCCGGTCTGAGACGCTCTTTTATGCTACCAGAGACAAAGAAAACCTTGCCGCCGAAACTCTGCCATGCCATTGGACCACAAGGAAGTGCATTTTTCAAATACACCAATCAGCGGCCAGATTTTCAGCAGGATGGAATTCTTTTGTCTCTGGTAGTATAATATAGCATCTCAGACCGGCCTACCGATCCACACCGTGAATATGTTACTTAACCGTACTGACTTGCTGCTCATATCATCCGTACGAACCTTTGAGACCTATCTGCAACACGGCCTGACTTCCGAGTCACTGTTGTTGCTGCTCATTACCGTGATCTACTGTAATTCTGCCTGACTACCCAGTCACCTTTGTTGCTATACCCTGAACTTCTACAGCTGTTTCATACAGTGTATCAACCCGCTGGTACGGTAAGTAGCTTACTACAGTACGGTACTGTATGTATGGTTCACGGTCATTTTGCTGTGTTTTTGTTCTCCCGTGAGTGACCGTCCTGTCCCCGCCGCCATCTTGTTTTGCTCAGCTGCCATCTTAGTTTCAGTCGCAATATTGCTGTGTTTAATATCCCGCTGCCTCGGTATGCCCCGTCCTTCACCCATCCCCGTAGACGCTTATTTTTGTATCGAGTAACTATCACACACACCGATCGTTTCCTAGCCGCCCGTTGTCCCGTATAGTCTCCCGTGAGAGACCGTCCTGTCCCCGCCGCCATCTTGTTTTTCTCAGCGGCCGTCTTATTTTGAGTCGCAAAATTGCTGTGTTTAATATCCCGCTGCCTCGGTATCCCCCGTCCTTCACCCATCCCCGTAGATGCTTATTTGTGTATCGAGTAACTCACACACACTGATCATTTGGTAGCCACACGTTGTCCAGTATAGTCTCCTGTGAGTGACCGTCCAGTCCCCGCCGCCATCTTGTTTTGCTCAGTGGCAATTTTATTTTCAGTCGCAATATTGCTGTTTAATATCCCACTGCCTCGGCATGCCCCGTCCCCGTAGTCGTTTATTTGCATATCGAGCTTCAATCAAACACACCGTATACCATTGATCGATTCCTAGCCGCCCATTGTCCCTTATAGTCTCCCGTGAGTGGCCGTCCTGTCCCCACCGCCATCTTGTTTTGCTCAGCGGCTATCTTTGTTTCAGTTGCAATATTGCTGTGTTTATTGTCCTGTTTGTCTCCTTCAAATGGTAGATGTTTCTTTGCGTATTACGGGGCATACTGTATGTACTGTATGAAAGCTTGATGTGAGATTAAATTGGGAAATATATATCACTAATTAGCTAAAAATATCATTTATTAAACACAGCCTGCAAAATGAAATTTACTAGCTGGTTATACTGTATATACCGGTACTGTATCTCACTATTTTATCTCACATCAAGCTTTGATACCGTACATGCCCCTTAATTTCCATTGAGCAGGCCACATTTCACATATATTTATATACTGTGTGTGTGTATACTGTGTGTGTGTATATATATATATACGGTTATATATATATATATATATGTGTGTGTATTTATGTATGTGTATACGATATATCTATATTATATATGGTATACACACTGTTCACTAAGCAGTGTTCAGAGACAGTGAAGTGAGAAGGTACCGTACCGTACTGTACAAAATAATCACCTTCCAACTGTAATTTTTCAAGGTTGTGTTTGAAAAATTACAGTTGGGAGCTGATTGGTTGGCACCTTATCACTTTTCAATGTCTCCTAACACTGCTTAGTAAATAGACCCCTGAGTTTCTATCTACAGTAGCAGGCCACATTTCACATACCCTGTATACCGATGAACACTCCATACCACCCCACTGCCTCGCAACCATCTTGTGTATGGTTGGCGCCCATCTTGTGAGTCACAATATTGCTGTTTCATACTGACCCAATAACTCATTAACACAGTATGTGCTGGTACAATGTCCCCAGCCCTAGATGCATATTTGTGTATCCAGTTTACTGTACACTGTACAGTACATTGTACAGGTACGGTACTTCTCAATATACAGTACAATACTGTACAGTACTACTATATACAGTATACCATATTTGTTTAAAAAAAGTACAGTACAGTATGTTACGGCTGATGTACAGTAAGAATGTAATACCCCCCTGTGTTCTAAAAGACTTTACAGTACTGTTATACAGTATATATTTTTTAAGATACTGAACATTAAATTATATACTGTATACTGTACTTAGTCTGTATACTCAGCAACAGTACTGTACCGTATTTCTCTTGTTCTCTCCACAGATTTTGGTGCCAAACATGGCAAAAATCAGCAAAGCCATCAGCAAGATAATTGCAAACTTGAAAAAAGAACACAAAACAACATGACAGATCCAGGCCTGGCTGAAAGAGTGTGGTGTTCTTGTTAGTTTACAGTGTGGTGTTCTTGTTAGTTAGTTCTTGTTAGTTTGCATTTGAGAGAACGCGGACCAGATATAGATTTCCTTCTAAATGCACATGGTAGGTACTTTACAGCAACCTTTTTTATTATACTGTATGTTGCTAGATTGCTACTGTATTGTGTTCCAATTTCAACACTAACTGTCCAATAATTGCTATATGCTCTGTATGTGTTCTACCGTAGGAGCGTCAAAAAGATTGTGCACAAATTGTCTGGTGAGGATGAAGAGCGTACAACTTTACAAATAAAATGTATTCTAAAAGCAGAATGTGACCTGGACATCTCCTGTTCCAGCATCAAATGGATGCATAAGGAACTGGGATGGACTTTTGGCCCTACAAGGTACTGTACATAAGATACTATATATATATATATATATATATATATATACATATACATATATTAATAATGCACTGATTTTACATGACAGTAAACTAAAACTTGTTTTTATTCCCCAGGATAAATCCCATGATAAGGGATGTTAATAAAGTAAAGAGAGTTGAACAAGCACGACGGTGGATAGAGAGAGGAGAGAATTTTAATGAAGTAATTTTTACAGATTAAACTTCGGTTTCTCTCGAGAGGTTCTCAAGACTGTCCTTCCGGAAACCGTGCACATCTCTCATTTAAACCATGTCCGAAGCATCCATTAACGGTCCATGTATGGGGAGGTATATCTTGTTGGGGTGCAAGACCGATCTATATTTTTGAAGGTGCAGTACAGTAATTTTTGTTGTAAAAATTATTTACAGTCCTGTACAGTGTACGCTTGTTACTGACAATAATTTCTCATCTCTTTAGGCATCATGAATAAGACATTCTTCCAAGAAAAAATAGTAGATTGCTGTATATTGTCATTTGTGAGAAAATGCTTTCCATCAGGACATCGATTATTCCAGGATAATGATCCAAAACATTCGGCTTCAGCGAAATTCATGGAAGAGAGAGGGATAAATTGGGAACGCATACCACCAGAGTGAGTATTGTCCTATAGTACTGTATTAACTGTTTTTTGTACAATAAAGTACCGGTATGTACTGTACCGAGCAGTAATTATTCTAGTACACTTTTTATTAAAGTATAGTACAGTACTATGACTGAATATTTGATTTTTTTTACTTTCCTGTAGGTCACTGGACATGAATCCCATTGAATTAGTCTGGGCCCAGTTGAAGAGGTTCATCAGGTCTGATGTGAAACCAACAACTAAACAGTAACTTTTGGATGGGATAATGAAGTCTTGGAGAACAGTATTGACACGTGCCCAGTGTAACAATTATATTGATCATCTCCATAGAGTCTTATCAGTTGTCATCGAAAGAAACGGTCAAGCAACTGCTATGTAGCTTATACTGTACTGTATATAATTAGTAATGTGGAGGAGGGGTTTAACTTCCTCTTTTCCGTTTGTGATCTGGACTGCTAAGTACTGTACACTGTGTCCATACTGTATCATACGGTATGTACAGTATTGTGGTTGTGCTTTCTGTCCCTACATTATACAGTATACAGTATTCATCTAATTCTTTTATAAGCTATTTATTTACAATACCTTTCCCTTACTGTACCTTATTTACTGTACTTCATACTTTTCCTCTTTTCCTTTCATTCTTTAATTTCATTAATTTCTGTCTTCCCCTCCCCGTCCTTGCGTTTCTGCTGTCACACACCTATATTCATTGTCACTGCCCCTACACTGTTTAACCCTTATGCAGAGCAGGTTCAATACTGTACAGTATGTGCCTAGTCAGTGTGCAAGCCCGCAGCTAATGGTTCAACCACCCCGACCACTGGCTCCTACAGTACACCTACTTTACTGTACATTGCCCCCTGTTCCAAGGCACGCATTGGCATCATCACAGATTGTGCTGCAGCTGCCAGTTTCTGCTACTGCACTTCATGTTGCTGTTTGTATTGCAGATGTTTCAAGTTTTCAGGTTCCTTTGGTTCATATACAGTACAGTAGTAGTGGCTGCTTCAACATCCACATCCATAGTTGCAGACATACAGTACTGTATATTAGTGGTTGCACCTTGCATTGAGAGACAGGCTTCTACTGTACTTCTATGGTTGGAGCGGCGGTCCCTTCGACATCAGGATCAGGTGAGAAAAGCATTTTTGCTAATGTTAGTGCTCTGTTATCGCATTCAGATGAATCTTCTGATTCTTCTAGCTCCCTGCCAGTTTGTTCTTTGGGAAACCCAGGGCCACCCGCTGCTACAGTAGGGGTGTCTGAGTTATTTTCACTTTTGACTTCAAAATGTCAGGTGGTGTTTACCTCCATCTGGGGCACCCAAATCCCGTCTTGTTTCATGTATTTTTTTTATCGTTATATGGGCTGTGGGCTAGGGGCATTGCTTAGAGTATTTCACCACCAGGCTTAATTATAATACAAATTCATTATTAATAAATTTGTTAGGCTGGTTAGTTAGGGCATATATTAATGTGGAGAAGTGGATTAGTGTGACACTGTTAAAGCAGGAAAGGGCCCTGCACAGCGTATTCTCTCTCCTACAGTACAGGGTGTGTGGGATCGAGCAGGATGAAGAACAAGAGCATCTCCGGTGAGAATCTGTATCTGTCTTTTACTGTCTCTTCGTCTCTGCCTATCCTCGTTTCTTCAGGGCGTACAGTACACCTTTCACTCTGATGTGAGGTAGAGTCTGCACCTGGTATAGGTGAAACTGTGGATCTGAGCCCAAAAGTGCCAGTGATGATTTTAACTTAAAAGCCTAATCTTTTTGTGTAGTCCTCGGTCCAGTAGGGCGTATCAATCGACATTGAGGAAGGACTATTCTCACGTCATCTCCTTTGTCCTAGGTACTGTACAGTAGTCATGTCTGTGTCCAACTTGGAATTGCAGGGCCATATGAGCAACATATGGGCTGATGGTGAGACGCATGCTATGGAAGTACACCTGCACAGCAGCAGGCACCACACCCCTCTTAGAAATGCACTAATAATGTCATAGTGTAATACAGTTGTTGAATAAAGACTTTGTAAAAAAAAAAAGTAAAAAAGTAGCAGGGCCGAAACTAGGTTATCTGTCACCTGGTGCAAGGTACTGTATTACCCTTCCTGTACCTGGATTTTGTTCTTGCTCCTCCATAAGGCAGTGCACTAGTCAAACGTCCCTTGTATAGTGACTTTCATTATTCCACACACAATAATGTCCATTACACATTATGCCACACACTGTAATGCCTATTACCAAAGTGCCACTTACTGTACATATTTGCCTGACAACATTTTATGCCCCACAGTAAGGCTTCTAATTACTTTATAATTGAAACCCCCTGCTTGTTGCCAGGGGGTTTCATGGGAGAAGATCCAGCTTTCAGCATCTTCCCTTGGCACTTGCGCTGGCTTAACAGACACTAGAGGTCCAGTAAGGACCTCTAGCATCTGTCTCCTCCTTGGCAGTGGCCATTTTTGGATGGCTGTTTTCTGACTCTCCAGCCCCCAAGCCACTGTGAGTCATCCCTTTTTCACCCCCTGCATTCCGGAACCCGGTGCACATGCACCTCTAACCACACCCCCCCTAGTTGCAGCCCTGAGTAATGTATGCACAGTACTGCACGGATTCCCAACCGCAGTCCTCAAGGCACACCAACAGTCCTGTTATTAGTGATATCCATGCTTAAGCACAGATGATTCAATTAAAGTAAGTGAGGTACTAATTAAGTCACCTGGGCTCAAGTATGGATTTTCTTAAAACATGGACTGTTAGTGTGCCTTGAGGACTGTGGTTGGGAAACCCTGCAGTAATGTATAATTTACTGCACAGTATAAATCTTTATTAATAAATTTGCCTATGGCCTCTTTTCCTATTTTTACTGTTGTCGTGTATTTATTTAGTTAAAGCTTAAGGGGGTTATTTAATAAAGCTTAGACAGAGATAAAATTGTAGATAAATACCACCAACCAATCAGATCCTAACTGTCACTTTACAAGCTGTGTTTTAAAAATAACAGTTACTGTAGTAGCTAATTGGTTGGTGCTACTGTATTGACTTTCTCCAATTTTATCTCTCTCCAAGCTTTATGAAATCACCCCTTAAGAGTGTTGTGCAATTAATAAAAGTACTGTATGGGTGACTTACTATACTTTAATTTATTACCGTATTGTTGCTACAGTATCAAATTTAAGACAGACAACGTTGTACTGTAAAAATAATTTTAATAAAAATCATAACTAAACAAAAATAATGTAACCAAGAATGTAATAATGTAACCAAGAAATTAAAAAATAAATCTAACAGAAAGTGGTCCATCTGCCTATACAGGCCCATAAAAAATAGTATTTGTTCTGCAGGGAGAAAAAAAGGGTACAGTATTACATTACAACACTAATATAAAATATTGTACAATCTTGACACTACTGTAATTACTGTACTCTACTGTACCTCGAGTCAGGCGTGGTCCCTGGCTCCCTTCAGAGTCTCCCTGATGGAAGACAGTATTGGGAAAAAATATATATTCACATTAACAGTGCCGTATTTACCTTTATACGGTATAGTGCTACTGTACATGGTTTGGCTAGCTCCTAACAAAATACTGTACAGTACATAAATGAACAAAACAATGGCTACAGTACAGTACACTAAAATACAGTACAATGCAGGAAAAGTACTGTACAGTCTAAACATTGCTACATTACACTGACTGAAGCTTCAGGCTGGCAGACAGAGGGATACTTTAGGTGTGGAGTAGATACAGTAGAGTAACCTCCCACAATTTAATGACTTTTACTGTATGTGCAAAGCATGTTTGCAGATTATTGATGACTCTGCACTGAACAACTGTTTGTTCACAGTAGGCTCATCACATACTGACAAATGACTGCATGATTACAATGTCGTAATTGTGCAGTGGTTTTCATATCTTTAAGTGGATGGGCACCTTTACAGTGATGTCCTTTCTAAAAAATAAAAACACAAAGTGTGTAAGGAGAAGAGGTTGGAGATGCATCTTTGTAGTACAAAAGAGAAAGAGACACTGTGAAAATGAAAAAAAAATTAGAGATATACGGTACAGTACAGTAGAAAACAATGTACAGTTGTGTATGGTACAGTACTTACATGGCCTGTGAGGCCTGCTTGGCCCGGGATCAGGCTCCTGGGCGGTGGTGGGCCGTGACCGGGGCCTTCCATGTCCCCTCACTGTGGGGGGAAATAATAACAATATTCCAGTTACACAAGTACAGAAATAATTAGTGTGTAAGGAGAAAAGGTTGGAGATGGGTCTTTTGAGTACAGGAGGAAGAGAGAGACACTGTAAAAAGGAGAGCAATACAGTAGAACACAATGTACAGTACAGTAGTGCATGGTACTTACTCAGGGCGGCAAGCCACCTTTTAAAGGATTGAAAGGGCTGGGGCCCTTCAGTTGGTGATGCTGTTGAAAAAAAATTATGTTACTTACTGTTACACAAGTAAGAGAGAGAAAAAGAGAGAGACTGACAAGTGAAAAAAAGGATAGAGATACGGTACAGTGCTGTAAAAAACAATGTGGTGTACTGTACTTACGCGGCATGGAGACGCCACTGGGGCCAGGTGGCGGAGTGGGTGATGGTGGTGGTGGTGGTAGGACTGTGGAAAAAGAACAGTTTCCATCAAAACCATTTGGAAACAAGTAAATTGTATAAATCTTGAACAGAACCTCCATAACAACAAAAACAAACACAGAAAGAGGGAGAAAAAGAAAGAGAGAGGGGGAGGGGGAGGGAGAGAAAGAAAGAGGGAGAGGGAGAGAAAGATAGAGAGGGAAAGAGAAAGAGAGAGAGAAAAATAGAGAGAGAAAGAGAGAGAGAGAGAGGGGGAGAGGAAGGGAGAGAAAGAAAGAGAGAGAGGGGGAGAGAGAAAGAGATAGGGAGAGAGAAAGAGAGAGAGAGAGACTGACAAGGGAAAAAAAGGAGAGAGATACAGTGCTGTAGAAAACAATGTGGTGTACTGTACTTAGGCAGCATGAAGAAGCCTCTGGGGCCAGGTGGTGGACTGGATGATGGTGGTGGTGGTGGTAGGACTGTGGAAAAAGAACCATGTCCATCTAAACCATTTGGAAACAAATAAACTGTATAAATCTTGAACAGAGCCTCCATAACAACAAAAACAAACACAGAAAGAGGGAGAAAAAGAAAGAGAGAGAGGGGGAGAGGAAGAGAGAGAGAGGGGGAGAGGGAGGGAGAGAGAGGGGGAGAGGGAGGGAGAGAGAGAGGGGGATAGGGAGAGAGAAAGAGAGAGGGAGAGAGAAAAGAGAGAGAGTAAAAGAGAGGGAGGGAGAGAGAGGGGGAGAGGGAGAAAGAGGGGGGAGAGGGAGAAAGAGAGAGAAAGAGAGAGAGCGAGGGGGAGAGGGAGGGAGAGAAAGAAAGAGTGTGTGGGAGAGGGAGGGAGAGAAAGACAGAGAGGGAGAGAGAAAGAGAGAGGGAGAGAGAAAGAGAGAGAGAGACTGACAATGGAAAAAAAGGAGAGAGATACAGTGCTGTAGAAAACAATGTGGTGTACTGTACTTACGCAGCATGGAGAAGCCACTGGGGCCAGGTGGTGGATAGGATGATGGTGGTGGTGGTGGTGGTGGTGGTAGGACTGTGGAAAAAGAACAGTTTCCATCAAAACCATTTGGAAACAAATAAACTGTATAAATCATGAACAGAGCCTCCATAACAACAAAAACAAACACAGACAGAGGGAGAAAAAGAAAGAGAGAGAGGGGGAGAGGGAGGGAGAGAGGGAGAGGGGGAGAGGGAGGGAGGGAGAGGGAGGGATAGAAAGAAAGAGAGTGAGAGGGGGAGAGGGAGGGAGAGAAAGACAGAGAGGGAGAGAGAAAGAGAGAGAGAGAGAGAGACTGACAAGGGAAAAAAAGGAGAGATATATAGTGCTGTAGAAAACAATATGGTATACTGTACTGACGCAGCATGGAGAAGCCAATGGGGCCAGGTGGTGGAGTGGACGATGGTGGTGGTGGTGGTGGTGGTAGGACTGTGGAAAAAGAAAAGTTTCCATCAAAACCATTTGGAAACAAATAAATTGTATAAATCTTGAACGGAGCCTCCATAACAACAAAAACAAACACAGACAGAGGGAGAAAAAGAAAGATAGAGAGGGGGAGATGGAGGGAGAGAGAGAGGGGGGGAGAGAGAGAGAGAGAGAGAGGGGAGAGGGAGACAGAAAGAGAGAGGGAGATAGGGCGAGAGGGAGGGAGGGAAAGACAGAGAGGGAGAGAGAAAGAGAGAGAGAAAAAGAGAGAGAGGGGGGGAGAGGGAGGGAGAGAAAGACAGAGGCAGAAAGAAAGAGAAAGAGAGAGAGAAAAAGAGAGAGAGAGCAAGGGGAGGGGGAGGGCGAGAAAGTAAGAGAAAGAGGGGGGGAGAGGGAGGGAGAGAAAGACAGAGAGGGAGAGAGAAAGAGAGAGGGAAAGAGAAAGAGAGAGAGAGACTTACAAGGAAAAAAAGGAGAGAGATACAGTGCTGTAGAAAACTATGTGGTGTACTGTACTTACGTGGCATGGGGCTTATACCTGCAGCCTCCGCCTAATCATCAATGACGAGTCTGTCTGTGTGTACAGTATAAGTAAAAAAATATTATACAAAAAATAAAAAAGGCAGTAGCATGACACTATTGTGTCCATACTGTAACTGTTTTAATCATTACCACTCTCATTTGAGGAGGAGGCTGCAGAAGGTGGTGGTGGTGGTGATGGAGGTAGGACTGTGGAAAAAGAACACTGTACTGTCAGTTTCCCTGAAAACCATTTTGAAACAAATAAACTGTACAAATCTTGACCAGATACTCCATAACACCAAAAACAAAAACACAAATGAGAGAGAGAGAGAGAGAACAGTGAACAGTAGTGTGTACTGTACTTACTCCTACAATTCAGCCTACTGGGCCTGGCTGCTGGCGGTGGTAGTGGTGATGGCGGCGGCGTTGGTTGTGGCACTGCCGGGGCAGGGGGGGCTTCTCACCCTATGGGGAAAAAAACATGTTAACATTAAAGAGAATTTGAAAACAAGAGTTCAGACCCCTATTCCAAATTGGAGAGGGATTACGGTACAGTACTGTAGATGGCCTTAGGGAATTAGCTATACAGTATACTGTAGTACAAAAACTACTGTAGTCTGTGAAGCTGGCATTGGGCCCAACATAAAACAGTATGGTACTGTAATGTATATAAAAAAAAATACAGTACAGTAAAGTACTGTATGACCAAGTGGTGCAACGTCACACAGAGGCTCTGTGGGTGGCACTGTCAACACCCCACAAGCTGTACAAGATGGCACAAAAGAAGGCGAGAGCGATGTGGGCCCCATTGCCGGCAATGGAAAACCGGCAGTGCCTTTCTAGCTTCAACGAAGCATTCGAGGCACTTCCGCGTCTCCCTGTCATGCACATGCGCATGACACTGGAGCCCGTCGCTGGTAGCGTTAGGCTGCCAGCAACCCAGCAGAGGACCTCGCTGAGGACTTTGCAGGACCTCGCCGGAGGGGTAAGTACGGTATTACTAAATACCAGTGGAATTTTCGTTTGTATCACAGTGATACTAAACGAAAATTCCCGCTGGTATTTCCCTTCGTTTGTAAATGGGGCAAAGAGTGAGATGTGATATGATACCAGCCAATCAGCTCCCAAATTTCATTTTTCAAACACAGCCTGTGAGATGACAGTTGGGAGCTGATTGGAGACCCCTGAATCTGTCCGTGACGTACAGTAATGTCATACTTAAAGGGGGCAGGTCCAGCACAGATAAATAGTGTGTACAATACGATAGGTTAACATAGATTTGGTCGACAGGCATTAGAATGGTGGATCAATCAACTTCCCTTTTGTTAGTGTAGGTTTATTATACAAACAAGCCATGTCGACCAATAGTGTGTCACCCTTTAGTCCATGTAAAGTACAGTACTGTAGATTTAATCAGCCTATCAATCAAATGTCTGCCAGTCATGTCAGTGTGTGGTAACAACTGTCAGTCATCGTCAGATACTGTAGTATCCAACACCCTGCAGTGCAGTGTACAGTAATGTAGAGTGTGTCAGAGTCGTGCATTGTACTGTATTTGTTATTGTACAGTATACTGTAATTCATGTGATTATACAGCAATACTGTACTAACTGCACCTTATACGCATCCTGATTCGCTCTAGGCGAGGCCTGTCCCTCCTCAACAGGCCCGACCACCTGCGCTGGAGTGACTTCACATTGCGGCGCAGGCCGTAGCGCCTGTATATTTCCCTGCTTGCACTTTGATAGGCATGCTATTTGTCTTAGTTTGTGGTGAAGGCTACGTCTCGCCACTTCACCAAGACAAAGAGCTCGCCGGACGAAAATCTTCTCGCCCTATTCGCAGCCATTTTCAATAGTCAGTGACGCACATTGTACATTGCACGACGCATAACATATGGCGCATGGCGCACGACGACACTAATTCACACGGCAGGTGTCTGTGGTGCACTGTAAAGTAGTCATAACCGTAGTGGCAAAGTAGTGTGTGCATCACGGGATTGAAAAGTTTCTGGAGTCATGAAATCACTATTGTGTAATACAGAGTACTTACTGGATATGAGAAATCACTATAGTGTGCAAAGTTAAGACAGCATCACCATTGTCATAAGTTTGTGATGAAATGATATTTTTCCCTTCAAATGCACAGTCAGCTTTGAACACAGAGAGCTCTCTCCCAGACAGAAACCACTCTCAGACACAGTCCAAGAGATGTTGCTATAGTGTGTAAGGCTGAGACCGCATCTACGTTGTTGCATGTTTGCATTTTGCGCATTGGGTGCAGTTTGTAATACAGAGCCCTCTCACTCATTCTATACAGTCCATTCACTACCAGTTTCTGCAGTTATGAAATCACTTGTGTGGTGCAAATTTCAACGGCACCGTCAGTTTTTAATATACAGTACAGACTAGGGGTGTGCACCGGCCACTTTTCGTGTTTTGTGTTTTGGTTTTGGATCTGGATCTTTCTTCGTGTTTTGGATCTGGATTGGTTTTGCCAAAACCACCCTTCCGTGTTTTGGGTTCTGGGTTTTGTGTTTTGGATCTGTATTTTTTTTAAAAAAAGCATAAAAACAGCTAAAATCACAGAATTTGTTGGTTTCTCTGCTCCTATGCTATTATTAACCTCAATAACCTTAATTTCCACTCATTTCCAGTCTATTCTGAACACCTCACACCTCACAATAGTGTTTTCATGTCCAAAAGGTTGCACCGAGGTAGCTGGATGACTATGCTAAGCGACACGAGTGGGCGGCACAAACACGTGACCCATCTAGGAGTGACACTGCAGTGGCAGACAGGATGGCAGTTAGAAAAACTAGGCCCCAAACTGTACATAATGCAAAGAAAAAAAAGAAGTGCAAGATGGAATTGTCCTTGGGCCCTCCCACCCACCCTTATGTTGTATAAACAGGACATGCACACTTTAACAAATCAATCATTTCAGCGCCAGGGTCTGCCACACAACTGTGGCTGAAATGATTGGTTCGTTTGGGCCCCCACAAAACAAGCTGGCAATTAATGTGTCCCTGCACAAACTGGCTCTACGGAGGCAAGATGTCATCCTCATCCTCCTCATCCACCGATTCCTCACCCTCTTCAGTGTGTACATCCTCATCCTCACAAAGTATTAACTCGTCCCCACTTGAATCCACCACCACAGGTCCCTCTGTACCTTCTGGAGGCTGGTCTCCCTGGAAGAGCTGATAATTCATTTTGATGAACATCATCTTCTCCACATTCTGTGGAAGCAACCTCCTACGCCTTTCGCTGACAAGGTTCCCGGCTGCACTAAACACTCTTTCGGAATACACACTGGAGGGGGGGCAACTCAGGTAAAATAGAGCCAGCTTGTACAGGGGCCTCCAAATTGCCTCTTTTTCCTGCCAGTACAGGTATGGACTGTCTGACATGCCTACTTGGATGCTGTCACCGATGTAATCCTCCACCATTCTGTCAATGGTGACAGTATCATATGCAGTGACAGTAGACATGTCAGAAATTGTTGCCAGGTCCTTCAGTCTGGACCAGATGTCCAAACTTGGTCCTGCCTCCCCTGCATCACCGCCAGCGGGTTGCTTAGGATACCTAAGTTTTTTCCTGGCAGCCCCAGTTGCGGGAGAAAATGAAGAAGGAGCCGTTGACGTGTCACGTTCCGCTTCAGCTGACAGTGTGTTCACCAGCAGGTCTTTGCACCTCTGCAGGCTTGTGTCGGCCGGAAAGAGAGACACCACATAGGCTTTAAACCTAGGATCAAGCACGGTGGCCAAAATGTAGTGGTCTGATTTCAACAGATTGACCACCCTGGAATCCTGGCAAAGCGAATGAAGGGCTTCATCCACAAGTCCCACATGCCGAGCGGAATCGCTCCGTCTTAGCTCCTCCTTCACTTTCTCCAGCTGCTTCTGCAAAAGCCTGATGAGGGGAATGACCTGACTCAAGCTGGCTGTGTCTGAACTGACTTCACGTGTGGCAAGTTCGAAGGGCTGGAGAACCTTGCACAACACGGAAATCATTCTCCACTGTGCTTGAGTCAGGTGCATACCCCCTCCTTTGCCTATGTCATAGGTGGATGTATAGGCTTGTATGGCCTTTTGCTGCTCCTCCATCCTCTGAAGCATATAGAGGGTTGAGTTCCACCGCGTCACAACCTCTTGCTTCAGGTGATGGCGGGGTAGGTTCAAGAGTGTTTGCTGGCGCTCCAGTCTTCGGCACGCAGTCGCTGAATGGCGAAAGTGGCCAGAAATTTTTCGGGCCACCCAAAGCGTCTCCTGCACGCCCCTGTCGCTTTTCAGAAAATTCTGCACCACCAAGTTTATTGTGTGAGCAAAACATGGGACGTGCTGGAATTTGCCCAGATGTAATGCCCGCACAATATTGGTGGCGTTGTCAGATATCACAAATCCCCAGGAGAGTCTAAGTGGGGTAAGCCACTGGGCGATGATTTCCCTCAGTTTCTCTAAGAGGTTGTCGGCGGTGTGCCTCTTACTGAAACCGGTGATACACAGCGTAGCCTGCCTTGTAACGAGCTGGCGTTTCTGAGATGCTGCTACTGGTGACGCTGCTGCTGTTGCTGCGTAAGGTGATACATCTACCCAGTGGGCTGTCACAGTCATATAGTCCTTAGTCTGCCCTGTTCCACTTGTCCACATGTCCGTGGTTAAGTGGACATTGTGTACAACGGCATTTTTCAGGACACTGAGGACACTTTTTCTGACGTTTCTGTACAGTCTCGGTATCGCCTGCCTAGTGAAGTGGAATCTAGACGGGATTTGGAACCGGGGACACACTACCTCCATCAATTGTCTAAATCCCACTGCACTAATGGCAGATACCGGACGCACGTCTAACACCAACATAGCAGTCAAGGCCTCAGTTATACGTTTTGCTTCAGGATGACTGCTGTCGTACTTCATCCTCCTCGCTAAGGACTGTTGGAGGGTCAATTGTTTAGTAAAAGTAGTGGTGTTCCTACTTCCTCTCTGGGATGATGAACGACTCCCAGCAGCAGCAACAGCAGCAGCGGCAGCAGTAGGCGTAGCAATGCAGGATCCTCCAGAGGAATCCCGGATAGGAGAGTCAGTCATGCCAGTGACATGGCCTGCAGGACTACTTCCGATCCTGACTAAGGAGGAAATTGACGAGGAGGGAGTTGACGGTGTGGTTTGCAGGTGCTTGGATACAACAGGACAACGGGATTTAGGTGTCCCTGGACTGCTTACGGTCTTAGCCAAAGTTTCTGAACTTGACAGTAACTTTTTATGAACGCGCTGCAGGTGCCGTATAAGGGAGGATGTTCCTAGGTGGTTGACGTCCCTACCCCTACTTATTTCACCTTTACATATGGTACATATGGCAAGACAGTTGTTGTCCGGATTTGGATAGAAATATTGCCAGACCAAAGAGGTGGAATGTTTGGTCTTCTGCCCAGGCATGACCGTGATGGGCTTTTTCATCCCACGGACAACAACTGTCTCCCCCGGAGCCTGATTTAAACAAACCACATCACCATCAGAATCCTCCTCGCCAACTTCCTCCTCAGCGCCAGCTACACCAGTATCCTCATCCTGTTGTACTTCAACAGTGACATCTTCAATTTGCATATCAGCAAGTGGACTGTGGGTGCTCCTTTCAGCACTTGCAGGGGGCATGCAAATGGTGGAAAGAGCCACCTCTTCCCGTCCAGTGCTGGGAAGGTCAGGCATCGCAACCACCACCACACTTGGACTCTCCTTGGGGATTTGTGATATCTTCTTAGAAAGCACAGTTCTTCGCTGTGCTTTTGCCAGCTTAACTCTTTTGATTTTTTTAGTGGGAGGAGGGCTTCCATCGTCATGTGAAGCTGAACCACTAGTCATGAACATACTAGGGATCGACCTTAACCGTTCCTTGCCACTCCGTGTCGTAAATGGCATATTGGCAAGTTTACGTTTCTCTTCAGCTGATTTAAATGTCTTTTTCAAGGTCATTTTCCTGAACTTTGCCATTTGGGATTGTATGTGCCCTCTACTATGACATTGGGCATCGGCCTTGGCAGACGACGTTGATGGCATGTTATCGTCTATGTCATGACTAGTGGCAGCAGCTTCAGCACTAGGAGGAAGTGGTTCTTGATCTTTCTCTATTTTATTTTTATCGGAGAAAGTTTGGTCCTCCATTTATGTTATATCGATTTGATATATACGTGCGGCTAAACACAGAAAATAATTTTTTTTTTGGTTTGGACTGGAGTGTACTTTCAGGGGTTACAGCACCCTTTAACGGTCAAGCCAGCCGGCCCTTTACTTATGACACAGGCGCACGCTTGGCACTACTTTGTTGATGCACGTGCGGCTACTGCGCACACAATTCACAAACACAGAAAATAATTTTTTTTTGGGTTTGGACTGGAGTGTACTTTGGGGGTTACAGCACCCTTTAACGGTCAAGCCAGCCGGCCCTTTACTTATGACACAGGCGCACTCTTGGCACTACTTTGTTGATGCACGTGCGGCTACTGCGCACACAATTCACAAACACAGAAAATAATTTTTTTTTTGGTTTGGACTGGAGTGTACTTTCGGGGGTTACAGCACCCTTTAATGGTCAAGCCAGCCGGCCCTTTACTTATGACACAGGCGCACGCTTGGCACTACTTTGTTGATGCACGTGCGGCTACTGCGCACACAAATCACAAACACAGAAAATAATTTTTTTTTTGGTTTGGACTGGAGTGTACTTTCGGGGGTTACAGCACCCTTAACGGTCAAGCCAGCCGGCCCTTTACTTATGACACAGGCGCACGCTTGGCACTACTTTGTTGATGCACGTGCGGCTACTGCGCACACAATTCACAAACACAGAAAATATATTATTTTTTTAGCACTTGGGGGGAGCACCCCTGATGGACAGAGCACCCCCTGGACAACACTACAGCACTCCTTTAGGACTGGGACACTGCACAGGACTTTGGAGTGGACACAGCCCCTATGGAGAACTGACTGCACAACACAGTCCAGCCAGCCCCTATGGACTTTGAAGTAGTGGACACAGCCCCTATTAACAACAGCAGCACAGCACAACACAGCCAGCCCCTATGGACTTTGAAGTAGTGGACAACAGCAGCACTACACTACACTACACTACACTACACTACACAGCCCTAACTCCCACCCTCCCTCTTCACTGTCCACAGCCGAGTGAGAAAATGGCGCCGACACGGGTACCTTATATAGGATCCAAAACCCGCGAGACTCGGAAGGCGGGATGATGACGTTTTGCCTCGATTTCAGATCCGAGTCAGGCGGGAAAAGTCGAGCCTGACTCGGATCGGACTCGGATCGGGGGGGGCTCGGGGGGGTTCGGATTTCAGAAATCCGAACCCGCTCACCCCTAATTTATACAGAGGGAAATTATTCAATACCATGCCCCAGCACTTTTACATTACAATATCTCTTGTTCATGTTTATTTTTTTTGGGGGTGTCTTACTGTAGCAGCCAATCTCCATAGTACAGTATAATGTAACTGCACAAGCTTAATGGTACAATTTTAGAAAGTACAGCACTCTAAAGGTGCCCATCCACTTAAAGATATGAAAACCACTGCACGATTATGACATCATGCAGTCGTTTGTCAGTCTGTGATGAGCCTGCTCTGAACAAGCAGTTGTTCAGTGCAGGGTCATCAATCATCTGCAAACATGCTTTGCACGATGATAGATGTCTAAACGAACAGCGGGCATGCGCATCGCTGGTCATTTTAAACATGTTTGCAAATGATTTATGAATGATTACATTGTCGTTCAATCGCTCACATCAGTCGTCTAGTGGATGGGCACCTTAAGCCTACACAGGAGGCACAAAATGGCCACTGCATTTTGGAAAACAGTAGCTTAACAGTACATCAGTATTTTGGATGTACTGTACATTAATTAAAGAGTTAAATACATACAGTACTGTATACAGGTATTACACTTTACAGTAAGTGTCTCCGACTTACTGTAGCTGATCGTCTTCCCACATACTGTACAGTAATAGTCATTAAATTGTGGGAGGTTACTGTATCTACTCATCACCTAAAGAAACCCTCTGTCTGCCAGCCTGATGCTTCATTCAGTATCATGACCTTTGGTGTAGCAATGTTTAGACTGTACAGTATACAGTACAGTACTTTTCCTGCATTGTATTTTAGTGTATAGTACTATAGCCATTTTATTGTTTTGTTCATTTATGTAGTTTTTTAGGAGCTAGCCAAACCATGTAGCACCATACCGTATAAAGGTAAATGTGAATATATTTTTTTCCAATACAGTCTTCCATGGGGAACCCCGAGGTAGACAGGGTCCCCGAGGGAGGCAGGGACAGGGCACACCACCACGCCTGACAAGAGGTAGAATACAGTATTTACAGTAGTGTCAAGATTGTACAATATTGTAGATTAGTGTTGTAGTACTGTACCTTTTTTTTTTATCCCCACAGACCAGCTATGAAATTTTCTGGAGGGGTACAGGTGTTTGAAGCACATGGTGCTAAACATTTTTATTAATTACACTGCACAACAATGAAAATGTTTCCGATGTGAAAATAGTAACTTCTAATTGATTTCAGCATACAAAGAATGAATATGACATTTAAAACTCTCAGCTATTTCCGAGATATAGCCCATTTATGACGATGTAGGGGTATTCCTAGTGAAGTGGGCAGAATGGAGAGAATCTTAGCAGCACTCTGGATCCCTCACAGAGGGGACGGGGCCTAATGACCCAAATAAATGAATCAGTTATTTGTACCCTCCCCATTTCACATATATGCGATTCACGGGATTACCCACACAAGATAACTGTGGTGCACTGAGTGACAAGCATAGTGAGCTATTCCACCAAGACATTTCAGCAATGGAACAAAGATATCAGGGTAGGTGAATCACTACTGTTGGACAGTGACAAGAGATGCCCCAGAAGAGGAGTACAAGCGACAAGCAAAGAGAGAGCACCCCCATGAATAGGCCACTATATTAGATAGTACTTCCGTATGCTGTATGTTTGTTTCGTTATGTGTTCTTATTTGTGATTGATTGAATTAAAACAAATGTTATTTATTTTCAATCAAGAAAAGATCAGATTATTTTAAAATATCTTTTCACTATGACTATATTACTAATGTACATACAGTATAGTGCAAATAGTGTAGCTCAAAAAATAGAGCTAGTAAAAACATCCTGAAATCATTTTAGTTTTTCTTGACCTCACATTAGTAATGTATGACTATTTTTAGAAAGGAAACAAATTAAAAGTATTTATTTGTTGTACAGTGTTACCTCTTATCTTTAATTTAATTTTATTTGTTTTAATTAAAATTTTATTTGTATACAATGTGTCCTCCCTTTTCTTGGTACTTTGCATACAGTATAAAATAGTCATCTGTGCATAAAGTTTATTTAAATTTATTGTTACTGTAGCAACAACACGGTAAAAAAATACTGTACAGTACTTAAAGAAAACAGTTTTAATTAATATTGTAAGTCACCAATACAATACTTTTATTAATTTCACTCCACTCTTAGGGGGTGATTTTATAAAGCTTGGAGAGAGATAAAAGTGGAGATACAGTAAATAGCACCAACCAATTAGCTACTAACTGTCATTTTTCAAACACAGCCTGTAAAGTGACAGTTAGAATCTGATTGGTTGGTGCTATTTATCTCCAATTTTATCTCTGTCTAAGCTTTATTAAATCACCCCTTAAGCTTTAACTAAATAAATACATGACAACAGTAAAAATAGGAAAAAAGAGGCCACAGGCAAATTAATTTAAAAAAGTATACATTATACAGTACTGTATATACATTACTTTAGTTTTTTTTTCACTAAGTCTTTACTCAACAAATGTATTACAATATGACATTATAATGCATTTCTAAAAGGAGTGCGGTGCCTGCTGCCATGCAGTTGTACTTCTATAGCATGCTTCGCACCATCTCACCATCAGCCCATATGTTGCTCAAATGGCCTTGGAATTCCAAACTGGACACGGACATGACTACTGTACAGTACAGTACCTAGGCTGAAGGAGATGAGAACAGTCCTTCCTCAATGCCCACCGATACGCCCTACTGGACCGAGGACTACACAAAAAGATTAGGGTTTTAAGTGAGAATAATCACTGGCACTTTTGGCCTCAGATCCAGAGTTTCACCTACAGTATACTGCAGGCACTCGCACACCAGGTGCAGACACAACCTCGCACAGGAGTGCAAGTTCTACTGTACACCCTGAAGAAAAGAGTATAGCCAGAGATGAACAGACAGTAAAGTAAAAGAAAGACACACAGGTTCTCACCGGAGATGCTCTTGTTCTTCGTCCTGCTCAATCCCACATACCCTGTACTGTAGGAGAGAAAATACACCATGCAGGAACCTTTCCTGACATAAGTGTCACACTAATCCACTTTACACACATTAATATCGGCCCTAACTAACCAGCCTAACAAATTTATTAATAACAAATTTGTATTATAATTAAGCCTGGTGGTGAAAAAAGCAGTGCCCCTCGGCCCACAGCCCATATAACAATTGACAAAAAAATACATGAAACTAGACAGAATTTGGGTGACCCAGGTGGAGATGAACACCACCTGTCTTTTTGATGTCAAAAGTGAAAATAACTCCATATCCCCCTAGCAGCGGATGGCCCTTTGGTTTCCCAAAGAACAAACTAGCAGGGAGCTAGAAGAATCAGAAGATTCCTCTGAATGCAATAACGGAACGCTAACATTAGCCAAAATGCTCTTCTCACCTGATCCTAATGTCGAAGGGACTGCCGCCCAGAAGTAGAAGCCTGTCCCTCAATGCACGGTGCGCCCACTACTGTACAGTATGTCTGCGACTATGGATGTGGATGTTGAAGCAGCCGCTACTGTATGAACCAAAGGAACCTGAAAACTTGAAACATCTGCATTACAAACAGCAACATCAAGTGCATTACATTACTAATTATATCCAGTAACATACAGTACAGTGCTGTATAAGCTACATAGCAGTTGCTTGACCCTTTCTTTTAATGACAACTAGTAAGACTATATACAGATGATCAATATAATTGTTACACTGGGCACGTGACAATACTGTTTTACAAAACTTCATTATCCCATCCAAAAGTTCCTGTTTAGTTTTTGGTTTCACATGAGACCTGATGAACCTCTTCAACTGGGCCCAGACCAATTCAATGGGATTCATGTCCGGTGATCTAAAGGAAAGTAAAAAAAAAAATATTCAGTCACAGTACTTTAATAAAAAGCATACTAGAATAATAACTGCATGGTACATACTTTATTGTACAATAAACAGTTAATACAGTAGGACAATACTCACTCTGGTGGTGTGCATTGCCAATTTATACCTCTCTCTCTTCCATGAATTTTGCTGAAGCCGAATGTCTTGGATCATTATCCTGGAATAATCGATGTCCTGATGGAAATAATTTTCTCACAAATGGCACCATACAGCAATCTACTATTTGATCTTGGAAGTAGGTCTTATCCATGATGCCTAAACAGATGATAAATTATTGTCAGTAACAAGCGTACACTGTACAGGACTGTAAATAATTTTTACAACAAACATTACTGTACTGTACCTTCAAAAATATAAGATAGGTCCTGCACCCCAACAAGATATACCTCCCCATATATGGACCTTTAATGGATGCTTCAGACGTGGTTTAAGTGAGAGATGTGCACGGTTCCGGAAGGACAGTCTTGAGAACCTCTCGAGAGAAACTGAAGTTTCATCTGTGAAAATTACGTCATTAAAATTCTCTCCACTCTCTATCCACCATCGTGCTTGTTCAACTCTCTTTTCTTTATTAACATCCCTTATCATGGGATTTATCCTGTGGAATAAAATCAAGTTTTAGTTTACAGTCATGTGAAATCAGTGCATTATTAAGGACAGTTTACAGAATAAAATAGTGCACTGTATAGTGCATTTGTGCGTTTTTGTACACTATAGTATTTTACGTACCTTGTAGGGTCAAAAGTCCATCCCAGTACCTTACGCATCGGTTTGATGCTGGAACAGGAGATGTCCAGGTCACATTCTCTTTTTAGAATACGCTTTGTTTGTAAAGCTGTACACTCATCATCCTCACAAGTTAATTTGTGCACAATCTTTTTGACACTCCTACGGTAGAACACATACAGAGCATATACAAATTATTGGACAGTTAGTTTTGAAATTGAAACACAATACAGTAGCAATCTATGTAGCAACATACACCATAATAAGAAAAAGGTTGCTGTAAAGTACTTACCATGTGCATTTAGAAGGAAACGTATATCTGGTCTGCGTTCTCTCAAATGCATGATAGCGCACAGTCTGTAAACTAACAAGAACACCACTCTCTTTCAGCCAGACCTGGATCTGTCGAGTTGTTTTGTGTTCTTTTTTCATGTTTGCAATTATCTTGCTGATGGATTTGCTGATTTTTGTTGGCATGTTTGGCGACAAAAACTGTGGAGAGAACAAGAGAAATACAGTACTGTTACTGAGTATACAGACTGAGTACAGTATACATAATTTGATGTTCAGTATCTTAAAAAATATTATACTGTATAACATACTATATAGTATTTTAGAACACAGGGGGGTATTACTGTACATTCTTACATCAGCCGTAACATATGATGATAATGTATAATACAGTTAATTATTATCGTACTGTATGATAATAATGGTTATGGACAGGCACCCTCATAGCAATTCAAATGTTCAGGCCAAACAATTTTTGTTTAACAAATATACCATATAGTACTGTACTGTACAGTATGTTGAGAAGTATAATGTACTGTACAGTGTAAAACTGGATTCACAGGTATGCGCCTAGGGCCGGGGACATTGTAGCAGCACATACTGTGTTAATGAGTTAATGGGTCAGTATGAAAGAGCGATATTGTGACTCACAAGATGGGCACAAACCATACACAAGATGGTCGCGAGGCAGTGGGGGGCTATGGAGTGTTCATCGGTATAGAGGGTATGTGAATAGTGGCCTGCTAGATAGAAACTCAAGGGGTCTATTTACTAAGCAGTGTTAGGAGACATTGAAAAGTGATAACGTACCAACCAATCAGCTACCAACTGTCATTTTTCAAACACAACCTTGAAAAATTATAGTTGGAAGGTGATTGTTTGGTACATTCTCTTTTCACTGTCTCCTAACACTGCTTAGTGTACAGTATGTATTTATACTGTACAGTATATTGTATGTATACTGTATATGCTATAGATATACAGTATATAAACAAGGAATACAGTACATATATCCCTTAATATGCAAACATGCGTCTATGAAGGAGACATTATACAGGACATTAGACACAGAAATATTGCGACTAAAATTAAGATGGCCACTGAGAAAACACAAGGTGGCTGCTAGGACAAGACGGTCACTCATGGGAGACTATGAGGGGCAGCGGGAGACTAAGAAAAGATGAACGGTATAGGGTGTGTGTGATAGATAGTCTATACGCAAATAAGCATCTATGGGGATGGGCAAAGGATGGGGCATACTGTAGCAATGGGACATTAACATAGCAATATTGTGACTGAAACTAAGATGGGTACTGAGCAAACACAAGATGGTCACTCACGGGAGACTATGAGGGGCAGTGGGAGGCTAGGAAATGATCAGCGGTATACGGTGTGGTGTGTGATACAAATAAGCACCTACACGGACGGGCAAAGGACAGGACATACTGTGGCAGCAGGACATTAAACAGTGCATTATTGTGACTAAGTCTAAGATGGCTGCGAGGACAAGACGGTCACTCACGGGAGACTATGAGGGGCAGCGGGAGGCTCGGAAATGATCAGCAGTTATAGGGTGTGTGTGTGATAGAAAGTCTAAATGCAAATAAGTGCCTACGGGGACGGGGGAAGGATGGGGCATACTGTGTGTCACACTCTGCTCAAATTGTGTGACTTAACTTGCCATTTGCTGTAGGTCTGGATTTCTGCCTGACCTTGTTCGTGAACCATGCAGTGACATCACCATCATGCACTATGTCAGCTGAAAGCATTCTTCCAGTGAGAGTGCTCCCACCTTAGCTGACCTCAACAGCCTTTTAGGGATTTGCAGCAGAGTCATATCCCCTGTGAGAACTCCCACTGGTGCCTGAGCAAAGTGTTGCTTCCTAGAGTTCAGTTCTAACCTGTGGCTTCTTTGTGCAGAAAACCACCACTGCTATCAGGCTCATTTACCAGACTCCAGCGTTCCTGTGATATTCTGCTATCTGTTCCTAACCTTGGCTTCGTTTGTGACCCTGATTTCACCTAACCTCTCGTACTGCACCTGATATCTGGTTTTGACTTTGGCTATTCCCTGTGACCTGTTTACACCTGGTCCCTGGTACCATCTAAGTCCGTTTGGTTTGGACCTGGCCTGTTGACTAAGCTATATGTCTTCTCTGCTTCATCCAGAGTTTACCAGCACCTGTATAACCTATCCTGAGGGCTGCGACCTATGTGCCGGACACAGCCAAGCCCATACCTTCTTGTGAGGGTCCCTGGTGAATACCGCCGGCACATTAGACTCCGCAACTCAGGTTTAGGTCTAGCCAACTCCCTAATACGGGCTGCATCTATAACCATCTGGGAGTTGTGACACTGTGGCAGCGGGACATTAAACACAGCAATATTGTGACTGAAACTAAGATGCTGCTGAGCAAACACAAGATGGCTGCTAGGACAAGACAGTCACTCACGGGAGACTATGAGGGGCAGTGAGAGGCTAGGAAAAGATGAACAGTATAGGGTGTGTGTGATGGAAAGTCTATACGCAAATGAGCATCTACGGGGATGGGCAAAGGACGGGGCATACTGTGGAAGCAGGACATTAGACACAGCAATATTGTGACTGAAACTAAGATGGCCACTGAGGAAACACAAGATGGCCACGAGGACAAGACGGTCACTCACAGGAGACTATGAGGGGCAGCGGTAGGCTAGGTAATGATCAGTGGTATACGGTGTGTGGGATAGAAAGTCTACACACAAATAAGTGTCTACGAGGACAGGGCATACTGTGGCAGCGGGACATTAAACACAGCAATATTGTGACTGAAACTAAGATGGCCACTGAGCAAACACAAGATTGCCGCGAGGACAAGACAGTCATTCATGGGAGACTATGAGGGGCAGTGGGAGGCTAGGAAATGATGAACAATATATGGTGTGGTGTGTTATAGAAATAAGTGTCTATGGGGAAGGGCAAAGGACTGGACATACAGTGGCAGCGGGACAATAAACAGCGGATTATTGCAACTAAATCTAAGATGGCCGCGAGGACAAGACGGTCACTCATGGGAGACTATGAGGGGCAGTGGGAGGCTAGGAAACGATCAGCGGTATCCAGTGTGTGTGATAGAAAGCCAATACGCAAATAAGCATCTACAGGGACGGGCAAAGGACATGGCATACTGTGGCAGTGGGACATTAGACACAGCAATATTGCGACTGAAACTAAGATGGCCACTGAGGAAATACAAGATGGCCATGAGGAGAAGACAATCACTCACGTTAGACTATGAGGGGCAGCGGGAGGCTAGGAAATGATTAGTGGTATACGGTGTGTGGGATAGAAAGTCTATACACAAATAAGTGTCTACGAGGACAGGGCATACTGTGGCAGCGGGACATTAAACACATCAATATTGCGACTGAAACTAAGATGGCCACTGAGAAAACACAAGATGGCCACGAGGACAAGATAGTCACTCATGGGAGACTATGAGGGGCAGTGGGAGGCTAGGAAATGATCAGCAGTATATGGTGTAGTGTGTGATAGAAATAAGTGTCTATGGGGAAGGGCAAAGGACTGGACATACTGTGGCAGCGGGACAATAAACAGCGGATTATTGTGACTAAATCTAAGATGGCCACGAGGACAAGACGGTCACTCATGGGAGACTATGAGGGGCAGCGGGAGGCTAGGAAACGATCAGTGGTATCCAGTGTGTGTGATAGAAAGTCTATATTCAAATAAGCATCTACGGGGACGGGCAAAGGACAGGGCATACTGTGACAGTGGGACATTAGACACAGCAATATTGCGACTGAAACTAAGATGGCCACTGAGGAAACACAAGATGGCCATGAGGAGAAGACAATCACTCACTGGAGACTATGAGGGGCAGCGGGAGGCTAGGAAATGATTAGTGGTATACGGTGTGTGTAATAGAACTCTATAAGCAAATATGCATCTAACACAGGAAACATAGCAAAGTGACCGTGAACCATAGCAAATTACTTACAGTAATACCTGGATGATACTGTAGGAAATAGCTGTAAAAGTTCAGGGTACAGCAACAAAAGGTGACTCGGAAGTCAGGCACAGTTGCAGATAGTAGTATCGCTCAGAGCAGCAAGTCCAGACAGTTAAGTAACAGATTCACAGTGTGGATCAGTAGGCCGGTCTGAGATGCTCTATTATACTACCAGAGACAAAAGAATTCCTTCCCGCTGAAACTCTGGCCGCTGATTGGTGTATTTCAAAAATTAATTTCCTTGTCGTCCAATGGCATGGCAGAGTTTCAGCGGTAATGTTTTCTTTGTCTCTGGTAGCATAAAATAGCGTCTCAGACCGGCCTAGCTATCCACACTGTGAATCTGCTACTTTACTGTACGGACTTGCTGCTCGGATCGTCTTATCGGCAAATATCACCAGTACGAACCCTTGAGATAATACTACTATCTGCAATGCTGCCTGACTACTAAGTCGCTGTTGTTGCTGCTCATTACCGTGATCTACCTCTGCAACTCTGCCTGACTTCCAAGTCACCTTTGTTGCTGTACCCTGAGCTTCTACAGCTGTTTCCTACACTATCAACCCGCTGGTACTTTAAGTAGCTTGCTATGTATGGTTCACGGTCATTTTGCTGTGTTTGCTGTTAGACGCTTAATTGCGTATTGCGTTTCTATCACACACCGTATACTGGGCCTGATTCAGACCCAGACGCAATGCTGCACTTGCTTGCATTGAGTGATTTTTCACAAACTGCGCATGTGCATGAGTCACAGTGCGCGTGCGTGAACCGGTCTGTGCGATGGGAATGTGCTCGCCTGTAGACCGCAGGTGGGACGCTATTTTGAGTGACAGAATGTGCCGTTTGTGAGTGGTAACAGGGGAAGGTGCTTGTGAACGGGGGAATGAACGTGCGAATGCAGGCGTGTCTGGGAGTTTAAACGCTGTTTTAGAGGTGTGCATAATTAATAGGCAGCGTCACAGCACACGTCACTTGCAATTTTTTCAACTCAAGGCATCGCAGCACTTGTGGAAGCCCAGGGCTACCACAAGCACTGCGTATGCAGCTGATGGTTTCTGCTTGTGCCGATGTATGCAGTAAATTAACAAATTAGTAGGTGCTACTCGCTGTATTGTGTAATAGCAAAGTGGATGCATAAATTAGCATATTTTTCTTTTATTTTATTACAACAAACAACAACAACAACAAACAACTTGGAATTACCTAAACCTAGTAATGGCTGATGTGTGCCCAGTGTGTGTGATAATTATACCATAACAATATAAACATTTCAAACTTAACTAATAAGATAATACATTGTTTTTTTGCTTCAAACCCTTAACAACCTTGTATTGCTTACTTACTTAAACTAATAAATAACGACACAGACAACAAGAGCTTGGCTAAAAGGTAACAGCTTTTATTTATAATTAATTAATTAATTAACTTAACCAGGGTGGCAAGAGACACTGCACACTCAGGACCTCATTCAGAGTCTCTCGTAAGCGGCCGCTCGCTCGTACGCATGCGCATGGTTCATTGTGCGCATGTGCGTACGAGCCCTTGAGAGGCAAAATACTGTCACTTGTATGGTTAGCAAGCAGGAAGTGGCTCCCGAAAGCAGATTGACATGAAAGGCCGTTTGTGGGTGTGGACGGGGGTCGTGGTCTGAAAACGCAGGCGTGCCTCAGCATTCGAACGGCGTTTTAGGGGTATACATACATTACCTGCTACGATTGACATAGAAGGCCGGAAGTAGTAAAACGTCACTCTTCGAGCAGGTTCGAGGCCTGGCTGATCATACAGCTTGAGGTAGGGTATGTGCTCCCGCAAGCCCCAGAGTCCAATCGATACTAGCTAATGTAACTGATGTTATGAGTGATGTTTCTATTTGGAACCACACAATGCAAGCAGCTAATAATCATTTGATGTTGCTAATGACACTGCTAATTGGCTGGTCAATTATTCCGGTGCGTTTGCATTTGCGACTAATCCTAATACTTTCAATATATAGGGGTGCCTTAGGAAACGTCTTTTTATTATAATTAGTTACGTAACTAGCATTATTTACCCAGCACCAGTGTTTTCTTATCCAATGGTTTTTTCTTCCTTTACTAACCATGTATATTTTGCAAAGTCATTTCAGGCAAAATCTTTTTTTTTTTTTTTACATTTTTGTTTATTTTGGATTTTGCATTTCACACATGCACATTTCCAGGCATTTTCAAGCATGCCTTAAAAAAATTATATAAGTAAACATTTAATTAAAAAAAAACACACAATTAAAATCTTGAGAAAGGAGATGGAGGTATGGGTGACAAGAAATATGGGGACTGCACATCAATGGGTGAAGGTCGAGATAGCCACGGCTATTTGCGGCATCTTGTACGGCTCGGCTGAAGAGGCTTTTTCGGAGCAGTTGACTGGCGTGTAACACGCCGACTAGCCTGGCCAGAGCTTGATGGAATTGTCTCTGGCCTAGGCATAGGGCTCACCATACTTTGGGAGGTGGCTGTTGGGATGCCAGAGGTGGTGATCCTTGGTGGAATTGGAGGAAGGGAGGCTCACTCCATCATGGCAATTCTGTTTGCCTGCTCCTGGGCATCGGCCACCCAAATCTGGGCCACAGCATGTCTCCATGGCCTCCGCCATCCTCAGCAATCTGCCATCTATCCTCACCAGAGTGGTCTCCATCCTCAGGAGAACAGATGTATTCCCCTGAGTTTGGTCAACCAACTCGGTGAGGAGAGACAATACGTGGGTGGGTGGTGCCCCAGGAGTGGGCTACACAGGGTCCCCAGATGGAGAAATTGGCTCATCCCCTGCAGAGCCTCCATATGTGCTGGGCCCAGCCATCACCTCAGGAGCAGGCACTTCCTCCTCGGGTTCTGTAAAGAAAGAGAATGAATATACAATTGTTTTGTAAGCAACAAATGTGTTTGCTTTGTGCGGCCTGTTTTCAAAATAATAATTACCTTCTCTGCCATGTGGAGCGCTTCAGTCAACCATGTCAGTGTCAATATTGGACTCACCGACTACCTCCTCTTCCTCCACACACCCCTGAGCCATCTGCTCCAAAGGTGTTAATGTGATCTCCTCAGGGGTGGGAACACCACCTGTCCCCTTGGCATGGTCTGCCCTATTTCCTAGCTTCCTCTTCAGTCGATATTTGAAGTCCGTCCATCTGTCAATGTTTGGAGTTAATTTAGTTGTGTAATTAATGGTACATTTTACACTTAGATTCGTAAACCACATTCACACTAGCAGTTCTGTACCTTCTGCGTACATCCCAATTGGATCTGGGCATGTTCCCCACACTATTGACAGCCCTGGCTATCTTATCCCATATCCTGTCCTTTTGTCCAGCCCCCATATTTCTTGGTGCATGGACAATATTGTACATGCACATAGTCACCAATACCTCCATCTCCTTCCTCAAAAATGGAGGTTTCCTTGTCCTCTGCCGGCTTGTGCCAGGCTCCTCCTCGGTGTGACTGTGTTGAGGGTCTCCACCTACAACATGTAAATTAGAAATTAACTTTGTGATGAATGTGTAATTATTACTCATTTGTTTTAGTGTCAATTGCAATCATTGTTAAACAAACTTACGTAATAGTTCTTGGCTCGGATTTTCATGTACCTCTGTATCCATGTTGTCAAAGAATGAGAAAGCATGTGTACTAGTGTTGGTTTGAGTCATATTTATACATGTGAATGCATCATGGATTGGTTGTGCGTGCATCCATGCTGCGTGCATCCATGTTTGACTACGCATTATGCACAACTTTCCTCCCTATTTAAGGTTCTCCTAAATGGACCATTACTTGTGCGTTAATGTTGGTTGGCTGGTGTTTGTTGTTTGGCAGAGTTTTTGCACAATACATCGTTGGTTTGAGAGTCTGGTAAGTGTATCTGAATCCTGCAAGCAACAGTCCATTGTGGGCCTGACATGTTTTCCAGTAAGTGTATTTTTTAAATTTCATTTTTTAAAATTGTTTTTTTTTATATTAATGTAGTTTTGGTTGTTGGATATATTGGCAATTGGTATTATTCTTGCCCACTTTTTTGTGGTCCCAGGTAAGTGTATCTGAGTCCTGCAAGCATTTGTACTTTGGTTGTGGGCCTAACCGTCTTTTTTTTAATAAATTTGTTTCCCTTCTGTTTGTTTTCACCGATTTGAAATTATTTGCTATGTGTTTTGCGTTAACTTCATTTATTGTATTTATTTGATATACGGACATGTTTCTTTATTATTTTTCAAACAAACAACACATGTTGGTGGAAGCCAAGATGGCCCTACCCAACCCTGTAAGAATCTGCATCATTCTGACTAAGGTAAGTTTTTGTGCAATTTTTTTAAACTTTCATTATTAGCCAAACTAATTTTTGACACCACACATTTCAGAGAGTCGTGGGAGGACTCATCCTCTCCATGCTACAAAACCCTTACCTACCTGGTCCTCCTCCTCGGCGTAGGCATAGGAGGCGTGCAAGGCCCCAGATATATCAAACACGGGTCACCCAGGGTTTTGGCGAAAATTAAACCACACTGCAAGCTGGTGACGCGTGGCTTCTTGGTAAGTGAAACCTGGGTATGTGTTTCTAAAAAGAAGTGAATGTTTGTGTTTTAGGATGTAATTTATAACTCTGTATCCTTTCCTATCCTTGCACGCCCTGGCTGCTGACTCCTTATTTGGCCCCCACACCAGGGCCACAAACATAATATAATGCCGCATTTACTGCCACCAGGCAGGTGGTGGAGTGCTGTATTGGCCTTTTAAAGGGACAATTCAGATGTCTCCACCACTCTGGTAGCGTCCTAATGTATTCGCCAGTTATGGTTTTGAGGATCGTGGTCCTGTGTGGGATATTTCATAACATCGCCATAAGGAGTCAAGTACCAATGCAGCCAGAGGATGCCTTGCCAGAGGATGGCCCCCATTAGGTAGGTGGTGTGAGACTGTCCGGGGGGGCCATATGCAGTGATGTGGTTGCTCATTTTTTCAGGTATGTTTTTCTATTTTTTCATCAAAATTTGTATTACTTATCGTTTTCTGCATTTCTGTTTTGTTGTTTTTCAATGTTTGACTTTGAAGTTTTGCCCATGTATGTTACTAATTTTTGTTCGTTTTTTTTTCTTCTCCCTAACACAATTTTCACATAAAAAACATGACCAACACAATGACAATACCCTTGTATGTATTAATAAAACCAACAACACTTTTGCTGGATTGGACCACCATGTGAATGTCCATTTGGAACAGTTCGTGATTTTGTTTTGAGCAATGTGTATTTTGTGAATGTCCTTGTGTTTGTATATTTTGGTGACTTTTTATGTGTTTGGGCTGTTTTTGAAACAAATAAATGTTATATCACATACATTGTTAGATTTTATAATTTTATTAAAAAATAGGACCACCCCTTAAACCATGTGCTAAAAACATTTGTGTTGCCTGTAATATGTTTGTATTTGTTGGCACAAGTGGGTTTTTGTCTATAGTTGAGTTGACACAAATGTAGAAACTACAACCCAATAACAAGCCACACATTAAATCAAGGTTCTAAAACATATGTCACACTGATTTCCAGTAATACCCAGATGTATTTATGTGTACAGATTTAAAGAAATTGTTTATGCTACAGTTTTGTTTTTGGATTCCAATGATGGCAAAAATTACTAAAAACGCGTGTTAACCCAAAATTAAAAAAACATTAAAAATGCAGATCCTACTAACCATAGAATTGTTTAAGTATGTGTAAATCTGAAAAAGAGAAACTATGTGAAGTAGTGCTCCATAAACAATGATCCATTTTTAAAAAAGGATTAGACACTTAATTTGGAAATAATTTGTAGACTAAGGTAGTTTTTTAACAAAGTTTAATTGTATAACAAAACAAAAACATAACAAAACAATCAAACATCACGCTGCTCCAAGGCGACAAGGATTCTGGCAAAACATGTGTCCACATGGCTGAAATACATCCTGACCAAACGAATTTCCTCAATGAGGACAAGATTCACCATATTGGGATCTGTAAAGATTAGATTAAATATTTATTAGCTAAACATTTGATTTTAACAACTAAAACATTGTAAAGTACAGCTTTCTTATATGCCCTACAAAGTGTGGGGAACACAATGAAGTTGAGGCCTACCAAACAAAATCCAAAACATACGAACAGGCATGGGCCATTTGTTGGGCTATCAAATGAACAAAACAAGGCCAGGGGTTTATGCACATTGTAGTAATGTTTTGTGGTTTTACATTTCAACACCATAATACAAATGGAATCTAAAAGTAATTATAAACAAAAATAGATACACTGAAATATATATTTTCCCATAAAAACCATGGCCTCTACTTAAAGGGCCAGATAACAGAGGGGACACCAATATATGTTGCTTATTAACTGATACATAGTAAAGTGTTATTAATTGATAATGTTTAAAATCCTATCAGATACACAAGTCCTGTGTTGGTCTGTGGCATGGCATAGATGAGATAATGGCCCTTTTTTTAATTTAAACTTTGCAAACGAAAACTGTGATTGTTGTTACAAACAAACATTGCAAAAATCAACAAGGTATTAGACTTATGTTTGTCGAAAACCACTAAACACTATTTTTTTTAAAGGGCCAATTACAGTATACACCATAAAGTTTAGACTACTAATTTGTCAAAACAACAGGGAATAGTAGTGAACATATGATGATGCTGGGCTAAATAGTGTTTTGCTCTACAATACAAATTAACTCATGGTTACGTACAATTAAGGACAACTGTGTCGACATTTGTGACCTTGAAATGTTCCCTACTTTAACCACAAAAAAACACAACACTAAATATATGCATCAACATGCAGCTAAGCAAAGATTCCCTTTTCATTGTTTTAATTTCTTAACACATTTGTTCAAACGGTTATCATTGGTTTAAAAAAAAGTCTATTTCCAACCTTGAGCAATGTCAAATTTGAAACATTACAACATCAATACATACAAACAAGATGTTGGTTCACATGATTACTTTGCAAAATTTAAATAAGAATTAAAAAAAACAAAGGCCAGATTTCAAAATATTAGATAGTCAACCTTAGCAACAATACGATGTATACCTACACACATACATCCTATTTAAATTAAGTCACATATTTAAGTAAAAAAATAAGTTAAAGTACACATTACCTTGAATCCGTGCTGGGGAAGGTGAAGACTGTTCTTCCATAGGGGGAAGGGAGGGAGGGGAAATGGACTCGAAGTCTGCATAGGGAGGGGTGATTTGGGAGGAGGCATCAAGGTCGGGAGGGGTTATTTGGGATGAGTGGGCAGGGGAGGGAGGGTTACTTGGGGAGTATTGGGCAGGGGAGGGAAGGCTGAGTTGGTCGTGTTGGGAAGGGGAGGGGTTTGGGGGGGTGTTTGGATCCGCATTTCGGCGGATTCGGCGCCGCATTCTCCGTCTCGGCTGTTGGCCTAAGAAGTGAGATAATTTGTTAAGAGTCTTATTTTTTTAAGTATTTCAATTGAAGACACCACTAAATTTGCATACAACAACATTAAATAAGTAATTTGAATATGTGCATTCAAGGAAAATATTACATACTGACAATTATATAAAGTACAGTAGGCCCATACTGTACAATAGGTACAACATACATTACTGCTTGTTACCATATTTGCTTAAAAATCTAATACATGTATATTTTTAGAACAACAAAAAATAAAATGCAAAACCATACTTACGCATACGTATGTGCGCACGCAGATTGGCCAAAAGCAAGGGCGAACGCCGCCGTAAATCCGACCAGCGGAATTGAAGCTGGGCGATATTGCGGCGGAAGCCCGCAGAATGGAGGCGCCGACGAACCTACGCGTAGGCCTGCCATTTTACACGGTTGGATATGGGGAGGCTCCAAACTGCACAGCCGCCTGTCCAGCACACTCACCAGAATGGTAAGCTCACGACGTGTAAATGCTGCGGCTCTCATGATGGCAATGGCAGGTTTTACTAATCAGCAATTGTTATCTGAAGTCTGCTGCTGTCTTATAATATTTTATTATCTATAAATTGCCATACACGTACTATTTCCAGTCTTTAGATTGAGTGTAGGCATGATTGATCTTAAGTCCTAAATGTTTGGTAAGTGCTACATGTTTGTTTAAGCCATTTTATTGGTAGGTTTGCATTGGCTGGCCAGTGGGGTGGGGTTGTCTTTAATTAGGGTGCACACTTGGCTACATCTCTACTTAAATACTGTATCATTCACTAGGCTGTTAGCCTTGGCTGTAGTTAGCAGATTCATAAGTGCAGATTTCACAAGTGTAAAATAGATATTAGGGACATTTTAAGCGTTAATACCAGCATTAAACCAAAGGAAAACAGAAGGAGAACATTTCATCAAACAAAACTAAACTGCAGCCAATACTCCATATGGACACCTATGGCGCATCAAGTGTGAGTTCACTACCTCTTCACAACAAACATCTGCTGCCTGCATAACCAGGACATGCAACACTGAACTCCTTGTTTGATCATTGCAAAGACCTTACGTCACTTGCTACATATTTGTGCTGCCTCTTCTTTTCACTAAAAACTAAATTCTTATTTGTACCAATGGCCAAGTAACCTCTTTAATATTGCATTTACAGTCTAATTTACCAATGCTTTTGCCTGGCCTCACAACTTTGAACTTTTTTTATTACTCATTTTCAAAACCCATTAGATCACATATATTCCCCTCAATAAAAAAAACAAACAAAAAAAAAAACTTTTGTCATCGAGCATACACATTCACCAACAGTTTTCTTTCACCAGCATTTTTACAAAACCTTCAACACTGTCATTCTCATATATACACTATTCCTACTTCCAATTTTTCTCCCCCCTGCTTCCACACCATGACCATGTTTTCTTCAAATTCTCCCTTTACTCAGTGCCTACCTAATCCTTTTTTCTGCCCCCTGTTCCCACCTCTATCCTTCCCCCCTGGTCTAATCCACATCTCTCCCTTTCTCTGTCTGTATTCCTCCCCTCTGCTTCCCTCCCAATCCTCTCCTGTTACTCCACTTTCATTCTTTTTTTCCCAATGGTCCTACTATCCAACCACTAAGCTTAGCACCCACCCTCCTCTCCCTATCACTTCACCACACCTTCATCTGCATCACACTAATCTCCCTCCCTTTCCTACAAATGCATCCAACCTCTCTTGCCTACTGATTACTTCCTCCCACTCCTGCCTCCAAGAACTCACCCAAGCTGCTCCCTTCCTCTAGAACTCTCTCCCTATCAGACTATCCACCTCTCTACAAATCTTCAAATAGGCTCTCAAGACTCACTACTTCAAAGCCTTCCGGCTCTCATCCTAATCTGCTGATTACATGCTTCTTCCTCACTGTCTACCCTATCTGTGTCACCCTTGTCTGTCTATCCTTACCCCTATTAGAATGTAAGCTCTCATGAGCAGGGACCTCTTCCCTTATGTGCTTTTCCTTCCCTCACTCATAGGATCATTTACTCCAAACTCTCCACAAGGGCACTTAACACTTGGTTGCTGATGCTTTTTTGAGTGTTATGATCACTGCAGCAATGTTTATAAACTATGTTCTTATTCTGTATTGTTTTGTTTTGTACTATAAGTAACTGTTTTACGAGTTTGCTCATTTGATAATGTACTTTGTGAGGTGCTGCAGAACCCTTGTTGTGCCATATAAATAAAGAATAATAATAAAAAGATGCCCTGTTGGGTACTTTTTCTGCTAGCTGAGGATCTATGCATGGTAAAAAAGTAAATTCAACTTAGTATAATGCAGGTATAGTAAGGTATATTCCGGGTGGACAGGAAAGTTAAAAAAAATTATACATGGTCTGGCGTTTAGGATCAGTGATAAAAACAGAGCAAATATATATCAGGTACATGTGGAATCCTGAGAATCCACAAGATGGCGGTATTACATCAAAAAACTGAAAGAGCAGGAGCTTAAAAATATTTAGACAGTTTAAATCCGGGGTTTAAGTTTGTTTACAATGTCTCCCCAGAAAACAAATATGTGTAGTAAAAGTTATCTTCTAACTGTGGTTAAGGGTAGCAAGGGTCAGGGACAGTATATACAGTCCACAACCTGCAGTCAGAGAACAGTAGTATTACAGCCTGGGAGACAAAGGATGCGCCTGCCGCAGGCCCCAGCACATGGAAAAGGGCCTTAGACTGCACACCCTGAATATAAATAATGGGAGGTGCTACCTGTAGAGACTAATGTTGCAAACACAAAAGGAAAAATTACAAGTGCACAACTTCAACATACATAAATTACATTTTGCAATAAAATTTAGAAATAAATAGAGGTTTTAGCATAATCATGGCCAAGGTTATGGGCCTACCCACCACACCCAGGTAACCTCCTAGGGTAGGTCCCTAACCAACTGGGGTTAAAGTCCAGAGCACAGAACACCCCCAAACCAGCCCAGCAAAGCCACCCCAGGGCATCATTCTAGTAAGAAAAGTGAAGTGTAAAAGAGTGATAGATAGACACTATAGGAGTAGCTACTGCATATGTTAGAAGCGAGGTGAAAAATAGAAGTGTGAAAATGTTACATGCAGTATATAATAAACAATCAATAAAGGTGCTAAAAGTGCAAAAAAGGAAAAATGTATTATAATGCAATGCCCTGAAGCAGCCAAACCAAAGCAATCCAGGGGACTCACACCCCAAAAGTCATCCCATAGCTGCACTATATAAATTTATAGGACTTACCTAAATTGTGCCTTTTTCAAAAGTGCAGTCAAACATGCCATAATCCCTGCTTAAAACCAACGGGGGACAGTTGGGGAGGGGTCCTAGTTTAGGTTTGGAGGAGTCTCATGCCTTCAGGTGCTATTTAGTGTGCATATGCGCACACTAAATAGAGTATATGGAAAACAGGCCCCAGCACTTACAGGCACCTTCTTCATTGCCCACAATATATTCACCCCACTTAGGACTGTAAATATGTACTCATGGCAGACCCATATCAATTCTTCAACATTGGTCTCAAACCGATCAAGTTCATCAATTCTTCAACATCGGATTCAAATCCATCAAGTTCTTTAAATCATCAACATTGGTCTCAAACCGATCTAGATCTCAATCCAGCATCATCGGTCCCAATCCAATTCTGCACATTTATTCAGTATTGTATATCCTGTTCCATTCCAACCTGCTGCTCAATAAAGACATTCTACTGTATATCTGTTCTTGCCTTTGGGCCCATCATCCAGTGCTGTGTCTCTACCTCCTGACATCTATACATGAGGAGGTCCTGGCTCATAACACCTAAGTTCATCCATGCCTCTCAAATTTCCTCTTCAGCCTTCCATGCCTATTCCAACCCAAACCAACCATCAGGCGTGACATCCACCAACTGAAGCAAGAAGTAGTAACCAGGTGGAATTACACACTTTTATACTTCATCGACTGGAGGAACAGCAAAAAACCATCCAAACCTATAGTACACTTCAAGCCATGACATAGGGTGAGGTGGGGGAATGTACCGTTACTCCGTTATGCAAGATACTGAAACCATTTGAAACAGTAACCAATGAAGTGAGTTAAGACAATGCCAGCCTTAGTAAGGTGATTATGTTAGTTAAACTACTGGAAAAGCAGCTAGAGTAACTAAAAGAGTGTCACAGTGCCGCCGAGGCCAGGTCCCTCTTACCTGGTTCGGCGGCGCTGGGGTCCAGGCTGGCGTGGGACAGTGGGCGGGAGATCCAACGTGCCTGCTGTCAGCAGTTCTCCTCCTTCTCCAGTGGCTGTGTGCAGGCAGCCGTGGCTTCAATAGGAGCGTGCTCCGCTATGCTAAGACATTTAAAGTGACAGACACAAAATAGGAAAGTGCTTATTGGGGGCCAAATTGAACTCTGACCTATATAAGGAAGTTCCAGGGAGCACTCCAGTGCCTGAGTATAGGCTCCATTACCATATTCCTGTGCATATCCTGATTATCGGTTCTGACCTTGGCTTTGTTCATGACTCTGACTCTGCTCAACCCCTGGTTCCATGTCGATATCTGGTTCTGACCTTGGCTTCTCCCTGTGACCCATTTATGCCTGCTCCCTGATACTGTCTCGTCCGTTTGGTTCTGACCCGGCTCGTCGACTACTCTAAAGTCTTCTGCATTCCAACCAAGTTTGCCAGCACATGTATTGGGAAACCCAACCTGAGGGCCGTGACCTGTGTGTAGTACGCAGCCAAGTCCAAACCTTCTTGCGAGGGTCCCTGGTGAAAACTGCCAGCCCATTAGACTCCGCGCCTCAGGAATAGGTCTAGCCAATTCCCTGAATATGGGTAACATCCACAATCCGCCCGTGAGTTTGTGACAAAGAAGAGAGTAAATAAAGAGATTCTGCTTAGTATGTTAGACTTGTATATCAAGTTCTTTATTCCCGTCACAAGGGCTAAATTATTGCAACAACTTGCTTGATCCTAATTTTATGTTGACCAGTACATAATTTCTTTCTTTCCATATGACACAGATCTTAAGAGATGAAAAGAGTTCAAAGCAAGCAAGTTGTCAACTCATGTGGCACATGACACAACAATGTTTCCTGCGTCAGTTTCTCTTGCAAATGCTGCTGCCAGGAAAAAACTGACCTTTCCCAAGAGACTCACTGGTGATGAGGATTAGTAAACTCAGTGCACAAGAGTGAAACATCATTATGCAATCTGATCAGGCTTAAAAGAATTACCCAAAAATGTTGACACCGCTACAGGTACTCAATGTGATCATTTCAAAGCACCTGGAGTAGTGACTGTTTACAATGTCTGAACGTGATTGGCCAGCCTCTCACAGATCACCGTCAACTGCTACAGTATTGTATTTAGTACTGTAGTTTTCATCCATGGAGCATTCGCCACATCGTGGTTAAACTGTGTACTGCATGGCGTGTAGTGTTTCGATGCATACAGTACACCATGCAACAGCTATCTGCCATAACGTGTATTGACATGCCACAGCAGAAAAGCCAGAATGCCATGCTATGAGCAAAAATGTAGCAGGACACATCTCTATACCTCATTTGACACTCACCCAGGTACACCCACGCACCCAGATACACATACAACTCACTTTGCACTTGCTCAGTTACCCACACTTACCCAAGTACTTCCACATTTACCCAGGTAATTCCACATTTACTGATGTATTTCCACACTCACCAGTAACACTCACCCAGGTACACCTACAGACAACTTTGCACTCACCCAGGTACTTCCACGCTCACCCAGGTACTTCCACTCACTGTAGTACACTCTTACTCACCTAGGTACACTCACACTTACCCAGGTACACTCACATTTATCAAGGTATGCCTACAAACCACTTTGCACTCACTCAGTTACTTCAACACACACCCATGTACTTCCACACTTACCGTGGTACTTCCACACTCACTCAGGGACATCTACAACCCACTTTGCACTCACCCTGGTAGTTCCACCCTCTGGTATTGTTATGTTCTGGGTTGTTTGTGGACCCGGGGTGGTAGCAGGAGCGATCACAGGAGCAGATTTAAAGGTAAATGTGGAACTTTTAATGATTGGCTTAACAGACATGGGAATGGCAAGAAATAGTCCAGGTATAGCACTAAAGTGCACTTAATAGCACTTAATAACTGTAGTGGAGTAAATGGGAGAATGTCCAGAAAGTGACAGGCAGGAACAGTCCAGTATGCAGGTATGGTGAGCTGTAACAAAATGCAGGCAGAGGTAACAAAGTCCAGCTGGGTGTAAATGGAGGTAAGGTGCATGGAAAAACAGCAGGTTCAGGTTGTCAGGCAGGGGAAAAGGTAAATGGAGGGTGCAGGGTAAGTCTAGCTGACACAGGTGCTCACGCAATAGGAAAGGTAATTGGAGGAGGCAGGGGAATCCAGCAGGGTTGGAGCAAGTCAGGTGAAGCAGGCTTAGGCAATGAAACCAGGTGAAATCACAAGAACTCACTCTCTCAGCTCTCACTGAGAAACACGTTGCACTGGCAATGCAAGGGAGCTCTGAACTCCCTTAAATCCCCAGTGCTCAGCCGTGACTGGTCAGAGAGGAGCATGTGACACAACAGGATAGGGCAACTAGGTCACCTGACCAGAGACAAGATGACGGCGCCCATGCCAGAACAGAACAGAAGCACCACCAGGCCTAACCAGACCAGAGTGACAGTATGCCCACACGGAACCACGCACAGTCAATGCTCCCCGCCAGGCACCAGTGCCACTGCCAGACCCCCCTCGCCATAGCGACCTCACAAGTATTACCCGTCGACTACCATGCCGAGAAACCCTGGTCGTGACAGGTACACCTATTTGCATACATTTTATTAAACTATTTTTGTTTAAGGTGAGGACAGTGGAAGAAGGGTAAACAGAAGAAGAGGAATCTAGACCAGTGCAACAAAGCAGCAAGAAGGCAACCAGATCCTCAGACTTCACACATCAACAGAACATCTCATTGATGGCATCCACAAGCACAACAACAAACTCCTTAGATTCCATGCTCAGAAGACATCGTTCAAGGAGAAAAGAACACTGTGGGACAATATAGGCTGTTATTTTCTCAGACTGTTCCACTCATGTTATATCGTTTAAAGTTTGTATCCATTATGTAGCAACATTGATAAAAGAAAATCTCTCTTTCGTGTGTATTTAATAATTTTGACTTTTTCTTTAAAGCAGTCAGAATTGTTTTCACAGTAAATGTTGGGGCTGGTGTACTCCTCTATACGTGCAATGCAGTTGAGGTATTAGGTATTAGATCTCCAATCAATACATATGCCTATATATAGGCTAATAATACATAAGTGTGTGTGCCATCAGGTTAGGTATTCAAAAGGCTCCTATGCCTTGCTGTTATATCCCCCTCAGCCGTCCCGCTATCACTCTGACATGCGGCTGTGAAGCACTCTGCGCATAAGCCTCAGTGCCCGGACCTGTACGTTGTGCTGCTGCTGCATAATTATGCTCTCCCCGGAACCTTGGCTACACTCTGGTGTTGCACGATCAGAGCCCGCCCTCCACCACTCGAGTTCAGCAGAGACGCGGGTGCTGCAATTGTCATACAATGTTGCTAAACCACAATGTTTTCATTTTGATAAACTTGACATTAAAGGGCACAAATAATCTAATATTGTCCAGTATTGCAAGACAACAAGAGAAACTTCTTTGTGGGGGCAAGCTTATCTATTAACCATTATTTTTACTTATAAAATGTAACTTTTATTTAAAATGCGCCTAAAAACAGGGGGCTATTTTTAGAATGTTTTTTACACATACACGTATATGACATAAACATTACATGGATAATAGAAAATCGTGATCAGCCCTCAATAGGTGATACACCAGTTGGGGGAGCAGCTTCGTACAGGAGATGTCCTGTCTCCAAAAACATATAACTGTAAATGAGGATTGTATACTTAGCGCTTACCTAGATCGGTAGATGTTGGTTATCAATGCCAATCTGATGCTGACATGTGTCACTTAGCCTATAGTAATCAGATGTCTCATATATGTTGTGTGGATAATATATGTCCAATGTATATTGCATGAACCTAATATCACTGTTTAGAAAAAATGATGGTTGGATGGTAAGTACTGGTATTAAAGTAGTTTAATTAAAATCTGGGTACTGGTGGAATATCTCACAATCACATATTAATAAAGAGAACAAAACAAAAACAAGAGAAATATTTAAAAAATGGGAGCAAAATATAGAAACCAATGGTAGTGATCGTTGCCCAGGTACAATGAGCTACGTTCCCGGTATTTTTCAGATGAGAGTCTTGTTATGGAATGAGAATAATGTCTGAATATGTGACAAAAATGTGGCATCCCGCTATTTTGTCTGCGGTGTACAGTCAATGGAAGTTCGTACACATGCTGGTGTATCTCTTCTGTGTGGTGTTGCGGGCAGGGTATGGAGGTGGTGGGTGTCTGGTACTCTGGAACTCGCCACACTGACTGTAGGTCTGGACCCCTATGGCATACCTGTACGGGGTCTCCCTTGGAGTGGTGACTCTGGGAGCAGTGGACCTTGATCTTAGGGATGGCTACTCAGTTAGGACTCCAGGGATTCTATTACCTAGTTGACCATTCCTTACAGAGAGTGGGATCCACTTGCACTTACCATGTACCCCGTTGCGCTCCACACCAGGTCTCCGACGTCTTCGTTCTTCTGGTGCCGCTGCTCTGTTTCTGCCGTGCTGCCGGATGTGATGTGACACGTGGTTGTTGGAGTGCTGCTGATTGGGAACGTAGTCCAATACTGTCTTGGGTTTCTGATGGTGCTAGCCATTGATTCAAGTGTGTACTAGTCTCGACGCGTTTCAGCCAATGATGGCCTTCTTCAAGGTGGATGTGTGTTCCTGCAGACTTGGCTTATGTGCTGGCAACAGCCAATCATCTGCAGGGTAGGTGTGTCCATGGAGTCTGTATGATGGACAGATCACAGTAATCGGAGATATGTGATAGGGGGTTCAGGGATGAAAAAAATATTTGTGCATGGATGAAAGATATGAAAATGTAGCTGGTCATCATTCCTATTGGTAATACGCTTGTTGTAAATCCTATGCGCATACTTGTATATCTGGAACTACAGATAATTCCATATGTGGGATAAATGAATGAATTTCAAATGGCGTGTGGTGGACTTTTTCTTCATATGGTAGTATGGCTGATTGAAACACATGGATATAGTTGCAATTGCCTGTTATTGTTTGTGTAATTTGCTTGATACATTTGTGGGTGGCTCGTGTTCTATGTATATATCTTGCATATGGGTATATACACTATTAATCGGTAATAGAGAAGGGAATCATCTGTAGGTCACGGATGGGTATTGTGGGTATAGTGGAATGGGAGGGAAGAGGAGGAAAAGGGGGAAAAAGTGGGGAAAAAGAAAAAAAAAGTATGTGGGGGGGGGGGGGGGCAAGAATGGCAGAACCAGACATATATATAAGGGGTTTGGATGAGAATCTGATTCAGCGAAAGGGACTGAAAACCAAACAAAATGTCTCTAAGAACAAGGTTGGCTGAGGGGCTATTTGATAAGACTTCTATTGTTGAATTCAATGTTCATGCCTGTTGGGGCCATGGTATGGAGGGTATAGACCCATTTCATTTCTTGTTTGTCTATGACCTTTATAATAATAATAATAATAATAATAATAATAATAACAATAATTTTATTTATATAGCACTTTTCTCCTAAAGGATTCAAAGTGCTTTACATTTACAGTACAACATACAAAATAACCTTAAACAAGGGACATTAGTGAAATGCTTGGGTGAAGTGGTAAGTCTTCAGTCTATTTTTGAAGGAATCTAGAGTGGAGGCCTCTCGAACTGTGTGGGGAAGTGAGTTCCAAAAGGTTGGAGCCACAAAACTGAAAGCTCGACCCCCAGACGAATTCCATGAGATTCTAGGTACTGTTAATAGTCCTTCATCAATGGATCGCAGTAATTGAGTGGGACAGTAAGGAATCAGAAGCTGCTTCAGGTACCCTGGGCCATGGTCATGAAGGGCTTTGTAAGTTATTAATCCAATCTTGAAAGCAATTCGCCATCTGACAGGCAGCCAGTGAAGGGAGTAGAGAATGGGTGCTATGTGGCTGGAACGGGGCTGGTTGGTTAAAAGCCTGGCAGCTGCATTTTGTACCATCTGCAAGCGGTGTAATTCTTTTGCTGGGAGACCGAGGTAGAGGGCGTTGCAGTAGTCTAGGCATGATGATATAAATGCATGTATGACTTTAGGCAGATCTTCTGAGGGAATTAAGTGCTTGATTCTGGCTATGTTCCTCAGATGAAAGAATGAGGATTTGATTGTGGCTGATACCTGATGTTTAAATGTCAAGCCACTATCCAGGACAACACCAAGATTCCGCACATGTTTAGTGTTTTGTAATTCTGAACCCCCAAGCGTAAGTCCTGTCATTTGGCTATGCTGTAGCCCTCTCCTGTGACCTATCATAAGAACCTCTGTTTTATCAGGGTTCAGTCGCAGCCAACTGGCACTCATCCACTCCTGAAGCTCAGCTAGGCAGCCATTTAGGGTTGTTATTTGTCCTTTGTACCTTTAGCAAAGGACAGGTACAGTTGTGTATCATCTGCATAGCAGTGGTAGACCAGGCCATGACGTCTGATTATTTCACCCAATGGTAGCATGTATATGTGATCTTTCCCCCTCCAATTGGTGTGTGGCTATTCAATAGCCATGAAGAACAGATTAGTGGTGTCTGAATTATGTTTGTCTTTAAAATGTTTACACAAACTATGGTTGTCGTATCCTATTTTTATGTTCCTGACATGTTAATATATACGTGTTTTGAGTGGCATAATATTCCGACCTATGTATTCGAGGCCGCACTCACATCTTAAAAGATAAATGACACCTCGAGATTCACACGGCATGTTTTGTTTGATAGTAAAACTTTTATCAGTCGTAGATGAGTGAAGGTGTGTCACTTTTTTGTAGCTACGTGATTGTGTCATTTTGCAGCCAACACATTTGCCACAATAATGAAAACCCCCCTTTTGTCCTGTGAATGGTAATGTTTTCTGGATTGATGTTCGTGGTGGAATGTGATTCTTCACTAATTTACTTTTGATATCCGGGGATTTCCTGTATATGATTCTTGGTGTTTTGCCAAGGACTTTGTTTAGGTCCTCGTCTTGTAACAGGAGATCCCAATGTTTCATGAGTATGTTCCTGTCCTGACCCCCTGATTTATTGAATTGGGTGATGAAATGTACTTCATGCTGATGGAATTTGTTACTCTCAGTTTTATCTGTATGTAGAAGTGTTTTACCATCCATATCTCCTGCCTCTGTGAAAGCCTGCTCTACCAATGAAGAATATTTTTTTGTCTGTGAATTGTGCACACATCTCCAGTCCTTGTGTGTTGTAATCTTCATATTTGGAGCAATTCATCCTACTCCTCCTAAATTGCCTTTTTGGTATATTGTACAACCAGCTTTTGTAGAGGCCACTAGTAGACAGAATGCAACTGTTGACATCTACATCCTTCTTGTAGGTTTTGTGTATAATGTGTTCCTTTCTATTTATATCTTGAGATCCAGAAAGACCACTGTATCCTTACTGATATGTGTCGTAAATATGAAATTGCGGTCATTATTGTTGATGTAGTTTATGAAGTCTTCTAGTGATGGTTTGGAGCCCTTCCTTATGAATATGATGTAATCTATGTATCTCTGCCACAGGATCAGGTTCGCCCCAAAATCATGACCCCTTCATGTGCCCTGTCCAGATGTGAGTGTGTGCTGAGTATACAGTGTTAAACTCACGCCATGTTAAACTTGCAGTGGTGTGTAATCTGCTGTCTTTCACTACCTAATATTATCCTGACCCCTAATGATGTGTGCAAGATATCCTGTTCTAATTACACAGCCTGCTTAAATCAGACACTTGTATGTTGCAATAGCAATTTAGCGATTAAGCCTGGATAAAAGGCTATTTACAAGGTTTGATGTACGTGTAACAACAATAACACATGGGTATAGGCTACCTGTATCTTCTGCGTATAGAGACCAGTGATTAAAAATCTGCTAAAACGTTGGGGAGAACAGAATATAAGGATTGTTTAACGTCCCTTCACCTCATTTGATTTGGTGCTCTCTTTTAAATACTCATTAATCTATTAAGGATACTTAGAGGTATAAATTGTATCCACCCTATTATATGTAATAACAGAGTATTTATTGGTGAATTACCCAGACATTGGTTCCAGGTATTGCTTGTATAAATAATTATATCATCTTTAGACTAGGTGCTCCATAATATTAATGAAAGATTTTTTGTGACAAGCGTACCATATATCTTGCCCTTTCTTTCCCATTGAATCATTAAAGGATCAAACAGAATAGGATAACCTATACAATTTAATATGTAAATTGGTCTGATTAGGCCAAATCCTATTTATTTATCTATCTTTGACTGTGGTAAAATATTTGCTCAGGAACACCACAGTGCATGTAATGTTTATGTCATGTATGTGTATGTGTAAAAAAATTCTAAAAATAGCCCCCTGTTTTTAGTTGCATTTTCAATAAAAGTTATGTTTTATAAGTAAAAATAATGGTTAATAGATTAGTGTGCCCCCACAAAGGAGTTTCTCTTGTTGTCTTGCTATACAGGACAATATTAGATTATTCGTGTACTCTGTTATTACTCCTGGGGAGCACCACCAACCAGGCGATGGTAAAGGAGTCTCTTTTTTCCCTTTATAATAAACAATATGTTGGTTTTTCCTAAATTTGGGTTAGATTTCTTATCCTGTGCAGAGTCTCTCTTAGTTTGTCTATGTTAAAGGACATAGTAAGTTTTAAATGCCTATGCACATTTCACCCGATGTCCAGCTTATCGTCAAGTGCAAACAAACCCCTCAAGAAATAGAGACAGAGCAAACCACATTTATGGGGGGTGGGGGGGAGACGAGACAAAGGAAAGAGGAAAAGTTGTGGTAAAGGAATTCTGGAAAAAGGAGGGAGGAATAAGGAGACATGAATATGTGGAAGAACATAACTAAATGGAACAAAAAGTACCAAGTAATGTCTGGTGTGAAGGTACCAGGGCTTTATAGGAAGGAGATTACTTAAATTTGATACAGTTGAACCAAGTAGCAACAAAATCAGAATGTTTCGCTAAGGCTTTATGAAAGGCATCTTCCATGTTCATTTAAAAATCTAGTTGCTGGCACCACTCCCAAATTGAAGGAGCTACCACAGAACGCCAGTGAACTGGAACCACTACCCTGGCTGCATTAGCCAAGTGTTTAAGAAGATAATTCTTATATTTGGATATGGGAATATTCAAATATGACAGTAGCCAAAAGTCCGGTCCACTTAGGATCTGATAACCCAAAATTTCAGAGATCAGTTGAAGGATTTTCTTTCAGAAGGGGATAATCTGGGGACAATCACACCAAATGTGAATAAGAGTACCACTATCTTTGCCACAACGCCAACACAGTGGGGATACTGTAGGGAAACTTCTATGTAATGTAACTGGGCATCTGTACCACCTCATTAAGGGTTTATACTGAGCCTCTATTATCTCTAGGCTGGTAGAACAAGCAGAGGAAATTTGACAGGCTTTTTCCCAGTTTATATGTATGCCGCAGTGTGATAAATCACTGTCCCATGCTTCACAAAAGGAGGGGGTATCAGGAAGGTAGTCATGTAACAATATATGATATGGTCTGTGGGGTGGGAACACATGTGTTCAAGCGGTGTAAGAACCCTGGTAATTTGAAGAATCCTACCCTGGGAGGAAGCAAAATGACGCACCGGAAAATCAAACTAATAATCCCATTCTGGAATATAGATGTGCAGTGGTCAGCAAAGTGTTTAAATACCCCATTAGTAGCTAGATGGCCCTATCTATTGATGCCTGCCTTCTTCCAAAGCAAAGCTGTTCTACCTGAGGTCTAAGGAGGGAAGAGTGAGTTATCTATAATAGGTGTGAGTGGAGATATTTCTGAGGAGATTTCCAGCCTAGTGCACAGTTTCCTCCACAATAGTAAAGTGGGGCCATCAGTTGTGTGAGCAGAACATGCAATCTTACAGCACCAGGGCACACTGTACAAATTAAGCTTTGTAGAGACTGACTCCAGTTCTACCCACTGTTTCTCTCCCGGTCCCCTAGACCAATCTAAAATCCTGTGCAAGCCTGATAGTAAGCAGATATCATGGGCAGTAGCTGGCCACCCTGGGTTTTTCAGATGAAAAGGTGTAGGTGCTTAAATCTAGGTTTCATTCCTCCCCAGACAAAGCTACAGATTACATTGTGTGCCTCCTGTAAGAATTGATGTGGGAGTCTCAGGGGTACTGCTTGAAAGAGGTAGAGGAACATGGTAAGAATGTTCATTTTGATCATATTTATTTGCCCCATCAAGAAAACTTCTGTGTGAGCCACTGTGTCGTCTCTTGTTGTAGCTTGTTCAAAAGAGGTATATGGTTCAGGGTGACCATAGTGTGGAGAGTTTTGGGGATAAGTACATCTAAATATTTAATGTGAGAGGAGTGCCAATAAAATGGAAAAGATGAGGTCAGGGCAGAAACAGTCTCCATTGAGGCAGTAACATTCGTATAGTTAATTTTAAAATTAGACAACTGACCAAAGCGAGCGACTTCCTTCATAAGATTGGGCAGGGATTTCACCGGATTAGTAATAATTGCTAACAAATCCTCAATGGAAAGAGCCAAATAATGGTCCCTCACACCCATTCTCAACCCGTGATATTTGGGTTGCATCTACTAGCCCTTGCTAGAGCCTCCAAACACAGTATAAATACAAGTGGTGAGAGAGGTCATCCCTGGCATATCCCATTTACTATAACCTGTGCTGATGGAGCCCGATACAGGGAGATAATCTTTTGCAAGAACAACTCTCCCAGTCCCAACCACTGCAAAACCACCACCATAAAGCCCCAGTCCACCCGATTGAAGGCCTTTTCGGCGTCAGTATAGAGAAGCATCATTTGGTTTTTTGAATCCTGAGCATGGGCTATCAGATCAAATACTTTAGTAGTATTATCCTTCGACTCTCTGCCTGGAACAAAGCCAACCTGGTTGGAGTGAATGATGCTTGGAAGCAGCGGCTCAAGACAGTTCACCATTAGTTTGGCATACAATTTCACATCAACATTTAAGAGAGAAATACAGTAGGTTTATAACTATATAGAAGACACAAATCCTTGCCCTCTTTCAGTATAACAGTAATGTGTGCGCCAAGGGACTAGTCGGATAGGGGAGTCTGCTGAGATACAAACGGCATTACTGGCCTGTAAGAGAAAAGGAATGATTTTATCTTGATAGGCTTTATAATATGAGATATGGTAGGAAAGCTACCTACCTGGGCTCTTGCCTGTCGGCGATGACTTAATAGCATATAATAATTCATCTTCTGTGAAGGGCTCATCTAGGGCTTGTGTCACTGCCTCAGGGAGAGTAGGAAACTGAACTTCCTCCTAGAATTTTTGCACTATTACTGTAGATCATGTTCAGCAACTTCAGATGCCATACAAGCCGAGGTCAGATTGTACAATTCCAAGTAATATGAATGAAAGACCCAGACAATCACCCAGTCCACTTCACAAAGATCGCCAGATGGATCCTTAAGTTTGGGGATGTATGTAAGCAACCTCTGGGCCCAAAGGGCTCTCACTAACATTTTTCCAGGCTTATTGCCCCAGCAATGATATTTATGTCTGCAGCATTCAAATGCTTGCTGTATCCCATCATTAAGTAAGTTATTCAGGGACAACCTCACATTTTGGAGTTCTATGTAAGTACCAGGAGCAAGTGTACGCTTGTGAGCCAGCTCAAAAGCTTTAATTTTTGAGAGCAGGGCATTTCTGCATTCAACATTTTGTTTTTTGAGAGAAGAACACAATACACTTGCCCCTGATAACACACCTATGTGCCTCCCAAATCAAAACCGGAGACACGTCTGTAGAAGCATTCAGAGGAATATAATCATCTATAGCTTCTGCAAGTTGTGCATGACAGGTCGTGTCCCAAAGGAAATGTTCGTTAAATCACCAGTGCCAATGACTAGGGAGGGAGATCATGGAGAACTAAAGATAAGGTAAAAGGGGCATGGTCGGAGTCTGCTATCTATCTGATAGTCGCATCCAGAAGGAGGTCTAAAGTGGAGTGGCTCACACAGATGTAATCTATACAAGGATATAAATTGTGTGGGGGCGAGTAAAATATGTAATCCCTCTCCGAGGGGTGTAGTAGCTGCCAGGTATCAATTAATTGAAAATCTTGAAGTCCCAATCGTAATCATCTTGCCTCTTTAAATGAGGTCCTGGAGGCCCCAGTGGATGTGTTCAGAGTGGGTTCCTGTGCTCAATTAAAGTCTCCACCAACCACAATGGTCCCCTCTATATGTGGTTCAATCAACTCCAAAGATTCACGCAAGAAGTGGGACTGTACCTGATTAGGGAGGTACAAATGAACAAATGTAAATTTTTGATGGGCAATAGTGGCTTTGACTAATAGACCCTTGCCAATTCCCATTGGCACTTCGGTGATATCATCAAGCCTCAGGTTCTTAGAAAATAAAATAGCCACCCCTCGGGCCTTAGCACTAGTGAAGTTGTTGAAATAGCCTTGGGGAAAGTGTTGAGACCGAAGGCTCGGGGAGGCACCCCTTTTAAAATGGGTCTCTGGCAATATCACTACATCGACCCTATCAACATACAATGTGTGTAATAGGTACAATATTTTCACTGGAACATTAAGGTCCTTCACATTATTTGAAAATATAGTTAGCTTAGCCATCGGAAATTAATAAAAAAAGTAATCCAAAAGTAGTCCAACCTCCCACCAACATGCAGCAGGGTAAAGTTATATAGAGTATTTGCTACCTGTGAGGGAAATAATGGGCAAAAAGAGGAAGGGGAAAGAAGGGAGAAACGAACACACATAATTGTAATCACAAATTGGACAAAGAAAGCAAGAATAAACATAGATAACCTGCATGAAAAGCCATGGAACTCTTGTATGGGCCCATGGTCAGTGTATCGTATATACAGTAGGGAAGGTGGAGTATTAGAGGGTACTGGTGGACATGATATCAAACAATTATCAAGGACATAAAACAACATGAAAATAGCCTAGGCAATAATACCACACATATGAGCAGACCTCGCCTATAGACAAAACTACAAGAACATTGGAACAATACAGCTGACTAACGTTCAGGGTGGTGTAACCTAAAAAATTAATCCTAAAACAGACAACAATCGTAAGAAAAAACAAATAGAGTTTGCAGCCTAGATAAACATACTGATTTATCTATCGGTGTAGTATAAAGGATACAAAAAGATGGAACTTAACTTTCAAGTAATTGCAGTAAAATTAGCATCCGGACCTTGGCAAAGTCGCCTCGAAGCACAGACCACATGCCACGGTTCCTTATGAGTAGGAGTCGGTGTCTGTGGCTCAAAAGGGTCTAGTCAATTTGGAAGTGTAAGGGGTGGCAGACCCTGAGTGGAGCAGAACTTTGGGACATCTTCATATTCTTGCAGCGTGCAGAGAGTCACCTTGTGGGTTACTTGGCTACTGAGAGAAAATCCCCAGTGAAAACGTATGTCGCATTTCTTCAATTTATGAGTGAGTGGACGAAGTAAATGTTTCTGCTGAAGAGTATTCCATAAGAGATCTAGGATAATTGTATTTGGTGGCCATTAAAGTCGATATCCGAAACTTGTTTGGCTTTCTGCATAATGTTCCAAGATCTGTCCTTTGGGTCATAAGGCTCTGTGGGCTCTGTCAAATATAATCTGCAAATCTGATTCTGCACCCAGGAGTTTGAAGATTTTGGTTAATGCATCCACTATACCCTGAGGAGGCACATCTTCGGGAATCCATTTAACTCTCAAGTTGTTCCTGAGACCTCTATTGTCAATGTCGTCTAACCATCTCTTCATGTCAACCAATGAACAAGACTGACAAGAGATGATTTTGTGGTGGTCAGTCATTTGGGAGTCCCACTCCTCTCTCTGAGCCACTACCCGATCTGCAACTTGCGTGAGGTCAGTCTGTAGGGAAGAGATACATGCCTGGATGGAATCCTGAATCCTCTGCTCTAAGAGTTGCAAGTCCTGCTGTATATCTTGTCGATTTGGAAGAGAGTTAAGATGAGTCAAGATTTTGCTGACATCAGCACTGCCAGGACGGGGATGAGACAGCAGGATAGGGGATCGGGACTCGGGGGTAGAGCCTCTCTCCGGACTGACAGAGGCCATTGATGGAGAAGCTGGACCTGACAGCGTGAACCCACGGGTGAAAGCTCCAAATAGAGAATGGAAAGCTGCAGAATAGTTCGTTGGTTGGAATTAAAATCTTGTAATGCATGGGAGCAACTGACAATCAGCCATTTTGCTCCCAAACACCATAAAATGGTCAAAAGCTGTTGTTCAGACAATTTTTTTTTAAATCAAACAGATTTAACCAACTTACCTGAACAACCTGTTTTGTGTTTTCTGGTGTTTGGGAGGAAATTGCTGATTGTCATTTGCTCCCATGCATTATCGGATTTTCATTCCAACCAACCAACTAGATGGATGGTTGCAGGAAAGTTGTTCTGGTGTATGGCCATCTATAGGCATCTCAGCATTTTGTATGTGGCCACTTATTTGGCATTTCTGGGTGGCAACAATGCAAGCGCACACAAGAGAACCATTCAAGGGTGTGTCAGGGAGTGCCATTGACTTGTTGGTAGCGTCATTTGCTATTCAAAGTCACTTGTTAATTTGAGAAATGCCTATGCATTGTGAATACCATTTACAGATGGTTCTCCTGCACTTAGCATTGGGGTAGGAGTAAGTGCCAATGATAATGATGATGGCTGCTTTTCCAGATACAAAGGTGGGGCAGTGTGATTCCACAGATGCATATGACTGTGAACGTGCATATGGTGGAATTAGCATTCCATTTGCAGCAAGCACACAGACTTGTGGTTGCATTATGTACGACTCGCAATCAGGCACAATGTGTACAATAACAAATTAACTGGTTCATTTTGTATCCAATTCATGAACTCTACCATGCCAGCAGATTAAGCGACCTAAAAACAGAAATATAGAACTGTACCAATATGTGAGTTAATATATCTTAACTAAAAGGAAATGTATTGGTACTGATCACAGATTCCAAATTATTGGGAATCTAGACGTGCCCAGGACCTGTTCTGTGCATGTGCAGCACAGGTCCTGCGTAATCGCATGCAGGCCCTCGTATGCCTCTGCCTGATTTACAGGCAGAGGCATTTATGGGGCAGTGCAGGGGCAGGGTTGGTCTGCGTTCCAAGAAATGGGGGCTTGTGAATTTTCTATATGCTTCTATTAATTTAAAAGTTATATTTCCTATTTCAGATTTATATATGTTCTTATTGCCTATCAATAATCTACCACCCACCCTAATGCCCTGCTTGTTATTGGGTAATCTTTTTAATTTTGTATTTCAATGACTCCCTCTTCATAGAGAGAGTGTTTCTGGTGTAAAATGTTCCTTCCTTCTCCTATTTCCTTCTCCTGCCTTGGGCTTGGTAATAAACTGAATGCCTGTAGCCAAGGTATATCTGGAGGAGGACCCAGTGCATCCTGGGAGCTAAAGCTTGTAACTGTTTGGTGCCTGGATCACTCCAACCACATACCCCAAGGTAATTCCTGTGGACCCTATGGACCATTCAAAGATAAAGTGTTAACAAAGGTATGTTATACCGTAACTCTTATTTTCCTAGTTCAGATATATATGTTCTTTTTTGCCTATCAATATTCTACCACTTATAAACATTGCAAGATGATTTTAATTATTTAAAATTCACTTCACACATATGCTTTTACTTTAGAATGTAAGCTCTCACGAGCAGGGACCTCTTCCCTCAAGTGTTTCTCCTTACACTTTCTTCTGCTCCTTACTCCTCATAAGGGCACCTAACACGTCTCTGCTAACTCCCTGCTGCTTATTGTGAGTGTTTTAATCACTATTGCAGCAATGTATATAATGTCCTTCACTATACTGTAAGTTACTTGTTTTTTTTGTTTTTTTGTTCAGTTATTAGTTTTATGTACTATGTAAGGCACTGCAGAACACTTGTGGCGCCATATAAATAAAGCATAATAATAATAATAATAATAATTAAAGGAAAATTATATTCTCTCCTTAACAATGTGAAGAGGAGTCGCAGGGACAGAGCTTGCAATGTATTCAAGATTCACATTGTGATTCCTGCCAATTTTATTACATTTTGGGGCCGCGATGTTTATAGTTCCAACTCGCCAGGGATAATTTAATTTTCAATGAAAATATCCCGGCTGTGTACTACCGGGAACTCGCAGGGACAGCGGTTGCGGTAATAGATGTCCCCGCGAATTATATCCCCTGCATTTCGGAGAAGTCTTTCAAAGAAAGACTTCCCTGGGGGAGGCTGGCACTGCGCATGCACACAACATCAGCTTCCGGGGCCGGCTGAGGGCTGCGGGGGAGAGATCAAAAGATCTCTCTCCTGCCCCTGGAGCCTCCATAGGCTTACAGTAGTTTACGCCATCTGAAGATGGTATAAACTACTGAGACTAAACTCCGAAAAGCTTCGCATTTTGGAGTTTAGTACATACTGTAGGGGTCAGATCGTAGTCCCCATTGATAATAATGGGGACTGCGATCTGAAGTGCTACAGTAATTAGCACTTTACCAGAGATTTCTGTGAAATCTCCTGCATTGTGCTATTAGTACATAGGAACAATGCATAAAATTTATCAGGAACTATAGTTTATACATGACTTTATGCAAGAGTGAGCTTGATACAGTACAACTGAGATGCGGATTGTGGTAAATAGGACCCTATGTCATTTGGAATTTGTCTGACTTCATCATATTCTGTTTTAATTGCTATCTATAATGACATTTCACTTGTTATGGATGGAGGAGGAACTGTAAACATGCTACTTTCAAACTCAACATTCTCTTGTGCAATATACTGATGTTGTATAGAAGGGCGAGGCATGTCTAAATAATTAGCTCCCTTTCTATGCATACCAAATAATCATCTGTCATCTAGCTGTCTCTGTTTACCATGACAGTACTCTTTGTAGACAGTTTTCATGTCTACTTGCAGTAAAAAAAGACAAAAGATTTTAACATGCCAGGGGACTCCAGTGAACGAGACAATGTATCCACTTGGCAAACTTCTGCCTCTAATGTTTTAGTAATATTATCTAACCTAAGTATTTTGTGTTGAAGTTTTCTCCATAGACTTCCTAAAATACAAACTCAAAGTAAACGTGTCTGTACTTCTATTTTCTTAAATGTATTTACATCAGTATAAAGATTCTAATATGTATATATTATTTTAAAAAATTTTTCTCTGTACAAAATCATGCAGTAAACTAGCCTAGTTCTGTTACTGTTAGAAATCTCAGCTGTATTCTCTGAAACTGTCACACCTGCAAAACCTGTTACCCACATTAGGAAACAGCCTCCTCTCTGTAAACAAATTTAATTGGCATCGAGGCAATATATTTGTTTTTTTATTTTGCTTACATTTAAAGCACATATGCAATACACTGTAATCATAATATGTACAGCATATGTAATACACTGTTATCATATTATGCACAGTAATCATATATGTAATACTGGTAAAAAAACAAAACATTCAATTATGTTAAAAAAAAAGCCTTGCTGCAAATCATACCACACCCTCAAATTCCATTTCCATCCTGTATAGAGGGAAAACTACACAAAGACACATGAACACCACTCAGATTCAACAGACAACTTCAGCAAGAATGAATCTCTCAGAGGATGTCACTGTCTTCTTTACTTTGGCTGTCTCTTTGCTCATAATTTTCATGAGTTTTAAACTGCTATGGAAAAGAAGGAACCTACCACCAGGACCTACCCCTCTGCCTATATTGGGGAATGTTCTACAGCTAAGGAAAGGTGACATTGTACAATCTCTGCTGAAAGTGAGTGTCCATTAGAGTACTACAGTACAGTATATTGGGTGTATCGCTGGTTGAGTTTAACACATTCGGTAATAAAGACCAGAGGCTTGTCCCCTTAGTGCTTTTAGCTTTTTCCTGTCATTTTATTTAAAAAAAAAAAGTTTTGTATTACTTTGTGCACAAACTAAAATATACATACAGGGGCTCAAAGCATGTGCAAAGTTATAAAATTAATAGCAAATAATGCTCCTGGTTACTTTACATACAAATGTTTTTAAATAAATTTATAATGCACTGTTTGATGCAAGAAATGTGTTTAAGGGGCCTATGTATTAATAATTGCGGCACTGCGAGAGGGCGAATTTGGTGCGACTTGAGCCACAGTATAAAAGGACACATCTGTACAGTGATTTTCATCATCTTATCTATTGGAGAGTGTGAATATAAAAGAATGAAAGGACATATTATTAAAAAGTGATAGCAATAAATTGCCGATCTAATAATTAGAAAGGTGTGCGGACCCCCATATTTCTGTATTTAAAAAAAAACACGGCTAAAATCATATAATTTGGACAGGTTTACATGAAATTCAAAATCCAAGTTTGTTTTTAAAATCTGAGTTCCGAACTGACTGCAGAATCGAACCAGGACTCTGACTAGGAACCCCAAAGTTATTCCGAACTCAGACTTGGTTTGACTCGGAACCCCTAAATTTGGTGGTTGGTGTTTGTCTGCTCATCTCTAATCAGTGGCGTACAGCAACTTTAGAGGGGCCAAGGGTATGCTTGCTATTTGGCCCTGCGGCTTAGGGAACCTGGTGGCCAAGAAAGCAACACCCTGCACCTTGCAAATTTTTGTGGGGTTATTTACTTCTATAACTCCCCAGGCAAATGGCCAGGTGGCTGGGCAACTGGCTGGAGGGGAGGGGAGGGTCGGAGTGGATTGTAGTGTCACTCACTGACTCTGTCCTTCCATTCACCATTTGCAGACCTAGGGCCTGATTCAGACCCACTCGCGAGCGGCTGTACGCTCGCAAGTGGGTCGATGGTCTGCACTGAGCATGCGCACGACGGAGGGAGCTCCGTCGTTCGCATGCGCCAGACACGACGAGCGAAGGACTTTCCTTCGCTCGTTGTGTCCGATCAAAGGGGGCGTGCTGTCAATGTTGATTGACAGCACGCCCCCTTTGGTGGGCGTGCCGGGGGCGTGCCTCCCTGACGGGGGCGTTCCCACGGGAACGCCTCCCGTCAGAAGCCGGCCCACTGACATCACTAGTGATGTCAGTGGGAGTGATTTTGGCTCTGATAGAGCCAAAATCACTCCGGAGCTTGCGGTTGAAAACCTCAACCGCAGGCTCCGGCTCGCAATTTCGATGGTCGCGATGGTCACGACCATCGCGGCCATCAAAATGCACGCTCGTATAGCCTGTGGGTGGTGACCCACAGCTATACGAGCGTCCAGGAGGACGCTCCATGAAAAAGGAGCCCGGCCCTCATGCAGAGCGTGCGCTCTGCTCAGAGCGTACGGCTCTGAATGAGGGCCCTAGCTTTCTTGTGAGATGATGACATCATCATCCTGCGAGTCTCTTTCTTCTCCAGGCAGCGGACAAGGAATTAGCAAGGCAGCAACTGCTCCAGTGAGCATAGTCTGAGACACAGGCAGTGACTGTCTGTGATGTTAGTGAAAAACTGTGCTGCTGCTGCTTGCATTATGAAACCAATAGTTTAGAAATATAATATGCCCATTACTACTTATATATATCGCCCTCAATACATCTTTAAAATGGGTGCTCAGTTATCAATTGGATATATAACAACACACTCCTACTTGCTTCTCAGCAAAAAATAGAAGCAAACCAGCACACTTTCCAAGTAGCAGAAAAGTTTAAAACATTTATTCAGAGAAACATGATGCCATCATGCTGTATTGGCTGGGAGCCATCATTATGCCTCATATTTAAACTACTTGGCTTTGATAAGTATTATGTTGATACAATACAGCATGATGGCATCATGTGTTTATGAATAAATGTTTTAAACTATTTTGCTACTTGGAAGGTGTGCTGGTTTGCTTCTACTTTTTGCTGAGAAGCAAGTAGGAGTGTGCGTGTGTATGTATATATATATATTAGTATTGTAACATGGGGTGTAGCACTAGCGCACAGAGGGGGGGTTTCTAAGGACCCAGAACCCCCCCCCCTAACCAGCCAATTATTTTTTTTTTCAGAGATAAAGACAACCTTGTCTCCATCTCTGCACCATCCCCGGGCCACCTACGATCGGCCTCTGCCAGTTCAGATGTCAGCGCTTTCACATCAGGTGGCTTTCATACCACCTGACGAAGCGCTGGCCGCTAAGTCAGCAGTGAACGGGCAGTGCACACAGCCCTCCCAGAGGGAGCTAGTCAGAGGGAGGCACTGCCGGAGTCAGGCTCTACCTTCCGGCTCACGAACTGCGGCAGGCACAGGAGAAGGACTTAGGTAAGTGTTTTTTTTTTTCTTTAAATGTGTGCATTTGTCATTGTATATGGGGCACTGCTTTGGGGATGCACTATTGGGGGGCATTGGCACTGCTGGGGGCACTATATAAGGGGCATCACTGGGGGCACTGCAAGGGGGGACCACTACTGGGGGCACTGGCACTGCTGGGGGCAAGTACTGGGGCACTATATAAGGGGCACTGCATAGGAGGGACTACTACTAGGGGCACTGCATATGGGGGACCACTACTGGGGGCTCTGGCACTATTGGGGCACTATATAAGGAGCACTACTGGGGGCCTCTGTCATGCGCACCTACTTGGGGGGTTGCTCTTTTTTTTTTTACCATGCCCTGGGCTCCAAATACCCTAGTTACGCTGTATGTATGTGTGTGTGGACATATATAATGGAAACCCCTCCCTGAGAATCCTGCATTGCCAGTGTAGAAATGAGGACACATGACCGGCAGATACTCAGTAAGCAGTGTCGTTAATGGCAGCAGACACTGCACTTCAGCATACATGAGCAAAGGCCAGGACACACATGGGTATATAACACAAAATAAGCAAATAAACATAAAAGGTCCTAGCACTCCTCGTGCTTAGCAGTCACAATTGGCAGTGCTCTCCCAGGATAGCCCTTGATCCCTGGCACTACAACACTAAGGCCTACTAAACTGGCAGCTAGTCAGCATCAGTGCAAGAAGCAACAGTCAGGAGCTTTAATCCAGAGTGGGACATGGTGTTTAAGGGGCTACATCTCAAAAGCTTTTGGACATACTGAGCTGAAATTGGCATGGTTGGGTAGAACTGTGGCTTGGTGCTGCATGCCAAATTTCAGGGCAAAATGAGGATTTGAGAGTAATCTAAAGTTTAAACTGTCAGTTTTCTTTCTTTCAGTTAGGAGCACTTTTCTGCTATAGTCTGAGGGATTTTTGGCGAGGCATAACTCTGTACAGAGGGCGAAATTAGACTTGGGGTTTGTTTTATTAGGTAGCTCTTGTTCCAGTGTAGGTGCACATGGGGTTCAGTCTTTAAGCTATTACCTCACAAATGTCCCATTATATGTTGGGGAGCTTCAACTTGTTAAGCAGCCTCAGTAGGTGGCTTCCAGCAGGGGGTGTACTGTGGCTTCACCTGGGTAAACAAAAATGGCTGTCCTTTGCAGGTGTTAGCAATGGTGGGACCTAGGGGAGGTAGCGGGCGTTAGTGTTGGCTGGAACCTGGCAATCACACCTTGGGACATCATCGCAAAGTTCGGCAGCGGTGCCCATTTCAAAAATGGCGACTTGGCGCTATTTTTGAAATGCAAAGATGGCCACCGCGATCCAATCACGGCTTATGATGACATCGCTCTGCTCCCTTGGCTGGCTTATATAAGCACGAGGCATTGGCATGTAAGCGGGGAGGGAGCAGGGAAGCAGTCAAGAGCTACCAAAGAAAGGAGATGCTGGAAGTCCTAGTGGGTGGCGGGCATGCAAAAGACCTCAAAGGCTGCTGCCCATTAGGTGAAGAGGACACTAGAAGCCCTGGGAGGTGGCAGCCGCACAAAAGAGCTAATTGGTTGTTACTTCCCAGGTGAAGACACCAGAAGCCCTGGCTGGTTGGCACGCATCAGACAAAGACACCGGAAGTCCTGGAGGGTTGGCATCTACTAGGCGACGACGACTGAAGCCCTGGCGAGTCAGCGCCTGCCAGGCGAAGACTATGGAAGCCCTGGTGGTTGGCACCGGCCAGGCAAAGACACCGAAAGCCCTGGGGAGATGATGGCCACGAAAAAGATCTTAAATGCCGCCCCTCAGGTGAAGATGCCAGAAGCCCTGGCGGGTTGGTGCCCGCCAGACAAAGACTTTGGAAGCCGTGGTGGTTTGGCACCCACCATGGGAAGACGACGGAAATCCTGGGGAGGCAGTAGCCATGAAAGAGAGCATAGAGGCCGCCACCCTCCAGGTGAAAGTGCAGCAAAATAAATTATTAAAACAAACAGTATTATATATTTTTTTTATATTTCTTTTACAGCAGTACTATTGGTACCAGAGGCTTTTAATGCCCCGCTTGCTGGTACTTGTGGTAATCCATGTACCAACATGTGTGGGAGGTTTGCTGTGACCTGTAGTTCTACTGCTAAAGACAATATTTCAACTCTCTTCATTTGTACCACATTTATACCCAGGGGTGTCAGGGATAGCCCCAAGCTATCAGCCCATGCCTGAGGTGCCCTAGAGAGGGGAACTCATTTATTGGGGGGTCACCTCCTTCCCTGGTATCTCTGGCCTGGTATGACTAGTGGTCAGGGCTAATTCCCCATTCACGTCGCTCTGTCTCCAAACCATGCCTCTCTGTTTCCCCTGATCTGCCCCACTGATTTTCACCCATCTGCATCACTTTGTCCCCCCCATCAACACCACTGTTTTCAACCCATCCACATCAATTTGGCTCCCCCCCCATCTGTGCTGCTTAATCTTCCCCTTTCTTCACATCTTTGTCTTCCCCATCGACAGCTGTCTCCTGTCCCAATCCACACCATTCTCATCCTATATGCACAGCTCTATATCTTCTGCTCAGACCTCAGTTGCATATACTGCTTGTGTGTATTCCAATGAGAACACAATTATGTGAATTCGCAGCTCCACCATTTTGTGAGTTACAGTAATCTCACTCCGTGAGAGTGCTGAATCTGCAGTTAACCACAGGGTATGATGGTATACCATATCTGTTTTGCACAAGGAACACATCCATTAAGGCATCAGCCTTAATGATTGGAATTTCATTGCTTTTTTTAAGTTTGAGTGGCAAAAATTCAGTAGGTTTTGTGAAATCTCAGATCATGTCTAAGAAGCCTTAATGGGCCATGTGAAACTGTAAGGTTTTGTCTATCAGAAAATATATAATATACACCCTGATTGAGACCTGAGCTGGGAGTGGGTTCTTAAAAATGTTGCTATGGGGCCCACAAGGTTCAAGTTATGCCCCTCTCTAATAATGCTGGTTGTTGGTTAATGCACATCCATGACAGCAAAGAATGGACACAAGCTATTGGATTGCTATATTGTCTATTTACTAACCTGTCTGAGATCTAGTACCAACACTTTACCTATTTTAGCTTCATAATTCTAACTCTGATTGTCTAGTTGGTCTATTATGTCATGTTTATTTGTGAGTTTTGTATATGTTGTTGAAAAGAGGGGGGGAAAGGTGCGCTCTCCCTGTTGGTGTGGTTGTGGTGGAATGTGGGTGTGGTTGCTAATGGGCTAGGTGTGTGGTGGGGGGATGATGATGAGATGTGGAAAGGAAGAGGCAGACAAAGATGAGAGGGGGCCAAATCATTTAATTGAGTAGTCACAGTGCTGCTCCTGTAGAGTCCCGGGCAGAGGGGGATGGTGTGGTGGTGGAAGTGGGAGAGACTGGGGAGGTGGGCAGACCCTTTCAGGGGGCTCCTGGCCATGTGGTTCAATAGACCGGCACTTTACCCCTGCTGGACCTTTTGGTCGACAGTCTTATGGAGTCTCAGGTGGTGGAGGGATGAATGGGGGGCAGCAAGAGGTGTGGATGGAGGGTTGTGTGCACCCCCCGGCATCTTCCCACATGGTGATGAGAGTCTTGGAGTTACTTAGCTACCGGTAGGTTATGGGGTGTTTATGGTGCGGCCGTGGAGATAAGAATGTTGCTGCAGATGGGTGATGCTCAGAGTGTGCCGCTGCGACTGTCGAGGCATGCTGCTGCTGATGGTGGAGGTCACCGGGCCTGTGGTGGTCAGTGACCGGTGGATGGTGCGTGGGGTGCTGGGTCCCCTGTGGCTGTGGATACCGCTGCTGCTACGGGGCCACTGGAGCGGGTGGGTGTACCGCTGCAGGACCGGGGGTGGTTGTGTGGATTGTGTGTGTATGCAATTGGGTAGAAATCAGCAACACAATGTTGTAGAGTATGCCTTCTGCATATCGTTGTGCCTGATTCAGAGTTGCACCCTATTGCAGTCACTACTGCCTCTTTTGCCACAATGCAACTTTCTCTTTATGATAGTGATGCGGCCAATGGGTATCCAAATGAGACTCCCTGCAGCTGCGGCACTAATCTGCCAGTGTGCATTTTAAGGCAAACCATCGGTAACACCATTGGAGATTTCACCTAACCTATGTCAGGTGCAATTTCTATGGCTAAATATGGCCGCCTGGGTCAGTGCAACTGCGTCTTTGGACACAGGCTCTGACTGCGACATACCCGCCCTATGACCACAACTGGCTTTCTGCTCCTGTTACTTCTCAGGAACACCCCTTGAAATTACATGGAAATGCATCTTTGTGCGGTAACCACCGAGACACATTTGCAGAGAGAATCGGACACATGCACTGTCCAAAAACATGGGCTGCTTGCATCCAAGATCGCCACTTTGCCTACTTCTAACTCAGATGAGGGTTACTCAGATGTCCAATGGCCTGGTGATGTCTTAGGACGCAGCATCGGATCACAGAAGCCTGCAGTGGGCATCATTTTACACAAGATGCCTCCACTAGGAGCATGGCAGTGGCACTGGACATCTTGCTTTGTATGGTGTAAAGATTCTCAGTGTATGAAATAACATCTGTGACACAGATCTTTTGCATATTATCATATTTTCAACTGGCAATGAAAAATATATTTTTATTTAGGAACTTTCTCGCTCCTTTTCTGTTAGAAACAATTTTCAGATTTGCTTATTTTTCCAACTTATTCACAGATGTTAAATGTGTATAAGGGCCTGAATATGCAATTTACAGGTGAACCAGATTTCTATAGATCTCCATTTTAACTGCGTTGGAAGGGGGCTTTTGCACGTAGGATAAGTTTGCCATGGGTGTATTGATGTAATTATGGGCTATTCAGAAGTGAGTGTATGCAGAGATCCGTCTCACTTCTGATGAATCTCTTGATACCAATGTGTGCTGCTGCTGAGGCCTACTTTCCTCCGCAGATGGATGTGGTGGTCACATAGATGCATTTCATTACATTCAAGTCATTTCATTAAAGCCTGGTTGATATAAAGATATTTTAATAATTGCTGCACTAAGTAAAACAATCCCTGTAGAATAAACTCTGCTACAGTATATAAAGTTTGTCCCTTTTACATTAAACAAATGTATGTATTGTGGGAAATTGTACAAATTGAGCTGACAATATTCATAATTTTCAATTCAGTTAAGTGAGAAATACGGTGAGGTGTTTACCATTTACCTGGGGTCCCGTCCGGTCATTGTGGTCACTGGATACAAAGCTGTGAAAGAAGTCCTTGTGGATAGAGGGGATGATTTCTTAGCTCGAGGTGACATGCTTTCCTTCGATTATTACTACAAGGGTTATGGTGAGTACTCTGTCAAGATGCCAGCGCCAAAATCCCGCTGCCAGCATCCTGACCGCTGACATCCTGACTGTAAGCATTAAGGGTTAGGGTTAGGCACTAAGTTAAGGGTTAGGGTAGGCTGCAGGGGGGGAGGGTTAGGCGGGGGGGAAGGGTTAGGGTTAGGCTGCGGGGGGAGGGTTAGGGTTAGGCTGCTGGAGGAAGCTTAGGCTGTGGGAGTGGAAAGTTAGGTTTAGGCTGCCAGGAGGAAGGGTTAGTTTTAGGGATGGGGTTAGGGTAGGGGTACTTACTGGGAGGTGTCAGGATGCTGGCATTGGGATTCTAAGCACCAGGATCCTACGCATCGTCATCCCATACACAACCCGATATAACACCCCCTGACTCAGGGGTGTTGCTGGTGGTGTGTTATGTGGGTGCTCTTTCTTTCTCACCTTAATAAGCACAATGCCTTCACCCTAGTCTTATTCAAGGCTTATGGTGATGTGGACAGTAGATTATTTAATCAGGGTATGGTTTGTAGCTAACAAAATTAATTCATTGGGGACACTCATATACCCCTGTTTTAGGATTAAACCACCTTGATATATATTGGGAAATGAGGGGCATAGTAGAGCATTAATGAATGGATACAGCACACATGCATGGTGCATCTAAACATTACAGAATGACTGGGAGCAGCCCTGCAACTCTGGTAGCGTTGGACACTCCCCCCAATGTGATAAAAACAAATGGTGTGGCACACGGTAACACGCCCATGCTGTGAGGCTACATCCGTGTTGAGATAATGCAACAGACTGAGACTTATACTTTCACATGAGTTAAACCCGGCTCGCAGTGCATTGTGAATGGGTAACCCAGGTCAAGGCGACCTGGGTCCCGTTCACTGCTTAGGAAAAGCCAGCTCTTGGAGATGATTTCATCTCCAAGTGCTGGCTCAGCAGTGATGGCGGTGACTTCATGGACCCGGCATTATTGCCGGGTCTGGCCACCAGTCTAAAAGGGGTCTTAGCTGTGTCGTATCCGGTATCAATGTGTGTACAAATCTCAGGTGCGACCTGGCATTTGCGATGTGAAAGGGGTGTTAGGTGCTTCAGTGATTACACTGGAGGGACAGCAGGTGACGCTGTTACAAAGTGTTGTTAGGTATTATCACTCTGTATACAGTTATGTACAGGAATATCCTACCCTGAAACATGACTCCTTCCATCAGGTACACAATGCTCTGCTCCTGGACTTCCCACATAATATATGATTGCAGTCACCTATGTTAAACGAGTTTGATTAATGAGCAGGGTGTTTCAACACAGGTTGCAGCAATCGTAAATTAAGAAGGAAGTCCAGGAACAGAGCATTTTGCACCTAATGGAACGGGTCACGTTGGATGGTCTAGAATATTCTAGAACAGAGGTTCTCAAACTCTGTCCTCAGGACCCCACACAGTTCATGTTTTCCAGATCACCTAGCAGGTTCACAGGTGTATTCATTGGTCACTGACACATTTTAAAAGATCCACAGGTGAAGCTAATTATTTCACTTGCGATTCTGTGAGGAGACCTGGAAAACATGCACTTTTTGGGGTCCTGAGAACCGAGCTTGAGAATCTGTATTCTAGAAGATGTGCTCTTTTAATGTCTGTTGTTCATGTGTATACCTGCCATGTCTGTATGCTGTTAAACCAAGCCAGTTTACTTTATAAATAGTTTTACCACGAAGCATTACCCAGTGTGACTGCTTATTAAAGAGAAGAGATTTGGAGGTTTAGGTATCCTGCAGTAAAAAGCATGGAGAAGTGGAGCAGTGGAGAAGTTGCCCATAGCAACCAATCGGCTTTGGAGTAGCATTTATCAAGTACAGTCTATAAAATAATAAGTAGGAGTTGATTTGTTGCTATGGGCAACTACTCCACTGGTCCACTCATGTATTTTACTGCTTGATACATGAACCCTTAATTCTGGCACATACCAACCTCTGCTAACAGTCCCTAGTATTTCCATCCCCCGTGGACCATAACTGTGGGTATAATCATGGCAGGGGGCTAAAATGAAATAAAATAAATTCTATTTAAGGAAATTGAAAACTGGGTTCTTAAAGCCAGCAAAAAAAGTAGATAATTTCTGCTATCTGGTGACAAGGTGAGTTTTTTTATTTTTTGAAACATCACCAGTAAAATGACAGAACATGTTTGGTTGCTCTGGGCTCTATTTATGAAATTGCTTTCTCTGGCTTTTTTGATGGAAAATGGGGTTATCAGTTTAACACATCCTGCTACTGTATTTGGCAACAGGCATACTATAGAAAAATCAATGATTTTGCTGGCAGTCACTCCATCCCCATAGTCTGTGTGATGTACCGACTGGTGCACCAGGTTCAGGTGTGTTCGGAATACTTCGGTGGCCGATTTCCCCGTAGCTAAGATAGGACACACCGTGACACAGAGGCAAGCCTCTATTCCCCTTTTGCAGACACAATGACAAGTCAGGAGGGAAAGTGCAACGCAATTTTATTGTAACCAATCAAAGATTAACAATTGACACAGGAAATGTTTACCATTCACAGGTTAGACGACATGAATTATGCTTTTCAATGTCAAGGTATTTATTACCTCCCTGTCCTCTAACGGTGACCCCAGTTGGCGAGCAAGTGTGAACCACAATTCCTGCAGAACTTTACTTTACCTAAAACAAAAGAGAGGCCTAAACTTGAAACTTGCTGGTCGAGCTTGTATCAATAATGCATCGGCAGCTTATAGCTTTAAAACACAGTCTGTGTTACGCTTCCTTTTGCTGAGGATAATGTGGAAAAAACACATGTAGGTTAGCCTTGTATCAATAGTGCACCGGCAGCCTATAGCTGTGAAATACAGTCTGTGCTACGTTTCTTTTTGCTGAGAAAAATGTGGGAAAAACACATGTAGGTTAGGCTTGTATCAGTAGTGCACCAGCAACCTATAGCTTTGGAATACAGTCTGTGCTGATAGCATTAGTTCACCGGCAACTCACATTAATGTAACACAGTCTTTGAGCCTTGAGAAAATAAGGACAACACTGAGGCTATGCTGATAGCAGTAGTTCAATGGCAACTTGCATAAATGTAACACAGTCTTTGAGCCTTGAAAAAAATAGGGACAACAGTCTTCCTAAATGCCTATGCCACAAATTACTATCACCAGAATTGCCAGCCAGGGTTACACAGGGCTAAATAAACAAGTAATGTACTTTACACCACAGAAATTAACAAGGTAACAGATTCACAGTAAACATACACCTTTTGCTAATGAGATGACAGCACAAGTAATATCCATTACATCAGCATGAATGGACTTTGAAATGGATACCGGGCCAAACAGTGTATAAGAGACAATTTACATTAACACCAGAACCAGTAAATATTCAAACATTTCATGCAAGCAAAATATGAATTAGCATTGACAATAATAACACAGCAAGCAGTGAACAGCTTTACAGAGTGTTATAACAGATAAAGGGCCATGTAGGGCCACTATCAACCACTTTAGCTAACACAAGAGTCAAACAGTAAACAGAGTCAAATATATATCACATGGCATTACATTTTGTTTAAAGATGTAGGACATATTATACATCACCCATGGTGGCATCGGACATGAGCCAACACCCATAAATCACGTCCCCTCCTGGACATGAGCCAGAGGTTCACAGGAAAGAAAATGACCACCAATACAATTCTTGGGGAAAATAGGGGGTGACCTATCTTTTACTCACCCCCCCTATTTCATCACTACACACACACTTTACCTAATTTAAGACACTATGACCCCTTTCTACACCCAGTTGTTTGGGAGACTGACCCCCGGTCCCAGCTTTTACACAAAACCTAGTCTCCCAGTCTGATCATGGTTAGCCACAAGGTAAAGGATAATGCAATAGACCCAGAGGACCCAGATAGGATAGGTGTAGAGAGGGTCAGGGCCTTAATGGAGGGAAGATAGGAGCTGAGGAGGGACAGAGTATAGGGAGGTTCTGGTATGATCTCACCCCTGGCAGTGGCTATTCAGCCTCCTCTGATATCCACGGCAACTCTGGGATGCACAGCACTGCACCGGAGCTTCCAGCTGCAGACCTCCGGCAGGTATTTTACAAGGGGCAACAGGTGCAAAACCCCTTTCCACAGGGGCTCTGTCCAGCAAACAAACACAGCAGCAGGAGGGGTCCAGAAGCACTCTTCCTCTGGGGCTGTCTTTTCTTCTGTCTGTGCGGGTGCCAGCAGGGTTTTCGTCACTGGCGGGACCTTTTCCTCAGCTGGGGCTTCATCTGCGACGATGGAGCGAAGAGACCTCCTTCCCAGGCAGCTCCTCTTCTCTCCCAGCATGCGCAGACTTCCACATGCGGTGCCTCCTGATAACAGGCACTTAGGAAGGCAGTCCTTTATTCAACGGGGGCTTCTTCCAAGGTTAGGTCTAGACTATAGAGCGCTGATGGACTGTGATGTCACACCCACGTGACCCGGCCTAAAAGGGGGAGGGGCGGGGATGCTAACGGGGGACCAAAAGTGTCCCTTCGCGGGCTCGCTATGCTCGCCACACTTTGGGCACGGTGGCTCACTGCGCTCACCACAAATATTTATTCCCCCCTCTATGCCCTAGTGGATGGTAACGCAAGAGTGGTCCAGCCTCCTGCAGTGGTCACATGGTGGATATGACACAGAGGTCCTTTAGCCACATAGGAAATAGCAGCAACCCTTCTTCCAAAGCAGGGTGCTCTATGCAAATCCCCAGGCAAGCTTCCTCCAGGGACTCATATCCAGCATCAGAGCACCTCTCCTGGCAAATTGGATAGGTAGCCTTCCGGGTTAATGTGAAGTCTGGTAATTGTAATCCAGGGCAAACCTAAAAGTTATAACATCCTTATTTTTACAGCTCCAAGGGCACTCCACTGAAACTCCTTACAGACAGCACCAGGTGCAGTATTTGTAATCCAGGATAAATGAGAGGGGTTACTGCACACCTATTTGTACAGAGCCAGGGACACTCCACAGCACCTCCTTACAGACAGCACACCAGGTGCAGTATTTGTAATCCAGGGTAACATAGGGGAAAACTCTCCCCTATTGTATGACCAGACTCTGAGCACTCCACAGACAAATCCTCCCAGACTCAGCACTGACAGCCCTGGGGAGGGTATTTTATAAACTCTTCCATATTCTCCTCCGTGTCTGTCCGGCATTTATGAGTGGACAGGGGGACCCCAGGAACAGGCCGCTTACAGGGATCTCTGCCTAGACAACAGGCTACCAATCAATGGGGCAGGATTTTCCCTCCTAAATGGATTGCTGACCAAGGGGCACTTTCTACGTCCCTGTTTGCACATGCTAAGTGGGGTTCAGGGAGAGCAGGGTCAGTCAAAGTTCACTATACCTGCCTATTATAAGGAATGGGGCTGCAGTATATCTACAGTATGTGTACATACATAAAGAAAAAATATTGGGGGGACCCCTATTTGGGAACAAATTTGGGGGTACCACATCTGCACTGGGCACTGCAGTATATGCAATTTTTGAAAAGTTGTAGCTATATTAAAAGGTGGGTTGGGTATGGAATCCCAGCTGGGATGCCGCTGGTCATAATACCGACACCCATAGGAAGGAACACCCTATTAATGGGTAATATAACTCATACATGCACATCTGATACAAAGAATAATAAAAAAAAGCAAAATGATTGGTACTACAAGCCATGTTTGTGTGTTCATCAGCACTCACATCTAGATCCAACCCTGCATGACAACATGTTAACAAGCTTAACTGTCAACCTGTTCACTACATACTACAGTTATGTACTGTATCTCAACCTAAACCTTGTAATCTGGATCCTAATCCTACAACCGATGTAGCCAGCTTCATACAGTTTTACATTTCAGTAACAGGGATGGAAATATCCAGGGGCGCTGAGAGGGGGGGGAGCGGGTACAAATTACCCAGGCCTGGGCTTGGTGGACGGGCCTGGCACCACTTCCCCCCCCCTCTCTTACATCACACAGCAGCCCAGCACATGCTGCTGTGTGCTGGGCTGCCCTGGAGACTGCTCACGGCTGCTAAAAAGCAGTCTCCTACAGTATGACTGTGGGGGGAGCGATCAAGCTGATCGCCCCCCCACTGGTTATGCACTGGGCTGAGGGGGCTCACTGCACCCCACCTTGCGGAGCTGCAAAACTTTTTTTTTTTTTTAAACTAAGGGGATGTGGCCATGCCTCCCGCGATTAGGACACGCACCCTTTTTTTTTTTTCTTTTACCAGGGTCCGGCGTGGAAATCTCACAATGTTTCCTGCCATTTCCAGGTGTGGCCACAGAGCAATCACTGTGGGAACTATGGGCCTGATTCAGGATGGATTGCAACAGAGCCGGCCCCAGACAATTTGGTGCCCTAGGTGAAATTTTGACTGGTGATATATATATATATTATATATTTTATTAGCAGGGTGTATGCAGTGCAACTTATATATACATTATAATTTTCACACATGTTTAGCCCCAGTCAGTGTCTGACTTACCCCCTCCTAGGATCAGCCACTGGGCGGCCCTACGCTCTGGTCAGAGCGTTCAGATCTGAATCAGACCCAGAGTCCCTCTCTGTCTGTAGAGTGTAAAAACGCGCTATAGCGCGTATTTTGCTAACCCTGCAGGGGGGCAGCGGCAGGCGGGGAAAAGGGAAGAGTGGGCAGCGGCAGGTGGGGGGACAGTAGCAGAGCCATCTGATGCCCCTGGGCATTCCAGTTGCCCCTAGGCATTTGCTTATTATGCCTAGGGCAGGCTCTGGATCACAATACTGCTTTCGCATGCACCTGGCTGCTGCAAAAATATGCTAATGAATATATACGCACTGCCGCTGCACCATATTATGAAGATGCCCAGCACTTCATAAAGATGCCTCCTTACCTTCACTCACATCTGTAATAATGTGCAAGATTGCGAAAACATCGGTACAATCGAGAACCATCGGACCAAGATGCAGAATAGTGGTTGACGTGACCCTCCCGCAGGAATTGCTAAACTTATTGCCCGGTGTCCAGATTACTACTGTCATCTGAATGAACAGACCCCTCAATAGACCCGGCCACTTTGCATGACTGTGGTCTGTCCAATATGGCCAACGTCATGCAGTCAACTAGGAAACTCCAGTCAAATGGGCTCACCCTCACCTTTTGGTGGGCGATGAGCATGATCACATGGGTGGTTCAGTGAAGAACACTGGAATTCTCTTTTGTAGTACTTGAACCTATAGGCCCCATTTAACAATGAGTAATAAGTCTTTTATCACTCTTTTATTCATTTTAAAAGGCATTTAAGGCAGCTACCGTAACATGACTAATGGGTGTGAGCAGCACTCGACTGCTTTAACAATGAGTGGTGTCTGAGACTTACCACATGTTGGGTACCTCCAAACTCTCAAGGTAATAATGGCATCCATTAACATTGTCAAGCTGTAATGTCCCAGTGGGGCGGCAGTATTTGAGATATTACCCACAATGCACTCCTGCAGCTCCTTTTCTGCCTTCTCATTTCCTTTCTCCTCTCCTTCCCTTTCCTCCTAATCTCCACCTCCAGCTCTCCGCCCGCTAAGTTATCAAGTTTTTTTGGAGGTTACAAAAAAAAATACGTCACACCACTGGTGGTTTTCATGGGTGCCGAGAGGAGACTGGCAAGCACAAAGAGGAAGAGGCTGACATGCAGGTGTAGCCACATTTCCCTACAGTGCCAAGTCACCCCACTGGGATTTCGACGCCTGTCATTAGTGCCTTGCCGGGATTAGACAGTCGGGGAGCCGACTGTTGGGATTTTGTCCATCGGCTTCCCAACTGCTTCCCGGATACGGAGCCCAATGTCAAATATCACTTAGCTCCTGCTGGTAATCCTGGCCTGTGGGTAACAGGGAAAGGAAGTAAATAGCAGTGCCCATGTAAATCTTTTTGCTCCATATAAACTTTATTAAATACTCTATTGCCTCCTTATTTACAGTATGAGAAATCAGATAATGTTAGTAGCCCAGCTAGTTTAAAGATGGATAGCCAATCGGCAGCTTTCTCTCTTCCGTCAGAGGTCCTGGTCCCTTGAAGCAAAAGCCAAGTATGTAGCAAAGCTGGGTATTGAAGAGGCGAGAGAAAGGGAAGGGTTTCTTTTAACGGGATCAGTATGATTTACCACCGGCCGCATGGTCAAATTCTGGTAGCGGCAGCCCAACAGAAGAGGAAATCCCGATCATCTAGAGAGGCAAGTATAACTAACCTAACCCCCCCTTACCCTAGCCTGACCCTAATCTCCCGGGGGGGTGCCTAACCCTAACCCCCCCCCCCACCACCGTGGCTGTCCTTCAATCGGGATGACTGTCTCCCGGCATAGGTAAAATGACAGGCGTCAAGATTTCGACGCCTGTCATTTAACCCTTGCCAGGATTAAGCAGTCGGGATTTGGCGGTTGGCATTGTGTCCACCAGCTTCCCGACTGCTTCCCCTTTTAACACAGGCTTATAGACCATATGCTGTAGCTCAAATTGCCTGTGGCTTCAGCTATATCACCTGTCACAGTCATGGCTTTTTTTCCTGTTTGCTAAATAGCAACTTAATTTATTAAACTATTTTTGTATTCTTTACATGTAGTAAATTGTTTTGAAAACGGCGATTTGGTGTGTATTCTGCTAACCCACAGACTGATAATCATTGTGAAGTACAGTAACATTCAATATGTTATTAGTTTTTCTTTCACCTACTAAGTAACATACATCAATTAGGAGTACAATTACTCCCAATAATGACCTAATGTAATTCAAATAAACAAGTACAATGTTATTTGGTGTCATATACACTTTATTGGAGGTTATTGCATCCCAATAAATATTACTGACATACATGTTGAGCACGGATCTTCCTTGTTATATTAAGTTTGATTATCTAGGGACGGGTTATCCTAATTAGACCCTGCAGCTAAATCACACGAACTTATAGCAACCCCTATAACAAGTGTGACGCAGTTTTCTAATACGTTTTTTACCTTTGTGAAACCAATTGGAGTCATTTGTACCATCCAGCAACTTTGATATGGTAAAGCGAGTTTAGTATGTGTACATAAACTAAATAAACGAATGTACCGTATTACAAATAAAACATTAAAATGTACATATGTGAAGCTTTAGCTCATATTAATGTGTTAATATAAATTCATGGATCTTTTGTATTTCACATATCAGGAATTGCTTTTACTAGCAACATGGAGAGTTGGCGGGAACTTCATAATTTTTCCCTTGCTACAATGCGGGACTTTGGCATGGGAAAAAATAGCACGGAAGAACATATTCAGGAGGAAGCTCAGTGTCTGGTGGCAGAGTTAAAGAATACACAAGGTTGGTGTAGTAAATTATGTATGATGCATCAAATGCACATCATCCACTGTATAAAAGCATTCAAAAAAATCAAAAAAGGTCAAATATTACAAAAATTATGCAAAACAAAAAAGTCACATGGAGAAGATTACCTAAATATTTAAATTGTGTTATTTTACTGGAAACCAAAAAGTGTGTGACCTAAAAAATGAGCAGTAGCATAGCAACAGTGGTTACAGAAGCAACTTTAGGAGCACTAGGGGGACGATTCGCAATGCCCCGGTCGCAATGCAGCAGATTTTCGCAGCCGTCAAGGGCCAGGCATGCAAATCCCGCAATCGCACATGGCAGGCTTAAGGACGCCCTCTGTCTTAGCGAGAGACAGCAGAGTGATCGCACGCGGGGTAATGACGCCCACTTTTCTTCGTAGCACACATCTCCAGGAAGTGCTTGATTTTTCAGTAACATCGAGAGCCATCAGAGCTGCTCACAGCCCTTGAGGTAGACCCTACCCCGCCGCAAGCACTGCGTTCACTGCAGTGTGAAATACAATCAGGTGACGTGTACAATGACTCTTCCATGCTAATTATGCACGCCTGAAGAATGACGTTTTTACGGTCAGACACTTCCCTGTTTTCCAGGTCCTTCCCCTGTTACCACCCACAAACGGCACTGTCACTCAAAGTAGGGCTCAGTCTTTGTGCTACAAGCGCACGATTCCCGATCGCAGTGACTGGTTCACGCACGCACACTGTGACTTATACGCATGCGCAGTTTGCAACATTTGCCCGGCTGCGAGCAATCGCAGCCTAGCGAACAGGTTTCAATCAGACCCTAAGAGCTCTACTGGCCTAGGATGGCTTAGTTATTACCTTTTTTAAAAAAAAAAAAAAAACTTTATAAGCACCAGTGCTGCCTGTTTCGTAGTCTGTATATGTTTACTAAATTACTAACATCTGGACATACAGCAACATCAAAAAGCGGACAAACCAATGTAACTTTTGCCAGAGTACCCAAGACCTACTCAAGAGCAATAAGTACATTTGGGAAAACTACTAAGCCCACCACAAATAAACTGCTATCTAGTTTTACTAAATAAATACCTGCCGTTGGGTAAGTCTTGGTATATGTAGTTGGGTACTCTGGGCCTGATTCAGAGCCAGACGCTCTGACCAGAGCGCTCGCTCTGAATCAGGGCCCTCCTACCTCATTTTGGAGCGGCCTCATGGACGCTCGCATAGCTGTGGGTTACCACCCACAGCTATAGCGAGCGTCCATGATGATGGTCGCTATGGTCCCTGCCGTAGGGTCTCGCTGCCACAAGCCCAGGAGTGATTTTGGCTCTATCAGAGCCAAAATCACTCCCACTGACATCACTTCTGATGTCAGTGGGGCCGGACTCAGACGGTAGGCGTTCCCATGGGAACACCTCCGTCTGGCAGCCACGCCCCCGGCACGCCCACCAAAGTGGGCATGCTGTCACTCACCATCGACAGCCCCCTTTGTAGCGAGACCCGGAGCGACGGATTCCCCTTCGCTCCCCGGGTCTCGCGCATGCGCACGACGGAGCTCCCTCCGTCGTGCGCATGCGCACTTCGGCACCATCGACCCGCTTGCGAGCGTCCAGCGCTCGCGAGCGGGTCTTAATCAGGCCCCCTGTCAACAGTCCTTTTGATACATCTTCCTATTGATGGTGCTAGCATCTGGCAAGTAACAGGTCATAGAACCTCTCCACTTTAGGCATGTGAAAAAAAATACCATGATGTACTGCTATTCAATACCACCGGTGATTCAAACAAGTCCACATGCTCTTTAGCTGGCCACACATCTAAAGATTATCTGTCCAACCAGCCAACTAGTTGATTGGTTGGAATGAAAATCTGGTAAAGTATGAAAGCAAATGACAATCAGCAATTTGCTTCCAAACACTGGAAAATGTTTGTTTGAACAAATTGTTTAGATCAAACATTTAACAAACTTGTCTGAATGACCATTTTCATATGTTTTTTTCTGGCATTTAGGAGCAAATTGCTGATCATCAGTTACTCCAATCCGTTACCAGATTTTCATTTCAACCAATCAACTAGTTGGCTGGTTGGATGCAAGTTGGTCTAGTGTGTGGCCAGCTTTAGTTCCTGCATTTGGAAGTCCAGCTAGTTTGCATTTAAGTTTCCCCAGCACTACACCCCACAAAGAAATATTGTTTTTAGTAAAGTGCAAAATGTGTACCTTCAAGCAGGCTGTTTCTCGTAACTTACCTACAGGATCAACACTAAAAATATTTAAATTGAGACATGCCCACACCTCCCCTAATTAGGGCAGCATCTATATCACAACCGCAGTGACCACATACATTGGGACATGACACATAGCACCAGGGGCGTAAATTCATCCCAGTCGCCCGGAGGCAAGTTAGAGTTTGGCGCCCCCCATAAAAAAAGTATACCAATGAAGTCACACCTAGAAAGAATATATGAAGGAGATTCTATGGGGTCTAGAGGTGTATGATAATTTACATATCAGGTATAAATGTATGAGAGTCTGTGCCTGATTAAGTGCTACCAAGCCCCACGGTTTTGCAGTGTCAAGACCCAGGTATAGTTCTCCTAACGTTAGTGCATAGGTACATGCATAATATATATATAGATAGTCTTCACAATTTGTACATGAGGCATCTGGTACACAGCAGGACACCGACGTGCATTTTGCTGTGGCTTTTAGCCTTGGCAGCACCGAATGACGCACAGATGCTCAAATACAATTATGCCTAATATGTAAATTTTGTTCCATGACTCCAGGTACGCTGTGTGACAACGGTTGGTGAGTCAGCTAGACTCACGGAGTTTCAGCCGACTCTGCAGCAGCATATGCTTGTGAGCCACCGTTTGTTGTGATACATAATTGGCGGTATCCAGTAGGTGGCTCTCTGTAACGGTGGTCTCCTGGGATAGATGTCTCGGGTCTCAGCTCACTGTCCAGCAGCAGTGGCGGGTGCACCGTCGCTTGCTGCAGCGCAGGCTGAGGGGTATCAGACGGGAACCTTCCTGTCCCTTTTTGCAGGTCTTAACGGGGTCCCAGGACAGGGCTAATCAACGCTGCAGCAGGTGCGTCACTGCAGTGGAAGATCAGCGGTCACACTAATTTTCCTCTGTGAATCACACTTTGCTGCCGGACATGTCATAGATGGAGGAGCCCCTTCAGGGCTTGGAGCCCGGAGGCAGGCGCCTCCATTGTCTCTGGGAGTTACGCCCCTGCATAGCCCATCTGAAATACTAGGCTACTCCCAACACCCTTCCCATTAAAAAAAAAAAAAAAAAACTTTATATTACTGTACAAAAGTTCATGAGGTGAATGGAGACATTCTTTCCAATTTTTAAAGCGAAACAAAATGTGTATATCAATAAGAAAGTGTCTTCAAATTTGGAATATCCTACCAGAACCGGGACATATGGGAAGTATGTTCTTAGAGGCTGTTTTGTCTTGCCAATTAAAAATAGAATGTACAGTAAATATATTCTTTCCTCTGCATGTTTTAGAATCCTTTTTTGATCCTCGTCCGTGCCTAAACAAAGCCCAGTGCAACATTATTTTCACCTTCATGTTTGGAAGTCGCCACGATTATGATGATGAAGAGCTTCTTGGTGTGTTGTCTTATATGCGTAATGCCTTTGTTATTGTCAGCTCTATCTGGGGCCAGGTAGGAGCCAAGGAAGAATTAACCAAGATTAAATTGCAATTTTGTTAAGGAAACTAGAGATCATTGGTAATGATTCCTGTTTTGCATTTGACAACTCTTAATGCTGGTTTGCTTAATTAAAAGTGCTTTCTATTTCTATGAAAAAAAAAAGGTGCCAGTACTCTGAACAAAAATCAAATGTCGGTACTCGCCTACAGTTGATATAAGATGTATAGTAGCTTTAACACTGTGGATAAGTGGGCAAGTACTGTATTGAGATGTTTCTGAAATGGAATCACTTGTTTCTGCCACTATCTGGAACTTGGTAAAAGAATTTAAAATTAGACCAAAACCACAAAAAAAATGTGCCCCACCACAACAAAGCACTGAAAATAACTAATAAAAGATGTAAAAACTGCAGTCTTGCACTGCCTCTTTTTTGGGCGGACTAGTTCTGCTAATTTCCAGCGTATCTTATTTTAAAAATACACCTTATTTCAGGTTAATGGAACTAACCTGGAAAATAATCTGTGCATGCTTTCATTGTTTTGTATACCTGAAAATAGTGGAAAGTTTGAACATTTTTGTTTAAAAAATACTTCTTTAAGCTTTTATTTTGTTTTTTTTTTGTTTCAAAGCTGAAATACCACATGGAGGGAGCAGAGCATTGTTTTTTTGTGGTTTTTTTTATTTTTTTTATTCTGTACATTGTTATGGTCATCTTGTGTTTGGTGTTTGATTGCCTATTAAATACCTAATTCTCTATAGCTGTACGAGATGTTCCCCCAAATCATGAATTTCATCCCCGGGTGACACCAGAAGATTTTCTATTACATGAGAAAGCTTTTGCTTTATGTGGAAAAGAGGGTTGAGATGAACAAGAAGACTTTGGACCCCAATAATCCAAGGGACTATGTTGATGCTTTCCTCATTAAAATGGAGAAGGTAAACAAGGGGCATTTAGTGTGTATAAATGGTCAGTGGTCAAGTCACAAAAAAATCCTCAAACATAAAAAAATTAGCATTAATTTAATAAGGGCCATGTTAACGTATGGGCACACTGGGCAGCATCCCTGGGCCTCAGGATTCTCTGGGCCTTCAAGCAGGGGCAAAATGGGATGGGGGGCATCTACAAGGAGTGTGTGGCCACACGATTCATACATAGAGCAGCTAGCTGTGGGGCAGGCAGAGCAGCCAGACAGCATTCTCTACCTGCCTCCCAGCGTACAGCCATAGAGCCAGACTTAGGGGACGGGGGCATAGGGGGAAGGATTTCCCAGGCTCCCCTATCTAAGCAGGCCCCAATACTTTTCTCCAGCTTGCAGAGCAGTTCCTGTTCTGCACTGCAGCTGTGATTAGAGATAGGTGTAGTCCGTAATACTCGCTTTACAACACAATTTTATAAGTTTAAACATTTGAATTTGTTGAAAGTACCAATAAATCTAAAGGTTTAATTTCATTTACAGTTTTAGTCCCGTAAATGGGTGGCTCGGAGCCCCAGTGCATTGCTTTGCCCACAGCCTACAATGCTCTTAAGACAGCCACTGAGTTTAATAGAGTAATAAAAGCTCTAAATGGGATACGGTCAATATCCCATCAGTCAGGATGCTGGCGCTTAGAATGCTGGTGCTGGAATCCCAATCCCTGTCAGAATCCCGGTGCCGTCACCCTGACGGTAAGTACTGGGGTTATGGGGAGGGTTAGGGTTAGGCACTAAGGGGTAGTGTTAGTTTTTTTTTTTTTTAGTTTTAGGCACTAGGGGGAGGTTAAGATTAGGTACTGGGGATGGAGGGTTAGTGGTAAGGAGAGGGGGAGCAGGGTTGTCTTAACAGCAGTGTGGGCCCTGTGCAAAGCAATGCACTGGGGCCTCTACCCACCCATTCACGGGAAAAAAATTTAAATGGTCAATAAAATTAAACCCTCCTGCATGCCCATCAGACCTCCCTCACATGCAGAGAGACTCTGTCTGACTGCTCTGAAGCCAGCGTATGAAGTGAAACTGGGACTGAGGTGAGTACTTATCATGGGGGTGGGATGGGGTGGGGGAGGTTAGATCGGAATACCGTGCACTGACAGCCGGCTTATAAAAATATCACAAATTTACCAACTGCAGGGGGGCGGGTTGGTGGGCCCCTACAAGCTTCGGCCCCTTGGGCAACTGCCCAACAAGCCCAATGGAAGAGATGGCCCTGAGTGGGAAGGTTAGGATCGTGACCGAGAAGTATCAGTATCCTAACCTTGTCAGCATGCCTTAATCAGGATTCTGACTGCCGGGATCCAAAGTGCTGACATTCCAGACCAGATCCCCCTAAACATAGACTTCTATCTAATTTCTCAAAGGATAGCAAAACATAATTAAAGCTTAATTTATATTCCTTTACAACGCGACTGATATCTTTAAAATAGCTAGGCCCGCTTTTTAATGTCAACAGAAAATCCAACATCTGTGTTTATGCATGTTCTTTCTTAGAACTGACTTTCAGAGAACCCACGTCAGATTTAAAAGGGAGCACATTAGAAGAAATCGCTGCTTACACACTATGCAGTCTGCTTTTATACCAATTTTCTGTAAACTCAAGTGAGCAGGACTAATGCAGACACTATACATCACAGGTTCTCAAACTCGGCCCTCAGGACCCCACACAGAGCATGTTTTCCAGGTCTCCTCAGAGAATCACAAGTGAAATAATTAGCTCCACCTGTGGTTCTTTTAAAATGTGTCAGTGAGTAATGAATACACCTGTGCACCTGCTGGGTAACCTGGAAAACGTGACCTGTGTGGGGTCCTGAGGATCGAGTTTGAGAACCACTGCTATACGTCATTTCTGATAATATCAATGATGTTGGTTAATAAATCAGTTTGTCATTTTATGCTTAATTACAATAATTCCTATGTGGAATTACAATTCCCCTCTTGTAATTATTCAGGTTAGAAATACTGTAGTTCAAATACAGTGTATATGCTGCTTTTGTGAGAAAAACATGAAACAATTAATTGGCAATAACCCTGTAACTAAAACAGTGGATATGATTTTAAAATATACAAAAATGCTCTCTACAATTAATATACAGGTTGAGTATCCCATATACAAAAATTCCGAAATACGGAATATTTTTAGCATGACTGAGATAGTGAAAACTTTGATTTTTGATGGTTCAATGCACACAAACTTTGTTTAAGGCACAAAATTATTAGAAATAAAGTATAAATTGACCTATAGGCTGTGTGTATATGACACATAAATAAATTTCATGTATGTACACAAACTTTGTTTGAGGCACAACATTTTTGAAAATATTGTATAACATTACCTTCACGCTGTGTGTATAAGGTGTATATAAATCATAAATGCATTCTGTGTTTAGATTTGGGCCCTATACCTAAGGCATTTTAATATGGTATGCAATTATTCCAAAATACGGAATATTCCGATATCCAAAATACACCTGGTCCCAAGCATTTTGGATATGGGAGGCTCAACCTGTATAGCATTGCAGAGACTGTAACTCTAAGGCGAGATGTATTAAGTATCGCAATGCATTTTGCTTGCATACCAGTGTTTAACGCTGGTGTGCATGAATACTTACCCACCAGGATAGCTCTTCAAATATAGATCCCAAAGAAGTGACTTCCAGGCTTATGACCCAGGAGTCCTATTGCATATGGGCAGCCAGCATAAACCGCAGGGACTGGACCGGTGTTCTTCTGTGTAAATAAGCTCATAGGCTTCTACAGACAACACCATCTATAGATGGCATTGATTTATAAGGTACAAGCTCCAGAAAGTTACGCTTTCAAGAGCTTAATGCATTTAGGCATATCGCAGTCAGTGCCAGTTCTAGACCAAGTAGACCCCATTGCAAAAAGTCCCTACGGTTCCCCTCTTTTAAAAAAAAAATCTAATGTTTTTTTGTATGTACTAAATAAAAATACACTTTACATATATGGTGGTTTCTATGCAATGGGAAACCTCAGAAGAAATTGATCTTTCCTGGGCTGACAGTGTATTCCTTCGTGTAGGAGATCACATGGTCAAGAAGATTTATTACTTATTTATTAAGAGTTTCTTATATAGTGCAGCATATTCCGTTGTGCTTTACAATTGGAAATCTTATTAGAACAAAATTGGGTAATAACAGACAAATATATAGGTAGGAAGGCCCTGCTCACAAGTTTTCCATATATAGGGAAATAGGCATTGATACACAAGGATAGGTTCTATATATTGCAATTTTGGTCCATGCCTGTTTGTGCAGAAATATAACCAATGTCCTTATCATAAAACAGAAGTTATACCAGACTTGTGCCCCCTCCAACCTCCAGCCTCTTGCCTCCTGTGTCTCTCCAGCCTTCTGCCTGTTGTTATAACTCTATCCTCATGCCCCCTGTGTCACTACAACCACCTGCTCCATGGGTCCCCAGTAGTCCCCTTTGTCTCTCCAGGCACATGCTCCCTGTGTCACTCAAGCCTCATGCCCCCTGTGTCTCCTCCAGCTTTCTGCCCTTGTCTTTAAAGCATTCTGCTCCCTGTGTCACTCCAGCCTTGTGCCTCCAGTGTTATTCTAGCCTACTGGTCTGTGTCCTATCCTTCCCCCTGTATCTCTCTTGCCCCTGTGTCACTCCAGTTTAGTGCTTCCTGGGGCTATTCAAATGGTTTTGGTGGCGATATAATTAATGCATGCTCGATGGAACAACTCAATTGTTTTGGGTGCCCATTAATTATCATGCTTGTAGCATCCAAAAGCACCAAGCTTAGCAACACAAAGTGGTTAATCCTATCTAAAATACCATTTGGATGCCCAAAAGGCAGACTTTTTGCAAATTTCTGCTCACCACCTCAGGAGGATGCAAGGAGAAATTGTGGCAGCTGTGGCACTCACCCCTGACCAGAGCAACAATTGAAATAATCAGTCTGGCACCCATTACAAATAGCCATAATAGAAAAAATTTAATTCCCCCCCACCCTGTGTCATTACAGCCTCTTGCCCCCTGTGTCACTCATACCTCCCTGGCTCCCCTCCAGCTCCCTGTGTCTTTCCAGTATCATGGTCCCTGTGTCACCTCCATCCTTTTTGCCCCTTTTTTTCCAGCCTCCCTTCCCCAGTGTCACCTCTAGCCCCTGTGTCTTTCCAGACATATGCCCTCTGTCACTCCAGCCAAGTTCCCTCTGTATCTCTCCAGCTTCCTTCCCCATGTCACTCCAGCCTGCTGCTTTCTGTGTCCCCCTGTCACTGCAGCCTCCAGCCACCTTTGTCACCTCAACAGCCACCCGCTCCCTGGCCATCTACAATAGCTTTTATAGCTGGACTGCTCCACTTCCTTACAGGCAATTCAATGTCCACCTGCTCTTGCCAGGTGAATATGCACTGGTTGCTCTACCTCAGCTCTTCCTCTTCATCCCGAGTGCCCAGCACAGCTACACACAGAAAGCACGCATGGTGTGAGTCATCACTGGGGAATCCCGCACTATAGCAGCAGATCATTATAGGGGAAGGGGCATGTCAATCACTTTGCAGGCCCCACCCACATGCTCACTCAGCAGCAACTGACCCTTTCCAATTGTTCATTGCTACCAGTGCACGACAAGCAAAGGCTTCTCTCAGTCGTTCGCAGGGTGCAGAGTGAGACCTGGTAAAAAAGATGAATTGAGTTTGGCAAACTGTAGTGTGCTGTAACTCGATCCTGCCCCAGGCTAGTACACCATGTGCGACTCCACTTTAAGGCACAGCGCCCTGGGCAAGACCCCTGCCCACCCATCCCTTGAGCCGCCCCTGATCACAGCACCATGGCATGCCATGGGTCCACTGCAGATATCAGAGATCTTTATATTACCTAAAGTATACAGATCCATATGTATTGCAGTAATCCTTGGAAAACTGAATTTTTTTGGATTAATACACCACACCCTAAATATATAATGTTAATTTTTCTCCTGTGTTTCCAGGAAAAGATGAATCCCAAAAGTGAATATCACATCACCAACTTAGTGAACAGCACTTTACAGATCTTCTTTGCTGGGGTGGAGACTATGAGCACAACTCTGACTTATTCTCTCCTTATTCTTTTGAAATACCCGGATATCCTTGGTATGTAAGGACATTTAACCTCTCATCATTTCTTTCCTTAAGAATCTAGGAATGGTTGTTTGTGTTTTATGTGAGTTAATATTACATAACCTAATGAATATTGATATTCAAAGTCTACATTGTCATGTTACTTGCTGTGGCAAATTAAAAGACAAATATAATATCTGATTAATAGCCAAAGTCCACAAGGAGATTGACAAGGTCATTGGTCGAGACCGGAGCCCTAAGTCGGAAGACAGAAACCAGATGCCATTCACAGATGCTGTGATCCATGAAATACAAAGATTCATAGACCTGCTTCCAATGGGTTTGCCACGGAAAACCACAAGAGACATCGAGTATAGAGGGTACTGTATACCCAAGGTAGATATACTACTCAGAAATGATAACACCACAGATTGGTTTATTGTCTGTAATTACATTTCATTTATAACATTATGCTATCAAAGAAAGTCCTAAAATAGTATACTTGGCAAATTTTGAAAAATAGGAAATAATTTATCTCTAATGAAACAAATAACATAGTAAAAGGCTTTAGAGCTGCAACATTCTCTGTGTGTGTATTTGTGTCTGTGTGTACAAAGAGTCAATCTTCAGTTTTGTTTGTTTTTCAGCACACCAATGTGTTTCCAATGTTAACCACGGTACTGAAAGACCCCACCTGTTTCCCATACCCGAATGAGTTCAATCCCAAGAATTTCCTTGATGAAAATGGAAAGTGCAAAAAGAATGATGCCTTTATTCCTCTATCATCAGGTATACAGACTTGCAATTAGGAATAATTATTATAGTTCTATGCTCCAGCCATATATAATAAAGAAGATGAAAGAGGTTGCAGGGAAATACTACATTTTATCTTTGCCAAATAAAAAATACAGACTTTTATAAAACCAAAAATGGAAGCAACAGAAATCACAAGAAGCCATCAAATCTTAGATCAGGCTGATCATACAGATATGATGGAAAGCTGTATACAAACAGGAGTGATGGCTCAGTGTTACTTTGTTTGCATGTAAAAAAGACAGCTGCATTTATATAGGACCTCATTCAGAGAAGTGCGCTATGCTGATATTTTCATAGTTGAACGATTATTGCCTAAATGCGCATGTGCCTAAGTTGCACTGCGTGATTGACAGTTAAGGGCCATTTGGGGAGGTAATAGGGTGTTCCACCAAAAAATCGGAGATGTGTCACCACTGCCTGCGTCTCTGATCCCATATGCCCAAAACTTGGCTCCGGCGTCTCAGCTAAAGTGTCCATTCTGCGCGACCCATAAGGCTACTTAGGAGACAGATTTAAAGTAGGAACTTAGTATGGAGTTGCTTGGATTTGTGATGGCGTCTGTGGATGTCTCTACACAAATCATGGCATATGGATAGAGTAAATTCAAAAATGTTCATAGTTTTTATTCTATGAGGACTTAATGGGTTTTCTTGTTCCCTCCATCACAAGCAAAACATGTCCAACTATTCATTATCAATTACTAAACAATATTTTAATTTGATCAAGTAGTAAATGTGTCCTTTAGATTGTGATTACAGCTATTTAATAAGACTTTATATTTTTATTTTGCCTCAGGGAAAAGGATGTGTTTCGGAAATGCTTTGGTTCGGATGGAGCTTTTCATTTTCTTAATAACAATTTTGCAACATTATAACTTGAAGTCTCCCGTTCCACCAGAGGAATTGGACATCTTGCCAAATGTATCTGGACTGGGCAATTTTCCAAAACCTTACAACATTTCTTTCATTCCTCACTAACTATAAATATTTATTTAAATATTCTGTATATTGAAATATACCATGTTGAATTTCCAACCCATCGCCTTATCATGTTTAAAATATAATGAATGAGTTACATGTCAGTCTCTTCTTCCAATGCTTGAATAGTTTATTCTAATTTAATCCAAATATGTTCAAATTAATTTTTTGCTGTTGTAATACACTAACACATGTGAGTAATTATGGTGAAAGTAAGGCATACTTTCCTACTCTCCTGGAGCATCTGGGAGACGCCCACTTTTCCAGGCGTCCAGGAGAGCCAACCGAAATGAGGTAAAGTCTCCTGAAACCTGCTCGCTGCCTCCCACTGCTTGAGTGAAGTGGGATTTGTGGGAAGCTTGGCAAAGTTCGTATAAACTCCCAAAATGTAAACTTGCTAAATAACTCCAGGAAAAACTAAATAAAACTGCACTGGTATAAGTATCACAAACTCATATTTAATTAGATCACATTCAATGCAATATCAAAGCATATAATACAATAAAACACATATAAATGATATATCACTAAAATAAATAAAAATATAATAAATATATTATTTACAAAAAGACCACAATCTACTTCAGTAGAACAATTAATCTCATATCTAAAAGAGACTTGTATGAATATTTATGTGAGTAGATAAAGTCACTTGCAACTTGAAGCTCCGCCGGGTAATCAGTGCAAGAGCCGGTGTTTGGCTTGACGTTGATTTAAATTAGTGATGAGCGGGTTTGGATCTCAGAGATCTGAACCCACCCGAATTTTGAGATCCGAGGCGAGAACCGCACGTGCGTTGGGGATCACGCGGCGCCACCGTATCACTTCTGCTGTGGAGACTGAACAGGGATGGTGGGTAGTGTAGCGCTAGGAGAGGTAGTACTACTTACCTGTGCTGGTGTTGTGCTGTCTGCTGTGTCCTGAGCTGGTGCACTGCTGATCCATCTGGTGCTGTCACTGCTGTGCTGTCTGCTGTCCTTCTGGGCTGGTGATGTGCTGTCTGCTGCATCCATCTGGGCCCAAGTTCTGGACCCGAAAAAAAAAAAAAAAAATACTGTCTTTTTATTTTTTTTCTGTGTGGGCATGTTAGGCTTAGCCGCACAAGATACAGCAATGCAACCTAGTGCTGCCCGACTCCAGTTGTCATCAATATGTGCTCTGGGCCCAAGTTCTGGACCCCCCCAAAAAAAGTGTATTTTGTCTATTTATTTTCTGTGTCTGCCTGTTAGGCTTAGCTGCACAAGACACAGCAGCAATGCAAGTTGCAACCTAGTGCTGCCCGACTCCAGTCGTCATCAATCTGTGCTCTGGGCCCAAGTCCTGGACACCAAAAAAAAATAAAAAAAAGTGTTTTCGACTGAACGTGTGAATTTTCTAACCACACCTTGGCTACACTATTGGTGCTTGTGACACATGACAGGAGAGCAAGGCCAAGAACCACACGTTGTAGCTGCTGCCAGCAGTCATCATGATAATGCAAGGCCGTCAACTTCCTAGTCCTCTATGAAGACCCCATGCCCCAGGGCTTAAGTCACACCATGGATATGGTAAAGCTACTTTTACTGTTGAAAAGAAAAAAAAATCGAACGGCAAGTTGCCTTTAGATAAACAAAAAATTGGCAATATGCCATTCACTACACGAAGTGGCAAGGAAAGGATAAGGCCTTGCCCTTTATTCATGTTGACTGCTGGTTCTGATGGCCCTTCTGCTTGTAATAGTAGTGGTGGTGGTACCATTAAAAAACTGAAAGTTGTTAAGAAGAGTAAGACAGCTCTGGAAAAACCAACTGTGTGCCTTGAGAAATCGAAATCACAAATCCCCGAGGAATGTGCAAGTGTGTCCGCGGTTGCCAGGTGTGAGCCCGACCTAAATACTAGTGTACTGGAGGATCCTCCAAGTTCCAACATTTGTGTGCCCTCTGTAAATGTGGGGAAGGGTAGTCAACATCTTGCAGACATAATCAGTGAGGATACTTCTGTGGAGTTGCACATGGAGGAGGAGGAGGATATTTTGGTAGTTGAAGGCGCTAAGGATGATGATGTTGATGCAGAGGATGTCCTTTGTGTAAGTAAGGCAACAGCTGTTGCCCATGGATTGAAAAAGTCAAAGCCCTTTGTTGTCATGCCGGGGTAAAATACAAAAAAAATCCACTTCTCACATGTGGAATTATTTCCAGCCCAATCCGGAGAACAGTTGTCAAGCCATATGTAACCATTGCCAAGCAAGAGTGAGTAGAGGGAGGGACATAAACCACCTAGGAACCTCCTCCTTGTTACGTCACTTGGAGCGCATTCATCAAAGTGTATGTTGTCAAGTTCCAAAACTTAACAAGTCCAGTGTCACCTACCTGCTCCCTCTCTGTGGGATCCAAGCACCTTTGATCTCCACCAACATCTGCATCATCAACATCCTCATTCATCATAGGGAGTAGTCCTGTTGCGTCCAGTGTTATTATTTGAAGCATGATTGACTTCTCTCCTATCCGTGATTCCTCAGAAGGATCCTTGATGACCATGCCTGTTGCTGTGAGTGGATCTTGATCCCAGATGGGGACCAGGAGGAAGACTACTTGTAGTGTATACTCCATTAAACAATTAACTGTCAATCGTTTGCAAGGGCAAACAAGTATGACAGCAATCACCCAGTTGCTCAGTGGATTACTGATGCCATAACAGCTATGCTGGTATTAGATGTGTGTCCAGTATCCGCCATTACTGCAGTGGGTTTTCAACAGTTAATTCAGGTCCTTTGTCCTCGCTACCAAATCCCTTCTAGATTCCACTTCACTAGTACAGCAATTCCAAGTCTGTACAAGGACATTAAAAAAAACCTTATTATTGTCCTCAGAAATGCCGTTGTACTCACTGTCCACTTGACCACTGATATGTGGACAAGTAAGACAGGGCAAACTAAGGATTACATGACTGTGACAGCCCACTGGGTAGGTGTATTGCCTCCAACAGCAGCATCTACCAAAAGACAGCTGATACAGAGGCAGGCTACTCTTTGTATAACTGGTTTCACTAAGAGGCATACCGCTGAGAACCTCTTAGAAAAACTCAGGGAAATCATTGCTAAATGGCTTACCACACTTGGACTCTCCTCGGGATTTGTGAGTTTGGACAATGCCACCAATATTGTGAGAGCATTACATGTGGGTGAATTCCAACACATCCCATGTTTTGCTCACACAATTTGGTGGTGCAACATTTTTTTTAAAATTACAGGGGCGTGCAGGAGATGCTCTCGGTGGCCTGAAAAATATCCGGACATTTTAGACATTCGGAAAATGCTTGTCGAAGATTTCATGACCAGCAGGACTGTTAATTTTGCCCTGCCATCAGCTGAAGAAAGAGGAGTTCACTCTGAAGCAGAGTGAACTCTGTGAAATTCTACCCTCTATATGCTTCAGCGGATGGAGTAACAGCAAAACGCCATCCAGGGCTATACAATGGTTTATGACATAGGCCGTGGAGGGGGAATGCACCTTACTCAAGCGCAGTGGAGAATAATTTCCATGTTGTGCAAAGTTCTCAAACCCTTTGAACTTGCCACACATGAAGTTAGTTCAGACACTGCCAGCATGAGTCAGGTCATTCCCCCTCATCAGACTTTTGCAAAAACAGCTGGAGAAACTGAAGGAGGAACTGAAATGTAGCGATTACGCAATGTATGTCGGACTGGTGGATCAAACCATTGATTCACTTCACCAGGATCCAAAAGTCGTCAATCTATTGAAATCTGAAAAATATATTTTGGCGACCATTCTGGATTCTAGGTTTAAGGCCTACCTTGTGAGTTTTTTTTCCAAAAGACCAAAATTTAAAACTATTCAAAGAGCTGTTGTTAAAAAAATTGTCATCTGCAGCCACACGTGAAACGCCATCATCTCCTCCTTCAGTTTCTGCAGCTGCAAGGAAAAAAAACACAATTTTCCTTACAGAATGCCTGCTGGTCATGCAGATCGGTAAAAGCTGGGTAAGGCGCGCTCTCTATATGGTGGGGCAGTGTGTAAAGTGCTTGGGTAAGAGTGATCTGTATGACAGAGAGACGTAGACGGTGGTGTTGGGTCAAGGTAATTTTATTGGTTTAAGGTAGGTAGGCACAATGCTACTAGAGGGTAATTGACCCAGGAGCAGTGGGGGGAAGAGCAGGATGGGTGCACGGGGGGGAAGGTGGGTAGACCCTTTTAGGGGGCTCCTTTTCCGTGCAGTTCTGGACCAGCACGTTGTCCCTGCTGGACCTTTGGTCGACAGTCTTAACGCCCGGCACAGTGTAGGTGGAAGTCTGGTAAGGATAGATGATGTGGCGGCGTCCCGCAATTTGTACAACTTACCTACCGGTAGTTGCCTGTGTAGGCGTTGCGATTTGGGGGTGGTGGTCTGCAGTCTCTGATGGTATACAGCAGGTTAGATGGCCGTTCTTGTTGTGCTGCAGCTACTGGTGCGGCTGTGCCCCGTGATGGTGGCACAGTTGGTCTTGTTGGCGCTGGCAGGGTGGGTCAGCGTGGTGGATGGAGCCTGGCTGGATGCGCAGGCTGCGGCAGGTCGGCATCTCCGTGTTTGGGATGCGGGCCGGTACCTGCGTGTGTGCCACGTCGTGCAGCGGGACGGCCGTGTGAGGCTGTTCGGATGAGGGATGCCGTGTGTGTGCAGTGATCGCCGGCTCCTCGTGGTTCCTGCAAAACCTCGGTAAACTTTCTAGACCTACAGATATTCATACACAACGGACAAATACACACAAAGACCTTCCAAAAACCAGTCGACGTCAATAGCTACATCTTATCGAGTAGCGGTCACCACCCCAACTGGCTCAACAACATCCCCATAGGACAATTCAAAAGACTCAGAAGAAACTGCACCAGACTAACAGACTACATATCACAGGGAGAAACTCTTAAACAACAATTTGCAGATAAAGCTTATCACATACCCACACTACAAGACACAATGGATAAAGTAGCAGAAGAATCAAGGGCACCACTTCTCGAATACAAACCCCACACTTCAATGACATATGACCACCCTGCTTTCATCACACAATATAACACCCACGCCCACGACATCAAGAAAATAATAAACAAACATTGGCACCTTCTACAAAAAGACGAAACACTAACACATATACTACCACCCAGAGCCAGAGTAATATACAAGAAAGCACCGAACATACACAAAAAGCTAGTCACGAACCACATTCCCCCATCAATACACACACAGACCACAATAGACAAAGGTACACTGAAGGGAGGCTTTTACCACTGCGGGACATGCTCCAATTGCACCAATCTAAACTATAGGAGTACAAAACCCACCACATCCTTTACCTCCACACAGACGGGCACAACCTACAAGATACGGGAACACATCACATGTCACACTAAAAATGTGATCTACCTCATACAGTGCCCATGCAACAAGCAGTATGTAGGGAGAACCATCAGACCATTACATACCAGAATCAAGGAACACCTCAGAAATATCATTAACAAAGCAGACAGTCATAACATACCGGTACACTTCCTCGAACATCACCAGAGCAACATCACTGGTCTACAATTCATAGGGATCAGACACATACAAAGGAACTGGAGAGGAGGGGACCACACAAGAATACTCAACAAGGAAGAACTCAAATGGATAATCACACTTCGTACCCTGGCACCCAGTGGTCTGAACATCGACAACGAGATCAAGTCTGTCATTAGTAAATAATACCCCCGAACCCCCCCCCCTCCTCTTGCTATATCACACACCTCCTCTCGTTTCTGACCCACTTCCAGCACCCCTCCCCCTTCACACGCCGTTTACACCCCAAAAACCACACTTAGCCCCCTTTCGACACCCATATCACACACACACATGTCCCCACAACCATACCACCCAGTCACCAGCCCCCCTTCACTACCGCACCGACCCGCTACATCCCAAACACCCCCCCCAGCCCATCCACTCGACAGTGACACCTGCACCATCCAGAACCACCTCCGCACTATAGCAACTTACCCTCATGTCAATATACCACCCCGTATCCGCATGACTGTCCACAACCTCATTTCCCAATGAATTCCCCCAGTCCAGTTATCCTCCTCCAACACCACACAACCACACCAAGTGCAACACACACACATATACAGTACCCGTTGAGCCCATACACTAACACACAATCACACCGGAACGCAGCACACCACACACACTCATCACCACCTACCACGACCCACCCGCACTCCCCTCCACCAGCCACCCCCCGTGCGACCGGCTGAACCCCCGGCGCCATCATCCCACACATCCACCATACTTCACTACCCCTACATCCCCCACGTTACCCCTTAACCCTTGCACACCCAGATAACACCCATTTGATACACGACTTCACCCTTATCGTCACAGCAACTCCCCAGACCATGTCCGATCACCCCCTGCTATTAACCTTTACCACCACGTCATTTAACCCCGTCACCCTTACACACCCAGGCTACACCCAGTGGTCACATTACATCGCCCATATCGCCACACCAACTTTCCCTATCATGTCCGATCACCCTCTGTTATTAACCATTGAAACCACGCTACACTCCGATCCCCAGAGCGTCACCTCCCACAGACCTGCACACTCATCATTAAGCCCGCCCACACACCTGTCATTACCCTTTTCCATCCGGCAATATCCCATTGGCCTCCAACAACAGAACACCTCCAGATTGCCATCAACTCCTGACCACGCCTAAGTGCACACACACCTCCCCCCCATTGGCCAATTCCGTACACACCCACCTCCACACCAACCTTTAAAACACTGCTGCACCATGTAACAGTAACCTCCATGATTAAGGCACAGCCGAAACGCGTTGGAGACACACACACCATCACGTCCTGGAAACCTTCTTTCCTGCTGAAGAACCCCCCTGCTGTCCCAGCGACCGCTGACCACAAGGAGCTGCCACCACCTCCGGCGAGCGGCACCCCCGCCTTGTGACCCTGACACGCCCGGCTCTCAGCCTCCCCGCCCCCGCCCCACATTGGGCGCCAACAGCCGCAGGAACCACGAGGAGCCGGCGATCACTGCACACACACGGCATCCCTCATCCGAACAGCCTCACCCGGCCGTCCCGCTGCACGACGTGGCACACACGCAGGTACCGGCCCGCATCCCAAACACGGAGACGCCGACCTGCCGCAGCCTGCGCATCCAGCCAGGCTCCATCCACCACGCTGACCCACCCTGCCAGCGCAAACAAGACCAACTGTGCCACCGTCACGGGGCACAGCCGCACCAGTAGCTGCAGCACAACAAGAACGGCCATCTAACCTGCCGCTGTATACCATCAGAGACTGCTGACCACCACCCCCAAATCGCAACGCCTACACAGGCACCTACCGGTAGGTAAATTGTACAAATTGCGGGACGCCGCCACATCATCTATCCTTACCAGACTTCCACCTACACTGTGCCGGGCGTTAAGACTGTCGACCAAAGGTCCAGCAGGGACAACGTGCTGGTCCAGAACTGCACAGAAAAGGAGCCCCCTAAAAGGGTCTACCCACCTTCCCCCCCGTGCACCCATCCTGCTCTTCCCCCCACTGCTCCTGGGTCAATTACCCTCTAGTAGCATTGTGCCTACCTACCTTAAACCAATAAAATTACCTTGACCCAACACCACCGTCTACGTCTCTCTGTCATACAGATCACTCTTACCCAAGCACTTTACACACTGCCCCACCATATAGAGAGCGCGCCTTACCCAGCTTTTACCAGTCTCTAAACTAGGTAGGAACAGGTACTCCTACCACAGGCGCAGCACTCTTACACCCCCTACCCCCATACCTCCAGATACACGCACATCCCCTCCCCCCACCTCTCTCCCCCCCATTACTCTTTCCCTCTCCCTCCTGCCTCAATCCACCCCCACAGTCATATCAGTGAGCGCGGTTCACCACCCTTTATTCACGTCCTTTGCAGTACCTCGAACCGCAGCACATGCCCCTGCTTCATCACCACATTACCCGAGACTACTTATACTTGACACACACATGGGCATTTTCGACCTCAGAGAGACTAGACTAGATAGGGCCAACCACCTACTTGCAGAACTAGAACACAGAGTTAAGCTACAATCCAACAGCTCATCATTCTGCAGTACATACCTACAACTAGAGAAACTCACAACAAGAGAATCCAAAATCTGGTGGGACTCACACATTCTTCAATGGTACCTCAAACATAACATTACACCAAAAGGTCTCACTATCCACAAAGCACCAACCCATAACACAGACAACCCTGATTTTATGTCCAAATGGAACAAAATTCTCCATGACTGCTCCGCACAGCTCATACAACTCATCATAGACACACACGGACAAGAACTCCAAGCCCTGGAAACACAAATAACCGATCTCGACATTGCACTAGAACCATACAAGCGGGAGGAAGAATTCAAAAACCTAGTCACCCTCACGAGACAGAAGCTCCACAAAAGTGAGGAACTGATCATAGAAAAGAAGAAAGCAAAAATCATCAGAGACAAATGCAACAGCCCCAAATCCCACAACAAACAGAAACACCCAAACCCTCCCTTTCAGACCAACACACAGCCAGATTATAAAAGGAGCCACAACACCCACCACACCAGGCTCAACCACAGGATCACCCTGAACTCACCTATCTACAAAAAGCTGAACCTGACATACCAGCAGTACATGACCAAAATCCACAAATCCCAAATCACCGACGCAACACAAACACAGCTAGAACACATAGATCCAGACACAGACTCCGACACGGATATCTCCTTCAGTATACATGACATAGAGGACCCATCCGACACAGAGAACTACGAAAACCTGGCAAGACATTCAATAGAACAAGGATGGGTAAACACACATAGAGGGTCGACACACATCATCCCAACAGCAGACCAGCAACAGAACACCATACTTTACACAGAACACCTACACCCGTCCCAGGACACCAGCACCAAATCAAACAACCAAGAAAACGAATGGGCACTCCATTTTTTAGAACTGGAGGCAGGCAGCCGCACCTGCCAAAACACAACAAGCACCACTGCAACACGAATGAAAAGAAAACTAGACCAACGAGACGAGGCTGCAGAGGAGGTCAAACAACCAAACCCAAACCCCCCCTCGTCCCACACACCACCACTACCGACACCGAAGGAATCTTCAATTTAAGCAGCCAGACACTTACAGATAGTGGCAAGTTACTACTGAACAAAGGCCTCAAATTTGCCCCCAACAACAAACTCAACAAATTCGAAACTTATTTAGACCTAAACAGGTTTGTCCGCAAGTTGACCCTCAAAAAATTCTTCGCGAACAACCCCCCCATACAGGACACCACAACAGACCGCTTCAAACACACCACACTTAGACCACCTTCCAAATTTTTCCCTAGCCACCTCAAGGGACACTTAATACATACCTTTGAACACCTAGTGATGGAAGACATCAACAAACTGAACACCCCCACTAAACACCATAACAATAACCTCACCAAAAAAGAGCTAGCTTCACTCAACAACCTAAGAAACAACCATGATCTCATCATTAAACCCGCAGACAAGGGAGGAGGAATAGTACTACTGGACAAAGCAGACTACATAACAGAATCCCTCCGCATCCTCAGAGACTCCAATACCTACAAAGTTCTACGCACAGACCCCACACACAACTTCAACCAAGAACTCTCACGCATTCTGACAACCGGTAGCACTTCAGGCATCCTCTCCAAACAGGAACACAACTATCTACACAACCCTCACCCAGTCATCCCCGTTTTGTACTATCTCCCCAAAATCCATAAGAACACAACTCACCCACCCGGCAGACCCATCATCTCAGGCATTAACTCCATTTCCTCTAACCTTTCTGAATACATCGATCACTTCCTCCAACCATATGTCAAACAACAACAATCACATCTGAAAGACACAACAGACATCCTCAAGACACTAGAAAAGACACCCTGGGGCGATGACTACTGGCTCGTCACCAGTGACGTCACCTCACTTTACACCATCATAGACCACCAACACGGATTGGACAGCACCCGACACTACCTCCAACAAGATGACTCCATGGACCCACTACAAACAGCATTCATCCTGCAAGGCATAGACTACATCCTCACACATAATTACTTTTGGTTCAACAATAACTTCTACCTTCAGCAAACAGGGACCGCAATGGGGACCAAGTTTGCCCCCAGTTATGCTAACCTGTTCATGAGCCGGTGGGAGGATTCCCACATATGGACAGGTCATGACTGGCAGGCAAACTTGGTCCTCTGGAGGAGATACATAGACGACATAATTTGCATATGGAAAGGACCAGAATCCACACTGCTAGAATTCATCAACTACATTAACAATAACGACAAAAATCTCCGATTCACCACAGACTATAGCAAAACCTCGGTAAACTTTCTAGACCTACAGATATTCATACACAACGGACAAATACACACAAAGACCTTCCAAAAACCAGTCGACGTCAATAGCTACATCTTATCGAGTAGCGGTCACCACCCCAACTGGCTCAACAACATCCCCATAGGACAATTCAAAAGACTCAGAAGAAACTGCACCAGACTAACAGACTACATATCACAGGGAGAAACTCTTAAACAACAATTTGCAGATAAAGCTTATCACATACCCACACTACAAGACACAATGGATAAAGTAGCAGAAGAATCAAGGGCACCACTTCTCGAATACAAACCCCACACTTCAATGACACATGACCACCCTGCTTTCATCACACAATATAACACCCATGCCCACGGCATCAAGAAAATAATAAACAAACATTGACACCTTCTACAAAAAGACGAAACACTAACACATATACTACCACCCAGAGCCAGAGTAATATACAAGAAAGCACCGAACATACACAAAAAGCTAGTCACGAACCACATTCCCCCATCAATACACACACAGACCACAATAGACAAAGGTACACTGAAGGGAGGCTTTTACCACTGCGGGACATGCTCCAATTGCACCAATCTAAACTATAGGAGTACAAAACCCACCACATCCTTTACCTCCACACAGACGGGCACAACCTACAAGATACGGGAACACATCACATGTCACACTAAAAATGTGATCTACCTCATACAGTGCCCATGCAACAAGCAGTATGTAGGGAGAACCATCAGACCATTACATACCAGAATCAAGGAACACCTCAGAAATATCATTAACAAAGCAGACAGTCATAACATACCGGTACACTTCCTCGAACATCACCAGAGCAACATCACTGGTCTACAATTCATAGGGATCAGACACATACAAAGGAACTGGAGAGGAGGGGAACACACAAGAATACTCAACAAGGAAGAACTCAAATGGATAATCACACTTCGTACCCTGGCACCCAGTGGTCTGAACATCGACAACGAGATCAAGTCTGTCATTAGTAAATAATACCCCCGAACCCCCCCCTCCTCTTGCTATATCACACACCTCCTCTCGTTTCTGACCCACTTCCAGCACCCCTCCCCCTTCACACGCCGTTTACACCCCAAAAACCACACTTCGCCCCCTGCTGTCCCAGCGACCGCTGACCACAAGGAGCTGCCAGCACCTCCGGCGAGCGGCACCCCCGCCTTGTGACCCTGACACGCCCGGCTCTCAGCCTCCCCGCTCCCGCCCCACATTGGGCGCCAACAGCCGCAGGAACCACAAGGAGCCGGCGATCACTGCACACACACGGCATCCCTCATCCGAACAGCCTTACCCGGCCGTCCCGCTGCACGACGTGGCACACACGCAGGTACCGTCCTGCATCCCAAACACGGAGACGCCGACCTGCCGCAGCCTGCGCATCCAGCCAGGCTCCATCCACCACGCTGACCCACCCTACCAGCGCAAACAAGACCAACTGTGCCACCATCACGGGGCACAGCCGCACCAGTAGCTGCAGCACAACAAGAACGGCCATCTAACCTGCCGCTGTATACCATCAGAGACTGCCGACCACCACCCCCAAATCGCAACGCCTACACAGGCACCTACCGGTAGGTAAGTTGTACAAATTGCGGGACGCCGCCACATCATCTATCCTTACCAGACTTCCACCTACACTGTGCCGGGCGTTAAGACTGTCGACCAAAGGTCCAGCAGGGACAACGTGCTGGTCCAGAACTGCACGGAAAAGGAGCCCACTAAAAGGGTCTACCCACCTTCCCCCCCGTGCACCCATCCTGCTCTTCCCCCCACTGCTCCTGGGTCAATTACCCTCTAGTAGCATTGTGCCTACCTACCTTAAACCAATAAAATTACCTTGACCCAACACCACCGTCTACGTCTCTCTGTCATACAGATCACTCTTACCCAAGCACTTTACACACTGCCCCACCATATAGAGAGCGCGCCTTACCCAGCTTTTACCAGTCTCTAAACTAGGTAGGAACAGGTACTCCTACCACAGGCGCAGCACTCTTACACCCCCTACCCCCATACCTCCAGCTACACGCACATCCCCTCCCCCCACCTCTCTCCCCCCCCCATTACTCTTTCCCTCTCCCTCCTGCCTCAATCCACCCCCACAGTCATATCAGTGAGCGCGGTTCACCACCCTTTATTCATGGTCATGCAGATCGTTTACCAAAAAATGGCATCTGGTCGGGCCTGAGAGAACTGCCAACTAGTGACTTGTCTTCTACCATAACTATGAGTGATACGGTCTCTATTCACAGAATGGTGGAGGACTATTTCAGAGATAACATCCTAATAGACATGTCAGTCCCTATCAGTACTGGCAGGAAAAAGAGGCAATTTGGAGTCCCATACACAAACTGGCTTTGTATTACTGTAGTTGCCCACCCTCCAGTGTGTACTCCAAAAGACTTTTCAGTGCAGCTGGCAACCTTGTCAGTGATCAGCGTAGGAGGTTACTTCCTCAAAATGTGGAAAAGATAATGTTCATTAAAATTAAGTACAAATTCCATGAGGAAGACCTCTACCAACAATTACATCAAAAAATTACAGAGGCGCCTATGGTGGATTCCAGCGGGGACAAATTAATATTGTGTGAAGAAGAGGATATGCACACTGATGGGGATGAGGACGAGGATGACAACAACTTGTAATGTAAAGCCAGTTTATGTATGGGATCATTTTCATTTCCATGTCCAATGCACATTGGCAACTTGTTTTATGGGGGTCCAAACAAACCAATAATTTCAGCCACAATTGGCAGTCCTTGTTGCTGAAATGATTGGTTTGTTAAACTGTGAATGTCCTGTTTTGTATACAACATAAGGATGGGTGGGAGGGCCCAAGGACTATTCCATCTTGCACCTTTTTCCTTTCCATTATGCGCTGGTTGGGGCATTGCTGTTTGACATTTTAAATTAATGTTATGGTTGGTTTAGGAACCAATGATTTGTTTTTAAATTAATATATTATTAATTATTTAGCCAGGGGCTGCACCAATTAATTGTTTTTTAATTTATTTATTAATTTTATAGCCAGGGGCTGCACCAACTATCAACTATCAATTCTTCAATCCTCAAGGGTGTCCCAACCATCATCTTTGCACAGTCCTCAACTCTTATAATTATATCAATCAGTTTTGAGCCAGCAAGCTGGATGGAACCTTTTGGCCCTTTAACTAGATGAAAAAAAAATAATATTGTGAGGTGGTCAAAATTGACTGGAAAAGAGTAGAAATAAATGTTATTGAGGTTATTAATATTGTAGAAAAAAAAGGCCAATTTTATGGGATTTTAGCTTTTATTTTTTAAGAAAAAAATCCAGATCCAAAACAAAAACCCGAAAACAAAAAAACAGGTGAGGTTTTGGCAAAACCAATCCAGATCCAAAACCAGGGGAGATCCAGATCTAAAACCAAAACAAGGGGGTCGGCGCACATCTTTAATTTAAATATATAAACTTCTTTCTGCCAATCCATTATTGTGTGTGTAAATATAAGCATAAAGGCACCATTATGACAATACATGATATTCTGTCATTATTTAAAAAAAAATGTTACAGTAAATATGCTAATGTAAGATTAAAGTTTCAATTATGCCTGGTCAAAGGTTTTTTTTTGCACAAATAGTATTCATTTGGAGCTTCTAAATTAAATCATGCTGCTGTTTTTAAAAACAGTTTGTTTCATTTATACTTTGTTCAAGACAGAAAATTTAAAACCGACAAAGAACCTTTTTTAGATGAACTTTTTGTTCTCTTCACCAAGAGCTTATTTACATGAGTGTTGTGTGTCTATATGGGTCCCATTGCTTTCCACAGAGGGCCTCTATGCACATGGACACATTGTGATGCAATCAAATTCTTTTCTAATGTGAAAATTAACACCATCGTGTGACAGTGATATGCTGAAGGATATTCCTGCATGTGTCCCTTTTTAAGCTGGCAGAGCTGTAACTAGAGTTTTTGTTTTTTTGGTGCCCTGTACCAGAAAAAGAATTTGCACCCCCTCATAATTTTTTAAATCGGGACATAAGATGAGCACCCGAAAAAAGGGCTATGGCCTCATGGGGAAAGGCCAGTGAAGAGATAGCGGAGGCCAGGAGCTGCTGGGGATAAAAGAAGAAGAAGCTACAAGTGAGAATGATAATAGACAGGAAATTGACAGGCCCCTCTGCCCTGCGGTGCCCTATGCCATGGCACAGGTCGCACCACCCTAGTTTCAGCCCTGTAAGCTGGACTTACACGTCCAGATAAAATGCCTGTCAGAACGACAGACATTTTATCTGGCAGCCTGCCAGCCCGCAGATGTCGGCGGCATACCCTGTGTCTCACAGTGTATAAGCCCCGACATCTGCGCTACACCCCTCGGGGGAGGAGACCTTTCCATGTTCCTTCCATGGTAAGGAACACAGGAAATGTCTGTCTGGTGGCCGCGGCTGGGCATAAACTGCCTGATGCAGCCTACAGTTTAACTAATAAATATTGCATCGGACGGGCATGCTGGACAATCCGGCATGCCTGACCGATCGATATTTAACCCTCGGTCAAACACTACATTTATCGGGGCCATCTGTGGATATCAGGCGGATCGCCCCAATAATTGTAATGTGTATGACCAGCATTATATTACCCGCCTAATTTTTGCTTTTGTTTTTCAGCTATATGGTAGGAATGGCATGTGGTGCCCTCTTACTTTTAAAACTATAAGGGGGCAATTCAACCTGCGCGATGTGTGGACATGGCAATGTTGGTGGTCGTGTTGTATTGGTCCGGAACACACATCGAACAATTTAATTGCAGTTTAACTATTTTCCTAATCAGCTATCAACAGTTACAGACAGTGGGCCTGATTCAGACCCGGTCACTATGCTGCGCTCGTTCACTAGGGGCGATAATCGCACATCTACGCATGCATATGATTCGCAGTGCGTGTGCACAAGCCAGTCACTGCGGATGGGAATCGTGCACTTGTTGTACACAGACTGATTGCTACTTTGAGTGACATCGCCATTGTGGGTGGTAACAGGGGAAGGTGTTTGTGAATGGGGGAGTGGTGGTGCGGACTCCGGCGTGTCTGAGCTTCAAAACTGAGTTTAATGGGTGTGTATAATTAGCAAAATAGCGTCATTGAACACGTCACTTGGTTGGTTTTTTGCCTGAACTGACCGCAGTGCTTGTGGTGGGGTAGGGTCTACCTCAAGGGCTGCGAGCTGTTTCGATGACTCTCACTGTTACCGATGATTCATACACTTCCTGGAGATGACGTGGGTTAAGAATGAAAAGTGGGTGTCCTTAAACACCAGTCACTGCCGTCGCTCTCTAAGACATAAAGGACGTCCTTAAGCCAGACAATGCGATCTCGGGATTTGCATACCCGGCCCCTTTTGGCAACGAGCGTACGCATCTAGCGAGCGGGTCTCAATCAGGTCCCGTGTTCATTAATTGGATTACTAACAGCAAGTCTGTAGTGTATAAGGAAAATATTGTCCCCCACAAGCACAACCTTCATTATATATATTTACTTCTGATAAGTTCCAGAAACTTTACAACTCCTAAGAAATATGACTGCGCATTCAGTGATCTTAAAACAGTATTGTAAATATTGCTTGACTGAAAAAAATTATTCCTCAAGGCTTCTCTTAATAAAACTCCATTATTTATTCACAATAGTACAAAAGTCATAATGGTAATACACATACAGTATATACACAAAAATTCACTTTAAAAGTAATAATTATAGCTTGAATGTTTATCACTTGTAATCAATGAATCATATATGTCTTCCAGATACAAGTCCTGATAAGTTCAAGAGATTTAGTGATTAATATATCATTAGCACTGTGAGTGTATCTTATGCACTCTTACCCATCTATAATCTCAGACACTGAAAGTCCTTAGTGCCCAATAAACAGTAGCAGTTAGCACAGTCTTACACCGCACAGGTCCAGGGCTTGTAAATAATACTGCACTGCCATCCACCTATATCACATACCTGTAGGACTGGGGCTTGCTGGTGACAGTACATTACCATCCACCTGTGTTGTTAGGCAATCCTGGGAGACCTAGGTATGATTGAATGGAATCGGTATGATTTACCGCCGGACCCCTGCCCGGCAGTTGGAAACCCAACGGCGGCATCCCAGCAGAGGAGGAAATCCCGATCGTTGAACCTAAGTATTCTCTAACCTAATTCTAACCCCCTAACCCTCCCTTAGTGGTGCCTAACCCTAATCTCCTCCCCAGTGCCTAACACTAATCCTCCCTCTAAGTGCCTAAACCTAACCCCCCCTTCCCCGTCGCCTAAACCGAAGTCCCCCGAGGGGGTGCCTAACCCAAAGTCCCCCCTGGGGGTGCCTAACCCTAAATCCTAATGATACTGGATCAGAACCTCTCTATACCCCTGCCTATACCTTCTAAAATCCTTCCTATAAACCTCTAAGGATGACGCTTATTTGCTTACGCAGTCATACCGTAAATAAAGACTTAGACGTGGAATCTGTAGATCCAATGCACAAAGTATTATTCAAGTAAAAGTACAGTCAGTTACACGCTATTGATCCAGACACAATTAGACGCAAAGGAAATATACAGACCCAAGTACAGTGTACATACGCCGCGCTTCCGGACCCGGATGATAGGTATCAGCAAGAAACCCCATCGTCATTCAGCAAGAAGACTAAAAACCCAGCATTTGAGCATACATTTATACCCCCCCAGAATAGAACGGACAATAGAGGAGTTTGTTGCTGATGTCATTGGTTCCCAGGGGAGAAGCATCTGTTACAGAACATTTAACAGGCTAGTTCCAATAGACTCTCCCTGCCTCTAACTGCTGGGGGTCTTCCCTTCTCACCCCCCAGTGCTGCATAACAGTTGTTCCTAAATATACATTTTGTTGTTTGTAGTTTCTGCGGTCCATAAGTTGCGAATACATGATCTCCACACCGATAGTACCGGAATTCTGTTGAAAGAGTACGCATCAGTACGGACCCAAACACTGCTTTCTTATCATGTACAGAACCTAAGTTATCAAATATCTTTATTTCACAGCTTTTAAACTAACTGAACCAACTTAATCATATACTTTAAAGCTTACTAAACCTTATGTGTGAATGTGTAATGTGTGAGTGAGCGGGGTTTGATATAAGGACGCTAGCTAACTTGGGGCAGATGCGTGCGCATAAAGCTAATTATACAGCGGTTTCATACAAAGTCCTATGCATTCGCTAATATGCGACTAGTTAACAGCGCAATTGTGAATATTAATGTGTGTATGAGGAATGATGAAAGATGCAATTGCATGTTGCTAATAGTAATATCGCCACATGTACTAAAATGTGAGTTTATCTAAAATGGCGCTTAGGCGGCCATTCGCAAAATGGCATCTTGCGATCTCATTTCTAAAATGGAGTCTAGCGGCCAGTCGCAAGATGGCGTCGCTGCGATTGAATTTTAAACTGAATTTGTCTCAGTCAATTATTCAGCTTCGACAGTCCACCCTTTGATAGCAAACAACATGCTATCACAATCTGCTATTTGAATTTAATTTAGGCTTACATTTACATATTATTTGGTGTTATTATGGGATGGCACAAGATGGTTCTTAATCCATCAATAATGTGTCTCTGGGTGGGGACATAAAACTACTATTATTATACGCACACCACGGATCTTGGAAAATCATGTGAAAGGTGTGGGAATGCACCAGTCTTATAAAAGCAGTCTTGAAGGGGAATTGAGATTTTACATTGTCTGAGGTGTTCTATAAATAACATTTCAATAATACATTCTTTGCATGTCTAAATATAATACATTAAATGATGGTATTTCCTAGCTCAGGGTTGTGATGCTGTTCTGTATCTACCTCGGTATACATATTGTCATTTCTGACCACCATCATAGTTTCATTCTTTCGTTTCACTCTGTTTTTACATTTTCCACACTTCAACACAATAGGAACACACTGGATGCATATGCCAATTATTATGATGACAATCAGTATAAGGATCAAGACTTTGCCTATGCTGGCGATCACTTCCTGGACCCATTCCCCTAGACCTGAGAACCATTTCACTGGATTCAGCCATGTCACCCATCCTTTGATCTTTTCCCCTGCTTCAGCCACTGAAGCATTATGGTTCTTACAAAATTCCCATTTTAGCTACAGAATCTCATCCATCTTCCGGTCTATCACCTCCTAAGGGTCTCTGATATCATTGGTGACATAGATGCAACATTTCACTCCAAATTGGGTGGCCAAGGTTACGCAATGCCCTCCAGTAACAGCAGTTAAATAATTCAACACTAGCCTGTGTTGCACCAGTTCTTTCTTGTACGCTTGCAATTCTCTCCCTGTATACCTGAATGTGTCATCGTACATCTCGGCGATATTCTCTATTAATTTAGCAAGTTCCTGGATATATCTAAAATTTAATGTACCCCGAGCGATTCTGGGTCCAACGCGACCAGAACTTGAAAGCCAGTTGTCTCACTGATTAACTGAGTGGCTTTATGTATATCACCAGGTACCATATTTATTTTGCCCCTGTGTTCATATTGTGTGTGAAGATATGGTGACGGTGTGTTTTTATGTATACCCAGCATTTCAACATGTGTGAGGGTCATAACTTCTGGGACTACTATTCCCAGGTAACACAAACCCTCAGAACTCGGTGAGAGCCATTTATATGGTTTTCTTCCACAGATGAAATATACATTATCAGGGAGAACATAAGGAATGGTATGCATCATTATCATTAAGCACATTTCCCTTGCAAACAATCCTATTTCTGGTTCTTCCATCTGGTACATGCAAGTTTCTGGCTGTATTATTTTAGCACAATAACCATTTGGCACCTTACAAATTATTTCTTTGGTGGAACTCAATGTATACCGATACCTAAAATGTTTCCAACCAGACTTAATGGAGCGCAGTGGATCATAGTTTATGGACTCATTATCAGCTCTTTGTGAGAAGGTCATCATCTGATTATTCCCCGTCACTTCCCAACTCCCGGGTTTATTGGGGTTGGTTATGTTTACACACAAAAGTGATCTATCTACTTGGAATTTATAGAGTTTGAAATTAGGTGGTTTGGATGAGAGAAATGTTCCATCCAAGGTTTTCCCTTTTTGCAATTCTAAAATTTCCGTGGTATTCAGCGGAAATGGCACCAACCCTATGTTATGCTGTCCCTGTGGCACGTGTGCACACACCCAACAATCAGTTTGATTTAACACTTTGCCTACCATGCTGTGATAATCCTCTAAAGGATACCCACCCCAGTACAGATTATATTTAGGTTTGCACTGGTGGATACAGTTCTCATCACCTAGGGACCCACAAAGCTCACAAATACAGGAATCTTCAGACGATAAACCTCCACACCTTCCCCGAGTATCCGGTATGACAGCTCTCTTAACAATAACAGTACTAAGATTGGTCAGACACTCCCCTGATTGGCATTGCACTCCTCCTGTCTCCACTCCATCAGCACTGCCATCAGCTCCCGTTTCCTCAATCGGTCCCCAATCACAGACACTGGATATCCCCGAACTGACCAGGATGGTGAACACTCTAAAAGAGAATATGCAAATGAACACAGCAGGCCCATCCATTTTAACAACCAGTCCTGCAAAATTTCTCTCAGTTCAGGTATCTCACTACGACCTTTTCAATCCTCCCGGAACAAGCTTGCGAGCGACAGGTCCACACTATCAGCCTTGTCTCCGACTTGTTTCTCCACCGGTTGATTGACCTTTTTGCAGTGAGTAGAATGGACCCAGGTATCTCTCTTGGCCACCTTCAAAGATGTCGTACTCATCAGCAGCACCTGGTATGGACCTTCCCACCGATCAGTCAAACAACCTGAACGCCAGAAATTTCTGATCATAACATATTCTCCTGGTTCAACATCATGACAGTTAGTTTCAGGCATATCATTAGACAACAATTTCAGTTTCTGCTGCTGTTGCTTTAACTGCTTACTCATTGATATAAGATACTTTACAGTTACCTCGTTGTTACCCTTCAAGTCTTCCTGAGGTTGTCTACTGAACAGTATTTCAAATGGGGACAGATTTAGAGGGGGTCTAGGAGTGGTCCTTGCTATGCTATGTAGGACCAAAGGTAATGCTTCTGGCCATCCTAGTCCAGTCTCTGCCATAATTTTACTTAATTTATTTTTAATAGTTCCGTTCATCCTCTCTACCTTGGCACTGGCTTGCGGTCGGTAGGGGGTATGAAGTCGGCTATTAATACCCATCAGCTTACACATATTTTGGAAAACATCACCTGTGAAATGAGTACCCCTGTCATTCTCGATGATTTTAGGGATACCGTACCTGCATACAAATTCCTGGACTATTTTCTTGGCAGTAAATGCAGCAGTATTAGTGGCTTCTGGCTAGGCCTCAACCAAGTTAGAAAATACATCGGTGCACACTAATACATACTTAAGGTTCCTGCAGGGAGGTAATTGGATGAAATCAATTTGTATCACCTGGAAAGGTCCAGCAGTCGGTGGAATGTGGGATGGTTCGGTAGGGATCGCTTTCCCTATGTTCTTCCTTTAAGCAGGTCAGACAGGACGTTGCTATCTTTTCTGCTTGTGAAGAAAATCCTGGTGCGCACCAGTATGCCCTCACCAACTTGCACATACCCTGTTTACCCAGATGAGTTAGACCATGTGCTGCCTCAGCCAGGCTGGGGTAATATGCATTGGTGGCTACTGGCTTACCATGTCCGTCCCTCCAGAGCCCAGAGGACTCTGGCCCACATCCCTTGGACTTCCAAATGGATTTTTCCTGAATTGAACACAAATTTTGCATCTCAATTAATTTCAGCATATCAATAGTTTGGAATGACATAATTGTTTCAGTTGAAGAAAACATTTTTAACCCTGCTGCCCATTTTGCAGCTTCATCAGCTCTGTTGTTGCCCAGTGACACCGGGTCATCCTCACATGTGTGGGCTTTGCATTTAATTACTGCCACTGCTTTGGGCAGTTGGATTGCTTCTAAAAGATGCTTTATGTGTCGGGAATGTGCAACTGGTGTGCCTGCTGCTGTCATAAAATTTCTCAGACGCCATAGAGCCCCAAAATCGTGCACCACCCCAAACGCGTACCTCGAGTCAGTGTAAATGTTAGCAGATTTGCCTGCTGCCAGTTCACATGCTCTAGTCAGTGCTACTAACTCTACCACCTGGGCTGACTGAGGAGGACCGAGAGGTTTAGCTTCTATGATGTCTGTGTCATTTACAACAGCATAACCTGTACATAATTCACCTGTGTCTGTTTGTCTATGACAACTCCCATCCATATAAAAAGTTACATCCACATTCTCTAAAGGTGTGTCATGTATGTCAGGTCTAGCAGTAAAGGTCTGATTCAGATATGTCATACAATCGTGCATATCATTATGTCTGCCGAACTCACCTCCCGCCAGCAACTCCTCTCCTTCCACCCTTTGTACATCATGTTGTACATATGGTAGGTATGTTGCTGGATTCAGTGTACTGCAATGTTTGACAGTAATATTTGCAGGAGCGATTAGAGCTAGTTCCCATTTGGTGAACCTAGCCGAGGAGATGTGTCTGGTTTGAGCTGAGTTCAACAGAGCAGATACAGCATGGGGAGTGTAGACAATCATATCATGGCCCAATACTACATCCTCACTTTTACTCACCAATAGAGCGGTAGCTGCTACACTTCTCAAACAGGTAGGGAGTGTTCTTGCTACCGTGTCCAATTGGGCACTGTGGTATGCTACAGGCCTACTGGCATCACCATGTTTTTGTGTAAGAACACCTGCAGCACAACCATCGGCTTCCGTACAATACAAATCAAAAGATTTTTCATAATCGGGTATTCTCAATGCAGGAGCTTTTGTCAGACTATCCTTAAGATTAAGAAAAGCCTGCTCTGATTCCTCTGTGTGTTTGACACGATCGGGCTTTGAGGAAAAGACTAGTTCATGTACGCAAGGCCAAAATAGAAAAACCTGGGATCCACATTCGGCAATATCCACACATTCCCAAGAAGGTACGAATTTGCTGTTGATTCTGCGGCAGTGTCATGTTTTGTATGGCCCGGATTCTATCATTTGTAAGATGTCATAACCCCAGGGTTAGGCAGTGTCCCAAATATTTTACTCTGGATTGGCACGGCTGTAACTTGTCCTTAGCCACCTTGTGTCCTGTATGCGGGAGATGAAGTAACAAATGTTTAGTATCATTCAAACATGACATAAATGAGTCAGAACATAGCAATAAATCATCCACATATTGAATTAGAACCGATCCATTGGCAGGTTGAAAAGATTGTAAACAGTCATGCAATGCCTAGGAGAAGATACTGGGGCTGTCTATGAAACCTTGGGGTAATCGTGTCCATGTATATTGCACACCTCTGTATGTGAATGCGAATAGGTACTGACAGTCAGGGTGGAGAGGCACAGAGAAGAAAGCAGAACAGAGGTCAATGACAGTGAAATGGGTTGCATTTGGTGGGATCTGCATCAGGATGACAGCTGGATTTGGCACTACAGGGAATTGGCTCTCTACTACCTTATTAACACCTCTAAGGTCTTGCACCAGCCTATAACCCCTCCCACCACTCTTCTTTACTGGAAAGATGGGACTGTTGGCTACACTAGCTGTACAAACTAAAATTCCCTGTTGCAATAATCGCTCAATTATTGGAAATACCCCTAATTCTACCTCCTGTTTTAGTGGGTACTGGGGAATTTTTGGAGCTTGCCTACCGCTTTTTAAGTTTACCATTACTGGGCTTACGTTTGCCATTAATCCAGTGTCCTGTCCATCTTTAGTCCAAAGGGAATCTGGAATTAGGGACAACATTTCATCTACCTCTGATGGAGTTTCATTCAAAACTGTAGAGTGATACATTATCCTTTGAGGAGTGTCTAACATATCCCACACCTCGTATACCATTCTCTCTGGGATATCTAAATATACACCATCAAGGGTGCAATATATAACACATCCCATTTTACATAACAAGTCTCTTCCCAGTAGGTTAGTAGGAGTCGCAGCAGCCAGAAGGAAAGAATGTCTGGTATGCAACGGCCCAATAGTAACCTCTGTGGACTTTGTTAAAGGATAACGTTCCACTTTACCTGTTACACCCATTGTTGGTACTGTCTCGTTGGTCACCTGTAAATTAATGGGAGATTTCATCACTGACCTGGTCGCCCCTGTGTCTACAAGAAAAGGATATTCAGTACCTGCTACATCAACCATCAAGACCGGTTCTTCCCTAGTACTTCCCGTTAACCTGACTATCTGTAGACTACAGGTATGACCTGACCCCTAGCATTGGCTACCATTCTTCAATAAAGCATTTACGGCTACAATTGGAGCTGGTACCTGCTGAACATTTGCTGGCCTCTGTGCATATCCCTTATGGGGATATCCAGGTCTTCCCTGATGTGGGATCCATACTCTTTTTACTGTACAGTTTCTACTTAAGTGTCCTGTTTGTTTACAATTGAAACATGTCCATGACTAAGGTGAAAGCATGTGTTGTTGTGAAGTTTGAGCAGAGGGTAAAGGTGGTGGATATGGGTAAGGATAGGGAGGGTAAGGGTATTGTGGGGGATATGAGTATGGGACCTGTGGTTGTATTGGGTTAGTGGGGTAGAGCTGTGTTTGTTGTTGTGTGAGGTTAGTGAGGGCAGGTGTAAGTGTGTGTACAGGTGCAAGTGTGTCTGTTGGCTGTGATGTTACCGTCATTCCTTCCAGAGCTTGTATACTGACAGCCATTAGTTTTTTCTCTGGATCTCCCTCTTTTTTGAGATGTTTTTGTCATGTTCTATGGCAGACTCTATGAGGTTATCTATTGTAAGTCCCCTCCAGCCAGGCTGTGAGGTCTGAACCCGAGTTTTTAAATTCTCTTTCAGACTGTCCATTAGTACCATGGCTATTATTCCCCTGTGGTGAGTGCTATCTTTAATATCTTCAATCCCAGTGTACTGGGTGATAGCCTGCAGAGCCCGGTTGCAATAGTCTTCTGCAGTTTCACACTTCTTTTGTTTGATTGTGAAAATTTTGTTCCAGTTAACTACTACTGGAAAATATATACCCAATTGAGTCACAATGCGGGAAATGTTACCTTGGTTTACTAGGTCTGTTAAGGGAACGTCGCCATCCAATACACAATCGGTGATATATTTTGTCACGTCGGTATTGCGTGGCAGACAGGCCCTTAACATCACTGGCCAAGCTTTATTAGTGGGCTCATGAGAACTACCCACATTTCTCAAAAACCTTTGACATTTGGCTAGTTCCTTTTTGGGATCAGGGAAATCATTTATGAAGGAATTTAGTTCTGCTCTTGTCCATGGACAATGCATTACTACTTCCCTCAAGGGAACTACACCGTTTGCATCCGCATTTCCATTCGGAACAGTTATCGTCAGAATGGGATGCAGACCGGTAGCGTTGCTACCTCTGACCTGGTTACCTGGCTTGGGGTTTAATCTGCTGCTGCTACGTATGGTATTAACAACTTCCTCTATGGGTGCAGAGTGTGTTAACACTTCCCTTGCTGTTACCGATGGAAATGGCGGCACCACTCGTGATTGTGGTGATGCAGCATCTATCATTTGCACAGCATGGGAAATGACATTACAATAGGCTCATCATCCACATCAAAAACATTTTCTTTAAGAGGGGGTACAAATTGCTTGTTACATTTTTATGGGTATTTTTGGTAACTGTACTTGCACCTCCATCCACATAAGGTGGGGGAGGTGAGTGTGAACTGCTGGCAATACTCTCCACGACGCTACCTTGCTGCACGTGCGCGCCAATTGCGGCTCGCCCGTATTGCAATTTAGCTTCGTGGATGTATTTTCTGGCAATGCACTCACAACGCTAGTTTGCGTTGTTTGCACATTTTTAAGCCACGCATCCCCTTCATGCTGCCACAGTTTAAACATTCAAAATACTTAACCTTTTTCTCTCTGGAGCGCATCAAACTGATGTGATCCCGGACATTGTCTAACACATTTTTATCAAAACTACCAATTCTGGGAAACGGTCTAACACTCTTCCTCGTCATATTAAACCATAAATCACAATACCTTATTGCATAAGTACCGTACTTGGTATGCATGATACGACGGGCCGATCCGATCGGCGCCTCAATTAGCAGCACATCATTGCCTAACATCTCTACTGTTTGCGTGGCTCCCATTCTGAGACAACTCCTACGCTTTTCAATAAAAATTTAAACTGGTGAAAGACAATCAAGATACTTTCACTTACCTGTGGACGATTTAAGTCAGCGGCGCCCACACACCTGGATAAGATTTAGTAAGGCAACTTCCACACCTGGATAAGATTTGAAAAAGGCAACTTCCACACCCGGATAAGATTTAGTAAGGCAACTTCCACACCTATAGGAGTTTATATGTAGGCCGCTCCTACACACCTCTCTACAACAAAGACAACATGTACACCTGCTACTGTGTATAGAACGGTAAAGCTGCTTACCGAGCAGCTAGACCAGTGTTGGCTAACCTTGACACTCCAGCTGTTATGGAACTACATAACTCAGCATGCACTGCTACAGTTTTGCTATTAGGGCATGCTAAAACTGTGGCAGGGCATGCTGGGATATATAGTTCCACAACAGCTGGAGTGTCAAGGTGTCAAGGTTAGCCAACACTGAGCTAGACTAACCCTTGCACCTATCCCTTAACGATCATACGATACCCTTAACTTTGTTCAACATATTCAGTGTTACACACTTTTTTTTTTCCTGCGCAGAAAAATACACGTTAACCCAGATATTGGTAATAGAAAAAAATGTAAACCTCAATGGCTTTGTTCAAACACGTGGCAGCACAACCGGAAGTACGTATACACTATTGTGCGACCAGCCGCATACACAATAATGCGACTACCACACAACCGTATAGTGACTTTTTAACTGCGTACGCAAAAGTGCGTCTTTGTTATGCGCAAACCCGCGTACTCAGTACTGCGACACCCCTTTAAACGTAAGGTTCTATCAACAGAAAAAACAAACTTTTTCCTCTCTTGTCCCTGGATTCTAGTCAGCTTCCTTGATTCACACGGAGACAGATAGCGATCTTTCAGCACAAAGCGGTTGCAGGCAAACCCTGCATGTGGCCACTCCACCCTTTGCTGAAATATCGATAGATGTATGTGCCGTGTGAGCAGGAAAGTGACTTCACTACGAGCCCCCAACTAACGATACTGGATCAGAACCTCTCTATACCCCTGCCTATACCTTCTAAAATCCTTCCTATAAACCTCTAAGGATGACGCTTATTTGCTTACGCAGTCATACCGTAAATAAAGACTTAGACGTGGAATCTGTGGTTCCAAAGCACAAAGTATTATTCAAGTAAAAGTACAGTTAGTTACACACTATTGATCCAGACACAATTAGAAGCAATGGAAATATACAGACCCAAGTACAGAATACATACGCCGCACTTCCGGACCCGGATGATAGGTATCAGCAAGAAACCCCGTCGTCATTCAGCATTCAGCAAGAAGACTAAAAACCCAGTATTTGAGCATACATTTATACCCCCCAGAATAGAACGGACAATAGAGGAGTTTGTTGCTGATGTCATTGGTTCCCAGGGGAGAAGCATCTGTTACAGAACATTTAACAGGCTAGTTCCAATAGACTCTCCCTGCCTCTAACAGCTGGGGGTCTTCCCTTCCCACCCCCCAGTGCTGCATAACAGTTGTTCCTAAAATATACATTTCGTTGTTTGTAGTCTCTGCGGTCCATAAGTTGCGAATGCATGATGCGATCTCCACATCAATAGTACCGGAATTCTGTTGAAAGAGTACGCATCAGTATGGACCCAAACACTTTTCTTATCATGTAAAGAACCTAAGTTATCAAATATCTTTATTTCACAGCTTTTAAACTAACTGAACCAACTTAAATCATATACTTTAAAGCTTACTAAACCTTATGTGTGAATGTGTAATGTGTGAGTGAGCGGGGTTTGATATAAGGACGCTAGCTAACTTGGGGCAGATGCGTGCACATAAAGCTAATTATACAGCAGTTTCATACAAAGTCCTATGCATTCGCTAATATGCGACTAGTTAACAGCGCAATTGTGAATATTAATGTGTGTATGAGGAATGATGAAAGATGCAATTGCATGTTGCTAATAGTAATATCGCCACATGTACTAAAATGTGACTTTATCTAAAATGGCGCTTAGGCGGCCATTCGCAAAATGGCTTCTTGCGATCTCATTTCTAAAATGCAGCCAATCGCAAGATGGCGTCGCTGCGATTTAATTTTAAACTGAACTTGTCTCAGCCAATTATTCAGCTTCGACAATCCCCCCCCGGGAACCCTAGACCTACCCCCCCGGCTATCTGCGCTCGGTGCCCGGTCTCCCGATATCGGTAAAATGACAGGCGTCTAAATTTAGATGCCTGTCATTTAACCCATGCCGGGATTAAGCAGTTGGGAAGCCGGCTGTCGGGATTAGGTCTGCCGGCTTCCCGACTGCATACCGATTGAATAGAGCTGCCGCTCATTAAGCCAGGTACTTCCCTCTGGTGCAAAATACCTCAGTAGCGGTGTTGGTATCCTTCAGGCCAAATGCTGGAAAAGTGCGTATTTGCAGTAGGGCTAGTATCATGGAAGATCACAAGTAGTTAAACCTTTAAAAGTTGACCAGTTTTGCTCTTCCCGGGAGCTTTTTCAAGACCAAGCAGTGTTTGGAGACAAAGTGAAAGGAGATAAGGTGCCAGTCAATCAGCTCCCAACTGTCATTTTTCAAACACAGCCTGTGACATGGCAGTCAGGAGCTGCTTGGCTGGTACCTTATCTTATTTCACCTTGTCTCCTAATACTACTTAATAAATAGACCCCCCCAAAGATCAAGAAACTTGTAAACTTGTTCTATAAAGTGTGGTTTAAAAAGTCAACATTCAGGATGTCGACACCAGAATGTCTACACGGTCTTAATGTCAGCATATGATCAGAACATGATGCATTTCTTTTTTTTTTTTTTAGATAGGACTCTGGGAAAACTCATTTGTCAGCCCAGAGTATGAATTGGTGAGTGACAAAAGGATGGTTCTGGAAGGGACCAGCAGTGTCCAGTACTTGCTGTGAGTCTTTATTTGTACTGTGATTGGCAGTTTGGGGGAGGTAACGAACAGTGGGCCTGATTCAGACCCGCTCGCGAGCACTATGCGCTCGCAAGTGGGTCGATGGTGGCCCAGTGCGCATGCGCACGACAGAGCCAGTTCCGTCGTGCACATGCGCGAGGCCCGGATAGCGACGGGCAAGCCGTCACACCGGGTCTCGTACCAAAGGGGGCGTGCTGTCGATGTTGAGTGACAGCACGCCCCCTTTGGTGGGCGGGCCGGGGGCATGGCTGCCCAGACGGAGGCGTTCTCTTGGGAACGCCTACTGTCTGGAGCCGGCCCCACTGACATCACAAGTGATGTCAGTGGGAGTGCTTTCGGCTCTGTTAGAGCCAAAAGCGCTCTCGGGCTTGCAGCCACGAGACCCTACCACAAGGGTCTCGTCGCAAGCCCAATGGTCGCGATGGTCTTGACCATCGCGACCATCTTCCTGGCCGCTCACTATAGCTGTGGGTGGTCACCCACAGCTATGCGAGCGGCCAAGAGGCCATTCAAATAAAAAAATAGCCCGGCCCTGATTCAGAGCGAGCGCTCTGTCAGAGTGTCCGGCTCTGAATCAGGGCCAGTGTCGGCTAAAAACATAGTAGTATTTTGACAATTTTGGAAGTGTGTCACATCCTCCTTCTACAATTCCATAAGCAAGAAATAATGGCTCCGCCATCTCAGTTCCCATGGCCAATGTGACCATCCAGTTACTCAGGACTGCTGACTTCGAATGAGCTGTGACTGATCTTTGGACGCAGATGCCTGGATTTGCAAAGGTGGGTGTCTCAATACATATCCTGGTGGCTGCGACATTTGCATAATTTTGCCAAGCAGCTGCATTGGGGGAACTGAAAATGACTGTAGGGATGTTAAACAGCTCTAAATGACATACTTTACCTGTTTTTTGACCATTGTTAATGAAAAAGATAGAACCAAAACACATTAGGATGATTGTGCCAAACCAATACAAAATTACGAAGATAAGTTAAGAACCAAAACACAGGGGTCTGTAGTGTACACATGTATAGTATGCCTACTGTACATACAGTATATAGGGCCTGATTCAGTACCGATCGCAAGTGCAAATACATATGTACGCAGATCGAGCAATTGTTTGCCATTGTGCATGCATCTAAGCAGCATGGCGCACGTGTGCTGTGATCGCATTGTAATTTCACATGCACAGAGGAATCCATCGCAGAGTGAGTGCAGAACATCCATCATGACACATTCCATTAGGTACAAAATGCTCTGCTCCTGGACTTCCCTCTTAATTTATGTTTGTCGACACCTGTGCTGAAACACCTGTCTCATCAATTACCTAGTTCAATACAGGTGGCTGCAATCATACATTAGGTGGGAAGTCCAGGCGCAGTGTTTTGTACCAAATGGAACGGGTCATGTTGGAGGGTAGGTGAGTGACAGGCTGCTAGCATTTGGGGGAGTGGTTGGTAAAACGCAGGTGTGCCTGTCCATTTGAATGCCGTTGCTTGGGCGTACATAAATTAGCTGCTGTGATTGCATACGCAGCTTGAGAGCCCACTGAGGGCCTGATTCAGCAAGCAATGCCAGTGAGAGACTGCACGCACTCGGCCGATGTTTTCACACTACGTATGTATCGCACTGCACATGTGTGAGCTAGCCGGTGCCATCGGGTAAGCGTACGCAGACCCCTTCCAATAGTGATTGACAGGAAGTGCCATTTGTGGGTGGTCGGGTGAACGCAGGCGTGCCTGTGCTTTGCGACGACGTTTCAGGGGCATCCATACTTAAGCCAATGCGGCAACGGACGCAGTGATGAGACTCCGTGCACGCAGGAAGTTGCCAAGATCCTGCACAAGGTTTGGTCAACCACTATTATGCAAATGTGGGTGATGGTTCTCGATGTTACCGATGTTTAGGCTATATTGCGTACTGATCAGGATGTGAGTAGAGGGAGATGGACGAATTAATATGGGGTTGGGCATCTGATTCTTGTGCTGCAGTCTCTGTGCATATGCATTGATTAGCAGGGTGCGTGCGTCTGCTAGCGTGCGTTCCTTGCTGAATCAGGCCCTGAGTGTGAAGAGACTTGCAGTGTCTGCGGCAGGTCAGAGATGCTGTAAATGCTGTGTGAGTGCTCCATGTGCATCGATGGTACCGATGTTTACACAGAAGACTGATACTGGACGGATGTGAGAAAGCAGTAGTGGGCGTCTTTATGCCAGTTGAGCTTTGGCGAGCATTAGTATATTTTAGCAGCTGCGTTCCATGCAAATTCGCAGTTGCGATCGCAATTACGATCCATACTGAATCAGGCCCGTAGTTTGGTGCATATGAAGGGGACAGTTCTTCTCAGCTCAGTATGTGGTGAGGCATAGTGTATTAATAAAGCTGGAAATTCCACATAACTAAAAATTAACATACTTAAATGATCTATGCGATGAAACACGTCTAATGTGCACAAACATGTAGACACATGGCCTGGAATTTACAATCTTCAGAATCACAGACAACATGATGACAGATGAAATAGGAGTCCTGAACTGCTGGTCATAACCTGACATTTATATTTACCTACAGTACAAAGTTTTCCATCTGCTTTATTTATAATAAACATTTTAACTGCTCTATGGACTTAACATACAACTGACACTTATTCTACCCCTGCTTGGCACCAGGCTTGGACTTGGTCACCAGACCAGGCTGCTGCTGCAGTCGATGAGCAGTTTAATGATATGCGGCATGCCTATGTTCTGTGAGCGAGTGCGTGTGTATCAGCATGCAAAATGCTATGTCACATTGTCATCGGCTGTAACACTGTAATGTAGCGTTTCGCATGCAGATGCACAGAGAACATAGGCGTGCTGTATATCATTTTAATCAGCAGAAGCTGCCTGTACTATCTATTTGCATTGTTGTGCGAATAAGATGCATTTGAAGGTAAAAAGACGCACAAAATGAAGATCTGTGCTACTGAGTCACGCCATAGCATGACGCGACTAGAAGGGCTGATTAACGTGCAAGGAGGCTAGATGTATGTTGACCCAAATGTAGCATTGTCTCCGTCTGTGTGTATGTATGTGTGTATGTACAGTATGTATGTATTTATGCTTTGTATAAGTATGTTTGTGTGTGTATATATGTATGTATGCTGTGTGTATATATGCTGTGTGTATGTATATTTGTATGTATGCATGCTGTGTGTGTATGGAAATCAGTAGCGGAACTTCCGGAGACAATGGAGTCATTTGCTGCCAGGCGCCAGCCCTGAAGGGAGCACCTGGCTCCATTGTCACCTGGCCGTTCCGGGCACTGCTGAGCAGGAGCTGGATGGAGAAGGAGCGCCGCTGATAGGCGCTCCTTCTCTCCGCTTTCCTCCCCAGCCAGAGGATGGATCTCACTCCTGAGCTCCGGCTTCCAGGTCCCGCAGTGCACTATGGAAGTGACGTCATGATGCCACTCCCATAGTTTGGAGGAGCGGTCACCAGGGATGGACGAAAGCAGGCACTACTACTGGGGGCACTACAGGGTGCCTTACTATGGGGGGCATCCTATAGGGGCACTACAGCTGCCTTACTACTGGGGGCATCATATGGGGGCACTACAGGGGCCTTACTACTGGGGGCACTACAGGGGCCCTTACTACTGGGGCACTTCAAGGGGCATTACTACTGGGGCACTGCGGGGAGCATTACTACTGAGGGCACTACAAGGGCATTACTACTGGGGGCACTACAGGGGCCATTACTACTGGGGGCACTGCAGGGGGCATTATTACTACTTGGGGAACTGCATAGGGGGACCACTACTGGGGGCACTGCATAGGGGGACCACTACTGAGGGCACTGTATATGGGGCACTGCATAGGGGGACCACTACTGAGGGCACTGTATAAGGGGCACTACTGGAGGCACTGCATAGGGGAACCACTACTGGGGGCACTGCATAGGGGGACCACTACTGGGGGCACTGCATAGGGGGACCACTACTGGGGGCACTGCATTTGTGGACCACTACTGGAGGTACTTCATAGGGGGACCACTACTGGAGGCACTGCATAGGGGGACCATTACTGGGGGGCACTACATAGGGGGACCACTACTGGGGGCACTGTATAAAAGGAACTGCATAGGGGCGGTGGCAGCTGGGGCTGGCAAAGGTGCTGGGGGGTGGTAATTTTTAATTTGGGGGTTGGGGGGTCACCAACATTTATCTTGCCTCCGGGCACCTGGGATGAAGTTACGCCACTGCTTAAAATCCTGCATTTCCCACTGTTGAGGTTGGTTAAGAAACTTACTTGACAGGTGTGAGTATCCTAACCCTGTTGGGATCCCGTTGTCGGGATCCTGAGCGCTGGCATCCAATGCCAACCCCTCCAGATGAGAAATGAATGTTGGAGAAAAAATGCAAGTGCATACTCTAACCATGCTAAACCTAATAATAATAATATTGCTATATTACATCAAAGAGGTTCTTCGCACAATAATGGCCATAATTATAGGCCTGCCCACTGTGTCCAGGTGACCTCTATCAGGCAGGTCCTTAACACTCCTATGGAACAAATACAGGGTATGGGACCCCCCAGGCCAACCGAGCAGAAACACCCCTTGGCATTATTATTATTATTATTATTATTATTATTATTATTACATTTTATTTATAGGGCGCCACAAGAGGTCCACAGCGCCGTACATACAGTAAAGGGTACAAAGAACATTACATTACAATACAGTAACCAACTTATAAACAGAGCACAAGTAACAATTAGCCACACAATTCTCCATACACAATACAGCTGAGAAGGTGAAGGCTGTCATAGAAGTGCTAGAGAAGAAGGCTGTGAGACAGTGGGGAAGAGGACCCTGCTCCTAGGAGCTTACAATCTAGGGCATTACACTAGTGCAAGATTGCAAGTGATAGTTAAAGAATTATAGAGAAACTCCTATGTGTTAAGTCTTACATAAATTAGAGGTTGTAATTAAAAGTGTATGAAGTGCTACATATATAAAAAACAAACTAAATAAGTGAAAAAGACTTCATTATGATACCATGAAACAGTCCAGCTAACTGTTTCTGCTTGTAGCACTACTAGTCTCATCAGGTAGCACCTCACATGGGACCTCATTCAGAGGCGGTCGCAAGAAGCGATCGCTCTCTCTCTGAATGAGGGCGGCCTCTTCATATTTGAAGTGCGGCCTCCTGGTTGTTAGTTAAGCTGTGGGTTACCACCCACAGCTTAACGACCGACCAGGTTGATGGTCACCATTGCGACCATCGGGGCTTACGATGAGACCCTAAGGTTGGGTCTCGGCACTCATAAGCTCCAGGGAGCTTCCTGCTCTGTTTGAGTAGGAAACTCCCCACTGACATCACTGATGATGTCAGTGCGGCCGCCCACAAAACGGTAGGCATTCATTAAGGAACGCCTCAGTTTTGCAAACCACCCCCCCCGGCCCGCCTACCAAACGGGGCGAGATGTCGATCAACATCGACAGCCGCCCCTTTGGTAACGAGCTCCGGGGTTTGCGCACGTGCAGTGCGGCTGCTGCGCATGCGCAGGACTAACCATTGAGTCGATTACCAGCGCATTGGCGCCTGCGACCGACTCTGAATGAGGTCCATTGTGCTTAGGGTGTGCAATCTAGGGCCCCTCCCCCTATGCATTCTAGTAATGAATGTTCTCAATAGAATTCTGCAAACTTTTACTAATAGCCCAGATAAAATTACACTGAGCAATTTAGGACAAACATGTTTTCCTAAAGCTCCTTATTTATAGATTGCTTTTGTTTGGCAGTCTTGTAGCCTAATGCTCATCCACCCTGTAATGTTCTCTTATCCTTTATAGAATCTCAACCTTTGCCAATAGAATAATACATTAGAATTGAAGCACTACCCTCCCTCTTGAACATACATGCAAAGGCAAAAATCAGAAACAAATGGGACAAAATAGATGATTCCAGCAGACAGAAACTGTAAGTAATTACACTGTACAACAAATTAATACTTTTAATTTGTTTCCTTTCTAAAAATAGTCATACATTACTAATTTGAGGTCAATAAAATTATTTCAGAATGTTTTTACTAGCTCTATTTTTGAGCTACACTACTTGCACTATACTGTATGTACATTAGTAATATAGTCATAGTGAAAAGCTATTTTAAAATAATCTGATATTTTCTTGATTGAATTAAAACAACTGTTATTTATTTTCTATCAATCACAAATAAGAACACAAAACGAAATAAACATACAGCATACGAAACAAACATACAGCATACGAAACAAACATACAGCATAGGAAAGTACTATGTAATATAGTGGCCTATACATGGGGTGCTTTCTCTTTGCTTGTCGCTTGTACTCCTCTTCTGGGGCATCTCTTGTCACTGTCCAACAGTAGTGATTCACCTGCCCTGATATCTTTGTTCCATTGCTGAAATGTCTTGGTGGAATCGCTCACTATGCTTGTCACTCAGTGCACCACAGTTATCTTGTGTGGGTAATCCCGTCAATCGCATATATTTGAATAGGGGAGGTGACAAATAACTGATTCATTTAATTGGGTCATTAGGCCCCCGCCCCCTCTGTGCAGAATGCAGATTGCTGGTCAGATTCTCTCCATTATGCCCACTTCACTCTGAATTCCCCTACATCGTCATAAATGGGCTATATTTCGGAAATCAGAGCTAACTGAGAGTTTTAAATGTCATATTCATTCTTTACATGCTGAAATCAATTAGAAGTAACTATTTTCACATCAGAAACATTTACATTGTTGTGCAGTGTTATGATCCAGCACGAGTCCATGTCACACGGTAGGTCTCATTTTACTGTAGATGGGGGAGATGCTATGAATTAGCTATATTCTGTAGCACATTATGCACAAATAGATGTTGTACATACTTATAAAGTCAACATCTTACAATTGCAAATAACATATATAGACTAGGTAGCTAATCTGTAGCAGTAAATCTCTATGGTGCCTATTTACCACAATCCGCATTTAAAATGTGGATGTGGTGTTATATTTTTGCCTAATTTCGCATTAAGAAAATATCACATGAATGTATTTAAATTTGCATGCAGGCAAAAGAGCATTTTCGAGAAATCTCTGTCCCTGTGAATTTTCTCCCTGCACTTCTCAGGGTATTTCTCTCAAAAATTACTGTGAGACTGTGCTGCACATGCACCATCGGCAATCCCTACACTGACACTTACCCCAGTGATTGGTCATCCAGTGAGCTCCTTTGTGACTTAGGTCATCGGATCGCTGGGCTCCTGATCTGTGACCCTGGTCATCTGATCTGTGCAGTAAACTGGACTATCACTGCATCTCAGTTCACCAGACAGATCAGATGACCGGGGACACAGAGGAGCTCACCGATCACTGGTCACTGTGTATGTAAGTGTCATTTTTAAAGTTTTCTTATTTTCTATTATAAATATGTTTTTTCTCAGTGATCAGCCTGCGGTCTATCAGACACACATGGCTGATCACAGAAGCCTACTCCAGGCTCTACTCTCCCTGTCAGCAGGCAGGGAAGACTGAGCTGGAGTAGGGGAAATAGAGGGAAGCCTGTATAATGCCATCTCCAGTTAGCATTATTATTACAAGGCTCCCTTCAAGTATTTTTTTACAATTACTTTTAGTAAATCTGGAACATTTAAGTGATACTAAAATAATGTGAATAGGGTGTAAAAACACAGATTTTCACATTATTTTAGCAATAAAAAAAAGATAAATAAGCCCTTATGACCTAATTCAGTGGCTTTAAAGAGTTGAACGTATGGCGGGTTGTGGAGCATATCTTATATGAAATGCACTGCACATGCTCATTAATAGGTGATGCAAAGTCATACATATTTTTGTTGCATATTCACTTAAACCCAAGGATGTGGGATTGGGTGTAATGGAGGTGTTCTCAAGCATGCAATGTTTAGTGAGGATGTGTTCATTCATATGAGGGCTATGCAGAGCTGGATGTAAGTGAAAAATGACTATTTGCATATCTTTTGCACATAGTATAGTTCAGTTGCAATTACTCACTGAAGATGATGATGGATAGCTAACCAATTGCACACACAGGTCTAGTTGCATACAGGGGTCAGCATGGGCACCCTGACTGGTCTTTGGCTACGGAGCCACATACGCACCAAACTGTGATGCACTGTGTGTTCTGAAAACATTTTGTCATACAGGATTAGAGAAAGAAAGGAATCAGTTTACAGGTGGGTGTACTCATTCCCTTCCTAATAGCATGTATTTTCGTGTTTTGTGTTTTGGTTTTGGATCTGGATCTTTCTTCGTGTTTTGGATCTGGATTGGTTTTGCCAAAACCACCCTTCCGTGTTTTGGGTTCTGGGTTTTGTGTTTTGGATCTGTATTTCTTTGAAAAAAAAGCATAAAAACAGCTTAAATCACAGAATTTGTGGGTTTTTCTGCTCCTATGCAATTATTAACCTCAATAACCTTCATTTCCACTCATTTCCAGTCTATTCTGAACACCTCACACCTCACAATATTGTTTTTATTGCCAAAAGATTGCACCGAGGTAGCTGGATGACTATGCTAAGCGACACGAGTGGGCGGCACAAACACGTGGCCCATCTAGGAGTGACACTGCAGTGGCAGACAGGATGGCAGTTTGAAAAACTAGGCCCCAAACAGTACATACTGCAAAGAAAAAAAAGAGGTGAAAGATGGAATTGTCCTTGGGCCCTCCCACCCACCCTTATGTTGTATAAATAGGACATGCACACTTTAACAAACCAATCATTTCAGCGCCAGGGTCTGCCACATGACTGTGGCTGAAATGATTGGTTCATTTGGGCCCCCACAAAACAAGCTGGCAATTAATGTGTCCCTGCACAAACTGGCTCTACGGAGGCAAGATGTCGTCCTCATCCTCCTCATCCACCGATTCCTTGGATAAAACAGGAAAAAGGGATTTAGGTGTCCCTGGACTGCTTACGGTCTTAGCCAAAGTTTCTGAACTTGACAGTAACTTTTTATGAACGCGCTGCAGGTGCCGTATAAGGGAGGATGTTCCTAGGTGGTTAACGTCCCTACCCCTACTTATTTCACCTTTACATATGGTACATATGGCAAGGCAGTTGTTGTCCGGATTTGGATAGAAATATTGCCAGACCAAAGAGGTGGAATGTTTGGTCTTCTGCCCAGGCATGACCGTGATGGGCTTTTTCATCCCACGGACAAAAACTGTCTCCCCCGGAGCCTGATTTAAACAAACCACATCACCATCAGAATCCTCCTCGCCAACTTCCTCCTCAGCGCCAGCTACACCAGTATCCTCATCCTGTTGTACTTCAACAGTGACATCTTCAATTTGCATATCAGCAAGTGGACTGTGGGTGCTCCTTTCAGCACTTGCAGGGGGCGTGCAAATGGTGGAAAGAGCCACCACTTCCCGTCCAGTGCTGGGAAGGTCAGGCATCACAACCGCCACCACACTTGGACTCTCCTTGGGGATTTGTGATATCTTCTTAGTACGCACAGTTCTTTGCTGTGCTTTTGCCAGCTTAACTCGTTTGATTTTTTTAGCGGGAGGAGGGCTTCCATCGTCATGTAAAGCTGAACCACTAGTCATGAACATACTAGTCATACTAGTATGACACACACTAGTCATAGGGAAAGACCTTAGCCGTTCCTTGCCACTCCGTGTCATAAATGGCATATTGGCAAGTTTACGTTTCTCTTCAGATGATTTAAATGTTTTTTTTAAGGTCATTTTCCTGAACTTTGTCATTTGGGATTGTATGTGGCCTCTACTATGACATTGGGCATCGGCCTTGGCAGACGACGTTGATGGCATGTTATCGTCTATGTCATGACTAGTGGCAGCAGCTTCAGCACTATGAGGAAGTGGTTCTTGATCATTCCCTATTTTATTTTTATTGGAGAAAGTTTGGTCCTCCATTTATGTTATATTGATTTGATATATACGTGCGGCTAAGGCGCACACAAACACAGAAAATATTTTTTTATTTTTGCTGGAGAGTAGTGCACTTTGTGGGTTACACCACCCTTTAAGAAATGAGCCAGCCGGCTCTTTACTTATGGGACACAGGCGCACGCTTGGCGCTGCTCCTTTGTTGACACACGTGCAGCCACAGTGCACACAATTCACAAACACAGAAAATATTTTTTTATTTTGTTTGGAGTGTACTTTGGGGGTTACAGCACCCTTTAATGGTCAAGCCAGCCGGCCCTTTACCTATGACACAGGCGCACGCTTGGCACTACTTTGTTGATGCACGTGCGGCTACTGCACACACAATTCACAAACACAGAAAAAATATTTTGTTTTTTGGTTTGGACTGGAGTGTACTTTGGGGGTTACAGCACCCTTTAACGGTCAAGCCAGCCGGCCCTTTACTTATGACACAGGCGCACGCTTGGCACTACTTTGTTGATGCACGTGCGGCTACTGCGCACACAATTCACAAACACAGAAAAAATATTTTGTTATTTGGTTTGGAGTGTACTTTAGGGGTTACAGAACCCTTTAACGGTCAAGCCAGCCGGCCCTTTACTTATGACACAGGTGCACAATTGGCACTACTTTGTTGATGCACGTGCGGCTACTGCGCACACAATTCACAAACACAGAAAAAATATTTTGTTATTTGGTTTGGAGTGTACTTTGGGGGTTACAGCACCCTTTAACGGTCAAGCCAGCCGGCCCCCTTTACTTATGACACAGGCGCACGCTTGGCACTACTTTGTTGATGCACGTGCGGCTACTGCGCACACAATTCACAAACACAGAAAAAATATTTTGTTTTTTGGTTTGGACTGGAGTGTACTTTGGGTGTTACAGCACCCTTTAACAGTCAAGCCAGCTGTCCCTTTACTTATGACACAGGCGCACGCTTGGCACTACTTTGTTGATGCACGTGCGGCTACTGCGCACACAATTCACAAACACAGAAAAAATATTTTTTCTTTAGCACTTGGGGGGTGCACCCCTGATGGACAGAGCACCCCCTGGACAACACTACAGCACCCCTTTAGGACTGGGACACTGCACAGGACTTTGGAGTGGACACAGCCCCTATGGAGAACTGACTGCACAACACAGTCCAGCCAGCCCCTATGGACTTTGAAGTAGTGGACACAGCCCCTATTAACAACAGCAGCACAGCACAACACAGCCAGCCCCTATGGACTTTGAAATAGTGGACAACAGCAGCACAGCGCAGCACAGCACAGCACAGCACAACACTACTCTGCACTACACTACACTACACAGCCCAGCCAGCCCTAACTCCCACCCTCCCTCTTCACTGTCCACAGCCGAGTGAGAAAATGGCGCCGACGCGGGTACCTTATATAGGATCCAAAACCCGCGAGACCTGGAAGGCGGGATGATGACGTTTTGCCTCGATTTCAGATCCGAGCCAGGCGGGAAAAGTCGAGCCTGACTCGGATCTGACTCGGATCGGGGGGGCTCGGGGGGGTTCAGACTTCTGAAATCCGAACCCGCTCACCCCTAATAAAGAGTAATAAGGCTTTATCATGTGAAATAAAAAGTAAACTAAAAAAGAATAATATGTCAGTGGCGAGCTTCCAGCTCTATTAAGAGCCAGAAGCTCACTGGGGCTTGTGGGAACGAGACCCTACCACAAGGGTCTCGTCGCAAGCCCCGATGGTCGAGACCATCGCGACCATCACCTGGCCGCTCGGAATAGCTGCGGGTGGTCACCCACAGCTTTGCGAGCGGTCAGGAGGCCGCTCAAAAAAAAAAATGCCCTGATTCAGAGCGAGCGCTCTTTCAGAGCGTCTGGCTCTGAATCAGACCCTTTATTCGTAAATGCTGTTTGTGTTAAGCTGGGTACACTTTAGCCGATTCGCAGATGACATGTCGTCTGATCCGGTGGATCAGAGCAACACATTGTCTACACACTACTAACAACCAAGTGCGCTCTTGTTTGGTCGTCAGTCGCATCATCAGATTGGCCCTACATGCAGCCTCAATCTGGCTGATGACCCTGTGCAGCGAGATGTGACTAGTGCCAATATATCAAGTGGTCGGGCGCCGGATTGTGCAATTTGTACCGGCCACCAATGTGTACCGACAGTCGTCCGTTGCATCTCTGGGTACACACATCGGTAAGTGTGTACACAGATTAAGTCTGTGTGTATAAACTGTTCAAATTAGGATTTATTTTTTATCCATTAAGAATTTTAACAATTCTTCAGTCAGTTAAATATAACCTTACGTACTTTATAAAATTGCATCTGTAACATTAATACTTGTGGCTATAAGTGTGTCCCCCTGCTGTGGCATTACACCACCACTAGTTAGAGCTCTGTGTTGGTTGTTGATAATATAGGAGACCCCTACTTCTTTTCCCCCTGTATTTTCACACCCAGGACCAGCTCACAGAGCCCAGTGCTGGTTGTGCTTTTGGGGGGGACCCACGTAATTTTTTTTCTAATCTTTTTAACTTTACTAGTTCTGTGTGAGTTTACAACTCTCACCCTATATACAGTCAGGTCCATAAATATTGGGACATTGACAGAATTTTCATATTTTGGCCTCTATTCACCACAACAATGGCTTTGAAATGAAAGAAACAAGATGTGATTTAACTGCAGACTTTCAGATTTAATTTGAGGGTAATTACATCCAAATCAGGTGAACGGTGTAGAAATTACAACGGTTTCTATATGTGCCTCCCACTTTTTAAGGGGCCAAAAGTAATGGGACAAACTAAACAATCCTAAATCTAACTTTCACTTTTTAATACTTTGTTGCAGATCCTTTGCAGGCAATTACAGCCTGAAGTCTGGAACGCATAGACATCACCAGACGCTGGGTTTCATACCTGGTGATGCTCTGCCAGGTCTCTACTGCAAATGTCTTCAGTTCCTGCTTGTTCTTGGGGCATTTTCCCTTCAGTTTTGTCTTCATCAAGTGAAATGCATGCTCAATCGGATTAAGGTAAGGGGATTGACTTGGCCATTGCATAACATTCCACTTTTTAGCCTTATATAACTCCTTGGTTGCTTATGCAGTATGCTTCGGGTCATTGTCCATCTGCACTGTGAAGCACCGTCCAATGAGTTCTGAAGTATTTGACTGAATATGAGCATATAATATTGCCCGAAACACTTCAGAATTCATTCTGCTGCTTTTGTCAGCAGTCACATCATCAATAAATACAAGGGAACCAGTTCCATTGGCAGCCATACATGCCCACGCCATGACACTACCACCACCATGCTTCACTGATGAGGATCATGAGCAGTTCCTTTCCTTCTCTTCTCTTCCCATCACTCTGGTACAAGTTGATCTTTGTCTTATCTGTTCATAGGATGTTGTTCCAGAACTGTAATGGCTTTTTTAGATGTTGTTTGGCAAACTCTAATCTGGTCTTCCTGATTTTGTGGCTCACCAATGGTTTGCATCTTGTGGTGAACCCTCTATATTCACTCTTGTGAAGTCTTCTCTTGATTGTTGACTTTGACACATATACACCTACCTCCTGGAGAATGTTCTTGATTTGGCCAACTGTTGTGAAGGGGTTTTTCTTCACCAAGGAAATAATTATTTTGTCATCCACCACAGTTGGTTTCCGTGGTCTTCCGGGTCTTTTGGTGTTGCTGAGCTCTCCGGTGCGTTCTTTCTTTTTAAGAATGTTCCAAACAGTTGATTTGGCCACACCTAGAATCAACTCCAGACCTTTTACCTGCTTAATCGATAACGAGGGAATAGCTCACACCTGTCCATGAAATAGCTTTTGAGTTGATAGTCCCATTACTTTTGGTCCCTTAAAAAGTGGGAGGCACATATTGAAGCTGTTGTAATTCCTACACCGTTCACCCGATCTGGATGTAATTACCCTCAAATTAAATCTGAAAGTCTGCAGTTAAAGCACATCTTGTTTGTTTCATTTCAAAACCATTGTGGTGGTGAATAGAGGCCAAAATCTGAAAATTCTGTCAATGTCCCAATATTTATGGACTGGACTGTATGTTTGGAATGGAATAACATATGGATGCAACTTTGTACGAGATGAGAAGGCTTGATGCAAGTTTCATACAACTTTCCACTTGCCGCAAACTCGCATGTTTTTAAAAGTCGCAATCTATTACATTTACCCTTCATTATGTCATAACACACGCAACAGTCCCATGTACTTTCATTAATACTTTCTTTGTCCATCCAAAGAAAGACATGAGCCAAAGCCTCTGCTTAGGTGAAACTCAAACTAGGAAGCATTTTGTATGTGTACATTAATATGAAAGCAATTGCTGGTTTATTATTCCGAGTGATAGAGTTAAGCTCCATACACATGGAGCGATCAGACAGATCAGACAACGATCAGATGATCGTTGTCTGATCGTCCTGCATATTCGATATCGAACATCCAGTACATGCACCAATCCCCAAACAACTATAACGATCGCGGGTCGCTATAGTAACCAGGCTAACCTGGTCGATATCGGTTGGCCTGCATGCACGATATCAATATCAATACCGACCATCCGTGCCCGCGCATTGACCGTTGTTTGGCCGTTGAAAGGGGCCCAAAAATGCACAACTTGAATGATAATGATATGAACAATATCATTATCGTTCAAATCGTGCATTAATATCTGACTGTGTGTATGCACCTTAAGACTGACAGATGGGGAAGACTTTGGCACAGTTGATCAACATATCAGATGTTGCAACAATTGAAACTAACATTTCCTGATTGTAAAGTTTAAAGACTTATGGCTCTATTTACTACAATCCGCATATTGAATGCGGATTGTAGTGTGATATTACCGAGTGAATCCGCATTGCGAATTCAGGCAATATCACAGGGATTTACTAGAAATCCCTTGCAGGGACAGAGCTTGCGATAAAGCTCTGTCCCTGCAGATCCCATCCGCACTCTAGTCGCGGTATTTTCGGAAAAAATACCGCGACTAGGAGCCCGCACATGCGCCGACCCACCATCGCTGCTACCCCCCACCGACGCTAAGCCCCGCCCCCGGTGCTAAGCCCTGCCCCCCGCTTTTGCGGACCCCAGCGACCCCCCTTCCCCCCCACAACCCCCTCCCTTCATTACACTTACCTGCATCCTCCCGGCCTCCGGTGATCTTCTCCGGGCTTCCCGATCAGGTGATCTCCCATACTGCACTGGGGCCCGATCACCTGATGACCGGGCAGCAGTGCACTGTGGGAGACCAGCTGACCGGAAAGGAGCCATCACCAGAGGCCCGATCACCGGTCCCTGGATTCAGGTAAGTAAAAAAAAAATGTTTCATTTTTTTTTTCTTTTTTTTTACAGCAATCAGCTTGCGGTCTGCTTAGACCACATAGCTGATTACTGGTACCGGCTCCCGCCTCTGCTCTCCCCGTTAGAGCAGAGTGGGAGCCCGGTAACCGGGGGAGACCCTGGATAACGCCACCTCCAGGTGGCGTTATTATCACAGGGCTTCCCCGGTATTTCTTTACAATTTACTTTTAGTAACTATGGTCGGATCACATTTCCCATTAAAATTATGGGAAATGCAATCTGCTTTACTAAAAATAAGTGATACTAGGGGTTGGAGTAGAATTTTACTAATTCTACTCCAATTGCCCTATAGTAACTACAGGTGAAACTAAAATAATGTGAAAAGGGTGTGAAAACACCATTTTTCACTTTATTTTAGTAAAAATAATGTTAATAAATAGAGCCCTATAGCTTGGTGTGTTAATAATATATATGTTGAGTGCAGAGCATCTATGATTTTATCTCTATCATATCTATCGATCTATCAATCTATCTAGTAAACATTTTTAGGTACAAAAAACATTTTTGCGTGCATCTGTAGTATATTCTTTAAATACAGTGAATACTGCATTACTAGAAAGAATAAATATAATTGCATCACTCTAATTGAACTATTTGAATATGATGCCCCACCTACAGGTTCTATCACATATAGGTGAAGCTGACAGAATGTGCTCATTGCCTTGGCAGACTTCAGGCACACAAAGAACTCAAGCCATTAGGAACTAACTCAGAATGGATCTACAATATCTGACACTACTGCTGATTTTATGTGCCTCTTGCCTCATCTTGTATTTAAGTTTGAAGAGATTTTGGAGCCGTCAGAAACTTCCTCCTGGACCAACACCTCTTCCACTGCTGGGGAATGTCCTAGAGATAGGAATAGGAGGTATAGTGAACTCTCTGATGAAAGTAAGTTCCCTATATATTTTCTTTTTAAAAGGTTGATCAGTGGTAAATAACATACAACTAGCATAATAATGCATGCATGAGCAAAGTAGAGGGTAAGGAGACATGATCAATGCAGCATGGACAGAAATAATTGCTTATACTGTATCATTACTTTAAATGACAATGCTGGATGAAGCTTGGTCACCTGTGACATGCAGCTGCAGGGCCAATGCTAGAAATTCCCAGTATGTCATATCATTTGCCCACTTCGTGTATTTGCATCAAATTACTGTAATTAATTAATGAGATGTAATTGTCTTCACTGTTAACATGAGCAGTAGTATTACTTGTGAGATAAAGCAAAGCACTGACAATTCATACATGCATAATTGTCCAGTCTTTCATTACAAATTATAATTTATTCTGGCAGAATGTGAACTGCAGGGGACAGACAGACAGGGCGCTGAGGGGATGTAGTTAGGATAACGGTGGATACTATCCAACCCACCTATATCCCGACACTGACATCCCATACATGGACTAAAGATAGGTGTTGAAATCCAGACACCTATCTTTAGCCCCACTACAGAATCCCAACACCGGCTTACCGATCGTAGGTAAGCCGGGCGTCGAGAGCGGACAGCCGCGCGGGAGGGAGGGTTAGGTTTAGTGCTCCCGGGGGGACTTAGAGTTAGGCACCCCCCTGGGAGTCTTTGGGTTAGGCTAGGAGAAGGGGGGTTAGGGTTAGGCACCCCCGGGGGGAGGTTCGGGTTAGGCACCCCCCCTGGAGGCTTAGGTTTAGGCATCGGGAGTTAGGGTTAGGCACTTATGGGGGGAGGTTAGGGTTAGGCACCCCTAAAGGTGGGTCAGGGTAAGGGGGGGAGGGTTATGGACAGTTACAAACTCACCTGTCGGGATCTTCACTCCTGCCGGTCTTCCGGTGTCGGAATGTGAATCGTCGAACTTAGGTCTGGTGGTCATCAATCCCATTCTGTGATGTGGCTATACCCCCTCCTGCTTGTCCATGCCACCTCTCCAATACCAGGGTATACATTATATCTCTACACTATATGAACACAATATTAGTGCAGAATTAGAGCGCTGTTGATCTCAACAGCGCTCTAATTCTGCACTAATATTGTGTTCATATAGTGCTGTTTGGAGCATTGGGGTTAAATGCTTTTTTGTGCAAAGGAGCTGCAGCTGAGAAGCACATAAGAATAGAGCCTCTGTTAGATAATAATATATCTCTACAGCCCTGTGGACAATGGGAATAATCTCCCCAAAATATGACATTTGCACCCATCATGTTCTATTTGGAAGGTGGGATGTTAAAATTCTGTCAATGTGCTCATCTAAATCAGTCCGTAGAAAGAAACAGGACTGAGCTATTGTGTTGTTGCACCTGATTAGAAATCTTATTGTGGCTTAATACCCATTCCAACTCACTTTAAATATTGCCCATACTGTGAGGTCCGGAGAATAAGAGAAAGAGGAATTGTAGTACAGATGCACCCAGTTACTTTATGGCTGATCACGCCACATACGTACGCACGTAGCACGCCATGTGATTCCTCGCGCCTGTATATTCTACGGTACACTATGGTACACACTGTGATCGCACCATGCATTCCAATGGAGGCACAGGCACGTACGTAGTGCATGTAGAAGCACGCGGGCACGCATCTCTCGTTATGCATGCTGCGATTTCCCGTGCCAGCAGCAAGGATATAGCTGGGCTTATCTGTGTCTCCATATAATGCAAAATCCAGCGACAAGAACTCTGCCCTTCTACTATTTAGAGGAAGGATATTTTTTTTTTATAGATATATGAAAATGCTTTAATTTGAAAACGTTTGCTTGCTACTAAACTACATTTTGGAGCAATAGGAAACAGTGACAGCTCAAGAGGTGGGGCTGCAGCATAGTCCATAAAGGGGATCCACACCAACTGCCATTAGTTGGCGATGTTTGGCTGCATTTGGGGTGACAGTTGGTGTGGCTCCCCTATTTGAATTTTGGACTGTGCTATAGCCTCACTTCTGGAGATGCCACTGATGGGAAATTACATTGACTATATTAACTTTATATGCCACAAATAATAATTTCTCTCATTCAGCTCAGTGAGAAATATGGTGATGTGTTTACCATTTATCTGGGGTCCCGTCCGGTCGTGGTGGTCACTGGATACAACTTAGTCAAAGAAATCTATTTAGACAAAGGAGATGACTATTTAAATCGGGGTGAAATGCCAGCCTGGAAACCTTTCTTCAAGAATTATGGTCAGTAACTAATCTCTCCTTATCTCAACAGATTCTTCCATATTATAATGTGCGCAAGAAGAAAACTTTCAATTTAAATCTATTGTGACAGTTCAGTGAGTTATCTAGTTTTTTTTTTTTCTAGACTTCTATATTATAAACACATTTATTGAACCACATATATAGACTATGGGGCATGCTCAATTGGGTGCAAGTTTAAAAAAAATCTCGCACCTGCAGGGTTTTTTCCACAGGTGCACGATTTTTGGTATTCAATAGGGGAGGGGGGGGGGCACTCTTATTTTTAGGAAAAATTGCATGGACCTACTTCTGAAGCCCTTGGACACCTCTAATGACTAATTAAGCAATTGAAAGTTTATGATTAGCTTAATTCGTCCCTAATTACTTATCTTTTGGAGCACTGTCTTCCTCCTCCTCCGCTTCCCTGACTAAAGTCTTCGGCCTTTGTCTTTTCCAGCAGCTTGAGTGTACTGTAGCTCCTGTCATTGTATGTAAGTGTGTGTGAGACCCCTGCCAGTCTGTGTATGTCTCTTGTGTGTGTGAGGGATGCTGCCAGTGTCTGTCAGTGTGCGAGGAGTGCTGCCAGTGTCTGTGAGGGGTGTCAGTGTGTGTCTGTCTGTCCTGTGTGCTTCAGATCCCCTTTCAGCAGTGTGTGTGTGTGATACCCATACCCTCGGTCAGTAGTGTGTATGTGCCTCCCTCCTGTGTGTGTGTGTGATACCCTCGGTCAGTAGTGTGTATGTGCCTCCCTCCTGCGTGTGTGTGTGGGGGGGTGGTGTGGTGCGCTTGCTGCAGATGGGAGAGGAGCACAGGAACAAAGGTGTGTGTGGCTGCATTTCCCCCTGTGGGATTTTGACCACAAAAAAACCTGCTACCAATTTTACTGTTAATTGGGTACCACTGGCATTGGGAGCACGCATACGCAAGATACTTAAAAATTGGTCATGAGGTTGGAATATTTTTTTTTGCAGACAAAAAACCCTGCAGCCAATTGAAAATGCTACTATATTTATTCTGCATATACACAGACTACCTTGCAGGGGTTAAAGTGTAAGCTATAGTTACAGTACACAAAGCAGTCTAGCGCTTAACCTCCCAAGTGGATGATAAAACTATATATATATATATATATATATATATATAATTACTGTGTTGTATGACTGCAGCCTCACACATCAATGTGGGATATATACAACACCCACAAAAAGACAGTATACCAGATTAGTAAATGAAAGCTCTGTCAATTTTTACACACTTAATTATACATTTAATAATAATCGCATATACATATAATTAAAATAAACACATACTATAATGTAACAATAAATAATACAGTCACTTGACCTAGTTCTCTAAAAGCACATAGCATCTGGAGTCAGCAAAACATTTTCATTTCACAAATCAAAATACTGTATCCTAGCAGTGCAGTTTGATATTCAAAAGATATATAACTTGTAGTTAATTACTAACAATTCAAGCAGGTGCACATGTTGGATGGTTATTTTGTGTCCAAGGGTAAAAGATAATAAGGAAAGGAAAAAAGTGAGGGCGCTAATCAACAGGTAATAGATTTAATAGTATATAAACATGACACATGTAATGATCACATCATCACTAAAAGATCGGGAGACATCACACAATAAAATTATAATAAATGAAAAATAATACATGAAAATAAATATAAATATAAAAATAAAAATAAAAATACCTAAATAATGACTAAAATGGTAAATTTACAGAGTAAGGATCTGAACTACCTAATACATAGACACAACGATCAGTATGCACCACACAGAATAGATACAATGTTAAATAGCATGAATAGTGTGTAGGCTCCTATAGAGCATAATTCAATACTGCTTAGCAACATAGAAACAGGGGAAAAAATGATAAATACAGTTGTCACAATTGTGACTCCAAATCCGAGAGAAAAATAAGCTTTATATTTGTTTGGAAAAACTCCGTATTTAGTAGCTCAACTCCCAAAAAAATAGTCAGTGTACATACAATCTCCTATTCAGCTGATGAACAGCAGTTCCACTGTAAAATAGAAGAGAAAAAAACTGTGTATACGTCCGTGTTACCATTCGGTTTCTTCAGACACCGACTGAAGAAACCGCCAATGAGCTTGAGGCGGAGAAACGCGTCATGAGTGCTCACCTGCTGATAAGGCTACGGGTCTCCTGGTTTCCGTCTGCCATGACTGTGCGAATGGCAACAATACTGCTGGCTTGTGCACCTGCCATGCAACATCGCGTTTGATATAAGGGATAACACTGTGGTTGAAAATAGAGTGGGATATATATAAGAAAATACCCACCAAACATGCATGTTGTCTAAAACTACTATCGGAAACCCATTTTGAGACTCCATAGCCTCACTATAAACAGTGTTTCAACTGCACATATACACTGTTTTTTTCTCTTCTATTTTACAGTGGAACTGATTTTCATCAGCAGAACAGGAGATTGTATGTACACTGACTATTTTTTTGGGAGTTGAGATACTAAATACAGAGTTTTTCCAAACAAATGTAAAGCTTATTTTTCTTTCGGGATGGAGTCACAATTGTGACAACTGTATTTATCATTTTTTCCCCTGTTTCTATGTTGCTAAGCAGTATTGAATTATGCTCTATAGAGCCTACACACTATTCATGCTATTTAACATTGTATCTATTCTGTGTGGTGCATACTGATCGTTGTGTCTATGTATTAGGTAGTTCAGATCCTTACTCTGTAAATTTACCATTTTAGTCATTATTTAGGTATTTTTATTTTTATATTTAGATTTATTTTCATTTATTATTTTTCATTTATTATAATTTTATTGTGTGATGTCTCCCGATCTTTTAGTGATGATGTGATCATTACATGTGTCATGTTTATATACTATTAAATCTATTACCTGTTGATTAGCGCCCTCACTTTTTTCCTTTCCTGGTTTTTCTTTTTTGGGAACTATCCAGTTTTCCCAAATTGGTAGGGCTAGCTGTTTAACAGGTGGAGTGTGATATAAAGCAGGCCCCTATTGTGTCCATAGGTACTAGTGCCTTTGGATTTCTTTTTTAAAGATTATACGTAAGTCTCTACTTGTAAACTGTATTTTTTAGTCAATTAGAGAGAATATATTCCATTTGTCAGTTGAAATAATATTATTCAATCCCTATTTGAGGTGCACATACAATATAAGTGCCTGGTGAGAGTGCCTTTGGAGGTTCAGAAGCTGGGCATTTTCTATAGGATGGAAGTGGTCATGTTGGAGTGTCTGCACATTCATCATACTTGTGATCTATTGCAGGACAGATTTAAAAGATTTCACATTTGATATGTTGCCATGGGCAAATGCAAGATTGTTAAAGGGTGGTTTCTACTCCTGAGCTGACAAATACATGGATAATGCTGTCTGCACTACTTTTACACTGCAGAACAGTAACCAGCAGTCATACCTCCTGACCTTGGGCATGATTCCAATGTGGACAGTATTGCACAGCCACAAGGAAGCTGTAGAAAATAGAGACCTCCTGCATGCATCTGTGATACAAGTGCAGCATCCTGAGGTGCTGACATGGGTCACTATTGCGACCATTGGCCACGTTGCATAAGCTGAAGCATCGGAACCCTCTGCCAGGTCCAGGAAGTCTAAGTCCAACTATGCAGACCCTGGGTTTGGAACGGCAACAAAACGGGGTGACATGCATCCGTTTTGTACAACGGTCCTGGTCTCCGCCCCTCAAATGCCTGAGCATGATTGACAGGGGTGGAGGACCCATTCTGCACATGCGCAAAATGGTCCTGAGCATGCGCAGACCCACAACAATAATAAATGTACGTAAACCATCGGATGTACGTACATACAGTATATGTATCAGGACCTTTGTCTGCATTTGGGGCAAAATTCTGACTGAGTACAGTAGCCCAAATCTATACTACCTACCAAAATTAGGACAGTTGGCAGACTCCTACCTGTCCTTGCAGGTTTCACTCCTAACTGAGGCATGTGTAACAGTGTGATTATAAGAAATATAATATAAAGGAGCTACTCTTAGCACGTATCCACTTGAATCTGGTTGTGGGCCTCATTTGGAAATTTTGTACACCTAGAGTTACAGGCACACACCTTTGGCTGCTTAAAAGCAGGCAATGCACTCAAGCAAGAGAGCATGCAATGGAAAAACACTGTGATGGTGTGAACCAAACAATTGGCATGAGTCCTGACTGAGTCAGACAAAATGAGATAGTAATTAAAAATCAGGAGAAACAGGAAGGATCTTTAACGTGGTACACAAAAAAACAAGATAATGAAATTATTACAAGCATTTGATCTTTATTCTTATTTCAATAAAATTGATCAAATTAATCCAACACATGGTCCTAATTATAACCAGTTACATAAGACTTAAAAACTAAAAAAAAATGTGTTTGACATTGTACCAATGTTATTCAACTTAAAGAAGCACAATATGATGGGGGAGAGATTTCAGGTCATCTGCCCTTTGCCCACCTTTTCATTTTGTTCCATTCACACATGTAATGGTGAGAGCAGGAAATTCACCATTTATCATACAATAGGGGGTATATTTACTAAAGTGCAGGTTTTTAGAAGTGGAGTTGTTATCCATAGCAACCAGTCAGATTCTAGCTGTTATCTTCTAGAAGGTGATAGATAAATGATAAGTAGAATATGGTTGGTTCCTATGGGCAACACATCCACTTCTAAAAATCCACACTTTAGTAAATACTGTATACCCTTTAGGGGTAAATTTACTAAGATGGGAGTTCTATTAAGAAGGGATGTTGCCCATAGCAGTCAATCAGATTTCAGGTCTTAATTTCTAGTAGGTGCTAGATAAATGAGAAGTAGAATCTAATTGGTTGCTATGGGCAACATCACTTCTTAAATAGAACTCCCATCTTAGTAAATTTACCACTAAGTGTTAGTTTGGTGTACTTAGTACTTTTTTTGTGTAGGGTTACTTATCTATTAGATAATCATTGCTATTATATTTCTTGTCACCAAATTGCTCTTCTAAGATTCACTATTATGGTATCTGTTTATTAATCAAGATAACCAAATGGTGGTGCGTTAATCTTGTAGCTAATTTGAACACACTAAAATTGCATTGACAGGGCAGAATTTAAACCAAGACGCCAATATTTATACACAATGTACTTTATATCAAAAACAAATAATATCAAATAACAATGTACATATAAATATAAAACAAATAAACACACATAAAATATGCATACAAAATAGACCACTATTCGGATCCTTATATATCTATAATTGGACCCAGTATCAAGTCCATAGTGCCACAATTATGTGTTAGTTTTTAAATCACTTAGTTCTCACCAGACTTGTAAATATAGGGAAGTCCTTTTTACAGTCCCACGGACCAATTTTCTCCAGTTTTACTAATAGCAAGGGACACTCGCAATGACAGTCCTTTGATATAAAGAACTTTTAATGTAGGTATTCCCAATCAGCCCGCACATATATTTAGAAGGCTCCGGCTTTGATGGTACATAGAGGCTCCAATAATGTCAACCTGTGACCGCCTCTCTTCAGCCGCTTACACACTCCGAATGCTGGAGGTCTGTCTCTGTTGGACTTCCAAGCGACCGGCTTCAATGGTTTGCAGAGGCACTAATTTAGTCAGCCTGTGACCGTCTCTCTCTCGCTGCCCATGTGCTACTAGTCCTGGAGGTCTGTCTCTGTTTGTGTACACACGGCTAGCTGTACCTGTATAGCAAGACTTCCAATTGAAGTAAGATGATGTCTGGCAAGGAATAATGACACAGAATCAGGTATCACTGACGCGCTTCGTTACCACCTATTGAAGCTTTATCAAAGAGTATGGATCAAAGCCGGAGCCTTCTAAATATATGTGCGGGCTGATTGGGAATACCTACATTAAAAGTTCTTTATATCAAAGGACTGTCATTGCGAGTGTCCCTTGCTATTAGTAAAACTGGAGAAAATTGGCCAGTGGGACTGTAAAAAGGACTTCCCTATATTTACAAGTCTGGTGAGAACTAAGTGATTTAAAAACTAATACATAATTGTGGTAATATGGACTTGATGCTGGGTCCAATTATAGATATATAAGGATCCGAAAAGTGGTCTATTTTGAATGCATATTTTATGTGTGTTTATTTGTTTTATATTTATATGTACATTGTTTTTTTATATAAAGTACATTGTGTATAAATATTGGCATCTTGGTTTAAATTCTGCCCTGTCAATGCAATTTTAGTGTGTTCAAATTAGCTACAAGATTAGCGCACCACCATTTGGTTATCTTCAGTGGACTACAGATTTCCCTTGGAAAATTTGTTTTTAAGTAAGTATACACAACCTACTGGTGTGTGCTGCTGTGTGTGTTTATAGTAGGATTTTTTGATTAGCGCCCAGCTTTTTAGTGTGTTGCGGGTGTTTATTATTCAGCCTTAATTTTATACTGCCTATTTTTCACCATGATCAATACACAAAATGCTTATTTACTATTATTGGGCACTTATAATACTACTTATGACAAATTTCATCTCATAAAATTAACACTTAGGACTGTTTCCTACAACACATCACTTGTAGTTTAGGCCACGAATAACATATTACTTTATGGTTGTTGAAAGAGGAGTGAGCTATTGCACAGACTCTATCTTTCTGTTATTGGGCAGACACTCCACGCTTCATCTGTCCTTGTACTAAAACATGCTGAGCACTAGGACCCAGAGTCTGCAAAAAGGTACTACTTCTAACCTGATATGTTGAAGCACATGTGACTGAAGTCATCTTCCCCTTGTACTGTGTAGAAGTGACTTGGTGGGAGACAGAAGACTCCCACTTAGCTCCAATAAGAGACCCAAGTGTATACCTGCACAAAAACTATCCAGATCCCAGTACCACTAACGGTTTGCAGCATACACTCACCAGCTGGAGAGCTGTATAGAGCCCTGTTACGCTCAAGCTTCGCACCATCACCAGTGTGCATGTAACAATAAAACCACTCCACTGATTAAGTAACTGGGCTGTTCATAGTTTGATTCATCCGCTGGTGTGTGCTTAACAACTCTACAATATAAACACCTGCACAAACATCATTTCCATCACTAGTAACTATACAAAGATAAATTATAACATTATTTATCTTGCATCTAAAAGTATCTAATTTGTAGCACTTAAGTTAGCTACACACTATGCGATTGTTTGATCAAACCGACAATCGGGTGATTTTTGGCAAATTCAAGGACCCGATATCTGTAATACATACTCAACAATTTAAATGAAATACCTGGCGATTTCACAGTGAATTTGCAAAATGTATGCCAACCAGGATGATGAAGTAATTAGGAAAAATTCTAGGAAATAAGGTCAAATTACCGAGAATGTCCTCACACTGCATGATATCGGGACATTTTGGCCGATATCACCTGGCAAGGCTGACCGGTCAAATAATCAAAGGAGGACGTTTGTAGCTGTTTTTTTTTATTATTTTTTCACCACAACAATCATGTCTACACAATATACCATAAAACAGCCCGATCACCTCATTATTAGCCAATCTGGTCAATTATTGTATAGCTTTAAATATTAGTTATAAGCTGTGGACTTTAAACTATTGTTCACGTGGCAAATACCTTGTTGAGGTATGTTTCTCTCATTTGTTATTTGTTATTACTGTCATGGTGAACACGCAAGTTAATGACACACAAGCAAAAATAATCTTAGTATTTACTGTAAGTTCATTATTATTGCAAAGACATTTATTACTGGAATGAGTATTCAATAAAAGCTGAATAATAAACAGATCAAGGGCCAGATTCAATTAGCTGCGAAAAAGACGAAACACAATGTTGTTTTCCCATAATTCGTGTGTTTTGGTGCGATATTTTGGCGTCATTCGTCTATGTGCATTCCCTTTTTTGCCCTATCCTATTACAAAAGACGCGAAAACACATTTGTGCAAAATCTGTGCATGGTGAAACCAGCCAAAAGTACAGCACATTATGGGGAAATCAATCTGTACCCTATAAAAATCCTACCTGACATAGGCATCAATATAGAAGTGTATTAGTGTACATAATAAAAGTATTTGGGGTTCTTAAATTGTGTTATATGGCTGTTATATGCATATTTGTATAAGTGTGCAAAAATTATAAATAGCAATATTTTTTGGAGAAAATAATTGCTGCAGTTAAATTGGGGTACATTAAAATTGGTGCTAGTGTCACCCCCATTTACTATTGGGTATGGAGATGAGGATTATGTTGTAGGGTTAAAGGGAGAGTAGCATATGTGTATAATATAAAAGTACTGTGTTATTCCACTGTGTGTGTATTGTAGAGGTACTGGTCACACTGGTGTGATATGTACCTGGTTTAATTCCTGACAGCGGCTGCCCGACAAAGGAGGAAATCCCGATAATCCTAAAGGTAAGTGTCAACTAATCTAACCTAACCCCCTAACCCTAACCCTCCTTAGGGGTGCCTAACCCTAACCTCCCCCCCTGTGCCCAACCCTAACCCCCCTCTAAGTGCCTAAACCTAATTCCCCCTTCCCTGCTGCCTAAACCATAAGTAAAGGGCCGGCTGGCTTGACCATTAAAGGGTGCTGTAACCCCCAAAGTACACTCCAAACCAAAATAAATATATTTTTTCTGTGTTTGTGAATTGTGTGTGCAGTAGCCGCACGTGCATCAACAAAGTAGTGCCAAGCGTGCGCCTGTGTCATAAGTAAAGGGCCGGCTGGCTTGACCGTTAAAGGGTGCTGTAACCCCCAAAGTACACTCCAGTCCAAACCAAAAAAAAAAATATTTTCTGTGTTTGTGAATTGTGTGCGCAGTAGCCGCACGTGCATCAACAAAGTAGTGCCAAGCGTGCGCCTGTGTCATAAGTAAAGGGCCGGCTGGCTTGACCGTTAAAGGGGCCTGTAACCCCCAAAGTACACTCCAGTCCAAACCAAAAAAAAAATTATTTTCTGTGTTTGTGAATTGTGTGCGCAGTAGCCGCACGTGCATCAACAAAGTAGTGCCAAGCGTGCGCCTGTGTCATAAGTAAAGGGCTGGCTGGCTTGACCGTTAAAGGGTGCTGTAAACCCAAAGTACACTCCAGTCCAAACCAAAAAAAAAAATATTTTCTGTGTTTGTGAATTGTGTGCGCAGTAGCCGCACGTGCATCAACAAAGGAGCAGCGCCAAGCGTGCGCCTGTTTCCCATAAATAAAGAGCCGGCTGGCTCATTTCTTAAAGGCTGGTGTAACCCACAAAGTGCACTACTCTCCAGCAAAAATAAAAAAATATTTTCTGTGTTTAGCCGCACATCAAATCGATATAACATAAATGGAGGACCAAACTTTCTCCGATAAAAATAAAATAGAGAAAGATCAAGAACCACTTCCTCCTAGTGCTGACGCTGCTGCCACTTTTCATGAATTAGACGATAACATGCCATCAACGTCGTCTGCCAAGGCCGATGCCCAATGTCATAATAGAGGGCACATACAATCCCAAATGACAAAGTTCAGGAAAATGACCTTAAAAAAACCATTTAAATCAGCTGAAGAGAAACGTAAACTTGCCAATATGCCATTTACGACACGGAGTGGCAAGGAACGGCTAAGGTCGATCCCTAGTATGTTCATGACTAGTGGTTCAGCTTCACATGACGATGGAAGCACTCGTCCCACTAAAAAAATCAAAAGAGTTAAGCTGGCAAAAGCACAGCGAAGAATTGTGCTTTCTAAGAAAATATCACAAATCCCCAAGGAGAGTCCAAGTGTGGTGGTGGTAGCGATGCCTTACCTTCCCAGCACTGGACTGGAAGAGGTGGCTCTTTCCACCATTTGCACGCCCCCTGCAAGTGCTGAAAGGAGCACCCACAGTCCACTTGCTGATATGCAAATTGAAGATGTCACTGTTGAAGTACAACAGGATGAGAATACTGGTGTAGCTGGCGCTGAGGAGGAAGTTGGCGAGGAGGATTCTGATGGTGATGTGGTTTGTTTAAATCAGGCTCCGGGGGAGACAGTTGTTGTCCATGGGATGAAAAAGCCCATCACGGTCATGCCTGGGCAGAAGACCAAACATTCCACCTCTTTGGTCTGGCAATATTTCTATTCAAATCCGGACAACAACTGTCTTGCCATATGTACCTTATGTAAAGGTGGAATAAGTAGGAGTAGGGACGTTAACCACCTAGGAACATCCTCCCTTATACGGCACCTGCAGCGCGTTCATAATAAGTTACTGTCAAGTTCAGAAACTTTGGCTAAGACCGTAAGCAGTCCAGGGACACCTAAATCCCGTTGTCCTGTTGTATCCAAGCGCCTGCAAACCACACCGTCAACTCCCTCCTCGTCAATTTCCTCCTTAGTCAGGATCGGAAGTAGTCCTGCAGGCTATGTCACTGGCATGACTGACTCTCCAATCCCGGATTCCTCCGGAGGATCCTGCATTGCTACGCCTCCTGCTGCCGCTGCTGCTGTTGCTGCTGCTGGGAGTCGTTCATCATCCCAGAGAGGAAGTAGGAACACCACTACTTTTACTAATCAATTGACCCTCCAACAGTCCTTAGCGAGGAGGATGAAGTACGACAGCAGTCATCCAGAAGCAAAACGTATAACTGAGGCCTTGACTGCTATGTTGGTGTTAGACGTGCGTCCGCTATCCGCCATTAGTGCAGTGGGATTTAGACAATTGATGGAGGTAGTGTGTCCCCGGTTCCAAATCCCGTCTAGATTCCACTTCACTAGGTAGGCGATACTGAGACAGTACAGAAACGTCAGAAAAGGTGTCCTCAGTGTCCTGAAAAATGCCGTTGTACCCAATGTCCACTTAACCACGGACATGTGGAAAAGTAGAACAGGGCAGACTAAAGACTATATGACTGTGACAGCCCACTGGGTAGATGTATCACCTTACGCAGCAACAGCAGCAGCGTCACCAGTCGCAGCATCTCAGAAACGCCAGCTCGTTCCAAGGCAGGCTACGCTGTGTATCACCGGTTTCAGTAAGAGGCACACCGCCGACAACCTCTTAGAGAAACTGAGGGAAATCATCGCCCAGTGGCTTACCCCACTTAGACTCTCCTGGGGATTTGTGATATCTGACAACGCCACCAATATTGTGCGGGCATTACATCTGGGCAAATTCCAGCACGTCCCATGTTTTGCTCACACAATAAACTTGGTGGTGCAGAATTTTCTGAAAAGTGACAGGGGCATGCAGGAGACGCTTTGGGTGGCCCGAAAAATTTCAGGCCACTTTCGCCATTCAGCGACTGTGTGCCGAAGACTGGAGCACCAGCAAACACTCTTGAACCTGCCCCGCCATCACCTGAAGCAAGAGGTTGTGACGCGGTGGAACTCAACCCTCTATATGCTTCAGAGGATGGAGGAGCAGCAAAAGGCCATTCAAGCCTATACAGCCACCTATGACATAGGCAAAGGAGGGGGTATGCACCTGACTCAAGCACAGTGGAGAATGATTTCCGTGTTGTGCAAGGTTCTCCAGCCCTTCGAACTTGCCACACGTGAAGTCAGTTCAGACACTGCCAGCTTGAGTCAGGTCATTCCCCTCATCAGGCTTTTGCAGAAGCAGCTGGAGAAAGTGAAGGAGGAGCTAAGATGGAGCGATTCCGCTCAGCATGTGGGACTTGTGGATGAAGCCCTTCATTTGCTTTGCCAGGATTCCAGGGTGGTCAATCTGTTGAAATCAGACCACTACATTTTGGCCACCGTGCTCGATCCTAGGTTTAAAGCCTATGTGGTGTCTCTCTTTCCGGCCGACACAAGCCTGCAGAGGTGCAAAGACCTGCTGGTGAACACTGTCAGCTGAAGCGGAACATGACACGTCAACAGCTCCTTCTTCATTTTCTCCCGCAACTGGGGCTGCCAGGAAAAAACTTAGGTATCTTAAGCAACCTGCTGGCGGTGATGCAGGGCAGGCAGGACCAAGTTTGGACATCTGGTCCGGACTGAAAGACCTGGCAACAATTTCTGACATGTCTACTGTCACTGCATATGATACTGTCACCATTGACAGAATGGTGGAGGATTACATCGGTGACAGCATCCAAGTAGGCATGTCAGACAGTCCATACCTGTACTGGCAGGAAAAAGAGGCAATTTGGAGGCCCCTGTACAAACTGGCTCTATATTACCTGAGTTGCCCCCCCTCCAGTGTGTTCTCCGAAAGAGTGTTTAGTGCAGCCAGGAACCTTGTCAGCGAAAGGCGTAGGAGGTTGCTTCCACAGAATGTGGAGAAGATGATGTTCATCAAAATGAATTATCAGCTCTTCCAGGGAGACCAGCCTCCAGAACGTACAGAGGGACCTGTGGTGGTGGATTCAAGTGGGGACGAGTTAATACTTTGTGAGGATGAGGATGTACACACTGAAGAGGGTGAGGAATCGGTGGATGAGGAGGATGAGGATGACATCTTGCCTCCGTAGAGCCAGTTTGTGCAGGGACACATTAATTGCCAGCTTGTTTTGTGGGGGCCCAAACGAACCAATCATTTCAGCCACAGTTGTGTGGCAGACCCTGGCACTGAAATGATTGGTTTGTTAAAGTGTGCATGTCCTGTTTATACAACATAAGGGTGGGTGGGAGGGCCCAAGGACAATTCCATCTTGCACCTCTTTTTTTTCTTTGCATTATGTACAGTTTGGGGCCTAGTTTTTCAAACTGCCATCCTGTCTGCCACTGCCGTATCATGCCTAGATGGGTCAAGTGTTTGTGCCGCCCACTCGTGTCACTTAGCATAGTCATCCAGCTACCTCGGTGCAACCTTTTGGACATAAAAACACTATTGTGAGGTGTGAGGTGTTCAGAATAGACTGGAAATGAGTGGAAATTAAGGTTATTGAGGTTAATAATAGCATAGGAGCAGAAAAACCTACAAATTCTGTGATTTTAGCTGTTTTTATGCTTTTTTTCAAAAAAATACAGATCCAAAACACAAAACCCAGAACCCAAAACACGGAAGGGTGGTTTTGGCAAAACCAATCCAGATCCAAAACACGAAGAAAGATCCAGATCCAAAACCAAAACACAAAACACGAAAAGTGGCCGGTGCACACCCCTAATATATATATATATATATATATATATATATATATGTATATAGATAGTATATACAAGAAGTCAATCTGCCATCAAACTATTCCTCATAATAGTTTTGGTTTGATACACCAGCTCCAATAATTTTCACTATTTTTGTCATCCTGGCAGCTAACCTGAACTGTGTAAATGGACTGACAAAACTATCAAACAGATTTATATATAGAAATATATAATTGCCGTTTTGAACATAACCTTGTACTAGATATATATTCAGTACTGGGCGTTAATTAGTAGTGCTGTGTAGGAGATTAAAACAATGTTATGGTGGGCATCTTCTAAGTGTTTAAATCTAATGTAATTTGGTAGTCCTACTGAATTAAAATTAATAAGCATTCAGTAGGGGGAGTTAGAAATGTAATAGATATCTTGGTTTATAGGTGCCTGTTTTATCTTGATACATATTGTACTGAAATGTTATAAATATTGTAAGTGATATTGTCATAATATATTTATTAACTAAATGAATGGACAGCGCTGATGGGAAAAAAATAATAGTAGTGAACAAAATCCATAAAAGACCAAGAAATATGCCCATATGTATAAAACAAAATGCATTTATTAAACATCATTATATTCTTACACTTCTATTTTAAAATGTACAAATATGTGCAATTTATCTGTTGATAAGCATGATCTATATGCATATACAAATACAGTAGGTGTGAATGAATGGCTCTGTCTTTTGTGAAACAAGGGAGATGTTCAAGAAAAAATACTTATCTCCTGTTGTTTATGGATAGTATTGAATCCTTGTGTTGTGGGTATTTTTATTAGAATTTTTTCTTTTTCTCCAAATTGGATTGTTCATGCATAAAAAGTAGAAATAATACAAGAGTGTTGTTTTTCAAAATTTCTTATCCTTATATACAAAAATAGTCTGTGAAAGGTTTTAGTCTTATTGTCCCCTTAAGATGTAAAAAAATATTATGTATGTATGCGTTAATCTGTTTAAGAAAGGTAACTAATTGCATTGGGTATAAAATAACATACATAATATTTAAAAAAAAAAAAAAAAACATCGAATAAGAATACCCATAACACAAGGATTTAATACTATCCATAAACAACAGGAGATAAGTACTGTGTTTTTCCTTGAACATCTCCATTGTTTCACAAAAGACAGCAGCATTCATTCACACCTACTGTATTTGTATATGTCTTTATGTTAGACCTTGAGGGATAGGTCATCTTGATGTGAACAGGCTGAAGTCTTTCCAGCAGAGCCACTTCCTTTCTCCCATCCCAGTGTTTTGCATGATCTATATGCAAATTTATATAATATAGCAGGAATTAAAAAATAATAATAAATTAAAAAACATCCACAACGGTGTTAAAAAATTATAATTTTGTAATTATTTGGTATGTAAATACATACACAAATTACTCTGTTTAAATTGTAGCAGCCAATGTTAAAATATAATCAATTACCCACTGTAAATGGAAAAAAAATCCCTGTAGATCTGGTGTTTAACAATGGGAATTCATCTGCTCAAAATAAGGATATAGTAATAAATTGTTCCATATAAAAGTTCCAATATGGAGCCAATAAAATTACTTTGTTGCTAGAAATAGTAACAACACTCCAGCATCTGTTGAAATGCAAATCCGTTTGATATACTTGCCAATTATGCTGTTAGAAAGCCGTATTTTATTGACAGTGCCCGGCCTCTGCAGTGAATGGCACTCGTATTCACCTTAGGCGATTTTGAGTGTTCTTTAATATAGCCCCAAATATGATGAAGTACCTGGTCGGCTCGGAATCGGTATGAAATACCGGCTGACGCATGGCCGGCAGTTCGATTCCTGGCAGTGTCAGTCCGACAGATGCAGAGATCCCGGGAGCAGCAGCCAGACAGCACTGGAAATCCCGATCATCCCTAGGTAAGTACAAACTAACCTAACCCCCCTAACCCTAACCTCCCCCCGGGGGTGCCTAACCCTAACCCTCCCTCCCCCTAGCCTAACCCTAACTTCCCATGGGGGTGCCTAACCCTAAGTCCCCCCCGGGTGCCCTAAATCTAACCCTCCCTCCTGCAGCTGTTCGCAGCGGCACCCGGCATCCCTTCGATCGGGATGCCGGGCGCCGATCTCCCGGCTTTGGAAAAATGAAAGGCATCTAGATTTAGATGCCTGTCATTTAACCCTCGCCGGGATAAAGCAATCGGGAAGCCGGCTGTCGGGCTTACGTCAGCAGGTTTCCCGATTGAATACCGGTCAGCTCAACCTCTGATATTGGTGAGGGTGCCGCCGGCATGCAGTATTGTGGACCTCAGTCTCCATCCTTGTCCCTCTGTGCGGGGAGCGTGCTGCAGGTCCACTATTTCTAGCTACTTTATTGGCTTCATTTTCAACTTTTATATGGAACAAAGTATTACTAACTCCATTTTTTGAGTAGATGAATTCCCATTGTTAAACACCAGATCTAAAGCGGTGTTTTTTCAATTTACAGTGGGTGATTGATTATGTTTTAACATTGGCTGCTGCAATTTAAACAGAGTAAATTTTGTATGTATTTACATACCTAATAATTACAAAACTATCATCATTTTTAACAGTGTTGTTGTGGATGTTTTTTCATTTATTTATTTTTTTTCGTTCCTGCTATATTATATAAATTTGCATATAGATCATTCTATCAACAGATCTTTTGCACATATTTATACATTTTAAAATATAAGTGTAAGAATATACTGTAATTCGATGCTTAATAAATGTAATGTTTTATACTGTACATATGGGAATATTTATTGATCTTTAATGATTTTTGTTTATTGCAATTATATTTTTCCCATCAGCACTGTCCATTCATTTAGTTAATTAATTTCTCTTTTTGATTTGCTACCACATGAGACAGATGCAGAGGGATAAGAGATTATATTGTGATTCCATTCTGCGCCTGTGGTTATTTTGTTTAGGTTTCTTTGCCTCATATTATATACAACATTCCATAAGTAACCTTTCCTTTTAAGACTATCAGACACTAGTGTTCCAGCAGAATAAAAACAAATATTCTTTTGTTGGGATGACCTTTGTCTGTGTGTGGTGTTAATGTTTGAGACCTTAATAGGTAGTAGTCCTTTCTCTACTCTTAATCACTATTGTAGGGGTTTCCCGAGCCAACCCCTTTGTCCACTGTCATCAAACAAACATTAATGACTTGGGTGGAGGCATCGCTAAGGTGAGACAGCGACAAGACCTTTGTACCTCTGAAACCCAGAAAGATACTACAGAAGAGCAATAAGTAGGGGTTACACTACTAAGTTTTTGTGTCTATAAAGTGCACTTTTAAATTTGTTTAAAAGATGCACCTGCTGCAGCCACCTGCATTGTTTTAAACACCTGTTCCATCCATACAGCCCCCTAAAATACCTGACCCAGTACTTTAAACCCATTTTCCAACACTTTTCATATTTTGACCCCAAAATAACATGCCATTATTAAGGGGAATTAAGTTAAATAAAAAATATTTTTGCCTAATTAGTCATTAGAGGGGTGTCCAAAGGGTTCTGGACCAAGTCTCCACATTTTTAGTTAAAAATAGGGATTTTGCACATTTTTTTCACCTGCTCTGTGATGGTGAAAACAGTGTGCCAGTTTTTGTCTATGGAGTTTTTGCACCTGTGGCAATAGGACTACACAATAAACATTTTTGTGCAAAAGGTTTGCACCTGCGAATGATTTTCGCCAAAACGCAGCTTTTCGCGGCTAATTGGATCTGGTCCCAAAACTTCAAGCATATTGTTTTCAGTAGATCAGATAAAGGATTGCCTAACCAATTAAGCGATCTTGAAGTAGACTCCATGCACTCAGCAGATATGATGGATAATCTGTCTTTCTAGCGGTCCCTTAGTGAAAAATCTTTTCACCCACACAGATTATTTTGTGTCTCCTGAGTGAAATGGCAGAAAAAACGAAAGTTCTGAACAGCATGAGTACTCTGGAAGAGGAGAAGCAAACTCCACCTATGGCCCGTATTCAATTTGAGGTGAATAGTCCAGACTTTTCACCTGCTGCACTTTTCGCCTCCTTCGCCTGTTTTCCAGGTGGAAAAGTATCGCACGCGTGCCCGATATTCCCCCTATGCAATTTCAAAGTATGCGAAAACGGGAACCGGCGAAGCTTGGAGCAGCGAAAAAATAAGGGAATTTTTGGGAAATCATCCTAGGACCCCCTAAAGATGTCCAGACATGGGGGATCACTATGCCTCCCCCCATTTTTGCATGCGGAAGGGAAGTAAGGTTTTAAATAGCCGCGGCAGGTGCATAAATGCAGCTTTGAAGAAGGTGATGCAGAAGAGCATTTAGCAGTTTTTGTGGGGGAAAATTACTATGCCCACCAAATTTGAGGCACATGAAAATGGAGGCAAGCATATTTTTAAGTGCCTAAAATGATTTTTAAAAATTCTTAAAAAATGCACCTGCTGCTACTCCCGCAATGAAGAAAACACCTGCCACATATAAGGGAACCCCTCTGGAATCATTTTGGCTATTTTAGAAGAGTGTTCACAATATTTTTTTTTAACCCCAAAATTTTAAATATTTTTTGGGGTGTCCCTATTTTTTTTTAAAAAAACTTTTTTTTACATGCATTGCTTTTAGGGGGCATTCCCAGGGGTGCAGGCTATTTTTTTAAGCCTGCACCCCTAAACCCCAATTCTGCACTTTTTTTTTCGCCAGCTAAAGGCTGGAGAACAATGATCCCCATTATCCCCATTTTTTTTACATTGACTTTTCGCACCGTCGAAAAGTCAATGTAATTGAATAGGGGGATAATACAAACAGGCGAAAATGACATCAACGGCGATAAACGACTTTTTGCTTCATATTGAATACTGCCCTATGTATTAAAACTAAATAAATAAAAAAATAAAAAATTCTATTTGCACAGGGATCCCCCCAAAATATAACCAACATTAGTGTTTTTAGCCTAGTGCTAGTTACCACAACATCAGGGGAAAAACTGACATGGAGCCCAACTCATTTTAGGGTAACCAGGCTTTACCAGCCAGTGATGTTGAAACCATAGAGGGAAACCTGCAGTGTGGGTGTCCCTCCACCATGATTCCATTAAGCCCTTGGCTAGTTGGCACCACATCTGGTTCCCTGGGGTTATTATGCCCACAAGAAATGTGCAGTCCCCCCTCCTTGGTATGCCCAGCCAATAGCTGTAAGGCTCTTCCTTTACCCATATAACAGTGCTACTTATAATTTGGGGGAAATGCCCACACATTTTGATTCTTTTTAAAAAAAATCCCTACAATATACGTAGATGAACATGGGGTACGTGTTCCGTGGGGATGTCAGGAGCGTGTAGATGGAATTTCAGGCTATTCAAAGTTGAGCGTACACAAAGATATACCTGTTTTCAGATAGATCTCTTCCAACAATGACAGGCCTAGTGATAAAGATATCCCACCAGTCCCCCAGCTCTACACCTCCTCCTTTCTTGGATCACCCATAACCATCCATTTTACCAACTATGACATCATTCTCCCCTGTATCTTTTAGAGCAAGTCATGGCCCTCATCTGGTCCTCATCCCCTTCCACTTCCCCCCTTGAACCTATCCCTTCATGTCTCCTCCACTACCTCTCTCCTTGTGCCTTTTCCCATCTTGCTCGCCTCCTCAGTCTCTCCATCTCATCTGGCACTGTCCCTTCTGCATTCAAACATGCCCTTGTCTCCCACATTCTTAAAAAAACTTACCCTTGATCCTAACACTCTCTCCAACTACCGTCCCATGTCTCTCCTCCCTTTTGCCTAAAAGCTCCTAGAGCGTATTGTCTATAACCACCTTACCACCTTTCTTTCCTCCCACTCCCTCCTTGACTCTTTTCAGATTGGCTTACATTCTCTCCACTCCACTGAAATTGCCCTCACAAACATCAGCAATGACCTCCTTGCTTCCAAATCCAAGGACCACTACTCTCTACTCATTCTCCTTGACCTCTCTGCAGCCTTTGACACTGTGGACCACCCTCTCCTGCTGCAAATACTTCACTCCCTTGGTCTATGTGACACTGCCCTCTCCTGGCTGTCGTCCTACCTCTCTGACCAGTCATTCTCTGTCTCCTCTCATGACTCTTTTTCCCCGCCACAGCCTCTTACAGTAGGTGTTCCCCAAGGTCCTGTTCTTGGACCTCTATTATTCTCCCTCTATACATCCTCCCTAGGTTAACCCATCAGCTCTTTTGACCTCCATTATCATCTCTATGCTGATGATACTCAGATCTACCTTTACTCCCCTGACCTCTCCCCTTCTCTCCTCACTTGTATCTCCAACTGTCTCTCTGCTATGTCTTCCTGGATGTCCCAGCGATTTCTTAAACTTAATATGTTTAAGACTGAGCTGATCATTTTCCCACCCTCAAATATAACCTCACTTCCCACTATATCTTTAAAAATTGATGGCACAACTATCTCCTCTAGCACCAAAGTGCGCTGTCTTAGACTTATCCTGGACTCCGCCCTCTCTTCCAAACCACATATCCAGAGCCTCTGACAGTCCTGTTGATGCCAACTGATTACTTCCTCCCACTCCCGCTTCCAAGATTTTGCCCATGCTGCATCCGACCTTTGGAACACTCTTCCTCTCCCCATCAGACTCTCCACATCTTTACAATCCTTCAAATGGCTCTCAAGACCCACTACTTCATCAAAGCCTTCCGGCTCCCATTCTAACTTCCTGCAACATTCTCCTTCCTCCCATTTTATCACATCTGTGTCACACCTGTTTGTCTGCCCCTCCCCTTTAGAATGTAAGCTCTGACAAGCAGGGCCCTCTACCCTCTTGTGCTTCTCCTTACTTTACTTTCATCTACTTCTTACCCTTCACCAGGGCATCTAACACTTGGTTGCTTACGCTCTCTTGCATATCTTGGTGTTATGGTCACTAATATAGCAATGTATATTATCCATGTCCTTGTCCTATATTGTATTGTACTGTAAGTCGCTTGTCAATTGATTTGTTATGTACTTTGTAAGGCTCTGCAGAACACTTGTGGTGCAATCTGGAAAAGACAGAATTAAAAATTTAGCCTGTGGACTCCCAATTACTGTATTTCAATTATATACTACAGTATAATTTAAAAGTTGTTCATCTTAAATTAAATATTGAATATGATGTGACTTATTTTGCTGTTCACAGGCCTCATTTACACCACCAATTATGAAAGGTGGAGGGAACTCCGACGTTTTTCTCTCCTCACATTGCGGGATTTTGGCCTTTGGAAAAGGAGCACTGAAGATCGCATTCAGGAGGAGACTCATTGCCTGGTGTCAGAGCTAAAGAAGACTGAAGGTTAGTACAAAAGGCACACAATTAGAATATTTAGGACATGGGTAGATTTTATAGTATTATTAATACCTTTATTACCATATGCCTGGACATCATAGTTGGACCTCCTCTCTGAGATCTCCTGGCCATGATTATTATCCCTTTAAGCTTATAATAGCTGTTAGTATGGCAATCATGTTTAAGACTAAAACATTCCAATCTTATAATTACCTTCTAGAAAGATTCTGTGACCCTCGACACTATTTCAGCAGAGCTGTTTGCAATGTTATCTTCTCCGTTATGTTTGGAAATCGTCATGAATACGGAGACAAGGAGATAGATAATATTTTGTCTTATATGTATGAAACATTTTTGATGGTCAGCTCAGCATGGGGACAGGTAACAATGAACTTATATTCTATAGTATATGCATTCAACATAAATGGCAAAATTGGACACTTGCTCAGCTAGCTACTGTACGTACAGGTTCAGTCTCCCATATCCAAAATGCTTGGAACCAGAAGTATTTTGCATATCAGATTTTTCCGCATTTTGGAATACTTGCATACCATAATGAGATGTCTAGGGGACGGGACCCATGCCTAAACACAGAATGCATTTATGTTTCATATACACTGAAGGTAATTTCATACAATGTTTTTAATAATTTTGTGTATCAAACAAAGTTTGTGCACATACATGAAATTAATTTATGTTTAATATACACCTTATACACTCAGAACAAACCCCTTAAATAACATATAAATAAATCAAAATAAATAGAAAATATCTAAATAGAAAAGATAATAATAACAGATTAGACTAAAGCCCATACTTCATATGTCTGATGTTGTCATATCTGATGTTTTATGTGTATATGTTACTATCCAAAGATGGACTTCATTCAGATATACTTTAAAATATGATATATATTAATAAATAATGAATCTAATGAACATTTACAACTGCCGAGGAGCAGGAAGCATTAAAATGGAAAGACCCGTAGAAACAGAGAGTCATTATGGCAACACATAAACAAAGTGCAATGACTGGAAAAAGGGCGGAAGTAATACATAGTGAAAGGCAGAAAATACATGCTGCCAACCAACTAGTGCACACCATATATGGGATGAAGACACCGCCAATGGGAGAAACGACACACCCATCCGCCAATCATAAAATGAGGGGGGGTGCCAATGCTCTCTCTGGCACAGGGTACCAAAAATTCTAGTTACGGTTCTGCTGATTATGAGGGCATATTTGGATACAACTCATAATATGTACAGTTTGGCTCTGCATACTGTGTGTGTGAAATATGCAACTTTTGTGACCACTAGTGTATTGAGTAATCAGTTTTACTCATAACTGTACAAATATTGCATTAAGTTGTATGGCGCGAGTCCACCACACTATCATGCTCTAACTTGGGCTATTTCATTAAGTTAACCCTGTCCTATCTGTATACGTATTTTGTTCATGTGAGAGTTTTCCAAAAGGAACACAAAGTTAAAAAATTGCCTGTGAAACAGGATGGGCTCGAGGTCTGTCAATACAAAATTGGAAGACTAGACAGCGCTATAAAGCACACTAAAATAAATTTAGGTTTAAATCTCTGTGATTTTGCAGGAAAAAAAAAACTAAGAAAACTAAGCATTTATTAAAAAACTAAGACCCTCATTTAGACCCGCTCGCAAGCGCTATGCGCTCGCAAGTGGGTCGATGGTGAGGGCCTGCGCACACGCAGCGCTCGCAGTGAGCGTGCGCAAGCCCCAGAGCGAGTGAAAAATTCACTCGCTCCGGGGCTCGCTACAAACGGAGCGGCTGTCGATGTTGATTGACAGCTCGCCCCGTTTTGTAGGCGGGGTGGCCAGACAAACGGAGGTGTTCCTGAAGGAATGCCTGCCATTTGTAGGTGGCCCTACTGAAATCACCAGTGATGTCAGTAGGGAGCTTCCTGCTCTGTTATAGCAGGAAGCTACCTGGGGCTTGCGGTAAATGAGAATCTACCCCAAGAGTCTTGTCGCAAGCCCCGATGGACGCGATGATCTCGACCATCACGACCATCACCTGGTCACTCGTTAAAGCTGTGGGTGGTAACCCACAGCTTAGCAAGCAGGCAGAAGGCCACCTTTCAAATCAAAAGTGGCCGTCCTCATTCAGAGCGAGCGCTCGCTTTTTGCGAGGGGCTCTGAATGTGGGCCTAAGTTTAATAGCTGGAAAATATTATTCCATTAGCATATTCACAGTTCAATAAAATGACAGAAAATAGATCTTATTGATACATGCTCTAGTAACAATATCTCAAGAGACAAATTTGGTCAGGAACTCTAATCACACCCTAATCACTAGCTGACAGTCCATTTCACAGCCATTGGAATATGTATATCACCATATGAATCTGAATAATTCACTTCATGGCTGCATTAAGCTGAATCAAACAAGAAGGAGAATAACAACACTGTGAACACCCGAGACCTTAAAAATATATAATGTAAAATACTAAATAAAACGTAAGAAATGTGCAAAATGATAAATGATATTTAAATGAATAATGTAAAAATGTAAATTATGGATGATGAAACAGCTATGTCAGTCACAATTAGACCTATTTAATGATTAAAATATAAATATAGAAGTTTCAATACATAACAGACATCATTGACCAATGAAAATACATGTGTAAAATGTACAATATGATAAAAAAATGCAACAATATATAACATAAAAATATCCAACTGATGTCAATCAATATAAAAAATGTTTGAAAAAAAATATATATTTTTTTTTTATAAAGACACCACAAGTACTAAAACAGCTGCCATTTAGGATTGATTAGTTATATCACTGATGTTTCGCATCCCATGTGTGGGGAGATGATTAACGTTGTGTTGTAACATGAATAACACAAAGATGTAACATGAATATCAGTCACACTGAAACAAGTTCCACCCCTCTGAGGAAATCCCATATGGGAAGAAACACGTCTGAGACTTCTACAATTCAGTAGTCACCACTGTGAGACCATCCTATATTCAGCATTGCCTCCACCAGCCTCACTTCGGCATATCCACTCACTCAGGGCCGGCCCTAGCCCAAATTTTTTGCTAAGCGAGTATATTTTTTGGTGCCCCCCTATGCAGTGCCCCTTTTACAGTGCCACCGGTAGTGGACCCCCTGTGCAGTACCCTTGTGCCACCAGTAGTATTCCCCTTATATAGAGCCCCCAGTAGTAGTCCCCCTATGCAGTGCCTCCAGTAGTGGTACCCCCTATGCAGTGCCCCTTTTACAGAGCCCCTGGTAGTGGTCCCCTCTGTGCAGTACCCCTTGTGCCCCCAGTAGTATTCCCCTTATATAGTGCCCCAGTAGTACTCCCCCCCATGCAGTGCCCCCAGTAGTGGTACCCCCTATGCAGTGCCCCTTTTACAGTGCCCCCAGTAGTGGTACCCCCCCTTGTAGTGCCCCTAGAAGTAGTCCCCCCTCTTGTACTGCCCCCAGTAGTATTTCCCCCCCTTGTAGTGCCCCCCCTTGTCATGCCCCCAGTAGTAATCCACCTTCTCCTGCCACCCGCAGTAGAGACGTAAACATTTACCTGAAACCCGCTCCTGCTCCTGGTCCCGCCGCCACTATCAGCTCCTCCGTCCACCGCTTTGCATTGTGGGAGTGACGTCACGTCATGACGTCACTCCCATTACCCACTGCGGGAGCCGGAAGATGTCCGGCTCTGGCAGTGGGAGCCGCAGCCAATGAGAGTCTGTCTGATTCTCATCAGCTGCTAAAGCAAACACACAGATGCCGGAGCCGGCAGCTGTGTGTTTTTGCTGTTTAGCGCTGACCGAACTCCGTCCGGTCAGCGCTACACACGCGGTGCAGCTGTGTCACAGAGACACAGTCTGCCCATGACCCACATGGTATGCAGCTGAGGCGCCCTTCACTATGTGGCGCCTTACGCAGCTGCATACCATGCATAACAGGAGAACCGGCACTGCACTCACTGCATCAAGCCTCCTAGACCTGTGAGAGATGGAGTGTTGCCTCTCATTAGGTGGAACCACACTGCCGTAGGTCATCGTGGACAGTGCCTGGACTCATGTGCTTGGACCGAGCACTGCAGTAGAGATGGCTAGTGAGTGAGTGTCTCAACACACTGACTCAAATCATTCACATGAGTGAATGATTCGAGTCACTCAGTGTTAGGTGAGTCGAGACACTCACCTACCTAGCCTCTCTGTCAGTGGTAGCTAGTGAATGGTAGCTCCGCCCTCTACACTGCTGATCCGACCTGATCTCCACTGTGTCAGATCGGCAGTGTAGGGGGCGGAGCTGTCAGCGACTCACTTTGAGTCCTGCAGCAATTGCCAAGGGCTCAGGGCAGTGCACTAACTCTCCTGAGTCAGTGCAGAGGCTTCAGCTGGCCTGGGGGGGCGGAGCTGTCAGCGACACTGAGTCGCGCAGCTACAGCCAGGGCTCGGGGAGTTCACTGACTCAGGAGAGTCAGTGAGAACCCTGAGCTGTAGTGCTGGGCTGCGGGGTGGCAGAGCTGTCAGCGACTCACTCTAAGTCGCTGGCTACCCTGCTGGCTCCAGTGCTGCTCTATCTAAAGAACCGTGTCTCGAGACACTGTCTCGAGAAACTTCACCGAGTTGAGCCATGAGGCTCAACTCAGTGCAGTGAATCGATCTGCCCATCCCTACACTGCAGTGAACAGCGAGACGGGACACTGCGTGGCACAGTGTATCCCACTTTTGAGTCAGCAGTGCATGGAGTGCGTCCCACGCTACTGCCTAGTAGCACAGCCTACACCGGGCTGACCTCACATATCACTGCCCAGCAATAATGGCAACACCAGGCTGATCTTGCATAGTACGGCAAACTACGAGCCGAAATCCAGTGGAATACATCATTTGCCCCTGCAACTAAGGCTCAGTAATATTTGGAGGATGCTGGTGAGGGATTTAGGGCCTCATTCAGAGGCGGTCGCAGGATGCAAGCGGTCGTTCAGAAACAGGGCGGCCGCTTGCATCCTGAACGGCCGCCTCCATGTAGGTCGTTAGGCTGTGGGTTAACACCCACAGCTCTAACGACCGCTAAGGGAGATGATCACGATGGTCAAGACCATCGCGACCATCGGGGCTTATGACGAGACCCTAGGGTAGGGTCTCGTCAACCTTAAGCCCCAGAGAGCTTCCTGCTGTGTTTCAGCAGGAAGCTCCCCACTGACATCACTGATGATGTCAGTGGGGCCGCCCCCAAATGGCTAGCATTCCGGCAGGAATGCCTCCGTTTGTGCAGGCACGCCCCCTGCCCGCCCAGCAAACGGAGCGAGCTGTCAATCAACATCGACAGCTCGCTCCGTCTGCTTTGAGCCCGCTAATGACGGATCACCCATCGTTAGCGGTGGCTCGCGCATGCGCACGATGGCGCCAACTCCGTCGTGCGCATGCCCTGTGGACCAACATCAAGTCGGTTGCGAGTGCTCAGCGCTCACGACCGACTCTGAATAAGGTCCTTATTATCACACTAACACATACCATAACAGCGAGACATTGCCATTTTTTATATATTGTGGGAGACCATATCTACTTAGGAATTGACCTGAGGATTATTACAGATTTTATTAGCCTGTCTAACTTGCTACAAGTGCTTCTCTGTCATGGAACTTGTTTCACTCTGACTGATATTCATGTTACAACTTGGCAACACAACGTTAATCATCTCCCCATACATGGGATGCAAAACATCAGTGATATAACTAATCAATACAAAATGGCAGCTGTTATATAGTACTGTGGTGTCTTTATAAAAAAAAAAAAATCTTTTTTTTGCGCAAACAGCTTTTATATTGATTGAAATCAGTTGGATATTTTTATGTTATATATTGTTGCATTTTGTATCATATTGTACATTTTACATGTGTATTTTCACTGGCTAATGATGTCTGTTATGTATTGAAACTTCTATATTTATATTTTAATCATTAAATAGGTCTAATTGTGACTGTCATAACTGTTTCATCATCTAGAATTTACATTTTTTACTTTATTCATTTAATATCATTTCTCATTTTGCACATTTCTTCCATTTTATTTAGTATTTTACATTATATATTTTCAAGGTCTTGGGTGTTTCACAGCGCTGTTATTCTCCCCCTTGTTTGTTTCTTCTATGGTTGGCAACTCATAACAGCAGCATGAGACACCTGGTACTACATCAAGTGGTGTGTGTTTATATAGTGATTGTTCTTTGCAGTGCCGGTGGCTTTTATTTTTTCTGATTTTTCGCATTAAGCTGAATACCTCAACAGCCAAATTGTATCATCTGGAGGTAGCTGTGAAAAATTAGGAAGTAAAGTTTCCAGAACTGAAGAAACTAGAGCTCTGTGTATTGTTGGTAATGGTCGGGACCCAGTAAATTATGTACTATTTGCCTGATTCAGCAGAAATTGCAATTGCAACCGCGTACACAGACGGCAGATTGTTGTGTACTGCGCATGCGTATGCACTGCAGTGCGCGTGCACAGGTTAGCATTGCGATCGCGCTGCATTCACCCACGCAGACAGAAAGCCATCGCAGAGTGAGTGACGGGAGGTCAGTGTTTGGGGGTGGTGACAGGGGATCGGTTGGAGAAACACAGGCGTGCCAGTTCATTCGAACACATATATTAGACACTGTGACGGCATACGTACTCACTGCGTGCAACGAGACTTGCAATTTCTGAGTCAGGTCAGAGCTGTTGTAATTGTGTGTGAGGGGCCAATGTTACTCGATGTTACCGATGTGTACACAGGTCAGCGAGGTCTTACGGATGTGAGATAGCGGTGGTGGGCGTCTCTATGCTGGCTGTGCGATTGCAAACATTGGCAATTTTTTGCAGCAGACCTGCGTGAGTGATCGCAGTTGCGATCGCAATAGCGATCTGTGCTGTATCAGGCTTTATGTATGATCAGCAGGTCAGTTCAGTTGTGGTGATGGTGGTGGTTTTACCTCTTATAGCATTGTCTAGTCTTCCATGTTTGTATTATTTTCTCTGTGAAAATGATTGCTCTGATTTAGGCAGGTGACTGAGTTACATCTAATTCAGTGATTCCCAAACTGTGCGCTGTGGCACCCTGGGGTGACTCGGGACACTTGCGGGGCAGCCTCAGGTTGATGGTCCAGCACCAAATCAAATTATTTATGGTGAATGTAATGTAAATGTAATGCAATGTAAATAAGTGGACAAACAAGCACAAACCTGTCCTCGACCACATTACTGAACCTAAGGATGATAGGTCAGCACAATTTACTTAACTTTACTACTTTACTACATTTCTGAATTTCTCAATATGATACTGATACTCTAGGGTGCTTCAATAAAGTTTGGGAACCACTGATATATTTATTGCTATCACTAAATTGCAGGATAGTGGATAAGATCTTTTAAATGAAGTCCTTAATAGAACATTTATTGCACAAGTGACCAATGAGAGGTGCTTGATTTTACATAAATTAATTTGTGAGTGTGAACTAAGTAAGGTTGCCATTATTCTTACTAAACCCGTAATTTCCTCCCTCTTCATATGTTTTTATGGGACATCATTCATTTTCATCTTTAGGTGTTTGAGATGTTTCCTGGACTGATGAGATTTATTCCTGGGCGTCACCATAAAATAAATCAACTACTGAGTAAGCTCGGCCAATATGTAGATAATAGAGTACAAATGAACCTGAAGACTTTGGATACTAATAACCCGAGAGATTACGTTGATGCCTTCCTCATTAAAATGGAAAAGGTAATACATGTATATATCCTGTAGAACATTTCCAAGGTATCCTCTATGGGATTATATGGGTGAAACATAAGACAGTAATGGATCAGTTTTAGGAGTTCATTATGTGGCATTATCTGAATTGCAGGAATTTATTTCATATAGTAGTAGGACGAATTATTAAAATGAAATAATTTAAAGGAAGAATATATAGGGAAAGATTGTATGGGATCCAGTGAACAGTTATACTGTAGGAAGAGGTAATATGGAACATCTGAAGTATTGCTTAGTAGAGTAATTGTGTGGTTTCAACTTCCAATTTAGATGCTCCATCAGGTGTTTACTGATTAATTACAATTTAATAATTTATAGTATGAAGAGTGAGGGATAAATTTACTAAGAATTGTCCCTCACCGAGATTGTATTCTCGTGTGAATTTCCCCTGTTTTATACTAGATTTATAAAAAGCCAAACATGGGCATAAAAACAAGATGCGAACGGAAATAGATGGCCAAACATACAAAGAGAAGTCAATAGTCCATCAAACCAACTCACAAGTACTTTCCACAGACAGGAATACAACTCACATATTTACTAAAAATCGTGTTGCCAAACACAATAGAAAATGAAGGAAACTCGGAGCAGAATAAATTAATAGAAGTGCCTGTGAGCAGTGTGTTCTGCTGAAGTTTGCACAGATCAGTCAAATCTGTGCAGGCTTCTATGTGTACAGTGTAAGAAAATGGTTACATTTTAGAAAAAAGATTAGCGTGGACACAGAATTCATGAACACAGAAGCACTGTAAATGCATACTGTACTTTAGAGTGCTTCCCCAGAGAATTACAGGTGCCCCACGTGGGTTCTTGCACTAACCGTTCTCAGCCAATCAGCAGGCGCTGTAGTAGAAACCGGTCACTTATTGGTTTAAAGCATTCTGACTCTCAGTCAATCATGGCTATAGTGCAGGAAACCTTGTGGGTCCTGTCATTCTCCGGGGAAGCACTGTAGAGTATAATATGTGCAGTGCTTCTGTGTCCATGGGGATCACGACTTCCATTATTTTGTTTTAAGAAGACCTGGCACTCTACAGGGATAAAGAGATCAACCTCCTCCAGGGAGAAGGTTAGTATGTAGTGTGAGTGTGTGTTAATGTGTACTAAAGCCATTAATCCTTTGGTGTGTGTGTCTTGCCTTTTTAGGGGGTTATGGTGTGGGGCGTGTTGCGGTACGACTGTGGCTCTGTGATTAAGGGCTGTGGGCTGGTGTGTGTCACAATCAGTGCCACCATCATCAGTGAAGAGCTGTGTGCTGCAGTACTTTCTGTGACTGTCAGGTTCTGTCATCAGTGAAGGGCTGTGAGCTGCAATGTGACAGTGACTCTGTGATTAATGGCTGTGGACTACTGTGTGTCACACTCGGTGTCATCATCATCAGTAAAGGGCTGTGTGCTGCTGCACTGTGACCGTGTCAGTTTTAGGAAAACCATAATTATATAAAAAATATTAAATATTTGTGTTCAGGACAGTCTCAGACACTGTATTTACAAAAATTTAATTCAGTAGGTGCCACCATTATACTAATAACAATGTAAATTGCAGTGTTTCAAAAAATGTGTGTTGTTCAGGCACTGTACTTAAAAAATAACATTCAGTAGGGTCTGCCATTATACTAGCAGAGCTGTGAATCACAGAGTTTAAAAAAATAAAAATGTGTGTTGTTCAGGCACTGTACTTAAAAAAGAAATAAGGCTTAGTAGGTGCCACTGTTATACTAATAGTGCAGTGAATCGCACTGTTAAAAAAAATAAGTGTGTGTTGTTCAGACACTGTGTTGTTCAGACACATTGAGTTGGTGCCACCATTACTAATAGGGCTGTGAATTGCAGTGTAAAGTTGTCATATGTTAAAAAAAGAAAAAAACTTTTTCTAAAATGTGTGTCCCGGCACCGTGTTAAACAACACTGTTCAGTATGTGCAGTGCCACCATTACTAGAAGCACTGTGAGTTGATATGGATCAAGATCAATTGATAAAAGAACAGGAGCAGCAACCAAGTACTAGTGCTGAAGCTGCCACCCGTCATGATGATAGATCTCCAACAGCCGATGTTCAAGGACATAGAGGATTTAAGAAAGGGCAACTAAAATAAAAACAATATTTCACAATGTTATTAAAAAAATCACATCTAATAATAAATGGAACATTTTCTGCTAAAAAACATAACAATTCCAACATGCCATACACAACACACAGTGACAAGGAAAGGCTTGTGGGGTAAATTTATTAAAGTGAGAGTTTGTAGAAGTGAGTTTTAGAAGTGATGTTGCCCATAGCAACCAATCAGATTATACTTAACATTTATCTAGCACCTTCTAGAAGATAATAGCTAGAATCTGATTGGTTGCTATGGGCAGCATCACTTCTAAAACTCACTTCTAAAAACTCACTTAGTAAATTTACCCCATGGCCATTATTTGCAAGTGATGTTTCTTGTAACTGCTGTCAGTCAGACATCTACTTCTGTAACCTCACATGATGATGCACAATCTTCTCACTCTCAGTCTAGAAGGTATGTCAAATGTAAAACAGGCAAATCAGTGCAGAAAAAAAACATTAAGGCTGAAGAACAAACTGTGTTTTCAGAAACATCACAAATCCCTGAGGAGTGTCTAAGGGTGTCCATGAGTGCTGTGTGTGAGTCTTACATATCTGATACTGTACTCATAGAGAAGCCTTCTTCCACCATTTCTGCACTCTCTGCAAATGTGAGGATGAGCAGCACAAGTATAGATGGGGACATAGAAAATAGAGGATTCTACTGTGGTAGTGCAACAGGATGAGGGGGATATTTGTGCATCTGACACTTTTAATTAGGATATTGATGATGAGGCTGCTGTTTGTGTAAAAGTAAGTTAGCCACCATGACAGCAGTTCTTGCCAGTGTTTTAAAAAAAATCCAACTCTTATATGTGGAATTATATTTACCAAATTCTTGAAATTGTGTGCTTGGAAAAATCTAGTAAAATAATAACAGCAGCACAAGATCAGTTAGCTCCCTTCTCACAGCTAGATCCTAGATAATGCAAACCTCACTGCCAACACCATCATCATCCATCTCCTCATTAGTGATCGGAGGTAGTCCTTTTGCATCCAGTTTGCAAAGACTAACTGACTCTTCCTATATCCAGGATTTCTCAGAAGAATCTGAGTGCGTCAGTGCTAATGCTGCTGCTGCTTAGGGCGAATCTTCATTCCAGAAAGGCACCAAGAAGACTAGTAGTACTAGTTTCAAACAACAATTGACTGTGAAACAATCCTTTTCAAGAGGAAGCAATTATGAAAGCAGCAATCCAGTTGCACAGCGGATCACTGAAGCCATGACGACTATGCTAGTATTATATCTGCTTCCAATATCCACCATTAATGCATCTGGTTTTAGACAGTTAATTGAGGTCATGTGTCCATGCTGCCAAATTCCATCTTGATTCCATTTTACCAGAATAGCAATTCCTTACCTGTACCAGGATGTTAAAGAACGAATTATTGGCCTACAAAATGCCATTGTACCCACTATCCACTTAACCACAGATATGTAGACAAGTGGTACTAATCAAAGCAAAGATTACATTACAGTGAAAGCCCACTCAGTGACTGTATTGTCTTCAGAAGCAGTATCTGACACACAACGCCAGCTCAATCACAGGCAGTCTACACTCTGTATCACCAGCTTCACTAAGAGGCATACCAATGTCAATCTGTATCAAAAACTTGGGACCCACTAGGACTCTCCTCAGGATTTGTAATTTCCAAAAATGCAGCTAATATTGTGACAGCATTACAATTGGGTGAATTTGAACATGTCCCATGTTTTGTTCACACAATTAACTTGGTGGTACAGAACGTTATATAAAAAAAATGACAGGTGCGTTCAGGAGATGCTGTCTGTGGCCTGAATATTTCTGAACATTTTTGGCATTCAGCAACTGTACGTAAAAGTTTGTAGCAGTTGCAAGAACATTTTAAATTGCCATACCACCAACTGAAGCAAGAGGTAGTGACCAGGTTGAATTCCACTCTTTATTTGCTTCAGCAAATAGAGGAACAGCAACCAGCCATCAAAAACTACACAACAACCCATGACATAGGGAGAGAAGGGGGAATATACCTTAGTCCAACACAGTGGAAAATACTTTCTATTTTATGCAAGCTACTGAAACCATTTGACGCAGTAACCTATGAAGTGAGTTCAGACACTGCCAGCATGAGTCAGGTGATTCCTTTAATTAGACAAATGAAAAAGCAGCAACAGAAACTGAAGGAAGGGAAGAAATGAAGTGATTCCACAAAGTATGTTGGACTTGTGGATCAAGTTCTTTATTTGCTTATCCAGGATCAAAGGGTTATCAACATTTTAAAATTGGATCAGTACATTTTGGCGACCATGCTTGATCCTAGGTTTAAGTTGTATGTAATGTCTTTCTTTCAAACTGACACAGATCTTAAGAGATGCAAAGCACTCCTTGTGAGTGAGTTAGCTCAAGTGGCACATGACATAATGACATCTCCTCAGTGACACAGCAGCCCCTGGAAGTACACAGCAGCCAATGCCCCTGGATGGACACAGTAACAGCAACCCCTGGATGGATTGGACACTGCAGAGATGGACACAGCAGACCCTGGATATACACAGCAACCCTTCTGGGATGAAGCACAGCCCTGACAGCCCAGGACTCAGCAAGCAAATGGCACTGATCATCGTGGGGAGGGACTTTTATACAATCCAAAACCCACAAAAATCCGTCAGCGGGATGATAACATTTTGCCTCACTTTGAGATCCGAGTCAGGTGGGAAAACCCAAGCCGGACTCGGATCTGTAAGTTCAGGTGGGTCCGGTTCCCTGAGAACCGGACCTGCTCATCTCTAATGTGGAGTAATAGTAAGAGTTACATGGAGTGTTAATATAAAGTATTACAGAGCTGTAACTAGGCATTTTAGCATCTTGAATGATGAGAGCACAAATGCCCACCTCCCCACTCATACAGTATATTGTTGAAAGAAGAGTGCATTACTGCACAGACTCCAGTCTTCCTGTCCCTCCAGGGAGCCTTTGAGCCCTGTTTCAAGATGGTCAACGAGATCTTTACTAAGCATGTGCAGGTACCATCTTGACTTTATCTGTGTGTGAATGAAATTTTTGGGGACAGGAGTCTCCTACTTAGCTTTATTAGAGAAACTTATTAATACCTGCAATTAATGCTGTTCCAGCTTACTGCACTATGACCCATTTGCAGCATACACTCACTGACTGGTGAGCTGTATATAACCCCACTTTTCTCAAGCTCACCTCATTTTACAATGTGCATGTAACAGTGAGTATGACTGTACTTACTATCAATAAATCAACATCACTGGTTAAGTAACTCAGCTGTTCATACTTTGAGTCATCTGCTGGTGCATGCCTAGCAACTCTGAAAATGACAACATCAGTACACACATATAACTTCTAATATCTCTGGTATTAGAAAAAAATTTATAGTTTTCAATTATTTACATGAGCATCTATCTTGAAATCCTTTCCATTGTAGTGTATTCACAAATTAATGAATAGTCTGTCCACTGTGTGATGAGACAGATTGGGTGGTGTATTTATTTTTTCTTCCAAGATGAACTTCAAGATAAATACTCTTTATGTGGGGAAAACACATTCTTATATTCATGGTAATTCTCAGAATGTCACCTTTACTAGGACAGTATTACAAGACAAGGGATATTATTCAAGGTATGCTATTTATACTGAGGCAAGTGGAGGGTCTGATGGCATTTAAGAGTCATGTGGAGGGGCTGATATCATAATTAGCATTTGGAAGGCTCTTATGCTATGTAAGGTTGATGTGGTGGAGTCTGATGGCATATGAAAAGGTATGTGGAAGAGTCTGACCTAAATTGGGCATTTGGGCAGGTAAATTGTAATGGGACCCATGAACAGATCATGGTTTCCCAAATAGGTGAACTTTTACCCTATTTGTTACTAAAGAGCAACTCTCCAAAAAATATGGGTTGGCAAAAAGTAGAGATGTGAAGTTCTATTATTCAGAAATCCAAATCCACCCGAACTTCATGAAACTGAACAGATCTGAGTCGTGGTTCTGATCTCCTGAGGAGATCCAAAAAAATACAAATCACAGTTCTAATCTCCCTGTGGTTTGGAATTTGGATTTTAAATCCGAATTTTGGGTTTTGGATTGCAAAAAATGACATGATTTTAGCTGTTTCTTCTTAAAAAAAAAACAGATCCAAAACACTTGAGGGTGGATCCAGATAAAAAAAAATAAAAACAAAAACACCGGGGTCAGTGCATATCTCTAGTAAAAAGTGGATATAACTTGTAAGGCAGATAGCTAAAAAATTTATAGAATCAGCAATAAGTTACCAACCACCAATGCAACTGATAGATATCACACAAGTCAGAAAATTACCACATTCCTGTCATTCCCTTTCTGTCTTTCAAAAGAAAAAATAAAACGTCTTTCTGATTCATTGCAGACTGGTTAATCTTTTAACTGTCTGTAATACTAATCAGCACAAACAAATCAGCCTTGGAGATAAAATAAACAGATATTTGCTATAAAGCAAAGTAATGAATGAAAAGTGTTATATACTAGCATGGTTTTATATTTGGTATGTATATGTGCATCTGACACACTGGATGACACTTTTAATTGACTGGAGACGCTCAGGGTGAAATTTTACATAACTGTTTCTGTCTTCTTCTTGTCTTTGGAACTTGCTCTTCACACTACCCTCTACCAGGCATGAGATGTCATGACATCTCATTAATTGCCCACTGCAGTGTAGGAGCAGGAGGAGGGGACCTATCTTGGGGAGAGCTAGGTGCCCAACCATGCATTATTCAATGCAGTGGGCCCTTTGCTTGGCACTACATCCAAAATTGACAGGTGGGCAACACCATTATGCGTTGAGGCAGTGCCCATGCCGTATGTAGGGTATTATACCCTGGACAATGTCACCAGCCACACAACCCTTCTTATAGCCCTGGAGAATTAGTAGTTACAGGGAGAGAAATATATAGAGTATTAGTAGTTGTCTGTAGTTCAATGCAGTATTATGGAGCACATGGAGTATTTATAGGGGTTATTTGTTACACGATAATAGTTATGAATACATAATGGGATCAGTTTTATTTATCAATGCATTCTCTTTACCTCACCAGGAGAAAAATAACCCAGAGAGTGAATTTAACATGAAGAATTTACTGGCATGCACCTTGCAGATCTTCTTTGCTGGGGTGGAGACTGTCAGCACAACTCTGACCTATTCTTTCTTACTTCTCCTGAAATACCCTGATGTTCTTGGTGAGTCATTTACGAAAATCCATCTCCATCTTAGCTTTCTGTCATCACATTGATCACTAGCTGATAATCTTTTTATAAAGATGCCTAAAAGTCCAATTAAAGTATATTTAAGCATACAGTATCAGCTCAGTATACTCTGTGTGACTCGTACACACCGGTGTAAAACAACGTGTGAAAGCATACACAACACCTTGTATATTGTCCATGCTGTTAATAGAGCTTTGTAAGTGTGTTCTGTGCAAGTTGCACAGGTTGATGTTTTACTCAAATTGAGCGATTATTTTCCAATGCTCCAGAACCACACTGTGGGCCTGATTCAGAGTTGGGAATAGAGTGAGATATCTCTCTCAACTAATCATCTTGGTGAAACCATGCTGCACTGCAGGTGGGGCAGATTTAAAATGTGCAGAGAGAGTTAGATTTGGGATGGAGGTGTCCAAACTGACATCTAAATTGTAGTGTAATAATAAATCTGTGGAGTATTTGTGGGCTACATGCAAAAGCAGCCAGTATTTACCCCACATGCAAAAAAATGTATGTATTTACACCCCTTGCATTGCAACATGGTTGTCCAGGTACACAGCTAAGTGCTATGTCTCTCTCTATTCCCAACTCTGAATCAGGCCCTGTGCACATGCATCAATCACATTGTAACTTTGCTCACACAGAGGATTCACTCTCAAAGTGAGCGACAGCTAGCCAGAATTTGGGGGAGGTAATGGGGAGGTGGTTAGAGAAAGGCATGTTTAATCACTGTTTTGTAGGCATGCATAAATTAGCCACTGCGATCTTGCTCGCACCTGGAGAGCCACTTTGTCTGAAACTGATAAGACTTACTCAGAAGGCTGATGTCTACCTGAAAGGCTTTTGATATTTCCAGTTTTGTGCATAAGCGGCAGATGTGACATGCTGTCAATGGGCATCTCAATGCACTGGACTACGGCTGAGTCATTAGCATATTTTCACAATTGTGATCCATGAGAAATGGCTTCTGCTATAGCATTTGATTACAAAGGCACCGGTGAGCACGTCTGAGAAAATCTGTGTGTACATGTCCAATCAGTAATAACTTATGTTTATTAGGCATTGAGAATGCCCATTTAAAATAACGCCTGCATGTACGAGGACTCACAGTTCAATATTCATCAGAATTTGGTCCTTGTTGGGTTCCTCAAGTGTTTTAATTTGAATTTGGCCACATAAAAATGTATAAAAATCGATAAAAATATATAAAAATAGCTAAAATCATGTCATGTTAACATGCTATCCAAAACCCGAGTTCCGTTTTTAAGTACCAAGCTATCAATAGACCTGAGCCGGGATTCTGAACTGGTACTTGATTCGACTCGGAACCCCTAAGTTCGGGTGTGTGCACATCTCTAGACAAAAAAGATTACTTTTTCCATGTTTTCATAATGTCTTTTTAACTGATTATTACTGTTTGAAAAATAAAATGCAAGATTTGAAATAAATATCATGACTTTTTCTACAAACAAAAGCACCGTTATTTGTCCACTAGCCACTGAAACATTCATGTAAGACAAAGTTAGAGATTCATATGTTTAAAAGGCAGGCTGAATAAATGGATAACAACTAAACTCATTGGCAAACAGGAATTTAGGCCAATCCAATTTGGTTTGATTGGATTTAAATTGTTAATTTTGGCCTGATTGCTAGTTTAGTTAATAAATTACCTCACTAGAGCAATAAGTACTGAAGAAATATATTTTTACAGACAATGCTCCTTCTGAGTCAACTACAAAGCAACAGCAGTTCCGTACACCTCCAGCGATAATAAGTCTAATGCCATTATATTCCAGTATTCTGAGTCATACGCATCTATGTAATTGCAAGGCTCTCAGGACCTCATTCAGAGTCGGTCGTAAGCGGCCGCTCGGTCGTACCCAGTGATGTTCGCAAAACAGCACATGCGTAAGTTTCGCAATGCTCATGCGCAAACTAGCTGTTGCGATTGGAGATTTCTCTCTCCTTCAACTTGACCAGGTCGTTAGTTTGAGTGATAGGATGAGGCATTTGTGAGTGGTAACAGGGGAAGGTGCTTGTGAACGGGGGAGTGGAGATCCGAATGCAGGCATGCCTAATTATGCGAACGGCGTGTTATGGGATTGCATAATTAACTAAGTAGTGTCATGGCACATGTGGCATGGGATGTTTTTACACTGACTTGATCGTAGTGCTTAAGAGAGGGTATGGTCAACCTCAAGCTCTACGACCAGCTCCGATGGTTGCCGATGGTCTCGATTAATCCTTATATGCCCGGAGATGATGTGTATTGCGTACGAGAAGGGGGTGTGTTTTTAGTATTATGGCCGCATGCTCCCCTCGCTAGTCCAGCGACTGATCCCATCTTAACGACGCAACTTGTGATCGCTTTATTTGCATATCCGGCCCCTTTTACCTTACGACCGACTCTGAATGAGGTCCTCAGCCCCCTGTTTTTTAGAACAGCTGTCATCACTATCAACAGCCCTTAGACTTTGCTTTATATATTATTTGTTTTACTTTTCCCATTGATTAAAACCACCTTGTTTTGATATTGTTACTGCCTTTTCTTGTCCTTCATTCCTGGTCCTGACAGTCACAGCTCACTCTACTGTAGCTATAACAATAATTATACTACATCAAGTCTTGGTTTGTATGACTGGTCCTTCCTGATCATTGTTCCTTTTACATTTATGGCCCATATTGGTTGTGCTCCTGACCCTGGCCTATCTGTCTATTCTCTACTTGTGACTCATTCCCTTCCTAGAAATCATAAATCATTTCTGCATAATCTGCCAACCTAAAGATCCTATACATATACAGTATGTTGCTTTCTGAGCTGGTATTCCATTCTCTCTGTTACTAATCATTGATTATCTTCACTCCATGAGGAAACTATTCCTCCACATGCTCCAGAAACTCAGTAAGTGGACATTAACTGACAGTGCTGCCTTGTAAATGGCTTCTTTTTAGAGTTGTCCATTAACTACTCTGACATTGATGGTCAATGGTTTTATAATCATTGACTAGTAATCATTCATAGTTGAGCCATTAATGGTTTAAAGTTGTGCATGCAGACAGCATCCAGGCATTCACAAATTGTCGCTGGCACTAACCACTGTGTCACCACAACCAATGTTCACCATGGATAGCCTCCCATTGTTTGTTAAACTAGTCATCATCACCATCAGACCATCAATGGTTGATGGCCAACCCTACTCTTTTCACAAATCTCTTCTCAGTTTGGGGTATTGCTTATCTAAATATACTGCCGATTTCAGCTTTTATGGCTTTTGAAACTGATTACAAAAAACAACCTGTACTGAAAATGATAGTGTCTATTATCTCCACTATTTAACAAAATAATTTCACCATGGCAGCTAAGGCAATACTGGTCAGCCAGTTTGGGTCCTTTTGCACATGGCTGACCCAGCATTGCCTGTTTTGTGCTTCCTGTAGGAGATTAATTTAAAAGATCAAAATAAAGAAGAAAAAATCTTAAAACAAAGTTTTTTTTTATTTTACTATATATTTCAGAAGAAAATAATGTTTTACTTTTATCGCCGAGCCGCAGTGATGGCTATTAGTCATTGCTGACTGCAGTGCTTGTTAAATAGAGTGGAGCCCTATCTCTGTCGAAAACAATCATTTTTGGTGAATTTTTTACTCTTTTTTATAATAAATAAACGCTTAACTTTAATAGACCTGTGAGAATCACTTAAGTTATTATTTTGGTGACTACTGTATAATGACATTTTAATAGTTTATCAACAAAATAAAGAAAATTTTACATTAAAATCATTGCTACAAATGTTAATATTACCATTCATTTTAGTTTCTTGTTCCCCAGCCAAAGTTCAGGAGGAAATTGACCACATAATTGGTAGAAACCACAGTCTGACCGTACAAGACAGGAAAAACATGCCTTACACAGAAGCAGTGATCCATGAAATGCAAAGATTCATAGACCTAGTCCCAATGGGTGTACCACGGAGAACATTAAGAGAAGTGAAGCTTAAAGGATACACACTACCAAAGGTTTATATCCTTATCGGCTTCGCTATGTGAGCTTGACATAAAAAAATATCTGCTATGAAAAAAGGGACACTGGGTGAGATGTATCAAACCTTTGAGAGAAATAGAGTAGAGAAGTGGTCCATAGCATCCAATCAGCTTCTAACTATCTTTTATCTAGAAGATAAAATGACAGTTGGAAACTTGTTGCTGTGGGCAACTTCTCTACTTGAAGGTTTGATACATCTCTCCCACTGTGAGGTTAAAGCAGGCACAATGACATGTTAGTAATATGACTTAAAGAACATTAACAGTGTTGTAAAGAATCATGTTGGAAGTTGTAAAGCTGACACTGTTAAAATGCTTTAAATCACGTTATTAACATGTCGGCAAGGCAGGATCGACCTCACAGTGTCCACGTTCTTGTTGTCGACATTGTAAATGTCAAATTCATCTCTACATATCTCTCTAGCTCTCTCTCTCTATCTGGATGTACAGTAGCTAAAAGTCCACTTTATTCACCAAAAGGAAATTTCCAACAACTATAGAAATCCTTACAAATCGGAACACTAGTAATATTAGAAAAATTGGACTGGTTTAAAACAATAAATCAAGAGTGTATGCTTTGGTGGGTTACCATATTATTCCTACAAATTTTTGGAAGCAAGTGGTGATGCAGATGGTTCTCATGGATTTTAGCATACTGCACAAAGGAAGAAATTGGAGACTGAGCATTTGCCAAATAATCTTAAGCATGTGGACAAAGGCATGCCTTTGAAAGAGCGCTCGCTCTGATCTGGGCATTTTTTTTTTTCGTGTGGCCTCCTGGCCGCTCGCATAGCTGTGGGTACCCTCCCACAGCTATTGCAAGCGGCCAGGATGATGGTTGCGATGGTCAAGACCATCACAACCATCGGGCTTGCGTCGAGATCCTTGTGGTAGGGTCTCATGGCCACAAGCCCCAGAGACCTTCTGGCTCTAATAGAGCTGGAAGCTCTCCTACTGACATCACTTGTGATGTTAGTGGGGTCGCCCACAAACGGCAGGCATTCGCTTGGGAATGCCTCCATTTGTGAAGCCACCCACCGGCCACGCCTACCAAATGGGGCGAGCTGTCACTCACCATCGACAGCTCGCCCCCTTTGGTGTGACACCCAGAGCTACGGAGCACCCGTCGCTAACCGCGTCTTGCGCATGTGCACAAAGGAGCCAGCTACGTCGTGCGCATGCCCAGTGGGCAAACATCGACCTGGTTGCAAGTGCTCAGCGCTTGTGACCGGGTCTGAATCAGGCCCAAAGTTCACTAGTTCTTATGGAGTGTCCAGTTTTTCAATGGACCCCACTATTTGTGAAATGGACGTTTGTGGGTGGTAACTGATCCATCCCATGGGAGTGTCATGTGATTGTCATAGGTGTGTCAGCTGACGTCAGTGCTTGTTCGTAGCGCGTAGATAGAGACATGATGTCTGTTTCAGAGGGATCATTTGCAAAATGAAAGGTGTAGTGACACTAGTGCAGGTGGTGAAAACAATTCCAGTAGGATTATCTCAGCCAAATGGCAAACTGAATTTATTAATGACACAATCAAAATTACAATAAAAGATAAAAACGTGGTTACCCAATTATATAAATTCATACAAATTAGCATATAATATAATAGCAAACTTCAGAAACATGAATTGTCATGAGGAAAAGGGTTTCTTATCCAAAGTGCATATGGCGCAAATAAGTATAGCAGCAGAATATAATTTAACATGAACCTCCAGGTGTCAAGGACATAAAAACTTAAAGTGCAATGAGTATGAATAAATAAAGTAAAACACTAATTTCCATGAAACTTCTGGTATCAAGGAGGCAACAAAAGTACAATAAGTCCCAAATCTGTAACTGAGCAGTCCAAATCACTCCAAAGATTCGTATATAATAAAATAAAAGTGAAAGTTAATCATCCATACCATGTGCTGGTAGTGAGTGTCACTCCGTGTAAAAAACAAGGGTTCTGGACGCCACCCATTCTGGACACTCACAGGCTTAGGTGTAGAATGTCAGTGGTAGGTACTGAACACAACGCCATTGCGTTTAAAGCTACAGTAAATAGCTCTTTTTCAAGGATTGTTTGCACCCAACATGAAAGTGGCATAAGTCCCAGTACTAATGATAACGGCTGCAGCTGTTGATGTAAGAACAATGGGAAGGATGGGTTTCCACATGCAGTCACTTGGATTTTTAGTATACATGGGCGGGTACTTGCATTACTGTAGTGTAATCAAGCAGTCACAATCAGGTGGAAGAGCAGTCCAACTCAGAATCAACCACCTTCATCCAAACTTTTAAAATGGAGAGTTTCTGCTTTAAAGTGTACTGTAGATTTTACAGTAAAAAACTAAATGTAGAAATTGGAAATTTGCTGTATTGGAAGGGTGGATTACTACCAAAGGAAAAAACAGCAACAACAAGAACAATACAACACACACATTTGCTTTTACTACATACATTACGTTTTTGCAGATCATATAAAAAAAAACAAAAAACACTTTTTTGGCCATTTGGGTAAATTGTCTTTGCCATATGAGGTAAAATAAGCAAACTGATGCTATTCTCTGGTAAGTTCGTTTTTGGAGTTTGAGGAAGAAAAGTCCACATGCTACAGTATGGGGACAGTGGCCCAGATAGGTAATGAAGGTTAAGCCGGAGCTATTAGTGATATCTCCTGCATTACCACTGTGATGAATACATCTGATATTTAGAATTAATAAGTGGAATTGACTATTTTAACTTATATACATTAATGAGGGAATTTAATTAGCCACGATAATGTAATAATTTATTGCATGGTAAGTTTTCGCATCTATCGCTTATCGCGGCACTGCACATTTTCATTTTTTGCGCAATTGTTTTGCGAAAGATACAATGCGGCATTCACTCAATCATTTTTTGTGGTGGTACCCATAATAAGTATAGGTAAAAATGGGAAAATCTGCCTGTACCTAATAAAAATATTTAGGGTTCTTAAAATGTGTCCAATGGCTGTTATATGCATGTTTTTAAAATGGTGAAATAATGATATAAAGCAATTGTTTTTGGGGGAAACATATGTTCTTTTTAAATTGGGGGTGCATACAATTGCCTATAAGCAGGGCTGGATTAAGGTCTGTGGGGGCCCTGGGCAACAAACTGGTGGGGGCCCCTATCAATAAAATGATCAAAGTAATATATTGGCAATGTTATAAATAAAAGTATAATGTCTTTGTGTATATATATATATATATATATATATATATATATATATGTACACACAAAGACACATCTTGTTTGTTTCATTTCAAAACCATTGTGGTGGTGAATAGAGGCCAAAATCTGAAAATTCTGTCAATGGGCCTGATTCAGACCCACTCGCGAGCGGCTGTCCGCTCGCAAGTGGGTCGATGGTCTGCACTGAGCATGCGCACGACGGAGGGAGCTCCGTCGTGCGCATGCGCCAGACACGACGAGCGAAGGACTTTCCTTCGCTCGTTGTGTCCGATCAAAGGGGGCGTGCTGTCAATGTTGATTGACAGCACGCCCCATTTGGTGGGCGTGCCGGGGGCGTGCCTCCCTGACGGGGGCGTTCCCACGGGAACGCCTCCCGTCAGAAGCCGGCCCACTGACATCACTAGTGATGTCAGTGGGAGTGATTTCGGCTCTGATAGAGCCAAAATCACTCCGGAGTTTACGGTTGAAAACCTCAACCGCAGGCTCCGGCTCGCAATTTCGATGGTCGCGATGGTCACGACCATCGCGGCCATCAAAATGCACGCTCGTATAGCCTGTGGGTGGTGACCCACAGCTATACGAGCGTCCAGGAGGACGCTCCATGAAAATGGAGCCCGGCCCTCATTCAGAGCGTGCGCTCTGCTCAGAGCGTACGGCTCTGAATGAGGGCCAATGTCCCAATATTTATGGACCTGACTGTATCTGTTCCACATAAATTATTACATTTTTCTGCATTGTACACTTTTTCATTCCAAATGTGACATGTCAAATTTGGCCAAATTCAGATAATTAAAAAAATATTTTAGCCTAAATAGTTATGTAGGCGGGTGTCCCGATGGTTTTGAACCAAGTCCAGATATTTTTAGGCAACATAAGGGGTTTTGCACTATTTTTTACCTACTCAGGAAGTGCTAAAAACATTTTCGTGGCAAATGGTATGGAGAATTAGCACCTGCAGAAAGTCGCAACTAATAGGATTGTGTGAAAAGTACAAATTTACAGGATAAGTCATTTTTTTTGTGGAAAAGCAACTTATCACGGCTGATTGAATATCCTCCCTATGTGATGATGAATATGCCCCATAGAGTATTTTACAACATTCATATACGTATTATACAAGTCACAATACACTATCTCAGAATTTTTTTTAATTGCAGAAGCTTTAGGCAGGTTTCTAAGATACATTTAATTATTACTGTTTAATATATACATTTAATCCTGTTTAATATATCTATCTAATAAATATATTTTTTTAATTAAATAACATGATACATTTTGTGAATTTCTTTTTTGTACTCTCTGCAAATTCTCATGTTTCCAGGATACCGATGTTTTCCCAATGCTGACATCTGTGCTGAAAGATCCGTCTTGTTTTAAGTACCCAACAGAATTCAACCCTGAAAATTTTCTTAACGAGAATGGAGAATTTCAAAAGCATAATGCCTTTATGCCTCTATCTGCAGGTACTGTATACACTTTATTTGCAAGACTTCTCTAAAATATGTTATTTAAGATAAACCCATATAACATAGTGGTCATAGAGTCAGATTTAGATTTATGATTTACTAAAGTAATTTGAGTGGGCCCCTGCCACAAAAATTTTATTATCAAAATGATATACTGATGATACTAGGAAAGTACTCAGGACGCCGACGGACGAAATCCCAACCGCCGGCTTCCCGACTGTCTAGTCCCGGCAAGGTTCTAATGACAGGCGTCAAAATCCCTGTTGTTAGACCTACGCCGGGAGCCCGACATCCCGCATACCGAACGAAGGTAAGCCGGGTGCTGGGCGCAGCAAGCCATGGGGGGGAGGGTTAGGTTAGGAGCTCCCGGGGAGGACTTAGGGTTAGGCTAGGGGAAGGGGGGGTTAGGCACCCCCGGGGTGAGGTTAGGGTTAGGCACCCCCTTGGGAGACTTAAGGTTAGGCTGCAGGGAAGGGGAGTTAGGTTTAGGCACTTAGAGGGGGGTTAAGTTTAGGCACTTGGGGGGTAGGTTAGGGTTAGGCACCCCTAAGGGAGGGTTAGGGTTGGGGGGGGATTAGGATAGCAATACTTACCAAAAAGGACGATCGCGATTTTCGCTGCTGTCGGGAGTAAATCATACCCATTCCTGATACTATGTACAATGCTAGCCAGAATTGTAATAGTTAAAATGTGAAATTATTGAACTAAAATCATTAATTTAAAACAGACTTTTTTTTTTTAAAGTAGAAGTATAATTTTCTATTATCCAATCCAGCCCGCTGCAGCTGCTGACCAGCCACATCAGGAAACAGAAATACAGTACACAACTGTCTATGAAATGTGCATTCGCCCATAAGAGGGATATGGGGGGATGGGATGCTGGCACTCGAAATCCAGGCAGTCAAAATCCCGATGCTGGCATCCTGACAGGGTTAGAATACCAACACCTGTTGGAAAGAATCCTAACCCTCTCCCTACCCTAACCCTCCCTCCTTCCCTGGTGCCTGGACCAAACCTCCATCTCAGTGCCTAAACCTAACCTCTTCCTCGCAACCCCCTAATCTCCCCCTTAGTGCCTAACCCTAACACATCCCCTAGTGCCTAACCCAACCCCTAATTCTAACCCTCCGCCTTACCCCACTACTCACCTTCGGGATTCCAGCAGTCAGGATGCTGGCACCGGGATTCTGACAGGTGTCAGGATTCCGGTGCCAGCATTCTTAGCACTGGAATCCCGCGGTCGGGATATTGACCGCATCCCGGCTATTGGTACAGCATGGCCAGGAGAAGGGGGTGGCAATACTTTGTGGGGACCCAGGGGAGAGTGCCTCATTAGCTGCATCTATGATCTAATATAGGTCCATTTGCACTATGTATATATAAAAAAATCCAAGAAAGCAAAAATATAAAAACAGCACACATTATATATATACAAATGCTCTGATTCTGGTTAAGAATTAGGCAACATATTGCATTGACTTCAAAGTTACTTGCATCCTACATCACAGCACCACTGCCTCCCAAGAGAAATTAAATGTAGTCTAGGAGTTTGAATAAAAGGGGTACTGTTGCTGAATTGGAAGTACGTCTATTTTTGTATGTTAAGTCTACACATTTTTAATGCCCATCTTCTAAAAAGCAGCAGATTTCCCTGTATGTGACATTGCATGTACTGGCAACTGGAGAGTCCCCACAGAAAAGGTGGTTGATCCAATACAGTAAGGGCAAATTTGCGTAACTGCGGACAGATGCAGAGCATGGATGCACATATATTGCTCTCAGTAGCTATATCAGTTGCAGATGCCTGAGGCTCAGTGATGATACTACAGATTAAAGATGATGACAATAGCCAGAACTATCTAGAGGTTTCTGATTGGCTGATTGTGAATTCACTACTGAAGCTAGTAAGAGGTCTTTTTCATTGATTGTGATTTTGTGGACATACTGTGTTTTAAAATAAATTTAATTCATATGCAATGAGGAATATTAATATATATGTTATATTATAGATTTTTTTTTATTTCAATCAAATTAAACTGTTAATTTTTTTTGCGCAGTACCTTAAAAAATGTTTTTGTGCTTATGACCTGGTTGGGTGTAAGTAATGTATATGCCTAGTGTAGTATATGCCTAGTGCTTACTGATCTTGAGTTATTGATCTACAAGTACAGTACATAATATGTCCTATACTGTGACATATAATACAATTGCACTTGTCCTTGTTAACTGATAATGTGCAAAAAATGTTGTGTACTGTAACCATTACAAAATGCTTCAGGTCATTTTACAGTAGTAGTAGGGTTATATTATTACATAACACACAAGAAATGGTAAATTTATTTGCATTTAACCAGGAAGGCCTATTGTGCAGAGCTAGTGTTTTTTTATTTTGTGGTATCCTACACTCTGTTCAATGTAACAATAATCTAATTCTGCATTTTGCTCAGTCATACCACAGAATGAATTGACTGACATTCCAGCTCTATTCATAGACTATAAATTATACAAAAAGATTTGCTGGATTTTTGAAACAAAACTGGATCTCTTAGATTATGGGCTCTATTTACTACAATCCGCATTTGTAATGCAGATTGTAGTGTGATATTATCAACTGAATTCACATTGCAAATTCAGGGAATATCGCAGGGATTTACTACAAATCCCTTTCAAGAACAGAGCTTGCGAGAAAGCTCTGTCCCTGCGAATCCCCTCCGCATTTCAGTCATGATATTTTCACAAAAAAATACCGTGACTAGTGCCGGCCACCGCTGCTACCCCCCCGGCGCTGAGCCCCGCCCCTGACATGAAGCCCCGCCCCCACGATCACGGACCCCCCCGACCCACCCTCCCTTAATAGCACTTGCCTGCAGTCATCGGTGCTCCGGTGATGTCTTCCATGCCTCCAGTCAGCTGATTTTCCATACTGCACTGGGACCCAATCACCTGATGACCGGGCCGCAGTGCAGCATGGGAGACCAGCTAACCAGAGGGGAGTCATCACCGGAGCCCTGACCACCAGTCACCTGGAGTCAGGTAAATTAATTTTTTTGTTTTTACTTTTTTTTTTTTGCAGTGTTTCAGCTTTCGGTCTGTTTAGACCACACAGCTGATCACAGGGACCGGCTCCGGGCTCTGCTCTGCCTTTTAGAGCAGAGTAGGAGTCCGGTAGCTGGGGGAGACCCTGGATAACGCCACCTCCAGGTGGCGTTATTAGCACAGGACTTAGGGGTTGAAGTAGAATTTTTATGAATTCTACTCCAATTGCCCTGTAATAACTATAGGTGATACTAAAATAATGTGAAAAAGGTGTGAAAACACCCTTTTTCACTTTATTTTAGTAAAAATAATGTTAATAAATAGAGTCCTATATCATAAGTACTTTGCACCACAGTGAAATTGTTGTATCCACCCTCCAATTTACACACAGACCGACAGCAGATAAGAATTGAATGGAATTGATTCTTTGACCCTAGTAAAAGACATCTCTATATAGCATATTTGCAGGCTTTTACATTGTCAAACAGCCAATTAATTCAAATAAGTATTGTAATAAGATGCAATTTAAGAATAGATTTGCTGAAGTTACTGATATTTTATCAATTAGAAGAAAATTTGGGAGGTACTGAAACATGTATCCTTTAGGAGATGAAAACTTATATGGATGATGTACATGTACCAACATTGCATTTTGGTGCACATTCTGCACTGAATCACAGCAACAAATCAGTTAGCTTTTATCTGTCTATAATTACTATGGTTTAATGCACAATTTACACCTACAGACAACTTTTGCAAATTAGCCTAAATGAGTCTAAATAACTGGCCTGGATTACAATACATTGATGCTACTTCCACTATTTTATTACACTACCTCTGTATGGAAATTTTAAATTTGTGATGTATAATTATTTAATATATATTAGTTAGATTTTGCCTTTGTTTTTGTCCTACTGCAAATTAATGAGTGTTAGTGAAAGTTCTCACTTCCAAAATTGAGTTAAGTTATTATAGTATCATGTGTGACACTTATCACTTACTGCTATGTCCTCACACTTCTTAGGAAAGAGAATCTGCCTCGGTGAGCCCCTAGTACGAATGGAACTATTCCTCTTCATTACCACCCTACTGCAAAATTTTAACCTGAAGTCCCCTGTGCCACAGGAAGAACTGGACATTACTCCAAATGTATCTGGACTGGGGAACTTCCCGAAACCATACAAAATTGCCTTTATTCCTCGGTAACTGTTAAAATGGGAGCTTTCAGGATTCTGCCTTTACATATTTTTGGGTGCAGGAGGAAAATTTAATTTGTCATAGTATTTGTGAATTTGGAATTTCTTTAATTCGTTGCCTTTGTTTGGCCCACTTTGGTTCCATTAATGTATCACATTACTGGGACCAAATGGGCTGAACGAGCTGTGAATGAGCTCTCCCCCTCCAGGGGTGACAGCAAGGTGTAATTACATCTGACCCACAAAGGCCATGATTTATGTGTGATGTAAGATGTTTTAAGATTTTTAAATCTGATGTTTTAATAAAACTATGTACCACTGCAATAGAGACAAATTGATTGATCAATTTCATTGGGTGTACTCTGGTATGAGGGTCTCATTATAGATGAATCAAGAAGATCATTCCTTATCCATGTCTCTGCAATGCTGAAAGGGTTAATGCTCGTCACTGTGTGCCTTATACAGGGAGTGTGGATTTTATTGGGCAACCCTGGGAGGTAACGGGTGGGTGGCTAGGCAGACATGGGTATGTTCTTGACAGCAGCTGCATCTAAAGATACAGCTCGCCATGCTGAGACGGAGAAACTATGTCTGTCAAAGGGCTGGTGCAAGTTTCGACGGTGCATACAATGGTGCATCTAAAGATGCGCTGATATGGATTAGCATAGCTGCAGGTGGATGTGTCACTATGAACAAAATTGGCCGCGGCAAAGATGCAGCCGCGCCTGTATCTGCGTCGGACTCGGAATCTAACCCAGAATCTTGCTCTTTGCAATTTGGGAAAGGATGATTAATACTGTATTTACCAAATCAAGAACCTAATTTTATTTTTGATGAGCTGGTCCAGTTCTCAGAGAACCGGAACTTCCAGATCCGAGGTGAGAACCAAGCTACTGTAGGCTCGGGTTTTCCCACTTGACTCGGATCTCAAAACGAGGCAAAACGGCTGTCACAAGCCATGGCAGCAGCTTGCTTCCTTCTGGCTCTGGGCTTACACTGGCTCACAATATACAGAATCCTGGTCTGCTGGTAACTAAGCGCCGGGGATGCCAAAGGGAGTGACGTATACTCCCAGATGCTGCTGATTGGCTGCTCCACCTGTTTGTAGCTTCCAGATTCATGCTGCCTCACTGGTTATAGTGTTTCCCCTGACCGCTCGGCTTGGCTGCACTATCTACTCTCTGGTACAATTTGTACTCCAGCTGCTGTTCCAATCCACGACTCTCCGCCTCCCTCCATGCTGCCTTTGTCCAGGCTTCAGCAGGTAGCTTCGTTTATTCAGACTGTTATACCACTTTGTTCTGTCTGGCTTTAGCTAGCTGTTTTCTCACCGTCCACAAGCTGCACATAGTGAACACAGGCTTTAGCCTCAGTGTCCATGTTTCCTCTGTTTTAGCGGCAGCTACAGCTTCCTCAGCCACACTGTGTGTAACCGGACTGTACTTTTGCACCTGTACAATCTCTGCCTGCTGCTACACATCTAGCCAAGTTATCCTGCCCTCCTGGCAGGCTACACATCTAGCCAAGTTATCCTACTCTCCTGGTAGGCTACTCATCTAGCCAAGTTATCCTGCCCTCCTGGCAAGCTACTCATCTAGCCAAGTTATCCTGCCGTCCTGGCATGCTACTCATCTAGCCAAGTTATCCTGCTCTTCTGGCAGGCTACACATCTAGCCAAGTTATCCTACTCTCCTGGCAGGCTACTCATCTAGCCAAGTTATCCTGCCCTCCTGGAAGGCTACACATTGCATGTCAGGCCAAGTATCCTGCTCTTCTGGTGAGACACTTTCATAACAATGTCATCCTCCAGCTGTCAGATTCTCACGGGTTTTGGATAATATAAAGGTCCCTGCGATCTGTGCCATTTTAACTCCTGCTGTAGAAAGAGAATCTAGCAGACGTAGTCAGTCACTGTCAGTCACTCAGTGTGTGTGTCAAGTTGAAGTCTCGGCCTGAAGGATGCTGCTGTGTTGTCCATATAGGGGCTTAGGCCACAGTATATAAATGGGGGCTTCCTACAGTGAGTGCTGCAGCTGCTGTGTCACTTGTCCTATCAAATAACTGTGGCTTCTGCAGTGTTTTTGTCCTGTCCATCAGGCTAAGGCTGCAGTCCATAAAGGGGTGCTGTGTTGTCCAGGGGGGGTGCTCTGGCAATTGGGGGTGCTCTTCCCCAGTTTAAAAAAAATTGCTTTTGTTTGTGTGTGTGCGCTAGCAACTTAGTTGCACTATTATTGTATGGTGACACTGCCGCAGTTTATCGTCCATGTATTTGTGACTCTGCAGGTGGTCTGTCTGCACCTGGTAGGGGTGCTTTATTGTCCATAAAAAAGGGGTGCTGTCTGTGTTGTTCATCAAGGGGCTGTTGCCTCATTCAGGGGTGCTCTTCCTCAGTTTAAAAAAAAATATTGTTCGTGACACTGCCGGTCAGACCACAGTGTAAAGCTGCCCATCCACTAGCAGACCTCAAAACAACTGCACGATTACATTTGTAATCGTGCAGTTGTTTGTCAGCCTGTGATGTGCCTTCACTTAATGAGCAGTCGTTCAGTGTAGGCACATCAATCATCTGCAAGCATGCTGTACCTGACGTTAATGTCAGGTTGTCCAGCATGTTTGCCCGATGATAGATGTCTAAACGACCAGTGGGAGCGAGCATCGCTGGTCATTTTAGACATTTTTACAAATGATTTGCAAACGAGTTATGAACGATTGAACAATCGCGATATTGTTATCGTTCAATTCCTCAACTTAATGCCCTTAGTGGATGGGCACCTTCAGTTTGTTGATGTGGAGGATGATCAAATGAGAGGAGAGCAGGAACCACAAACCAGTCTAGCAACTGCTGCCAGCAGTCATGATGATGATGCAAGGCTGTCAACATCATCTATGAAGGCTGATGCTCAAGGGCTTAAGTCAAAATAAAAAAGCAATGTTTTACAGTGTTAAAGAATAAAATATTAAAAGCTAAGTTAGCTGCAGAGAAACAAAATATTGGCAATATGCCATTTACTACACGAAGTGGCAAGCAAGGGATAAAGCCTTGGCCTTTATTTATCACTGGTGGTTCTGCATCTTATGATGACGTAAGCCCTTCTCCCTGTAGAAGTGTCAAAAAAATTGAAATCGCTAAAGCACATGAACCAACTGTGTGCTCGGAAAAGTCACAGATCCCCAAGGAGAGTCCAAGTGTGTCAGCATTTGCCATGTGTGAGTTTGACCTTTCTAATACTATACTTATAGAGGATCCTCCTTCCACCATTTGTGTGCCCTCTGCAAATGTGGGGTTGAGCAGCACAAGTCAACATGCAGACATAGAAGTCGAAGATGCTTCTGTCTAATTGCATCAGGAGGATGAGAAGGATATTTCTGTAGTTGGCACTAACAAGGATGATGAGGATGTTGATGATGAGGATGACATTTGTGTAAATCAGGCAACAGTTGTTGCCCATGGTATGAAAACACCCATTGTTGTCATGTCGGGGCAAAATACAAAAAGATCCACTTGTCATGTGTGGAATTATTTCCACACAAATCCGGAACAACGGTTGTCAAGCCATCTGTAACATTTGCCAAGCAAGAGTGAGAAGAGGTAAAGACCTTAACCATTTACGAACCTCCTCCCTGTTACATCACTTGCAGAAAATTTATCAAATTCCAAAGTGTTTGCAAAATTCAAAAAGTTTGGCTAAAGACGTAGCAATTAGTCCAGCTTCACCTAGTTGCTCCCTTCTCTCTGTTAGATCCAAGTACCTGCATTCTCCACCACCAACACCTGCATCATCAACATCCTCAATCGTGGTTGAAAGTAGTCCTGCTGCATCCAATTTCATAAGCATGACTGACTCCTCTCCTATTAGTGATTCCTCAGAAGGATCCTTCTGTGCTACACCTGTTGCTGCTGATGCTGCTGCTGGGGGTGGATCTTCTTCCCATAAAGGGACCAAGAAGACTACTACTAGTAGTAATGTAAAAAAAAAATTGACTATTACACAATCCTTTGATAGAGGAAGTAAGTATAACAGCTGTCACCCAGTTGCACAGCGGATCACTTACGCCATGACGGCTGTGCTAGTATTAGATGGTGAAATGATAGAAAATCATGATGATAGTGTGGAGGAAGTGCAAAAGCAGGATGAGGGGAACATTTGTGTCCTATCTGATGCTAATGAGGATGTTGATGATGAGGATGTTGTTTACGCAAATCACCCACCAGTGGCAGCAGTTCTTGCTTGTGATAAAAAGAAAGCCAGAAAAGCCATGTCTTGGGTGTGGAATTATTTTAATCTAAATTCTGAAAACCATTATGAAGGCATCTGTTCCATTTGTAAAGCCAAAGTTAGCAGAGAAAGGGACGTTAACCATCTAGGCACCTCCTCCCTGTTACGTCATTTGCAGCGAGTTCATGCAATTTGCTTAACAAATTTATAATAATTTGTAAATTAATAACAAGCAGTTCAGTATCAGTTACCAGCAGTTTGGACCAGCACATGCAATCTCCTTCATCACCACCCTCATCATCAACCTCCTCCTTAATAATTGAAGTTAGTCCTTCCAAAAAATGTTTTGTGGGGGCCCAAACAAACCAAGGAGTTCAACCACAAAAGTGTCAGTCCTAGTGGCTAAAGTGCTTGGTTTGTTAAAATGTCCTTTTTAATATCCCACATAAGAGTGTATGGGAGGGACAATTCCATCTTGCACCTCTTTTCTTTACATTTTGCACAATTTGGGGCACTGCTGACTGACATTATTATAGTTTATTAAACTGCCATCCTGTCTGCCACTGCTGTGTGACAATGTTTCATAGATGTCCTATATTTTTTTAAACTGTCGTGCGTTTGTGCTGCTGCTCTGTTGCTTACTTTAGCCAGCCAGCTCGCTGCGGCCTTTGGCCTATATTGGTGAAAAATAGAGAAATCAATATTGTGAGCTGTGAGGTAGTTAAAAATGGCTGGAAATGCCTGAAAAAGATTGTTATTAAGGTTAATATTACTGTAGGAACAAAAAACGGCCCAAATTATTTGGTTTTAGCTGTTTATATAATTTTTTTGGAAAGAAAATACAGATCCAAAACCAAACCACTCAAGGGTGGTTTTGTAAAACCAACTCCAGATCCAACACCTTGAAGGAGATACAGATCCAAAACCAAAACATGGGAGTTCGCACACATCCCTAATATTTATACATATATACATATGTATACATGGCATTTAAGGGATCAATTATTATTGACCATTTATTTGAAGGGAAAAGGGGTAAGGTAGGTGAAGGTATAGTAGCTCATATGGACATCAATGAACAACTGAACCTAACTCACACATAAACATTTGCTGATACACAGCTCTCCCTAAACCCTTACAAGGATTGACCCATCCAGTTAGATGGTGTTGCCTTGCCCAGCAGGGCATACAGTATAAAAAACAAACATTTTCACAAGGAGAGCGCACCCATAACACTTTATAAACCAGCAACAGTGCCCTTCTTAATCGCCACTAAGGCAAAAGCAGCCAAACCAATAACGAAATGAAAACAGACAAAAAACGATAAAGGGGTGGGAGGAAGGGAGAAGATTCTGGAACAAAGAGGCAGGCTGGTAAGTGAAGCCTGACTTTATCACACACAAAATCCTTCACTATTGGCTAATAGGATATGGAATATCACTGAAATTCAAGACAGGAAAGCTTAAAGGGGACAAACACCATGTACAAACTGGGAATCATTCTTCGAAAGCCTTGGGGTTGAATTGTCTTCAGACTTAAAGAAAAAGCCTATATTTTCAGAGAAAAACAAATAAAAACTTTTTTAGCTTTTTTGGTTATATTTTCTTTTTGACATGTTAGAAGAAGCAAAACAATTAATGGTGTTAAAGGTATTTTTTCAAGTTGCCATGTCTTTTGAAAAGAAAAACAAAATAAGTGTTTAATTTGTTTTGGTACTGTATAAAAAATAGTGACATTAATGTCATGATTTCATGAGCACAAAAGTTGTCAAATGGACTCAGCACAGGAGTGAGAAAACTTTAAGCAGTGAAAGGGTTAATGACAGGCGTCGGGATTTTGACGCCTGTCATTAGACGCTTGCCGGGATTTGACAGTCTGGAAGCCGGCAGTCGGCATTGTGACCGTCGGCTTTCGGACTGCATCCCCTGTCTTATACCATGCAGTTCTGATTAAGGATGGGATGTATCAAACATTGCATTGTGGATCGATATATCCTGCCACTTACTGAATGCATTCCAGTGGAGAATTGATACTGGCACTAGGGTGGGCTGATTGGAGTTTGAGGGGGTGTGGAGATAAATTTGGGGCACCAGCAAGGTGGATCAGTGAACAAATGGTACAACAGCTGAACAGGCACCATGGGGGTGTGGGCAGAGAGAGGCCGCAGTGACCAGGGCAACCATAAGAGGAGGTGATCAGGAAACAGTGAAGGGGGAGCTGATCAGAGCACTGGGGGGTTTTGGGCACCAGGAGAGAGGTTACAATAGAAGTCCTGGATCGGGGGACAAGTGGGGGTGGGGGACAGCCAATTGGGGCACAGAAGGGGTAACTAATTGAGGCACTAGTGGTGGCATACTGGGGCACCAAGGGTTGGAGGTCTTCAGGACAGTGCATCGGGGCATAATGGGCAAATAGATTTATATTAAGTTTTATTTACATTTAGCAATAAACAAGAGACTGTAAGGAGCAGAGCTGCCTCTTCCTCACAGGGTCCAAGGGTCCCGTCTCATGTCATTCCTTCTAACACTGATTTAAAAAAGTTTGCATATCATGTTAATTTCATTATCTTGATCCCACCAAAGACTGATAGAGTTGGTGCTGTGTGACAGGAAACCAGTATAGTATAGAATTCACCAGCGTTTCTCCATTCCCAAGGTGTTTCTTCATGGTAGTTTTATGGTCATGGATAATTCATTAATATAGGTATGTTTTTTTTGTGGGAGAGCAGGGGACCTCAACACATTCTCCTACCCATCACTGGTGCTGGTGGCTGGCTTTGTTCAGGACTAGCAGGCCCCAATTGATCTGCCACATTGTGTCAAAAACTTTTAGAGAAGGGGAACTTGCAATAAATCATAGGCTCAAATCAGGAATATTTACCCCTATGGATGGCTGTGGTGTTAGATAGAGGTTTGTGCGAGACAGAGGCACTGTCACTGGGGTTTGATCATGGTCAGCAGTGAGAAAATGAACCATTACCAGAACAGACAGTTTTGCTAGTGGTGTGAAGGGGGCAGCCGCTGAAAAGAAAAATATAACTTAGAGGACATGTATAGGGTAAGCAAATGTCAGTGTTTGGAGTTTTGGCCACATTGTGGGCGTTATTTACTACAGTCCACATTTGACATGCAGATTGTAGTGTGATATTGAGAATTTAGGTAATATCACAAGGATCTATCAAAAATCCTCTGCAGCTTGCGATAAAGCTCTGTCCCTGAGAATCCCTTCCGCAGCCTTGTCACTGTATTTTTTGCAAAAAATACAGTGAGAAGGTGCCGTGCATGCACTCACTGGCTACACTATACCCCCCTACGACCGCGACTTTCACTTACCTCCGGTCATCGGTGCATGGTGATGTCCTCCAATGCTCCAGTTAGCTGGTCTTCCATCCTGTACTGTGAAACCCCGGTCAGCTGTTCTATGCAGCATCTGACCAGGATCACAGTGCAGGAGCCGAGAGACCAGATGACCGGAGCCCCGGGGAGGACATCACAGTAGCAGCGATCACCCTGGATGCAGGTAAGTGTTGTTATTTTTTGCAGCGATCAGTTTGTGGTTTGTTTAGACAAAATAGCTGATCACTGTGGGTGGCTCCAGGCTCAGCTCTGCCTGTTAGAGCAGAGCAGGAGTCAGGGAACCAGGAGAAACCCTGGAAAATGCCATGTCCAGGTGGCATTATTATCACAGGGCTTCCCCTCTGTATTTTTTCACAATTTATTTTTAGTAACTTTGGCCAGATCACATTTCCCATTACAATTATGGGAAATGTGATCTGCTTACTAAAAATATGTGATAATTAGGGTTTGGAGTAGAATTTTATGAATTCTACTCCAATTGCCCTTTAGTAACTGTAGGTGATACACTCTGCTAAAATAATGTGAAAAGAGTGTGAAAATACCCTTTTTCACTTTATTTTAGTAAGACTTAATAAATAGAGCCCTTTGTCTTTATTACTTCCCATCCTAAGTAAATAGATTAGTTAAGCTAGGTACACACTAGACAACTTGCAAATGATGCAATGTCGTCAAAGATTCCCCCTGAACTTCCGGGCAAACGATCTAGTGCATACACACTGTGCAATCTTACCAACGTCCAAGCGATATATAATGCATCGTTAACGACTTCCAAATCGTTAGATCATTAATGATATAATATGTGCTTTCCAAAACACCTGACAACCATCTTAAAGATTTCTACAAAGTTTAAATAATGGGCTGTACTATCTACAGGGTATATAAAGCTGGCGCCATTTTAGCTCTCTGCAGTTCTGCTCTGTGACTAGTGAGGCTTGGTGTATACCTGCTGAATGGTGTATATTGCTTGACTGCTCTGCTTTTTTTTGACTGGCTTAAAAAAGTGTATTCTCTTGTGATGGATACTTTTTGCTATAGGGTTATGGTATCATATGTTGCAGCTGTGGTGTTAGCTCATAGGGAGAGGACTCAGAATAGGAGAGGCCTGAGATCATGCTGGACAATGGGGAGTCTCTCTCTCTCTCACATGCCACTACTTATGGAGACTCGGGAGAACAATCCAGATGATTACCGCAACTTGCTGCGCATGAATGATGCTACCTTCCAGGAGTTGCTGCATCTGGTGACTCCCTACATCCAGAGGCAGAATACCAAGTTGTGGAGGGCCATTTCTGCTGAGGAGAGGCTGATTGCTACCTTGGGGAACCTGGCTACAGGAAGATCCCTTGCTGACCTGAAGTTTGGCTCCCTCATCTCCCTGCGAGCTTTGGGCATCATCATACCAGAGACCTACAAAGCCATCATTACTGTCCTGAACCAGCAGTACTTTAATGTAAGAAACACATTTATGTGTTGTGCAAGATTTTTTTTTCTTTTAAATTAGAAATGTAGAAACTATTGGCCTAATTCAGCACATATCACTAATGCGGCTGTGATTATGCACGCAGGTCTGCTGAGGAAATATGCTAAAATTGCAAACGCAAAGTCGTCGCAGGCCAACTTAAGGATGCCCACTTTCCCTATCTCACATCCTAAATACCCTACAAGTCTGCAAAAAGATCGGTAACATCGAGTAACATCGGATCCTCACACACAATAACAACAGGTCAGAACTTACTCAGAAATTGCTAACCTTTCTGCATGCAGTGAGTACACTATGAGAAACTACGCCATCACAGTGGCTAATTTATGCATGCCCATGAAACGGACAGTCACACCTGCCTGTCTATGACCACCCTGCCATCACCACCCCTAAACAATGACTACCTGTCACTCACTCTGTGATGGCTTTCCATGCTCTGCGATTATGCAGTGTGATCGCAGTTTTCAATTCGTGCATGCACACTGTGATGTATATGCAGTGTGCAATAATCGGCCATCTGCGTTCGCTGTTGCGATCCGTGCTGAATCAGGCCCTATGTACCTTAAAACAGGGCTGGATGTTTTCTTGTATTAAAATATCACTCAACATACATATACAAATTTAAACATTTGCACATTTTATTGAAAACTATATGCATAAATATTCATAAAATTTTAAATTGTATAAAAATAAATAGACCACAAAATATGGATCTAGTAAAATATATGCACATTTAACCACAAATAGTATCTGCATATATTATTATGTAAACAACATTATAACAAAATTACCAACAAGTTTTATCAGTCCCAATAACTTTGGTGCTCTATGATATATGGTGCTTGTGGCACTGATTTGAAAAGGTCAATAAACATGTGCTGTAATCGCAAATTGCAGCACATCAATCAACCCTTCATGAATTTATTGACCTAGTAAAAAAAGCAGCAGAAACATCATATATCATAGAGTAGATATTGGAAATTATAAGACTTGAAGATAATTGCGGTACAAAAATATAACACACTTCTTAAAATTATAAAACTGAGGAGGGTCATCCTCTGCCTCCATTTAGGATCTATAAATGTCAGTAGAAGATGTGGACAGATAGGTGGGAGGGGGAGTAGGATTTGATGGGGTTGGAGACATCATTCTAGTGGGAGGGGCAATTGGGTGGTACTGAGACTAACTTATAAAATTATGTGGCATTAGTTGGCCTCTTTTCCCACAAGTCAGCCTCTCAAATTGTAGCTCTTGATCCGGGACCATTTGATGCATAGCACTTCCCAAATGTGAGGCTAGGATGTCAAATTGGTCGAGTGGGCTTTTCAGCCTTTTGCAGAAATTGATATGCAGGGGTACTAGTTTGTGGCTGGTTTTTGGGGGTTGGTGGTCTTGCTTGGGTAAAGCTTTCACCCTCACTCTCCATGATGGCACTGAGGTCTTGGGTGACCTCAATGTCCAGATCAGGGGTTAAAGACTGTAACAAAAATAAAAGTTTAGCATAACCATTTTTTTTAATCCTAGTTCCCTACAACTATAAAGGAATGGAAAAGCATTGCTGATGAATTTGAATGAAGGTGGAACTTCCCTAACTGTGAGGGAGCTATAGATGGCAAACATGTGTGTATAACCCCCACCTGCCAACACTGGATCCTATTACTACATCTACAAGGGATTCTTTAGCATGGTTCTGATGGCTGTGATGAATGTGAACTACGAATTTGTGGATGTTGACAAATATCGTCGTGCTTCAGATGGTGGGTCCTTCAAACAGATGGCTTTCTGCAATAAGATCATCTCCAAGAGCCTTAACTTGCTGTGTGTTGAGAAAATGAAGCACGGCCTAAATTTTGAATTTGTGGCTGATGAGACCTTTGCACAAAGGGGGCTGATGAAGGCAAATTGTATCAACAATTACAGGCTGTCCAGGGCACGCCGTATTGTGGAGAAGGCATTTGGCATCCTCAGAAATTGCTAATGAATCTTCCACACGGCCATCAACTTGTGTGGGGACAATATAGACTGAGTTGTCTTGGCATGCTATGTCCTGCATAATTTTCTAAGGTGGAAAACCATCCAGCAAAGGACAACTGGCACAGCTATGCCAGATGACCCACAGCAGGCAGAAGACTTGGATCGATAATTGTTTGTGGCAGCAGCAGGGGTTTGTGAAACAGGCACTGTACATGCAAAACAATTCAGGGAGGAATACCTGACCTATTTTAATGGAGTAGAGACAGTGCCATGGCAGGAAGACTGTCTTAAATAAACTAGAGAGGACATATTTGAACTTTATTATGGATTCTGTGGTGACTCTTGCTGTAATCTGCTAATTCATGGTGGGCAGCATTCTATTTTTTTGCTGGAGTAGTCGCTCACCTTCACTCTCCACAGACACTCCTCCTCCCTGTAAAGGTCAATAAACCCTGTCCAGAATTCATGGTCTTTGTCCATAGCCATATCTACCATTAAAAAAAATATTAGTATATACAGGAACTCATTGCAAAGAAAAATTTGAAATCAATAAAACACAGACTACAAATCGCTGTCTGGCTACCCCCAGTAAGGGGGTGGGCAGATTTTTGGACACTTGGCCTGGCTCCCATCAACGGGGTCCTTTAAAAATAATAATAAAAAAAAAAAAAAACCTTTTTTCAAAAGCTTGTATATATTTTGACTGGTTTTAATGGTGTTTGGATATATTTTTACTGGTTTTAATGTTGTTAGAGTTGTTTAATTTTTTTTATGTTTTTTAAATAAAGTAATTTTTTTTTAAATAAAGTTTTAATATGCATATAATTAAAAGTGCCTCAAAACAAAACAATATTTATTCACGCAAAGGTCACTGCCAGGATGATGGTCGCGATGGTCAAGACCATTGCGACCATCGGGTTTGCGACGAGACCCTTGTGGTAGGGTCTCATGGCCACAAGCCCCAGAGATATTTCGGCTCTAACAGAGCCGGAATCTCTCCCACTGACATCACTTGTGATGTTAGTGGGGCCGCCCCAAACGGTAGGCGTTCTCATGGGAACGCCTCCATCTGGGCAGCCACCCCCCCGGCCTGCCCACCAAAGGGGGCGTGCTGTCACTCAACATCGACAGCACGCCCCCTTTGGTGCGAGACCTGGAGTGACGGATTGCCCGTTGCTACCTGGGTCTCGTGCATGCGCACAACGGAGCCGGCTCCATCGTGCGCATGTGCTCTGGGCCACCATCGACCCAGTTGCGAGCGCTTGCAACCGGGTCTGAATTAGGCCCAGTGTGTGAATGAATCGGTATGCAATCGGGAAGCCGACTGCCTAAATACCGGCAGCCGGCTTCCCGACTGTCATATCCCGGCAAGGGTGAAATGCTGGGCGTCTAGATGTAGACGCCCGGCATCCCGATCGTAGTGATGCCGGGTGCCGCGAGTGGACAGCCGCGGGGGGGGTTAGGTTTAGGGCTCCCGGGGGGTACTTAGAGTTAGGCACTCCCCCAGGAGGGTTAGGGTTAGGCTAGGGGGAGGGAGGGTAAGGGTTAGGCACCCACGGGGGGGGACTTAGGGTTAGGCACCCCCCCGGGGGACTTAGGTTTAGGCAGCGGGGAATTGGGTGGTTAGGGTTAGGCACTTAGAGGGGGGATTAGGGTTAGGAACTTGGGGAGGAACTTAGGGTTAGGCACCCCTAAGGAGGGTTAGGGTTAGGGGGGTTAGGGTTAGGGTAGTAGATACTCACCTATCCACAATCTGGATTTCCAGCGCTGTCGGGCTTCCACTGCTCCGAACTCTGCTCATGTCGGGCTGCCACTGACAGGAATCTTGCTGTAATCTGCTAAAGGAATGGGTATGAAATACCGCATGGCCTGCGGTATTTCATACCCATTCCAATGATCTTATTAGTCAACATTACACCAGGTTCAATAGGGTGCAATATATATGTATGCACATGTTTAAGTAACATTGTTGGTCTGGGGTGTTTTACCCAATGTAGATTAGGGGAGCATGCGTTGACATAACATACCTGACACATGAACTTTTTGATTGTGAATAAACACAATAGAAAGGCCGGAAAGCAAGAAATTAACTAGAAAATTGAAAAGAAGAATTAGTGTATTACAAAAAAAGACATCACTAGGTAACCTAGGCATTTAGCAGGGTCATTGGTAGTCTGTGGCATATAAAACACATTGGTGATCTGTGGCATATAATACACATTGGTGGTCTGTGGCATACTGTATAAAACACATTGGTGATCTGTGGCATATAATACACATTGGTGGTCAGTGAGTTATAATACACATTGGTGGTCTATGGCATATAATACACATTGGTGATCAGTGATATATAAGAAACATTGTTGGTCTGCAGTGTTTTACCCAAAGTAGATTAGGTGTGAATGCATGTTCATAACATACCTGAGACAAGGGGGTAAATTTACTAAAGTTTCATTTTGCTTTTAGTGTGATTTGACAATTGACTTTTATTTAATTTTCATTCGATTTTGCATTTGGATATTTACTAAAGGCCAAATTGAATGTAAACTCAAACTTAAAAAAGAATTTTACTCAAATCGCACTCAAAATAGAACATCAGAAAAACATCGGTACTTTTACATAGCCCAACACACAAATCCCTTATTTACTATTAATCGATTTGAAATCAAACACAAAATCGAACTTCAAATCCCCAAATGAATAGACCTGCTTTGTGCTTTCATTTTAGCATGAGCAGGTCGGATTGACACAGATACATGCAGGCATCTCACTGATGTATGCATGTATCTTACTGAAAAAAGCTTAGAAAGAGTTAAAATTAGAAATAAAATGATGTAGGGTCCCCCCCTAAAACAGGACCAGTCCCAAACTTTTCATAGTCAGTCCTGGTTTTGTAAGTATAGGGAAACAATTGCGTAGGGTTCCCCCTGTACTTAGCACAACCAGCACTATGCTCTGATCCTATCCTGGTTCTGGAATTACAGGGGAAAAAATGCGTAGGGTTCCCCTGTAATCTCCTGGACCGGCACCAGACACTTTCTAGCAGGTGACTGATGCCACAGCCAGGGGAACTTTTTCACCGGGCCCCCCAGCCACAGCATCAGCCCTGACCACTAGTCAGCCCAAGGGATTTGGGGACCCCCCCAATAAAAGGCCTAGGCTGATAGCTTGGGGCTATCCCCACAACTCTGGGCGGTGGGTTGATAGTGTAAGTGTTGTGTAAAAAAAAGAAGTGTATAAACATTGTCTTTACAGTAGAACTGCAGGTCCAAGCAAGCCTCCCCTGCATGCTGGTACTTGGAGAACCACAAGTGCCAGCATGTGGTGCATTAAGAGCCCTTGTTACTTGTAGTTCACCTGTAAAGAAATGTTTAAATAAACACAATACACACACACTGTGAAAGTATTTAATACATACATACATACACACTCACACATACTCACCCACATTACCGGGACTGGTCCGCTTTTCCCCGTAGGCATCCATGGTCTTGGTAAAACAAGAAAACGAATAAACACAAACCACAAACTAGGTAACAACCACGATGGTTGTTACCTCCCAAATGAAGAGCTCAGATGCGGCTCCTACTTTTGTAGAGCCATATCTGAGCATTCAATGGCTGAGAGAGGTCAGTCCCCACCTCTCTTAGCCAAAGAATGGCTCCCTTTCTTGTAGTCAATGGAGAGCCACAGGGTTATTAAAGTTCATTCTGCGGTTCCCACCATTGACTTCAATTGACCTCTCTCAGACAATAAATGCTCAAATACGGCACTGTAAAGGCTAGAGCCATGTCTGAGCTCTTAATTCAGGAGGTAACAACCATTGTGGTTGTTACGTAGTTCGTGGTTCATGTTTATTTATTTTGTTGTTTTACCAAGACCATGGAGAAGCGGACCAGTCCAGGTAATGTAGGTGAATATGTGTGTGTGTGTGTATGTATGTATTAAAACTTTACTTTACTTAACTTTTTATGTTTGTTTAAACACTTCTTTACATGTGAACTACAGGTACCAGTGGGCCCTTAATGCCCTGCATGCTGGTACTTGTGGTTCTCCAAGTACCAGTATGTGGGGGAGGCTTGCTGGGACCTGCAGTTCTTCTGTAAACACAGGGGAACCCTACGCAGTTTTTCCCCTGTAATTCCAGAACCAGGACAGGATCAGAGCCCAGTGCTGGTTGTACTAAGTACAGGAGGAACCCTACGCAATGTTTTCCCTGAACTTACAGAACCAGGACTGGCAATGAAAAGTCTGGGGTTTGTCCTGTTTTAGGCGGGGACCCTACATCATTTTTTTTTTACTTTAACTCTTTCTAAGCTTGTTTCAGTAAGATACATGCAGGCATCTCACTGATGTATGCATGTATCTGTGTCAAAACTAACTACTTATGCTGAAAATGAAAGCATGAAGCAGAACTATTCAGTCAGGGATTTGCAGTTCATTTTGAAGTGGGATTTTCTGTTTGATTTGTATATGAACATGCCAAATTGAACAGCAAATCACTGTTCCAAACCGAACCAAATCGAATTTGATTTAGAAAATGCTTCTAAAATCAAATTTTAGTAAATTAGTTATTTGAAGAGGAATTTGTACTTTCGATTTTGATTCGATTTGAGGTGAGCTAAAACAAACATCATCGAAAGTAAAACAAACTTTGATAAAAATACCCCAAGGTCTCTCTGATTGTGAATGACACACAAAGGAAAAGGCCGGGATGTCACAAACGAACTGAAAAATTGAAAAGAAGTATTACAAAAAAGGGCATCACGAGGTAACCTAGATATTCAGCAGGTGGTATCATTGGTGGTCTGCGGCATATAATAAACATTGGTGGTCTGTGGCATTTAATACAAATTGGTGGTCAGTGGCATATAATACGCATTGGTGGTCAGTGACATATAATACACATTTGTGATCAGTGACTTATAATAAACATTGGTGGTCAGTGACATATAATACACATTGGTGATCAGTTACAGGAGCGTTTCTACGTATTGGTTGGGATGGCACTTGCCAGGGGCGCCAGCCAAGGGGGAGGCGCCATTCAGCGTTATCACACACAGCCGTCGGCTGGTTAGTTCATTTTTCATGTCAGTGAACTGTGAAACAATGTATCTGCAGCGTAGTGACAGAACATGCTGTCCTGGAGCTGAGCAGCCTGAGCCCCTCCTCCCTCCTCTCCCTGACTGCTCTGTGTATTGTGTGTACAGCTGCGCCGCGGAGCTCACTGATTTAGAGCAGACAGGCAAGAACCTGGCAGCGTCTGCTCTCTCAGTCAGTCACAGGCAGCAGCTTCTAAATCACACAGCAAATCCTCCTCCCACAATGGATCCCAGTGGCAGGTAGCAAAGTGATAAAAACATAAATTACAGTACTGTACTTGAAGTTGTCAGGGTCTCCGTCCTCTCTGTGACCTGTCCCCCATACCCCACGCTGATTGGATGAGGTCCAGGAAGTAGGTTGGGTAGGGGGTGGGATAAAATTTAAATGACAGGCTACTGGACAAATGGTTGCCTGTATAGGGTTAGGTGACTAGTGAGTGGACTTGTGCTGCGTGTACACAAGAAGGGAAGTAGAAAGGAACTATGCGTTCCACCTGCACAAGGATTCTACTTCCCTTTGCTGAGTCTGCATCTGATCAGATAAGCACCCTGCCAGCTAGGGACACCAGCACCCTGCCAGCTAGGGAGACCAGCAGCCTGCTTACCAGTGACAGGGACCAGCAGTCTTCCTGCCCACCAGAGACCTGCCAGCAATCTGCAACCCAAGTAAGTGAAGTTGGTAGCCCCTGATTACTTTGGCCATATAGTGCAATAAGGGGGATAAGCAGGAAGGTAACGGGGTAAGAAGTTTGTGCTGTAGTTCGTTTCCTGTGTGCCTGTTCTTCACAGCAGCCCCAGATAGCTTCATAAAGAGTTTTAGATATTTAAAGAACTGATTACTTTTGTTTTTATTTGCAATTATTTAAGTTCTAATTCTAAAGTATAATTATTCCTATAAAAAGGAGGGGGGCGCCGATCCCTTACTTTGCCAGGGGCGCTCGGACCCCTAGATACACCCCTGATCAGTTACATAATAAATATTGGTGGTCAGTTGCATATAATATACATTGGTGGTCTGCAGTGTTTTACCCAAAGTAGATTAGGGGTGCATGCATGGACATAACATACCTCAGACAAGGGGGTAAATTTACTAAGAAGGGAGTTCTATTTAAGAAGTGATGTTGCCCATAGCAACCAATCAGATTCTTCTCATTTATCTAGCACCTTCTAGAAGATAATACCTGGAATCTGATTGGTTGCTATGGGCAACATCACTTCTTAAATAGAACTCCCATTTTAGTAAATTAACGCCAAGGTCTCTCTGATTGTGAATGACACACAAAGGAATTGGCCGGAAAGCCACAAATGAACTGCAAAATTGAAAATAAGTATTACAAAAAAGGGCATCACGAGGTAACCTGGGTATTCAGCAGGTGGTAACATTGGTGGTCTGTGGCATATAATACACATTGGTGGTCAGTGGTATAGAATACACATTGGTGGTCAGTGAATTATTATACACTGGTGGTTTGTGTCATATAGTACACATTGGTGGTCTGCTGCAGATAAAACACTTTGGTGGTCAGTGGCATATCATGCACATTGGTGGTCAGCAAGGTGTCACCAGCAGTATAGAGGCAGGAATATATACTTACCGATATAGATGCTGTGTGGTGGTTCCACCTGGATGCTGCTTGCTGCTGCTCTTTCCACCAATGATCCAGACACAAAATGGAGGAGGGGAGTGTCCAGAGAGTGCCAGTCAAATGATTCCCACATCGATGAGGTCGAAACGACATATTGTTCTTCGTTCGGTAGTGCGTACACACTGCATGATCTGCTGCAGAACTTTAATGAGATTGACAGATCTTCCTGCATGTACAAAAGATCTGAAGATGCGACGAACAACGGCGTGCACATAGTGCATACACATTTTATGTCGTTCCGATGCATCAGAATCGGCCAAATTGTTCAAAATATCATCTAGTGTGTAGGGCCCTTTAGGAGGAAGCAGCTACAGTACAGTCACAAGTAAAGCTGGGTACACATCTATGCAGTCGCTTGGCTGATCAGGTTAAATGCTCCCGATCAGCCAAAGTAGTGTTTAGCCAGCTTGACCACTCTGTGACCCCATAAACAATGAGCTAGAAATAGCTCACTGTGCATGTTGCTTTGTGGGTCGGGAGGCCGGCATCTAAAATACTAAATAGCACATAAGATGCAACATCCTGATTAGACAGGTGGAGGAGCATTTTAGGCCATTTATCGGCTAACACCCCTGCATCGATTCTGCATACACTTCTATGATCTATTGGTGTGTACCCAGCTTAACAAGGTGTTGCAAAGGTTACACCTGAAACCCAGAAGAAGAGTTGGCAGCAATGACTTCTCTTCTGCAACTAGTGCATAGATGGCACAACTATGCACAGATGGCCCTCACAGCTGTGCACAGATGGTACTCACAACTAGTACATAGATGGCACTCACAACTAGTGCACAGATGGCACTCACAACTAGTGCATAGATGGCACTCACAACTGTGCACAGATGGCACTCACAACTAGTGCATAGATGGCACTCACAACTGTGCACAGATGGCACTCACAACTAGTGCATAGATGGCACTCACAACTGTGCACAGATGGTACTCACAACTAGTGCACAGATGGCTCTCACAACTGTGCACAGATGGCTCTCACAACTGTGCACAGATGGCACTCACAACTGTGCACAGATGGCACTCACAACTGTGCACAGATGGCACTCACAACTAGTGCATAGATGGCACTCACAACTGTGCACTGATGGCTCTTACAACTGTGCACTAGAAAAGGTGCACTTGTTCCTGATGGCAAGAGAAACCCTGAGGTAAATCAATAAAACCACTATTAACTGTGCGGCAGCATTATAGAGCAAGACCATTCTGTCACACTCCCCTTATTAATAATCCACATTTCAAGGTTGTTTCAAGTATAATATGGACGTCTTTCTGCTTTATTTCAATTCCACATGACCTAGATAGTGCTTCTGGACTATCAGCTGGGACTGGGTGCTAAAGGTAGAAGGGGCAGCAGTTCCCTTATTTGACCACTTGTATTTAAAGACACTTTGGAAAAGATGATTAGTAAGACCAGTGTGTTACATAGGTACTGACCCTTCACAATGCAGGTCCTCATAACTACATTAAGCAGGCCATGTGAATCAATTGATTTAAATAATAGGCATTTTGCCTTGAAATGTTGCAGGCAAGTGTAGAAAGCAAAGCTTTTCTATAATTTGACACCCATGCTTCGTAGTGGGGGTAGGATTAATATATTGTGTGTTTATAATGCAAAATATTCAATCTTTGGTTACTTTTTACTCTTTAGTAAGATGACACCTTTGTTTCCTATTATTTATTTATTTCACCATCTTTAAATCAAATTTTAATTTTCAGTTTCAGTTTATTTAATAGTTGTGAAGTCATGTGTTTTGCTGAAATCTGTTACACAAAAAAATAACTGATTGTTTCTTTGATTAAATTTGTGCAAGTTGAAATCCAGAAATTGCCCTCTTAAATACTCTACTAGATTTCTTCACATTATGTCCCCAAGCAGGACATTCATTCTGTCTTGGATCTAGTCGTAAATTCTGAAAGGACCGCTACTGTACCTTAAATAAGAACATTTTTTTCTAAAAGAAACTTTTGAATATTATAGTTGGTAATTATTTGATACTATAAACTCTTGTGATACTCTTTGATATATATACATTTATACTGACCTGGGTGGGTTGATGTGGTCTACTTCCAGCATCACTTACTTAGGCATACAATTGTCTAAAACTTTTCATAATCCATATTTGCTAAATATTACCCCTATATTAACCAAGATTTTTGTGGAAATGGACAATCTTGTATAAATTATTATATTCCCTAAGTTACTATACCCGCTACAAGTCCTTCCACTTCTCCTTACACTAACAGATGAGAGGAGGGTTATGAGGGTTTCTGAAAATTAATTTGGAATATATAAAAAAACAAAATTGAACCTAAAAAAATCTTCAAAGAACTAGGGATGAAGGTGGCATTTATTTTTCCAAAATATTTCTCTATAATCATGCTGCAATTTGCAGATATATCAAGGATGATTTAGATGATTTAGTCAATTATTTTCCATTGACCCCTGAATGGACATAGGGCCTGATTCAGAGCCGCTCGTAAGCGGCCGCTCGTTCGCTCCGAGCGATGTTTGCCCAACTGCGCATGCGTACAGATCGTAATACGCATGTGCGAACCAGTCAGTGCGGTCGAAATTCATGTGCTCGCAAAATAGCGAATGCCTGATAATTTGAGTGACAGAAAGAGGCGTATGTGGGTGGTAACAGGGGAAGGTGCTTGAAAACGGGGAGTGGAGATCCGATCGCAGGCGTGCTTAAAGGTCAAAATGGGTGTTTTATGGCTGTGCATAATTAAAACAGCAGCGTCATTGAGCACGTCACTGGGTTATTTTATAGCCAGAACTGCTCGCAAAATTGTGGTAGCAAAAACCAACCACAAGAATAGCGAGCAGCTCATACCCTGGTCGATGCACTCGATTAATCTAATAAATAGCGGACATGACGTAGGATGCGAGCGGCCAGGGGGCATAGTTTCCCAAAAAACGACCGCAAGTTTTGTTCGCTCGTTCAGACCTAGAGGCGTGAACAGACCGCAAAGAGCGAACGGTTCATTTGAATAGCCACCCCTTGTTTTAGAATGAACGACCGCAAATAGCGAGCGGCTCTGAATGAGGGCCATTATTAGGACACCTTATGTTAAATTCTAGAGTCTCTGTAGGTTGTAAAAAGTTGCTGCTATTTATTTCTGCCGTAGCTGAAAAATGCATATTGCAACAATGGATTCAGGACCTGTTTCAGACCGGTCGCAGGGATGCGTTCGCTCTCTTCCAGCGATGGTTCGCAAACTGCGCATGCATATAATTCGCAGTGTGCGTGCGCGAACCAGTGCTAGCTATCGGGAATCATTTGCACATTGCGCTTAGACAGTTCAGCAGAGTGAGTGACAGGTGAAGCCATTTGAGGGTGGTGACAGGGGCTGGCCACTATATTCGGGGGAATGAAGATGCGAACGTGTCTGAGGGTTACAACGCTGTTTTAGAGGTGTGCATAATTAACAGGCAGCATCATAGTACATGTCACTTGGCTGATTTTTATTCTGAACTGATCGCAGTGCTTGTGGTAGGGTGTAGGCAACCACATGTGTTGCGGTCCCTCCCGATGCTACCCGATGTACCGATGCTTTCATAGCGTTCTGGGATATGACGTCTGTTAGTGGGCGTCTAAATACACGCTAGTGGGCATCTACATACACAAAGCGATTGCTCGCCAAGACATAGTGGGCGTGCTTATGCCTTGCCGAGCGATCGCTTCCTATGTCGTCACTTAGTCATATTTGCATACGCTCTGTGCGAGCATACTCATCTAACAACAGGGTCTGAATCAGGCCCTCAGTCTACTCCACCTTCTCTTTCTATTTTTAAAGACAAACTATTTTTTGTCTTTAAAATGGACTGGGTTGAATCATCCCTTCACAAAACTGATAAAACTGAACACTTCTCTGTGTGGGAAAGTTTTATTGATACTCTAATGCTTACCATACATGCTACAATTATCGGGGCGATGCGCCCGATATCCGCGGATTGGCCCGATAATTGTAGTGTGTGTGCAGGTGACTGAGGGTTAAATATTGCTCGGATTGTCCAGCATTCCTGTACGATGCAATATTTATTAGTTAAAATGTCGGCCGCATCGGGCAGTGTATACCCAGCCATGGCCAACAGACAGACATTTCCTGTGTTTCTTACCATGGAAGGAACAGGGAAATGTCTCCTCCTCTGGCGGAGCGCAGAGGTCGGGGCTAGTACACTTTGAGACATCTCACAGTGTATGCTGCGGACATTTGCGGGCTGGCAGGCTGCCAGATAAAATGTCTGTAGGTCTGACAGGCATTTTATCTGGACGTGTATGCCCAGCTTTACTGATGGCCTGAAAAAGCAAATACAATACTGCTTTAAGTCAAAATTATTGTATGAGACAAGATTGTTACTCCAGGATCCCCCCATTAGTTTTACTGAATGATGGGTGTAAGACTCTCTTTTCCTTTTTTCTCTCTATAATTTATTTTCACTTATTCATTTGCTTCTTTTCTTTTTCTTCTCGTTGATTTCTTTGTTACATATTTGTTTAATACTGAAACTTCAGTTGTAATTTGATAAAACCAAAAATGCCAATAGACAGCAATATAATTAACATATATGAATTGTTTGTTGATAGATATACTATATATATATATATATATATATATATATATATATATATATATATGTATATATAAAATATATTCCGAGATGTCCACACTCCAGTATAGCAGAAGTACAGATGGGGTGCTCAATTTAAAGGCGGCAGAACTGTCCATTTATATACAGAGAAAATAATCAGCACTCACCAGATATATGAAAAAAGACTTGTTTATATATGCAAAAACAGGATTTGAAATACCCATAGCAGCAAGATACAAGGGTTCAGTCCAGTCGTCGACGTTTCGATCCCAATCCAGGATCTTTATCAAGACCTCAGCAACCATGCAACAACAGATTCTAATAAACAGCCAAGTGCACTTGGCTGTTTATTAGAATCTGTTGTTGCATGGTTGCTGAGGTCTTGATAAAGATCCTGGATTGGGATCGAAACGTCGACGACTGGACTGAACCCTTGTATCTTGCTGCTATGGGTATTTCAAATCCTGTTTTTGCATATATAAACAAGTCTTTTTTCATATATCTGGTGAGTGCCGATTATTTTCTCTGTATATATATATATATATATATATATATATATATATATATATATATATATATAATAGATATAGTTATACAATGATTCGTGATACATATCGAAATTGCATTGTATTTATAGATCTGATGTTGTTATTGTGTTGATGAAGCAAATTCAAACGCCTTAATATGAATATTTTTACTTTATCCCATATACACTACCGTTCAAAAGTTTGGGGTCACCCAGACAATTTTGTGTTTTACTTGAAACCTGACTTTTATTTATCAAATGAGTTGCAAAATGTATAGAACATATAGTCAAGACATTGGTAAGGTTAGAAATAAAGATTTTTATTTGAAATAATAATTTTATCCTTCAAACTTTGCTTTCGTCAAAGAATGCTCCTTTTGCAGCAATTACAGCATTGCAGATCTTTGGCATTCTAGCTGTTAATTTGTTGAGGTAATCTGAAGAAATTTCACCCCACACTTCCTGAAGCACCTCCCACAAGTTGGATTTGCTTGATGGGCACTTCTTGTGTACCATACGGTCAAGCTGCTCCCACAACAGCTCAATGGGGTTGGGATCTGGTGACTGCGCTGGCCACTCCATTACAGACAGAATACTAGTAGCCTGCTTCTTCCCTACATAATTCTTGCATAATTTGGAGGTGTGCTTTGGGTCATGGTCCTGTTGGAGGTGGAAATTGGCTCCAATCAAGCGCTGTCCACAGGATATGGCATGGCATTGCAAAATGCAGTGATAGCCTTCCTTATTCAAAATCCCTTTTACCATGTACAAATCTCCTACTTTATCAGCACTAAAGCAGCCCCAGACCATCACAATACCTCCACCATGCTTGACAGATGGTGTCAGGCACTCTTCCAGCATCTTTTCACTTGATCTGCATCTCACAAATGTTCTTCTGTATGATCCAAACACCTCAAACTTTGATTTGTCTGTCCATAACACTTTTTTTCCAATCTTCCTTTGTCTAATGTCTGTGTTCTTTTGCCCATATTTCTTTTCCTTTTATTGACCAGTCTCAGATATGGCCTTTTCTTTGCCACTCTGCCTAGAAGGCCAGCATCCCGGAGTCATCTCTTCACTGTGACACTGGCGTTTTGCGGGTACCATTTAATGAAGCTGCCAGTTGAGGACTTGTGATGTATTGCTCCAGATACTCAACTAGCTCAAAGGAAGGCCAGTTTTATAGCTTCTCTAACGAGCAAACCGGTTTTCGGCTGTGCTAACATAATTGCACAAGGGTTTCAATGGTTTTCTAATCATCCTTTAGTCTACTAATGCGTTTAGCAAACACAATGTACCATTAGAACACTGGAGTGAAGGTTTCTGGAAATAGGCCTCTCTACAACTATGTAGATATTCCTTTAAAAAACAGACATTTGCAGCTAGTATATTCATTTACCACATTAACAATGTATAGAGTGTATTTCTGATTAATTTAATGTTATATTCATTGACATTTCTAAGTGATCCCAAACTTTTGAATGGTAGTGTATATTATAAGTTTTATACTGTTCTAGCTGCATTTTTTTGCTGTTTTATTTACATCTATATAATGAGTTTCACTCAGATATTTCAATAAACAAAAAAATTTAAAATTCTTTTCAACATGCATTGTATTTGGTTTATTGTATTTCCAATAAAAAACATTCTTGAAAAAAAAAAGAAAACAATTTCCCTTTATTGTACAGATTTTCTTGTAGGGTAATAGGTATATAGAAATTCAAGTTATCTGATATTAAGAGGGTAGGAGACTGTTACAAATGAAAGATATCAATTTAAACAAGACCTTTCCTGCTTTTTCTTTGTTTAAACAATGTGCTTGTATGGGCACATAATCAGTGAAAGTTACTGCCTGTATGATGTCAATGAAAATTCACGTCAACAGAGCTGCTGAGATAAGTTCTCAGCCACTGTGTCACTGCCTCTTGGGCCCACGCCTTTGCACTGTGGACTACACACATGCGGCAAATGAAGCTTAAACAAATGTCAGTGCTATGTTTACAGCCTAAGAACCACAGACCAAAGCAGGTTATTAACCTGTGTAGTCATGTTCCTCTGGCTATAATCCTATGGATTGAGTCAGAGACTTATCAGCCATCACCACAATCACAGTAGGTTATAATAAAGATAATGCAGTCCGTAAACTCTGCTGCCCTCAGGATGAATCATTTTTTCAAGTTCTTTATGAAGGTGACTGGCACAGCTATTTTTCACTCACCAAAGAGATCCAAATGTATTTCTAACTGCTTATCCTTATATATAACTTCTTGAACCGCTCTTATTATAATTGTTCCGTCTTAAGTCTCACAAACCAATACGAAGTTTAGACAGTAGATGGCAGTAGTAGTGTATCTAAGTATAAATCATAAACTGTATGTTCTATTACATTTCATAATTGATAGATATGTAGAACAAAAATAATTCATTGTCATTTCAGTTTATTTATATTATATTTAAATATTTTTTTACTTCAATGGTGGGAACCTCTAGGTTACTAAAGTGCACTTTAGTAACCTAGCGGCTTCCAATATTAAGTCAATGGTGGGTACTGCTCATTGGGAGAGAGAGGCAGAGGCTCCCCTCTTTCAGCCAATGAACATTCAGTCAATACATTTCTATGGGAAATGCAGCTGCTAAGCTGTACAGTAATTCGCAAAGTACTGTCTTTAGAGGATGGTACTTATATCCGTGATGTGTGTTTTTTGTTCGTTTGGAAGACCAAGTATGCCTACATGGACCAAAGAAGACCGGAACCAAGGGGTAGGCGAGTAAGGTATTTTTTTTACAGGTCCTAGTCTGGTTTCTCCTGTACAAGGGGACATACTGGTGCTAGGGACAAGGTAAGTATGTAGTGTGAGTGAGTAAGTGAATGAGTGAGTGCATGTGTAATAAAATAATGAAACCTTTGGTGTCTGTGTCCTGTGCTTTTTTAATATTTATTTTACAGATGAACTAGAGGTAGCAGTGGGCCCGTAATGCCCCACATGCTGATACTTTTGGTTCACCAAGTACAAGCATGCAGAGGAGGCTTGATGGGACCTTTAGTAGTTTTCCTGTAAAGGACAACATTATTTATTCTATTTTTCACATAATCAACATGGCACCCACTGCACAGGGGTGCTGGGGATAGTCCCTGGCTATCAGCCCAGGCCTGGGGTGCCCTGTAGAGCAGGAACACCTTTATTGGGGAGTGTCTTCTTCCCTAGGGATCCCTGGCCTGGGTTGACTAGCATGGGGTAATAATGCTTTGGCTGAGGGACCCCGTGAAGTGAGTCCCACAGCTGTGACATTATAACCCCTCTAGAAAGAGTCTGGTGCTGTTTGTGGATAATACTCATTTTGTCCCTGTATTTCTGCAACAAGGATTGGCTCATTGAGCCTGGTGCTAGTTGATATAACTATAGGAGGACTCTTACATCTTTATTCCCTCCATATTTTCACAACCAGGACTGGCTCAGAAAAGCCTGGTGCTTGTTGTGATTTTAAGGGGGACCCTATGTTTATTTTAACACTATTAAAGGTTTTTTCATATAGAAGCATGCACAAATCACACTGAACTGTGCATGTTTCTGTGTAATTGTACCTTGTACTGAAAGTTATATTACAAAGTGTGAGCTTACCCTCAGTTTAAGCAAGTGCATGCGCGTCAAACAGGGACACTTAAACTCTCAAGCTATTACATTTGAGAATTAAGGGACAAACTCGCACCTTGCAAATGTGCAAGAAGGCGCGAGTTTGTCCTGAAGTAAAAACTCAGACCCTATTATATTTAGCCCATGGTTGACTTCAGTAAGGTTTATGCAGAAGTGGAGTAGAAAGGCTAAGGATCCATCTTAGTTCCCAAATAGCAACACTTTTGACCTACATGTTTTAGAGTCATTGTGAAATGTGATTGTGAATGAATGGAAAGCATATTCTAGCTAGCTACAAGAAAAACTATATTTCTCCCCCCCTCCTCCGTATGTACCCCAAACTATGGTTATAAATTAAGAGCAGAAATTAGAGCAACAACTGAGAATGAGAAACTGTATAATTCTATTCATAATGCCCAAAAAGGAGGACTTTTGCCCGTTTTGGCTGCAATAAGTGGCTATAACCCTTTTGTAGATTCTGCCAAGGTGATGTCACCACTGGTAAAGGCAGCTGAAAGGGCGCAGATGGGGCATGCACCAAGCAGAGAGGAAGGGCGGCATTAAGATATGTTTCCTGAACACTTTATGTTTAATCAGACCTCATCTCTATTTCCACAGTCCCAAACTCCTGTCTCATTTTTAAGACTTGATTGGAAGGACCTTCTCATATACCCGAGGTTAAGACAATATATAATATTCATAAGCCTCGAGTAGCTGCCTTTCATCGTCCCCCTGGACTTAGCTCAAAATTCCCTGATAACTTTGCTTCTTGGCTCCTAATCTTCAAATGGGCTCTCAAGTCCCCTTTCTTCCTCAAAGCTTTCCAGCGCTCATCCTAACCCATTACTCCTTGTTCCTTCCTCACAATCCAGCCCATCTGTGTCACCCATTTGTCTGCCCTCTACCCTTTAGAATGTAAGCTCTCACGAGCAGGGCCCTCTTCCCTCACATGCTTCTTTTCCTTACTTATACTTTAATTTGCAATAGCACCTAACACTTGGTTGCTGACACCATGCTGCTTATTTAAGTGTTATGCAGCAATGCTTATAAATCATGTATTTTTCCTGCATTGTTTGTAATGTTATTAACTGTATTTCTTGTGTGCTCATTTGTTTATTTACTTTGTAAGGCGCTGCGGAACCCTTGTGGTGCCATATAAATAAAAGATAATAATAACAATAATAATAATAATAATAATAATAATAATAATAATAATAATTAGCCTGTTTATGTTGTTTTACTACAACTCATAACTGCTGTTTTAACAAAAGGGGATGCAGAAGCAGTGCTAAGTCAACATTTTTACCTGATTCTAAAATATTAATAATAGTAAGGAATTGAATGAAGCATGGGAAGCATTTACACTAAAATCCTAATGAGACTATTAATGAGTATTTTAAAAATGTAGTCAAATAATTTAGTGATATTCCTGACATATTTGACATGGCTGAAATGCAACCTCTCATAAGGCCGGATTCAGAGATGGAAGCTAATGAATGCTTGGCTGTGACTCCTTTTGGATTTGCGGCTGCAGTTCTATGCAAATGCTAGTTTCAGCCCTCCCTTTGTATAGTTGTGAGTGCCGCACATTGCAAGTCTTGAGACACCTACTTTTAATGTCCGTGGACAATGCAAATCTGCTGGTAGACTCAAACTCTCCACAACTGGAGCACCATCACAATCACCATCATCACTTACAACCCAATGGTTGGCTCAGTGTCTGTTTCTCAAATCATGACCTCTGTTCCTGCGACTCTGCATTTGAGAACACAGCCGCATTCACTGACACACCCATAATACTATCATAACACGCCCATTAGACAGACTTTTAATGCATTCACTTCAAGTCACCTCCCAGGAACACATATGGCTGTCCACCGCCAGATTAACTATAAGTGACTCCAATTTCAGGATCTATCTCTGCATACATTCAGTGGTGTGAATGCACCATTGGGGTCCCTTGGACTTTTCAGGCATGAGCAGTAGAAAAAATTCATTAAGTGTGCAAACGTCAATACTGCGACCACCACTGAATAAGACCCCTAATTACAGGCTTGGTGGGACTATTGAGACCACCAATTAAAAATCAGATAAAAATGTCAACCCCTGCAAGAAAGGTGTTAGATTTAAAGCACTTATAGAAATTGCAAATAATCATGACAATAATATGCAAACAAGGAAAGAAAACACTTCTACCAAACTAATACAAATGAAGTTTAGGGTGGCAGAAGCCACAAGTGGCTGTGGCACTGAGAGGGGGTGTCTCACTATCAGGGCATTGTCCATTTACAGTAGAGCTAGGAACACAATGATAGAGGTTGCTTGTTTCACCTTTCAGGGGAAGGGACATTTTGCTTGGAACTGCAGCTTACACAGATGTCCCAGAAGAGGATTTGATATGCAGGCAGCTCCCCTGTGTCCCTTCCTCCTTTGCATTGGTTCAGAGTCAATTGGGCAAATTAACATAGGGCCTGGTTCAGATGTGGACGCAAATGCCATCGCAGCTGCGATTTCTGATGGATCGCAATGCGAAAATATGCAAATGACACACTTGATGCCCAGTGCTTATAGACGCTCACTGAAAGCCGCTCACGCACAAATCAGGTGGCCATCAGCCTTCTGAGTAGATCTAAGCTGTCGCAGACATAGCAGGTCTCCAGACACGCAGAGGGCTCTCCTGCTGCAGAGCACAGACACAGTGGCTGTCTATGCATGCCCTGAAAACAGTGTTTAAATGGTCTGACATGTCTGCACTTTTCCGAGTCCCCCCCCCATTATCTCCCCCAAATGCTGACACCTGTCACTCACTTTGTGAGTGAATCCACTGTGCAATTCAATAGCTGCTCATGTGCATTGCGGCTTCCATGCATGCGTAATAACATGCAATCACTCAATCTGCCTAAAGAATGTCATTGTGTCCATATCTGAATTAAGCCCATTGACAAGAGGGGCTACCCCTTTCAAGTGCAAGATCATTGATAGCAGGACCCTCATCACTCCCCTTATCAGTAAAAACAGTAAAGGCAGTAGGGGTAGAGAATAAGGGGTTTACTTTATTTACGAAGTGTAGGGTTGTAAAATCTGACACTTCATTTTCAGTTTATGCCCAATATTTAAAAGGGCAGTGCTTTTACTAGCGAAACTTGGCTAGTAAAAGCACTGCTCTTTTAAATATTGGGCATAAACACAAACCGAAATGTTGGGTTTTACCAACCCAGACTTCGTAAATAAACCCCCTAAGCTCTTACCTTAGAAGAAACCAATCTTGCACAAGTAACATTTGGTCCACTAAAGGCTGAGCATTGCATTTTAGTGGCTGTAGATGCATCAATCAGTCTTAATATAATCAATCCTAGTTTTATAATGTAATTTATATAAACAGTGAAAAATTGCTAAAATATATTTCACCACAAAAACTAAATCTTCTAATAGCAGCTTTTACTAATAAAGCAATCACTATTTTTGGTACAGTAAATTTGTAAACAAAAAAAGTTGACATTTAATTTGTGTTTTGATAAATGAAATATGTAAACATGTATACATATAGTACAGTTGAACATTTATGTGTGAATCCTGCGCTTCTGGATATATTTTTAACTACAATATTAGAGAGGTTGTGGAATGGGGTGGGATAATACTGGGGCATTTTTCCAACAAGGTAGAGCCTTAAATGTTTCCATTGTAAAGAGGAGACGTTAAATGTGTTCCGTAGATGAGATATTAAATGTGTTCCATAGATGAGATGTACCAATAATTAATTACTAAGGAAAACCTACTGTAGGTTAAAGGGAGGGTTTTTATTTACATTTTTTAAGATATGAGACTGTGGACCTCATACAGAGTCAGTCGAAGCGGCCACACGGTCGTACGTCACCGATGTTCGCTATACTGCGCATGCGCAAAGTTCGCAATGCGCGTGCGCAAACTAGCCGCTACGATCAGAAATTTCTCTCTCCTTGAACACAGCCAGGTCGGTAGTTTGAGCGACAGATTGAGGTGTTTGTGGGTGGTAACAGGGGAAGGTGCTTGAAAACGGGGGAGTGGAGATCCGAACACAGGCGTGCCTAATTATGCGAACAGCATTTTATGGGAGTGCATATGGTTTATGGGAGTGCATAATTAACAAAGTGGCACATGTGACATGGGAGGTTTTTACACTGACATGATCGTAGAGCTTAAGAGAGGGTATGGTCAACCTTAAGCTCTACGACCAGTTCAGATGGTTCCCGATGGTCTTGATTAATCCTTATATGCCGGGAGATGATGTGCAATGCGTACGAGAAGGGGGCATATTTTTTGGAATTCCGACCGCTTCATCCCCTTGGTCGGCCAGCTACCAATCCGAAATTAGGGACGCAACTTGCGAGGGAATCATTTGCATATCCGGCCCCTTTTCCCGTACGACCGTGCGGCCGCTTCGACCGACTCTGAATGAGGTCCTGTGTTTCAAGCTGAACAAACATATATGTGGATGATATTGAATTTGTTTTTTAAAATCACATTTTTTATTGATACAAAACAGCCATTTAAAGGTATAAAATAAATTATAGTGCATAGTGCTATTGCATTTCACATTCCATTCCACACTACATAATCAATGCAGCACCCACTGCTCCAGGGGTGCTGGAGATAGCCCCGGGCTATCAGCCTAGGCCCTTTCCAGGGAACCCCTTTATTGGGGGGGTTCTCCACTTCCCCAGAGTCAGGGGTAATGCTTTGGCCGTGGGACCTGGTGGAAGGGCTACCCTGGCTGAGTCAAGGCCTCCCGTTAGAAAATGTTTGGTGCTGGTTATGGAAATTACATTAGAACCCTACTAATTTTTTCCCCCTGTATTTCCAGGACCGGCTCAGAGCCCAATGCTGGTTGCGCTGAATACAGGGGTCCCCTACATCGTTTGTCCCCTGTATTTTGGTAACCAGGACTGGTTCTGAAAAGACCAGTGCTGGTTGTGCTAAATACAGAGGACCCCTATGTCATTTGTCCCATGTATTTTCACAACAAGGACTGGCTGTGAAAATTCCAGGGCTGGTTGTACTTTAGGGAGTGGGCACACCATATATTTTTTTTAATTTCACTTGTTTTCATTTTTTTTTACACAGATGCATTGACAGATCTCATTGACCCTTCTATGAATCTGTGTCTTATTGATTTACAGTATTTTCTCAGAAGCATTCCACATGGATTGCATTGATCCATGCGTGCATCTCTGAAGCATTTTTTTACACAGATACCTGCATCACGGATCTCACTGATCCATGCATGCAGTGAGATATCTTTAAATCTTGCATGATAGTTCTTATGTCAAAATAAAATGTGCTGTTTAAGTGTCATATCATGTTCTGGAGTGCTGAGGAGAGTTCAAGGGAAATCGTTCATGATATTGCATCATGAGAACATCATTCCATGTTAATGGGGCATTAAGAAGTTCAGGGCTGGGACCATTAGCACAATTGTCCCCTGCTGAGGCCCCTGTGCACTGCTCCACACAACCACTGCTGCCACTGTGCACTGCCCCCACTGCTGCCACTGCCCCGCATGCCTGCAACCTGTCCCCTCAATCATCTCTTCCTCTGCATGCCTGAAACACCTCATTTGTGCTGTCTCCTCTACCACCAGCTTTAGTTTACCATTTTTTTGCCCTTCTCCCCTGCAGGTGGCCCGGTTTGCTGCTCCTTTCCCTGATGATAAGTAAATTATAAAAAATCAATGAAATTCCATAGACGAAAAAACTTACGGTTTTAGATGTCCCATTAAGGCTTCTTAGACATGATCTGAAATTTCATAAAACCAACTGAATTTCTGCCATTCAAATTTAAAAAAGCAATGAAATTCTGATAATTAAGGCTGATGCCTTAATAGACGAGTTCCTTGTGCAATACAGATATGGTATCACACCATGCCATCACACCCTGTGGTAAACTGCAGATTTAGCACTCTCACAGAGTGAGACTGCTGTCGCTTACAAAATAGTGGAGCTGCTAATTCACAGAATTGTGTGCTCATCGTAATACACACATGAAATAAGACAATCCAGCACAATGACTGTCTGATACATGTTTCACAATATAATTGAATGGAAACATTACAGCATAGCAGCTGTCTGAACTATAGTATATTACAGAAAAACAAAGACAAAAACAATGGGCACATGCATCGTGGCAAAGTGCAGCGTTCACCAGGACGCGACTAGGCATGGCTGGTGTTCTCCCCATTGTAGTCTATGGTGGGCATACGCGCACGCATGCCATAGATGCGGGCACGCTAGAAGCCATCCATTCAGCTTACATTGCAGCATAGATGAGCGTGACTACAGTTGTAATTATAAACACAGTAATCTAAAAAGTGTGGAACCATCCACTGTAAAGGATCAAATAAAAGAGTAAATACATCAAAGCCACAAGACTTGTAAGTAAATCCCAACTACCATTATGAAAAATAAAAAAGAAAGAAAGAAATAATGCATCAAATAAAAAATATAATAAAAACAACAATCTCTATGCAACAATGGCCATAACACTGATCAATCTTATAGTGTCAGTGCTCCATTATAATACATTGAACCATATGATGGGTCCAACTACAACAAGATTAAAAAAAATCAAAGTCACAATATAGGTAGTTGTAGCAAAACAAGGCAAAGATGAACAATCACAAAGTATTCCAAAAATAAAAAGAGCAAGTACAAGCAATTTCTATAAAAACCTATATCACTGAACAATCCTATAATATCCGAAGAAGCAATTCATTCAGACCACATGGTGCTGGTGAATTAAGTCTATGGATCCATGTACGTTCCTCTGTAGGAGTAAATGATCCCTATTGCCTCCTTTCCTTGAGGGATGTGAACAATGATGAAGCAATTTGAATGTTGCAATGTGTGTTTCACTTCTGCAGTGTTTGGCCACAGGTAAAGTTTGTAAATCCAGGGTATTTTGAAGGGAATCGGTATGATTTACTGCCAGACCAAAGCCCGGCGGTTGGAATCCTGACAGCGCCATCCCGACAGAGGAGGAAATCACGATCGTCCCCAAGTAAGTATATACTAACCTATTCATACCCTCTAACCCTCCCTTAGGGGTGCCTTACCCTAACCTTCCCCCCAGTGCCTAACCCTAATCCCCCTCTAAGTGCCTAACCCTAACCCCCCTTCCCTGCCACCTAAACCTAAGTACCCCGGAAGGGGTGCCTAACCCTAGGTCCCCCCTGGGGTTGCCTAACCCTAACCTTCCCCCTAGCCTAACCTTAACCTCCTGGGGGGGTGCCTAACCCTAGGTCCCCCCCGGGAGCCATAAACCTAACCCTCCACCCCGCAGCTGTCCGCGCTCGGTGCCCGGCATCACTTCGATTGGGATGTCAGGTGCCAGTCTCCCAGCACCAGTAAAATGACAGGCATCTTGATTTAGATGCCTATCATTTAACCCTCACCAGGATAAAGCAGTCGGGAAGCCGGCTGTCGGGATTAGATCCGCTGGCTTCCCGACTGCATACCCCATGGACTATACAGATATCTGGTGCACTGCTATCTAGGTGAAAAATATATACAGTTACTGCAGTGCCCAGCTTTCTAACTCACTGAACAGATTCAGTGAGACTTGCATGGCTTCACATCACAGGTGGCCTGTCAGAGCTCCATTTATTACAGGTATCAGCCCACTGCAGCTATTTCACTATTCCCAGGTGACAATGGTCTTTACAAAGCAACATTTGAATTAGACTTGGTCACAAAAGATTAAAATACTAACTACCCCAACTCTGCTTTCTCTGATTCTCCTCATTAAGGTGGAACACATCGATTTTGAAAATATAAATACATTGTGGATTTACATCCTTGGAATGACCCACTGTCCCAGAATCTGTTTGGGATTGTCCTATTAACTACTCCTTTATTACATCACCTTTATAAGCAAATTGCTTTTATTTACTGGCAAGTATTTGTGGCAAAGCATATTATGTCAGTACTATCTCTTTTATATTGTCCATGTTTTTGTATTTTCTAATATTTTTCATGTTTAATATTTGTTTATTTTTATGCATAATTAAATTGTCAATTTAAAACGCTATTATTCTTTGTTGTCTGTTAGCACCACAATCATCTATTTTTTGCTCAGTCTTATTTAGTGGGTTGCAGTTCCCACTTTGTTAGCAGCTCTTTAGAGAATATTTTAAATCCCAGTGCACAGACCAGTTCTTTTAATTCTAGTAGTGGAGAACTGTATCTTTTATAAACTTCTTGGCCACTGTGCAGGTACTACAGAGGTAAATTCTATCCAAATCTTTTCTTTGAAATCTCTGTTTCAGTTGTCTGTAAAAGTAGTGATTCATGTTTCAATAAACTCACTCTCTGGATTGTATGTGAGACTTCCAAAGTACTAGGCGCACTATCGAATACATTTTCATCCATCATTTCATGGGCATTTTGGATCTCACTTGTCTGAAAGGTTTTGAGAATAATGCAGTCTTCTTTTAAGAGCAAACTAGTGGAAGCTGGAGGTGTGCAGAAGAGTGTTCTTGACAGTTGCTTTTTGTGAATATCTTATTTGACAGTTTATTATCAGTTATTGAAATTGAGACATCCAAGAATTTGATGGTCTTTGAGCTAAAAGTGGAGCTAAATCTGATGATACTGAACATTATGTTGAGATAATTGATACAAATCTAACAGTTTCTGTTCTTACCAGACCAAATGAAAAAAAGATCGTCTGTATATCTGACATAACATTTTATAAAGGTGCAAATCTCTTTTTAATTGTAATATATTTAACCTCATTTACAGTCATGATCAAATTTGCATCTTAAGGGACCATACTAGAACCCATCGCCATCCCATATTTTTGTAAGTAAAAACCATTATTTATATATATATATATATATATATATATATATGAATCATGCAGCATCCGGCACTCTGAGGCTGCTGTACACCTTTGGTAAAACTGCTTGGGTGCCCTCCAAATGGGCCAGGAAATCCTCCATATAGATCAAGCAAATAGGCGGCACTCCAAGTCTTGAGATGATAAAATAAGATGTAAGGACACATAACTTATTTTATCACCTCAAGACTTGAAGGGCCAACTATTTGCATGAGATATATATATATATATATATATATATATATATATTAGGGATGAGCAGGTTCAGTTCCCTGAGAACCGAACCCACCCGAACTTCGGGGATCTGGGGCGATCCGAGCCCAAGCATTTAAAAAAAATGCCTTTGCCTTTAATGGGCAAAGTGCTGATTGGCTGACAGAGCCGTCTGTCATGGCTCTCAGCCAATCAGAATTATGGTGCTCATTTGCATGTAGCACGGACCTGGGAGATCCGTGCTACATGCATCTGTGTGATTGACAGTGACACAGAGCACAGATGGGTCAGTGAGACCCGTCTGTGCTGCTGTGTATTTCAATGACACAGATGCATGCACGGACCAGTAGATCCATGCTACTTGCATCTGTGTCATTGACACAGAGCACTGACTGGTCCATGAGACCTGTCTGTGCTGCTGTGGTAAAAAAAAAAAAAACCTGGGTAAAAAAAAAGAAAAAAATGGCATGCCCCCCCAAAAAAGAGCAACCAGCCCCGGGCATTAGTGACCCAGTGCTTATTAAAGTTTACCCTGCGGTTCCCACCATTGACTACAATGGAGGGAGCCGTTCATTGGCTGACAGATGGGAGATGACCTCTCTCAGCCAATGAACGCTTAGCAGCGGGGTTTCCATGGTGATACCCTGCCGCTAAGCTCTCATTCGGGAAGTGCCATTCTATAGAACGGTACTAAGTTCATGGATCGGGTTTCCGTTTTTTTTTTGCCAAGTCCGGAGATGCCTACTTTGGAACGAAGAGGACAGAACCTCGCATAGGAGATGGTGAGTATGTTATTTTTCACAGGTCCCCTATGGATACTTTAACGGACAAGTGGACCGATGCTACAGGGTTACATAGGTGAGTATGTGTACATGTGTGTGTGTATGTATGTTTAATAAACTTATACTGTCACGGTGTGTGTGTCCTGTGTTTTTTTTAAACATTTCTTGTGGTTCTTCAAGTACCAGCATGCGGGGCAGGCTTGCTGGGACATGCATTTCTACTTGTAAAGACAATGTTTGATATTATTTATTTACACCACACCATACTATCAACCCGCCACCCACTGCCACCAGGGGTGGCGGGGATAGCCCCGGGCTATCAGCCTGGGCCAGGGGTGCCCTGGAGAGGGTGACCCCTTTATTGGGGGGGTCCCCAGCTCTCCAGGGATCCCCGGCCTGGGCTGACTAGCGGTCAGGGCTGATGCTGCGGCTGGGGGGCCTGGTGAAAGGGCTCCCCTGGCTGTGACATCAGTCCCCCGCTAGAAAAAGTCCAGTGCTGGTTCTGGAACATACAGGGGAACCCTACTCATTTTTTTGCCCTGTATTTCCAGAACCAGGACCGGATCAGAGCCCAGAGCTGGTTGTGCAGAATACGGGGGACCCCTACGTCATTTGTCCCCCGTATTTTGGCAACCAGCACTGGTTCTGACTAGCCCGGTGCTGGTTGTACTTAATTACAGGGGACCCTACATTGTTTGTCCCCTGTATTTAAGCACACCAAGCACTGGGTCACTAATGCCCGGGCCTGGTTGCTCTTTTTTGGGAGGGGGCATGCCATTTTTTTCTTTTTTTACACTGGTTTATTTTTTTTTTACCACAGCAGCACAGACGAGTCTCACGGACCTGTCATTGCTCTGTGCCAATCACACAGATGCATGCAGTACGGATCTCCCGGGTCCGTGCTACATGCAAATGGGCACCATAATGCTGATTGGCTTCCTGTTTGCCACTGCAGTGCCACTCCTAGATGGGCCACGTGTTTGTGCTTCCCACTTGTGTCGCTTAGCATAGTCATCCAGCTACCTTGGTGCAACCTTTTGGACTAAAAACAATATTGTGAGGTGAGGTGAACAGAATAGACTGGAAATGAGTGGAAATTAATGTTATTGGGGTTATTAATAGCGTAGAAAAAAAAAGGCCCATTTTATGTGATTTTTAGCATTTTTTTTTTTTTTAAGAAAAAATCCAGATCCAAAACACAAAACCCAGAACCCGAAACACGGATGGGTGGTTTTGGCAAAACCAATCCAGATCCAAAACACGAAGAAAGATCCAGATCCAAAACCAAAACACAAAACACGAAAAGTGGCCGGTGCACACCCCTAATATATATATATATATATATGGTGCAAGGTGATGGCAGCCCTCCAATTGAACACAATAAAATAATGGGTCACAAGACCTATATATTTGACTTCAATGTTTCAGTCCCCGTGGACTTTCGTCAGGAGGAATTATGATACAAAACATGTAATTTACCTAAGTACATTCATCACTTCACACAATGCAGCGGGCATGACGCCTGACGCATAGCTCACTATGGCAACAGGATAAATAACATAATTAGTGCATACCCACCACCAAAAATCATAGCTCCTGATATAAAAAGTATTACAAAGTATAGGAATCAAGGGGACTAATAATCTACAGAACCAGCAAACAGTGGAGATTGTCTCTATACAATTGCTTGATAAATACTCAAAAAGTACTCATAAAATAAACATACTCTCTACAATATCACAATAAAAGAGAACAAAGGGAGCTAAGGGAATGGGCTAATTAAAGCATGTCAGTGATAAGGTCTCATTAACCATGAGGTTGTACTGAATTAAGGGCACAGATCCTTAATTTGAGTACTTTTTGAGTTATCTGTCTGCCTGGTGAGTGTAGATCTTTTTGTATTTTGAGCATGTTTCCATGTTGATTTATCAATTATCACTGCCTATTTGTATAATACTGTCAATTTCCTCCATGTGGGATCGTAAGTAAGGGTAAGGTAGCAATCAGCATCTTTAAATTGATTTTCAGTTTCACTCATATAATTTGTGTTTCTAAGGAGCTCAATGTATTTGCCTGCTGCTCTAATAGAGATTTTACAATGAAAACAACAACCCTTTGAGTAATCTTTGAAAACTATCTGGCCTAAAACAAAATAAGACTATGCTTGAGCACGGTCTATAGTTACCTGTTTGTGCCACTCAGTCATAGCAGGAATTTATTGTGCCCCATAAGGAAGACCCAAGCTCTGCACAATTATATTCCTATCATGTCTCCCATATGCTTTCAAAACTAATTCTACAACGCATTTCTTCTTGTATTTGTTTATTTTGTAAAATTAAGAATACACTGTGAACCTCATAAGGTATTTAACAAATCTTTTTATGATTGTTCAGCATTTACAATTCCTTATGCAATATAAATAAACTCTGCAGCAATAACAAACACGCCCAACCTGTTTTTAATGATCACTTGCAGTTTGGAATATAATTCAGTGCCAACGTTTTTTTTATCACAACCATAGAGGGACATAGCTCTGGATGTTGCTGTAATTGAGCTGTGCTCAAAATGGGAGTAAATATAGCAGGGACTCTTCTCCTGGTTACCGGTGTCACTCTCCTGGTTTCCCTTCTTAAATGGTGGAATAAGATAAAGCAGAAGAACCTGCCCCCGGGGCCCGCACCTCTGCCCTTGCTGGGGAATATCATGCAGATCAGCACCACAGAATTTCCACAATCTTTGGTTAAGGTAAGCTGGGTCATTAATAACCAAATTATTATAATACAACAGATAATTTGAGTGTTGTTTGTGGTTATCTCTATCAACATTCAAATACTGTTAGGGGAATTCAATAAGCAGCGGGTTATGCTCTGTAGCTAATTGATCATGCAGCGCTGGGAAATGCTATTCAATTAAATAAAATTCCCGCATGGTAATCCAAGGCTAAATGCACGCTAACCCATTTATTCCACTATAAGTGTGGAATTATTAGTTTTTTTCCTTGTGAATTAACAACCCTGTGTTTTAATGCAGCTGGTAACCCTGCTAATTGAATTGTTAGATTTTGCCCGGCATTTTGTATAAGTATGTGCAATGTGATTTAAGGACAAAAATAGACATAAATAGTTGATGCTTCAGCATTTTTCAATTAGACAAGTGCTGGAGTGTTCACATCTATTTAAAACAAACATACTTCATCTGTAGATAGATATATATTCACTATTTCTACTCATTAGAAAATATACTGACTTATACCCCTTTTACACTGGAGCTAAAACCCGGGTTATTGCAGGGTTAACCCGGGCAGCTCCCTGGTGTAAAAGGGGAGAGGGTTGGATTGCTTGGTCGAGTGACCCGGCAATCTAACCCATGTAAATAGCAGAGTTTAACATGGGCTTAACCCGTGAAACCCTGCTGTGAGAACAGCGCACTCCGGGTCACGATGACCTGGAGTGTGCTGCTAACCGGCCGATTGGTCCGGCTTCAGTGGCGCTTGGAGATGACGTCATCTCCAAGCATCCACTTTCATGCCGGGAAAGCCGGGTCTATGCAGACCTGACTCCGGCGTGAGCTGTGCCGACTCGGGAATATCCCGAGTCGGCGCCGGCTAAATTCCGGGTCTGATCTGGATAGGAACTCTGTTCCAACTCCGGGTCAGACCCAGAATTTTGGTGGAAAAGGGGTATTAGATATATATTCACTATTGTTGCTCATTAGAAAATATACTGACTAATGCTGGGCATACACTGCCAGATAAAATGTCTGTCAGATTGACAGACATTTTATCTGGCCGGCTGCCAGCCGCAGATGTCGGCGGCATACACTGTGAGAGAAATCTCACAGTGAATAGCCTGACATCCGCGCTCCGCCCCCTGGGGAGGAGACATTTCCCTGTTCCTTCCGTAGGAAGGAACACAGGAAATGTCTGTCTGTCAGCCGCGCTGGGCATACACTGCCCGATGCGGCCGACAGTTTACCGGGTAATATCGCATCGGATGGGCATGCTGGACAATCCAGCATGCCCGACCGAGCAATATTTAACCCTCGGTCGCCCCCCCCACGCTACAATTATCGCGGCGATCCGCCGATATCGGGCGGATCGTCCCGATAATTGTAGTGTGTATGGCCAGCATAAGATAGATATTCAGTATTGTTGCTCATTAGAATAAATATTGACTAATTGCATCATCTTTAGCAAAACAAAAAAATTTAATTCGTAGTTATACCAAATAAAAACTGCTTGGTGAATAGTGTAGATATTTATTCCAAATGTTCAGCTACTGTGTAAAACGGTATCTAAGCAACATACAATACAACCACTGTAATGCAATGTATATGTCTCTCTAAAGCTGAGTGAGAAGTATGGACCTGTATACACCATCTACATCGCTAATAAACCTGCAGTCATGCTAATTGGCTACGATGCTGTGAAGGAGGCGCTTGTTGACCACAGTGATGCGTTTAGTGCCAGAGGGGAAATGGAATTGACAGACCTGTTATTTAACGATTATGGTATGATAAAAAATAGTACTTAAAGCTGAACTACTACCTGAATAACATTAAGTAAAAAAAAATTAAACTGCTACAGAGAGGAGTGTGAATGGTTGGACTGCTCAGAGGCTGCAATATCTGCAATTGAGGCTCTGATTGGATATTGCACAGATTATCACCTAGAGCTCTTGCAAAGGTCAAGTAATTCAAAATGAGTAATACACTTTTAAGGTTATATTTATTCATATGGAATAACATTTAGTATCATGTCATGAACTGTGCAGTTTTAAGTCAATATATAGAAATACATAAAAATTGAATAATATAAATCCTCATTATGTAATAATATGGGCTGCCATGTAATAACAACTGTTCCTTGTTTGATAATATAGATCTCTTAAATTATTGACTTTCCCTGTTATTTATTCTAGGCCACATTTAAATTTGTATTATTAGAGCACTCAGCAACCCCAAAACACATTGGATATGATGCTGCGGCAGATGCAATGGCGAAATTGGGCGCAGAAGAGCAATTTTATTCTTCTGCGCATGCATCTAAGTTGCACTGTGCAAGCATCCAGATACTGTGTACACAGAGTCGGAGACGTGATTGAGGTGCACGGAAAATGCACGGTCTCAGAAATGGTATCAAAATGTCTTGGGCATTCCTGGCCAGTGACAGGTGGCTATGTGGATGCATGGAGATGGTCCGTCTTATGGGCGTATTATGGGAGTGTCGCACAATCGGTAACTTGGGAGGCCATATTCAGATGAAAAATCTGCACCTGCCATAGGGCTGGTGCAAGTTTTAGTGGTGCAACAGATGGTTCCTCTAAAGTTACACCAAACATCCTCTATGGACACTGAATGGAGGTGTCTCAGTTCTTGCACACTTGAACATTTTGACGCATGGATGGATGAGGTGAGATCACTCATTGGAGATTACTCATGAAATAAATCATGTCTCACAGTTGCAATATGTAAAGAGATTAAACAAACACAAAAGGCAAATAAAGTAAAAAAATATAAGGAACTGGTGAGCACTCTTTCAATAAGATAATGTGAGTTTTGTACCACATTATTCAGCAAACCTTTATAGAGCACAAAAAGCTGTATGCAGTCAATGGTGGTGCTAGGGTGTTTGGTGCCCCCCTGCAAACTATACATTTGCACCCTCCCTCACATATTTATTATAGAAGGTCAGCATGCGCCGAAGGCATGTGCAACAAAAAGGAGCGTGATCTCACAAGGAAGGGTTGTGGTCACACAATAGTACCCCCAATTCAAATTACACCTCATAGTAGCACAATCTTATTCACATTATACTGCATATAGTGTCCCTGATTCACATTACACCACAGAATAGTGTCCCTTATTCAAGTTATGACACACAGTAGTAGTGCAACTTATGCACATTATGCCACTCTAGTATTGCCCCTTATACATATAATGCTGCAGTGCTAGTGCCCCTTATACACATAATGTCCACAATAGTGACCCTTATACACAATACCCTTAGTAGTGCCCCTTATAAATATAATACCACACAGTAGTGCTCCTTATGCACAATACCCACAGTAGTGCCCCTTATACACAATGCCCACAATAGTGCCCCTTACAAATAATGCCCACAGTACTGCCCCTTATACACATAATGCCCACAGTATTAGTGTCCATTATACATAATGCCCACAGTAGTAGTACCCCATACACTTAATGCCCACAGTAATAGTGCCCCTTACACATAATGCCCAGAGTTGTAGTGCCCCTTATACAATGTCCACAGTAGTAGTGCTCTTACAAAATGCCCAGAGTAGTAATACCCACAGTCATAGTGCCCCTTACACAATGCCCACAATAGTAATGCCCCTTACACGGTATGTGATACACACAACACTGTACTTACCTGATGCGCCACTCCTAGCCTGCTGCTGTCCCCATGATGTCTCTCCCTACATACACCAGGGGAGGCAGAAGGTGGAGCTCAGGAGTCAGCTGCAGGGACAGAGCCACTTGGCACCCACTGGTAACAAAATCTCTGCGGGCACTAGGCAAATTGAGAAGTTGGCAGCACCTCTCCAGCCTGGTGCCTCCCTGATGCACAGAGCCAGCTTACTGCATTGCAATGACCCTGCATACAGTATGTATGCTTCTACAGCTGCTAAAGGTTTTGTCAGTCCCCTAAAAAACAATAAAATACCAAAGATGTATATAAAATTAGCACTGGTTTCCTGTATTACTTAAAATAATATACTAATACAGTATATATTTTATGATAAAAAGGTACCATGTGAGAACAATAACTTTATAGTATAACACTTTAATAAAAAAAAACACATTTTAAATTAAACACAAATAGACAGTAAAAATAGCCCTAACAGGATCTCAGATTATTAATTAGTTCAGGCTGATTAGGCCACAATTATCAGATAGCACAAATGATTGAAGATAAATGGAAATATACGCTGTAGGTGAACACACTGGATTAGTTTAGCCAAAGTCCAGAGTTCAAGTGTATTCACTACTTAATTGGAGTTTATCCAAACAATAAAAGCCAACTTGAATTTAGTTACAGGTTAAGTCTCCCACATCCAAAATGCTTGGGACCAAGGGTATTTTGGATATCGGAATATTCCGTATTTTGGAATAATTGCATACCATAATGAAATGTCTTAGGAATAGGGCCCAAATCTAAACACAGAATGCATTTAAGTGTTTTATACCCCTTATACACACAGCCTCAAGGTAATTTTATACAATACTTTCAATAATTTTGTGGCTCAAACAAAGTTTGTGTATATGCATGAAATTCATTTATGTTTCATATACAAAGAGCAGTTGGTAATTTTATACTTTATTTTTAATAATGTTGTGCCTTAAACAAAGTTTGTGTACATTGTGTCATCAAAAAGCAAAGATTTCATTATCTCAGTCATCCCAAAATAATTCCGTATTTCGGAATATTCCGTATTTCGGAATATTTGGATACGGGAGACTCAACCTTTACCACTTGATGTATATTAAAGAGTCCTTGATTAAGCAGGGTTCCTGCAATAATAGTCCAAGCTCTCTGGTGGCGTGCTGGTCAGCATAAACGTGTTCCTTTATCATGGTATAAATGGAGCTTTCACTATTGCTCAGCCATGATTGAAAAATTTGTAACTTTGATGAAGTTGTGATCCTGGTAGAAAGCGGCAGACATCTGATGCATTTCATCATTGGGGTATGACAATATAAAAGGCATTGATACCTTAAAATAGATCTTAGCATACAGTATAAAGACATACAGACTCCCATAACTTTTTTTCGTGTACATCTAAAGGAATTAATTGAAAAGTATTTGATTATCGTATGATATGCAATTAATCTTTTGCAAATGCAAAATAATTTGTAGGGATCATCATGAGCAATGGGGAAAGGTGGAAGACAATGCGTCGCTTCTCTCTCATGACTATGAGGAATTTTGGAATGGGAAAGAGAAGCATTGAGGAGAGGATCCAGGAGGAGGCTCGGTTCCTTGGGGAGACATTTATGAAGAACAAAGGTGGGTAGAGATAATCAATGATGACGCAAAATTACTCATAGAAAATACATATTCCATAGATCTTTTATGAGTTATCATACCTCCCCCAATCAACACTCAATTGGCATTCTTTTGACATATAAGAAATCCCCTAAGATCATGAATGAATATATTACTACCTAGCTTTAAAAAAAATTCCTAAGGAAATTGTTGTCTATGGATCTGTCATAAATCCTCATACCCCAGTTTACAATGTGAATGAAAAGTCAGTATTAATGAACTTATGTAAAATCCATATCAGACATTTAAAAAAAAAAATATATATATATATATATATATATATATATTTTTATTTTTTTTTGAGCAATAGGTTTGTATAGGAACAGTTACAGCACATGCTACTTTTTGCCATATATAGTACCCAGCAATTGTATTGATAGTACTGTATGTATTATGCATTGTTATTATGTTATTTAGTGATATTTGCATTTTCTTATTATTGCAGTCAATAGAACCTGCCCAGTAACTCATCCCACATGTAAAATTCAGTATGTTACACTTACAGTTGAATGACATTATATATTTATTTTTATGATCACATAGTTTATTAGACAATTCCAAACCTCAAAATAATTGTGTCCTTAGTTCTGTTGGAGGATTCCAGAGTCTTATCCCCACCTATTTGGAGCACCTAATAAAATACAGTATCAGCATGGGAAATGCTATATTCACAATTTTTTGCAGACTGGGTACGCCACATTGCATTTACCCAACCACTCAGTGAATATTATGGAAAAAGGAACTATAATAACTTGATTCTTATTATTATTTTAAGAATAAAAACCCCTGATAGAGTAAGTTCCACCTGATGAAACATATTGTAAATGGGCGACTTGTGGTCACTGCAAAAACAACTTAAATCCCATTCTATCAAAATGCAGTAGCCATTATGGCTTATTTACTAAAAATTAAATAATTGGTTAAATTTGCACTAAACTAAAGCAACCAATTAGATTCTTGCCTTTATTAAAAATATGAAAGGTTGATGATTGGCTGATATGGTTCAGTGCAACTTTTTCAGCTATATCCAGTGTCAGCAAATACATTTTTATTGAAACATATTTTTAAAAATATAAATATATTTTATACCAGTATAAACCAGCCATATGTTATCATAATATTCAGGGTATACACAGTGTGTGATATGACATCCTACAGTATATATTTTATATTGTACTATTCATTCATTACAACTTTCCAACATGTTGGAGGGTGAATCACAGCCTAAAGCTTAATTGAAAGACAGGCAAATACTGTACATTGGTTGGGTATGGGATGCCGGAGGTTGGTATCCCGGCGGTCAGAATCCCAACACCGGCATCACTACTGGTTTAAGATACTGACACCTGTTGGTAGGTATCCTAATCCTCCCCCTCTCCCTACCATAACCCTCCCTCCCCAGTGCATGAACTTAATCTCGCCCCCTAGTGCTTAATCCTAACCTCCCCTTCCCGCACTCTAAACTTAACCCTTCCACTAGTGCCTAATCCTTACCCTAATGCTAACCCTCCCCAAAACCCTGCTGCTTACCTTCGGAATTCCAGCAGTCAGGATGCTGGCAGCGGGATTCTGACAGGTGACGGGATCCCAGCGATGGCATTCTAAGCACTGGAAACCCTGTGGTCAGTATTATAACCCAAATATATGGTATGGGTGCTTAAATAGGACAACATAAACATATCAACTAAAACCAAGTGGTGTGATGGCAAAAGGGGAAGAGGGTAAGGAAGGGGGATTTACATGCCTAATGCTTTCTGGAAGTACAGACACAAATTGGTAGAAGGAGAGGGGTATAGTCAAATTCTTCCTCAGGACTGTATATAGTAGAATAGTCTCTTAGCTGGCTGTGGACCAACCTGTGACTGTCCTGGATTGACTTCTCATTTTTCAGTATGACACAATTCCTGGCAAGCCACAAAGTGTTCTTAAGTTCATAATGTGCCACAGCTTCAGGATTGCCTGATAAGTATGGGTGCCAGGAAATGCATAAAGTACAGAGTGGTACAAAAGGCTGTTCCCGAGCATATTATCTCTGGCTTCATGTTTCAGATTATCTATACCTATGCAGAGGGATAGTCCCAATAGAGATGTATAGATAATTCCTCAAAGGTGATGCACCAAAGGCAATTTCTGTATTTTCATAAATGTAGGAGTGCATGAAAATGCTGTCAAGCTGTACTCCCTGGATTGCAATTCAAGGGAAATCTTTACTTACTGTAAATGTTTATATTAGCTGAATTGAGCAGACACATAAAGCAATTAATGCAATTCACAAATAAATACATATTAGCACACCTAAAGCACTGTAGCTGCAGAGTAAAACAGGTTGCACTTAACACCCAAAAATTAAAATAAAGATTATAATGTATATATATATATACTCATTTAGCAATGTGTGTAAATCTGGTTCCTAACCCTAACTTCCCTGGGGGGTGCCTAACCCTAACCTCCCCCTGGTGGTGCCTAAACCTAACCCCCCCTTCCTACACCCTAAACCTAACCCTTCCAGGGGGGCTAACCCTAACCTCCCCCCAGTGGTGCCTAACCCCCTTCCAACAACCTGACCCTAACCCTCCGTGGGGGGTGCCTAACTCTAATTTCCCCCCGGGGTCCCGAAACCTAACCACCCTTTCCCTGGTCTAATGCGCATACTTACCCTGGATCCTTCATTTGGGATTTTGGCTGTCAGGATGCCGACTCCGGTATCCTGATCCCCTTCACGATAGCAGCGTCGGCATCCAGTCTGCTGGCATATTCACTACATCCTATGATCAAACATTGCGAATACACTTACTTGCAGAGTTACGGTATATATCCAAGAAATCCTTTACCACCGATCATCATACTGTACATGAACACACTTACTTCAGCTTATAAAATGAGGAGCTTATCATTGATAAAACATTCCCAAGGTTTGATTGCCTACCAGAGAAAGGCATGGACCAGTCCCAGCACTTACCAGCCTGGGGGTAAGAAGCATCGCTATAGGATGAAGGAAATATATGTATTTATTTAAAAGGAATTTACATTTATTACAAACAATTGCTTATGGTATTTTATCCTAATAAACTAAGAGATGAGCATATTCTTCAGCACTCTCCATATAAGCACATTTTATATATATATATATATATATATATATATATATATATATATATATATTATCTTTCCTCACTGGACATTACCCTCCTCGGAAACCAGCATTTGTAAATATGAGCTATAATTAACAATATAATCAAATGTGCCATCTACAATGGTGAATATGAGATATTAAGTATTATATTATAACTATATGTTCTATATGTATAGTTTTTATGATATTTTTATTGTGTTCCCAATACTATAAGTAAATGTTTGCAATAAATATTATTTTGTGTTTTCTTAGTCATATATCAACATGCCCCCTTTGGTGATTATTCACCTTTCCCAGGTTCCTTTAAATTTTCAACTGATAATTCAGAATTACCTATTGGGTAGCAGTGTATATATATTTTTAGTAGGGATGTCCGCTGACCCCCGTGTTTTGGTTTATGATCTGTATCTCCTTCATGTTTTAGATCTGGATTTGGTTTTGCCAATACTGCCCTGGCGTGTTTTGGTTTTAGATCTGTATTTTCTTTCAAAAATTGTTAAAGCTGCTAAAATCACATAATTTGGCCTTTTTTTGTTCCTACAGTATTATTAACCTCAATAACATTAATTCCCTCTCATTTTCAGTCAATTTTGACCACCTCACAGCTCACAATATTGTTTTCATCCAGTTTAGGCCAAAAGTTGCACCAAGCTAGTTGGCTGACTAAGCTAAGTGGCAGCAGTGGGTGGCACAAACACATGACAGTTCAACGCCTAACATGGCACATAAGGAAACATGTTTTCATTAATCAAGAGGCCTGAGGGAGATGGAGTATGAATGTAGTTGAAGGCAGTGAAAGGAAAGTTTGATTCGTAGTAAATTTAATTAATTTTTTTTATTCCGAAGCAAATTTATGAGGGAGGAGGGGAGAGCATGGATGAAAAATATGTCCCTTGTTTTGCACACAAAATCAACTTGGTGGTTAAGAATATTTTTTTTTATAATTAAAGGGGCATGCAGGAGATGCTTTCTGTGGCCATAAACATTTCTGGACATGTTCATCATTCAGCAACTGCATATAAAAAATGGAAGCAGCTGTGGTAGTTCAACTTCCAACATGGCACATCAGTAAACAAATGTTTTTATTATTCAAGAGGCCTGAGGGAGTTGGAGTATGTATGTAGTTGAAGGCAGGGAAAGGAAGGTTTGATATTAGTAAATTTAATAAAAATTTTTGATTTCAAAGCAAATTTATGAGGGAGGAGGGCAGGCATTTACAAAAATACAACTATCTGCTATGGGGCTGCACTGCAATCCCTCTCGGTGGGTTGCAGAACATCCCAAAGCACTTTTTGGCTTTTTCAACATTGCACATGCATATCTGAATAGTCATACATGTGCAGAAGCTTCAAGGGGTCCATTGAAAGAAGCAAAGTGATCACTTTATTTCTTCCTGATCATCATGGGGGCTCTTATCGAAACCCTTGCCCCAGTGATTAGAATTGATACATAAAGGGAAACAAGAGTCCTTTTTGACATGATTTGCAAATCTGAATTTTGAGAAGCATACAGCTTATTTTAATAAAAATGCCCCTATAAGTTTAAAGGTAATACACTATTGTAAGTTTTTATTTTTTTTATTTTCAGTTGTATGTACTTCTTGTCTGAAAATAAGTAAAATAAGAATTATACACAGTGCTGAAGGAGCAAATATATATATATATATATATATATATATATAATCTAGACTAAGTAATTAACAGTCAGCCATTAAGATTAGCTAATAAGGCCTACTGTACAATGAAAAAATTGTCTGAAAACAAATAGCTGATTTATACAGGCTTTGGGTGCTATTTTCAGAAAACATACTAAAAAAAAGATTTATCACAAACAATTTTTCCACAAACTCAAATTTTCATTTTCAGTTTTTCCAGACATGCTGTATTAGGATTTAAAGCAAAAATGTCTTTATAGCACTATGAGAGCATTTTTTATACTATAATTTGATAAAGTTTTGAAGAAGGAGCACAAATAGTGGTAATAAGGGATGGGTGGGGTTAGCTATTTAGTGACCATAAAAGGTGCCATGAGTCATCATAAAGATAGGGCAGCATTACAACCTAGAAGAAAAACTGTAGTATGGCATAATTTGGTTAACCTACAGAAAGTCCTCCTGCCTCCACTTTATATCAAGCTTGGATTAATGAAACAATTTGTAAAGGAAAAGAAGGAGAGTGTTTCAATACCTGTGTAACAAGTTTCTAGGACTGTCAGAAGCAAAAGTTGGTCCAGATATTCAAAAATGTTTGAAAGATAAAGTGTTTGAAAAAAAAACAGTTGAAAAAGAGGTCGTGGAAGACATGCTTTTGCAATACAAAGACTTGGGTTGCTCGATGAGTTTAAAGGTATACTTCCTTAGTTCCCATTTAGACTATTTCCCCAAAAATCTTGTTCCTGTAAGTGTAGAGCAGGGGGAAAGAATTCATCAAGATATCAAGGAGATGAAACGCAGATACCAGGGTAGGTGGAACATCAGTATGATTGTGGTTTACTGTTGGATGCTGCACAGAGAAGAGCCATGAGCTGTTTTCTAGATAAAAACTATCAAAATAAGCTTTGAAAACAAAATAAAAAGGCAGTATAAGGACTTGTAAACATCCACATAACTGTTTGTAATGTTCTTTATAATGTTTTTTATACTGTCAGAATATATTTATATCAATAGTTTTGTGCATAAAACTGTTTTTTATGTCTTTCACAAATAAATATGTTTCCACCAGAATACGTATTATTATATTATTTCCCCATATTTGTGCATTCACATGGTGAAAAAACCTTGCATGACAGAGAATTTGGTGGCCAAATTTGAAATCAAAGCGCAGACAGTTTTCAATTACCCCAATTTTGCAGGCCTGTGATTGGTGGTAGTTTGAATCTATCACTAGGCTTTGTGGAAGATATATTATGAGCTTGTTTTTCTTTATGCTATTTCTTTATGCTGTTTATGTATTTCTTTATGCTATTTCTAATGTATTGTGAATTTAAAGACTTGTTTTCTTTACAAAATAACAGGCACCCCATTTGACCCGTCATACCTACTAAGATTGGCTGTTTCCAATGTTATTTGCTCCGTTGTATTTGGTGAGAGATTTGACTATGAGGACAAGAAATTGCTGACCCTTCTCTCATACCTTACAGATGTTCTCCATTTCATAAATTCTGCCTCAGCTCAGGTAAATATTAAGAAACATGAATATTCAAGATTTATATTTCTGTATTTTTGAGCATTTCAACATTCCACATGAATCAAAGTTATAATCTATCAAAACATATACACAATAAAACACTTATGTCTAAAAGCTCCAGTTGTACAGTATACATTATTTTGTCTTCTGTACTGACTTCCTGAATTCCTTCCAAATATTTTTATTTTTTATTTTTTTTAGCCAATCTAAATCCAGGTGTCATATCCTGGAGAATTGATAAGGGAAACTATTGGTTACTAATATGGAACAGAAGCTGCAGGACCTGACTAATCGGGTGCCACCGTGAGCTAAAATGAATATAAATACATTCTAAATTGTAGTGTAAAAAGAGCAGACAAACTTTGGGGTATATTGGATTTAAAAAATAAGACTGTAAGGGTATAGCGTCATCATTACGGTAGTCAAGAGATTGGGAATGTATAATAATGCTGGCATCCAGAGTTTGAAGCTACGTTACCTACTAATCCCCAACTATTATTCCCATAGAAAATACATGTTATTCACAAACCTAATTACTCCCAATGTGTAAATAATTAAGATAATTAATCACATATTAATTGTAATTACTTTAGAATTATCTCACAACAAATACCTTACTAAGAAATCATATACGTAAATAAACTATATAAACATCACTGATACCGAGTTTGGTGTACACAGTTTATCTAAATTTGTACTGTGCATGCCCATTAGAAATATGCACACCTACAGTACATGAATGTACAGATCTGCCACTTAAGCCCCTTTACGCTTTACCTAGCGGACCAGGGGAGGGAGGGAATCAAACATCAACCACGTACAGAAAGGGTATGTATATGTAATTGTGACAGAGGCAGACTTCCATAGATACTCTATGCAGATGATGTATGTTGGTTGCTGTATTATGAGTGAGTGTCAGAAGGCTAGTATAAATACAGATTCAGTTATCAGAACTGGAAGGCTAATTGCAGATTCACCACCTGAAGCAGGCAGGACTTTCTTTTTTTGCTTATACTGTATATATTACATTACGTGATTTTTGTGGGCATTTTTAAAAATATATTTTTGCTACTTTCAATCATAGATGAGAAAGAAGATCTTACCAGGTATTAAAGAGAGTTTTTAATTTTAATAAATCCTAATCTCCTTAAAAATCCATGTTAACTTAGTTGAAAGCACTGTAAGTTATTATTTATTTATTTATTTATAAAGAATGACATATATATAGCATATTCCATTCAAGTATTATAACATGACTGGGTAATAACAGACAGACAAAGAGGCAAGAAGGCCCTGCTTAAAAAATTACAGTCTATAGGGACAAATATGTTATTTTACATTTGTTTTTCTTTTTTAAAGCAGAATCCATCCATAAATATATTAAAATGATCCCTATGATATAACATATTTATTACAAAATAAGCTCAATCTATCCAATTTCGTCATATAACCAAATATGATGTTGAGTTAAAAATCGTTCATAAATTATTAGCAAACTAGTGACCTTTTGGATACATTTAATAAGAGACTTTATAATGATAGGACCTTACACATATATATATATATATATATATATTTATTCATTTTAGATTTTATTTTCTCAATTATACTTTTTTTCAGCTTCTTAATATATTCCCAACCTTGATGAGCTATATCCCTGGTCCTCACCAGAACATTTTCAAAATTTATCAAAAACTGAAGGACTTTGTTATGGACATGGCAAGGTCTCATCAAAACACACTGGATACAAACTGTCCACGAGACTACATAGACTGTTTCCTCATGAGGATGGAAGAGGTGAATTTGGGAAAACTCTGAAATAAAAATGGATAAAGTATAAAAACATACTGCTTCTTCAAAAAATGGAAAGGCTGTATGTTTTGGTTAACAGCTAACCAAAATACTTAAAATATCTTCTAGGAAAAAAATACCCCAAACACAGAATTTCATGATGAGAACTTACAGTCGGCAGTAATTGATCTTTTTTTTGCTGGGACGGAAACTACAAGTCTGACATTGAAATATGGCTTCCTGATTCTGCTCAAATACCCTGAGATACAAGGTAACAGTGTAACATTGCTTCTGTTTCAAGAAATAGTGATATAGTCTCTAGAAATGTTGACTAGTTATGTGCAAAAAAAGGAGAAACAACCAATTAACTTGGCCAATGTGGGTAATACTCTTAGCAATAGCCCATAGTCTTGAAGGCCTCCTAACCCTTGCCTTTGTCAGTCTCTTGCCTGGAGCAGAGATTCATAGACTGAAACATTTAATTGATATTTATTTATTATTTAAGTTTATTACTGCAGTGCAGAGTTATCGCAAGGCACCTCAATGGTCCAAGTTTTAGGGTTAAACATGCTTGTGCACAGGTGACTTTATTAGTACCTCAGTATTTTGATTTATCCATCTGTGCTCAACAATGGATATAATTAAAACCTGGATCATTAGGGCGCCTTGAGAACCAAGTTTGGGATCCTCTACCGATGGTCACTATGGTGATTCAATGATGCATTTTCAGACGCAGCACTCGGATCACAGATGCTGACAGGAGGTGTATTTTTCCTATTGATGCCTCCTGCTGCATTACAATATTAGTTGAACAGTATTGCACAGCTGCTACCCTGCGGCTCTGCAATCCCATCCATCTCTGAATCAGGCCCTTAGTTCAATATAAATGTCACAATATCTAATAAATAGATAAAATAAATTCCAGAAAATCTGTGAAAGGATAGACTAAACTAAGAATGACACATGAATTAGTGAAGTTGTGAAAAGCACAGGGATTTGTGCTAAAAAATTTAAATTACAATGAAATATGAGAAATGAGAATACATTTATACAAAGGGAATAAGATAAATGATTTCTGAAAAGAGGTGAGATATAAGTAAATGTAATGTTTGAAATAGAGATATCTGGCAAGGCTATATAAAAAGTGACATTGCATGATTAATGTACTTTAATATTTAGGGGGGAATTCAATTAGCTGCTGTACTTTACTGCTGGCTAATTGATCCCCTGGGCTAATTTAATTAGCCCCAAAGCCTAAAGTTATCGTCAGTGGGCATGGCTTAATCACGGGAGCCATGGCCATGGCCCCTCAGTTAAAAAAAATACATGTGTCCACAGCACTGTGTGGGCTGAGGAGGGAGGCGCGATCAGAGTGATCGCTCTCCCACACCCCCGAACAGGGAGAGGAGGCTGCTGTTGCTCAGTGACAGCAGTCTCCCTGGTACCACTGCAGCCCAGCACACAGCAGCATGTGCTGGGTTACTGCAAGGTAAAGGGAGACATGGGGTGCAGCAGGGGGGGGTCTGCTTATCAGGTCTTTCCTTTCGGTTGCTCAGTAGGCTACAAAAAAAAGTCTGATAACTATCTGTTTTCTGGCAGGCACCGACGTTAACACATAGGATTCATGAGCTTATCACAGATCCTATATGTATTGGTGTGAAAACAGATATTTTTTCAGGGAAATAAGATGGGATTAATTGAATTGCTGGATGGCAATTCAAGCATTAAAATCCTGTTTTATTTGAACCAAGAAATATTGGGTCTTATTGAATTCCCCCAACAATGTTTAAAAGTGGCTAATGAAGGTCCTGGCAATATATTACCACCTGACGTAGGGAAATGTGAGTGGAAGGTACTGTAATAGTATTTATTGAATTAATTCATAAGAGAAGACAAAGGAAAAAACATCTGCACTCAATACTATTACAGAGAAACCCTTCAATAGTTAAGTAAATAAGGGGTGCTGATAAAAGACAAATGCATGTATACCATCCTGACCTCACAAAGGAGGGGAAAAGAAAAGAATGTCTATAGTATGGTGCACAACAAATGTAATAGAAAATAAAAATCAATCTTTATTAGATATGCACTAAAATGCCCCCCACATGGGACATGACCAGCGAAATAGAGGTTAAAAATAGAGAAAAATAATAATATGAAAATGTGAAAATAATAGAAATTGGTGATAATAAAAAGGAGAACCCTTGCTGTGTGACCGTATTTTAATTCTTAAGTCCAAATATGGGTGAAACTCTCAATCTCTGTGTCACTTGCTTAAGTAAAAAATAGCAACTCAGTTGAGTGGCTTTATTATCCTGGAAAACCACTCCCTTATGGTAATTAATATAATTGTAGGATTGTGAGATCGTATATACTGTAATTAATATACAGACATGTATTGGTCATAAGTCTTTTCACATATGACCTTATATTTGGGCAATCTGAAGAGCCTTACTGTTATAAGGGATTTATTACATACTCCCTTGATGTTTAAATGCAAGCATGTATCAATTATGAGTATATTCACACAGTTGTCTTTATATCCGGACAATCTAAAAACCTCACTATTATAGGAGATTAATTACTCACATACTACTTTGATATCCTATTATACTTAATGCTTTCTTGATATATGTGTGTGTTTAGGTCATCAAAACCCCATATAGTGCGTATCATATAAATTGAGAGTGGGCTCAATAATAAAATATCACAGTCATCTTGCTGGATATTAGTATTGAAACCAGCGCCCTGTGAAACTATTCATCACATATATTAGAGTTAGTAGGTAAATAAGCTACTGCTGTTGTGGCTGTGCGGTAGATAATATAGCACGCAAACACAATATTGAAAGGCACAGATTGGTAGTAAATTACGGAGTTTCTACACACCCATTTTAACTCATTGTAAGTCAAAATAACATAGTGTAAACTTATTAATTCATTTCATATTTGACATATAGTATTTGTTAGTTTACAACACATGTGGTGCACACAGCGGGCATACCAATGCGCGTTTCGCTGTGAGTCAGCTTTATCAAGACAAAAATGAACACACACATATATCAAGAAAGCATTAAGTATAATAGGATATCGAAGTAGTATGTGAGTAATTAATCTCCTATAATAGTGAGGTTTTTAGATTGTCCGGATATAAGGACAACTGTGTGAATATACTCATAATTGATACATGCTTGCATTTAATCATCAAGGCAGTATGTAATAAATCCCTTATAACAGTAAGGCTCTTCAGATTGCCCAGATATAAGGTCATATGTGAAAAGACTTATGACCAATACATGTCTGTATATTAATTACAGTATACGATCTCACAATCCTACAATTATAATAATTACCATAAGGGAGTGGTTTTCCAGGATAATAAAGCCACTCAACTGAGTTGCTATTTTTTACTTAAGCAAGTGACACAGAGATTGAGAGTTTCACCCATAGTTGGACTTAAGAATTAAAATACGGTCACACAGCAAGGGTTCTCCTTTTTATTATCACCAATTTCTATTATTTTCACATTTTCAAATTATTATTTTTCTCTATTTTTAACCTCTATTTCGCTGGTCATGTCCCATGTGGGGGGCATTTTAGTGCATATCTAATAAAGATTGATTTTTATTTTCTATTACATTTGTTGTATGCCATACTATAGACATTCTTTTCCCCTCCTTTGTGAGGTCAGGATTGAATTAATTCATGCCATATGGTCTCATGGCTCGAAGTTTGAAGGTCCCTTCACTTTCCAATCTAAGTAATTATTTTGTTAGGTCTAGTCCCCTGATGCCAATTCTAACTTTTCAAAAACAAATACCTTCATGTCAATAATTTTTTTTTTTATCATAATGAAAATGGGGTGCAATATTTTTGAAATAGAAAAAAATGAGCAGGTTTTTTTTGTATCACCAGATCTGTACATAGATTGTGAAGGCCCTGTAACTAGAGAACACCATCTCTACCCCTATTGTACTGTTCATTTTTTCTATTTCATATTTCTCAAAGATTGGTGCTCTTGAGCGTGAAGTGAGCGGCAGTCTCAGAGCGCAGGCTGCTTGGTCAGTTTTTTTAATTTGTATCTGATTGTAGCCACAATTTTTGAGTTTGGTTAGGACAGACACTTCATTTCTTATTGATCAGATATGTTTCAATATTTGTGTTTAAAGATTATTGATGTCACCCTGACATATTGCATGTTGCAATTGCAGGTAATGCTGTATATTACTCCCACTGCATTACAGTTGATTCAGGGAGTTGTTATTAACATGATGTGTAAGCTTTAGCTTAACTTCATTGCTGTTCAGTTCTTCAATAAATGTTAGGATGTCCATATCTCCTTCAGAGATTATATCATTATCATGTATTGATATGTTCCGTCATTCTTTATTCTCCCACTGAACACTCATTCCCATTCTCACCAGCCTAAGAAGAGCTTTCTATATGTGGGGGCACAAGCTGTTCCTATTGTTGCAGGTAGAAACAGTCACAGAAGATAAAATATTTCTAACTGAGAACAAATTCCATCAGATTAATAAGGAATTTCTGGAAGTCACTGCTTCCTTCCATATTTAGAAAATATTTGGTTGCCTTAATGCCCATTCTATAATCAATACTCATGCCTCCATTTAATCCCATGCATTTTTAAATGAATATGTGAGGTGTGTTTTACAGGTAGGGCGGTAGCCCTAGGACATGTTTGTATAAATATAGTTCCAGGAATGTGCTATCTATTTCTCTGCCTGTGCTGTACAAATTTGTGTAAAGTAGAATCCAACACTCTTAACCTTATATTGAATAATATTGTTATAAAAAATATTAATTCTCCAAAGTAACACATTTCAGGAAATGTGTTTAGTGTTGTTTGACAATTTTATTGAAAGCCAAAAGCATAACTGTGGCCTTCTGTAGTCTACTGACAGATTACGTTTGGAATAGTTGCACTTTAATTATGATTTGTTTTGTTCCTCATGTAGTATGAAACAATTTATACAAAAGTAAATAGAAATAAAAGTGTTACTTATTACTCTTCCATAAATGTGAATGTATGTTTCAGAGAAGATCCATGAGGAAATAGACAATGTAATAGGCAGAGATCGCTGCCCTTCAGTGGAGGACAGGAGTAAGATGCCATACATAGATGCTGTTATTCATGAGATACAGAGATTTGCTGATATTGTCCCTGCAGGAGTGGCTCATGCAACCAGCAAAGACACAACCTTCAGGGGATATCATATTCCAAAGGTATTTTGCAAGAGACAATGTAAAGAAATGGTTGGATAATGAAATGCTATTAATCCAATTTACTTCTATGTGCAGTATACTGACTGCCCTGCATGTTTCTCCTTACTGCCACATCATGGACTCCCTACTCTACCATGTTTGCCCTTGTCCCCTTCTTCCCAATCCCACTTACCCAGTATCTCCACACACTTCAACCTACTGTTACTTTTATTTTCTCTTTAACTTCCCACTACATTTTACACTACTATGGATTGCTCATCCTGCTCACTGTAGTCTATGTAGTGTGCCTCCTCCCTTGGTACTTCTAAGGGCGAGATGATCAACCTGCTGAACTATTTATGCAGTGGGTTTCTTGTTAGTCACTGTTTGTTTTATCCTTGTAATGTATGTCTTATTTCCATGTATTGCTTATTGCACATTCTAAGCAATGTACTGCACCCAACATGGCTGCCTCACCTTGTACTCTAATATGTAGAATAAACAATACGTGGTTCTGATGATTTTGCAAGGATTTCACTTAGTATTTTTATCTTCCCCATTATGTGTAAGCTAATCCAGGCATTGCCTATTCTGGTCAGTGTAACCCTATGTAGTGTGCCTAAAATGGCTGCCTCACTTGGATCCTTCATGGGTAGGATAACAAATCCTTGCATCTGATGTGCCAAAATGACAGCCACACCTTTGTATTTTATTCATGGTTTCTGTATGTCATGATAATCTAAACCTCAAGCTTATGCTCATACTATATATTAAGCACCCTGAGTCCTATTGGAGAAAAAAATATTAATAATAATAATAATAATAATAATAATAATAATAATATTATTATTATTAATAAATAAAAATAATAATAATAATACATGTAGAAATGTAGTTCTTATGGCTTTATCTATTATGAATTACTACCTTCTCTCCTTTCTCTTCTTTGCCCAGATCTTACCTTTTCCATAATTTCCTTTGATATTTTTTCTGATCACCACCAAGCCCTGGCTTGCCCACATTTTTTATGTGCCTTGTCTTTAATCAAGTTGAAAACCATTAATACAATTGGAAAAAAATATTTCAGGGAACCTTGGTGTTTCCAGTCCTCACCTCTGTCCTGAAAGACCCCACACAGTTCAAGACCCCAGACAAGTTTGATCCTGGACACTTTCTTGATGACAAAGGTGGTTTTAAGAAGAATGAGGCATTCATGCCATTTTCTGCAGGTACAACCATTATGGCAATACTGATTTTAATGTCTCAAGATATTTCAAGTATATTATATTAAATATTATAATATTTCATGCCAAAATTAACAATTAAAAAATATAAAAAATAAAAAGTAATTGGCTTACCATGTTTGAGACATGTAAAGGGTAGTGGGACAGATGGTGAAAGGGGGGAGAAGCATAAATGGGGAAGAGGCATAGGTACAACTGAAAAGGAGGCAAAGGCACACCTGAGGAGGGTGTGGTAGAAGCACAGCTTGGGACTTTTGAGTGCCACTTTTACTATGTGAATAGTCCAGCCAAATTGAAGCAGGGAGAGGAGCAAACGTGAGGAGGAGAGGAGAGGGTGCGGAAAGAGAGAGAGAAGAGAAAGTAGAGGGGGGCTAAACTGAAACCCCTGGGAGAGGGTGTTCCAGGGCATACAAACCCCATGTCCCCATATCAATCTCCCCTGCTGGTGACACTGATTATGATCTAATAGGGGGCAGCCTGCATCAATTCTCCTATATGTGACCTGCTTCTTAATCACATACACATGGCTTCCTGAAAATAAGAAGCAGTTTGTGGCTGGGATCATCAGTGGTGACAGGTCCAAATATCAGACTGAGCCTCGTATGTTGGTACAGAATGTAACTGATGGCAGCCCTGAGTGTGCATATGATAAGGAGGTTTTAGGTGATAGATATTCCTTTTAGAAAAATGCAGTTTAAAGCAATTCAATTTGTTAGGTCAAAAATACACTGGTCACAAATGGGATATTTGACTTAGGACATTTTTGAGCATTAGAGATACAAATATATTTTATGATTACAAGCATTTATCAAACTACAAAATCTTTGTAAATGGCCTAATTAAAGTTACATCATTACTAAATCTCATACAGAGCCACCAGGAGACATTTCAGGTGTTGGCACTGTGCCAAAGAATGTGATGGCCACATACTATTTTGAATATGGGACACCTCTATACATTCCTGCACAAGTGCAAAGAGGTGCACATACAGTATCTGAAAGGTACTTAGTCACATCATCTTGTGGGTGTCATCTAGTGGGTGTGACTGAATATTCTTGGTAGGCTTGAGTAGTTGGCATAACCCCATATCCTCTCGGTGCTCTTAGTCTCATGTTTTTTTTTAAGTTAGAATGCTTAATAAAGCTTTAATTCTTAATTAATTTACTCTACTTTAGAAAAGCAACTGATATGTAAAAAATATAGACATTTGTACAGAACAGACCATTTTTATTAAGTTTCATAAAAATAGTACTAAAGTCTACTTTTAAATTATTTCAGGTATGCTCCATTGACATCATCTGAATCTGTAAAACAACTTATATTTCATTCTGTCTCCCCAGGGAAACGCATGTGTATGGGGGAGAGTCTGGCTCGGATGGAGCTCTTCCTCTTCCTCACTACTATACTGCAAAAGTTTACATTGAAGCCCATTGTGGACAAGAATGACTTAAAAATAGCACCACAACCAAAGACCAATGGTTCTCGACCATGGCCCTATGAGATGATTGTTGTCCCTCGCTGAGGCATTACTTACTGTATATTACATCCACTGACACAAAAAATATAAACATTACACCAAAACAATGCTTGCATACTTGGCTATTCCTCTCTGATGATGTTTTTAAGCATTTAATGACAAAATGTATATCCTGTTCCTAATTCCATGAGCACATACTACTTCAAAAGCTGAGTAACATGATAAATAGAAAATATACAGCACAATTAGATTATTGAGGTGTTGCTTTATTTTGTAAATTTACACTGAATACTTATCTGACAACAATGTAAATATATCTTCTTTGCTTTCACTCTTTTTTAGCTTTTCATAAAGGTGCATCCGCCTGTCCTCCATGTTTAAAAAGCATTTTTGCTTGATGGTCAATAGGAAAACATTGAGTGCACTTTGATGGAATGATGTCTTGGCATAAAATACATTGGTCAAAGGTTTGAAACTGTTCCCATGGTATTTGCATTTGATATATCCACTGTTGCTGGGGTTCCAATCACCTGTCTTAGATTGGTACTTTTAGGAAAAGTGGTGCTTAGGTATATTGCAAATGTTTAGGATTTGATTGGTATCTATGGGCTGCAGTACCCTTTCTACACAATAATCAATTAACCACTTTAAATACAACTTATGGTGCATACACACAGTCAGACTTGCTAGATCAATGATGAACGATGAACAATTTGAACAATTTGAATGATTTTACCAATGATCTCATGAATGATGAACAAATTCTGATAGTATTTAAATGAAAAAAGTCATCCAAATCTGACTGCAAACAAAGTCAATTTCAGATAACATTATCTGAAATGCGAGCACATGCCTCATTCGTCGACGCATGTCAAACACGTCAACAATATGAACGATGTAATGTGCCATGTCCCGTCCTGTGCTAGGCTATAACAGCCACACAGGTTGCTGGTCCAAGCTGTTTCCTAGCAGCTGGGATGCTTTCTCTTGTACCATCTCTGACCTTTACAGCGGACACTCTGCAGCATGTCTGTATAATTAGGAAGCTTGTCCCTGGAAGGTACCTGATTGATCCTTTCTTGAAAAAAGAAGTTAGTGAGGGCTTTGTCTCCCTGCTGGTTGTAGCAACCCTACCCTGCATCAAAGCTGAGCTGCCCTGCTCCTGTCTAGACTGCCGATTCTCACTAACCCCTAGTTCTAGTTGTATTGTGGTTGCCGGTAACATCTTCGTAAAACTCTAACTTTCCACTGATTCTAACAGCAGTGTTCAGCTACCTCAGGATCTTCCGCATTACCACATTTCTCACTGTTGCTACCAATATTCCTGATTTGTACCTGGCTTACCCTCACTCAGTCTACTCGCTGACCCTGGTCTCTGCTCCTGCCATCTGACTCAGGTACCCTGTTGCCCGATACCCAGCATAACTCCATGCATCCATCCAGTTTCCAACAGAAGCTTATGCTTTCAATAGTATAAGTCCTGGCAGCATCAAAGTACTGGTGAGAATATTAATATCTATGGGAAATGGCAGCTGTTATAGGTGAAGGCCTCTTTAGCCTTATTCTATGAGTTGTTGTGGTATCCTGGTGTGCTGTAAGAGCTGAATAATAATGATAATCATAGAACTAGCAAGACAATAATGTTACACATACAACAAATAATGTAAGGTATCAACACAGGATAGAGAGATGACAAACACAAACACATTTCTGTTGTGAGGTGATTCCGGCACTTCCTTGGTCTAATGAAGGTCTATATCTTTTTGATAGTTTTTTCCCAAAAATATGTAAAAGACAGAAACAATATATAGTGTAAAACCATAAAAAAATCTTATTATTCTTGAGAGATCGGTGTACACTCACCCTTCAGAAGTGAGTTAAAGACATTGGACTAAATTTTCACCGTGGTCCTGTGGTGGTTGCTGAATACAATGCTGGTCTTTGAAGTGAGGTTGTCAGTTCCTCCCACATGTCATATATTGTAGATGGGGATATAAGTACAACAAGCTTCCTTGGCACAGGTCAATTTACTCAATCCAAGATGTTGCACAATATACAGTGTACTCACCTTGGGTCAGAGATGCTATATGCCTTGGACATTCATTTTATCCTCCCAATGTTCATCAGTGTGTAGAGTTGGTTTTTTGTACCCAGTCCAAAAATAAATATTTATAAAGACTTATTGTATAAAACAGTAATTTTATTTGTCAATTAGTATAAAAAGGTCAATGCGGTGTATTCTTAATTCCACTAGACCTCATGAAACATATAATAAAATCTTTTTTTTATATAAAAATATAGTCAAATATAAAAAATTTATAAAAAATAAAAATACAAAATATACAAAAATAAGAAATAGAAACTCAAAATAAAGTAAAAAAAAAGCTTAAAAAAGTAAAAGTGGGGAATTCAAGTGTTAAATACTTAGTAATGCGTTTCTCAGATCCTATGTCTGCTTCCTCAGGCTGGTAACTGAGAAATTAACAACCTGGCCTTTAAGTAGGGAGCTAAGGGCATGTTTAATGATGATAGACAGGGGTGTTAAATGATGATAGAGAGAAATAAAATGTTCGAATTTTAACTTAATCAGTTTTAGAATGTAACTGAAATAGCTTTTCAATTAAAGTACAAACAATAAAAATCCAAAAATAGATGAGTATTCTATTATGTATGTAAAAATGGGAGGAGTTAAGAAAACAAGGTTAGGTATTAGTGCAAAAATGGAGATCGCAGCAATAAATAGAATTGAAAAGCCTTTTTGCTGTGCTGCATGGGGAGATCCCTAACCAGGAATAGTCTTAGGGGCATATTCAATTGTGTGTGAGAATAGCAAAAATCCCGCTCCTGCAAGGTTTTTCCTGCAGGCACGGGATTTTTGCTATTCGATAAGGTGCATATTTTTTTTATTTTTCTGTGAGTCGGGAGGATTTTTCCTCGCACCTCCAGAGTAAGTGTGATTTTTCCTAAAATTGATAATTTTAGGAAAAATCACCGGGACTTGCTCTGGCACCCCAGCGTTACCCCCCCTTAGGACTAATTAAGCAATTGGAAGTTTCCAATTAGCTTAATTAGTCCATAATTAATTTTTGCAGCTCTGTCTTCTGCATCCAGCATCGGGAGCCGACTCTTCTGCAGCAGGATGAGTATGTCAGTGTGTGTGGTGTTTGTATGAGTGTGTGACTCCCAGAAGCCCCCTCTCCAGTAAGAAGATAGAGGGAAGGCCACTAGGAGCCGCAGAGACCACCAGAGATCCCCGGCCAGGTAAGTAAAGATTTTTATTATGCGGCACGGGGTTTTCAGAGCTGAAACAGGGGAACCTTCTGATGGCAGCCCTGAGTGTGCATATGACATGAAGGTATCAGGTGATAGATATTCCTTTTAGAACAATGTTGTTTACACCAATACAATTGGTTAGGTCAGAAAAACACTGATCACAAATGGTATATTTGACCTAGGACATTTTTGAGCATGATAGGCAGGTACATAGATATTTTATGTTTTTTATCACACTATAAAATCTTTGTAAATGGCCTAATTAAAGTTAAATCAAATCTGAAAATCTAGGTAATAATTAATATAAGTTAAGTATATTAGTGGAAGTCCATTGGGCTAAAAAATTGCTGCTGTTTTGGCTAGCAACAAGTGGATTCCATTGAGTAGTGGGTAAACCCCTGCCAATGATCAGGGCATCACTTGGGGGGTTAACTCTGGACTACCTGGAAAACTGAACAAAGCAGCTAAAAGGAAGGTGATAAGGGCAGCTATGGGGGAAGGTGATCATGGAAGCACCTTTGGGAGGTTATTGAGCAACTGCAGGGGTAGGTGATAATGACCATTGTGGGGTAGCTGGATAAGGCAGCAGTGGAGGTAACTTTATTTGAGCATCTGGGTAGAAATCAGGGAACACCTTGGGGAAGTAATAAGGGCAGATACAAGGGGGGAGTTAAACAGGGCTGCAGTGGGAGGGAAGAAGATCATAGCTGCTACAAAGGGGCAAGTGATTAGAACCACATTTGCAAGAAGTGACCAGGGCAGCTGCAGGTGGGAGGTGATTGGTGCAGGGGCGTTGGATGCATGGCAGTGTCAGTTAATCGCCAACACAAGACTCATAGACAGTGACCTGTTAGCATGGTAGGCGCACAGCTCCAGCATGAGACATCAGGCCAAGATAACTACAACACTTCTGAATTCCTTGCTCTCAGCTGACATTTAAGTGAATAAATTAGTTAAGTCACTGATCTTGGAGCAATTAAAGTGATTCCTTATTGGCCACCTGTGGCCCCACACTGACACTAAGAACCCCTCAGCCCCAAAACCCCCTGTATGATACACAAATGAGTAATTCACCTGCATTCCTTTAAAGAAAATAGTATGATGAGAGATGTTGACCATATTGCTCCTCCCAAGTGAAGCCATTTACCATACTTGACATACAGTACATAATATTATGAAAAAAAACCTATGTTTAACATGGGGTATATTTTATGTAATTAAATAAAGTAACTTTATCAAAAATCTTAATCCTAAAATGCCCTAATCTGAAACAAGAGCTATCTAAAAAAAACAGTCTTAAAATCGTACTTTACACTTTAAAGTTATGCTTTCCCAAAAATATATAAAATTGTGACATTTGCCATAAAAAAATGTGAAGGAATGGTGACATTTTTAAATTTAGCCTATTGCAATTTTTTACCCTCTAAGATCCTTCAAATCGCATATTTTCTGCTTGTAACACAGCTATGATTGCTCACAAATTGTGTTACTGATGAATCCTGAGGTAGGTAAATAAATTACATTTGGAGGCAGGGCAGCAGGATGGCAGAGCAAGACCATTCTGTCACACTCCTCTTATTAATGTTTCACATTTCAAGGTTATTTCAAGAATAATATGGAAGGCTTACTACATTATTTCACTTCCACAATGACTAGATAGTACTTCTAGACCAAAGGTTCTCAAACTTGGTCCTCAAGACCCCAAATTTCCAGGTCTCCTCACAGAATCAGAAGTGAAATAATTAGTTCCACCTGAGGATTTTTTAAAATGTGTCAGTGAGTAATGACTGCACCTTTGCACCTGCTTGGTGACCTGTAAAAGGTGAACTGTGTTGGGGTCCTGAGGACTGAGTCTGAGAACCACTGTTCTAGACTATCAGCTGGGACTCAGTGCTAATGGTAAAAGGGGCCAAAGTTTAATTTTTTGACCACTTGTACTTGAAAACAAGTGGTCAAAAAATGAAACTTTGGCCCCTTTTACCATTAGCACCGAGTCCCAGCTGATAGTCTGGAACAATGGTTCTCAAAATGACTTGTCAGACAAATGTTTTACATAGGTAAAGGACTTGACAATTCACAATACAGGTCCTTATAACTACTCTAAGTGGGCTGCGTGGGGTAATTGATACAATTAACAGGCAATTTGCCTTGAACTGTGAAAATCCTTCCTATGATTGTATATTGCATGTTATGTAGTGAGGGTAGGATTAATTTTGTGTTCATAGTGCTAGTTCCATAATCGTAGTTCATGAGAGTCCCTACTATCACTGTAAAAATTAAACCTATAAATAGCGCAAGGGGGTTTATATGTTTCTTTTTGTGCAACACCTGGTTTCTGGGTGTAATTGTATGTGCAACCACAAGCACATTAGCTCTTTGCTGCTTGATCAATAATAATTATTAGTATTCTAATTGAGATTTATTTTACTATTAGCGCCAGATCTTTTTGTATAGTTATCACTGTAAAAATGAAAGATTTAATTCTATGATATTTGCAAGTAAAGTTCCCACACTGTAGATATTGTTGGTAAACCTGAAGCTACTGTAACAAGGCTTGAGTAGCATACCATTGTCATGTAATCTGTTGGCAACACTGATTCTTAATACGGGAAGTAAATAATTTTTGAGACTATTAAAGCATGATATTTATTCTTTGGTTGATCTTTAGTAAGATGATACCTTTGTTTCTTGTCCTTTTTTCATTTCAACATCTTTAAATTAATCCTAATTTTTGCAAGTTTTTTTTCCATTTAATAACTGTGAAATCCCGTGCTTTGCTGACATTTGTTATACAAAATAAGTGACAGTGATTGTTTCTTTGATAACATTTTTGTAAAATCAAATTCATAGTTATCTAACTGTTGCCCTATGAAAAACTAATCTAGATTTCTTAACATTTGTTTAATTCACAAAGGACAGCAACATTTATGAACTCAGATTTTATTAAATAAAATTAAGTGTTACTCTAAACACTGTTGAGACACTTTGATATGTATAATCTTAAATCATTAATGATAATATTTGAACTGACAGCAACCTTGTTGTGATGGGTGTGGCATATTATATCAATATTCTTTAGGTCAACACAAAAATGTCATCATGGTTGTAATATCAATAATGAACATGTTTGACATATTTAAAATATCAACATTTACCATGTCAAGTGTTATCCCTAGCCTTAACACTAATGCTGACCTCTAATCGAAATGTTGACATTATGACAATGTTGTAATATTCTATGTCAACATTCTATCCATGTTGACATTTTGCAGGTGTCAACATTTTAACCATTTCAACATAATGAATGTTGACATTTTGATTGGAGACACTGAAACTGCATACCGTTGTGACAGCAGGCAATAACATTATGACTCAGATTTACATAGATTGTCAGTTTATGGGTCAAATTAAGAATATGATATTTAAAAAGTAATTTTGATTTGAGACAAGAAAAAAGTACATCAAAATGTAGATGTTTTGCAACCAAATTGTCATTATAATACATTTATTGTAATTCATCCACGTGGATGGGATTGTTTATTCTTTTTTACCATTTCCCAGGGAAACTCATGTGTGTGGGGGAGGGTCTGGCTCATATAGATATCTTCCTAATCCCCACCACTATACTACAAATATTTTCTTTGAAGACAACAGTGGACAAGTATGATCTAGACATCACACCAGATCCCAAGACCAATGGTTCTTGAACTTAGACCTATGAAATGTTTGTTGTCACTTGTTGAGGAAATACTCATCATACTACATCATAACTAATAGCAAATAAGAATGTAATACATACAGACACAGTGTACTGTACATATTTTGTTTTTACATGGAGAAATATATTTCTTAACATTTTCTGGAATAATAATAAATATTTCCAACTTTCTCTTCAGCCTTTAAACAAAGTTTCAAATGTATTTCTCAATTTTTATCCTTAATTAACTTCTAATAAAACAGTTAACTTTTCAGTGTTGTCACACAAATAAATGCCAACTTTGGACAGTAGTACTTTATCTAAGTATAAATCTTGAACTGTATGGTCTAATAAATTACATACAGTAATTGCTAGACAAGTACAACAAAATCTAATGCGTAACTATTTTCTTCTACAGATCTGCCCAGCTATTTTGTTGATCATGGCGTGGTGTGAGTTGTGCCATGGAATTGTGGCGTGGCGTGCAGGCCTCTGAGTTGCGCCATGGACTTGTGGCATACCGTGCTATTCTTCAACGAAGGATATGCTACGCATGTAATACAGTGCTTAACTGCTGGGTGGCGAGTGCTCCACTGTTGTAATTGCATGTAATACAGTGGTTAACCGCTGGGTGGCGAGTGCCCCACTGCTATAATTTGTACTGAATGCCTTGTGCTGAATGCCATACTGTTAAACTTACAGTAAATTGGATGGATATCACATTCACAGCATTTGCATGTTCGCACAACCAATATTTTTAATGTCACATAATGTACATACAGTACAGTACTGTACCGTACAGTAAGATCTTTTAACAGGATGCAAATCACTGCACATATAGTATTGTACATACGGTGCAGTAACTGAACTGTAGAGAAGTTGCCCGAGTTGTTATCATGGTATATCCGATACTGTAGATTAATGAGATGCATGCACAGCTTTCACTGAGATGGGATGAATTACAGTATGACAATTTTTTGTTTTAATTAAAAACAGCAGCGGGAGGAGTGCACAAGGATGAGGCCGCTCTGTGCGGTTCACTGTAGCTGTCATGTGGGCTAGTGGTTAGGTGATCACTTTGGAAGAATTATGGTCCCGGGTTCGATCCCTGGAAAAGAATATACCATACTGTATACTGTATATTTTTTTTATTGGCAGTGTCTGCTCTGGACACTATAGTGAAACTACTTTAGTAGTGTTGTACTGTAATACTGTAGTGTTGTTGTTTAAAAGGCTGCTTAAAAGTAATACATTACAAACTGATTGTGTGTTTAAATAGTGCAAAACTTTCGTCAATGTCTGCGCTGTGGTGGCTGTCTACTTTGAGGGGTTGCAATGGGATTTCATGCGCATGCCCAGTGGAGGGGTTACAATGGGATTTGTAGCACTGAGAGAGGGCTCTGTATTTCAAACTGTGCACCTAAAATGCAAAACACAAACATGCAACAACGTAGATGCGGTCTCAGCCTTACACACTATAGCGACGTCTCTTGGACTGTGTCTGAGAGTGGTTTCAGTCTGTGAGAGAGCTCTGTGTTCAAAGCTGACTGCATTTGAAGGGCAAAATAGCGTTGCATCGCAAACTTGTGACAATGCTGATGCTGTCCAAACTTTGCACACTATAGTGATTTCTCATGTCCAGTAAGTATGGTAGTAGTAGGACCTGTATGAGAGAGAGCTCTCTGTATTACACGGTTGGCGCTATGGTGGCTGTCAGCCATCTGTGATGGATTAGAAATGGAGGGCGTACAATGGGATCTGTGGCGCCAAGCCATATGCCATGTTGCGCTATGCCATGGCGCATGGAAGATCATCACTGAGCATGCGCATTTGGCTGTATTACTGCAGTTGGTATGATGTTGAATTTCCATCTCTGGTGGGCACTTGCCCAGTAGGAGGGTTGCGATGGGATTTCTGGCGCATGCCCAGTGGGCTGAGAGTCATACACAGTGCATCAGGTCCCTTCCCCCAAACCAAGCAAGAGCCTCTCATTACCATAATAAAGGATGCTTTGTTAATCCATTTAGTGTAAGCAGTTAGCTCTGCACTAGTGTCCTGAAAAATGCTACGAATAGTTACCATTGCCAAAGACACCATCCCCATCTGCAAGGACAACTAGTGTGCCGCTATGAATGTGTCTGTACTATATATTAAAAACTGATGGTGCCGTTGAATTTTGCACCACACAATAGTGATTTCATAACTGCAGAAACTGGTAGTGAATGGACTGTATAGAATGAGAGAGAGGGCTCTGTATTACAAATTGTGCCCAAAGCGCAAAATGCAAACATGCGACAACGTAAATGCAGTCTCAGCCTTACACACTATAGCGACGTCTCTTGGACTGTGTCTGAGAATGGTTTCTGTCTGTGAGAGAGCTCTCTGTGTTCAAAGCTGACTGTGCGTTTGAAGCGCAAAATAGCGTTGCATCGCAAACTTGTGACAATGGAGATGATGTTCCAACCTTGCACACTATAATGATTTCTCATGTCCAGTAAGTACGGTAGTAATGGGATCTGTATGAGAGAGAGCTCTCTGTATTACCCGGTTGGCTCTATGGTGGCTGTCAGCCATCTGCGATGGATTTGAAATGGAGGGGGTATAATGGGATCTGTGGCGCCAAGCCATACGCCATGAAGCGCTATGCCATGGCATATGAAAGATCATCACTGACCATGCACATTTGGCTGTATTCCAGCAGTTGGTATGCTGTTGAATTTCCATCTCTGGCGGGCGCATGCCCAGTAGGAGGGTTGCAATGGGATTTCTGGCGCATGCCCAATGGACTAAGAGTCATACGTAGTGCATCAGGTCCCTTCCCCCAAAGCAAGCAAGAGCCTCTCATTACCATAATAAAGGATACTTTGTTAATCCATTTAGTGTAAGCAGTCAGCTCTGCCCTAGTGTCCTGAAAAATGCTACGAATAGTGACCATTGCCAAGGAAACCCTCCCGCATCTGCAAGGACAACTAGTGTGCCGCTATGAATGTGTCTGTACTATATATTAAAAACTGATGGTGCCGTTGAATTTTGCACCACACAATAGTGATTTCATAACTGCAGAAATTGGTAGTGAATGGACTGTATAGAATGAGTGAGAGGGCTCTGTATTACAAACTGTGCCCAAAGCGCAAAATGCAAACATGCGACAACGTAAATGCAGTCTCAGCCTTACACACTATAGCGACGTCTCTTGGACTGTGTCTGATAGTGGTTTCTGTCTGTGAGAGAGCTCTCTGTGTTCAAAGCTGACTGTGCATTTGAAGCGCAAAATAGCGTTGCATCGCAAACTTGTGACAATGGTGATGCTGTTCCAACCTTGCACACTATAGTGATTTCTCATATCCTGTAAGTATGGTAGTAGTGGGATCTATATGAGAGAGAGCTCTCTGTATTACACGGTTGGCGCTTTGGTGGCTGTCAGCCATCTGCGATGGATTAGAAATGGAGGGGGTACAATGGGATCTGTGGCGCCAAGCCATACGCCATGTAGCTCTATGCCATGGTGTATGGAAGATCATCACTGAGCATGTGAATTTGGCTGTATTACTGCAGTCGGTATGCTGTTGAATTTCTGTCTCTGGCGGGCGCATGCCCAGTAGGAGGGTTGCGATGGGATTTCTGGCGCATGCCCAGTGGGCCGAGAGTCATACACAGTGCATCATGTCCCTTCCCCCAAAGCAAGCAAGAGCCTCTCATTACCATAATAAAGGATGCTTTGTTAATCCATTTAGTATAATCAGTCTGCTCTGCCCTAGAGTGCTGAAAAATTCTACGAATAGTGGCCCTCATTCAGAGCGCTCATTAGCGGCAGTACGCTCGTTCCGAGCGATGTTTGCACATCTGCGCATGCGTACGGTTTTTAGTACGCATGCGTGAACCAGTCAGTGCGGCCGAAAATCGTTGGTACGCAATATAGCGAGGGCCTGCTATTTTGAGTGACAGAATGAGGCGTATGTGGGTGGTAACAGGGGAAGGAGCTTGAAAATGGGGAGTGGAGATCCGAACGCAGGCGTGCTTAAAGGTCAAAACGGGCGTTTTATGGGTGTGTATATTTAAAACAGCAGCGTCATTGACCACGTCACTGGGTTATTTTATAGCCAGAACTGCTCGCAAATTTGTGGTAGCAAACACCAACCACAAGAATAGCGAGCAGTTCATACGCTGGTCGATGTACTCGATTAATCTAATAAATAGCGGACATGACGTATGGTGCGAGCGGCCAGGGGACGTTTTTAACAAATAAACGAGCGTATATTTTGCTCGCTCGTTCAGACTTAGAGGTGTGAACAGACTGCAATGTGCGTACGGATCATTTGAATAGCCACCCCTTGTTTTTAAACGAACGACCACAAATAGCGAACGGTTCTGAATGAGGGCCAGTGACCATTGCCAAGGACACCATCCCCATCTGCAAGGACAACTAGTGTGCCGCTATGAATGTGTCTGTACTGTATATTAAAAACTGACGGTGCCGTTGAATTTTGCACCACACAAGTGATTTCATAACTGCAGAAACTGGTAGTGAATGGACTGTGTAGAATGAGTGAGAGGGCTCTGTATTACAAACTGCACCCAAAGCGCAAAACACAAACATGCAACAACGTAGATGCGGTCTCAGCCTTACACACTATAGCGACATCTCTTGGACTGTGTCTGAGAGTCGTTTCTGTCTGTGAGAGAGCTCTGTGTTCAAAGCTGACTGTGCGTTTGAAGGGCAAAATAGCATTTCATCACAAACTTGTGACAATGGTGATGCTGTTCCAACTTTGCACACTATAGTGATTTCTCATGTCCAGTAAGTACGGTAGTAGTGGGATCTATATGAGAGAGAGCTCTCTGTATTACACGGTTGGCTCTATGGCGTCTGTCAGCCATCTGCGATGGATTAGAAATGGAGGGCGTACAATGGGATCTGTGGTGCCAAGCCATCCGCCATGTAGCGCTATGCCATGGCGTATGGAAGATCATCAATGAGCATGTGCATTTGGCTGTATTACTGCAGTCAGTATGCTGTTGAATTTCCATCTCTGGTAGGCGCATGCCCAGTAGGAGGGTTGCGATGGGATTTCTGGCGCATGCCCAGTGGGCCGAGAGTCATACACAGTGCATCAGGTCCCTTCCCCCAAAGCAAGGAAGAGCCTCTCATTACCATAATAAAGGATGCTTTGTTAATCCATTTAGTGTAAGCAGTCAGCTCTGCCCTAGTGTCCTGAAAAATGCTACGAATAGTGAACATTGCCAAGGACACCATCCCCCATCTGCAAGGACAACTAGTGTGCTGCTGTGAATGTGTCTGCACTGTATATTAAAAACTGACGGTGCCTTTGAATTTTGCACCACACAATAGTGATTTCATAACTGCAGAAACTGGTAGTGAATCGATTGTATAGAATGAGTGAGTGGGCTCTGTATTACAAACTGTGCATAAACCTCAAAATGCAAACATGCAACAACGTAGATGCGGTCTCAGCCTTACACACTATAGCGAAGTCTGTTGGACTGTGTCTGAGAGTGGTTTCTGTCTGTGAGAGAGCTCTGTGTTCAAAGCTGACTGTGAGTTTGAAAGGCAAAATAGCGTTTCATCACAAACTTGTGACAATGGTGATGCTGTCCCAACTTTGCACACTATAGTGATTTCTCATATCCTGTAAGTATGGTAGAAGTGGGATCTATATGAGAGAGAGCTCTCTGTATTACACGGTTGGCACTATGGTGGCTGTCAGCCATCTGCGATGGATTAGAAATGGAGGGGGTACAATGGGATCTGTGGTGCCAAGCCATATGCCATGTAGCGCTATGCCATGGCATATGGAAGATCATCACTGAGCATGCACATTTGGCTGTATTACTGCAGTTGGTATGCTGTTGAATTTCCATCTCTGGCAGGGGCATGCCCAGTAGGAGGGTTGCGATGGGATTTCTGGTGCATGCCCAGTGGGCCGACAGTCATACACAGTGCATCAGGTCCCTTCCCCCAAAGCAAGCAAGAGCCTCTCATTACCATAGTAAAGGATGCTTTGTTAATCCATTTAGTGTAAGCAGTCAGCTCTGCCCTAGTGTCCTGAAAAATGCTACGAATAGTGACCATTGCCAAGGACACCATCCCCATCTTCAAGTATAACAAGTGTGCAGCTATGAATGTGTCTGTACTATATATTAAAAACTGACGGTGCCGTTGAATTTTGCACCACACAATAGTGATATCATAACTGCAGATACTGGTAGCGAATGGACTGTATAGAATGAGAGAGAGGGCTCTGTAATACAAACTGCACCAAAATTGCAAAACACAAACATGCGACAATGTTGATGCGGTCTCAGCCTTACACACTATAGCGACGTCTCTTGGACTGTGTCTGAGAGTGGTTTCTGTCTGTGAGAGAGCTCTCTGTGTTCAAAGCTGACTGTGTGTTTGAAGCGCAAAATAGCGTTGCATCGCAAACTGGTGACAATGGTGATGCTGTTCCAACCTTGCATACTATAATGATTTATCATGTCCAGTAAGTACGGTAGTAATGGGATCTGTATGAGAGGTTGGCTCTATGGTGGCTGTCAGCCATCTGCGATGGATTAGAAATGGAGGGGGTACAATAGGATCTGTGGTGCCAAGCCATACGCCATGTAGCGCTATGCCATGGCGTATGGAAGATCATCACTGAGCATGCGCATTTGGCTCTATTACTGCAGTTGGTATGCTTTTGAATTTCCATCTCTGGTGGGCACATGCCCAGTAGGAGGGTTGTGATGGGATTTCTGGTGCATGCCCAGTGGGCTGAGAGTCATACACAGTGCATCAGGTCCCTTCCCCCAAAGCAAGCAAGATCCTCTCATTGCCATAATAAAGAAAGCTTTGTTAATCCATTTAGTATAAGCAGTCAGCTCTGCCCTAGTGTCCTGAAAAATGCTACGAATAGTGACCATTGCCAAGGTCCCACATCTGCAAGGACAACTAGTGTGCCGCTATGAATGTGCCTGTACTGTATATTAAAAACTGACGGTGCCGTTGAATTTTGCACCACACAAGTGATTTCATAACTGCAGAAACTCGTAGTGAATGGACTGTATAGAATGAGTGAGAGGGCTCTGTATTACAAATTGCGCCCAAAGCGCAAAACGCAAACATGCGACAATGTAGATGCATGCTCAGCCTTACACACTATAGCGACATCTCTTGGACTGTGTCTGAGATTGGGCTGTGTCTGTGAGAGAGCTTTCTGTGTTCAAAGCGGACTGTGCGTTTGAAGCGCAAAATAGCATTGCATCGCAAACTTGTGACAATGGTGATGCTGTTCGAACCTTGCACACTATAGTGATTTCTCATGTCCAGTAAGTACGGTAGTAGTGGGATCTGTATGAGAGAGAGCTCACTGTATTACATGGTTGGCGCTATGGTGGCTGTCAGCCATCTGCGATGGATTAGAAATGGAGGGGGTACAATGGGATCTGTGGTGCCAAGTCATATGCCATGTAGCGCTATGCCATGGCATATGGAAGATCATCACTGAGCATGCACATTTGGCTCTATTACTGCAGTTGGTATGCTTTTGAATTTCCATCTCTGGCGGGCGCATGCCCAGTAGGAGGGTTGTGATGGGATTTCTGGCGCATGCCCAGTGGGCCAAGAGTCATACACAGTGCATCAGGTCCCTTCCCCCAAAGCAAGCAAGAGCCTCTCATTACCATAATAATGGAAGCTTTGTTAATCTATTCAGTGTAAGCATTAAGCTCTGCCCTAGTGTCCTGAAAAATGCTACAAATACTGACCATTGCCAAGGACACCATCCCCATTTTCAAGGAAAACTAGTGTGCTGCTATGAATGTGTCTGTACTATATATTAAAAACTGATGGTGCCGTTGAATTTTGCACCACACAATAGTGATTTCATAACTGCAGATACTGGTAGCGAATGGACTGTATAGAATTAGAGAGAGGGCTCTGTATTACAAACTGCACCTAAAGCGCAAAACGCAAACATGCGACAGTGTAGGTGCGGGCTCAGCCTTACACACTATAGCGACGTCTCTTGGACTGTGTCTGAGAGTGGCTTCTGTCTGTGAGAGAGCTCTCTGTGTTCAAAGCTGACTGTGCGTTTGAAGCACAAAATAGTGTTGCATCGCAAACTTGTGACAATGGTGATGCTGTCCCAACTTTGCACACTATAGTGATTTCTCATATCCTGTAAGTATGGTAGTAGAGGGATCTGTATGAGAGAGAGCTCTCTGTATTACAGGGTTGGTGCTATGGTGGCTGTCAGCCATCTGCGATGGATTAGAAATGGATGGGGTACAATGGGATCTGTGGTGCCAAGCCATATGCCATGTAGCTCTATGCCATTGCATCTGGAAGATCATCACTGAGCATGCGAATTTGGCTGTATTACTGCAGTTGGTATGCTGTTGAATTACCATCTCTGGCGGGCGCATGCCCAGTAGGAGGGTTGCGATGGGATTTCTGGCGCATGCCCAGTGGGCTGAGAGTCATACACAGTGCATCAGGTCCCTTCCCCCAAAGCAAGCAAGAGCCTCTCATTACCATAAAAAAGGATGCTTTGTTAATCCATGTAGTATAAGCAGTCTGCTCTGCCCTAGTGTCCTGAAAAATTCTACGAATAGTGACCATTGCCAAGGACACCATCCCCCATCTGCAAGGACAACTAGTGTGCCGCTATGAATGTGTCTGTACTGTATATTAAAAACTGACGGTGCCATTGAATTTTGCACCACACAAGTGATATCATAACGGCAGAAACTGGTAGTGAATGGACTGTATAGAATGAGTGAGAGGGCTCTGTATTACAAACTGTGCCCAAAGCGCAAAATGCAAAAATACAACAACGTAGATGCGGTCTCAGCCTTACACACTATAGCGACATCTCTTGGACTATGTCTGAGAGTGGGTTCTGTCTGTGAGAGAGCTCTCTGTGTTCAAAGCTGACTATGCGTTTGAAGTGCAAAATAGCATTGCATCGCAGACTTGTGACAATGGTGATGCTGTTCCAACCTTGTACACTGTAGTGATTACTCAAGTCCAGTAAGTACGGTAGTAGTGGGATCTCTATGAGAGAGAGCTCGACAGTATTACATGGTTGGTGCTATGGTGGCTGTCAGCCATCTGCGATGGATTAGAAATGAAGGGGGTACAATGGGATCTGTGGTGCCAAGCCATACGCCATGTAGGGCTATGCCATGGCGTATGGAAGATCTTCACTGAGCATGCGCATTTGGCTCTATTACTGCAGTTGGTATGCTTTTGAATTTCCATCTCTGGCGGGCGCATGCCCAGTAGGAGGGTTGTGAAGGGATTTCTGGTGCATGCTCAGTGGGCCGAGAGTCATACACAGTGCATCAGGTCCCTTCCCCCAAAGCAAGCAAGAGCCTCTCATTACCATAATAAAGGATGCTTTGTTAATCCATTTAGTGTAAGCAGTCAGCTCTGCCCTAGTGTCCTGAAAAATGCTACGAATAGTGACCATTGCCAAGGTCCCCTATCTGCAAGGACAACTAGTGTGCCGCTATGAATGTGTCTGTACTGTATATTAAAAACTGACGGTGCCGTTGAATTTTGCACCACACAATAGTGACTTCATAACTGCAGATACTGGTAGCGAATGGACTGTATAGAATGAGAGAGAGGGCTCTGTATTGCAAACTGCACCTAAATTGCAAAAAGAAAACATGCGACAATGTAGATGCGGTCTCAGCCTAACACACTATAGCGACGTCTCTTGGACTGTGTCTGAGAGTGGTTTCTGTCTGTGAGAGAGCTCTCTGTGTTCAAAGCTGACTGTGTGTTTGAAGCGCAAAATAGCGTTGCTTCGCAAACTTGTGACAATGGTGATGCTGTTCCAACCTTGCACACTATAATGATTTCTCATGTCCAGTAAGTACGGTAGTAATGGGATCTGTATGAGAGAGAGCTCTCTGTATTACCCGGTTGGCTCTATGGTGGCTGTCAGCCATCTGCGATGGATTAGAAATGGAGGGGATACAATGGGATCTGTGGTGCCAAGCCATACGCCATGTAGTGCTATGCCTTGGCGTATGGAAGATCATCACTGAGCATGCACATTTGGCTCTATTACTGCAGTTGGTATGCTTTTGAATTTCCATCTCTGGCGGGCGCATGCCCAGTAGGAGGGTTGTTATGGGATTTCTGGCGCATGCCCAGTGGGCCGAGAGTCATACACAGTGCATCAGGTCCCTTCCCCCAAAGCAAGCAAGAGCCTCTCATTACCATAATAAAGGAAGCTTTGTTAATCCATTTACTGTAAGCAGTCAGCTCTGCCCTAGTGTCCTAAAAATTGCTACGAATAGTGACCATTGCAATGGACACCATCCCCCATCTGAAAGGACAATTAGTGTGCCGCTAAGAATGTGTCTGTACTGTATATTAAAAACTGACGGTGCCGTTGAATTTTGCACCACACAATAGTGATTTCATAACTGCAGAAACTGGTAGTGAATGGACTGTATAGAATGAGTGAGAGGGCTCTGTATTACAAACTGCGCCTAAAGCGCAAAACGCAAACATGCAACAACGTATATGCGGTCTCAGCCTTACACACTATAGCGACGTCTCTTGGACTGTGTCTGAGAGTGGCTTCTGTCTGTGAGAGAGCTCTCTGTGTTCAAAGCTGACTGTGTGTTTGAAGTGCAAAATAGTGTTGCATCACAAACTTGTGACAATGGTGATGCTGTTCCAACCTTGCACACTATAGTGATTTCTCATGTCCAGTAAGTACGGTAGTAGTGGGATCTGTATGAGAGAGAGCTCTCTGTATTACACGGTTGGCGCTATGGTGGCTGTCAGCCATCTGCGATGGATTAGAAATGGAGTGGGTACAATGGGATCTGTGGCGTCAAGCCATATGCCATGTAGCGCTATGCCATGGCATATGAAAGATCATCACTGAGCATGCGCCTTTGGCTGTATTACTGCATTCGGTATGCTGTTGAATTTCCATCTCTGTCGGGCGCATGCCCAGTAGGAGGGTTGCGATGGGATTTCTGGCGCATGCCCAGTGGGCCGAGAGTCATACACAGTGCATCAGGTCCCTTCCCCCAAAGCAAGCAAGAGCCTCTCATTACCATAATAAAGGATGCTTTGTTAATCCATGTAGTATAAGCAGTCTGCTCTGCCCTAGTGTCCTGAAAAATTCGACGAATAGTGACCATTGCCAAGGACACCATCCCCCATCTGCAAGGACAACTAGTGTGCCGCTATGAATGTGTCTGTACTGTATATTAAAAACTGACGGTGCCATTGAATTTTGCACCACACAAGTGATATCATAACTGCAGAAACTGGTAGTGAATGGACTGTATAGAATGAGTGAGAGGGCTCTGTATTACAAACTGCCCAAAGCGCAAAACGCAAAAATACAACAACGTAGATGCGGTCTCAGCCTTACACACTATAGCGACATCTCTTGGACTATGTCTGAGAGTGGGTTCTGTCTGTGAGAGAGCTCTCTGTGTTCAAAGCTGACTATGCGTTTGAAGTGCAAAATAGCATTGCATCGCAGACTTGTGACAATGGTGATGCTGTTCCAACCTTGTACACTGTAGTGATTACTCAAGTCCAGTAAGTACGGTAGTAGTGGGATCTCTATGAGAGAGAGCTCGACAGTATTACATGGTTGGTGCTATGGTGGCTGTCAGCCATCTGCGATGGATTAGAAATGAAGGGGGTACAATGGGATCTGTGGTGCCAAGCCATACGCCATGTAGGGCTATGCCATGGCGTATGGAAGATCTTCACTGAGCATGCGCATTTGGCTCTATTACTGCAGTTGGTATGCTTTTGAATTTCCATCTCTGGCGGGCGCATGCCCAGTAGGAGGGTTGTGATGGGATTTCTGGTGCATGCTCAGTGGGCCGAGAGTCATACACAGTGCATCAGGTCCCTTCCCCCAAAGCAAGCAAGAGCCTCTCATTACCATAATAAAGGATGCTTTGTTAATCCATTTAGTGTAAGCAGTCAGCTCTGCCCTAGTGTCCTGAAAAATGCTACGAATAGTGACCATTGCCAAGGTCCCCTATCTGCAAGGACAACTAGTGTGCCGCTATGAATGTGTCTGTACTGTATATTAAAAACTGACGGTGCCGTTGAATTTTGCACCACACAATAGTGACTTCATAACTGCAGATACTGGTAGCGAATGGACTGTATAGAATGAGAGAGAGGGCTCTGTATTGCAAACTGCACCTAAATTGCAAAAAGAAAACATGCGACAATGTAGATGCGGTCTCAGCCTAACACACTATAGCGACGTCTCTTGGACTGTGTCTGAGAGTGGTTTCTGTCTGTGAGAGAGCTCTCTGTGTTCAAAGCTGACTGTGTGTTTGAAGCGCAAAATAGCGTTGCATCGCAAACTTGTGACAATGGTGATGCTGTTCCAACCTTGCACACTATAATGATTTCTCATGTCCAGTAAGTACGGTAGTAATGGGATCTGTATGAGAGAGAGCTCTCTGTATTACCCGGTTGGCTCTATGGTGGCTGTCAGCCATCTGCGATGGATTAGAAATGGAGGGGATACAATGGGATCTGTGGTGCCAAGCCATACGCCATGTAGTGCTATGCCTTGGCGTATGGAAGATCATCACTGAGCATGCACATTTGGCTCTATTACTGCAGTTGGTATGCTTTTGAATTTCCATCTCTGGCGGGCGCATGCCCAGTAGGAGGGTTGTTATGGGATTTCTGGCGCATGCCCAGTGGGCCGAGAGTCATACACAGTGCATCAGGTCCCTTCCCCCAAAGCAAGCAAGAGCCTCTCATTACCATAATAAAGGAAGCTTTGTTAATCCATTTACTGTAAGCAGTCAGCTCTGCCCTAGTGTCCTGAAAAATTGCTACGAATAGTGACCATTGCAATGGACACCATCCCCCATCTGAAAGGACAATTAGTGTGCCGCTAAGAATGTGTCTGTACTGTATATTAAAAACTGACGGTGCCATTGAATTTTGCACCACACAATAGTGATTTCATAACTGCAGAAACTGGTAGTGAATGGACTGTATAGAATGAGTGAGAGGGCTCTGTATTACAAACTGCGCCTAAAGCGCAAAACGCAAACATGCAACAACGTATATGCGGTCTCAGCCTTACACACTATAGTGACGTCTCTTGGACTGTGTCTGAGAGTGGCTTCTGTCTGTGAGAGAGCTCTCTGTGTTCAAAGCTGACTGTGTGTTTGAAGCGCAAAATAGTGTTGCATCGCAAACTTGTGACAATGGTGATGCTGTTCCAACCTTGCACACTATAATGATTTCTCATGTCCAGTAAGTACGGTAGTAGTGGGATCTGTATGAGAGAGAGCTCTCTGTATTACACGGTTGGCGCTATGGTGGCTGTCAGCCATCTGCGATGGATTAGAAATGGAGTGGGTACAATGGGATCTGTGGCGTCAAGCCATATGCCATGTAGCGCTATGCCATGGCATATGAAAGATCATCACTGAGCATGCGCCTTTGGCTGTATTACTGCATTCGGTATGCTGTTGAATTTCCATCTCTGTCGGGCACATGCCCAGTAGGAGGGTTGCGATGGGATTTCTGGCGCATGCCCAGTGGGCCGAGAGTCATACACAGTGCATCAGGTCCCTTCCCCCAAAGCAAGCAAGAGCCTCTCATTACCATAATAAAGGATGCTTTGTTAATCCATGTAGTATAAGCAGTCTGCTCTGCCCTAGTGTCCTGAAAAATTCGACGAATAGTGACCATTGCCAAGGACACCATCCCCCATCTGCAAGGACAACTAGTGTGCCGCTATGAATGTGTCTGTACTGTATATTAAAAACTGACGGTGCCATTGAATTTTGCACCACACAAGTGATATCATAACTGCAGAAACTGGTAGTGAATGGACTGTATAGAATGAGTGAGAGGGCTCTGTATTACAAACTGTGCCCAAAGCGCAAAATGCAAAAATACAACAACGTAGATGCGGTCTCAGCCTTACACACTATAGCGACATCTCTTGGACTATGTCTGAGAGTGGGTTCTGTCTGTGAGAGAGCTCTCTGTGTTCAAAGCTGACTATGCGTTTGAAGTGCAAAATAGCATTGCATCGCAGACTTGTGACAATGGTGATGCTGTTCCAACCTTGTACACTGTAGTGATTACTCAAGTCCAGTAAGTACGGTAGTAGTGGGATCTCTATGAGAGAGAGCTCGACAGTATTACATGGTTGGTGCTATGGTGGCTGTCAGCCATCTGCGATGGATTAGAAATGAAGGGGGTACAATGGGATCTGTGGTGCCAAGCCATACGCCATGTAGGGCTATGCCATGGCGTATGGAAGATCTTCACTGAGCATGCGCATTTGGCTCTATTACTGCAGTTGGTATGCTTTTGAATTTCCATCTCTGGCGGGCGCATGCCCAGTAGGAGGGTTGTGATGGGATTTCTGGTGCATGCTCAGTGGGCCGAGAGTCATACACAGTGCATCAGGTCCCTTCCCCCAAAGCAAGCAAGAGCCTCTCATTACCATAATAAAGGATGCTTTGTTAATCCATTTAGTGTAAGCAGTCAGCTCTGCCCTAGTGTCCTGAAAAATGCTACGAATAGTGACCATTGCCAAGGTCCCCTATCTGCAAGGACAACTAGTGTGCCGCTATGAATGTGTCTGTACTGTATATTAAAAACTGACGGTGCCGTTGAATTTTGCACCACACAATAGTGATTTCATACCTGCAGAAACTGGTAGTGAATGGACTGTATAGAATGAGTGAGAGGGCTCTGTATTACAAACTGCGCCTAAAGTGCATAACGCAAACATGCAACAACGTATATGCGGTCTCAGCCTTACACACTATAGCGACGTCTCTTGGACTGTGTCTGAGAGTGGCTTCTGTCTGTGAGAGAGCTCTCTGTATTCAAAGCTGACTGTGTGTTTGAAGCGCAAAATAGTGTTGCATCGCAAACTTGTGACAATGGTGATGCTGTTCCAACCTTGCACACTATAGTGATTTCTCATGTCCAGTAAGTACGGTAGTAGTGGGATCTGTATGAGAGAGAGCTCTCTGTATTACACGGTTGGCGCTATGGTGGCTGTCAGCCATCTGCGATGGATTAGAAATGGAGGGGGTACAATGGGATCTGTGGCGTCAAGCTATATGCCATGTAGCGCTATGCCATGGCATATGAAAGATCATCACTGAGCATGCGCCTTTGGCTGTTTTACTGCATTCGGTATGCTGTTGAATTTCCATCTCTGTCGGGCGCATGCCCAGTAGGAGGGTTGCGATGGGATTTCTGGCGCATGCCCAGTGGGCCGAGAGTCATACACAGTGCATCAGGTCCCTTCCCCCAAAGCAAGCAAGAGCCTCTCATTACCATAATAAAGGATGCTTTGTTAATCTATTCAGTGTAAGCAGTCAGCTCTGCTCTAGTGTCCTGAAAAATGCTACGAATAGTGACCATTGCCAAGGTCCCCCATCTGCAAGGACAACTAGTGTGCCGCTATGAATGTGTCTGTACTAGGGGTGAGCGGGTTCGGATTTCTGAAATCCGAACCCCCCCGAACCCCCCCGATCCGAGTCTGATCCGAGTCAGGCTCGACTTTTCCCGCCTGACTCGGATCTGAAATCGAGGCAAAACGTCATCATCCCGCCTTCCGAGTCTCGCGGGTTTTGGATCCTATATAAGGTACCCGCGTCTGCGCCATTTTCTCACTCGGCTGTGGACAGTGAAGAGGGAGGGTGGGAGTTAGGGCTGTGTAGTGTAGTGTAGTGTAGTGCTGCTGTTGTCCACTACTTCAAAGTCCATAGGGGCTGGCTGTGTTGTGCTGTGCTGCTGTTGTTAATAGGGGCTGTGTCCACTACTTCAAAGTCCATAGGGGCTGGCTGGACTGTGTTGTGCAGTCAGTTCTCCATAGGGGCTGTGTCCACTCCAAAGTCCTGTGCAGTGTCCCTGTCCTAAAGGAGTGCTGTAGTGTTGTCCAGGGGGTGCTCTGTCCATCAGGGGTGCTCCCCCCAAGTGCTAAAAAAATAATATATTTTCTGTGTTTGTGAATTGTGTGCGCAGTAGCCGCACGTGCATCAACAAAGTAGTGACAAGCGTGCGCCTGTGTCATAAGTAAAGGGCCAGCTGGCTTGACCGTTAAAGGGTGCTGTAACCCCCGAAAGTACACTCCAGTCCAAACCAAAAAAAAATTATTTTCTGTGTTTGTGAATTGTGTGCGCAGTAGCCGCACGTGCATCAACAAAGTAGTGCCAAGCGTGCGCCTGTGTCATAAGTAAAGGGCCGGCTGGCTTGACCGTTAAGGGTGCTGTAACCCCCGAAAGTACACTCCAGTCCAAACCAAAAAAAAAATTATTTTCTGTGTTTGTGAATTGTGTGCGCAGTAGCCGCACGTGCATCAACAAAGTAGTGCCAAGCGTGCGCCTGTGTCATAAGTAAAGGGCCGGCTGGCTTGACCGTTAAGGGTGCTGTAACCCCCGAAAGTACACTCCAGTCCAAACCAAAAAAAAAATTATTTTCTGTGTTTGTGAATTGTGTGCGCAGTAGCCGCACGTGCATCAACAAAGTAGTGCCAAGCGTGCGCCTGTGTCATAAGTAAAGGGCCGGCTGGCTTGACCGTTAAGGGTGCTGTAACCCCCGAAAGTACACTCCAGTCCAAACCAAAAAAAAAATTATTTTCTGTGTTTGTGAATTGTGTGCGCAGTAGCCGCACGTGCATCAACAAAGTAGTGCCAAGCGTGCGCCTGTGTCATAAGTAAAGGGCCGGCTGGCTTGACCGTTAAAGGGTGCTGTAACCCCCAAAGTACACTCCAGTCCAAACCAAAAAAAAAATTATTTTCTGTGTTTGTGAATTGTGTGCGCAGTAGCCGCACGTGCATCAACAAAGTAGTGCCAAGCGTGCGCCTGTGTCATAAGTAAAGGGCCGGCTGGCTTGACCGTTAAGGGTGCTGTAACCCCCGAAAGTACACTCCAGTCCAAACAAAAAAAAAAATTATTTTCTGTGTTTGTGAATTGTGTGCGCAGTAGCCGCACGTGCATCAACAAAGTAGTGCCAAGCGTGCGCCTGTGTCATAAGTAAAGGGCCGGCTGGCTTGACCGTTAAGGGTGCTGTAACCCCCGAAAGTACACTCCAGTCCAAACCAAAAAAAAAATTATTTTCTGTGTTTGTGAATTGTGTGCGCAGTAGCCGCACGTGCATCAACAAAGTAGTGCCAAGCGTGCGCCTGTGTCATAAGTAAAGGGCCGGCTGGCTTGACCGTTAAGGGTGCTGTAACCCCCGAAAGTACACTCCAGTCCAAACCAAAAAAAAAATTATTTTCTGTGTTTGTGAATTGTGTGCGCAGTAGCCGCACGTGCATCAACAAAGTAGTGCCAAGCGTGCGCCTGTGTCATAAGTAAAGGGCCGGCTGGCTTGACCGTTAAGGGTGCTGTAACCCCCGAAAGTACACTCCAGTCCAAACCAAAAAAAAAATTATTTTCTGTGTTTGTGAATTGTGTGCGCAGTAGCCGCACGTGCATCAACAAAGTAGTGCCAAGCGTGCGCCTGTGTCATAAGTAAAGGGCCGGCTGGCTTGACCATTAAAGGGTGCTGTAACCCCCGAAAGTACACTCCAGTCCAAACCAAAAAAAAAATTATTTTCTGTGTTTGTGAATTGTGTGCGCAGTAGCCGCACGTGCATCAACAAAGTAGTGCCAAGCGTGCGCCTGTGTCATAAGTAAAGGGCCGGCTGGCTTGACCGTTAAGGGTGCTGTAACCCCCGAAAGTACACTCCAGTCCAAACCAAAAAAAAAATTATTTTCTGTGTTTGTGAATTGTGTGCGCAGTAGCCGCACGTGCATCAACAAAGTAGTGCCAAGCGTGCGCCTGTGTCATAAGTAAAGGGCCGGCTGGCTTGACCGTTAAGGGTGCTGTAACCCCCGAAAGTACACTCCAGTCCAAACCAAAAAAAAAATTATTTTCTGTGTTTGTGATTTGTGTGCGCAGTAGCCGCACGTGCATCAACAAAGTAGTGCCAAGCGTGCGCCTGTGTCATAAGTAAAGGGCCGGCTGGCTTGACCATTAAAGGGTGCTGTAACCCCCGAAAGTACACTCCAGTCCAAACCAAAAAAAAAATTATTTTCTGTGTTTGTGAATTGTGTGCGCAGTAGCCGCACGTGCATCAACAAAGTAGTGCCAAGCGTGCGCCTGTGTCATAAGTAAAGGGCCGGCTGGCTTGACCGTTAAAGGGTGCTGTAACCCCCGAAAGTACACTCCAGTCCAAACCAAAAAAAAAATTATTTTCTGTGTTTGTGAATTGTGTGCGCAGTAGCCGCACGTGCATCAACAAAGTAGTGCCAAGAGTGCGCCTGTGTCATAAGTAAAGGGCCGGCTGGCTTGACCGTTAAAGGGTGCTGTAACCCCCAAAGTACACTCCAGTCCAAACCCAAAAAAAATTATTTTCTGTGTTTGTGAATTGTGTGCGCAGTAGCCGCACGTGCATCAACAAAGTAGTGCCAAGCGTGCGCCTGTGTCATAAGTAAAGGGCCGGCTGGCTTGACCGTTAAAGGGTGCTGTAACCCCTGAAAGTACACTCCAGTCCAAACCAAAAAAAAAATTATTTTCTGTGTTTAGCCGCACGTATATATCAAATCGATATAACATAAATGGAGGACCAAACTTTCTCCGATAAAAATAAAATAGAGAAAGATCAAGAACCACTTCCTCCTAGTGCTGAAGCTGCTGCCACTAGTCATGACATAGACGATAACATGCCATCAACGTCGTCTGCCAAGGCCGATGCCCAATGTCATAGTAGAGGGCACATACAATCCCAAATGGCAAAGTTCAGGAAAATGACCTTGAAAAAGACATTTAAATCAGCTGAAGAGAAACGTAAACTTGCCAATATGCCATTTACGACACGGAGTGGCAAGGAACGGTTAAGGTCGATCCCTAGTATGTTCATGACTAGTGGTTCAGCTTCACATGACGATGGAAGCCCTCCTCCCACTAAAAAAATCAAAAGAGTTAAGCTGGCAAAAGCACAGCGAAGAACTGTGCTTTCTAAGAAGATATCACAAATCCCCAAGGAGAGTCCAAGTGTGGTGGTGGTTGCGATGCCTGACCTTCCCAGCACTGGACGGGAAGAGGTGGCTCTTTCCACCATTTGCACGCCCCCTGCAAGTGCTGAAAGGAGCACCCACAGTCCACTTGCTGATATGCAAATTGAAGATGTCACTGTTGAAGTACAACCGGATGAGGATACTGGTGTAGCTGGCGCTGAGGAGGAAGTTGGCGAGGAGGATTCTGATGGTGATGTGGTTTGTTTAAATCAGGCTCCGGGGGAGACAGTTGTTGTCCGTGGGATGAAAAAGCCCATCACGGTCATGCCTGGGCAGAAGACCAAACATTCCACCTCTTTGGTCTGGCAATATTTCTATCCAAATCCGGACAACAACTGTCTTGCCATATGTACCATATGTAAAGGTGAAATAAGTAGGGGTAGGGACGTCAACCACCTAGGAACATCCTCCCTTATACGGCACCTGCAGCGCGTTCATAAAAAGTTACTGTCAAGTTCAGAAACTTTGGCTAAGACCGTAAGCAGTCCAGGGACACCTAAATCCCGTTGTCCTGTTGTATCCAAGCGCCTGCAAACCACACCGTCAACTCCCTCCTCGTCAATTTCCTCCTTAGTCAGGATCGGAAGTAGTCCTGCAGGCCATGTCACTGGCATGACTGACTCTCCTATCCGGGATTCCTCTGGAGGATCCTGCATTGCTACGCCTACTGCTGCCGCTGCTGCTGTTGCTGCTGCTGGGAGTCGTTCATCATCCCAGAGAGGAAGTAGGAACACCACTACTTTTACTAAACAATTGACCCTCCAACAGTCCTTAGCGAGGAGGATGAAGTACGACAGCAGTCATCCTGAAGCAAAACGTATAACTGAAGCCTTGACTGCTATGTTGGTGTTAGACGTGCGTCCGGTATCTGCCATTAGTGCAGTGGGATTTAGACAATTGATGGAGGTAGTGTGTCCCCGGTTCCAAATCCCGTCTAGATTCCACTTCACTAGGCAGGCGATACCGAGACTGTACAGAAACGTCAGAAAAAGTGTCCTCAGTGTCCTGAAAAATGCCGTTGTACACAATGTCCACTTAACCACGGACATGTGGACAAGTGGAACAGGGCAGACTAAGGACTATATGACTGTGACAGCCCACTGGGTAGATGTATCACCTTACGCAGCAACAGCAGCAGCGTCACCAGTAGCAGCATCTCAGAAACGCCAGCTCGTTACAAGGCAGGCTACGCTGTGTATCACCGGTTTCAGTAAGAGGCACACCGCCGACAACCTCTTAGAGAAACTGAGGGAAATCATCGCCCAGTGGCTTACCCCACTTAGACTCTCCTGGGGATTTGTGATATCTGACAACGCCACCAATATTGTGCGGGCATTACATCTGGGCAAATTCCAGCACGTCCCATGTTTTGCTCACACAATAAACTTGGTGGTGCAGAATTTTCTGAAAAGCGACAGGGGCGTGCAGGAGACGCTTTGGGTGGCCCGAAAAATTTCTGGCCACTTTCGCCATTCAGCGACTGCGTGCCGAAGACTGGAGCGCCAGCAAACACTCTTGAACCTACCCCGCCATCACCTGAAGCAAGAGGTTGTGACGCGGTGGAACTCAACCCTCTATATGCTTCAGAGGATGGAGGAGCAGCAAAAGGCCAAACAAGCCTATACATCCACCTATGACATAGGCAAAGGAGGGGGTATGCACCTGACTCAAGCACAGTGGAGAATGATTTCCGTGTTGTGCAAGGTTCTCCAGCCCTTCGAACTTGCCACACGTGAAGTCAGTTCAGACACAGCCAGCTTGAGTCAGGTCATTCCCCTCATCAGGCTTTTGCAGAAGCAGCTGGAGAAAGTGAAGGAGGAGCTAAGACGGAGCGATTCCGCTCGGCATGTGGGACTTGTGGATGAAGCCCTTCATTCGCTTTGCCAGGATTCCAGGGTGGTCAATCTGTTGAAATCAGACCACTACATTTTGGCCACCGTGCTTGATCCTAGGTTTAAAGCCTATGTGGTGTCTCTCTTTCCGGCTGACACAAGCCTGCAGAGGTGCAAAGACCTGCTGGTGAACACACTGTCAGCTGAAGCGGAACGTGACACGTCAACGGCTCCTTCTTCATTTTCTCCCGCAACTGGGGCTGCCAGGAAAAAACTTAGGTATCCTAAGCAACCCGCTGGCGGTGATGCAGGGCAGGCAGGACCAAGTTTGGACATCTGGTCCAGACTGAAGGACCTGGCAACAATTTCTGACATGTCTACTGTCACTGCATATGATACTGTCACCATTGACAGAATGGTGGAGGATTACATCGGTGACAGCATCCAAGTAGGCATGTCAGACAGTCCATACCTGTACTGGCAGGAAAAAGAGGCAATTTGGAGGCCCCTGTACAAGCTGGCTCTATTTTACCTGAGTTGCCCCCCCTCCAGTGTGCATTCCGAAAGAGTGTTTAGTGCAGCCGGGAACCTTGTCAGCGAAAGGCGTAGGAGGTTGCTTCCACAGAATGTGGAGAAGATGATGTTCATCAAAATGAATTATCAGCTCTTCCAGGGAGACCAGCCTCCAGAAGGTACAGAGGGACCTGTGGTGGTGGATTCAAGTGGGGACGAGTTAATACTTTGTGAGGATGAGGATGTACACACTGAAGAGGGTGAGGAATCGGTGGATGAGGAGGATGAGGATGACATCTTGCCTCCGTAGAGCCAGTTTGTGCAGGGACACATTAATTGCCAGCTTGTTTTGTGGGGGCCCAAACGAACCAATCATTTCAGCCACAGTTGTGTGGCAGACCCTGGCGCTGAAATGATTGATTTGTTAAAGTGTGCATGTCCTGTTTATACAACATAAGGGTGGGTGGGAGGGCCCAAGGACAATTCCATCTTGCACTTCTTTTTTTTCTTTGCATTATGTACAGTTTGGGGCCTAGTTTTTCTAACTGCCATCCTGTCTGCCACTGCAGTGTCACTCCTAGATGGGTCACGTGTTTGTGCCGCCCACTCGTGTCGCTTAGCATAGTCATCCAGCTACCTCGGTGCAACCTTTTGGACATGAAAACACTATTGTGAGGTGTGAGGTGTTCAGAATAGACTGGAAATGAGTGGAAATTAAGGTTATTGAGGTTAATAATAGCATAGGAGCAGAGAAACCAACAAATTCTGTGATTTTAGCTGTTTTTATGCTTTTTTTAAAAAAAATACAGATCCAAAACACAAAACCCAGAACCCAAAACACGGAAGGGTGGTTTTGGCAAAACCAATCCAGATCCAAAACACGAAGAAAGATCCAGATCCAAAACCAAAACACAAAACACGAAAAGTGGCCGGTGCACACCCCTAGTATAAATTGAGATTAGTGGTGATTTAAAAATGTGACTATACTGTACTGTACTTGCCTATACTTCAGTACAGCCTGCATCTCGCACCTTATTCTGTTTTGCAAAAACAATTTTTGTTCCAGTAATACAGTGCATTACTGTATTTACTGTTCAGTATTTACCTTTAAGAGGCCTTGCTGCCGGGGTAGGGCTGCTGGCATCCTGTATTATTATGCAATCTGTGTGTCAAATAAATAAAAATGTTGTCAAGTCCAAAAATTACTGTAACTACAGTACTCTACTGTCTCCCTAACAGTACTAATCATTACCACTATCCTCCGACTCCTGCTCCTGGGCAAGGTGACTCGGGCAAGGTGGGGAAAGATTTTGTGGTGCTGTGGCGAAAAAAATATATAATTTTTAGGCATGTCATTTTTACCAATGATTAGCCGGTCTACTTGTGTAAAAAAAAAAGCTTTAATGTTACAGTATAGCAAGTACTGTACTTTGATTGTCTCCACATTGGGCTGCACGTACAGAAAGGAGAAAGAGACTGTGAAAAGGAAAAAAAGGAGATCGATAGAAGAATATTAAATGTATGGTACTTACTAAAATGGCAAGAGCCGCGCCTAACTGTAGGCTCCTCCTTCTCCTCATCACTAAAAAGTGCATCTGTGTGTACAGTATAAGAAAAAAAAATTATAGAAAAAATGTAAAAAGGCAGAAGTAGCAGTGCACTAGTGTGTCCATAACTGTATTAATCATTACCACTATCAATTGATGATAGAGATGATGGTGGTGTTGGTGGTATTGGTGGAGTCATAGTCAGAACTGTGGATAAAGACCACTGGAGAGGTTAGAGATGCATCTTTGGAGAGAGATACACTGTGAAAAGTAAAAAAAGGAGAGAGATACAGTACAGTAGAAGACCATGTACAGTAGTGTAGGGTACAGTACTTACATGGCCTGTGAGGGCTGCTTGGCCCAGATGCAGGTTCCTGGGTTGTGAGAGGCTGGGGCCGGGGCCCTCCATGTCCACGAAGTGTGGGGAAACAAAACATAATGTTCCTGTTACACAAGTACATTACAGAAAGAATGAATGTGTAAGGAAAAGAGGTTGGAGATGCGTCTTTGGTGTACAGGAGGGGGAGACAGAGAGAGAGTGTGAAAAGTAAAAAAAAGGAGAGAGATACAGTACAATAGAAGACAATGTACAGCAGTGTAGAGTACAGTACTTACGTGGCCTGTGAGGGCTCCTCGGCCCTGGTGCAGGCTCCTGGGTGGTGGAGGGCTGGGGCTGGGGCCTTCCATGTTCATGAACTGTGGGGAAAAAAAACATTATGTTCCTGTTACACAAGTACAGTACAGGAAGAATTAATGCATAAGGAGAAGAGGTTGGAGATGCATCTTTGGTGTACAGGAGGTGGAGAGAGAGAGAGACACTAATAAAAGTAAAAAAAAGGAGAGAGATACAGTACAGTAGTATAGGGTACAGTATTTACGCAGTCTGTGAGGGCTGTTTGGCCTGGGTGCAGGCTCCTGGGCAGTGGGGGGCTGGGGCCTTCCATGTTCACGAACTGTGGGAAAAAAAACATAATGTTCCTGTTACACAAGTACTGTACAGAAAGAATTAGTGTGTAAGGAGAAGAGGTTAGAGATGGGTCTTTGGAGTACAGGAGGGGGAGAGACACTGTGAAAAAGAAAAAAAGGAGAGCAATACAGTAGAAGACAATGCAGTGTACGGTACAGTACTTATGCAGAGTGGAAAGCTTCCTTTCCCAGGGCTGGGGCTGGGGCCCTTTGGTTTCTTGAACTGTGGGGAAAAAACATGTAATTTAGCCTCAAAACAATGTGGAAAAATGCCAATAAATTCAGCCTGACAGTACTATTGCTACTGTATTATTACATTTTCCTGACAGTATCCACTTACTGTACAGTATGGCCCATGGGCACTAGACCAGGTGTGTATGAGGTGATATTGTTGTACACAGTGCTGGCATCATCAAGTGTACTCTATGCACACTTGCTGATGCCCACGGGTGGGAGGGTTAACAATATCCCTAGATTGGGCTGCATGTACAGTTCACTGGGGTTGTCTTTGATGCCTTGGGGGAGCGCACACATGCATCTTTTATGATTTACTGCATACACACTAGACCATTTGAACAATATATCATTGAACCATATTGTTATCATTCATGAAAATCATCTGGTGTGTAAGCCCCTTAGTACAGGTCACCAAAACATACTGTACAGTACTGGAAAATAAAAAAAATACAAGGACAGAAAGAATTGGTGTGTAAGGAGAGGAGTTTGGAGATGCGTTGAGAGAGAGAAAGAGAGAGAGAGAGAGAGAGAGGGAGTAAGAGAGAGAGAGAGAGAGAGAAAGAGAGAGGTCGAGAGAGAGACTAAGGGAAAAAAAGGAGACAGATACTGTAGAAAACAATGTGGTGTACAGTACTGTACTTATGCGGCCTGGGAAGGCCACTGGGGTCAGCTGCATGGTCCTGGACAGGGGGGGTGGCCTGAGGCCCTTGAATGTCTTGTACTGTATAAAAAAAACCCACAAGAACAGAATAATTAGTGTGTAAGGCAGTGATTCCCAACCTCAGTCCTCAAGGCACACTAACAGTCCTGGTTTTAGTGATATCCATGATTGTGCACAGATGGTTAAATCAAAATAACTGAGGTACTAATTAAGTCACTTGTGCTCAAGTATGGCTATCCCTAAAACCTGGACTGTTAGTGTGCCTTGAGGACCGTGGTTGGGAACCCCTGGTGTAAGGGAAAGTTTGGAGATGCTTTGAGAAAGAGAAAGAGAGAGAGAGGGAGAGAGAGATAGAAAGAGAGGTCGAGAGAGAGACTGACAAGGGTAAACATGGAGAGAGATACTGTAGAAAACAATGTAGTGTACAGTACTGTACTTTTGTGGCCTGTGGAGGCCACTGGGGTCAGCTGCAGGGTCCTGGGCAGGGAGGGGCTGGGGCCCTTCGGTTGGTGTTACTGTTGAAAAAACAATAATGTTACTGTTACACAAGTACAGAAAAGAGAGAGACACTGTGAAAAGGAAAAAAAGTAGAGTGATAGAAGAAAATGTAGCCTGCCGCTGGTGCTTCTATCTTCCTCCCCCTCATCAATAATTAGTGCATCTGTGTGTATAAGAAAAAAAATATTATACAAAAAATAAAAACGGCAGTAGCAGTGCACTAGTGTGTCCATAACTGTATTAATCATTACCACTATCACGTGATGAGGCTGGTGACGTTTGTGGAGTGGATCGAGGTGGAGGAGTCAGTGGAACTGTGGAAAAAGAACACTGTACCACAGTTTCCCTCAAAACCATTTGGAAACAAATAAACCCCTACTGTACAAATCTTGACCAGAGCCTCCATAACACCAAAAACACTCTACTGAAAGACTCTAAATACTGTACAGTACTGTAGTGCATACATGAGAAGTGAAAAGTACAGTAATACTCTCATCCAAATGTTTTCCTACAGTATTTTGAAGATTAAACTCAGCCAATGTGAGACTTTACTGCTAAACTGTCACCAAATTACATTTGGAACGATGACTGCAAGTGAGTTACAGTACTGAACAGTACAGTAAAAGGCAAGGAAGAAAGGCAACAAAGCAATGAGAAAGAACTTGACTGTGAGATGCTTTAACGGTATCTCCTGAAGTACTGTACTGTACATGATAAATCAGAGAAGCAAGGGAGTACTTGTGACAGCATGTACAGTAGTGGGGATATTGTTGACGACCTGAGGGAGTGAGCAGACATCATTGGTCATTTACTGCATAAAGTACACACAAGACAATATGAACAATAGTGTATACTGTATAATTGAACCATATTTTTATCATTCATCAAAATCGTCAAGTGTGTAAGCCCCTTAAGACAGGTTACCAAAACATACTGTACAGTACTGAAACTTAAAAAAACACACATGGATAAAAATAATTAGTGTGTAAGGATAAGAGGTTGGAGATGTGTTTTTGGTGTACAGGAGGGGGAGAGAGAAATACTGTGAAAAGGAAAAAAGGAGAAAGATACAGTAGAAGACAATGTACTCTATGAACACAGCCCACTGGGGATATCGTTTACACCTCGGGGGAGCCCGACGGAAAATATCCTGACATCGGAAAGTAAGTAAACTACAGTATACCTGTACCTTACCCTCTCCCCACCTAACCTATTATGAGTGCCTAACCCTAACCTCCACCCTAGTGCCTAACCTACACCTGTTAGTGCCTAAACCTAACCCCCCTCCCCACACCCTAAAATGAAAAACACTCCCGGGGGTGCCTAATTCTAACCAAAAAATACAAGGTTAAGGTTTACTATCATTGCACCATATTTAGGTTTATGGTTTATCATTGAACCATATTGTTATCATTCATAAAAATCGTCTGGTGTGTAAGCCCCTTAATACAGGTCACCGAAACATACTGTACAGTACTGGAAAATAAAAATATGCAAGGACAGAAATAAAAATATGCAAGGACAGAAAGAATTAGTATGTATGGAGAACAGTTTGTAGATGCACACTTGCTGATGCCAGCAGCGAGAAAAGATGAGGGGGTGGGAGGGTTAACAATATCCCTAATGCTGCATGTACAGGCCACTGGGGATATCGTTGACACCTCGGCAGAGCGCTCGCAAGCATCCTGTAGTTGTTGATTGCCATAATATTTTATCCATAAAGCAAAAAGATAATGAAAATGCTATAGAATATTTCCATAGAGTTTTGTTACTGTACAGTATCTGACATAAAAGACAATGTGAATCACAGGGAAGTGGCTGTTTCAGTTCTTATGGATGACCTTAAGGAGAATTTGAAAATTAGAGTTCAGACCTCTATTACAAATTGGAGAGAGATTACGGTACAGTAGATGGCCTTAGAGAATCAGCTGTTGACCATAACAAAAATCTAACCAAGAGAAAGGAAATGCAAAGTTAGAAAAAAAAGACTGTGAGTACTGTACACAGGCCCTACAGGAACAGCATTAACAGCAGCAAAAGTACTGTACAGTGGACGGTATGGTATGGAAAGACAGCCACAGTCAGGTACTGTACAGTAAGTGTTAGACATGTGGACAAATACAGTAGGACATACAGTACAGTTCTGTACAGTATAGACAGGAAACATAGATTGGGACAGTACAAGAAGGAAAATAGAGACTCAGGTTATTCTCAGGCACATGGGAGAAATTACCATATACAGTACATACAACAGGAACAGGGTAAATTGGCCTAGAAGGCATCAAGGATTAGAAAGAGGCCCACCACATGGGAATTATTCAGACAATACCCAAATACCTAAAGCTACAGTACTGAACATACAGTACTGTACCTGTAAAGATAAATGTTACTAAGACAATGATGTTTGAAGTTTAAAATGTACAGAGAAAATTGGACTATTGTACTGTATACTGTACCAAAAATCCTACTGTTCGACAAGTCTCTACCGGAATAACAACACAAACCAATACAGTATACTGTAGTATAAAAACTACTGTAGTCTGTGAAGGTGGCATTGGGCCCAACATGGTATAGTATGGTATATAAAAAAATATACAGTACAGTATGACCAAGTGGTGCAACCTCACACAGAGGCTCTGTGGGCAGCACTGTCACCACCCCACGAGCTGTACTTTTGCCTTGCAGGGTGCCAGGATCAGCACCCTGCTGCCAGAATTGCTGGCCTTTGCATACTTTGGATGCTACTGTATAGGCACACCTTGGCATTTAAATTTTTTTATGGGGGTTATTTACTAAGCAGTGTTAGGAGTCAGAGTGAAAAGTGATAAGAAAGTGATAATGTGCCAGCCAATCAGCTCCCAACTGTCATTTTTTAAACAGCCTGTGAGATGGCAGTGGGGAGCTGATTGGCTGGCAAACAAGCAATGTTGACCAATAGTGTGTCACCCTTTAGTCCATGTAGATTTAATGACCATGTCAATCAAATCTCTACCAGTCATGTGAGTGTGTGGTAACAACTGTCAGTCATCGTCAGATATCCAACACCCTACAGTGCAGTGCAGTCATTGTAGTGCATTGTATTTGTTATTGTACTGTATACTGTGTTACAAATAGAGAGCGCTTGTAAATAAACATATATATATATTCTTCTTCAATATCTATTATGTACTGTATACTGTAATTTATGTAATTGTACAGCAATACTATACTTACTGTGCCGGAGATGCCTCCTTATTCGGCATAGCTGAGGCCTGTCCCTGCGCAGCAGGTCAGACCACAGTCATTGGAGGGCCTGGATGGTCCTGTGGCACCCATATTTTTGGAATAATGATCTACCCGCTCTACTGTAAACAAGCTCTTTCTCTTGGTTAGTGGAAAAACTTTGGTCTCTCCACTTGACCAAGAGAAAGAGCTCCCCAGTGGAAAATCTTCTGTTCAAAACCCACGTACAGCAAGATGCATAACGCTAATTCATTACTGCGTCACTTGTTATGGCAGGTGTCTGTGGTGTACTGTAGTGCCAAAGCAGTGTGGGCATCACAGGATCGAAGCCTGGAAGGACACTATTTCTCACTGTAATCACTTGGTGGTGTGAGAATTCTGTAATTTATACCAACACATACAGGTATAGATGCACAAACAGCATTGAATAAATATAAAGCAATTGAAGTTCAATATTATTAAGTAATTTTACTCCAGTACAGTAGACTCTCCTCAGCTTCCAACCACCTGCCATTTCAACTGTACTGTATGCTACTCTATGCCACCCAGCTGTATTTTAAATGAAACCACAATGCACTAGACATTGTATTGTTTGTATTGTACAAAATGCAGTGATGTACAGGTAAGGGCAGACCTTTGAGCTGACTGCTTACATTAAAAATGGATTAACAAAGCGTCCTTTATAATGGTAATGAGAGGCTATTGCTTGCTTTGGGGGAAGGAACCTGATGAACTGTGTGTGAATCCTGACCCACTGGACATGTGCATTACTACTGTATGAGCCTCCTTATGCTACAGCTACTGAGCGGCTCCACTGGGACAGCACTGACGTTGACGCAAGTTTGTTGTTTAAACGCACAGTCAGTTTGCAATGCAGAGAACTCTCTCTCATACAGAGCCCACTACCAGTTACTGAACTCATGAAATCACTATAGTGTCCAAGTCTAGGACAGCACCAAAATTGATGCAATTTTGCGCTTTAAATGCACAGTCAGTTTGTAATACAGAGACCTCTCTCTCAAACAGTGTCCACTCACTACCAGTTTCTGAAGTCATGAAATCACTATTGTGTCCAAGTCTGAGACAACGTAGAGAGAGGTGCAAGAGTGCAAATTCAACAGTCAAAGTCAGATTTTAATATACAGTACATTACAAACACATTCATAGTGGCACACTAGTTGTTCTAGCAGATGGGGGATGGTGTCTTGGCAATGGTCACTATTCGTAGTCTTTTCAGGACACAAGGGCAGAGCTGACTGCTTACTGTAAATGGCTAACAGACCATCCTTAATTAAGGTAATGAGAGGCTCTTGCTTGCTTTGGGAGAAGGGACCTGATGCACTGTGTGTGACTCCTGACCCACTGGGCATGCTCCAGAAATCCCATTGCAACCATCCCACTGGGCTTGCACCAGAGATGCCATTTATAACCCCTCAGAGCTGGCTGATATCAACCACAGTGCCAACCGTGCTGACTTTGATGCAAGTTTGCAGTTTAAATGCACAGTCAGTTTGTAATGCAGAGACCTCTCTCTCAAACAGAGCCCACTACCATTTACTGGTCAGGAGAACTCACTATAGTGTCCAAGGCTGGGACAGCACCGAAATTGATGCAATTTTGCACTTTAAATGCACAGTCAGTTTGTAATACAGAGACCTCTCTCTCAAACAGAGCCCACTCATTATTAGCTACTGAAGTAATGAAATCACTATTGTGTCCAAGTCTGAGACAGCGCAGAGAGTGGCGCAAGAGTGCAAATTCAACCGCACAGTCAGTTTTTAATATATAGTACAGTACAGACACATTCATAGTGGCACACTAGTTGTCCTAGCAGATGGGGGTTGGTGCCCTTGGCAATGGTCACTATGTTTAGCCTTTTCAGGACACAAGGGCAGAGCTGACTGCTTACAGTAAATTCACTAACAGAGCATCCTTTATTATGGTAAAGAGAGGCTCTTGCTTGCTTTGGGGGAAGGGACCTGATTCACTGTGTGTGACTCCTGACCCACTGGGCATGCTCCAGAAATCCCATTGCAACCCTCCCACTGGGCTTGCACCAGATATGCCATTTATAACCCCTTGGAGCTCTCTGATAGCCACCACAGTGCCAACCGTGCTGACTTTGATGCAAGTTTGTGGTTTAAATGCACAGTCAGTTTGTAGTGCAGAGACCTCTCTCTCAAACAGAGACCACTACAAGTTACTGGTCAGGAGTAATCACTATAGTGTCCAAGGCTGGGACAGTGCTGAAATTAACACAATTTTGCACTTTAAATGCATAGTCAGTTGGTAATGCAGAGACCTCTCTCTCAAACAGAGCCCACTACCAGTTACTGAACTCATGAAATCACTATTGTGTACAAGTCTTGGACAGCATTGACATTGATGCAAGTTTGCACTTTAAACTCACAGTCAATTTGTAATACAGAGACTCTCTCAAACAGAGCTCACTAGCAGTTTCTGAAGTAATGAAATTACTATACAGTAGTGTCCGAGTCTGGGACAGCACAGATAGTGGCGCAAGTGTGAAAATTCAACCTCATACTGTACATTAGTAATATAGACAACTGGGCATGCACAGTGCAATGATCTTCCATGCGCCATGGCATAGCGCTACATGCCATGGTGCATGGAAGATCATAGCGCTACAACCCCTCCACTGGGCATGCACCAGAATCCCATTGTAACCCCTCAAGAGCTGACAGCCACCACAGCACAGACATTGACACAAGTTTGCACTTTTTAAATGCACAATCAGTTTGTAATTCCTTACTTTTAAACAGCCTTTTAAACAACAACTCTACTACAGTAGTTTTACTATAGTATCCAGAGCTGACAGTGCCAAAAAAAATATTATTTTCCAGAGCTCAAACCCGGGACCAGCATTGTTGCAAAGTGATCACCTAACCACTAGCCCACAAGCCAGCTATATTAAGAAATGCACATAGTGGGCTCATCCTTGTGCACTCCACCCACCCGCTGCTTTTTTAATAATTAAAAAAAATAGTCTACCTTTCCAAATATTATACAGTACTGGTACACATGTACACAGTACCCCACCATTAGAGTAAAAGCTGTGCGTGCATCTCTTTAATCTACAGTATTGGTTATACTGTGATAACAACTTGGGTAACTTCACTACTGTACAGTATGTACTGATTTGCATCCAATTCTAAGAGCTTACTGTATGTATGTGATATTAAAAATATTGGTTGTGCGAACATGCAAATACTGTACAGTGTGTGAATGTGATATCCATCCAATTTAACAGTATGGTATTTAGTTCAAATTACAACAGTGGAGCACTAGCCACCCAGTTTGTTTGTTTTTATTTTATTTGTAGTTTCACCTTTCTATGCAGCCACAGCTGCTCTTACCTTTCTTACTTCTTATTTCACACTTCACTTTTCTCATTATAGCGATGCCCTGGGGTGACTCAGCTGCGCTGATTTAGGGGTGTCCTGCACTCTGGATTTGAACCCTAGTATGTTAGGAACCTACCCTACAGAGGTTACCTGGATATGGTGGGTAGGCCCATAAACTTGGCCATGATTATGCTAAAAACCTCTATTGATTGCAAAATGTTATTGCATTTATATAATATCAGTAATTTGGAGTTGTGCACCTGAGATTTGTCTGTTTCTGTGCCTGCAATTAGTCTCATCAGGAAGCACCTCCCATTGTATATATATTCAGGTTGTGCAGTCCAGGAACCTTTCCTATATACCCTATTACATTTGGCACCCAGGTATATGTTGGTAGTCTGCCTCTATTCCACTAGAGGTATATATCAGATTAGTGACTGCAAACCTGAACATGTAGATATGGTGGTGTGGAGGTAATGAGATGCCAATCCTTAGTGTTATGTGGCAGTGATGCTGACCATTACACCTAACATGCTGCCAAACACAATCTGTGCTGATTATTTAAATTTGTAATACTACAAATAATATTATGTAGGATAGGAAAACACCATAATTGGGACTGGACAGAAATTGCAAGATAATACCTAAGTGTTTGAACTTGCAGAGAAAAGCATCACAAAAATGACCATATATTGTATGATTATCTCTCAAGAGAACAGCCAGCCATGTCTCTTCTCCTCTGCAATCTGGCACAGGTCAGAATTGGAAAGGATTTGGGCATCATGGACACATCCAGGCCAGCTAATAGACATCTGTGAAACTGAAAATACTAGGTATTACTATACTATACACATCATGTGCACTGATGCTTACCAATAATTGCGATCAACGACAGCCTAGAGAGTTTTTGAATGCTAGCCTTTGCGGTTGTAGTAGTCCACTGGTTTGTCCATGGTGGCAAAAATGGAGATGTTGCCCATAGCAACAAATCAGATTCTACTTAACATCTATCTAGCACCTTCTAGAAGATTATAGCTAGAATCAGATTGTTTGCTATGGGCAACATCTCCATTTCTAAAAACCCACACTTTAGTAAATATAGCCCTATGTCTCTACTCAGAAAGGCACAGCAGCACCTCTTTTTTCTAAAGTGTCTGAGGGTGGCCAGCGTGAGTAAAGACCTTCTCCTACAAGGTGCACTGGAACACCTGGTTAGGACTGCTGGAAAAATGATTGGGATGCGGTAGTCTAGCATTCATGAGTTTTATGGTACAAGGGTCTAAAAGAGAGCTAGGAACATCTCCTTCAATTTGAGCCATTCCTTTTATAGGTTATTTAAATTACCATCAAATAAGAGGTTTAGAACTTTGATGGCATGTTCATGGCATGTGCATGACAGTTTTTTCCCGTCTGCTGTACGTATGTTCATTTATAATGATACACTGACCTAGGTTATGTATGGCAGGTTATTCCACAGTCTTTCTGTTATCTGCAGTTTATTGTGCTCATATGTTTTACACAGTAATTTCATATGACAATTTGTTCTGTTATGTTGATGACAATAAAAAAAATTGTATTATATGTCTGAAAAAGGGTATTATAGATATTTTTTTCATCCATGTCATATCAGATAGTGACATTGGCCCTCTTTCAGAGGCAGTCGCTAGAAGCGATCACTCTCTATGAATGAGGGTGGCCGCTTCTTTTTTTTAGTGCGGCCTCCTGGTCGCTAGCTAAGCTGTGGGATACCAGGGTGATGGTCGCGATGGTCAAGACCATCGCAACCATTGGGGCTTGCGACAAGACCCTAAGGTTGGGTCTCGGCAACCGCAAGCCCCAGGGAAGTTCATTTTCTGATCAAGCAGGAAACTCCCCACTGACATCACTGCTGATGTCAGTGCGGTCGCCCACAAAATGGCAAGCGTTCCATCAGGAATGCCTATGTTTGTGTAGCCACCCGCCTGCCCCGCCTACAAAATGGGCCAACATCGACAGCCAGCCCTTTTGTAGTGAGCTCCAGAGCGAGAGAGTTTCTCTCTCTAACTCCAGGGCTTGCACATGCGCAGTGCGGCCGCTGCGCATGCGCAGGACCAAAACATTGACCTGGTTGCGAAAGCGCTCAGCGCTTGTGACCGGGTCTGAATTAGGTCCTTTATGAGAAGAATAAACAACTATTATATCTTTTTAGGCTTTCAAATTCATATATCCTTCACTTTGTTACCCAAAAGAAAATAAATATTTGCATCTTATTCCTCCCTATCACAAATCACCCATCTTATTTACCCCACATTTCTAAAAGTAGAAACTTTGCTTGATCTTTTAACTACATAACATATTTTAGGTAGAGTCATTTGTAGTAAGTTTGATTTGTCCATGCAAACACTCTAAATCAATAATAACCATCCATAGTTAGTTAATCCAGATTAAGCCATGTGTGATCTATTGTTGAGCAGTAAAGCCAAACAAATATTTGTGAAGGGGTCCAGGAAATGGTGAGACTTGAGAAGGCTCATTGGTAACAGAAGTCACGCCTCCCTGTGTCAAGAGATGTATATAAAGTCAGCTTTATGATATTAAGAGTCACACATAGGACAAACAGAAAAAACAAGATGATGATCTTACTGCTGTTGAGTCTGGGGATTTGCCAGGTTCAATTTGTGACTTTGGTAAGTATAAGATTTGGCAGGACTGACATAGAGAAGGCATAGCAGGATAGGAAAGAAATTAGGGATATTAATTTTTGGATAAGCAAAAGTGATAGAAATCACAACATAAGGATATGAAATTAAGAGGTCAGTTTATGTTACATCAGGATAATTAGAAGTGGGAATTCTCAGCATAAACATAATTTATTGCTCTTTAGCTGTTGTTGACCTACAGTAGACGTTCATAATGCCTAACAATCTTCTAGTCCAGGGTTTCCCAAACTCATCCTCATGGCACCCTAACAGTCCAGGTTTTAAGGGAATCCATGCTGCTTGTGCACAGATGATATAATCAAATTTAGGTTCCAATTTAGTCACCTGTGAAACATAGATCGATTTAAAACTTGAACTGCCAGGGTGCCTTGAGGACTGTTTGGGAAACCCTTTTCTAGTCCACAACAGCTAGAGATTCCTAGGTTGGGAGGCTGGCTCTACAAACACACAAGACTAGTGACTATTATTAATATAGTATATTTCATATAGGTAGCTTGCTGATTGTATAATAGTACATTTTAAACCAAACAGGGATATGTTTAATTATAAATCTCCATGACACTTTTGTCTCTCTAGAATCCAAGCAAATCCTTTTCAAGCCTTTTAAAGCTTGCTTTGGGGCAAGGGACCTGATGCACTGTGTGTGACTCCCGACCCACTGGGCATGCGCCAGAAATCCCATTGCAACCCTCCCACTAGGCATGCAACAGAGATGCCATTTATAACCCCTCAGAGCTGGCTGACAGCCACCACAGCACCAACCGTGCTGACATTGAGGCAAGTTTGCGGTTTAAACACACAGTCAGTTTGTAATGCAGAGACCTCTCTTTCAAACAGAGTCCACTACCAGTTACTGGTCAGGAGAAAGCACTATAGTGTCCAAGGCTGGGACAGCACCAAAATTAATGCAATTTTGTGCTTTAAACAAACAGTCAATTTGTAATACAGAGGCCCCTCTTTCAAACAGAGCCCACTCACTATCAGTTTCTGAAGTCTTGAAATCACTATTGTGTCCAAGTCTGAGACAGCGCAGAGTGGCACAAGAGTGCAAATTCAACCGCACAGTCAGTTTTAATATACAGTACAGTACAGACACATTCATAGTGTCATACTAGTTGTCCTAGGAGATGGAGGATGGTGTCCGTGGCAATGGTCACTTTTCGTAGCCTTTTCAGGACACAAGGGCAGAGCTGACTGCTTACAGTAAATGGCTAAAAGAGCGTCCTTTATTATGGTAAAGAGAGGCTCTTGCTTGCTTTGGGGGAAGGGACCTGATGCACTGTGTGTGACTACAGACCAACTGGACATGCGCCAGAAATCCCATTGCAACCCTCCCACTGGGCATGCGCCAGAGATGCCATTTATAACCCCTCGGATCTGGCAGACAGCCACCACTTCACCAACTGTGCTGATATTGATGCAAGTTTGCGGTTTAAATGCACAGTCAGTTTGTAATGCAGAGACCTCTCTTTCAAACAGAGCCCACTACCAATTACTGAACTCATGAAATCACTATTGTGTACAAGTCTGGGACAGCATTGACATTGATGCAAGTTTGCGCTTTAAACTCACAGTCAATTTGTAATACAGAGACTCTCACTAGCAGTTTCTGAAGTCATGAAATGACTATACAGTAGTGTCCAAGTCTGGGACAGCGCAGAGAGTGGCGCAAGTGTGAAAATTCAACAGCATAGTGTACATTAGTAATATAGACAACTGGGCATGCACAGTGCAATGACCTTCCATGCGCCATAGTATAGCACTGCATGGCATACTGCTTGGCTCCACTGGGCATGCACCACAGATCCCATTGTAACCCCTCCACTGGGCATGCACCAGAAATCCCATTGTAATCCCTCAAGAGCTGACAGCCACCGCGGCACAACATTGACACAAATGTGCACTTTTTAAATGCACAATCAGTTTGTAATGCCTTACTTTTAAACAGCCTGTTAAACAACAACTCTACTACAGTAGTTTCACTATAGTATCCAGAGCCGACAGTGCCCCCAAAAAATATTCTTTTCTAGGGCTCGAACCCAAGACTAGCATTTTTGCAAAGCGATCACCTAACCACTAGCCCACAAGCCAGCTATATTCAGAAATGCATATAGCGGGCTCATCCTTGTGCACTCCACCCACCCGCTGCTGTTTTTAATAATAATAAAAAAATGTCTTCCTTTCCAAATATTATAAAGTACTAGTACATATATACATAGTACCCCACCATTAGAGAATAATTCATCCCATCTCAGTGGAAGCTGTGCATGCATCTCATTAATCTACAGTATCAGTTATACCATGATAAAAACTTGGGTAACTTCACTACTGTACAGTATGTACTGATTTGCATCCCATTCTAAGAGCTTACAGTATGTATGTGATATTAAAAATATTGGTTGTGCAAACATGCAAATACTGTACAGTGTGTGAATGTGATATCCATCCAATTTAACAGTATGGTATTTAATACAAATTACAACAGTGGAGCACTAGCCACCCAGTTTGTTTGTTTTTATTATATTTGTAGTTTCACCTTTCTATGCAGCCACAGCTGGTCTTACCTTTCTTACTTCTTATTTCACACTTCACTTTTCTCATTATAGCGATGCCCTGGGGTGACTCGGCTGCGCTGATTTAGGGGTGTCCTGCACTCTGGATTTGAACCCTAGTATGTTAGGAACCCACCCTACAGATGTTACCTGGATATGGTGGGTAGGAGCTTACTGTATGTATGTGATATTAAAAATATTGGTTGTGTGAACATGCAAATTCTGTACAGTGCGTAAATGTGATATCCATCCAATTCAACAGAATGGTATTCAGTACAAATTACAACAGTGGAGCACTAGCCACCCAGCGGTTAAGCACTGTATTACATGCTGTAGTGTATCCTTTGTTGAAGAATACCACACTACGCCACAAGTCCAGCCATCACGTAACATTCCATGGTGTGACTCAGAGCCCTGAATGGTGCGCCATGAACAACGAACTAGCTGGGTACATCTGTACATATTGTCACAATTCTAACACTCTACTGTTTGTTTTTATTATATTTGTAGTTTCACCTTTCTATGCAGCCACAGCTGCTCTTACCTTTGTTACTTCTTATTTCACACTTCACTTTTCTCATTATAGCGATGCCCTGGGGTGACTAAGCTGTGCCGATTTAGGGGTGTACTGCAATCTGGATTTGTACCCTAGTATCTTAGGAACCTAAGTAGAAAAAGGAGGGGTGTTTAACCACCTATTTTTCCTCTGCAACAATAAATGAAGACTATATGGTCATAGAAATTCAGAGATATTGGTTGCATGCATTTGCAAATACATGGGAAGCTGCTAGGTCACGTCACGGCTTCTCTGTTACTTGCAGTCCCTAACACTAAGGGCTTCACATCCAGGGCGCAGTGCACACCAAAAAACGTCCAGCCCAGGACCCCCCCTGGGCATCACACGAAAAATGGAAAAAGAGTGACAGTGCAGTGTAAAGTATAAATGTGTAAGACTAATTAATAAGTGTTGAAAAAAGGGGTTAAAATATATGTGAAATATTACATGAATAAAATACAAACATAACAGCAACTATGTGTATTAAGTGGTGATGCCCTGAGGAGGCCCAGCCAGACCAGCCACTGGGGCCCTATGCCCAAACGCTCACCCCAAATGTAAAATATACCAATTATAAGGCCTCATGATAAAGCACATATAAATTTTGTCAATGTAAGGCCTCATGATAAAGGCACATACATAAATGCATCCAAATTGAGAGCCAGCTTACCTGGGAGTCACCCCTGGGAACTCTAACTAGCACTACTAGAGCCAGCATGCCCTACTAATGCTGGCTCTTTCATGCAACTCATAACAAACAAACAAAAATGGCAGCTGCTCAATCAATCTAGCAGTACTAATCAGGTGCATGAAAGGGAAGGGTCATACTAAGTAGAAAAAAGAGGGGGGGGTTAACCCCTTATTGTTCCTCAGCACACTGAATAATACTTGCAACAATATATGAAGACTATATGGTCATAGAAATTCAGAGATATTGGTTGCATGCATTTGCAAATACATGGGAAGCTGCTAGGCCACGTCACAGCTTCTCAGTCAGTAGCAGTCCCTAACACTAAGGGTTCACATCCGGGGCCCTGTGCACCCCGAAAAATGTCCAGCCCAGGACCCCCCCGGGGCATCACATGAAAAATGGAAAAGAGTGACAGTGCAGTGTAAAGTATAGATGTGTAAGACTAATTAATAAGTGTTGAAAAAAGGGGTTAAAATATATGTGAAATATTACATGAATAAAATACAAACATAACAGGTGATGTGAAAAGCAACTATGTGTATTAAGTGGTGATGCCCTGAGGAGGCCCAGCAAACCAGCCCCGGGGGCCCTATGCCCAAACGCTCACCCCATATGTATAATATACTAATTATAATGTATCATTATAAAGGCACATATAAATTTTGTCAAATGTAAGGCCTCATGATAAAGGCACATACATAAATGCATCCAAATTGAGAGCCAGCTTACCTGGGAGTCACCCCTGGGAACTCCAACTAGCACTACTAGAAGTAGCATGCCCTACTAATGTTTGTTTGTATGTTAGGAACCTAACCTACAGAGGTTACCTGGATATGGTGGGTAGGCCTGTAACCTTGGCCATGATTATGCTAAAAACCTCTATTGATTGCAAAATTTTATTGCATTTATATATTATCAGTAATTTGGAGTTGTGCACTTGAGATTTGTCTGTTTCTGTGCCTGCAATTAGTCTCATCAGTTAGCACCTCCCATTATATATATTTAGGGTGTGCAGTCCAGGAACCTTTCCTATATTCCCTATTACATTTGGCACCCAGGTATATGTTGGTAGTCTGCCCCTATTCCACTAGAGGTATATTTCAGATTTGTGACTGCAAACCTGAACATGTAGATATGGTGGTGTGGAGGTAATGGGATGCCAATCCTTAGTGTTATGTGGCAGTGATGCTGACCATTGCACCTAAAATGCTGCCAAACACCATCTGTGCTAATTATTTAAATTTGTAATACAGGTTGAGTCTCCCATATCCAAATATTCCGAAATACGGAATATTCTGAAATACGGAATTATTTTGGCATGACTAAGATAATGAAACCTTTGATTTTTGATGTTTCAATGTACACAAACTTTGTCTAAGGCACAAATGATTACAAATATTGTATAAAATTACCTTCAGGCTGTGTGTATAAGGTGTATATGAAACATAAATGAATATAATTTCTGTACACAAACTTTGCTTGAGCCACAAAATTATTGAAAATATTGTATAAAATTACCTGCAGGCTGTGTGTATAAGGTGTATATAACACATAAATGCAGTCTGTGCGTATATTTGCATCCCATTCCTCAAGATATTTAATTATGGAATGCAAATATTCCAAAATACGGAATATTCCGTTATCCAAAATACCCCTGGTCCTAAGCATTTTGGATATGGGAGACTCAACCTGTAATACAAATAATGCTATGTAGGCAGTGCCAGATTAAGGTCCACATGGGCCTGGAGCAGAAATTTATGAAGGGCCTTTTGTGTGCTGCTGCAGGGAGTGTGATCAGCACAATGGGCTGTGACTACAGTTGTGGGGGGTTGGTCTGCACAGGGCATATGACTAGTACCATGTAGGACATAGCTACCACCTACCGTCTACCACCTCAAACTCTCTTTCCCTTCCCCTCCGCTTCATTGAAGTATACACCACCTGCTATATTAGTGAGCATTGAATAAAATGTTTATTTATTATATATCTATCTATAGATACATACAGCAATCACATTTTGAACATTATTTAGGGCCGCTCGCAATGCACTGTTGATGTAATTAAGCAAATTCTTGCAATTATGCATGCCCTGTAATTCCTAAAAACCACTATGGCGCATGCGTTACACAGAGACACAATGGCGCTTTTGTGAAAGAGACGCATGGTATCAGAAATGTTGTGGAAAAGCGATGGGTGCTCCTCGGATGAGACTGGGTGGTGGCTAGAAGTACACACAGACATGGGGCCATATTCAATTAGGCTGTGAAAAGTCAGAATCGGCGATAATTTATCGCTGATGATGTCATTTTTGCATGTTTGAATTATCCCTGTTTTCAATTTCAAAGACTTTTTGCTGATGCGAAAAGTCTTTGAAAAAAACAGGGATAAGTTTTCACCATGTTTTACATGGCGAAAAAAAGTGCAGAATTGGGGTTTAGGGGTGCAGGCTTGAAAAAATTAGCCTGCACCCCTGGGAGTATTATTTAAAGAAAAGCTGTGTCAAAAAAAAGTAAAAAAAAAAATCGGGACACCCCAAAAAATATACTTTAATTTTGGGGGTGAAAAAAATAATAGGGGAACAAAATGCTAAACTAACAAAATTAATTCTGGTGGGGTCCCCACGTATGCGGCAGGTGTTTTCTTCATTGCGCAGAGTAGCAGCAGGTGCATTTTTGCCGAATTTTTAAAAATAACTAAGTGCTATTCTTCATCACTTCTTCACAGCCGCAAAAAAACACCTTCCACCGCTATTTAAAAACCCTAATTACCTTCAGCATGGAAAAACGGGGGTACCCACAGTGATCCCCCATGTCAGGACATCATTAGGGGATCCCAGGATGAATTCCCGAAAATTCCCCTATTTTTCCCGATACTTATCTTTCTGCAGGCTCCTGTTTTCGCCGGCTCCAAAATGAATACGGGGATAAAGCGGGCACGCGCCTGATACTTTGGACCTCATTCAGAGTTGGTCGTAGCGGCCGCACGTTCGTACGGGCTACGACCGCAAAATCCGATCGTACGGCAGGTCGATCGTAAACAAAGTGATGCCCATTCGTTAGCACTGCACCCCCTCTAGCTACCGACTGATCTGATCGAACGACCGTGACAATCGTAGTCAGGCGCTGTCAGTCGCTGTATGCTAATTATGTTCTGATGTTTGCGGCCGTATGTGTTGTATTGATGGTCACATGTCATGTTTACCTGGACTATCGATCAGCTTGTTATTAGCTTGTTGTTAATTATCTAATTACGATTGTTTATCTCTTGCTGTTCTTTTTAACCATTTTTTTTTTCATGTGTCAATAAACTTTATTGTTTTTTTCGTGGGTGTTTTCTCCGTTCTCCTTTTTTCTAAATTTCCAAAGCAAAGTAATGTTTATTATCTGTGAATGTACTGTTGCTAATTGTGTTAACTTTAAAAATGCATGTGCATTTTGCGTTAGGATCATTTGCACTCTTATGTTTGCAATTGCTCACTGCGTGTTTTATCCAATCAAATTGACCTTATTTTTTGGGTCACATGATTAAAGGATTGGCCAATAGTGTTTTTTTTAGGAAACTGAGTAAATATTTTAGCCAATCATCTTTATTTTACCCCATGTATATTTCATGTTTTCTGTAAAATCGGCCATTGCCATCATGAGAGCCGCGGCCTTTACCCGTCGGGAATTGATGATCCTCGTTCAGATCATGGACAGGCGGATTACGACCGCCCAGCCTCCAATTTCAAACCACATAAAGCGGGCGGCCTATGCGGAGGTGAGGCGAGCCCTTCGCAGTGAGGGATACAGGTGCAATATAGCGCAACTAGAGAGGCGGTGGTCGGATCTGCGCCGCTGGTCACCAGTCCTTTTGCGAAATTTGCGGGCGCGACTACGCAGATGTAAGTATGCGTTTGTATAAATGTTATAATTAGTGGACTGTTAAAAATGTATGTTCCTTTTCCAATTCTTTTAGTAAATGTAAAAAAAACCCTCCTGTATGTTGTCCCTATTGTCCTGAATGTGTAAAGTGTACTTGTATTGTGTAGCCAAAAGTGAAAACTAAACTTTTTTTTTTTTTTAATATCTTTAAATTTTAGAAACACAGCAGAGACAGAGAAGGGCCCGCAGATTTGGAGGCAATACAGGTCCCAACCTGCAGCCCTCCTCCTCACCTTCCCCATCTGCTCAACCCAGCCCTCCCTCCCCACCACTATACTCCCCCAGTAACCCTCCCTCCCTCTTCCAAACCTCCCCTAGTATTCCTCCCTCGACCTGCCCACTCATCCCAAATCTCCCCTCCCGTGCCCGAGTCCTCATCCCAAATATCCCCTCCCTTTGATGTTTTCCACTCCATTTCCCCTCCCACCATTCCCCCAACTCCAACTTACTCCCCATCTCCAGCACCATCTCCTGCACCATCTCCATCGGGTGCTTTGTTAGAATGCTCTGATGGTATTAGTTTTGGATTATCAAGAATATTCTAGAAGTGAATACGCACAGTGTGTTTTAAGGATATGGTCATCATGACTTAAGAATACACCTCCCTGTTTTTTTTTAACATCCTTGGGTTTTTTTGCTTATGCCACATAGTTAAGGTTTCCAATTGTTTTTACACCATAAAAGTTTCAACATATTAATAATGTTGTGTGGATGAAACTTTCGAACACACCCTAACATCATTGTGTTTTCACACTTTTTGGGACATTGACTAATGTTTAATGTTCAAATGTTGGACATTTTTTAGATGTTTTTAACCTACAAATAAAATTTTCTGTCCACAGATCTAACCAACATGGTGGACATTCGGGAGGAGCAGAGACGAACAAGTGGCCATTTGCTGCAAGCCTACTGCTGCCTACAGCGTATTTTGGGGAGTCTGGAGAGATTTTAATTTTTTTTTGTCGTCTTTGTCCATTTAAAAATTGTCTTTATTACAGTAAAACAGGAAAAACATTTGTCCTCTTTTATTTTAAAAATTAAAAGGGTGTAATTCAGCATTTCAAATACTTTGTGAACAAAGCTGGGTGCCTTTCCATAGTGTAACAATTTCAAAAATGTTTTTGTAAACCTAAAGAACATTTGCAGTAATGTTTTTTAATAGTTTTGTTTGGGGTTGCCCTACATTATCCACCTCAAAATGGCTTTCCCAAAAAATTTACAATAAACATTTTTATTTAGGAAAATCATTTATTAACTAACAAACATGTTGCCAACATGCTTTTAATTGTAAAAAGCATTTCATCACAGAATCCCACATAAAAAATGTCCTCAAAATAAAATAAAATATCTGGCTTAGTCAGACATAAAAAACAATATTATAAAACAAACATAAATTTTTTTTGGAAACAGACAAATTAATAAAACAAAAGGCAAATTAACTAAACATGTTGTGGTATATCTGTGCAAAATTTGTTAGTTGTCCATAAACAGTACAGGGTATTGGCAATGGGTTCCATTAGTTTAGCAGTTTTGGAAAGTGTTGTGATTTTGGTGGAAGAAAAAAACAAACAAAAATTAGGTACACCTTAAAATACATTTGCTCTAAGTGTAAAAAACAAAATAAATATAAAAATTACCTAAAAAATCGAGAAACAACAGATTCGCATCTGGCCCCCCCCCAACAGCATCACAACACCCTCCGGGGGGCCATCCTTTGGCAAGGCATCCTCTGGCTGCATGGGTACTCGACTCCTTATTGCAATGTTGTGTAAAATCCCACACAGGACCATAATGCAAGAAACCATATCTGGCGAGTACATGAGTGCACCACCAGAGTGATGGAGACACCGGAACCGGCCCTTTAAAAGGCAGATACAGTGCTCCACCACCTGCCTGGTGGCAGTAAACGTGGCATTATATTGAGTTTGTGGCCCTGGTGTGGGAGTCAAATAAGGAGTCAGCAGCCAGGGCGTGCAAGGATATCCACTGTCACCTGATGGAAATGGCACACCAAAAGATACATAAATTTACCATGAAAACATATTTACACTATTACTATAGCTACATACTGGATTTATACTTACCAAGAAGCCACGCGTCACCAGCTTGCAGTGTGCTTAATTTTGGCCAAATCCCTGAATGCTGGATCACGTACGCATCATGGCTGCAGCCTGGAAATTTGGCATTCAGGGAGAGGATCTGGAGGGAGGCATCACATAGCACCATTACATTTAGCGAATGGAAATGTTTATGGTTCCTATATATTTGTTCCCTGCATGCAGGGGGCTGAAGTGCTTTGTGAGTGCCATCCACTACCCATATGACATGTGGAAAGCCTGCAATCTCAAAAAACTTCTGCTTTACTACATCAAAGGCTTCCATATCCAAAGGCATACTAATAAAATGTGCTATATGATTGAAGAATGCATCTAGCACATGCCTCAGGATTCCTGAAAATGAGGGCTGGGAGAGACCACCCACCAGCTCCACAGTGGTTTGGAAGGACCCTGAGATGCAGAAATGTAACACCGCCAACAACTGTGTAAGTTGTGAGATTGCTGTTGGAATGTGAATCTGACTTTGTAGATCATTCTTTATTATTGAAAGAGTGTCTAGGATAATATTTGGAGGCAGGCGATAAGTGGTTACAACCACATCATCAGGCATTCCAAAAAGGGTGACATGTGTTCTATATATCTTGGCCCTTGCATGCATCCTATGCCTATGCCCAGGAGGAGGCTGAGGAATGTTGGGGGGGCAACATGGCCACTATTAGCTGGCCAACATCACTATGTAAATTTTAAAAAACAAAAAAAAGTGTTTTTGAGAATGATTTTTGAATATTTGGCCCAAAATAATTAGCTTAGTAATAATGGTGCATATTCTTACAGGGTCAGGCAGTGCCATCTTTGGGAACCCCTACAGGTGTATTTGGTGTAAAAAAAAATTGGGGGGGGAAGAAAAAGAAAATAATATTATATTTTTCAAAAACCACTATTACTACTATTATTGTTAAAACAAACCTTAACTTTTAAATTGGCCAATATTACATTTTGTAAACTTTATTATTGTTTTTTTCCAAAAAAATAAAAACTGCATTATTAAATGTTAAAAAAACTCTTAAAATAAACAAACTTTTAGGTTTGTAAAAATAGACACTTATTCAAGTACAAACTGGACTGTTAAACACCTTAAAAAAAAAATGATAAAATTTTTTCGAATAATGTAATTTTTCTGGGTTTATATAACAAAAAAAACTGGCAGTAGGCTGGCAGACTTACTGGAGTCTTCAAATAACGTTGGATTTTTGATCCTCCAAAAGCACGGCCACCCAAACACACCAAGTAACCAGGTTTGGGAAATGTATGCACCAAACAAAATTAGAAAAAAAAAACAACCACCCAAAAAAATTCAAAACAAAAACCACCACCCAAAATAAAATAAAAAATAAAAAACCAACACCCAAACAAAAAAAATAAATAAAAAAATACCCAAAAAATAAGAAAGAAAAAACAACCACCCCAAAAAATTAAAAACAAAATCCACCACCCAAAATAAAATTAAAAATAAAAAACCACGGCCACCCAAACAAAAAAATTAAAAAAACACCCCAAAAATAAGAAAGAAAAAACAACCACCCAAAAAAATTAAAAACAAAAACCACCACCCAAAATAAAATTGAAAATAAAAAACCACCACCCAAACAAAAAAAATAAATAAAAAAACACTCAAAAAATAAGAAAGAAAAAACAACCACCCAAAAAAATTAAAAACAAAAACCACCACCAAAAATAAAATAAAAAATAAAAAACCAACACCCAAACAAAAAAAACAAGAAAAAAAACACACCCCCAAAAATAAAAAAAAACACCACTCAAACAACACACAAAAGCACCACTCAAAAAACACACACAAGCACCACTCAAACAACACCAAACAATGTAACCACTAGCAATCCCTTCCTGCACCACAAATCACTCCAACTACAACCCACAAGTAAGAGAACATTTGGCTTTGCCTTAAATAAGGAAAAAAAACACAATTATTGAATCATGCAGGCAAGGTGTGCATTGTACTTAGGCAAATAGGGATGCACGGGTAACAGATCCAGGGATGCGCTCACATCTAGCCCAACCCACGCAGTGATTATGGAATGCAGGCAAGGTGTGCAGTGTACTTAGGCAATTAGGGATGCACGGTTAACCAATCCAGGGATGTGCTCACATCTAGCCCAACCCACGCAGTGATTACAGAATGAAGGCAAGGTGTGCATTGTACTTAGGCAAATAGGGATGCATGGGTAACCTATCCAGGGATGCGCTCACATCTAGCCCAACCCACGCAGTGATTACGGAATGCAGGCAAGGTGTGCATTGTACTTAGGCAAATAGGGATGCACGGGTAACCAATCCAGGGATGCGCTCACATCTAGCCCAACCCACGCAGTGATTACGGAATGCAGGCAAGGTGTGCATTGTACTTAGGCAAATAGGGATGCACATGTAACCAATCTAGGGATGCGCTCACATGTAGCCCAACCCATGCAGTGATTACAGAATGCAGGCAAGGTGTGCATTGTACTTAGGCAAATAGGGATGCACAGGTAACCAATCCAGGGATGCACTCACATCTATAAAAAAAATGCCTGCACAAGCAGTATTCTTCATGCTCTCTCACATGTTTGTAAAATGTCAAGCGAGGAGCATGGTGAGCAGAGGCCAACTGAGGCAGGTAAGTGCGAATCACATTTTGAAAAAAACACAAGAACAGTTCATATTTCCAAAATTATACTTTTTTTATTTTATCTAATTTTAAAATTGTTGTAGGTGCTGGGAATCCAATTCCACCACTAGAGGAGGAGGAGGCGGGCCCAAGCAGGCCAAGGCCAAGAAACCCTCCATTTTCACGGATCGACCTTGAGACATTGGTGACCATGACAATGGATAACCTTGTCCATGCCCCAAGAAATATGGGGGCTGGAGCCAAAGACAGGATTTGGGAGGAGATATCCAGGGCTGTTAATGCTGTGGGGACAACCCACAGAACCATTAAGTCGTTACAATATCATTTTCTTACCGTTTTTTAAGTGTACTGAAGACAAAAGCAAGATTTTATTTTAAAAAACTAACCCTTAAAAAATGCCAAATCACATTGACAGCTGGACAGATTTCAAATACCAGTTGAAGAGGAAGCTACGGAGTAGGGTGGACCATGCTGCGGGGACAGGTGGTGGTCCCATCCCTGAGGAGCTGGCCTTGACGAGGTTGGAGACGTTGGCTCAGGGATGTGTGACGGAAGAGGAGATAGTCGGCGTGTCCACTATGGACACTGACATGGCCGACTTCAACGCTCCACATGTGCAAGAATGTAAATATTTTTAAGACTCAAAAAAGTATTTAAAACGTGTATGCGTTTTTTTTAAAGAAAAAAATACAAATGTTTTTTTTTCGTTGTTTTCCAGACTCAGAGGAGGTAGTGCCTGCTCCTGAGGTCAGGTCTGGGTCCAGCACAGATGGAGACTCTGCATGGGAGGATCCAAGTACTCCATCTGGGGACCCTGTGGAGTCTACTCCAGGGCAACCATCAGACCGAGCAGTGCCTCTCCTCACCAGGTTGGTCTCCCAAACTCAGGAGAACAGATGTGTTCTCCTGAGGATGGAGACCACTCTGGTGAGGATGGCGGTGGCCCTGGAGACCATTGCTGGGGCCTTTGATCGTTGGGCCAATACCCAGGAGCAGGCAAACCCACCAGCCATGATGGAGCAAGACTCCCTTCCTCACAGGACCACCACCTCTGGCAGCCCAACAGCCACCTCCGCAAGTATGGAGAGCCCTATGCCTAGGCCTGAGGAAATCCCATCTACCTCTGGCCAGGCCAGTTGGCGTGTTACATGCCAGTCGGCTGTCCGTAGCTTACCTCTTCCTCCGAGCCAGCCCAAACGACGAAAGTAGCCCTGGATATCCCCTCCCTCACCTGTTGTCTAGTCCCCATATTTCTTGTCACCAATGTCTCAAGCTCTTTTTTTTTATTTATTTATTTATTCAGAATTGTGTTTTTTTTTTTTAATTATATGCAATTGTTGCCCTAACAATTGTTAGTTAAATTGTGCTGAAAGGCGAATTTAAAAAAAAAAAAAAAAAATTAATCCAAAATGTCTATATTTAACTATATCCATGTATACTAGGTTTAAAAAGTATGGTATCTGAAAAGGCTGCTACGCAAAACACAATGCTAGATGTTATAAAACTGTTTAAAAAAAATAAGTTTAAAAAGCACAAATAAACATTTGTGATATGAATTCCCTAATGCACACGCAAGTGAAATCAGTTACAAGGTAATTAGCAGTGTTAATAGTTACAATGCACCAATCTTAGCTGCTTGGTTTGTGTGGTTCCAATTAGAAACATCGCAAGTAACATCGGATTTACGATTGTACTGTTGTGGCTTACGGACGCTTCTTGCCTACCTTAGCCTGGATGATCATCCTGTTCGTAGAGTGACGCTGCCATGCATCTGCAATTCTTGGTCCTACGAAGCAGATAATTTATGCACTCTCCTAAAACGCTTGGAAACGCTGAAGAACGCCTCCGTTTGCAGACCACCACCCCAGTATACTACCACAAACGGACTTTCTTGTCAATCAACTTTAGCAATCCACTTCCTTGTCGAAAGCCCTACGACCGACAGTATTTTTCATCGGAAGAGCTCGTACGCACATGCGCACAGCTAGCCGTGCGCAGGCACAGAAAGAAAAACATCGGATGCGTACGACCGTGCGGCCGCTACGACCGACTCTGAATGAGGTCCTTTATCCCCAGAAAAGCTCAGATGTGGAGTGAAAAGTCCAGCACGGATTTTTTGCTCCCTAATTGAATATGGCCCATGGTCCATTGAGTGGGCATTATGGGAGTGTTGTGGGCATGTCAGGCATAGGAGGCCATTGTCAGACAGAGACACTGCAGATGCCATACGGCTGGAGCAAGTTTGGATGGTGTGAACAATGGTGGCATATAAGGACGCACCAATCGTTATTACTGCATGTCTGGGCACTAAAAGTGAACGTCTCAGTCCTTGCATGTTCGTCTGCACAGATGTACACAAGGGATGGAGTTTATAGTGGTATTTGCATATATTCGCAGATGGGTGACTGCCAATAGATGCTGCTGCCTGCACTTATGCATTCGACTCATGAAATCAGGCCCTATGCCACATTTTAGTGCCCCAGGTACACATTATGCCACATGGTAGTGCACCCCAAGATGCATTATGCCACTTTATAGTGGCCCCGTTACACATAATGCTACTTTGTAGTGCCCACGGTACACTATATACCACTGTGTCCCAGTACATCTATGCAGCATCGCAGTGTCCCCTGATATATATAATGCCACATCGTTATGCATCCGAAATACTTTATTTTACATTCCAGTGCACCAGATACACATTATGCCACGTTGCAGTTGCAGTTCCATGTTGTATAATCTACTCCAAAAAAATAGACAATGGGTTCATCTCATTTAGCCCCAATATGGATCTATAGTGTTAGATGATCGGCACTTTAAAAGCGTCATTCATTAGTGGCAACCTATGTAATTGTTTGTGACTTAGATTCTTGTATAGAGGTTTAAAGGCAATCTGGTATGCTTTGATATACTATCTGTATATCGTTGACTTATTTTAAATACATGTTTTATGTTTGTATTGTGTAGTTTGTCTGTAGATGTTGTATTGTGGTACTGTATATTATGGTATAGTTGGATGCTAACACCAGACATCTGGCCACCTCTTCTATATATGGCACTGAATACACATTTTTATTAATGCTTAAATCGCGATGATTTGGGGGCGTGGATCACCCTTGGGTGCTGCGTTCTCATGATTTAGGGTGTTAGTACTGTGACCCACATTGTAGTGGATTATAACATCAGGTGTGAGATATACAGCTGGACATGTGATCTATAAAGATGTGTTAATTTCTGGGTTAGATGGAATGCATGCTCACTATGTGTAGCTATGACCTGTGTTCCACTGGTGCTTTACTACTGAAGCTGCACGTGGTGCGGCACTTCCGGTTTGCTAACTATGTTCCGCATGTGATGTGGTGACTGATTTCCGGGCTCTGTGAAATGCAAGCCTGTCATGTGTTGACATGGCGTGGGTCTCAGTAATATCCATACCACTGGATGCTGCACGCGGCACGGTACTTCCGGTGGGTTGTAGTGAAGCTGCCTATATGATAGACAGGTTTCTGTGATGGTCATACAGTGATGATATGAGGTAATGAGCCTCAATACATTAAGTGTTAAGTGGGTTATTGGTAAATGCTGGTGATAATTGGTTAATTAATGTGATTTCAGGCAGGGGCGGATTGGGCCACCGGGACAGCGGGAAAGTCCCCGCTGGGCCGGTCCCCAGTCCCCTCTGCTGGGCCGCTGTACACTGACTGGCCGGCGGCTCTGACGGCCGCTACCCTGTGCTCCTATCGGGTAGCGATAAGGAATGAGCTTCTGCTCATGCACAGAAGCTCATTCAGGAGTAAAGTGTAATGGCCGACGGAGGGCTGCTGCGCATGCCCAGCCGCAGCAGCTCCTCCCATGGGTCATTGCGGAGCATGTGTGGGACATGGCTCTGCCTCCAGCAGCCACCAGCGACAGAAACGAAAAGGAGAGAAGGGGCAGGGCAGCCGCAGGACTCAGGAGCGTGCAGCCGTGACTGGCACTGGCAGTGGCACAGTGAGTGGCACATGTGTATGCACTGTGTATTTTTCAATAAGGACTGAGGAGCGTGCAGCCGCGACTGGCACAGTGAGTCACGTGTATGTACTAAGGGTGTGCACCGGCCACTTTTCGTGTTTTGTGTTTTGGTTTTGGATCTGGATCTTTCTTCGTGTTTTGGATCTGGATTGGTTTTGCCAAAACCACCCTTCCGTGTTTTGGGTTCTGGCATTTTGTGTTTTGGATCTGTATTTTTTTGAAAAAAAGCATAAAAACAGCTAAAATCACAGAATATATATGTGAGGCTAAGGCGCACACAAACACAGAAAATATTTTTTTATTTTTGCTGGAGACTAGTGCACTTTGTGGGTTACACCACACTTTAAGAAATGAGCCAGCCAGCCCTTTACTTATGGGACACAGGCGTTTGGAGTGTACTTTGGGGGCTGCAGCACCCTTTAATGGACAAGCCTGCCGGCCTTTTACTTATGGGACACAGGCGCACGCTTGGCGCTGCTCCTTTGTTGATGCACTTGCAGCCACAGTGCACACAATTCACAAACACAGAAAATATTTTTTTATTTTGTTAGTAGTGCCCTTTGGGGGTTACAGCACCCTTTAACTGTCAAGCCAGCTGGCCCTTTACTTATGACACAGGCGGACGCTTGGCACTACTTTGTTGATGCACGTGCGGCTACTGCGCACACAATTCACAAACACAGAAAATATATATTTTTTTTGTTTGGAGTGTACTTTGGGGGTTACAGCACCCTTTAATGGACAAGCCAGCCGGCTTTTTACTTATGGGACACAGGCGCACGCTTGGCGTTGCTCCTTTGTTGATGTACATGCAGCCACAGTGCACTCAATTCATAAACACCGAAAATATATTTTTTTTTGTTTGGAGTGTACTTTGGGGGTTACAGCACCTTTTAACGGATAAGTCAGCCAGCCCTTTACTTATGGGACACAGGTGCACGCTTGGCGCTGCTCCTTTGTTGATGCATGTGCAGCCACAGTGCACACAATTCACAAACACAGAAAATATTTTTTTATTTTGTTTGGAGTGTACTTTGGGGGTTACAGCACCCTTTAATGGACAAGCCAGCCGACCTTTTACTTATGGGACACAGGCGCATGCTTGGCGCTGCTCCTTTGTTGATGCAAGTGCAGCCACAGTGCACACAATTCACAAACACAGAAAATATTTTTTTATTTTGTTTGGAGTGCACTTTGGGGGTTACAGCACCCTTTAACGGTCAAGCCAGCGCACGCTTGGCGCTACTTTGTTGATGCACGTGTGGCTGCTGCGCACACAATTCACAAACACCGAAAAAATATTTATTTTTTTTGCACTCTGGGGGAGCACCCCTGATGGACAGATCACCCACTGGACAATACTACAGCACCCCTTTAGGACTTTGACACTGCACAGGACTTTGGAGTGGACACAGCCCCTATGGACAACTGACTGCACAACACAGTACAGCCAGCCCCTATGGACTTTGGAGGAGTAGACACAGCCCCTATGGACAACAGCAGCACAGCACAGCACAGCCAGCCCCTATGGACTTTGGAGGAGTGGACACAGCCCTTATGGACAACAGCAGCACAGCGCAGCACAGCACAGCACAACACTACACTGCACTACACTACACTACACAGCATAGGCAAACGCAGGGGGGTTTACGGTTGCCTGGAAACCTCCCTCCCCATCCCACACCATGATCACAATAAAAATAGAAATATAATAGAATAACATGCAGCACTAGTAAAATTATCAGTATCACAAATAAATAATTTATGCCACCTGTGAATCTTTTAACATATGTCAGCCAGTAATCAATACACCTGTGCACCAACTAGGAGATCTGGAAAACATGCACTGTCAGGAGTGCAATGCTAGCGACCAATATGTACATATATGTTCAGGGCATTGCTAGGTTCTTCTGCTGCTCCCCCAGACTTGCTCCAGTGCTCTAGAATGGTACCCACATCTGAAATAAAAACATTCAGCTCAGGCAGGATGGCCCTACTGTCACCTTTAATGGCTTACTGTGATCGTTGGTCCTGTATATGCTGGAATTAAGAGACACAATATACTTTGTATGATGCATATTAAAGTTAATTAAGTGCTAATTATGCCCTCTTCATGGACTGTCCACACTCACTCGAAAATCAAGCATCTAGAAATCCTGCATTTGCCACTGCACAGCCCAGCCAGCCCTAACTCCCACCCTCCCTCTTCACCGTCCACAGCCGAGTGAGAAAATGGCACCGACGCGGTACCTTATATAGAATCCAAAACCCGCAAGACCCGGAAGGCGGGATGATGACGTTTTGCCTCGATTTCAGATCCGAGTCAGGCGGGAAAAGTCGAGCCTGACTCGGATCGGCCTCGGATCGGGGGGGCTCGTGGGGGTTAGGATTTCAGAAATCCTAACCCGCTCACCCCTAGTATGTACTGTGTGTATTTTTCAATAAGCCAGGGTTAAAAGGTGTTAAACTATGCTGTATATATACAGTATGAGTAACAATGTACTATGGGGCCTATTCATCAACACTAAAATAACGTTTTTAAGGACATTTTCCTCAAATAACATTATTTTGGTATTCATGAACAGACTTAGCACAGGAGATATCACAGATATCTCCTTGCTAAGTTCCCCTGCATTCATTTCCACCCTCCATACATTAGTATGGGGATGTGGAAATTGTGGTATTCATCAAATTCCGAAAATTATGAATTTTCGGAATTTGATGCAGTTACTATTCGCCACTGTGAGGTGGCGAATAGCTGAATCGACTTACCTGTATCCGCATGTGCAGGTCCGCCGACGAGTCCCTCCGGCGCTCTGCTCCATCCTCAGGCTCCGGAGGCTGGTCGGACATGTGTGCTCCCCTGTTGAGCACAAGAAAGTTTAGAAAAAAAAATTTTTTTTTTTCTAATCTATTATGTGGTCTGCTGGGAAACGACATGACAGACCAGCAGGACGGAGCCAGAGGTTGCTGCGCGGACAGGTAGTTCTGGGGGGGGAGGTGAGCGGAGGGGGGAGGGGGGTTGGGGGGGTACACAAACAACGCATCTGTAGGCAGTGCTGCGCATGCGCTGGTTTTACAGATGTAACAGCGCATGCGCAGCACTGTTTCCAGATGCGATAAGGTAGTGTAGGCAGGGAAAAGTATCTATTTCCCAAAAAGCTGTCATCGCAAAAATGACAACTTTTCGGAATAGATACTTATGGAGAGGTGGAATGATGAATTCCACCTATAATTAGGTAGAACTCCATGCGAGTTCTAAACCTAATTATCTCTAGAGAATTTTTAGGTTTAATGAATAGGCCCCTATGTACTGAATCATGGAAAACTTACTTTCTATTCCCATATTCAAGTAGTTTTGTCTTATCAAGCTCATTCCAGCAGCCCACAGATGTCTACATTCAGTATTATTTATACAGCTCCTTTATCACTCATCAGTATTACTTTAACATCAGCAATGCAACATATATTTTATATATATATATATATATATATATATATATATGTATATATATATATATTTATTTTTTTTAAGGTGTCCTTGTGTGTGTTACTTATATGGTTGCACATGTTAATTATTCAGAGATGATTATGCCATTTCTAGATATGGTTTGTGTATACGTGTATAGAGAGAGAATATATATATATATTATATATATATATATATATATATATATTATATATATTATATACATGTATTTGCATGTTATGGGGCACTCAGTGCTTATATAAATATTGCCAGGGTGCCTTCCCACAATTTTAATAGCAGATGGTGTCCTGTATATAAATAAACAGAGGGCACTCCGCAGGCTTCTTATATGAAAAAATAAAGTGCTGCTTATTCCAACGTATCAAGAACTGGACGGTCTTTGAAGTGACCGTCCACTTTATTTTCCGACGGTAAGTTTGGGGTAAGGTTTAGGTTATAGTTAGGCACTAGGGGGAGGATTAGGGTAAAGCTGCTGGGGGTGGGGGGAGAGTTAGGTTTAGGCCTTTATGGGAGGGGGGAATTAGGATTAGGCAGTGGGGAGGGAGGTGTAGGGGGAGGGTTAGGATACTCAACGACCGGTGTCTGTATCCTTATCCCTGATGGGATGCCGGTGCCCAGGATTATGACTGTCGTGATCCCAAGCACCGGCATCCCGTACCCAACCCAACTTGTCAATGCCAGGCAGAATGTTTACTAATTTATTTATTGGTAATTGATATTTTCTATCTTCTGAACATTTTTATAATGAGTGACATCAGCAGATAGAAGGTGAGTGACATTATGTAAATATGCAGGTCCCTTCATAGTGTTTTTATATAGCAAGCACCACTATGGCATAGTAGTATACAGCATTGTGGGCCTGCTTCAGTTAGTCACAGTGGCAATGTTGGATGCAGTGGAGCGATGTTTTTCATCTGAGTTGCACCACACATAACATGCTGATGGTGTTCGACAGAGGGTCTCATTCAGACCCGCTCGTGAGTGCTGTACGCTCACAAGCGGGTCGATGGTGCCCAAGTGCGCATGTGGGAGGCCCGTCGAGCGACTGGTAAGCCGTCGCTCGGGTCTCACACCAAAGGGGGCATGCTGTCGATGGTGAGTGACAGCACACCCCCTTTGGTGGGCGTGCCGGGGGCCTGGCTGCCCAGACGGAGGTGTTCCCATGGGAACGCCTACTGTCTGGGTCCGGCCCCACTGACATCACTAGTGATGTCAGTGGGAGTGATTTTGGCTCTGATAGAGCCAAAATCACTCCAGGGCTTGCGGCAACGAGACCCTACCGCAGGGTCTCGTCTCAAGCCCGATGGTCTTGACCATCGTGACCATCATCATGGACGCTCACATAAGCTGTGGGTGGTAACCCACAGCTATGCGAGCATCCAAGAGGCCACTCCAAGTTTAGATAGGAGGGCCCTGATTCAGAGCGAGCGCTCTGGTCAGAGCGTCCGGCTCTGAATCAGACCCAGAGTTGCAGTACATACTCAGATGCACACATGATACAGTGAAATGTGATGGGCGTTTCTGGGCAGTTACAGGAGGTTGGCTAATCAGATGCAGATGTATGGCAGAATGGCCGTGTTATTGTAGTGTCGCAGGTGTGTCGCTGAAAGTGGTTGTGTACAGAGATGCTGAATTGCTCACATTGGAGGCCATACACAGACGGATGATCTGCACCTAGCACAGGGCTGGTGAAAGTTTCAATGGTGTGACTGATGGCAGCATCTAAAGACGCACAAAGCATGATTGCAGCATCTATAGACACTGACAGTGGGCGTCTCAGTCCTTGCACATGTGGACGCATGAATGTACACCAGGGAAGGGCATTATAGCAGCATTAGCATAAAGTCACAGCCGAAACTGCAGCAAAAAACACAAGGAATGCCACAACTGCGTCCAACTCAGAATCAAGCCATATGAGGAGGGACCCCGTCCCCTCATCAGACCACGCCCCAATTAGGGCTGCTTCCATATATTTCCCAGGCTGGTTTTCCATCCCAATCCGCCCCTGATTTTAGGCCATTTCCTGGTTGTGTGTTATATAGAGGTGTACTGGTACCTGGTGTTGGTTATGTTCACATGGTGCTGACTTTATGCTGAAGTGGTGGTCTTGAGAAACGTCCTTGCAGGGACCGAAATGTCGACCTATGGCTACCTTGGGTATTCCTATGAATAAATAAAGTGTTGGAATTTTTTCTACGATTTATAAACTAGTCTGGTGAGTGCGCTTCTTTAAATCTAACTATTGTGGACTGGGTCTTATGGACAAAGCCTGAAGAGCACCCCAGCTGTTGCAAACTTCTAAAAGTGAGTGCTACTCCAAGATATATACACACACACATACATAAATTAGTATATATATATATATATATATATACATATATAGATACAAACACATTATATATATATATATATATATATATACACATATATAGATACAAACACATTATATATATATATATATATATATATATATATATATATACTGTATATGAAAATTGATCAATAAAATATAGTCAGTGTTTGCAGCATACTTTTTTAATGTGTGAGGCTCAGATCAGCAGCAGCCATTTGGACATAACATCCAATCAGCAGTCAGCTGAGTCCGGATCAGTCACCCTGAGTCAGAGAGTCCGGATCAGTCACCCTGTTACGTGGGCTGCCTTCACGGAGATAAGTTCCTCCTACTGCTCGGCTGCTTAAGGTTGCAGTAGTGGGGGTGGCAGCTGTGATGGCATGCAGCACGGAGCTGAGACACTCTGTGCTGGGACGGCTATTGAACCCGAACCCTTCCACTGCACATACAATTCCATGAATCAGTCCAGCGTCTGGACTGCGGGCGGCGGCCGAGAGAGGGGGTGGGGGTGGTCGGTTGCTGCTGGGCTCTCAGGGGGCGGAGCTTCAGACAGCCGCAGACAGGGCAGGGAGGGGGTGGTCGGGTGCCGGGGGCGGAGCTTCAGACGGCCGCAGGGAGGGGTGGTCGGGTGCCGGGGGTGGAGCTTCAGATGGCCGCAGGGAGGAGGTGGTCGGGTGCCGGGGGCGGAGCTTCAGACAGCCGCAGACAGGGGAGGCTGGCTGTAGCAGCCTAGCAGGAACATTTTTTTTTGTCTGCTGCAGCACAACGGATGCTGTGGGCCTATTTTGATGGGAGGCGTGGAGCTAAAGCTCCACCCGCCCCATTGGTAATCCGGCCCTGTATGTAGGACAGGAAGACACCATAACTGGGACTGGACAGAAATTGCAAGATAATACCTAAATGTTTGAACTTGCAGAGAAAAGCATCACAAAAATGACCATATATTGTATGATTATCTCTCAAGAGAACAGCCAGCCATGTTGCTTCTCCTCTGCAATCTGGCACAGGTCAGATTTGGAAAGGATTTGGGCATCATGGACACATCCAGGCCAGCTAATAGACATCTTTGAAACTGAAAATAATAGGTATTACTATTACTATACACATCTTGTGCACTGATGCTTACCAATAATTGTGATCAACGACAGCCTAGAGAGCTATTGAATGCTAGCCTTTGCGGTTGTAGTAGTCCACTGGTTTGTTCAGAAAAAGTGGTTTGGTGGCAGAAATGGAGATGTTTCCCATAGCAACGAATCAGATTCTAATTAACATTTATCTAGCACCTTCTAGAAGATTATAGCTAGAATCTGATTGTTTGTTATGGGCAACATCTCCATTTCTAAAAACCCACACTTTAGTAAATATAGCCCTATGTCTCTACTCAAAAAGGCACAGCAGCACCTCTTTTTTCTAAAGCGTCTGAGGGTGGCCAGCGTGAGTAAACGCCTTCTCCTGAATTTCTATAGGTGCACAATTGAAGGTGTTTTGACTTTTGGTATTATTATTTGGTTTGGCAACTGCACTGCAATCGTGCGAGGTGCACTGGAACACCTGGTTAGGACTGCAGGAAAAATTATTGGGATGCGGTAGCCTAGCAATAATTAATAAAGGGTCTAAAAGAGAGCTAGGAACATCTCCTTCGATTTGAGCCATTCCTTTTATAGGTTATTTAAATTACCATCAAATAAGAGGTTTAGAACTTTGATGGCACGTTCATGGCATGTGCATGACAGTTTTTTCCCGTCTGCTATAAGTTTGTTCAAAACGCTGACCTAGGTTATGTATGTCAGGGTTATTCCACAGTCTTTCTGTTATCTGCAGCTTATTGTGCTCAAGTTTTACACAGTAATTTCATATGACAATTTGTTGTTATGTTGATTACAATAAAAAAAATTGTATTATATGTCTGAAAAGGGGTATTATAGATATTTTTTTCATCCATGTCATATCAGATAGGGACATTATGAGAAGAATAAACAACTATTATATCTCTTTAGGCTTTCAAATTCATATATCCTTCACTTTGTTACACAAAAGAAAATAAATATTTGCATCTTATTCCTCCCTATCACAAATCACCCATCTTATTTACCCCACATTTCTAAAAGTAGAAACCTTGCTAGATCTTTTAACGACATAACATATTTGAGGTAGAGTCATTTGTAGTTAGTTTGATTTGTCCATGGAAACACTCTAAATCAATAATAACCATCCATAGTTAGTTAATCCAGATTAAGCCGTGTGTGGTCTATTGTTGAGCAGTAAAGCCAAACAAATATTTGTGAAGGGGTCCAGGAAATGGTGAGACTTGAGAAGGCTCATTGGTAACAGAAGTCACGCCTCCCTGTGTCAAGATATGTATATAAAGTCAGCTTTATGATATTAAGAGTCACACATAGGACAAACAGAAAAAACAAGATGATGATCTTACTGCTGTTGAGTCTGGGGATTTGCCAGGTTCAATTTGTGACTTTGGTAAGTATAAGATTTGGCAGGACTGACATAGAGAAGGCATAGCAGGATAGGAAAGAAATTAGGGATATTAATTTTTGGATAAGCAAAAGTGATAGAAATCACAACATAAGGATATGAAATTAAGAGGTCAGTTTATGTTACATCATGATAATTAGAAGTGGGAATTCTCAGCATAAACATAATTTATTGCTCTCTAGCTGTTGTTGACCTACAGTAGACGTTGATCATGCCCAACAATCTTTTAGTCCAGGATTTCCCAAACTCATCCTCATGGCACCCTAACAGTCCAGGTTTTAAGGGAATCCATGTTACTTGTGCACAGATGGTATAATGAAATTGAGGTTCCAATTTAGTCACCTGTGAAGCATAGATCGATTTAAGACTTGAACTGCCAGGGTGCCTTGAGGACTATGTTTGGGAAACCCTTTTCTAGTCGACAACAGCTAGAGATTCCTAGGTTGGGAGGCTGGCTCTACAAACACACAAGACTAGTGACTATGATTAATATAGTATAATTCATATAGGTAGCTTGCTGATAGTATAATAGTACATTTTAAACCAAACAGGTGTGTGTTTCATTATGACTCTCCATGATACTTTTGTCTCTCTAGAATCCAAGCAAATCCTTTTCAAACCAGAGGATAGAGAATGGGTTTCTGAATGACCATGGAGTTTGTCAATGCTCTGTTATGCTGTCCGATCCCACCTTCCCTGCACACCGTATGGAGTTTCTGGAGACATCTAACTATAACCTGAGTCTCAGCATTCAGCTGGAGCTCACTAAAGTAAGCACTGTCATTTGAGAGAACTGAGAGGGTGCATGGATTCTCTAGAGGAAATATAAAAATTAGGGTTATATTTAAAGTGACAGTTTTAAGAAATGGAGAGGTTGCCCATAGCAACCAATCAGATTCTACTTAACATTGAACTAGCACCTTCCAGAAGATAATAGATAGAATCTCATTGGTTGCATGTACAACATCTCCACTTCTAAAAAATCTCACTTTAGAAAATATACCCCTTAGAGCGGGATAAAAAATGAAGAATCAAAGAAATGTAGAGAAAATCAAGAGAAGTCAGGTGAAAGACTAAGAGAAAATGAGGAAACAAATTGTAGAGTTACAGAGAACTATTAGAGTGATGCACAAAAATAGCCATTGAAAAACAGAGAGAGAATAGAGTAAGGCTAGATCATTTAAGTATTTCTTTCTCAACAAGAACACAATTAGCAAGGAGAGAGAGAGAGAGAGAGAGAGAGAGAGAGAGAGAGAGAGAGAGAGAAGATCACATAGAACAAGAGTAAGAGTGGTGTGATTGGTTTGAGAGCACTTAACATAAGGGGACAGTTGTAAAATACTACTAATTTTGAATTTGCCAGATACAAAACTACCAAAGCAAACTGGATGTTTATATGCAAACTGTAAAGAACTTGACAAGGAGGGTGGAGCTCATGGAGAAGGGAAGTGTTTCCTACACTGAACTAGACTTTGAGCTGTTGAAGTTGGAGATCATTAAAATGGAGTCCTTAGCAGCGGAGCTCAAGTCATCCTTTAAAGGCTCTAATAAGAAAGTGGAAGCCCTATACATGGAGGTAAGTGTTATCCACTCTCTGTCACTATTCATGGCTTGCAGAGGCCAGATGGGGAGCAAATGCCTATGATGAATATTTTCTTAGTCAAGTTTTTTCAAGAGATGCTTTATCTGCAAAGCCAAGTGGTCCATCAAATTGCCTGAAGATAATTGGTGCTTTCCTCAATTTTTTATATAGGTGGTACTAACATATGACTAATAAGCACAGTACTCATAATGAAACTTCTTATTGATGTTTTGTTGTCTTAATACCCATGGTATGGTAGATTTGACACATACTGGAAAGAAAATACATCTAACTGCTGCATATTTATATTTTATTAAGGATAAGGATTCTGTTTTATCAGAAGTTTAGTTACTTGAAATCAGTGTAACTGTATAAATTTGTCCATATTTCATTATCTTGACAGATTCATAACATTTCCACCATGGTGACTCAGCTAGAAAAGTATGATAAGAACAATGTTCTGGAATTCCGAAGGGAAATTGCCTCTTTACAAAACCGCCTGCATGAGTGTAGACGCAACCAGATGTTGATCACACCCTCACAAGTGGACTACGGTAAGATCAGGATTTAAGCAGTCAGCTACTGTATATGTTGGATAACTTAACCCCATAGAGTCTGTTTTTTTTATTGTATTTGATTGTGCAGACTATAATAGCATAGACAGCAAAATACAAAGGTAAATTAAATAAAAATAAAAAATTCAATATTTTTTTTGTAGAAAAGATCTTTTTAAATTGAATATAGCTTTTGTCTTTTCCCCTCAGAATCATTATTTTATTTTATTGTGGGAGGGACCCAGTAGATATAATAAAATATATTATATTTACCTCTACATTTTGGTAGATCTTATTCATCAAACTTGAAGCTCATGCTGTCTAGACTGCATACTGTATGCAAGATTTGTTGACTTGGCTCTATAAAAGGGTCTGCATGTGCCCAAGCCTGTCACTGTTCACATCAGCTATGCACCTACCAACTGGTAGGCATCTGCCATAAAAAAACAACTACTATCTTAAAATTAGAGATGTGCAGGACCGGTTTCCAGAAAACCAACAACAACTGAATTTAGGGGTTCTAAATCAAACCGAGTCCGAGTTCGGAATCACTTTGGAGTTCAAAGTTGACACGGATCCCGACTTAGTTTTGCAGTTATTTTAGCTATTTTTTTATCATTTAAAAAATAAAAACAGATCCAAAAGCAAAACACTTGAGGGTGGTATTTCAAAACCAAAACTAAAACCAAGACACAAAGATAAATCCACATCCACAGCAAAAACACAGGGGTCAGTGCACATCTCTTCTTAAAATGTCCACAGACAGCTGTAAAAAGCTTCAAAAGTAATGTAGGTACTGTACAATTCTAATCTCCACCCATCAGAAGAATGCCTTTTTGAAAAATGTACAGATTCTGTGACGTATTTTGTATCATTGCAAACTTATTTTGGGCTGGTAAAAATAATCAGCTATGCAAAGAAATATGTATGCATATTGTGAAAAAAGATTGCTACCTGTAAAAACACATCAAAAGAAGTCCCACTGTACTTCTTATTACCAAATAGAAAAAATTGGGGTTGGTTTATGTCACACTGGCGCAAACACTATTTGCATGTAATCCACATATTCTCTGAATGGACTAAAATAACATACTGTATTTACTGTACAATGCAACATTAACAAAAGAACAGTAGTACAATTCACCCAGGTGAGTACATTCATAGGTGTCAAAAGTCCAGAATATATCATAATATTCAACCTTAATAATCTTTCCTTGTGTTGAGTGAATAATATTGAAACAATCCTTCTTTGTCACAATTTCATATAATTCAAAATTCTTACAGATGGACAGAGCACCAGTGCATATCACTGTTCCTCCTCCACCTTTATTATATCTCTTTAATTACTAACCAGAAGATGCATCTGCCTGTTTCTCTGTCTAATTAATAATGAGATTGGGAGATACACAAACAGACCAGTAGTGCAGAGGCCTTTTGGCAATAAAAATCAATTTAATATATATTACACTCACATAATAAAACAGTGTACAGTATGTAAACAAATCACCTGCTCATTCCTCTGTCATAAGAGTCCTACCAGATGCCAAAGGTGATAACAGCAAGGCCAGGCAAGGTCCCAGAAACAGAGCCCTCTCCCAGTAGAACAAGAAGATGGAAAGTCCACAGATATAGCCCATAGGTCTCTACAAATAGCCATGCTTAACATGTTTTGAACCATAGTGGTTCTTCCTTAGAAGTTGCATGACAATATCCCTAGAACCCCTTAAATGTCCCCACAAATTGGCAATCACCTCCCTTAGTTCTATTGGCCAGATACTGCAGCATGCTCATGTGCGGAAGTGACCTTCATGAATCCCGGAAGTAAGATGGCACTTCTTTATTTGCGTTCCACAACAAAGCTGGACTTCTGAGCCCGGGCTGGTAGAGAAAAACTGTGGAAAAAAACAATATGGGGTTCCCCCTATTTTCCTTTAACCAGCACTGGACTGAACCAGCTGTGGTGGTAATGGCACAGCTGGTAGACACACAGCATGGAGACCCCCTGCCAAACCATTAGCCAGCCTCAAACTCGTCAGCACAGGGCAGGGTATTCTCAGAAAGTAGAGATCCCTACAAAAAATGGGGTCACCCTCCCAAGCATTTACCAACCCTGGGCTCTTCCCTGCACTGCTGACCAGTGGGTGCATAGGTAATGGTGTAAATAAATGGTTAATATTGTTTGTCACAGTGGAAATAGAGGTACCAGCAAGCCTATCCCATGGCACTTGCAGAACTGCAAGTGCCAGCAGGACATTTGCAATGCACCCCCACTGTGGAAAAAAATATTACAAAATATGACAAAACACAAACACTGAGGGGTCTATTTACTAAGCAGTATTAGGAGACAGAGTGAAAAGTGATAAGGTGCCATCCAATCTGCTCCTAACTGCCATCTCACAGGCTGTGTTTCAAAAATGACAGTTGGGAGCTGATTGGCTGGCACCTTATCACTTTTCACTCTGTCTCCTAACACTGCTTAGTAACTAGACCCCTTAATATTTTATTACACATGCACTCATTTACTCACTCCTCACTCACACTACATACTTGCCTACTCCCTCCTCTTGTCCTCCCTCCTCTTGTCCAGTAGGTATCCTGGTCTTCACAAAATAAAAAAATGAGTTTCCTGGTAATGGTGTAAATAAATGGTTAATATTGTTTGTCACAGTGGAAATAGAGGTACCAGCAAGCCTATCCCATGGCAATTGTAGAAATACAAGTGCCAGCAGGCCATTTGCAATGCACCCCCACTGTGGAAAAAAATTATTATCAAATATGACAAAACACAAGCACTGAATGTTTTAATATTTTATTACACATGCACTCATTTACTCACTCCTCACTCACACTACATACTTGCCTATTCCCTCCTCTTGTCCTCCCTCCTCTTGTCCAGTAGGTATCCTGGTCTTCGCAAAATAAAAAAATGAGTTTCCTAGTCCACAAAAAATATTATACAGTAGAGAACTAGTTGACCGACAGGGATTCCACTGGGTTTCCTGCACTTCAGCAGCTCATAGCCAATCAGCAGCGTTTTATTATGATCCTACTGGATCCCTCATGGGGAATGCTCCAAAAAGAAGCTCATAGGCTTCAATTAAGCAACGCCATCTATAGATGGTGCATCCTATTGGGTACAAGCTCCAGAAAGTTTCACTTTCCTGAGATTGATACATATGGCAAATGTGGTCAATCCTCGAAAAACATGAGTACATCCCGACAACTTGAAAAAAAATATTTTCAAGCTGCTATTAATAAGTTTTGAGTCTTCCCTGTAAAATTTTTTAATACATAGCGTACTCACAAAATTGTGTTACTAGAAATAATAGCACATTACAGTATAGTGTAGGTAATTAAATATAAATTAAATATAAAATGTCTCCACTACTAATGTTTTATAACACTTTTTCTCAGGTACGTGTGAACATGGTACGATTGTGAATATTAGTAAACCCCTGGTGGTCCAACTCAACTGGAGAGGATTTAGCTACACCGCTGGCGGATGGGGAAAGGACTCATTTCTGGGGTCTGCTGAAGAACTATATTGGGTGGCCCCTCTTGAGTACAATACATTTTACTTCAGTAATGTACGGATGTACCCTACCTATAATGATCTTCTGTTGTACAAGAATGCCAAAGATAGATCAGTTTCTGGATATGGTAACGGTGGTGGGATGATACTTTATAACAATTCTTTATACTATAACTGCTACCAAGGTGGGGATATCTGTAAGCTCAACATAGCCACTAACAAGATAGATCGCAAGAGACTCACTAATGCAGTTTACAACAACAGATTCTCCTATTCATCCTCCCAGTACCAAGATATAGATATGGCGGGGGATGAATATGGACTGTGGGTCCTTTATTCAACAGAAGGGGCTGACGGAAACATAATAATTGGAAAACTCAATGCAACCTCTCTTGATCTGATGCAAACATGGACAACATCAATATACAAGCTTAGCCTTACTAATGCATTTATGGTTTGTGGGGTTATGTACACCACGCGACTCATCAGTGCTAAGCAAGAAGAGATATTTTATATATATGATACCAGCACTAGTAAGGAAAGTTATGTGAACATCCTGTTTGACAAGATGATGCAGAAAATTCAGAGCATATCCTACAATTCCAATGACCATAAGCTCTACATATACAATGATGGCTATCTGGTCACCTATGATCTCTCTTTTAAATCCCTCTCTTAGGGGTAAATTTACTAAAGTGAGAGTTTTTAGAAGTGAGTTTTAAAAGTGATGTTGGCCATAGCAACCAATCAGATTCTACTTAACCTTAGCATCTTCTAGAAGATAATAGCTAGAATCTGATTGGTTGCTATGGGCAACATCACTTTTAAAACTCACTTCTAAAAACTCTCTCTTTAGTAAATTTACCCCTTAGCATCACTCTTTGTATTATTTCACTGCTTTTATAATTGGTACTCATCTAATTCTCTTTAAAAGAGTCCTATAGTATCAGAGTAAACATTATCTGTTTCATAGCTTAAATGTTCTGAAATAAAAAAATATAAGAATAGCACTTGCAGAAGCCAAGCCACTCTATTTCATTTACTTTATTAAACACACTGTTAAAGGATACAGACACAAAAAAAACAAGCTTGAATAAAATGATTCTTACAATCGAGTGTGTTTTGCTATTATTGGTGGGTAAACAGTTATTTTTGGATTGGTTTCCAGTTGATTTCTTTGACAATTTGGATGGGCAGGCCTGGCCAAAATGTCAATCGCAATCTACTGGTAGCTCTTGGAGCTACCGCCGGTAGATCGTGACCAGATAACATCAACTGGGAAAGCTGGCCTCTGAAGTGATCATAGGCTAAAGAAGCCTTGATCACTACAGAGGCCAGCGTTCCCAGTGATGCAGTGCATGGATGACATCATGATATCACCTGTGATATGAGGAGCCTGCTGGATCTAGTTAGATCCAGTCAGTGGCAGCGGGAGTGACAGCAGGAGCCCTGAAGGTGTGGAGCAGTGGCAACGGGAAGTTAGGTAATTACTGCACAAAGGTGTGGGGGCTGTTCTGTACTGGGGCACTACTTTAGGGGACTCTGACTAAGGGGCACTACTACAGGGGGCACTGCATAAGGGGCACTACTACAATGGGCACTGCATAAGGGACAGTACTTGGGGCATTGCAAAGCGGGCACTACTACAGGGAGCATTGCATAAGGGGAACCACTACTGGGGGCATTGCAAAAGGGGCACTACTACAGTGGACATTACATAAGGGCCACTCTCTGCTATAATATGTTTAAAACAAACCAGCAGTGGCTAACAAAAAATGGCTGCCCCTACAGCAGGCTTCAAATACATGGCTACCGCTGACCAATAGAAGGCCAGGTTTTCCCCAGGAACCCCAGTTTGTCAGACTACTGCTGCCCATGCCTACCCCAGATTAACTGCTGCTGCTGCCTGTAAAGGGAGAGGAAGATTTAATTCTGGTGGGTCCACACTGACAGCATGTAAGATTCAGCACTGGACAAACTATAATACTCGGCACACCATAGTACCGTGCGGCACTGGGCACACCATAATAATGATGATAGTAATGGCAGTACTGGGCACACCATAGTAATGTTTAGTACTAGGCACACCACCATAGTACTATGCAACACCGGGCACACCAAATTACTGGTGGTGATCACTGCACTGCAATTTTTTCCACCCACGGGACATTATGTTTCATAGGTGGGAGTGGCACCCGGCATGTTGTTGTAGTGGGGTACCGCCAAAAGGGCAGGGAGCATTCTGCCCTTTTGAAATCGGGCAGGGTTTGGCACCCCATTAAAACAGCCTAGCGGGAATGCTAGTACTGTGCAGGACTGTCGCACTGGGCACACCAAAATACTGTGCAGTCCTAGGCAGACCATAGTACTGTGCAGCCCTGGGCACACCAAAGTACTGTGCAGCACTGGGCACACCAAAGCACCGGGCACACCATAGTACTGTGCAGCACTGGGCATGCCATAGTACTGTACAGTACTGGGCACACCACCATACCCCGCTTTGGTTACCAGTGACTGGTGGGCTGTGACTCCTTGCAGTAGTACACTAAATTACAAACATATTCGCCTCTGAGGCATGCCCTATAGACCATTATCTAGGCTACCTTCCCAAATACCACAATCAAAGTAACTTACGCCGGGTATACACTATGCCAACGCAGGGCCGGATTAACCACCAGGCAACCTAGGCACCTGCCTGCAGTAGGGCCTGGTGGGTCCCAAGGGGGCCTCCTGATATCTGGCCCAGTCTATTACAAAGGCAGACATCAGTCTTGTTGCTGTCATTTTGTTTTACAGAAGCTCCGCACAGTGCTCAGGCCAGTAATAGTGCTAATACTGTCGCTGGCCGGGCTCCATACTGAGCCACTGCAAATCATCTCCAAGCAGAGCACTGCGCGATGTCATGACGTCACGTGGCCTCACCATATCATGACATCATGCAGCCCTGTCCTTTGTAATACTGCAGTCAAGCCTGGCTTAGTCCCAGCACTAGCTCACAGAGTGAAAACTGTCTCTTAGCGGAAGGACTGAAGACTGCTTGTGGAGAGTGTGAGAGAGAGTACAGGTTAGGGATGAAGTTTTACTCATATAAGAGGCTTTGATGATAAATATTAAGTTATGTATATACACACATATTTAAGAAAGCAGTATATATATATATATATATATATATATATATATATATATATATATATTAGGGGTGAGCGTGTTCGGATTTCTGAAATCCAAACCCCCCGAGCCCCCCCGATCCGAGGTCAATCCAAGTCAGGCGTGACTTTTCCCGCCTGACTCGGATCTGAAATCGAGGCAAAACGTCATCTCGACGGGTTTTGCGGGTTTTGGATTCTATATAAGGTACCTGCATCGGCGCCATTTTCTCACTCGGCTTTGGACAGTGAAGAGGGAGGATGGGAGTTAGGGTTGGCTGGGCTCTGGAGTGTAGTGTAGTGCAGTGTAGTGTTGTGCTGTGCTATGCTGCTGTTGTCCATAGGGGCTGTGGGCCTGATTCAGAACCGAACGCTCTGACCAGAGCGCTTGCTCTGAATCAGGGCCCTCCTCCCTAAAAATGGGGCGGCCTCTTGGACACTCACATAGCTGTGGGTTACAACCCACTGCTATACGAGCGCTCAAGACTATGGTCGCGATGGTCAAGACCATCGCGACCATCGGGCTTGCGACGAGAACCTGCAGTAGGGTCTCGGTGACCGCAAGCCCTGGAGTGATTTTGGCCCCACTGACATCACTAGTGATGTCTGTGGGGCCGGACTCAGACAGTAGGCGTTCCCATGGGAACACATCCGTCTGGCAGCCACGCCCCCGGCACGCCCACCAAAGGGGGCGTGCTGTCACTCACCATCGACAGCACACCCCCTTTGGTGTGAGACCCTGAGTGACGAATTCTCGCGCATTCGGGCACCATCGACCCGCTTGTGAGCATCCTTCGCTCGCGAGCGGGTCTGAATCAGGCCCTGTGTCCACTTCTCCAAAGTCCATAGGGGCTGGCTGTGTTGTGCTGTGCTGCTTTTGTCCATAGGGGCTGTGCCCACTCCTCCAAAGTCCATAGGGGCTGGCTGTGTTGTGCTGTGCTGCTGTTGTCCACAAGGGCTGTGGGCCTGATTCAGACCCGCTCGCAAGCGAGGGACGCTCGCAAGCGGGTCGATGGTGCCCGAATGTGCAAGCCCACGACTGAGGGAGCTCCGTCGTGCGCATGCACGAGACCCGGCGAGCGACGAGGAATTCGTCGCTTTGGGTCTCGCACCAAAGGGGGCGTGCTGTTGATGGTTAGTGACAGCACGCCCCCTTTGGTGGGCGTGCGGGGGGCATGGCTGCCAGATGGAGGTGTTCCAATGGGAACGCCTACCATCTGAGTCCGGCCCCAATGACATCACTAGTGATCTCAGTGGGAGTGATTTTGGCTCAAGACCCTACCGCAGGGTCTTGTCGCAAGCCTGATGGTCGCGATGGTCTTGACCATCGCGACCATCATCAAGGACGCTCGCTTAGCTGTGGGTGGTAACCCACAGCTATGCGAGCATCCAAGAGACCTCTCCATTTTTAGGGAGGAGGGCCCTAATTCAGAGCGAGCGCTCTGGTCAGAGCGTTCGGCTCTGAATCAGGCCCTGTGTCCACTCCTCCAAAGTCCATAGGGGCTGGCTGTGTTGTGCTGTGCTGCTTTTGTCAATAGGGGCTGTGTCCACACCTCCAAAGTCCATAGGGGCTGGCTGGGCTGTGTTGTGCAGTCAGTTGTCCATAGGGGCTGTGTCCACTCCAAAGTCCTGTGCAGTATCCCAGTCCTAAAGGGGTGCTGTAGTGTTGTCCAGGGGGTGTTCTGTCCATCAGGGGTGCTCCCCCCAAGTGCAAAAAATATTTTTTTTTTCTGTGTTTGTGAATTGTGTGCACAGTAGCCGCACGTGCATCACCAAAGTAGCGTCAAGCATGCGCCTGTGTCATAAATAAAGGGCCGGCTGGCTTGACCGTTAATGGGTGTTGGAACTCCCAAAGTGCAATCCAAACAAAATAAAAAAATATTTTCTGTGTTTGTGATTTGTGTGCACTGTGGCCGCACGGTTATCAACAAAGTAGCACCAAGCGTGTGCGTGTGTCATACGTAAAGGGCCGGCTGGCTTGACCGTTAGAGGGTGCTGTAACCCCCAAAGTGCACTACAAGCAAAATAAAAAATTATTTTCTGTTTGTGAATTGTGTGCACTGTGGCTGCATGGTTATCAACAAAGTAGCGCCAAGCGTGCGTCTGTGTCATAAGTAAAGGGCCGGCTGGATCCTCTGTTAAAGGGTGGTGTAACCCCCAAAGTGCACTGCAAAAAAAATGTAAAAAAATATTTTTTTGTGTTTGTGACATGTGTGCACAGTAGCCGCACGTGCATCAACAAAGTAGTGCCAAGCGTGCGCCTGTGTCATAAGTAAATGGCCAGCTGGCTTGACCGTTAACGGGTGCTGTAACCCCAAAAGTGCACTACAAGCAAAATAAAAAAATATTTTCTTTGTTTGTGAATTGTGTGCACTGTGACCGCACGTGCATCAACAAAATAGCGCCAAGCGTGCGCCTGTGTCATAAGTAAAGGTCCGGCTGGCTCGTCTGTTAAAGGGTGGTGTAACCCCCAAAGTGCACTCCAAAAAAAATAAAAATATATATTTTTTTGTGTTTATGAATTGTGTGCACAGTAGCCGCATGTGCATCAACAAAGTAGCGCCAAGTGTGCGCCTGTGTCATAAGTAAAGGGCCGGCTGGCACGTCTGTTAAAGGGTGGTGTAACCCCCAGAGTGCACTCCAAACAAAGTAAAAAAATAATTTCTCTTTTTGAGAATTGTGTGCACTGTGGCTGCACGTGCATCAACAAAGGAGCAGCGCCAAGCGTGTGCCTGTGCCATAAGTCTTTTAAAGGGTGGTGTAACCCCCAAAGTGCGCTCCACATAAAATAAAATTATTTTTTTTCCATCTTTGTGAATTGTGTGCACTGTAGCTGCACGTGCATCAACAATGGAGCAGTGCCAAGCATGCGCCTGTGTCCCATAAGTCTGTTAAATGGTGGTGTAACCCCCAAAGTGCTCCAAAAAATAAAAAACAATTTTTTGTCTGTTTTTGTGACTTGTGAGCGATGTAGCCGCACGTGCATCAACACATTAGCAACACCAAGCGTGCGCCTGTGTCTTAAGTCAAGGGCCGGTTTGGACATCTGGTCCGGACTGAAGAACATGCCAACAATTTCTGACATGTCTACTGTCACTGCACATGATACTGTCCTCAAAGCAGAAGTGACAAGCGTGCATCTGTCTGTTAAAGGGTGGTGTAACCCTCAAAGTGCGCTCCACAAAAAATTAAAAATTCTTCTTTTTTTTCTGTCTTTGTGAATTGTGTGGGCTGTAGCCGCACCTGCATCCTAAAAGCAGCAGTGACAAGCGTGCATCTGTCTGTTAAAGGGTGGTGTAACCCTCAAAGTGCGCTACACAAAAAATAAAAAATTATTTTTTTCTGTCTTTGTGAATTGAGTGCACTGTAGCTGCACGTGCATCAACAAAGGAGCAGCGCCAAGCATGCGTCTTTGTCCCATAAGTCTGTTAAAGGGTGGTGCAACCCCCAAAGTGCTCCAAAAAATAAAAAACTATTTTTTCTCTGTGTTTGTGATGTAGCCGCATGTGCATCAACACATTAGCAGCGTCAAGCGTGCGCCTGTATCATAAGTCAAGGGCCGGTTTGGACATCTGGTCCGGACTGAAGGACGTGCCAACAATTTCTGATATGTCTACTATCACTGCATATGATACTGTCCTGTTTATACAACATAAGGGTGGGTGGGAGGGCCCAAGGACAATTCCATCTTGCGCCTCTCTTTTTTCTTTGCATTATGTACTGTTTGGGGCCTAGTTTTTTAAACTGCCATCCTTTCTGCCACTGCAGTGTCACTCCTAGATTGGCCACGTGTTTGTGCCGCCCACTCGTATCGCTTAGCATAGTCATCCAGCTACCTCGGTGCAACCTTTTGGACATAAAAACACTATTGTGAGGTGTGAGGTGTTCAGAATAGGCTGGAAATGAGTGGAAAAAAGGTTATTGAAGTTAATAATAGCATAGGAGCAGAAAAACCCACAAATTCTGTGATTTTAACTGTTTTTATGCTTTTTAAAAAAAAATACAGATCCAAAACACAAAGTCCAGAACCGAAAACACGAAAGGGTGGTTTTGGCAAAACATATCCAAAACACGAAGAAAGATCCAGATCCAAAACCAAAACACAAAACAAGAAAAGTGGCCGGTGCACACCCCTAAAATATATATATATATATATATATATATATATATATATATATATATATATATATATATATATATATATATATATATGGTGAAATCAGTGCACCAATAATTTTGTGTGGTACAGATTCAACCACTATTGGGTGAGTACCTCTTCGGTCACTTGACCATTATATTTGGAGTCATGTTTATGATGAAAAAATACAAAGAAAAAAAGACAGGGCCTGATTCAGGTTGGTTCGCAAGGCTGCGCTCACATGCAGCAGCCGATGTTTGCATTCTGTGCATACGTATGCATCACAGTGCATATGCGTGACCCGACTGCTGCGATCGGGAATCGAATGCAATAAGCATGCAGTCCCATTACACAGTGGTTGACAGGAAGTGACAAATTGGGGGTGGAGAAGGGGGGTGGTCGGGCGAACACAGACGTGCCTGTGCATTTGAACGCCGATACAGGGGCATGCATAATTAAGCCCCTGTGATTGTATACATAGCCAGAGATCTAGTTGGTGACAGGAAGTTTTGCAGTTTGTGCAGCAGGTCATGGTCAACCACAACTGTGCATTTTGGTTCGATGTTACCGATTTTTTCACAGACTTGCAAATGCATGTCATGGGAAGTGTGTGGCTTTATACAGTGGTGGGCGTCTTGGTATACTGCTGCGGTTGCCGTGCGATTGCATTAATTAGCATATTTTTGCAGCGAGTGGGTGCACGCGAACTCAGCCTTGCGAACCTACCTGAATCAGGCCGTGTGTACCGTTTTTCAACTGCACATTCGGTTTAAACAAAGAATGCAAAATATAAGAGCTTATCTGTCCATAAAGGAACATCAGGATACAGCAAACGTCCAAACGTATTTCCAGTACCAGATTTACTAGGCCAGATAACGATCACCTGAGGCCAGGTGTGATGACATTATATCCTGTCTACCAACTAAATAGGCAAGAATCATATCTATATACAAAGGGAAAAGCCACCCAAAATTATAGTGGCTATACATAGGTGAGTCAGACACTAAAATGTATACAAAGCTAAAAAATTCTTTGAAGTTTGGCGGTAACACATACTGTATCACTATTGCCCAACAGACCGGTGGTCCGCAACGTAACTTCCACCTAAAACACCCGGCGGTCCGCGACGTCACTTCCACCTAGTACCCTATGGCCGTATGGAGGTCCCTTACATCACTTACGCCCCAGACTAGGCGACGGACCACACCATCACTTCCACCCATAGAGTTATGTCATTATCTGGGAGCCCTAAAGCTATAAATACATTTAAAATCCTATGTAAAGGAGACCAATAGGAATCAATAAAGTAATTAGTCCATTCTTTAACTATATCTTAACAAAGTATATGGCTGCCATGTTTTTCTTTTTGCGATGGACCTTGAAAGTAGTAATTTTCTCCGGCGGCCATATTTTCGTAGTCCATAGGTAGAAACACATCCATCTTGTAGATCAACCATTACTGTTGTAGGCATCTATTATCAGTGATGATGGTGGTAGCTTTCAAAGATGCTATATATAAAAATACAGAAATCTGTTTCATGATGGAAATCCTCAGAACACCTATAAAAAACATATCATACTGTAAGTGACCAATCAAATATAAAAAAGAGGAAGATAAAAGGGGTGAAAGCTATTAATATCCATTTAAAATAGGGGTGTGCACTGGCCACTTTTCGTGTTTTGTGCTTTGGTTTTGGATCTGGATCTTTATTCGTGTTTTGGATCTGGATTGGTTTTGCCAAAACCACCCTTCCATGTTTTGGGTTCTGGGTTTTGTGTTTTGGATCTGTATTTTTTTTTTAAAAAAGCATAAAAACAGCTAAAATCACAGAATTTGTGTGTTTTTCTGCTCCTATGCTATTATTAACCTCAATAGCATTAATTTCCACTAATATCCAGTCTATTCTGAACACCTCACGCCTCACAATATTGTTTTTAGTCCAAAAAGTTGCACCGAGGTAGCTGGATAACTATGCTAAGCGACACAAGTGGGCAGCACAAACATGTGGCCCATCTAGGAGTGACACTGCAGTGGCAGACAGGATATCAGTTTAAAAAACTAGGCCCCAAACATTACATAATGCAAAGAAAAAAAAGAGGCGCAAGATGGAATTGTCCTTCGGCCCTCCGACCCACCCTTATGTTGTATAAACAGGACATGCACACTTAAGCAAACCAATCATTTCAGCGCCAGGGTTTGCCACACGACTGTGGCTGAAATGATTGGTTCGTTTGGGCCCCCACAAAACAAGCTGGTAATTAGTCTGTCCCTGCATAAACTGGCTCTACGGAGGAAAGATGTTGTCCTCATCCTCCTCATCCACCGATTCCTCACCCTCTTTAGTGTTGTGTACATCCTCATCTTCAGAGTATTAATTCATCCCCGATGGAATCCACCACCACAGGTCCCTCTGTATGTTCTGGAGCCTGGTCTCCCTGGAAGAATTAATTTTGATGAACATCATCTTCTCCACATATGCCTACGCCTTTCACTGACAAGGTTCCCAACTGCACTAAACACTCTTTCGGAATACACACTGGAGAGGGGGCAACTTAGGTAAAATAGAGCCAGTTTGTATAGGGGCCTCCAAATTGCCTCTTTTTCCTGCCAGTACAGGTACGGACTGTCAGACATGCCCACTTGGATGCTGTCACCGATGTAATCCTACACCATTCTGTCAATGGTGACAGAATCATATGCAGTGACAGTAGACATGTCAGAAATTGTTGCCAGGTCCTTCAGTCTGGACAAGATGACCAAACTTGGTGCTGCCTGCCCTGCATCACTGCCAGCGGGTTGCTTAGGATACCTTAGTTGTTTCCTGGCTGCCCCAGTTGCAGGAGAAAATGAAGAAGGAGCTGTTGACGTGTCATGTTCCGCTTCAGCTGACAGTGTTTTCACCAGCAGTTCTTTGCACCTCTGCAGGCTTGTGTCAGCCGGAAAGAGAGACACCACATAGACTTTAAACCTAGGATCGAGCACGGTGGCCAAAATGTAGTGGTCTGATTTCAACAGATTGACCACCCTCGAATCCTGACAAAGCGAATGAAGGGCTTCATCCACAAGTCCCACATGCTGAGCGGAATCGCTCCGTCTTAGCTCCTTCTTCACTTTCTCCAGCTGCTTCTTCAAAAGCCTGATCTGGGGAATGACCTTACTCAAGCTGGCAGTGTCTGAACTGACTTCACGTGTGGCAAGTTCGAGGGGCTGGAGAACCTTGCACAACATGGAAATCAATTTCCACTGTGCTTGAGTCAGGTGCATACCCCCTCCTTTGCCTATGTTATAGGTGGACGTATAGGCTTGAATGGCCTTTTTCTGCTCCTCCATCCTCTGAAGCATATAGAGGGTTGAGTTCCACCGTGTCACAACCTCTTGCATCAGGTGATGGTAGGGAAGGTTCAAGATTCTATGCTGGTGCTCCAGTCTTTGGCACGTAGTCGCTGAATGGTGAAAGTGGCCCAAAATTTTCCGGGACACCCAAAGTGTCTCCTGCACGTCCTTGTTGTGTGTCAGAAAATTCTGCACCACCAAATTTATTGTGTGAGCAAAACATGGGACATGCTGGAATTTGCCCAGATCTAATGCTCACACAATATTGGTGGCATTGTCAGATATCACAAATCCCCAGGATAGTCTAAGTGTTCTAAGCCATTGGGCGATGATTTCCCTCAGTTTCTCTAAGAGGTTATTGGAGGTGTGCCTCTTACTGAAATAGGTGATACACAGTATAGCCTGCCTAGGAACGAGCTGGCGTTTCTGAGCTGCTGCTACTGGTAATGCTGCTGTTGTTGCTTTGTATGGCGATACATCTACCAGTGGGCTGTCACAGTCATATAGTCCTTAGTCTGCCCTGTTCCACTTGTCCACATGTCCATGGTTAAGTGGACATTGGGTACAACTGCATTTTTTAGGACACTGAGGACACTTTTTCTGACATCTCTGTACATTCTCTGTATCGCCTGTCTAGTGAAGAGGAATCTAGACGGGATTTGGAACCGGGGACATACTACCTCCATTAATTGTCTAAATCCCACTGCACTAATGGCGGATACCGGATGCATGTCTAACACCAACATAGCAGTCAAGGCCTTAGTTATCCGCTTTGATTCAGGATGACTGCTGTCGTACTTCATCCTCCTCGCTAAGGACTGTTGGAGGGTCAATTGCTTAGTAAAAGAATTAGTGGTGTTCCTACTTCCTCTCAGGGATGATGAACGACTCCCAGCAGCAACAGCAGCAGTTGCAGCAGTAGGCGTAGCAATGCAGGATCCTCCGGAGGAGGATAGGAGAGGAGTCAGTCATGCCAGTAACATGGCCTGCAAGACTACTTCCGATCCTGACTAAGGAGGAAATTGACGAGGAGGGAGTTGATGGTGTGGTTTTCAGGCACTTGGATACAACAAGACAAAGGGATTTAGGTGTCCCTGGACTGCTTAGAGTCTTAGCCAAAGTTTCTGAACTTGACAGTAACTTTTTATGAATGCGCTGCAGGTGACGTATAAGGGAGGATGTTCCTAGGTGGATAACGTACTTACCCATTCTTATTCCACCTTTACATATGGTACATATGGCAAGACAGTTGTTGTCTGGATTTGGATAGAAATATTTCCAGACCAAAGAGGTGGAATGTTTGGTGTTCTGCCCAGTCATGACCGTGATGGGCTTTTCATCACACAGAAAACAACTGTCTCCCCTGGTGCCTGATTTAAACAAACCACATCACCATCAGAATCCTCCTCGTCAACTTCCTCCTCAGCGCCAGCTACATCAATATCCTCATCCTGTTGTACTTCAACAGTGACATCTTCAATTTGATGATCAGCAACTGGACTGTGGGTGCTCCTTCCAGCTTTTTCAGAGGGCATGCAAATTGTGGAAAGATCCACCTCTTCCCGTCCAGTGTTGGTAAGGTCAGGCATCGCAACCGCTGCAACACTTGGACTCTCCTTGGGGATTTGTGATATCTTCTTAGAACGCACAGTTCTTTGCTGTGCTTTTGCCAGCTTAACTCTTTTGATTTTTGTAATGGGAGGAGGGCTTCCATCGTCATGTGAAGCTGAACCACTAGTCATGAACATAGGGAAAGACCTTAGCCGCTCCTTGCCACTCCATGTTGTAAATGGCATTTTGGCAAGTTTATGTTTCTCCTCAGACTATTTAAATGTAATTTTCCTGAACGTTGTCATTTGGGATTTTATATGCCCTCTACAATGACATTGTGCATCAGCCTTGGCAGACGATTCTATCCCTAGAATCATAGAAAGTGATAGGGGTACTCATTTCACTGGTGACATTTCCCAGAACATGTGTAAGTTAATGGGTATTAATAGTAGACTTCAAGCCCTCTATTGACCACAGGTCAGTGCGAAGGTGAAGAGAGTGAACGGTACTATTAAGAATAAACTGAGTAAGATCATGGCGGAGTGTGGACTAGGATGGCCAGAAGCCTTACCGCTAGTCCTTCGTAGCATCAGGACAACTCCTAGACCCCCTCTTAATTTGTCCCCATTTGAGATACTATTTGGGAGACAACCCCAACTGATTGTTAGTCCACAGGAAGATTTGAAGCGTAACAATGAGGTTACTGTGAAGTGTCTTATAACAATGAGTAAAAAACAGTTGAAACAGCAGCAGCAGAAACTGAAATTGTTGTCACCTGATATGCCAGAAACAAACTGTCATGATGTTGAACCTGGAGAATTTGTTATGATCAGAAATTTCTTACGTTCAGGTTGTCTGACAGACCGGTGGGAAGGTCCATATCAAGTGTTGCTCACAAGTACGACATCCTTGAAAGTGGCAGAGAGAGATACCTGGGTCCATTCCACTCACTGCAGAAAGGTCAACCAACTGGTGGAGATACAAGGCAGGGTCGAGGCAGATAACGCAGACCTGTCAATTGAGAGCTTGTTCCGGGAGAGTTAAAGACTGCAGTGAGATACCTGAGCTAGGGAAATTTGCAGCCCACTATTCCAGCAATGGAGTAGCGGGCTGGGGTTGCGTTCCTATTTTCTTCCAGAGTTCTCATCATCCTTGTTTGGTTTGGTATATCTTGTTTCTGTAACAGTGGACAGATGATGGAGGAAGAGGTCGATGGTGATACCGATGGAGTGGAGTCAGGAGAAGGATCAATACATTCACCAGGGCGGTGTCATGACCAGGGTTTCTCAGCATGGTGGTTGATGGGTAATACCTGTGAGGTCGCTATGGCAGGAGGCGTCTGGCAGTTGCGCTGGTGTTTGGCAAGGGGCATTGGCTGTGCTTGATTCTCAGCGGGCACATTGTCACTCTGGGCTGGTGAGGCCTGCTGGTGTTTCCGTTCCACCCGGCATGGGCCCCGCCATCTTGCCTCCAGCCAGGTGATTCAGTTGTCCAATTCTGGTGGGTCACGTGCTCTCTCCAGCCAGTCATGGTGCAGCACTTGGTATTTAGGAAGGTCCAGAGCCTTCCTTCATTGTCAGTGCAATGTGTTTCTCAGCGACAGCTGAGAGAGAGTTCCTGAGCTCATTACCTGCCTCCTTGGAAATGCTACCTAGCCTATTACCTTACCTGCTCCAACCACTGGACTTCCCTGCATCCTCCATTTACCTTCCTCCTGCCTGAGAACGTGAGTCTGCTGTCACTCTGCACCTTGCCTCCACTTACACTCTTCTGGATCACATCCCCTCTGTCTGCATATCATATCAGCTCACCATACCTGCATACTGGACTGTTTCCTGACTGTCACTATCTGGACATTCTCCCATTTGCCACACTACAGATCCCAAGTGCACTTCAATGCTTTGCCTGGACTTTTACTTTTTCCATATTCATGTCTACTAAACCACTCATTAAAATTTCCACATTTTCATTTAAACCTGCTTCTGTGTCTGCTCCTATCACCACCCCAGGTCCACAACAAACCAGAACCACACAAGCGGTATCTGACCAAACTCAGTACAGTAATTGCTAAAAGATCTGTTATCCCAGAAACTCGGAGTCAGTGTGAAGGTCTATTGTATGAGGAATACTGTATGTGTGCAAACTGTGGAACCCTAATTGATAAAAAGTGCATCCAGCAGTGCCAGTCCAAGAGTAATCTGTATTTGAGTGAGCATCCTTTAGAGGATTACCATTCCTTAGTGGGTAAGGTCTTAAACCAGACTGAGTGTTGGGTTTGCACTCATGTTCCTCAGGGACAACATAATGAAGGTTTAGTACCACTCCTGTTAAATGTCTGAGGTTCTTGGATTACTTAAGGGGAAAATGCTGGATGGGAAATTTGTTAAGTCCAAGCCTCCAAATTTTAAGCTCCATCAGTACCAGGTGGATAGATCCCTGTTATGTTTAAACATCACCAATTCCAATAAACCAGGAAATTGGGAGGTGTCCAGGAACAATCAGACAATGACCTTTTCACACAGAGCTGATAATGAACCAGTAGATGGTGGACTTATACGCAACATTACCAGTGGAAGATACTTCTGGTATAAGTATACACTTAGTTCTACCAATTTAGTGGTTGGCAGAGTACCAGAAGGGTAGTGTGCAGTTATTGTACAACCTAAAACATGTATCAGCCAAATGGGAAAATCTGGGGTAGGATTATTTGTTAGAGAATTGTGCCCCGATGATAATGATGCATTCTATCCCTTATGTACTCCCATACGATGTGTATTTTCTATGTGGAAGGAAAGTGTACAAGTGGCTCGCTCTGAGTTCTGAAGGTATATGTTATCTTGGAAGGGTACTCCCAGAGGTTATGACCCTTACACATGGTGAAATGCTTGGTAGTCATAAAAACACACCATCACCATATCTTCACACACTGTATGAACACAGAGACAAAATAAATATGATACCTGGTGATGTACATACAGCCACACAATTGATTAGCGAAACAACTGGCTTCCAAATTTTGGTATCATTAGATCCCACCAGGATCGCTCGGGGTACTTTATAATTTAGATATATCCAAGACCTTGCTAAATTAATAGATAATATTATCGAGATGTATGATGACACGTTCAGGTACACTGGTAAGGAGCTATGCATGAAAAGTATTATTAAATGTTATTTTAAATATCCTAAATAATGTAAGTCGATATCCCCTTCAAGACTTCCTTTATAGGTTAGGTGCATCCCCACATCTTTCCCATGATCTTTCGAGATCTGCGGTGTGCGTATAAGGGTAGTTTTATGTCCCTCCCAGGGGAGCATTATTGATGGTTTGATGACCACATTGTGCCATCCCATAATATAACATTAAATAATATTTCAAAGTGTATGACTGTATAGATTAAGACCAGAGTGTGATAGCATTTTGATTGTTATCAAAGGGTGGACTGTTGAAGCTGGATGATTGGCTGAGACCAAATCTTTAATTAATATCGGGCGCCGCCATCTTGCATCGCCCCTGATGATGCCATCTTGCATCATCAGTATGAAACCATTGTGTGTGATGCTATATGGTATTATTAGCGTCGTGCATCTGCATCGCTACCGCATATTGTTGAAAGTCCTACCATAACCCGTATGCACATTAAATAAAACATATTAAATATACAAGATGCACAGCGCACAGTTGCACTGTTTATCAATGCACAAAACACATAAACGTACCCCGCATAATAGCAACTTTACGCAATATTCTCACACATACACATACAAAAATGTATAAAAAAATTCCTCCGCCTTAAAAGCTTAATATTAGAGGTTTTATTAGCGAATATTTATGTTGTGAAATGTAGTGTATATGATATTTAAGGTACATAAGCTAGTAGACATATCATGTTTGGTACCATTCTAAATCACTGTTTATTTGCAGATTTCCGGTTCAATCCGCAAGGAAATTGCGTCATGCGTTCACAAGATATGAACTATATGAAATTAGTGGTTAGAATGAAAAACTGTACATAGTGTCTATTGAGTAGTTTAAACCAGTTATTCGGCGGGAAAACCACACAAAGCAACATCTGAGGAACTGGGACATACCCCGAGTGATGCTATATGAACTGTCCAATGACCTGCATCATACCAGAATGTCCAGGAGCAAGACCCAATGGAAACCTGTTAACTAGTATCTTTGTTCCGTAAGGTATATAGCCTGCTTACTGGTTATAGTATACAGCCATTCTTCTTGGATGACCACAGGCTTCTGGAGAGACGACTGTTTACTGGGACCAGTGCGCACACGTATGTATCGGCTTGTACCTTTTGTATTCAATTGTCTTTTGCGCTAATTGTGCTAGATCAAAGCATGTAACTTTCTGTTATTGCAACAAGAACTTTTGTGCTTTGGAACCACAATATAAGCCTGGAAAGCAATTATTTCTTATGCAACTTGTATCGCTAAACAGCGACATTTAGGGTATGTAGATTAAGGGTTATCAATACTTCTGATAAAGAGAGGGACAGTAGAAGGTCCAATGCAATATAATTAATTTTATTGAGATAGTAATTAATATTGCTAGAAATGGGGTTACAGATTTACCACATGATTCAAGGTCCCAGTTTATGAAATTCGCTAATAAACACGCCGAGGGATCAGGTGTGAGAGAAATAGAGAGACATGTGTAATCCTACTCAGTGGGGTGTAAAGCTCTCCAAATATCGATCAACTGTAATTTTTTTGCCATTAGAGGGTTTCCTAATTTAGGGAGGTGGATGTGTCAAGTAGATCGAGGAGAATGGTCTAAAACCTGTGATGAGATTAAGTTGCAGTCAACGCAAATAATAAGAGATTCATTTGAAAGTGGGGAAAATATTGATAAGAGTTTTGGGAAGAATGGTTTGGAATATGTGTTTGGAGCATAAATGCTGCAGTGGCACCTGAGACCTGAGAGTTGGATTGTAGTGAGGACATATCGGCCCTCTGTATCCGACACTGAGGATAATACTTGCACTTGGAGCTGTCTTTTTGATAAAATAAGGACTCCGCGGGCCTTGGAGGTAAATGGAGCCGAGGCGAGAATGGACCAACCCAGCATGTTGAGCTTCAAAACCTCGGCCGGGACAAGATGGGATACCTGGAGGAGGGCTATGTAAATTTTGTGCTTATTAAGATAGAGTAAAATGTTCCTCCTTTTTATTGGAGAATTGAAGCCCCCAAGATTCCAGGATCCTATTTTTATGTCAGGCATTTATAAGCATTGGTCTCAAAGATCCAACATGATAGTAGCCAGAGTTACATTGTATCTGCCAGAGTGGTGGATTAGTTATAGAGGTGGGGCTGAGGAATGAGGGGATGGGAGAGAATGGGGGAAATAAAACATAAGAAACAAGTGAAAACAGACCAAGGAATGTTCTCCAAAGTATGTTACAGTTATCATTACAGCTTGTATATTTTTTTAAGAGCATTAAACTTCAAGGGAATACAAGAAAAAAATTGTATGAAACATATGTTCTAATACTTTCAAACAACTGGGAAGGAATCAAAATTCCAACACTTCACCCCAGTTTCTATTCAAAGAACTACTTAAAATAAGTGTGGATTAACACCCCGTTGCGATATAAACAATCAATAATTAGAGAAAAAATATTGATTTAAGAGAGAGACAGTAGGTTCTTAAAAAAAAAAGAAAAACCTGCAACATGTTTCTGAATAGGAATATGATATAATGCATTATGGTAATCATAGCAATCTCCTAATGCAAAATTAAACTTTACAGGAACATCTAAGTGTTAACTAAATAACAACTAGTGAAATTAGGTTACTAAATGACATATATTCAGTCAACATATCACGTATAATGTTCATGGAAGGATACTAGGAATTTAATAATTCGGAGTGTGATTATTCCTTGTGCAACACCCCAGGTTAGCTGATGGACAGTCAATTCTGAGGCATCCTCTGGTGTACAGAAATCTTAATATTCTTTGTCCTCGTAAATGCATAGCCTGGCGGGGTAACGTAACCCAAGCTTGCGACCTTCTGAGATCAAGCGGGAGCAGAGTGGGGAAAGGCTTTGCGAGTCCTTGTAAATTCTGTGGAATAGTCTTGATAGATATAGAGATTATTGTTTTCCCATTTCAGCCCTTTTATTTTTCTAGATGTGGACCAAATGATCACCTTGTGTAGGTAGTTAAGGTATTTAAAGTGGACCATCTGTGGATGAGGTTTGGACTGCATAGGGGTGGGGACCAGTCTGTGTACCCGTTCAATAACCATATCTCTGCATTCAGCTTCAATTCCCAGGAGAGATGGCAAGGTGTTGAGAACAAAATGATCAAGTGCTGTTCCTTTAACGGCTTCAGGGATGCCTACTAGTCTGATAGTGTTTCTTCTAGACCTGTTTTTTAGGTTGTCCACCTTATTCCATAACTGATAGTTTTCTTTGTGAAGGGTTGAGATTGAGTTCTGAAGATTAACAATCTCATGTTGTGCTGCTGCTAGCTGCTGCTCAGTATCTGAGACTCGTTGTGTAAGTCTGCTGAGCTGGCCTGTGATGTCTGCCACTGCCTTCATGAGTAGTTGGGTCATTGTGCTCTTAATGGCCAAAAGTATGTCTCCATAGGTGGCTGGAGCATTCGGTGCACAGCATACCTTACAAGGAGAGAAGAAAGAAACAGTTGCAAAGATTGGAAGGTTACACTAAATACACTTAAGCCAACAAATCAAATTATATAACATTTATTATTGCTAAAAAATTATTAGAATATAAAAGACCACTCATGTAATCTATACAATTGAAATAATTAAAATAAGGGTTAATTAACCAATACAAATGTACACATGTCTACATTGAACCATAAGAAAGGTCATAATCAAGGAATGAGGCTCAAAATTGTAAATTCTCTCCAGGGGAGTAAGTCATAAATATGTATACAGACTGTCTCTTAGGTGGATGTTAAATGGAGTGGACAAAGTGAGAAGACGATCCTTATGGAAACATAGTTACCTTTGGACTCCAGTCCTTTGCAGCAGTGAATATAATGGAGATGAAGTACCTTAGTACCCATGTGGTGCTGCGCTCAACCCAACCAGCGGGGAGCGACTTGTTGGAACTGTGATTGATAGAACCAGAGGGAAGCTGCCATCAGGGTAATTGCCTCTTCAAAGCATCTATTATCTGGCAAATCAAGGATCCACAGACTCCAGGGAACAAGTCCCAATAGCACAGCTCTTGTAATCCAAAAGCCGCCGGGTGTCTGGACACTAACAGGGTCCAGATATCTCACCGACACGGCGCTGGGTTTTCTCTGTGTGTGCGGGAGTCACATCAATCGGCACCTGGATGTCTTTGCTGCAAGATGACTGGAGAGGAAAAGAAACAGTGTCGGGGTCCTTTGTGCTCGGAGAAGAGTAAGTAAAATGAGCCGTGTTCTTGCGATCATGGACCAGGGAATCACCTACTCATTTCGACATCACAGGGCATCTTTGTCAAGGTGTATGGATAGTAATCAGGTCCCAGTTTAAGTAGCAATCTTAATTGGACTTATGTGATACAGGTTATTTCTATTAAAGCAGTTGGCTTGAGTGTTACACTTTAGAATACTAAGAGAGACATCAAAGGGAGAAATTATACGATCTATTTATATACATGAATTACATTTCAAATTATTTAATGTCGCACAGTTATAAAAATGACATTTCCCAATATTTTGTCATAATCATTTTAATAAATATTTATTTTGACCTCATGTTTTTGAATAAAACTAATGATTCAAAGTCTTTAACAAGCTAAAGGAATGGAGTGGATTTCTCAACACAACCTGCCAAAGGTCACATCAATATACTCATGGCACAACACAACAGCTTCTCCTCAGCATACCAGGAGGGGTATATATATACATATATATTCTTAAAATGGAAAATAGGGAAAACAAACTATCCCAGTTCTCAAAACCACAGATAGTATATATGAAGATAATCATAATAATATGTGATCACAGAATGCAATATGTGATGACAAAATATATAGGTCAGAACGAAGGGATGAATAGATGAATAAACAAATAACAGGTACATAAATCTATTGATTCATTGATTAATTTCTTCCAAAAGATATCCTACACACTGTTTGGAAACTGCAAAATACAACCAATATTGATAATGGCAATTATATATAGACATTTAGACAGACTAAGCTCTCGGGGTCTTCAGAAGGCAGTATTAAGTTCTATCTGTTCATTTAAACTGTCTGGGAACAGACTGTTCATATTAAAGATCCAAAAGATCTCCTGTTTACATAGAATGCTATAATGGTCCCCTTTTCTTGCTGTAGATGGAATAGCTTCTAGTCCCGCTACTTTGAGGGAAGTGACCTCACCCCCATGTTTGTCTGCAAAATGTCTAGATACACTGTGTAGGAGATTTTTCTTCAAAATGTTTCTCCTATGTGCAAGAAATCTTTCTCGTAGGCTCCTTATTGTTCTGCCTACATATCTAGTGTTTTCACAACTACAAGTAAGCAAATAGACTACATATTTAGTATTACAGTTAATAAACTGTTTAATAGTAAAATTTCTATTTTGTCCCTCAATATTGGTTGTTTTTTTATTTGCATGTTGACAGGTTATACATTTTGGCATCCCACATTTGTGGAATCCTACCGGTTTTACTGGTTACCAATTAGTACCTACATCTAAGGAATTTTTGGGGGAGCCTTAAGAATACTCAGTGCCAGTATATTTTTCAGCAACCTATGGGCCTAATTCAGTCCCGCTCGCGAGCGCAGGATGCTCGCAAGCGGGTCGATGGTGCCCTAATGCGCATGCGCGCGACGAAGGGAGCTCCATCGTGCGCATATGTGAGACCCACATAGCGACAGCCAAGCTGTCGCTATGGGTCTCGCACCAAAGGGGGTGTGCTGTCGACCATTTTCTTGACCATCATCATGGACGCTCGCATAAGCTCTGGGTGGTAGCCCACAGCTATGCGAGCATCCAAGAGGCCGCTCCATTTTTAGGTAGGAGGGCCCTGATTCAGAGCGAGCGCTCTGGTCAGAGAGTCCGGCTCTGAATCAGGCCGTATATTTTCTATGTACTACCACGGGTTTTTCTGGGAGGATTTGTCTTAATACTGATTCATATTTCAACATATGATAAATCTTCCTTATAATTTGATCTATTTTTCCCGAAGATTCACTATAATTAAGACAAAAACAAAATAATTTTTTCCATCTATAGTGTGGGTTTCTTTATTTTTTGGTTGCAAAAGATGTGTCCTATTCATGCTAGCTAGTTTCTTACATGTTTTTTCTAGTAATGAGGGAGGGTAACCTCTCTCCTCAAAGCTCTTGCACATTGCCCTTGCCTGTTCTATATAGTCTGAAAGATTAGAACAGTTCCGCCTAATCTGCATGAATTATCCCTTAGGTATATTTCTTTTTCCAGGGAAGATAATGGCAACTCTGAAAGTGCAAATAATTGTTGGAGTTTACATCCTTACAGTAGTTTGTAGTAATGATTTTGTTATCAATTATTTGCAGAGTAAAGTCCAAACAATTAACATGGTCCCTACTGTAAGTGTAAGTGAAGGAAGATTGAAGTGATTAGAATTAAGAGAGGATATAAAATATTGTGCACTAGAAAGATCCCCATCCCAAATAATAAAAAGATCATCTATGTAACGGCCATAGAAAACCAGGCTCCCCCCGAAGTCGCTCCCCCAAACATGTTGGGATTCGAACTCCCCCATGTAAAAGTTAGCGAAAATCGGGGCAAACCTGGTCCCCATGGCTGTTCCAAGCACCTGTAAGTAAAAAGTGTCAGTAAAAATAAAATTATTGTGAGTTAAAATGAAATGAATAGCTTTAAGAATAAATTCCTGATGTTTGACCTCTAGGGTCCCATCTTCCAAAAGACATTTAGATACCTCATCCATCCCGAACCCATGGGGGATTTGTGTGTATAGCACTTTCACATCAAATGTGAGAAAGGCATACTTTTCAAACCAAATAATTATTTCTATTAAATTTAGAAAGTGTGTTGTGTCTTTGAGATGGGACTTTAGATGTGTAACATGGGGTTGGAGAAAAGAATCAACATAATATGAAAGATTGGAGGTGAGTGAGTTAATACCAGAAATAATAGGATGCCCAAATATTGGTGACTGGGTGTGGAACCAGTAGGAACCGATGTGTCTCCTTGGAAATAACTTTTTTCTGCAAAGCATCATTTAACATCACTTTAAAGTCCTCCAAGTACTGAAATGAGGGATCTTGAGCCAAATTCTATAAAACATGGTATAATTAAATTGGCACTGGGCCTCGAGGGTATAGTCATTTTTATAACTGTGCGACATGAAATAATTTGAAATGGATTTCATGTATATTAATGGATCGTATACTTTCTCCCTTTGATGTCTCTCTCAGTATTCTAAAGTGTAACACTCAAGCCAACTGTTTTAATTGAAACAGTTCCACCTAATCCACATGAATTGTCCCTTAGGTATGTTCGTTCTCCAGGAAAGATAATGGCAACTCTGAAAGTGCAAATAATTGTTGGAGTTTACTTCCTTACAGTAATTTGTAGTAATGATTTTGTTATCAATTATTTGCAGAGTAAGGTCCAAAAAATGTTTTGGTGGCTTGAGTTTATTTAGTGTAACCTTCCAATCTTTGCAACTGTTTCTTTTTTCTCATTTCTTATTTCTATGAGGCTGACTACCTCATTCAGTTGCTTTTAGATTGTAAGGATTTTTAAACTCACAAGCACCTGGGTTCCCTATTCTATTTGTTTGCACATTACTTAGTCCTACTTATGGCAGCTACCATGAGTTGTTTTACTGTTTTCGATTAGAGAATCAAAAGGAGACAAGCTTTATTTTGTGACATAGTTCCTGAAGAACCGAATTATGTTTCATCTGAAAGTAATACTAATTGGTTAAGAGAAACACTGGTTAGATGCTACCAATTTGATAAAATATAAAGAGGAAAAAATAGTACCTCGGGGGTTATGTTTAAATAAACCATTGCATATTTGAAAGTGATAAGGATTTGTTTGAAGAGTGGAATAATACACTCGATACCTGTTCTCTTGAACTCATGTCTCTAATAATACTCTATAGGATGAAGAAGGTGGAGGAGATTAAGGGAGAGATAGAGACACAGAGAAAAAAAGTAGAAAGTTTTATAACAAATCCACGTTTTAAAGATAAGGATGAAACGATTGGTAAAAAATTGATGGAGTTTGAAAGAATAACTATACAAAATAAGAAGAGAAAATATGTGAGATACAGTGTTTATTACCAAAAGGGAGAGACGAGATCATATAAGGGAAAGAATCAGGTTTGGAACCCAGCAGAATTCCAGACCATATAACGAGAGAAAAAGATACAATGAGAGATATAAATTTGATAAGCGCATTAATCAATATACCGATACACATAATAGGAAATACACCACAATTAAATCGGAGGGATAGAGATGAGATAAAGCAATTAAATGGACACCAAGTTAAATCTAGAACCAATTGGAATGACGATAATTTTAAGGGGCATGGTTCGGGTGCCATTCCCAAAGGAATGCAAATAAATAATTCACAAAATTCCAATACAACCAACCATGGTGTTTTTTTAGGTACTCACCCATATCCCCCACAACTAGAAATACACAACCGGTACAGTGTACTAACCACTCCAAAAAGGAGATGAATCTCAGATCCAATAGAGGAAAGAGAGGAGGGAGGAAAGAGAAATCAAAGAAAATAGGGAAAAATAGCCAAACATCATTAAATACTAAATCTATTTTCAACTTATCGAAGAAAATATTAAATGAAAATCAGAAATCGGTCCTTCTTAGAGGACTGAAGTTATCACCCTCTATAGGTCCAAATATTTTTGAATTATATGTAGATTTAACTCGGTTCATTAGAAATTTATGTAGGCAAAGATATTTTGCAACTAAAAAAATTAACAAAAACAGATTCTGATTACCAACCTATACTTCTAGATGATGGCGATACCTTTGTCCTAAATATTCTAGAAGAACTATTTAAAGGAAAATGGTGATGAAAATCATATAATAAAAACATTTGACATACAAAAAGGACAAGAACAATGGTTCAAATTAAAATCCGAATTTTTCCCAATAAGAAATAAAAGTGCAAGCATTGAATGTTTTTATAAATCCACCCTTAATGACTTTAAAGAATTGTGTTCCAATTTCAGATCCAAAAATTCTAATCTGAATAGATGGGAAAAGTCAGCCCTACGAGAATTGAGCTCTGATAGCTCAATAGTTATTAAAGAGGCAGACAAAGGTGGGGGTATAGTCATCCTTGATAGGGATGAATATACCATCGAGGCCCAATGCCAATTGAATGATACCATGTTTTATCGAATTTTAGCTCAAGATCCCTCATTTCAGTACTTGGAGGACTTTAAAGTGATGTTAAATGATGCTTTGCAGGAGACACATTGATTCCTACTGGTTCCATACCCAGTCACCAATATTTTTTATTATTTGCCCAAAATACACAAATCGCTCACTGCACCACCTGGGCATCCTATTATTTCTGGTATTAACTCACTCACCTCCAATCTTTCGTATTACATTGATTCTTTTCTCCAACCCCATGTTACATGTCTAAAGTCCCATCTCAAAGACACAACACACTTTCTAAATTTAATAGAAATAATTATTTGGAATGAAAAGTATGCCTTTCTCACACTTGATGTGAAAGCGCTATACACACATATCCCCCATGGGTTGGGGATAGATGTGGTATGTAAATGTCTTTTGGAAGATGGGACCCTAGAGGTCGAACATCAGGAATTTATTCTTAAAGCTATTCATTTCATTTTAATCACAATAATTTTATTTTTACTGACAATTTTTACTTACAGGTGCTAGGAACGGCCATGGGGACCAGGTTCACCACCGAGTTTCGCTAACCTTTACAAGGGGGAGTTCGAATCTCAACATGTTTGGGGGAGCGACTTCAGGGGGAGCCTAGTTTTCTATGGCTGTTACATAGATGATCTTTTTATTATTTGGGATGGGGATCTTTCTAGTGCACAATCTTTTGTATCCTCTCTTAATTCTAATCACTTCAATCTTTCCTTCACTTACACTTACAGTAGGGACCATGTTAATTTTTTGGACCTTACTCTGCAAATAATTGATAACAAAATCATTACTACAAATTACTGTAAGGAAGTAAACTCCAACAATTATTTGCACTTTAAGAGTTGCCAATATCTTCCCTGGAAAACGAATATACCAAAGTGACAATTCATGCGGATTAGGCGGAACTGTTCTAATCTTTCAGACTATATAGAACAGGCAAGGGCAATGTGCAAGAGCTTTGAGGAGAGAGGTTACCCTCTCATATGTTTAATTATGATTCAGTATTAAGAAAAATCCTCCCAGAAAAACCTGTGGTAGTACATAGAAAAAATAGGTCGCTGAAAAATATACTGGCACCGAGTGTTCTTAAGGCCCCACCAATAAAAACCCTAGATGTAGGTACTAATTGGTTACCATTAAAACCGGTATGATTCCACAAATGTGGGATGCCTAAATGTATAACCTGTCAACATGCAAATAAAAAAACAACCAATATTGAGGGACAAGATAGAAATTTTACTATTAAACTGTTTACTAACTTTAATACTAAATATGTAGTCTATTTGCTTACTTGTAGTTGTGAAAACACTAGATATGTAGGCAGAACAAAAAAGAGCCTACGAGAAAGATTTCTTGAACATAGGAGAAACATTTTGAAGAAAAATCTCCTACACAGTGTATCTAGACATTTTGCAGACAAACATGGGGGTGTGGTCACTTCCCTCAAAGTAACGGGACTAGAAGCTATTCCATCTACAGCAAGAAAAGGGGACCATTATAGCATTCTGTGTAAACAGGAGATCTTTTGGATCTTAATATGAACAGTCTGTTCCCAGACAGTTTAAATGAACAGATAGAAATTAATACTGCCTTCTGAAGACCCCGAGAGCTTAGTCTGTCTAAATGCCTATATATAATTATATATATATATATATATATATATATATATATACCCATCCTGGTATGCTGAGGAGAGGTGGGTGTCGTGCACACGCTGTTGAGTGTTGTGCCATGAGTATATTGATGCGACCTTTGGCAGGTTGTGTTGATTAATCCACTCCATTCCTTTAGCTTGTTAAAGACTTTGAATCATTAGTTTTATTCAAAAACATGAGGTCAAAATAAATATTTATTAAAATGATTATGACAAAATATTGGGAAATGTCATTTTTATAACTGTGCGACATTAAATAATTTGAAATGTAAATCATGTATATAAATGGATTGTATACTTTCTCCCTTTGATGTCTCTCTCAGCATACTAAATTGTAACACGCACGCCAACTGCTTTAATTGAATCAACCTGTATCACATAAGTCCAATTAAGATTGCTACTTAAACTGGGACCTGATTACTATCCATACACCTTGACAAAGATGCCCTGTGATGTTGAAATGCGTAGGTGATTGCCTGGTCCATGATCGCAAGAACACGGCTCATTTTGCTTACTCTTCTCCGAGCACAAAGGACCCCGATGCCAGCTCTTTTCCTCTCCAGTCATCTTGCCACAAAGACATCCGGGTGCCGATCGCTGTGACTTCCGCGCACACGGAGATACACGGCACCGTGTCGGTGAGATATCTGGACCCTGTTAGTGTCCAGACACCCGGCGGCTTTTGGAATACAAGACCGGTGCTATTGGGACTTGTTCCCTGGAGTCTGTGGATACTTGACTTGTCGGATAATAGTCGCTTTTGAAGAGGCAATTACCCTGATGGCAGCTTCCCTCTGGTTCTATCAATCACAGTTCCATCAAGTCGCTCCCCGCTGGTCGGGTTGAGCGCAGCACCACACGGGTGCTAAGGTACTTCATCTCCATTATATTCACTGCTGCAAAGGACTGGAGTCCAAAGGTAACTATGTTTCCATAAGGATCATTTGCTCACTTTGTCCACTCCATTTAACATCCACCTAAGAGACAGTGTGTATACATATTTATGACTTACTCCCTTGGAGAGTATTTACAATTTTGAGCCTCTTTCCTTGATTATAACCTTTCTTATGGTTCAATGTAGACATGTGTACATTTGTATTGGTTAATTAACCCTTAGTTTAATAATTCAATTGTATAGATCATATGCGTTGTCTTTTATATTATAATAATTTTTTATCAATAATAAATGTATATATATTTATTTGTTGGCTTGAGTGTATTTAGTGTAACCTTCCAATCTTTGCCACTGTTTCTTTTTTCTAATTTCTAATTTCTATGATGCTGACTAACTCATTCAGTCGCTTTTAGATTGTAAGGATTTTTAAACTCACAAGCGCCTGGGTTCTCTATTCTATTTACATTACAAGGAGAAGAGTCTTCTCCCTCTGCAGCTGCTTTCTTGGATGCCGGGGACAGCACTTCTGACTTGGCATCCAGCGACATATTGGCTGCAGCATGGCACTTCTCCTGCCATGTTGTCTGCGCGGGCAGGTGCTGCAAGGTATAGACAAATTTGTCCATGCGGGTAACAGGTAACGCTCGGGGCTGGACTGGGGGGTGCTATCGAGGCTTGAAGGGCCTTGTAAAGGGTGTCACTGGGATGCGGTGCGTAAGCCCTGAGATTGAGCTGCCTCACTCCATTAACCCGGAACCAATCAGACTTTACTTATCATTTATCTAGCACCTTCTAGAAGATAATATCTAGATTCTTATTGGTTGCTATTGGCAACATTTCCATTTCTAAAAAACCCACACTTTAGTAAATATACCCCTAATACCCCTTTCAGATAGAAAATAAAATTACTGGGTAAATCACTTTTACCCAGTAATTTGCAGATCAACACAGGTTTTTTTCTCTGTGTGAAAGGGTCAACCCCGGATGAAATTCCCGGGACTTCGACCCAGGAATTTACCATGGTCGGAGACCTGTGAATTTCTACCTGGGTTGATCCTGTCACACAGAAGAAATACCCATGTTAATCAGCAAATTACCAGGTTGAAACATTTGACCCAGTAATTTGCTCTTCTGTCTGATGGGGGGTTTAGGCTGGGACTGAAAAAATGACCCAGGACACAAATAAAGGGTAAAAGCCGGGATTTCTGTCTGAAAGTGGTATAAGAGTGTAAGCAGGAATATTGAGTAACAGTATAAGCAAAATTATGTATTACAGTAGCAAATAATATAATATAAAATGGTGAATTGACATGTACTGTATATAAGTTAAATAAAGAGGGGACAATGGGAAAGTGTAACACAGTCTGATTTGAAATTCAAATTTACCACATTCGCCAGCGATTCTGTCATCAACAGCACTGGATTTAACATCTAGTGGTTTGGAGGTTTAAAAATCCAAACTCACCGGTAATTTGCTTGAAGAGAAAATCCATTATGCACCCCCCTGGGAGGGTAATGTTTAGGGTGTAGTAAGGGGGGGGGTTAGGGTTAGGCATTCCCAGGGAGAGGTTAGGGTTAGGCACTAGGGGGGAGGTTAGGATTAGGCACCTCTAAGGGAGGGTTAGGGTTAGGGGGGGACAGGGTAGGGAAAGGGTTTTTACCTGCTCTGTCGGGATCTTCTCCCTTCGGGCTGCCGGTGTCGGGATATGAACCGGGACTTCTTACCCATTTCTAACATAAGGTTGGTTTACTGCATGGTACGTACAAAGTAATCAGAGTCTACAGCCATGGCCAAAAGTTTTGAGAATTACACAATTATTGGTTTTCACAAAGTTTGCTGTTTCAGTGTTTTTAGACCTTTTTGTCAGATGTTACTGTGGTATACTGAAGTAAACTTACAAGCATTTCATAACCATCAAACACTTTTGTGGACAATTACATTAAGTTTATGTAAAGAGTCAATATTTTCAGGCTTTATTGACCATGGAGGCTCTAAGTGTTCCTCATCAGCCACGGTCTACCAAGAGTTTAAATAAATTGTATGTGGAGCATGGAGACTCTAAATAGAGTGCTTGTCAGTCTCTACACGATGATAAATGTTCCAGGTAATAATTAGCTAGATGCTAGCATGGATGTGTATAGTTACCGTCAGGGAACTTGGTGATGTAACTGGAGTAGAGGGTGTCCTGCAGCGTTTAGCTTACTGGGACCAATGACACAGACGTCTGCTTTCAACCCCCGTTAACACCTCCAGGTAACTCTATTATTCTGATGCGCAACTGTCTACAGCTATCAGCAATAATGAATATATCCAAGAGTTGATTGTGTAATCTGTAGATGATTAACTGATTCGGTCAGAATCAGTTAAAGCTGCAATCACATATGGTGTCTGGTAAGCAGCGGGGATCCGTATAACTTAAATACGTTTCTCTGCACACGGCAGCTTTTTCAAGAAGCGGAGACAGTCTTGCCACAATATTTACCCTATTTGACCCATCAGGACAGATCTTGTGAAATACACCTGTCCAGACAAAGAATTACAGTTCCATGTGATGGACTCCATAAGTAATCTTTCGTAACTATGACAGACATTAACATATATTTCTATACAAGTGCACTTACCATGTGCATCTGCAGAATAAAACTAAAAATAAAAGTAACTATAATAAAATAAGAAAATTAAATAAAAATAAATAAATAAATGACTAGAAAAGAAAGGATAAATAAAAGAAGAAAGTTATGGCACAATAGGATAGATCTTTACGATGATCTGAGAAGAATGCCAGAGTGCTGTCTATATCTACAATACTCATCCAGAGGCTGCCCAGATGACTGAACAGGGGAGGAGCCAAGTGGCCAATGCATGGTGGGAGAAGGCAGCAAGAGATCAGTCTTTTCTCTGCTTTTCTCCAGTTCGGGAGACATGTAGATAGACAAAATGCCATTCATAGATGAACAAATATGTTAAAAGAGAAGCAATTATCTTAAATTGCAAAAATACTCAGCTTCCATTGCGATCTATGGGTGTGAAAAAAACTGCAAAGCAAAACAAAAAGCAGAGAAATGCCCTGTATTTATGGCGGTAATATGAGAAAGAAAAACTGTTGACTTCTCTAGCTAAGAAACTAGAGAAAAACATTCATAAATAGATCCCTAGATATATGCAAAGGGCCTGATTTTAGATAGGAGCAAAACAAAAAAGCAAGTACATTTTTGTTTTTTTTGCAGGGTAGAAGTCAGCCATCTACAGAACCTGTGGAATTTAATGTGTTGGTTATTAAAGAGACAATCTGGGAAACTTGGCATTTGCCTATTCAAGTACTTTGGCAGCTGGCTTAGTTATCATACATAAAAAAACATTTATTTTACATATTCTTGTTAATTTACATAAATAAAATGTTATAATGATTTACATTAAATGTCACATTCTCAGAAAATATCCTGGAAAACAATCCACTTCTGTATAAAACATCTGGACAAAACCAATATTAAATATTTAGTGATCAAATAATGTTACCATAATATTTAGCTACATGCTTTTAGGGTTTTCATGTACGGGAGGCAGCTCTCTACGTGACTGGCCTTGCTTTCAATAATCATTTCTTCAACAATTATGATCCCCATCAGCACATTCTGAGCTACCTGTGGTGGTATGTGGCAATCACCATTGGCCTCCGCTAGCAAAGTAATCTGGGCAGCTGGATGTGAAAACTCTATAGCACGCTCCATATCGCAGTAGCTGGTATGGAATTTATTTTACCTGTGGGTCACCTCCATAGGCTGGGTGACTGCTTCTTCAGCAAGTGAAAAATGCTAAAGTGGTCCTTCTCTGCAAATATCTGGTTTTAGCAGATTGGGGCCTGGTGCTGTCCCAATTCCACATCTCACTTTGAGATATTTTAAGACACTCTAGATATCCCAATAGTCCATAAGAATCCACTAGCAATACCATTGAAATTGGTGGTTGGGTTGTCCTCAGCTGCAGTGAGTTCCTTGATGATTTACCTGCAGGAATTGTTGTGGCAGGGGATAGCTCTGACTTTATTTTTTAATTATCTCTGTCATATTCATCATAATGAGAGTATAACTTGAACCTGGGACAATGTCGTAATTTCTATCCTGTAGTGCTATGCTGGTGCCCGACTTGGGTACAGAGCAACTTTGTTCCATTGCCTCAAATTCCACTAAAAATGATCTAGCACTTTTTTAGTTTGATTACTTCCATTAAGATCTCACTGCGCACTGTGATTAATTACTACGATGTTCCTTTGCCACTAGTAAGCAGTAGCCATTTTAGCAGTTAATTTTGCCAAATAAAAAATATTAAAAGGAAAAAAGTACTGTAGCTCCAGTCTTTAAGTGCAATCGTTAATTGCTTAACATCAGGGCTGTAACTAGCTTTGGGTGAGCACTTAGGGGACTATTTACTAAGCAGTGTAAGGAGAAAAATTTAAAGGATATAAGGTAACAGCCAATCAGCTCCCAACTGTCATTTTTCAAACACAGCCTGCGACATGGCAGTTAGGAGCTGATTGGCTGGTACCTTATCTCATTTCACTTTGTCTCCTAACACTGCTTAGAAAATAGACCCTTGTATGCTCTAAGAAATTAATCTCTCCCGTCGCTGCTACTTGATGTTGGAGAAATATCCTCTGAGAGATTTTAAAAATTCTATATTTCCTTCCTATTTCCTGTCTATTTCACACAACTAAACACCACAATGTTTTGATATTAGGTCTACGGTATTAAATATTTGTCAATGTTGATAATAAATTGCAGGGACATGCCTTGCCACATCTAAAGTGGTACATTACTGCAAATCACAGCCTTGTATTCTTAAAGAATATAGAGCACCTAGGGTTATAACTTCTGACGGCTGGAGGGACAGCGAGAAATAGGTATACTCTCAATTTAATGGATATCCAAAGATATGACCATTTCTCAAACTGCTACTTGCCCATTTAAAGACTGTGGGGAAATGTATCAAACCTTTTAAAGAGTGGAGAACTAGACAAGTAGAGGTTACCCATAGCAAGTATTCAATCAGCTACTAGCTAGCATTTATCATATGCATTCTTTAAAATAGCTAAATGCTCATTGGTTGCCATGGATAACTTCTGCATTGTCCACTTCTACACTCTTTAGAAGGTTTGATACATTTTACCCAAAATTGGCACTTCTCTAGATGACATTGCTTCTTGTCTTTGGGTTCCAAATGAGAAGGGTTTCCTAACCCAAAGTCAAATTATATAATATTAAGCAGATGACCTGCCCTCAGTGATCTTACATTTTCAGAAACCAAAAATAAATCTACATTTCTCATTTGGAAATAGTCAAAGTTACAGATGTGCGTTGACCCCCGTGTTTTGGTTTTGGATCTGGATACACGTTCGTGTTTTAGATTTGGATTCAAAAAAAAAATTGAAAACAATTTATAAAAATAGCTACAATGTCCGAATCCAAAACCCGAGTTCTGAACCAGCAACAAATACAAACTGGGACTTGGTTCAAACTGGGACACAAAATTGAATCTGAACCTATAGGCAGTTGTACTTGGAACCCCTAAATTCAGGTGTGTTCAGATTTCAGAAATCCGGAACCGCATGTCTCTATTCAAAATATTATTAAATCAACGTAAAATGCCCTGGAAAGTGCCAATTTAGGTATATGCCTAGTATGGTTTTATAGTTACGGGATAAATTTACCCTTGGGTAGAGTTTTCTGATGATTTTTATACTCTTCAAACCCCATGAAGAACTGATGAAGCGCTTGGTCCCACTGATATTTCTTAGCAGAGTCATAAACCACTGATCCTTGTACTCATAATGCTTCCCAAACAAAATAGTGTAGATAATGTTGGATACAGCACAACCAAAAATAAATGTGGGGTCAAACAGCTTTCCTATTAACAGACATAACACCAAATATTCATATAAGTGACAGCATGTAATAGCAGGTTGACATAGTGACACATACAGAAGGGAGCTGTAAGATATTGAACCTGTCCATGTCACTGCAGGATGAAAAAGGAGGATCCTTTGAGACATGCATACTGATGGAAGCTATGAGGCATGAAGTCTGTCCCTCCTTCTACGGGTGACCCAGACAGAAGAGGACTATGAGGCATGAAGTCCTCCTTCTACAGGATGACACAGATGGAAGAGAATTACAGTATGACATATGGAGCCTGTCCATCTCACCGCAGGATGACACAGACCGAAGGGAGCCTTGAGACATGGAGTCTGCCCCTCCTACTTCCAGGTGACTGACTGAAGGGAGCTATGAGACATGGGGCCTGCCCCTCCTACTGTCGGATGACACAAACAGAAGGGAGCTACGAGACATGGGGTCTGCGTTAACTATAGCATGAGCCAAGAAGCCTTTCTTCACCTTCAGTTTTGCCAAATTCCTCTACAAGACACTTTGCCTCCTCCTGGATTCTCTCCTCTATGTTTCTCTTACCCATCCCAAAATTCCTTAGGATGGAAAGATATCTGCGATTTTATGTGATGTAACTACTTTATTTGTTGCTTTTAAAGTTTTTATAGTCTCATTTAAATATGCAGAACTATTTTAGACATGTCATCACCATGGTTATATGATTGTTTATATATGTATAGCCATGGTTTAGGTGTTATTTCCATTTTTAGGTCTTGGTATATGATTATCTTTCAATATCTCCCCCCCCACCCCTCTATGGAATATCATCACTCCTAATATATTTATGATGTTATAAAATGCTATGTTTTTAAAATGCTATGTTTAAAATGCTATGGTATATACTGTATTCATCATGGTGAATCACTATAATTATTAGTGTATTATATGGCCATGATTACATAATAACCTTCCTTGCACACTAATACCATAGGTCACCTTTTCTAACCTCAAAAATGGCTGCCACATAGCTATTTTTAGCCTTTATTAATTCCTAAAAATGGCCTCCACCTAGTGGGTATAGATTCCTATCCCACCAATAAAATGGCTGCCATTATGTTCATAATAAACAGCATTTTTTCTAACCCAAAAAATGGCCACCGCACAGCTAATGAGAGTTTCTAACAAATAAAATGGCCGCCGTCTAGTGGAGACAGGTTTCTGTCCCACCAATAAAATGGCCGCCGCTATATGGTATTAGACTTCTGAGGCCCATTTTTTTCAAATATATGCCCTACCCTGACACAGCCAGACTGGCGCTTTAGCTACCTATACATGCGGAGGTATGCCTGCAATGAAACTTTGCTGTTTATTGCAGGGGGGGCGCGATCATCATTGATGACATCATACAAGATGGCCGCCGTGCACTGCGCATGCGCAGAGGCCGTTTTGTTGAAGTGTGGTCAGGAAAAGCTGTTCTTGCTCCATCTGGCAGCTCATGGTTAATGGATGGGCACAATGCTTTGGGTTAGGTGGGTCATTCCATCACAACTAAATTCAGTAATTTTTCGCATTTATATTTAGCTTTCCATATATTTTCCTTCTGAAAGTGGGGAGTCTACTGGCAGATCACCCACCTATATGTGTTATTAATCAGATGACCGAAAACAGCCACATCTGTGCACAATCATGGATATCAATAAAACCAGGACTGTTAGTGTGCCTTGAGGACCAAGGTTGGGAATCACTGCTGTACCTACTACTGTGAAACAAATAACATTATTTTGCACCTTACTCACTTTCTGAACTCATTCACCTGGCAAAACCATGTTGCACTGCAGGTGGGGGCAGATTTAAAAGGTGCAGAGAGATCTAGATTTGATGGGGCATTTCCAAAATTAAATCTAAATTGCAGTGTAAATATAAAGCTGTCCAGTATTTAGGGGCTACATGCAAAAGCAGCCAGTATTCACCTTGCATGCTAAAAAAAATAAATGTGTTTGAACCCCAAGCATTGCAACATGGTTTGTCCCAGATACTAAGTTATTTGCTTTTATTTTTTTGCTCTCAACTCAGATCAACAAATCAGGAAATATGTCAGCAGTATACCTATGTATTAGTACTATATCCTAACTGTCGACATTGTAATAGTTGATGAAACATCTACTTCCCCTTATGAAGGAATGCAGAGCTGCTATGAGGACATGTATTACTGTCCTCGTAGCAGCCACATAACCACCTTCACATGAACAAAGTTAGATTTCTTTTGGACATGTTTAAATATTCATGACAATTTATTAGAGTTTACTGCCATTGGGAGAGATGCATCCACTCTTCTAAAGAGAACAAGTGAAAAAGTTGACCATAGCAACCAATCAGTTTCAAGTTATCATTTATCAAGTACATGCTATTAAATGATCACTAGGAGCTGATTGGTTTCTATAGGGAACTTCTCTACCTGTCCTCTTTAGAAGATTTGATAAATCTCATGTGGATCCTGAATAAATTCCATGGCATCATCAAGCTGCTTTTATATCTATACAAAATACACTTGATTTATTTTCTTCAAATGCACTTAAATAATACTTACTGTATATTGAAACAGGGTAGAATACAGCAAAATATTGAACATATACTGTATTTATTAAGATACATTATCCTGAAAATGTGTATTATAGGCACCAAACTATCTTATATATATATACAAATAACTTTCTACTTTAAACTATTTTTTCCATTGCACACAGTGACTATTAATCAGAAATCTTACACCAAGCAGAAATGATTAAATAAGTATACAGCCATGTCTACTGTGTTTCATTTATAGAGATACACAGATTCAAAACAATGTAATATAACTGATGGAATTAAATTTTTTTATACAATTGCCCATGTTTTGTACATGCTTACACTCAATTTCCCAAGACATCTTGAATTACTAACAATGGTTTAACCAAAATCACTTTCTTACCTTTCGAAGTGAGATCAGAAACTTTCCTGGTTTCATTTGGAGAATGTTTCCTATCAGTGGGAGTGGAGGAGGACCATGTGGCAGAAGGGATTGCACCTTGGTGGTCTTTTTCAGCCATGCTATGCAGAGCATACCAAGCAAGACAATAATAGTAATAGCAGTAGGCAGCAACATGTTCTCTCTCAGGCTGAGGATCTGTAACCAGTAATAAAGGTAAATATTATTTTCCCAGTCTGTGGTAAAGCAAATATGATTTATTTAAAGATACATCTCCACTTCTCTGTGCAGAATGATGTGGAGTATTTACAATGAGTAATCAAGAAGATTTCTGAATTTGTTGCAGAATTACATTATCTTACACATATAGTTACAAAATAGTTTATAGATGGGTGCTCACATGTACAATACAATACAGATATTTCATTGGATGATGTAGAGAAAAGGGAGTAACAATGTAGAGTCCTGGGAGTGAAAAATAGAACATGTGAGCAAGATCAGATGATGTTCAGGTGATGTTTGTGACATTAACATGTCCTGGTCAGTGTGACATCCAGCAGATAATATGATGTCAGTTCTTTACTTAGGTACAACAAATAAGAACAAGGCTGATGTTTGTCATGTCCCAGAATGTGTGGCTCCATCAAAGACATAGTTAAAGAAATTTCTCTTTATATTCAAATTCCCAATTTTCAGCAGATATTTACTGTGGTTAACTCATCATCAATCTGTGTCACTGTCACAATTTAGCTGCAGACAATTATACTGAAAAAAAAATTAATTCAGGCAATACAAACACAATTTTGATTTTAACTCTATCAGTCCACCGCTTGTTAATGCTAATTAACACCTAAAATTCATAATAAAAATGTTTCTAATTACAAACCTAAATTCCTTCACCACATTGTAGGTAAAAAGTGTGACAGAATAAGGAAATTAGGTTATAGGATTATAGTACATGCTCTGGTTGCATCTCGACAGCCCTAGACCTTTGGTAATGGTGTGGAGCGCACCATCCCACCAGTCAGTGAAAACCTGGATAGTAGGGACAGGAAAGAATTTTCAGTCCTTTTTTTGGATTGAGGAACAAGCCTTGATACGATACATATTTCAGCAACAGTGTTGTGTGTGTGCAAGTATTTAAAAAGAAAATAACTGGGAAAAAGTATTAGGTATATACCACCCTATATGGTTTATTCATTTTTGTCTTACTGGAACATATAGAACTGGATTTACATTCATTAGCTATGTTGCAGGTCTTGATGCTGGGGTACAGGTTTTCTTGAACTGGTGTGCCACAACAGGTAGGCAGACACCACTTGACTCCAGATCTCCAGCCATTCAGGCTATTGCACTTTATAAGTTAAAATTCCTACCATCAATATACTAAAACCAAGCTTATCATAAATATACTAAGTTCTTATCTCCTTTCTTCTTTGTGGGGTTCAAGTTCAGCAGGACAGCCTCACCTGCCCCACTCTTCTCTATCACCCCCTTACCATACAAAGCCATTTCCTTATTCACTGTTTGAACAGTTCCTCCAAAGATGAGATCAGTTTAGCCTCCTCATTTGCACCTCTTGCTTGAGAGCTGAAAGGTACCGTGTTGGCTACTCTGTGGCAATGTTAAGCATGGATCCAGGTAGGCTTCTCAGCAACCTTTACTGCAGTGGAGGTGGTTTAGGAGCACCTGGTACGGCCCTTTCCAGTGATCTGCAAGGGAACTTGAACATAAAAATTGACATTGGGAAGAGACTATGCTCTGCTGTATCAGTCAAGACTGTCTGTTTGAGGGACTGTAAGGACATATTTGGTGGTTAAGTCATTTAGTGTATAATGGTTCTCTTCAGGGCCTAACATAATTTTTGTGCATTTTCCAAACAATATCTCATATGGACACAAATTTAATGGCGACCTAGAAATATCCCGGATGCTATGCAAGATTATGGGTTGGGCATCCGCTCAATTCATCCCTGTTTCCTCTATGCCTTTTGACAGTTTATTTTTGCTGGTTGCATTGGTACTCTTCACCTTTCCTTGCAGCCTGGGGCTTGTAGTAGTAGTGCACCCTGAACTGCTTGCCCTGTAAAATGTATACCATGATCAAATTAGGGATGTAGTCAGGAAGCTGTTGGTCTAAATGATGACCGCCGGCTTCCCGACTTTATAATTCCGGCTTGGTATTCATGACTGGCATCAAAAACTCGACACCTGCCATTAGACCTTAGCCCGAAGACCAACGCCCGGAATACCAAACAAAGTTAAGATGTGCGCCGGGCGTGGACAGCCACAAGGGGAGGGTTAGGTTTTAGGGTTCCCGGGGGAACTTAGTGTAGGCACCCCCCTGGAGGGTTAGGTTTAGGCTAGGGGAAGGGGGGTTAGGGTTAGGCACCCCTGAAGAGAGGTTAGGGTTAGGCACCCCCCCAGCAGACTTAGGTTTAGGCTGTGGGGGGGTTAAGGGTTAGGCACTTGGAGGGGAGGTTAGGGATAGTCACTGCAAAGGGAGGGTTAGGGGGTAGAATTAGGTTTAGGCACTTAGGGGGGGTTAAGGGTTAGGCACTTGGAGTGGAGGTTAGGGTTAGGCACCCCTAACCTTTTGACGATCAGGATTTTCACCCTTGCTGGGCAGCCACTGTCAGGATTTTAACCTACTACACCCTCAAATTATACTATACTAAAACTACAATAACTGGAAAACCTTCTTCTGTACATTTAAAACTATACACCACAATATCTAATACAAATGTTACATCTCTACTGGGTGGAAGCTGTAAAAAATTCAATCTGTATTGCCCGGAAAAGTCCTTGTGAAAGCAGGAATGACAAATGGGTGTAGGAATAATTTTTCCTGGGTTCTTTCCTAAATAGGTAAGGTACACCTGCTCTATTTCCTGCATAGGAGGAGAAGCCTGGATCACACCAGTATAACTCACCATACCTTCCCTTATAGTGTGAAGAAGCATATGGGCTGCCTCTGCCAGGCCAGATAATAGTACATTCGGTGGCACTGGTCATCCCCTCTCATTTTCCCACAAAGAGATGTTTTTGCCAAGACTGGTATATATGGATTCATATTTTTAAAAATTTACATTTGTAAGACTTTCCAGTGACCAAACATTTTCAATTTCAGGAATCAAATCTTCCCCTCATTGCGGCTTGCTTTGCCATTTCATCAGAACGGATCATTGCAGCATGTGTGGTAGTGTGTGTTTGGCCTTTCTTTAAGCAGCTTGAAATTTTCCTTTAGCATTGGATTATGTTTGTGGAGTACAGTAGTACCAATGCTGTTGATAATTCAATATCCTTTGGGTAAATTGACTAAAGTAAAAGTTTTTAGAAGTGGAAATGTTGCCTATAGCAACCAATCAGATTCTAGCTATTATCTTTTAGAATGTGCTAGTTAAATGTTAAGTAGAATCTGATTGGTTGCTATGGGCAACATTTCCACTTCTAAAAACTCTCACTTTAGTAAATGTACCCCTTGACTCTAAACTGTCCTATTTTAACCACATTCAATCACATTCACATTACATACATCTAAAAACATATCCAGAATATGCCTTTATAAATAAATTCTCAAAAATCCACAAAATCAGACTTTCCTATCCCTGTCTGCAACTCTTCAAGTGCACCTGAAAAGCAAACTTGTCACTTTCCAAAATCCAATCATCTTCACTCTATACTATACATTCTTCTACATACTTTGACTTTCTTCACTTTCATATCCTTTCTTTTCATCTTTGCATGTCTTTTTTATTTTTATTTTTTAAATTAGGAATAATCTTTTATATATTACTGCTTATTCTCCCCTACCCCTTGTGATAATCCTGTCACTGTAATAAATCCTGGGTAATATTCACCTCTGAAGAAGGCAATAGTGCTGAGAATATATTAGCAATGGGAGCAATTGAGAAATAGTCCTGTCGGATGTGGAAGTGTGAAGCCCTAGCCTTAGGCAATAGTTCTGAGGATTATTTGAGCAATGGGGTCAACTGAAAGATTGTCCAGCCTGAAAAGCTGATCAGTGTTCCTTGGTGATGATTTGGCCAATAGTCCAGTTGCAGCCTTGAGGGCTGGAATTGCTTGGCAAGGATGAGACCTTATGGCCAAGTTGCAGCCTTGCGGGCTGAAGATGCTTGGCAAGGATGTGGCAATGTGGCCAAGTTGCAGCCTTGCGGGCTGAAGATGCTTGGCAAGGATGTGGTCTTGCAGCCAGGTCGCAGCCTTGAGGGCTGAAGATGCTTGGCAAGGATGTGGCCTTGTGACCAAGTTGCAGCCTTGAGGGCTGGAGATGCTTTGCAAGGATGTGACCTTATGGCCAAGTTGCAGCTTTAAGATGCAGAGAATTGGAGATAGCCTTGGTGTAGACTGAGCCCACTCTGATGCTGCAGTGCGGTAAATGCCACAAGGATGTGGTGCATCAACAGTGATGACAGGAGAGGCAAAGCAGTGGAGAAAGCCATGGTGTTAGGCTGAGTCCACTCAGATGCTGCAGTGTGGTAAATGCCGCTGAGATGTGGTGTGGCAACTTGAGATGTCTGGAGACACAGTGCAGTGGAGATAGCCATGGTGTAAGGCTGAGTTCACTCAAGCACCGCAGTGTGGTCAGTGCCGCCGGGATATGTACGGCACTGAGTTAGCTGGAGAAAGTGCAGCAGAGATAGCCATGGAGTAAGGCTGAGTCCACTCAGATGCTGCAGTGCAGCTGATGCCACCTGGATGAGGTACGGCAGCTGAAGGAACTGGAACAACAATACAACAGGACAGGAGACGCTGGAGTAACACAAGGAGAGATACCAACAACACTATGGAACCGGAAACACGTGTAAGACACTATCACCAGCATCTGAGCAATGCACCTGCAGGAAAGAAAAAGGAGGAGGAACAAATCCATTCCAGGCAGAGATGATGTAGAAGCAACCAGCAACAGGCCTGCGAGAAACAACTGGAGCATCGTTATCCAACAAGCGACTTGTGACAGTCACACCCAAAACATTCAGTAAAACTGTCCTACTTTTAGTCTTTCGTTCTAAACAATCCCCATAATAAGTTATATCCTAAATGTTTTTTTAATCTACAGGATGCAATATAAAACATAGAAGATACTTTAATTGAGGCATTGAAGACACTTTTTACACAACATACTATGATTAATTATGGATCACTTTTGCGATCGCAGCTGCGATTATTCATACAGTTCTACAGCCAAATAGGGTAATTAGGGATGTGCGCCGCCCCCGTGTTTTGGTTTTGATTTTGGATCTGTATCTCCTCATGTTTTAAATCTAGATTTGGTTTTGCCAAAACTGTCCCTTGTGAGTTTTGGATTTGATATTGGTTTTGGATCTGTATTTTTTTTTAAATATATAAAAACTGCTAAAATCACATCATTTGTTTGTTTTTGTTCCTACAGTATGATTAACCTCAATAACATTAATTTCCACTTGTTTCCAGTAAATTTTGACCACCTCACAGCTCACAGTATTGATTTAATCCAGTTTAGGCCCAAAATTGTCACCAAGCTAGCTGGCTGAGTAAGCTAAGCAGCAGCAGTGGGTGGCACAAACATGTGGCAGTTCAACTTCTAACATGGCACATAAGGAAACATATGTTTTCAATAATCAAGAGACCTGAGGGAGTTGGAGTATGTATGTAGTTGAAGGCAGGGACAGGAAGGTTTGAATGGTAGTAAATTTAATTTCATTTTTTGATTCAGGAAGCAAATTTATGAGGGAGGAGGGGAGAGAATGGGTAAAAATATGTCCCATGTTTTGCCCACAAAATCAACTTGGTGGTTTAGAATATTTTGTTTTAATTAAAGGGGCATACAGGAGATACTGTTTGTGGCAATAAACATTTCTGGACATTTTTGACATTCAGCAACTGCATGTCAAAGATTGCAGCAGCAGTGGCAGTTCAACTTCCAATATGACACATCAGGAAATAAATGTTTTTTTATTCAAAAGGCCTGAGGAACTTGGAATATGTATGTAGTTTAAGGCAGGGAAAGGAAGATTTGATTAGTAGTAAATTTAATTTAATTTTTTGGTTCCGAAGAAAATTTATGGGGGAGGAGGGGAGGTGAGGAGGGAAGACATTTACAAAAAATATTTAAATCATTCACATCATCCTTGAGCATTATGCTCAGAAGAAGAATCCTTGAGTGTTATGCCTGCTGCTGCTGGGAGGGAATTTTCATCCCAGAAAGGGACCAAGAAGACTACTAGTTGTACTTTAAAAAACAATTGACTTTTAAACAATCCTTTTCAAGAGGAAGCAAGTATGGCAGCAGTCAACCAGTTGCATAGCCGATCACTGAGGCCATAACTTCTAAGCTGGTATTAGATGTGCATCCAATATCCACCAATAATGCAGTGGGTTTTAGACAATTAGTTGAGGTCCTGTGTCCTCGTTATCAAATCCCATCAAGATTCCACTACACTAGAAAAGCAATTCCCAACCTGTACAGGGACATTAAAAAAACATAATTAGTGGCCTCCAAAATGCTATTGTACCCACTGTCCCCTTATCCACAGATATGTGGACAAGCTGAACAGAGCAAACACAAGATTTAAGATATAAGGTTTAAGTCATATGTTGTGTCTTTTTTCCCAATGGACACAGATCTGAAGAGATGCAAAGAGCTGTTAGTAAGCAAATTGTCCGCTCAAGTGGCATATAATGCAGTTATGGCTTCTCCTTCAGTTTCTCCAGCAAGTACATCTGCCGAGAAAAAGCGAAACTTTCCCAAATGACCCACTGGTGATGCAAATGAGTCAACACAAAACACAAAAACTTATTGGATGGATGCACTGCAGATCACATAACAGGGAGGAGATTCCTAAATGGTTAAGGTCCCTACCTCTACTTACTCTGGATTTACAAAGGGTACAGATGACTTGACAATTGTTGTCTGGATTTGGTTAGAAATAATTCCACACAAAAGAAGTGGATGTTTTTGTCTTGTGCCCAGATGACTTGACAATTGTTGTCCGGATTTGGGTAGAATTAATTCTACACAAAAGAAGTGGATTTTTTTGTCTTGTGCCCAGGCATGACAATGGGCTTTTCTTTATCATGGCCAATAAATGATTATTTCACTGTTGCATGATTTACACAAACAACATCCTCATCAACAACATTCTTATTAGCTTCAGCTACACAAATATCCGGCTCATCCTGGTACACTTCCACAGAATCATCCTTGATTTCTATGTCAGCATGTCACTTTTGCTTGCATCATCATAAGAGGCAGAAGCACCAGTCATAAATATAGGCCAAGGCCTCAGCCTTTCCTTGCCACTTCATGTGGTGAAAATCATATCGCCAAATTTATGTCTTTCTGCAGCTAACTTTCCCTTTGATGTTTTTCTTTACCACTGTAAAAGAATGGTTCCTGATTTTAGATGTCCTGACTTAAGTCCTGCATGCCCTTGGGCATCGTCTTTAGGAGATGATGTAGATGGACTAGTATCATCTTGACTGGTGGCACTAGCAGCAGCTCCAGCACTAGTATGTGGTTCCTGCTCTCCTCTCAACTGATCATTCTCCATATCAACAAGCACAAATGAAGTGGGGTACAGCACACACATCAATGTGTACCATTTTTAAATATTACACTGTGGTTTCAATGATCTACAGTGTCACAAGATTTTTATTATGAATACGAAAAAATAACACACTGCTCTGCCACTTAGCGTTACAATAATTTTTTTATGAATAAGAAAAGAAAAACTCACTGCGATACTACTTACAGTGTTACAAGATTATTTATGAATACGAAAAGAATAACAAACTGCGCTGCCACTTACAGTGTCACTTGATTTTTTTTATGAATAAGAAAATAATAACGCACAGCACTGCCATTTAGTGTCACAAGATTATTTATGAATAAAAATAACACACTGTGATACCTCTTACAGTGTCACAAGATTATTTATGAATTCGAAAAGAATAACACACTGTGCTGCGACTTACAGTGTCACAAGATTATTTATGAATTCGAAAAGAATAACACACTGCGCTGCCACTTACAGTGATATAATTATGTTTTATATATAATGCATGTTATTTAGCACTTTGTTGTGGTTTTATAGTCAGTGTGTAGACTAATCATTTATTCACATTTGAGGAAAGAAGTGAAAAGTTGAACATTAGACTGTGCTACCACTTACAGTGTCACAAGATTTTTTATGAATAAAACACGGCGCTACCACTTACAGTGTCACAATATTTAAAAGAGAATGAGAATAACACACTGCTCTACGACTTATAGTGTCACAATATGGAAAATAAACTGTGGTCTGTCAGGCAGTGTCACCAAACAATAATACCGCAGCTGAGTTGCTAACACATACGCAAGCAAAAAAAGCACTTTTATTTATTTTTTTACACTGTGGAAGAGCACTTCTGACTGAGGCAGCAGCCCCTTGATGAACAATACAGACAGCCCACCATTTTTATGGACAAAAAAGCACTACTGCCGAGTGCAGACAGACCACCAGCAGAGTCACAAAAATCTGGACAATAAACTGCAGTAGTGTTACTAACGCACACACACAAAAATATTTAAAAAAAAAAAAATTTTGTGGATTGATATTAATTTAATTTCACTTTCATTTATTTTACTCTGGGGATGAGCACCCTTGAATGAGGCAGCAGCCCCTTGATGAACAACACAAACAGCACCCCTTTTTTATGGACAACAAAGCACCACTGCCAAGTGCAGACAGACCACTGACAGAGTCACAAATATCTGGACAATAAATGGCGGCAGTGTCACCGTACAATAATAGTGCAGCTAAGTTGCTAATGCATATACACAAATTAAAAAAATTAAATAAAAAAGCACCCCAAATTGACAGAGCACCACCCCTGGTCAACACAGCACCCCTTTATGAACTGTAGCCCTAGCCTGATGGACAACAACATAACAGCAGCCACAATTAATTGACAGGACAAGTGACACAGCAGCTGCAGCACCCACTGAAGGAAGCCCCCCTTTATATACTGCAGCCTAAGTCCACTATGGACAACACAGTGGCAGCCTTCAGCCCAAGACCCCAACTGGACACACACACTGAATGACTGACAGTGATTGACTACACGTCTGCTAGCTTCTCTCTCTACAGCTGGAGTGAAAATGGCACCAGTCATGGGGACCAGAGATGGTTCTAGAGGTGGGCAAACAGGGCTGTTGCTCAGAGCGCCGGTCCATAAAGGGCACTGCTGAGTCCCCATAAGAAAAAAAAAATATTTTAATTCTTTTAGTGGACACCGCCACACTCCTGCCTTCACCCACCCTCCTGCCGCCACAGGATGGCTCCATTTGCCAGGTGCCCACTGACATTTTGTTACCAGTGGGCACACGGCTCTCTCTCCGAGGTGGCAGACGAAAGCTGGAGCTCAGTACAGGGCAAGCCAGAGCACACGCCTGAGCTCTGGCTTCTGGCTCCCCCAGTGAGCACTATGGGAGAGACGTCATGACATCATGACGTCTTGCCCATAGATTCGAAGAGTGGTCAGATCACATGGCAGCGGACACAGGAGCAGAGCTTAAGATAAGTATTGTGTTTGTATTTTAAACTGTATTTTTTTTAGAGGCACTATCACTGGGGCACTACTATAGGGGGCACTATCACTGTGGGCACTACTATAGGGGGCACTGCCACTGGGGGCATTACCAATGGGGGCATTACCACTGCAGACACTACTACTGGGGGCACTACTATAGGGGGCATTACTATTGGGGGCACTACTATAGGGGGCATTACCATTGGGGACACTACTAATGAGGGCATTACAACTAGGGGCACAACTATAGGGGGCATTACCAATGGGGGCATTACTACTGGGGGAAATACTATAGAGGGTATTACCACTGGGGGCACTACTAATGGGGGCATTACTAATTGGGGTATTTACTACTGGGGGCATTACAATAGGGGGCTTTACTGCTGGTGGAACTACTAATGGGGGAATTGCATAGGGGGCACTGCATAAGGGTCACTAGTGTGGGCACTGCATAGAGGGCACCACTACATGGGGCACTGCATAGAGGCACCACTACCAGGGGCTTTGTGTAAGGGGCACCACTGCTATGGGCATTGTATAAGGGGTACTACTACTGTGGGGATTGTATAAGGGATACTACTACTGTGGGCATTGTGTATAAGGGGCACTCATTTGGGCATTGTGTAAAAGGGGCACTACTGTGTGTCATAACATGAATAAGGGACTACTGTGTGGCATAATTTGAATTGAAGATAATGTATTATACAGGGCATTACTGTATGTGGCATACCGTGTAAGGCGCATTACTGCGTATGGAAAGGACATGCCCCCTTTCTGGAAGGAACACCAACTATAAAGTAGGGGGCCGCAACTGGGAACTTTCACCCTGAGCTCCACAATATCTAGAACCGGCCCTTGCGGAGACCTGATAAAATCCAAAACCCATGAGAATCTGACAGTGGGAGGAAGACGTTTTGCCTCATTTTGAGATCCATGTCACACGGGAAACCTTGAGCCTCCTTCGGATCTCGGTCAGGATCTCAAAGTCCGGGTGGTTCCTGTTCTCGGAGAACCGGATCCACTCATCTCTAATGGTAATGTTTGCAAATGCAAAGAGATGCCCGCTACCACTATCTCACATCCATAAGACCTCGCAGACCTGTATATGTATTGGACCATCGAGTAACATCAGCCCTTAATGCACAATTACAGGGACCCTGACCTGTCTCACAAATTACTACTCTCTTCGCACACAGGGCCTAATTCAGACCCGCTCATGAGCGCTGAGCGCTCGCAAGCGGGTCGATGTTGGCCCAGTGCGCATGCGCACGACAGAGGCGGCTCCATCGTGCGCATGTGCAAGACCCGGATAGCGATGGGCAAGCCGTCGCTATGGGTCTCGCTACAAAGGGGGTGTGCTGTCAATGGTGAGTGACAGCACGTCCCCTTCGGTGCGCATGCCGGGGGCATGGCTGGCCAGATGGAGGCATTCCCATGGGAACGCCTACCGTCTGGTGCCGGCCCCACTGAAATCACAAAATAGATAGAGCCAAAAGCACTCCAGGGCTTGCGGCAATGAGACCCTACCATAAGGGTCTCGTCACAAGCCCGATGGTCGTGATGGTCTTGACTATCGCGACCATCTTCCTGGCCACTCGCTATAGCTGTGGGTGGTCACCCACAGCTATACGAGCGGCCAGGAGGCCGCTCTAAAAATTCTGAAGGATGGCCCTGATTCAGAGCGAGCGCTCTATCAGAGCGTCTGGCTCTTAATCAGGGCCACAGTGAGTACTCAAGCTGCATATGCCGTTGCAGTTGATAATTTATACGCAGCCATGTAACGACATTCAAACAGTCTGGCATGCCTGCATTTCTCAGACCACTCCCACATCACCACCCCCAACCACTGATTTACTGGGATACTGTGATGGCTTTCTTTCTACGTGCGTGATCGCAATGCTATTTCATGCATACGCACTGCGATGCATATGCATGCACAGTACGCACCATCGGCCGATCTGCGTATGTGGCTGCAATTGTGATAAATGTTCAATTAGGGCCTTAGGGCCTATTTCTTATAAGATTAGGGCTAAAATGAGTACTGGACAGTATGTAGGTGTATTCTTTGCTCAAATCTGAAATATGACTAGGGCCTATTGATTGTACTAAACTTGTAAAAAACTATTATAGAAAAATTAAAAAAAAGTTGATCATGATTACTAAATGCTGAAGGAAAAAAAGAGAAGCGCTTTGGTTTATAATACTCCATGCATTCTTTTAAATAGTTCTCAACTGTAAAACACAAAAGACAGAAGAGTTAAAATGCCAAATGGGGCTCCTAAGTACCTTAACCCTCTTTTCTCCCTATCCTAACCATAAACCTCCCTTAGTGGTGCCTAACCCTAAGACCCCCAGGGTGGTGCCTAACCCTAAGACTCCCAGGGTGGTGCCTAACCCTAAGACTCCCGGGGTGGTGCCTAACTCTAAGACTCCCAGGGTGGTGCCTAACTCTAAGACTCCTGGGGTGGTGCCCAACCCTAAGACTCCGAGGGTGTTGACTAACCCTAAAACTTCCTTTGTGGTGTCTAAGCCTAAGGCAGGGTACACACTTGAACGATTTGTAATCGTTCCGATTTCCTATCGAATTTCCCTTGAAGGCAGAACTTCCTAAATTGAGCGTACACACTGTCCAATTTTGCATAAGATTTGACGATTTGTTGAATCGTCAAATCAAATGCGCTGTACAGTGTACAGTGGGCTGATCGTCCGGTTGTCCGTACACACTGTGCGATTGGCACCTTATCGTATGCGTTATCTTATGATTGTCTGTGCTGCACAGACAATCATAAGACGTCGCATACGACCAGCGGGAGCGTGCAATTGTGCATACACACTATGCGATTTACATGATTCATCGTTCCAATTACCTTAATCGTGCCGATATCGTCCTGGTGTGTATGCACCCTAAGACCCCCGGGTGGTGCCTAACCATAAGACCCCCCTGTGGTGCCTAAACCTAACACCCCCATCCGCAGCTAAGTGCTAGCATTCTCCGCTAAACTACGATCGGGATAATGGCTAGTTGGACTTTCGGCATCTGCATTCTGTTAGGTATTGGGATTTAGACGTCAGTGTCTAGATGCCTTTTGGTCTTTAGCCATCGGTATTATGTCCGTTGGTATATCATCCCATATTAATAATACTGGTAACAAAAATTTTAGAGACAAATGATCAGATAGGGGTATATATCTAACATCTGGTCATATTTGTGTAACCTCCTTTTCTTAATGGGTCAATAAAGTGTGATGTATTCCAATCTGATCAGAGCCTCCACCCAAGTACTTGTGGTCTGTGTGGGTAAACTTGGGAAAACCCAATGGTTAATATAGTTTATTAACACAATATACAAATAATTTTTTTCCAATAATATTAATAACTCACGTTCTTCTTATCTTTTCTTTCCAGGGTCCACTTCGAGTACGGTTATACTTTAGGGATAACAGGTAAGTAACACCATGCACATAATGTAACTTTTCCTTTTTTATGTTTGTTTCTTTATGTGCTTAAGATTGACAATGTACACAATTCATACAATAATATGTGAGGGTAAGGTTGTCACAAAGAGCACAGTAATAACATTAACAGTTATCTATAGCTCTATCATATGATAAAATGAAACCTATTTTTCCCTTCTTTCTAACTACACCATATAACCATGTACTCCCTTTCGTTGAGTATCCTGTTTGATATCAAGATATGATAAGTTCTAAACAGTTTCTCAGAGTATAAAAGAAAAGTTTTTATAGATAAATTGATGAAATTAGAAGCTACTCAATTAGCAGGGGTATTGTAGATTTAAATCCTTTTTTTAGCTGATTTAGGTTCCTAGACTGTAGATGGTATTAAAGAGTCTCGCGTGTTCCTTTAGTAGCTACTGCTACTAAATTTGGCAACTCTCACGATGCTTGCTAGGTGGTTAGAATTTCTATTCCTGATGTATTTATTGTTCGTGGGATTATATGAAGGTCAGTTGCAATTGACAGGATAACGGATAGACCTTCCCTCCTCTATTGTGACTACACACTTTTCACACACTTAAACACGTTTATTTTTAACCCAGAATCTCTCCTAGGATCATAGTCAACAGTATTAATTTAAATGAAGACAATCCTCCCATACATTGTCTGCTCTGTGATATATTCACTCAGGCTACCAGTCTTAGTTTCCTTGCACAGTGGCCCTCAAATTGGACATGCGATACGTGTACAGTACCATATAGTTGCACAAAAGTATGTGTTCTCCCACTAACTGACCTCGTAGATAGGGATTATTATAGACGCCTGCTGCCTGAAGGTTATAAAAACTTCAGTGATGTCAATTTAGTATTTCACTGTAGAGTATACTATTATGGGCTGAGTTTCTTGTTATTGGTCTCCTTTAATGCTGCTGTTGTACAGTACCTACTGCAGCTAGTTTGATCTTAGCAATAAGGAGATAACAAATCCCCTTGTAAATGGCTGATTAACCCCTCCACTTGAGTGCTATACTTAATGAGGGGTGTGATTGTGCTAGCAGTTGTTAATGGGGAGCGGACATATCACTACAACAAGCTCACCACCTCTTGCAAGCCTGCCACTCCTCCGTTTGCTGTGGAGCGAATCCTGTCACAAAGCCCGCCTCCTTCCCCAGCTGATTCACTCAGTCTCTGGGGTGTGGTGTGTCACTGCAGCCCACCCTCTCCAGCCGATGGAGGGCCTCCACTGCTCACCAGGTGCAGCCACTCCCGTCACCAGACAGCCACCCAAGCCTCTGATGGGACCGTTCGCTGACACCTTCATCCTGACACAGGTACCCTTCTCAACTGGATCTCCCTGTTTGCACAGCCCTCACTGGCACCTCTGAACCCTCCTCATTGCCACCGTTCCCGCTCCGGTTTTTCCTATCAGTGCGGCGCTGCAGATCTGGGTCTGAGGACTCATGAGGGGGAATTCCTGTCTGCCCGCTGACGCTAGCTCTCTCCCTCTTATAACCTTCCCATCAGCCTGCCACAAGCTCCTCTCCTCTCCTGCCTCTGCACTAGCGCGTGCAGCCTCTGGAACCTTCTGTGGAGCTCCATAGCTCTGAGTGCTGTCCCTCCATATTCGCCTAAGTGTCCATGTGGTGGTCTGAGCACCTGTATAAAAGAATTGTCTCCACTTAGAATTTCACAAATCCCACATACATATTCTGGGTATAGGAGTGACTAAAATAATCACTCCTCATCTGCTATACAAGTATATTACTCTCATGAACTGAGTATGAACAACCTTTGTTATAATCACAAACACAATAACACATTTCTATAAGCAATAGCTATTATCAACTCAACATTACTATATATATTAGTACATTTATTGTGTGGTGTAAAGGTATGGGTGCTCCTTAACACAAGGTGTTACATTTGTAACATCAATATCATGTGCTAATGTGCTAATGGTTGGTGAGCGCCATGGGGGACTGGACTACATGTTTCATCTTAGTGACCACTTTCTGACAAAAGCTACAAATTCATTTCAAAGGTAAATGTTTAATAATTGTATACCAATTAGTCCCATACCAAAATACAGAATTAAAAATGAGTTGTGTTATTATCTGGGGAGCCTCTGGAGGTGTAATATGAATATCTATTGTTGCTTTATTAATTAAATCAAGTAACTCTAACCCCTTGAGGGAATTCAAATCCTCCCTAGAGAGTCCATGTGCATGACCTATTATTTCAATAAATGCATAACAGGGAGGTAAACATAGGTCTGTAGTAATCATGTAGTAATGAGTGCAAATCTGACATGACTACCAATTGTTCATGTACGCAGTGTGCAGAATTTTCTGGGCTATCAAGAATAGTCTCAGAGTTGATATGTTTTCCTGCTTGTACCTACTATTGCAGCCAAGGGTTTGACTGAGTTATGGACACCTGTTGATATTTCTTGATTATTTTTCTTATATTTATGTTTAATAGGTAGGGGCACACTGCTGATCAGATGCAAAGTCAGGGCTGGAGTAGGCTCTGACACTACTATGTCATCGTGGTCACTTTTATTTATTCTTTGATCAGGTAATGAATTTGGCTTTACATTGATGCCCATGAGACTAAAAGGTCTTAGCAGGAAATTCCATTCTGAAAAAGTTTCCATGTGTTTTGTTTCTACCCTGCAATAGTAGAGCATAGGAGCCCACGCAGTCCCTTATATTGGAACCTCCCTTTAGGAGCTATGCCACAATATCTAGATATATGTTTCTGTTTACCACATTTAAAGCAATGCATAGGTTTTCTGACCGTGGGCAGTTCATGTTTGAGGACACCAAAGAGAGTGTAGCACTGGTGTGTTTGTAACTTCATTGTTTCTAATAGTTGAAAAAGTTCTTGCTCCCTTTGTTTGTGCATGCTAACTACATATTGTGTAGCTCTTACAATAATGTCTAGAACAGTGCTGAGTATATACTGGCAATTGTGCGATGTGGCGTGAGATAGATGAGGTCTTTGAGGTTAGTGGGGTGTGGAATTATGGATCTGCAAGTTCAGTGCATGTTTGAACAGCACCTGAATAAGTAACACTTGAATAGGGTGCCAAGACACAAGTTTGGGAAGCTTTTAAAGTTGGTATAGATGACCCTTTGGATACTAAGGTAACATCAATCACTGCTGATCCTCCAGTACTGGCTCTTGATTCTAAGCTTGCATGTCACTTTTAGGTGAAATAGAGGATAATAGGGTATATGGTGCAGAGGAGGATTTGGGAATACTTGTATGATGAGTCGGTGGATTTTTACTGGATATTTCATCACTTGAAGCAACATCCGGTCAAATTTTATATAATTCCCCTTCCCAAAAATTTACAATCTGTAAATGCTTTATCTTATTTTTAGTACTTCAATCTCGGAGTTTCTAGTCACTTGATGACTAGTGGATCAAAAGACGCCGCTCCAGGAAATGGATATTCAGTGTCTCTGATAATGTCAATAAACTCACACAGGTATTTCACACTCTTATCTCCATACTGTACTTATCCATCATACAAGACACAGCTGACCCTTTTGGGCACTTTAAACCAGTAGAAATCATACTTTCACCAACCAAAAAATATACACAATTTATAGTGCCTCTACCTCCTACTCTGCCTGTACAACATGTCTACCAATAACCACATGGCAATCCTGCTAGCAGCCTAATGTCAGCATCTGCTAGACCCTGTGAAAATAAAAAATACACGGTTTGCTGCCTCTCATTAGCATTCTACCAAGCATCTGCGCGTTCACAGGAAATACACACTTCGTTCTTATTAGAGATGTGCGCCGACCCTTGTGATTTGGTTTTGGTTTTGGATCTGGATTGGTTTTGCCAAAACCTCACCTCCATGTTTTGTTTTCGTGTTTTGTTTTTGGCTTTGGATCTGGATTTTTTCTTAAAAAATAAAAAAACAGCTAAAATCACATAAAATGGGCCTTTTTTTGTTCCTACAGTATTAATAACCTCAATAACATTTATTTCCACTCGTTTCCAGTCAATTTTGACCACCTCACAGCTCACAAAGGGAGCAGGATGTGTGCTTTCCAATAATAAATAAACAAATGACTTAAATAATGCTTTGCAAATCTCCTATAAACTAGAATTTCTGAACCTGTAGAGGGACATAAGAAAAACATAGTTCAAATTGCCGTTGTTCCCACTGTCCACTTAACCATATGAGATATATTATGAACAAGTGGAACTGAGCAGCAAATGCAACATTTCAGACCTGAGGTTTAAGCATTACGTTGTGCGGCTGCACCATGCCTGCTTGCTGGGAGTTAATTTTTTTACTTCAAGAAGGGGACCAGGAAGCGTGCGATCCAAAATTAAATAGACATTTGACTTAAATAACATTTGCAAACCTTCTGTTCTGTAATGGAATTTTCCAATCTGTAACAGGGACATTAATAAAAAAGTGGGCCTGATTCAGACCCGGTCGCAAGCGCTGAGCGCTCGCAACCAGGTCGATGGTGGCCCACAGCACATGCGCGAGACCCGGCTAGCGATGGGCAATCCGTCGCTCCTGCTCTCGCACCAAAGGGGACGAGCTGTTGATGTTGAGTGACATCTCGCCTCCTTTGGTGGGCGGGCTGGGGGGGGGGTAGATGCCCAAATGGAGGGGTTCCGATGCGAACGCCTGCCTTTTGGGGGCGGCCCCACTGACATCAAAAGTGATGTCAGTGGAGAGCTTTCAGCTCTGTTAGAGCCGAAAGCTCTTTGGGGCTTGCGGCCACTAGACCCTACCACAAGGGTCTTGCCACAAGCCAAATGGTCACGATGGTCTTGTCCATCGTGACCATCATCATGGCTGCTCGTTATAGCTGTGGGTGGTCACCCACAGCTATTCGAGTGGCCAAGAGGCCGTTCTTAAAAAAAAAAAGCCCGTCCCTTATTCAGAGCAAGCGCTCTATCAGAGTTAATTAGTGGCCTTCAAATTGCCATTGTTCCCATTGTCCACTTCTTCTTAGATATGTGAATGTGATGTGGAAGGCCAAAAATTGGGTGGACCACACATGGCTGATTGATCAACCATGGTGCCTGAATTAGTGTTATAAGGAAGAGGAGGCTTTTTAACTGGGTGGCATGTTATGAGTTGGCCAAATGGGGTATGTTGCTGTTAAGGGATCAGGCTGGTTATCAGTGGACACAGTTGTTGTTATTCTGGGTTGCCATCTCCTGAAGGGTGTTTATTTTACCAACAGACAGAGACTACCTACCTATCAGCTCAGGCATAGACACTTCCTGAGGAACAGAGTTCTTTTCTCTGGAGGTAAGCCAAATAGGTGGGAGCCCCTGTACTTCCAACATCTGAAGCTCTTATCTCTCCTATCATCTATGATAGAAGAAAAAAAATGTAATTGGGGACATCTACCTCTCTTTCTGTACCCTGCTTACCCTTTTTGGACAGGAAGTCCAGGATGGATGGTTTGGAAGAAGACGGCCTAAAAACAGATGGGGATGGTCATTATCAAGACCTGGTCCCCCCAGTGGGTGTAGTCTGGGAGGTATTGGTTGGTATGCAGGCAGCGGAATAACAAAGGCCTCCATTTTGTCTGTGCTTACTATTCCGTATTTCAGTTTGCGATTCAGGTAGAAAAAAAGTGGGCTACAGAACTCGGTGACAGAATCACTGGATGTCTTAGTGCATTAAGGCCAAATATGATCCATGAATTCCCAGACAGATTCCAGACAGAGGAATCCTTTGCTTTTAATAATCTTTGGTAATTCCTGGCAAAGGTGGGTGTTATAGCCAGACACTTTGAAGGCTGTAACTTTGAACTGCTTTATAGAAAACATGTGAATGAATCCTTTCCACACTGCAGAACATGATGAGAAATCCCTTGAAGTTCAGCACCTAGAGCATCTTTTTTTTCATGTTCTCTGAGGCCTCTCCTGACTGTGAAGAAAGATTCTCCACACTGTAGTCTTCCATTGTGACTTTTTAATAGTGATTTCAATGTTGTCCACTGGCTGAGATCCATCTCATATGAGGGTTGTGTTTTCCCCATGCAAATGAGACAATTCACATCCAGAAAGTGACTCTTATGTTTAGCCATGGTGTCAGTCTCTCTTTTGGCTGAATTAGTCTTTAGTTTTTTTTACAAGTATAGGCTTTAGTTTTTTAGAGCATATAACTTTATAAGCTGTTAGGATAACATTTCTGCTATGTTTAAGATTAAAAAAAAAACTTTTTGTAATAACCCAATAACTTAAAAAAAAGTTTTCATTGCAATATTCATGCAGCCCCTTGACAGACAGCAGTACAGCACCCCTGCACAGATATGCCGATGACAGGTGTGGCTGATACGCACACAAAAAAATTGTTTATTTATTATTTTGGGCAACAGCCCCTCGAAAGACAGGAGCACAGCACCCCTGCACAGCTATGTCGATGACAGTGACAGCCAGGTGTAAAAATGATCATAAATGAATTTAAAAACAATTCATTGGGTGCAGCCCTTTGCTGTTAAATTGATCATAAATTAATTTAAAAACAATGTAAAATTGATCATAAATTAATTTAAAAACAATTCATTGGGTGCAGCCCTTTGCTGTTAAATTGATCATAAATGAATTTAAAAATAAATAATTGGTTCCTAAACCAACCATAACATTAATTTAAAATGTCAGGCAGCAATGCCCCAACCAGCACATAATGGAAAGGAAAAAGGTGCAAGATAGAATAGTCCTTGGGCCCTCCAACCCTTATGTTGTATACGAAATAGGACAGTTTAACAAACCAATCATTTCAGTGACAAGGACTGCCAATTGTGGCTGAAATGATTGTTTTGTTTGGACCCCCATAAAACAAGCTGCCAATATGATTTTGACATGGAAAAGAAAATAATCCCATACACAAACTGGCTTTACATTACAATCATCCTGTTCCTCGTCATCCCCATCCCCATCAGTGTGTACATCCTCTCCTTCACACAATATTAATTTGTCTCCGCTGGAATCCACCAAAGGCGCCTCTGTAATTTTTTGATGTAATTGTTGGTCGAGGTCTTCCTCGTGGAATTTGTAATTCATTTTAATGAACATCATCTTTTCCACATTTTGAGGAAGTAACCTCCTACGCCAAGCACTGACAAGGTTGCCAGCTGCACTGAAAACTCTTTCAGAGTACACACTGGAGGATGGGCAACTTAAGTAATGCAAAGCCAGTTTGTGTATGGGACTCCAAATTGCCTCTTTTTCCTGCCAGTACTGAAAGGGACTGTCTGACATGTCTATTAGGATGTTATCTCTGAAATAGTCCTTCACCATTCTGTAAATGGAGACCATATCACACATAGTCACGGTAGAAGACATGTCACTAGTAGGCAGTTCTCTCAGGCCCAACCAGATGTAATTTTTTGGTGACTAATCTGCATGACCAGCAAGCATTCTGTAAGGAAAATTGAGTTTTTTCCTGGCAGCTGTTGAAACTGAAGGAGGAGATGAAGGCGTTTCACATGCAGCTGCAGCTGACAATTTTTTGACCAACAGTTCTTAGCATAGTTTTAGATTTTGGTCTTTTGGAAAAAAACTCATTAGGTAGGACTTAAACCTAGGATCCAGAATGGTGGCCAAAATATATTTTTCAGATAGATTGACGACTCTTGGATCCTGGTGAAGTGAATCAAGGGCTTAATCCACCAGTCCGACATACTTTGTGCAATCGCTACGTTTCAGTGCCTCCTTCAGTTTCTCTAGCTGTTTTTGCAAAAGTCTGATGAGGGGAATGACCTGACTCAAGCTGGCAGTGTCTGAAATAACTTCATGTGTGGCAAGTTCAAAGGGTTTGAGAACCTTGCACAACACAGAAATTATTCTCCACTGCACTTGAGTAAGGTGCATTCCCCCTCCATGGCCTATGTCATAGTCCACTGTATAGGCCTGGATGGCCTTTTGCTGTTCCTCCATTAGCTGAAGCATATAGAGAGTAGAATTCCACCAAATTACTACCTCTTGCTTCAGCTGATGGAATGGCAAATTTAACTGTACCTGCTGGTCATGAAATCTTCAACAAGCAGTCGCCGAATGTCTAAAATGTCTGGATATTTTGCGTGCCACTGAGAGCATCTCCTGCATGCCCCTGTCACTTTTTAAAAAATGTTGCACCACCAAATTAATTGTGTGAGCAAAACAGACGTGTTGGAATTTGCCCAGATGTGATGCTCTCACAATATTGGTGGCATTGTCCGAAATCACAAATACAGAGGAGAGTCCAAGTGGGGTAGGCCATTTAGCAATGATTTCCCTGTTTTTCTAAAGGTTCTCAGCGGTATCCCTCTTAGTGAAACCAGTTATACAAAGAGTAGCCTTCCTCTGTATCAGCTGTCTTTTGGGAGATGTTGCTGCTGCTGTTGCTGTTGTAGGCAATACACCTACCCAGTGGGCTGTCACAGTCATGTAATCCTTAGTTTGCCCTGTCCCCCTTGTCCACATATCAGTGGTCAAGTGGATAGTGGGTACAACGGCATTTCTGAGGACATTAGTAAGGTTTTTTTTAATGTCCTTGTACAGATTTGGAATTGCTCTTCTAGCGAAGTGGAATCTAGAAGGGATCTGGTAGCGAGGACAAAGGACCTGAATTAACTGTTGAAAACCCACTGCAGTAATGGTGGATACTTGACGCACATCTGATACCAGCAAAGCTGTTATGGCGTCAGTAATCCGCTGTGCAACTCTGTGATTGCTGTCATACTTGTTTGCCCTTGCAAACGATTGTTTAACAGTTAATTGCTTTTTGGAGGATACACTACAAGTAGTCTTCCTCCTGGTCCCCTTCTGGGTTGAAGATCCACTGACAGCAACAGCAGCAGCAACAGGCATAGTCATCAAGGATCCTTCTGAGGAAGCACGGATAGGAGAGGAGTCAATCATGCTTTGAATACCAACATTGGATGCAGCAGGACTACTCCCGATGACGAATGAGGATGTTGATGATGCAGGTGTTGGTGTTGGAGATCGAATGCGCTTGGATCTCACAGAGAGGGAGCAGGTAGGTGACACTGGACTTGTTATGTTTTGAGTTTTGGAACTTGGCAACGTACACTTTGATATTTGATGAATGCGCTCTAAGTGACGTAACAAGGAGGAGGTTTCTAGACAGTTTAGGTCCCTCCCTCTACTCACTCTTGCATGGCAACAGGCACATATGGCTTGACAACTGCTGTCCGGATCAGGATGGAAATAATTCCACACATGAGAAGTAGATTTTTTTGTCTTTTGTCCCGGAATGACAACAATGGGCTTTGGCTTTTTCAAACCATGGGCAACAGCTGTTGCCTTACTTACACAAAGGACATCCTCGGCATCAACATCCTCATCACCAACACCAACATCTTCATCATCAACATCCTCATCATCCTTAGCGCCTTCATCCACCAAAATATCCTCCTCCTCCATGTGTAATTCCACAGAAGCATCCTCAATGACTACGTGTGCAAGATGTTGACTGCCTTTCCCCACATTTAAAGAGGGCACACAAATATTGGAACTTGGAGGATCCTCCAGTACACTAGTATTTAGGTCAGGCTCACACATGGCAACCGCGGGCACACTTGCACTCTCCTTGGGGATTTGTGATTTTGATTTCTCAGGGCACACAGTTGGTTTTTCAAGAGCTGTCTTAACAACTTTCACATTTTTAATTGGACCACCACCACCACTACTACTACAAACAGAAGGGCTATCAGAAGAATCAGCAGTCTTCTTCATAAAGAAAGAATGCCAAAGCCTTAGCCTTTCCTTGCCACTTCGTGTAGTGAATGTCATATTGCCAATTTTTTGTTTATCTATAGTCAAATCTCCTTTCAATTTTTTTTTATTAATTTCAGTAAAACCTGCTTTACTACTAGCACCATATCGATAGCGTGACTTAAACCCTGGGGCATGGGCCTTCCTAGAGGTCAAGGAAGTTGACGGCCTTGCACTGCTGGCAGCAGCTACAACATGTGGTTCTTGGCCTTGCTCTCCTGTCATGTGACAACTCTCCATATATAATCTGCAGTCTAGAAACAGTGTCACAATCACCAATAATGTAGCCAAGCTGCGGTTACAAAATTAACACATGTGCAGTCGTATGCACACACAAAAATATTAGAAAAAAATGACAAATGATGATTTATACTTTTTGTCAGCTCCAGAAGAACTTGGCCCCAGAGTAATGATTGATCACGACTGGAGTCTGGCAGCAGAAGGTAGCAAGTTCGCGTTACTTTCTGGATCTTGTCCACTACTGCGGTTAAGCCAAAAACCCACCCACACAAACAAGAAAAAAATATGACACTTTAATTGTTTTTTTTTAACAACGACTGGAGTCAGGCAGCACAAGGTTGCAACTTGTGTTACTTTCTGGATATTGTGCACTACTGCGATTAAGCCAAAAATCCACCCACACAAACAAGGAAAAAATATGACAATTTAATTGTTTGTTTTTATTAAGAACGACTGGAGTCAGGCAGCACAAGGTTGCAAGTTCACGTTACTTTCTGGATCTTGTGCACTACTGCGATTAAGCTGAAAACCCACCCACACAAGAAAACAATATGAAACTTTAATTGTTTTTTTTTTTGATTGAACACGACTGTAGTTGCTGGATCTTGTGCGCTGACGTGGTTAAGCCTAACACCCATGCACACACAGAAGAAAAAAATACATAAGATAGTGACACTTGTATTGTTTTTTTTATTGAACACGACTGTAGTCGCTGGATCTTGTGCGCTACTTGCGGTAACACCCACGCACACACAGAAGAAAAAAATATATAAGACAGTGATACTTGTATTGTTTTTTTTTTATTGAACATGCCTGAAGAATCTGGATCTTGTACGCTAATGTGGTTAAGCCTAACACCCACGCACACACAGAAGAAAAAAATATATAAGACAGTGACACATATTGTTTTTTTTTATTGAAGACGACTGTAGTCGTTGGATTTTGTGCGCTACTGTGGTAACACCCATGCACACACACAAAAAAAAATATATAAGACAGTGACACTTGTTTTTTTTTTATTGAACACGACTGTAGTCGCTGGATCTTGTGTTCTAATGTGGTTAAGCCTAACACCTACGCACACACAGAAGAAAAAAATATATAAGACAGTGACACTTGTATTGTTTTTTTTTTATTGAACACGACTGTAGTCGCTGGATCTTGTGTTCTAATGTGGTTAAGCCTAACACCTACGCACACACAGAAAAACAATATATATAAGACAGTGACACTGGTTTTCTTTTTATTGAACATGACTGTAGTCGCTGAATATTGTGTGTTAATATGGTTAAGCCTAACACCCACGCACACACAGAAGAAACAAATATATAAGACAGTGACACTTGTATTGTTTGTTTTTTATTGAACACGACTGTAGTTGCTTGATCTTGATCTACTGGTAACACCCACGCACTCACAGAAGAAAAAAATATATAAGACATTGACACTTTTATTGTTTTTTTTTTTAAGAATGACTGGAGTTGGGCAGCACAAGGTTGCAAGTGCAATGTGCGTTGCTGGCTGGCTTTTGTGCGCTACTGTGGTTAAGCCTAACACGCATGCACACACAGAAAAATCTAAAAAGACACTTTGATTTTTTTTTTTCACTTTTTTTTTTGGAGTCCAGAACTTGGGCCCAGAGATGGACACAGCATAAGCCCAAGACACAGCAGACAGCCCAGATGGAACACCAGACAGCACAGTGACTGTGACAGCACCATGACCAGAGACCAGAATGGATCAGCAGAGACAGCACAGTGATAGTTACAGCACTGTGACCAGAGACCAGCATGGATCAGCAGACAGCACAGTGACAGTGACAGCACCGTGACCAGAGACCAGAATGGATCAGCACAGACAGCACAGTGATAGTTACAGCACTGTGACCAGAGACCAGCATGGATCAGCAGACAGCACAGTGACAGTGACAGCACCATGACCAGAGACCAGAATCGATCAGCAGTAACCAGAACAGGACACAGCAGATAGCACCAGCACCTCTCCAAGCCCTACACTACCCACCCTCCCTGTTCACTTTACACAGCTGGAGTGGAAATGGCATCCGTCGCGTGGTCCCTTATATACTACATTGATCATAGAGATGAAAGCTCGTGAACCACGAGATTTCCATCTCTATGGTTTTGCCTCGGTTTCAAGAACCGAGTAAGGCGGAAACCTCCGAGCCTGCTTGGATCCAACTCGGATATGCCAAATTCGGGTGGGTTCAGTTCTCTGGGAACCGAACCCGCTCATCTCTAGTCCTTATACAATAAAGAAAAATCCTTTGTACTTTCTCAAAACCTAATTTGAAAGCCACTGCTATTACACTGCCCTGCCAGTGCTCATCTTTTCTCAGAGAGACTACTATTAAACTTAAACGTTAATACAATATACCCAGGCCCGCTGAGAGCCGGGTAATAGGGGGCGTGGCCTAATAATGGGAGGCATGGCCACGCCCCCTTCCCGGGAAAAAGATATGCAGCACGGCTTTGCAGCGCTGCGCGCTGGGGAGGGGAGCGCTCTGTGTCCCCTCAGCCCTGCTCAAAGCCAGGGGGGGCATGATCAGTGTGATTGCTCCCCCCCACAGGTATAGGAGACTGCTGTGGCTGCTGCTCAGAAGCCACGAGCAGTCTCCACTGCAGCTCAGCACACGCTGTGTGCTGGGCTGCTGTGAGGGGGGAGCGGTGCCGGACCCGGGCCCCCGCCGGGCCCCTCAGGAAGCCCTGGCCTGGGTAATCTGTACCCGCTCCCCCCCCTCTCGGCACCCCTGAATATACCATGTAGTTATTAACAACAATATCAGTATCTGGCACATCACACATGCAGTACAAACATCACAGAGAGAGTGAAGTTATACAGAGATGATTCCAGTTATCTATGATTGGACACTATTCAATTAGCCGCAGGCTTTACCACATGACTAATTGCTGGCCAAAATCCCCACGCCGAAAAATTGTGACTCACTGATTCTGTGTAGACTGTGGAATCAATGTTTTTTACCCCTGCGTTCGAGCCCAATTTGGTGCTACAGACTTTACCTCGCACCTCCATGAGCTGCGAGGTTCAGTCCAACTGCGGGGACCTGTGCACGAAGACTCCCCGCTAATTGAATAGGTCCGGCGTGCAGAGGTGGATTTACCACTAGGCAATGCAGGCACGCGTTTAGGGCCCAGGGGGCCTGGCTGCAGCTGCCGACTGGGATGTGTAATGAAGCAGAGTGCATTTTGCTTGCTGCCACTGCCGGGAACTAGCTACAGTAGCACCAGCACCTACTCTGCCTAGACAGTGTCTGTCTCCTCCTCCCCTGCACTGTGTACACGTGACACGTACAGAGAGGGGGAGAGAGGGTTATGACTAGAATAGAGGGCTGCAGGGGACCTGTGACATCACACCCACGTGACGCAACATGAAAGGGGGAGGGACCAAAAATGTCCCCTCACGGGTTTGCTACGCTCGTCACGCTTCGGGCACAGTGGCTCGCTGCGCTCGCCACAAATATTTGTTCCCCTTCTATGCCCTCATGGATGGTAACGCAAGAGCGGTCCAGCCCTCCTGCAGCAGTCACGTGGTTGATATGTAACAGAGGTCCTTTAGCCACATAGGATCTAGCATCAACCGGGGAGAGAGGAGAGGAGCTGGCAACACATGAAGAAGACAGTGAGGTCACGCAGCTGCTTAATAAAAGGTGAGGTGGCTACTGTCAGTGCCTTTAGTTTTTACGATCTGAAGCAAGAGAGCTTACCGCAGGGGTGTAATTCTTATTATTAATAGTCCTTCTGTTTAACAAATTCCCGGGGGAGGGGGAGAGCTGCCTTCAGACCCAACTAGAGCAGGGGCATGGCGTGCTTCCTATTAATTTGCAATAGTGCATTCCAGGGGCGTAACTAGTACTTTTTGGGCCCCATAGCAACATTTTTAAGGGCCCCCCCTAACTTAGGTCTTACACAATAACCACAGTAGTTCCCCTAAAACATTAAATGCCCACTGTAATGGTGCCCCTTATGCAATGCCCACTGTAATGGTGCCCCTTACGCAGTGCCCCCAGTAGTGAGCCCCCTGTAGTTGCCCCCAGTAATGAGCCCCCTGTAATGCCCCCAGTAGTGAGCCCCCTGTAATGCCCCCAGTAGTGAGCCCCCTGTAGTGACCTCCTGTAGCTGCCCCCAGTAGTGACCTCCTGTAGCTGCCCCCAGTAGTGACCCCCTGTAGCTGCCCCCAGTAGTGACCCCCTGTAGCGAGACCCCAGTAACTGCCCCAGTAGTGAGCCCCCTGTAGTGACCCCAGTAATGAGCCACCAGTAGTGACCCCCTGTAGCTTCCCCCAGTAGTGAGCCCCTGTAGCTGCCCCCAGTAGTGAGACCCCAGTAGCTGCCCCAGTAGTGAAGCCCTGTAGCTGCCCCCAGTAGTGACCCCCTGTAGCTTCCCCCAATAGTGAGCCCCCTGTAATGCCCCCAGTAGCTGCCCCCTGTAGTGAGCCCTCTGTAATGCCCCCAGTAGTGAGATCCCAGTAACTTCCCCCCACGCGCGCGGGCGCGTGCGCACACAGAAAACAAACAAATAAAAACTTACCTTATCCCCGCTCCTGTGAAGCCGCCGACCGCCCCGTCGCCCGCTCCTCGGCACTATGAGAGTGACGTCATGACGTCACTCCCATAGTGCACTGCGGGACCCGGAAGACGGAGCTCATTCCTGAACTCCGTCCCCGGCGTCCGCTCCTCGGCACTATGGGAGTGACGTCATGATGTCACTCCCATAGTGCATTGCGGGACCCGGAAGACGGAGTGAGCTCCGTCCTCCGGCTGCCGCCGGGGGTTTGAGTAGGAGTCGGGCGTCCGCTGGTAACACAATCTCAGCGGGCGCCCGGCATATGGAAAGTGCAGGGGGTGCGATCGCTGGGCCGGCGGGCCCCTTAAGCCGCCGGGCCCCATAACAACCGCACCCCCTGCACCCTCCATAGTTACGCCACTGGTGCATTCATAAGCCCTACTTTTTCCCGCACAATGTGAGCCAGACAGTGTATCTAACTCCCTTTCCTCTCCACAGCAAGCACGTCTCTCTCCTTCCTCCACAGCCACGCTGCATTACTGCCCTGGGTTACTGCCCTGTGTGACTGTGTGTATATATGAGGGTTACTGACCTCAGACCTCTCCCTGATCTCATCCCCATCACACCCCTTCTACTTTCCATCCTCTTCCCCTGCTTTTATTGATTGATGACTGCCACCATTATACTAACAAAAGGGATTCACCTTTTAGTGTGGAGCCTAGACAGGTAATAAGGGCTCAATTTAACAACAATCCATATTACCAGTGGCTTATTTTGTTTAGTATCGCAGTGATACTAGCAAATATGCTATTGGTATTTAACATTACTTACCCCTCCAGCGAGGTCCAGGGACGTCCTCCACGCTGTTGCTGGCAGCCTAAAGCTGCCAGCGATAGGTTGTCGTGTTTTGCACATGCCAGGTGGCCAGTCTGTGCATGGGCATTACACTTTCACTTGGCAGTGATTTGGGTAACAAACATCGGTAAATGCTGTTTATTAAATACTGAAAGGATGACATAACCCCTTTAACCGCAAATATTAAGTTTCCCCCAGATGTATCACAGAGGGACCACAGCAGATATCTCCGATACCTGCTGCTATACCTCCATTCCCGATGGCAGCCACATCCCCCATAGGTTTCTATGGGGATATGGTTAGCGCACATCTCCAATTGTTGAAGGACTGCACATGCACAGTTTTCCATCTGCGAGTCCAATGGTCATGATGGTTGCGATGGTGATGCCAGGCTGCAACCTCGGTCGCAACGCTGGGATCACAGATACAGCAAGGAGGTGAATGTTTCCCACAGACCCCATGTGCTGCATTTGCATCTGAGATGGACAGAATTGCACAGCTGCTTATATTATGATGGTATCTATAAATAAATTGCAGGTTGTTTTGTAGTAGTATTTTAGTCCTTTGTCACTTTACACATATTCGGAATTATTAATGGAGTATTTCTTTATTATACGTAGATGGGCGTCAAATAGGCTGTTGGTAATTTACAGCATACTCCGGCCACTGATTAAGTTGCTTGTATTTAACAGCATGACCTAACTAACTCTTTATTAAACTCCCAATATTATATCTTTAGTTATTTGCATTGATAGAGGAGCGTATCTATCATATAGCGGTTACAAAATAAGCTGTGTTTGTTTTTCCAGTGTAACCTTACATTTTTGCTCACTGAACAAGCTGCATACATATTACAGCATGACCTTTTAATTGTTGCTCGCTGTGGGGTATGTTTCCATATTGTGCTCCTACAATAATTTATTATCATAACATTATCCTTGGTGAGTTAACAAAGCTTATAGTTTATTATACAAAAAAAACCTGCCTTTAGATAGTAATGTTAATCACTAGACTTAGTGGTTTTATGCTTAATGAGATTTTTTATTTAAAACTAGAACATAGGGGGGAATTCAATTCAATGCGTTATTGAATAGCGACGGGAGGGACTCCTGAAGCTATTCAATACACCGCGCTGTTTGGGCGCGCTAAGGATTTCTTCTCGCACCCTCCTGGGGATGCGAAGAGAAATCTGACCAAAGTGCCGGGTTCGCAGCTGTTTTTTTGCATAGAACAGCGCTAACAGCTGCGCCCCGGCACTTTGGTCAGAGAATGCCGATTACCGTGCCTTGACACCCTTGTTAAGGTGCGATGATCGTGATAACCGGCATTCTCCAACCACACAGCGCACTGAATTGAATAGCTTCGGGAGCTCGCTCCTGGTGCTATTCAATTCGCATTGAATTAAATCGCTCCCATAGTGTCATAATTTTCTCCTATAAGACAGTGTTCTTATATTTGCCAGTTGAAGATTAGTAAATATCACTAACTGCTCATAATCGTAATTCCACAGTTGGTATTTAGGAACATTCATGTATCTTCCATATTAATTATAATATTCCGGCTAAAACACTTGTACAATAATTAATCAGCTGCTAATACATTGCACAGTTCAGAAATTATTGTATACATACAATGCAGAATTATTGTACGGTTATTATATTCAGCAGTACAGCAGTTGTTTTGTATAGTGCTGCCGATTAGAACACTTGTTCTTTGTACCTGTTCTGAAAGGTTAGCTACACAATAAAGAACGGCTAATAGTTATTTCATTAAGGGATTTAATTCTACCCACTGCTCTTTACAGCAATTAAAGTGCATAGTTCAGTGATTGCGTTATGTGTGTACAATGTAGGATTTCATCAGCAACTATTGCATTGAGCAGTCCAGCAATTGCTTTGTGTACTGTTACCGATTAGAACACTTATCATTAGCTGTTCTAAAGAGATTACTTTCACAATAAAAAAAATGCCCAGTAGTTATTCCATTGAAGGATTGAATTGCTCCCACTGCTAATGGCAGGCTTGCAAAATTACCCACAGCTGTTTGATTGCAGTATCCCAGCTGCTATAGAATGTTTATCTAGTATTTTAATGCTTTCTTAAATAAGAATTCTATCAGCAGCCATTCTAATAGGGGGATGGTATTTATATCCTCAGTGCTTTTCCCTAATGAAATTAATTTTCTGCCCCTTTGCACTGCAGAGTTAGAAATGGTATGTAATTTAAATCCCGGCATGTGGGACGTCGGTGCTTGGAATCCCAATACCTTTCAGAATCCTGGTGCCAGCATCCCAACCACTGGCAACCCGATGGTAAGTAGCGGGGTTAGGAGGATGGGGCTGCAGCACTCTACTTAATTCAAATAGGGGAGCCACACCAACTGCCAGTGAGTCCTGTCTGGCGATTTTTGGCAGTTTTTGGGGTGGCAGTTGGTGTGGCTTACCTTTTTAAATTTTGGACTGCCCTGCAGCCCCACCTTTTGAGCCACCATTGGCCATAATTAAGTAACCTGAATCCCTGCAATATAGACACAGCCTGTTCTTCAGCCTCCTCTCTCTATCCTCAGCTGGAAGACATGATCTCCTAAGTTGCATGGGTTCTTCCAGAGTTGTGACAGGAGCTGTGAATTGAGGAGCTAGCTGCAAAAGAAAGCATCTTGGCTGCTCTCTTTCTTGAAATCTCTCTATGCGCTGGATTCAATTAGAGGTGAAAAGTCACGGCCGGTGAATAGCATTTGCCGCTACAATCTTTTTGCCTCATTCGCCTGTTTGTACACAAAGTTTTCGCACGCTCCCGCTTTTCGTCCTATTCAAAAATGAGCGAAAACGCATTTGTGCGAATGCAGTGAATGGCGAAAACTAATGAAAAGGACAGCATATTTTGGGGAAATCAGTCTGTACCCCATAAAAAGCCTAACTGGCCCTGGAAATCAATATAGAAGTGTATTAATAGCACTAGAAAAAATATTTAGGGTTCTGAAATGGAGTCAAAGGGCTGTTATATGCATATTTGCATCAGTGTGGAAAAATGATCTAAGGCAATTTCTTTTGTTAAAAATAATTGTTGTAGTTAAATTGGGGTTAGTATATTTTTGTGTCTATAAAGTGCAGTTTAAAAATAGTTGCAATTACACCTGCTGCAGCTGCCTGCAATCCTAAAAACACCTGTCCCATCCATACAGCTCCCCCCCAAAATACCTAACCCAGTACTGTAGACCAATTTAACAACACTTTTTAAATTTTCACCCCAAAAATTGACATGTCATTTTTAAGGGGTATTAAGCAATTTCATTAGGGATGGGGTCCAAAGGGTTTTCGGGCAAAATAGGAATTTTGCACATCTTTTCACCTGCCTCTGAGGTGGTAGAAACTATTCTCCTTTTTCTGTCTATGGAATTGAATAGCGCAATACGCTGGTAAGTAGCGAAATCCTTGCATTGGCAAATGCCTTACACCGAGCTCAACTTTTTGCCTTTAATTGAATCCAGGCCTATGGTGGAGATCCACCTTGATGCATATAGAAATTAACTCATCCTACAAAGCTACCTTGGTTCTTTCAGAAGAGAAATTGACAGCCCATACCTCAAACTGAATTGAGCACTGATTTAGGAACCCTTGACAACTTTTGGGGTCCCCATCAAATTTTGAAGGGTTAGGGTGTCATAGTGGGGACAATATCACTGCAGCTTGAATATGTGCTGCAGCAAGCGGTGCATGTTGTACTTGAGGAGGCTGTAATGATGCATTATCTGGGACTGGTCTTGTTACTGTTTTTCCACCCTGGTGAGGAGATGGTTCAGAAGCTCCTTTGCTGAAGGTTTACCAGCTGCATTCATGTTGTTATGGCCAGAGTATACTTTTGCAAACTCAAGGATTATAATGTAGATGCTGACTCATACTTGAGGGATTGATTAATAGCCAAAATAGAGGCATTGAAGTATATTTACTAAAGTGAGAGCTTGTAGAATTGGAGATGTTGCCCATAGCAACCAATCATTTTCTAATTAACATTTAACTAGCACTTTCTAGAAGATTACAACTAGAATCTGATTGGTTGCTATGGACAACATCTCCACTTCTAATAGCTGTCACTTTAATAAATATACTCCATTGAGTCATAATGTGCCAGGGGTTTTCACCTGGGACCCCACAAAGAATTTGAGCTTTGCTGCACCCAACACGCAAGTCACGGCTTTCTGTCTGGTTTCCCTGTACGGAGCTAATAAGCACTGGGTAGAAGGCCGAATGAAACTGGAGACATTCAGGAGTGAAGAAGTAATAGCACAATATCAGCAAATAGATGCAGAAATGTTAAAGTCAGGAACAGGTTAATCAGATCAGCAAACAGCTTAGGAAGCAGGATGATGGAGCTAGGAAGGAGACCTAATAATCTGACACTTATTTGTGCTCAGAGTCTCCCTTATATAGGGAGGATATTTGAATTTGGCATCAAACCTGACGAAACGTTCAATGCGCACTTCCCCTTTAAAATTGAAACAAGTCGATGCAAGCACCCCTATGAAGCCATGGCCACCTGTACACACAGCAGGTGGCCAAAAAAACCAGCTGCCTGCATGTCACCATGGCTGGTGCTGCTGGAAACCCAGCCATAGTGGAGACATGGCAGCTTGGGGAGACCAGCACCACCAGACTGGCTAAGTAAGACCGGGCTCCAGCGTGGTGCAACATCCAGTAACAAAATACTTCTAAAAGGAAAAATTAAATCAGCAGAAGTAGTATCAACACATCTAAACCAGTGATTGGAGCACAATGTGGATTTAATATAAAATACAAAAATATTTGTTTGCATGCATTAAACAAGCACAATAAAGCAACCATTAATACAGTTTATAAACATATATGTCAATAAAATATGAATATGACAATTTTATTTGCATTTATGTGAATACATGTAGAATGTTCATCCAGAACACACCATGTATGTGACCAGTGAAGGTGTGGAGAGGAGGTGCACGAGCTGCTAGGTGTCAGTGGTGAGGAGGAAATCCGAAAACTAGTAAGAGGCACTGTGAACGATGCCACAGTATACAGCAGCATAGCAAAAATCCTGACTTCCAGCGGGATAAAACGCATGCAGCAGTAAGTGGTGAACAAACTGAAAGCAGTACTGCAAAGTGCATGACCACAACTGGAACAAGAGTGAGCAGTGTAGTGTGGTGCTTGGTAACTCAGCGCTTTTAAGTCTGAAATGCCGCAGTTTCCAGGAAAGCCGGCCATCCCCGCCCCCACACTTCCCTTTTAATGCCTCTGCCTGTCAATCATGCAGAGGCATAGAAGCGGCTGCATGCGATCATTGAAGTCTATGGGGGGAAATTTGACAGACAGCCTGCCCACTCACAGCCAATCATTGGACAGCTCCTATGGAGGTGTCCGCTGATTGGCTGATGGCTCCTCTAATGACTGGAGTCACCTGGGTCCCGCTCATTCACGCGGAGGAAGTGTATGTGTTAATACATACACTTCCTCATGTCCACCTTGGTTTGGGTGTCCGTTTTTTATTTTAACCCCTTGGATGCCTACTTGGACTGAAGAGGATGTGATTTACACCAGGAATATGTGAGTATGGTTTTTTTTTACAGGTTATGTGGACAGTACATGGACAAGAGGATGTGAATGGCTATAGGTATAATAGTTGAGTATGTTTTAGTGTTAGTGAGTAAATGAGTGAGTGGTGAGTACATGTGAAATAAAATAATAAAACCTTCAGTGTCCATGTCCTGTGTTTATTTTAATATTTCTTTTGCAGGTGAACTAGAGGTACCAGCAGGCCCTTATTGCTTGTGGTTCTCCAAGTACCAGCATGCCAGGGAGGCTTGCTGGGACCACTAGTTCTACTGTAAAAGACAATAGTATCATCTATTTTTTTACAACCAACCCAGCACCCAAGGGTGAGGGGGATAGCTCTGGGCTATCAACCCAGACCTTGTGTGCCATGGAGAGGGGGAACCCATTTATTGGGGGGTCCTCACCTCCCCTGGGACATCTGGCCTGGGCTGACTAGCGGTCAGGTGCTGAATGCTTTGACCAGGGGACCCAGAGAAAGGGTCCCCTGGCTGTGGCATTACACCCCTGCTAGAAAGAGTCCAGTGCTGGTTGTGGAAAATATAATCATTTTGTCCCCTGTATTTCTACAACCAGGACTGGCTCCCTGAGCTCGGTGCTGGTTGAAAATACAGGGGAACTCTACGTTTTTTCCCCCCTGTATTTTCACAACCAGGCCCGACTCAGAAAAGCCCAGTGCTAATTGTTCTCTTAGGAGGGACCCCACATTGTTTTTGTTTTTTGATTTGTAACATTTTACAATTTATTTTTTTACACAGAAGCCTTCATAGTTCTCACTGTTCTGTGAAGACTTCTGTATAGCTCAAACCTTGTAATGAAATTTGCATTACAAGGTCCGAGTTTTCATACAAGTAAACTCACATGGATGGGCACATCCAGGCCCGCTAATAGACATCTGTGAAACTGAAAAGAATAGTCATTAGCTTTGTTTTACTATGCACATCATGTGCACTGATGCTTACCAATAATTGTGATCAACGACAGCCTAGAGTTATTGAATGCCAGCCTTTGCGGTTGTAGTAGTCCACTTGTTTGTCCATGGTGGCAATGATTGGGATGTGTATCCCATCTATGGCGCCATCACACTGCAGTTATCCATGTCACATAAACCCTTTAATAATGTAATCCAGTCACAAACCTTGAGGCAAGGAGATGAACTGCTGGTTCAGGGTTTCCAGCAATGCCAGCATCACTTCATACACTTGCATAGAGTGCAAACCATGGATATCCCGACTCCGAACAAGCAGGAGATTGTGTGGTATTCTCCAGGTGTTACATATCACAACAACACATTGGCTTGTCTCTTACTTGGTGCAATGGGTTTTCCCCAGCTGGCCATCTGTTAGAAAGTGCTAGGATGAAAAGTTTCAGCACGTAGTCAAAGGTGGCACACAACATACGAAAGTGTGCCAGCCACTGCTCATCCTCAAGGGTTCTTAATTTAATATGGTCTGCAAACACAATGGGGTATATTTACTAAAATGCGTTTTTAAAAAAAAAATGGAGATGTTGCCCATAGCAATGAATCAGATTCTACATTTATCTAGCACCTTCTAGAAGATTATAGCTAGAATCCGATTGGTTGCTATGGGCAACAACTCCATTTCTAAAAACCCGCACTTTAGTAAATATACCCCTATGTCTCTAATCAAAAAGACATAGCAGCAACTCTCTTTTCTAAAGCGTCTGAGGGCCGCCAGTGTGCGTAGAGGCATACTCCTGAATTTCTATAGCTGCACAATTGAAGGTGTTTTTATTTTTTGGTATTATTATTTGGTTTGGCAACTGCACTGCAATCGTGCGAGGTGCGCTGGAACACCTGGTTAGGATTGCAGGATAAATTATTGGGATGCGGTAGCCTAGCACACATGAGCTCTATGGTACAAGGGTCTAAAGGAGCGCTAGGAACATCTCCTTCGATTTGAGCCATTCCTTTTGTAGGTTATTTAAATTACCATCAAATAAGAGGCACGTTCATGACAGTATTTTCCCGTCTGCTGTACGTTTGTTCATTTAAAACAAAACACTGTCCTAGGTTAGGTATGGCAGGGTTATGCCACAGTCTTTCTGTTATCTGCAGTTTATTGTGCTCGTATGGTTTACACAATAATTTCATATGACAATTTGTTTTGTTATGTTGATAACAATAAAAAAAAATGGTATTACAGGTTGAGTCTCCCATATCCAAAATGCTTGGGACCAGGGGTATTTTTGATAACCGAATATTCCGTATTTTGGAATATTTGTATACCATAATGAAATATCTTGGGAATAGGACCCAAATATACACCTTATACACACAGCCTGCAGGTCATTTTATACAATATATTTAATTATTTTGTGACTCAAACAAAGTTTGTGTACAGAAATTAAATTCATTTATGTTTCATATACACCTTATACACACAGCCTGAAGGTAATTTTCTACAATATTTTTTTAATAATTTGTGCCTTAGACAAAGTTTGTGTACATTGAACCATCAAAAAATCAAAAATCAAAAGGTTTCATTATCTTAGTCATGCCAAAAAAATTCTGTATTTCAGAATATTCCATATTTCGGAATATTTGGATATGGGAGATTCAACCTGTATATATCTGAAAAGGGTATTATAGATATTTTTTTCATCCATGTCATATCAGATAGGGACATTATGAGAAGAATAAACAACTATTATATCTCTTTAGGCTTTCAAATTCATATATCCTTCACTTTGTTACACAATAAAAATTTGCATCTTATTCCTCCCTATCACAAATCACCCATCTTATTTACCCCACATTTCTAAAAGTAGAAACCTTGCTAGATCTTTTAACTATATAACATATTTGAGGTAGAGGCATTTGTAGTAATTTTGATTTGTCCATGGAAACACTCTAAATCAATAATAACTGTCCATAGTTAGTTAATCCAAATTAAGCCATGTGTGATCTATTGTTGAGCACTAAAGCCAAATAAATATTTGTGAAGCGGTCCAGGAAAAGGTGAGACTTGAGAAGGCTCATTGTTATTAACTGAATGTCACGCCTCCCTGTATCGAGAGATGTATATAAAGTCAGCTTATGATATTAAGAATCACACATAAGACAAACGGGAAAAAACAAGATGATCTTACTGCTGTTGAGTCTGGGGATTTGCCAAGTTCAATTTGTGACTTTGGTAAGTATAAGATTTGGCAGGACTGACGTAGAGAAGGCATAGCAGGATAGGAAACATATGAGGGATATTAATTTGTGGATAATCAAAAGTGATAGAAGTCACACCATAAGGATATGAAATTAAGAGGTAAGTTTATGTTACATCAGGATAATTAGAAGTGGGAATTCTCAGCATAAACATAATTTATTGCTCACTAGCTGTTGTTGACCTACAGTAGACGTTCATCATGCCCAACAATCTTCTAGTCCAGGGTCTCTCAAACTCATCCTTATGGCACCATAACAGTCCAGGTTTTAAGGTAATCCATGCTGCTTGTGCACAGATGGTATAATGAAATTGAGGTTCCAATTTAGTCAACTGTGAAGCATAGATGGCTTTAAGACTTGAACTGCCAGGGTGCCCTGAGGACTATGTTTGGGAAACCCTTTTCTAGTCCACAACAGCAAAATATTCCCAGTTTAGGAGGCTGGCTCTATAAAACTACAAGATTAGTGACTATGATTAATATAGTATAATTCATATAGGTAGCTTGCTGATTGTATAATAGTACATTTTAAACCAAACAGGGGTATGTTTCATTATGAATCTCCATGATACTTTTGTCTCTCTAGAATCCAAGCAAATCCTTTAAAAGCCAGAGGATAGTGAATGGGTTTCTGAATGACCACGGAGTTTGTCAATGCTCTGTTATGCTGTCTGATTCCACCTTTCCTGCAGACCGTATGGAGTTTCTGGAGGCATCTAACTATAACCTGAGTCTCAGCATTCAGCTAGAGCTCACTAATGTAAGCACTGTCATTTGAGAGAACTGAGAGGGTGCATGGATTCTCTAGAGGAAATATAAAAATATAGGGTATATTTAAATTGATAGTTTTCAGAAATGGAGAGGTTGCCCATAGCAACTAATCAGATTCTACTTAACATTTAGCTAGCACCTTCCAGAAGATAATAGCTAGAGTCTCATTGGTTGTTATGTACAACATCTCCACTTCTAAAAATCTCACTTTAGTAAATATACCCCTTAGAATGGGATAAAAAAATGAAGAATCAAAGAAATGTAGAGAAAATCAATAGAAGTCAGGGGAAAGACTAAGAGAATATGAGGGAACAAATTGTAGTGTTACAGAGAACCATTAGAGTGATGGTTTGAGAGCACTTAACATAAGGGGACAGTTGTAAAATACTACTAATTTTGAATTTGCCAGATACAAAACTACCAAAGCAAACTGGATGTTTATATGCAAACTGTAAAGAACTTGACAAGGAGGGTGGAGCTCATGGAGAAGGGAAGTGTTTCCTACACTGAACTAGACTTTGAGCTGTTGAAGTTGGAGATCATTAAAATGGAGTCCTTAGCAGCAGAACTCAATTCATTCTTTAAAGGCTCGAATAAGAAAGTGGAAGCCCTATACATGGAGGTAAGTGTTATCCACTCTCTGTCACTATTCATGGCTTGCAGAGGCCAGATGGGGAGCAAATGCCTATGATGAATATTTTCTTAGTCAAGTTTTTTCAAGAGATGCTTTATCTGCAAAGCCAAGTGGTCCATCAAATTGCCTGAAGATAATTGGTGCTTTCCTCAATTTTTTATATATGTGGTACTAACATATGACTAATAAGCACAGTACTCATAATGGAAACTTCTTATTGATGTTTTAGAAAATACATCTAACTGCTGCATATTTATATTTTATTAAGGATAAGGATTCTGTTCTATAGGAAGTTTAGTTACTTGAAATCAGTGTAACTGTATAAATTTGTCCCTATATAATTATCTTGACAGATTCATAACATTTCCACCATGGTGACTCAGCTAGAAAAGTATGATAAGAACAATGTTCTGGCATTCCGAAGGGAAATTGCCTCTTTACAAAAACGCCTGCACGAGTGTAGACGCAACCAGATGTTGAACACACCCTCACAAGTGGACTACGGTAAGATCAGGATTTAAGCAGTTAGCTACAGCATATGTTAGGTAACAACTCCATAGAGTCTGTTTTTTATTGTATCTGATTTTGCAGACTATGATAGCATAGACAGCAAAATACAAAGGCTAATTAAATAAATTTGATTTTTTATTAAATAATTTATTTTTCTAGAAATGGTCTTTTTAAATTAAATACAGCTTTAGTATTTTCCCCTCAGAATTATTTTTTAATTTTATTGTGGGAGGGACCCAGTAGATATAAAAAAATAAATATAATATATTTACCTCTACAGTTTGGTAGGTTTTTTTTATAGCGTTACTTTTATTTATTTATTTTCATACCTAATGGATCTTGTAGCTGAAACTGAGCTTCCCATTCCATCCGTGTGCCTGGCCTCAAAAAATGCCCAGTAGAGCAAAACAGAAGCATCCAAAACTGTTGACATGTAGTTAAATGTTTAAATGCTACAAGCTGTCTCTTTATTGTGTATTATTGTGAATGACTAATCAGTCTGAATAAACATCATTTGTCAGAGTGAATGTTACTCATCAAACTTGAAGCTCATGCTGTTTAGACTGCATACTGTATGCAAGAATTGTTGACTTAGCTCTATAAAAGGGTCTGCATGTGCCCAATCCTGTTGCTGTTTACATCAGCTATGCTCCTATTAACTTGTAGGCATCTGCCAAAAAAAAACAACTACTACCTTAAAATTAGAGATGTGCGGGTCCAGTTTCCAGAAAACTGACAACTGAATTTAGGGGTTCTGAGTCAAACCAAGTCCGATTTCAGAATCACTTTGGATTTCCAAGTTGACCCGGGTCCCAACTCGGTTTTGCAGTTATTTTAGCTGTTTTTTTATAATTTAAAAAATAAAAATAGATTCAAAAGCAAAACACTAACCAAGACACAAAGATAAATCCACATCCAAAGCTAAAATACGGGGGTCAGCGCACATCTCAGCTTCAAAAGTAATGTACAATTCTAATCTCCACCCATCAGAAGAATGCCTTTCTGAAAAATGTACAGATTCTGTGACATATTTTGTAGCATTGCAAACTTATATTGGACTAGTAAAAATAATCAATTATACAAAGAAATATGTCTGCAAATTGTGAAAAAAGATTGCTGCCTATAAAAACACACCAAAAGAAGTCCCACTGTACTACTTATTATCAAATAGACAAAAAAGGGGGTTAGTTTATGTCACAATGGTGAAAATCCTATTTGCATGTTATCCACATATTCTCTGAATGGACTAAAACAACATACTGTATGTACTGTACAATGCAACATTAACAAAAGAACAGTAGTACAATTCACCCAGGTGAGTACATTTCATAGGAGACAAAAGTCCAGAATATATCATAATATTCAACCTTAATAATCTTTCCTTGTGTTGAATAATCTTGAAACAATCCTTCTTTGTCACAAATTTATATAATTCAAAATTATTAGAGATGGACACAGCACCAGTACATATCACTGTTCCTCCTCCTCCATTATTATATCTCTTTAATTACTAACCAGAAGATGCATCTGCCTGTTTCCCTCCTCTCATTAATAATGCGATTGGGAGAAACACAAACAAACAGACCAGTAGTGCAGAGACCTTTGGCAATAATCATCAATTTAATATATAATACACTCATATAATAAAAACTGTGTAAAGTATGTAAACAAATCACCCTCTTGTTCCTCTGTCATAAGAGTTCTTCTACCAGATGCCAAAGATGATAACAGCAAGGCCAGGCAAGGTCCCAGGAACAGAGCCCTCTCCCAGTAGAACAAGAAGATGGAAGGTCCACAGATATAGCCCACAGGTGTCTACAAATAGCCATGCTTAACACATTTTGAACCATAATGGTTCTTCCTCGGAAGTTGCATGACAATATCCCTAGAACCGCTTAAATGTCCCCACTAATTGGCAAACACCTCCCCTAGTTCTATTGGCCAGATACTGCAGAATGCTCATGTGCGGAAGTGACCTTCTTGAATCCCAGAAGTAAGATGGCACTTCTTTATTTGCATTCCACTTGTAAAATGGCTGGACATCTGAGCCCAGGCTGGTAGAGAAAAACTGAGGGAAATATCAATGTGGGGTTCCCCCTATTTTCATTTAACCAGCACTGGACTGAACCAGCTGAGGTGGTAATGGCACAGCTGGTAGACACACAGCATGGAGATCCCCTGCCAAACCATAACCCAGCCCCAAACTGGTCAGCCCAGGGCAGGGTATTCTCAGAAAGTGGTGACCCCCTAAAAAAATGGGGTCCTCCTCCCAAGCATTAACCAGCCCTGGGCTCTTCCCTGCACTGCTGACCAGTGGGTGCATAGGTAATGGTGTAAATAAATGGTTAGTATTGTTTGTCACAGTGGAAATAGAGGTACCAGCAAGCCTATCCCATGGCAATTGTAGAAATACAAGTGCCAGCAGGCCATTTGCAATGCACCCCCACTGTGGAAAAAAATTATTATCAAATATGACAAAACACAAACACTGAATGTTTTAATATTTTATTACACATGCACTCATTTACTCACTCCTCACTCACACTACATACTTGCCTATTCCCTCCTCTTGTCGTCCCTCCTCTTGTCCAGTAGATATCCTGGTCTTCGCAAAATAAAAAAATGAGTTTCCTGGTCCACAAAAAATATTATACTGTATCTACAGTATAGAACTAGTTGATCGACAGTGACTCCACGAGGTTTCCAGCACTTCAGCAGCTCATAGGCAATCAGCGGTGGTTTACTGTGATTCTATTGGTTCCCTCATGGGGAATGCTCCAAAAAGAAGCTCATAGACTTCAATTAAGCAACGCCATCTTTAGATGGTGCATCCTATTGGGTACAAGCTCCAGAACATTTCACTTTCCTGAGCTTGATACATATGGCAAATGCGGTCAATCCTCAAAAAACGCTAGTACATTTTGAACAAAACTTTCTCAAGCTGCTATTATTAAGGGTTTTTTCTAGTTTCGCCTGAAATTTTTTTTTAATACAAAGCGTACTCACAAAGGGCTCTATTAATTAACATTATTTTGACTAAAATAAAGTGAAAAAGGATGTTTTGACACCCTTTTCACATTATTTTAGTTTCACCTATTGTTACTATAGGGCAATTGGAGTAGAAGTGGTAAATTTCTACTCTAATACTTAAGTATCACTTATTTTTAGTAATAAGATTGCATTTCCCATAATTGTAATGGGAAATGTGATCCAAGCAAAGTTACTAAAAATAAATTGTAAAAAAATACTGGGGAAAGCCCTGTGATAATAACGCCACATGGAGGTGGCATTATCCAGGGTCCACCCCGGTTACCGGGCTCCTACTCTGCTCTGTAAGGCAGAGCAGAGCTGGGAGCCGGCCCCAATGATTAGCTGTGTGGTCTCAATAGACCACACGCTGATACACTGCAAAAAAAATAGTAAAAAAAAAATTCACTTACCTGATTCATGGACTGGTGGTCGGGGCTCTGGTGATGACTCCCCTCCGGTTAGCTGGTCTCCCATGCTGCACTGCGGCCCGGTCATCATGTGACCAGGTCATCGTGCAGGATGGGAGATCAGCTGACCGGAGGACATGGAAGACATCACCGGAGGCCGGATCATGCAGGTAATTGTAATTAAGGGAGAGCGGGGGTTACATGGGGGACGGAGGGGGTCACGGGGGTCTGAGATCATGGGGGGCAGGGCATAATGATAGGGGCAAGCTTTAGCACCAGGGGGGGAGGGTAGCAGCGGCGGGCGGTCGGCGCATGCACGGGGCACTGGTCATGGTATTTTTTGTGAAAATACCGTGACTAGTGTGCTGAGGGGATTCGCAGGGACAGAGCTTTCTCGCAAGCTCTGTCCCTGCAGGGGATTTGTAGTAAATCCCTGTGATATTGCCTGAATTTGCAATGCAAATTCAGTTGGTAATATCACACTACAATCTGCATTACTAATGCAGATTGTAGTAAATAGAGCTCATAATCATGTTACTAGGAATAATAGGAGTGTACATTATAGTGTAGGTAATTAAATATAAATTAAATCTAAAATGTTTCCATTACTAATGTTTTATAACACTTCTCCTCAGGTACGTGTGAACATGGTACGATTGTGAATATAAGCAAACCCCTGGTGGTCCAACTCAACTGGAGAGGATTTAGCTACATCGCTGGCGGATGGGGAAAGGACTCATTTTTGGGCTCCTCTGAAGAACTATATTGGGTGGCCCCCCTTGAAGGCAATACATATTACTTCAAAAATGTACAGATGTATCCTACCTATAATGATCTTGTATTGTACAAGAATGCCAAAGATAGATCAGTTTCTGTATATGGTAACGGTGGTGGGATGATACTTTATAACAATTCTTTATACTATAACTGCTACCAAAGTGGGGATATCTGTAAGCTAGACATGGCCACTAACAAGATAGATCGCAAGAGACTCACTAATGCAGTTTACAACAACAGATTCTCCTATTCATCCTCCCAGTACCAAGATATAGATATGGCGGGGGATGAATATGGACTGTGGGTCCTTTATTCAACAGAAGAGTCTGACGGGAACATAATAATTGGAAAACTGAATGCAACCTCTCTTGATCTGATGCAAACATGGAAAACATCAATGTACAAGCTTAGCCTTACTAATGCATTTATGGTTTGTGGGGTTATGTACACCACGCGAGCCATCAGTGCTAAGCAAGAAGAGATATTTTATATATATGACACCAGCACTAGTAAGGAAAGTTATGTGAACATCCTGTTTGACAAGATGATGCAGAAAATTCAGAGCATGTCCTACAATTCCAATGACCATAAGCTCTACATATACAATGATGGCTATCTGGTCACCTATGATCTCTCTTTTAAATCCCTCTCTTATTGGTAAATTTAATAAAGTGAGAGTTTTTAGAAGTGAGTTTTAAAAGTGATGTTGCACATAGTAACCAATCAGATTCTACTTAACATTTTACTAGCACCTTCTAGAAGATAATAGCTAGAATCTGATTGGTTGCTATGTGCAACATCACTTTTAAAACTCACTTCTAAAAACTCACTCTTTAGTAAATTTACCCCTTAGCGTCACTCTTTGTATTATTTCACTGCTTTTATAATTGGTACTCATCTAATTCTCTTTTAAAGAGTCCTATAGTATCACAGTAAACATTATCTATTTCATAGCTTAAATGTTCTGAAATCAAAAAATATAAGAATAGCACTTGCAGAAGCCAAGCCACTCTATTTCAGTTACTTTATTAAACACACTGTTAAAGGATACAGACACAATAAAAAACAAGCTTGAATAAAATGATTCTTACAATCGAATGTGTTTTGCTATTATTGACGGTTAACAGTTATTTTTGGATTGGTTTCCAGTTGTGATTTGACAATTTGGATGGGCAGGCCTGGCCAAAATGTCAATCGCAATCTACTTGTAGCTTATGGAGCTACCGCTGGTAGATCACGACCAACTTACAGCAACTGGGAATGCTGGCCTCTCAAATGATCATAGGCTAAAGAAGCCTCTGATCACTTCAGAGGCCAGCGTTCCGAGTGATGCAATGCGCGTGTGACATCATGATATCACCTGTGATATGAGGAGCCTGCTGGATCTAGTTAGATACAGTCAGTGGCAGCAGGAGTGAAAGCAGGAGCCCTGAAGTCGTGGAGCAGGGGCAGCGTGAAGCCAGGTAAATACTGCACAAAGGTGTGGGGGCTGTTCTGTACTGGGGTACTACTTTAGGGGACACTGACTAAGGGGCACTGCATAAGGGGCACTACTACAATGGGCACCGCATAAGGGGCAGTACTTGGGGCATTGCAAAACGGGCACTACTACAGGGGACATTGCATAAGGGGAACCACCACTGGGGGCATTGCAAAAGGGGCACTACTACAGTGGACATTACATAAGGGGCACTACCAGGGATGGGCTGAGCCAGTGGGCAGAGTCCCATCTGCCTCCCCAGGCCTGAACAATTTTAGTGATTCAGGGCCACTCTCTGCTATAATATGTTTAAAATAAACCAGCAGTGGCTAACAGAAAATGGCTGTCCATACAGCAGGCTTCAAAAACATGGCTGCCGCCGACCAATAGAGAGCCAGGTTTTCCCCAGGAACCCAAGGGGCTGGAGAGTTGAAAAAATGGGCGGGGCTTGATGATACAGTTTGTCAGACTACTGCTGTCCATGCCTTCCCCAGATTAACTGGTGCTGCTGCCTGGAAAGGGAGAGGGATGTTTCATTCTGGTGGGTTCACACTGGCAGCAGGTAAGATTCAGCACTGGGCACACTATAGTACTTGGCACACCATAGTACCATGCAGCACTGGGCACACCATAATAAAGATGATAGTAATGTGCAGTATTGGGCACACCAAAGTACTGGTGGTGATCGCTGCACTGCAATTTTTCCCACCCGCGGGACATTATGTTCCGTAGGTGGGAATGGCACCCGGCATGTTGTTTTAGTGGGGTGCCGCCAAAAGGGCAGGGAGCATTCTGCCCTTTTGAAATTGTGCAGGGTTTGGCACCACGTTAAAACAGCCTAGCGGGAATGCTAGTACTGTGCAGGACTGTCGCACTGGGCACACCATAGTACTGTGCAGTCCTAGGCAGACCATGGTACTGTGCAGCCCTGAGCACACCAAAGTACTGTGCAGCACTGGGCACACCATAGTACTGTGCAGCACTGGGCACACCATAGTACTGCGCAGCACTGGGCACACCACCATACCCCGCTTTGGTGACCAGTGACTGGTGGGCTGTGACTCCTATTAGCAGTGTACTAAATTACAAACATATTCGCCTTTGAGGCATGCCCTATAGACCATTATCTAGGCTACCTTCCCAAATACCACAATCACAGTAACTTATGCCGGGTATACACTATGCCAATGCAGGGCCAGATTTACCACCAGGCAACCTAGGCACCTGCCTACAGTAGGACCTGTTGGGTCCCAGGGTGTCCCTCTGAAGTCTGGCCCAGACTACTACAAAGGCAGTCACCAGTCTTGTTTCTGTCATTTTGTTTTACAGAAGCTCCACACAGTGCTCAGGCCAGTAATAGTGCTAATACTGTCGCTGGCCGGGCTCCGTACTGAGCCACTGCAAATCATCTCCAAGCAGTGCACTGCGTGACATCATGATGTCACGTGGTCCCACCACATCATGACATCATGCAGCCCTGCGCTTTGTAATACTGCAGTCAAGCCTGGCTCAGTCCCGGCACCAGCTCACAGAGTGAAAACTGTCTCTTAGGGGAAGGACTGAAGACTGCTTGAGCAGTGTGTGTGAGAGAGAGGACAGGTTAGGGATGAAGTTTTACTCGTATAAGAGGCTTTGATGATAAATATTAAGTTATGTATATACACACATATTTAAGAAAGTGTGTATATATATATATATATATATATATATATTAGGGGTGAGCGGGTTCGGATTTCTGAAATCCGAACCCCCCTGAGCCCCCCCGATCCGAGTCAGGCTCGACTTTTCCCGCCTGACTCGGATCTGAAATCGAGGCAAAACGTCATCATCCCGCCTTCCGGGTCTCGCGGGTTTTGGATCCTATATAAGGTACCCGCGTCGGCGCCATTTTCTCACTCGGCTGTGGACAGTGAAGAGGGAGGGAGGGAGTTAGGGCTGGCTGGGCTGTGTAGTGTAGTGCAGAGTAGTGTTGTGCTGTGCTGTGCTGCGCTGTGCTGCTGTTGTCCACTACTTCAAAGTCCATAGGGGCTGGCTGTGTTGTGCTGTGCTGCTGTTGTTAATAGGCGCTGTGTCCACTACTTCAAAGTCCATAGGGGCTGGCTGGACGGTGTTGTGCAGTCAGTTCTCCATAGGGGCAGTGTCCACTCCAAAGTCCTGTGCAGTGTCCCAGTCCTAAAGGGGTGCTGTAGTGTTGTCCAGGGGGTGCTCTGTCCATCAGGGGTGCTCCCCCCAAGTGCTAAAAAAAGAATATTTTTTCTGTGTTTGTGAATTGTGTGCGCAGTAGCCGCACGTGCATCAACAAAGTAGTGCCAAGCGTGCGCCTGTGTCATAAGTAAAGGGCCGGCTGGCTTGACCGTTAAAGGGTGCTGTAACCCCCAAAGTACACTCCAAACCACATAACAAAATATTTTTTCTGTGTTTGTGAATTCTGTGCGCAGTAGCCGCACGTGCATCAACAAAGTAGTGCCAAGCGTGCGCCTGTGTTCTAAGTAAAGGGCCATCTGGCTTGACCGTTAAAGGGTGCTGTAACCCCCAAAGTACTATCCAGTCCAAACCAAATTAAAAAATATTTTCTGTGTTTGTGACTTGTGTGCACTGTGGCTGCAAGTGAATCAACAAAGGAGAAGCGCCAAGCGTGCGCCTGTGTCCCATAACTAAAGAGCCGGCTGGCTCATTTCTTAAAGGGTGGTGTAACCCACAAAGTGCACTACTCTCCAGCAAAAATAAAAAAATATTTTCTGTGTTTGTGTGCGCTTTAGCCGCACGTATATATCATTATAACATAAATGGAGGACCAAACTTTCTTCGATAAAAATAAAATAGGGAAAGATCAAGAACCCCTTCCTCCTAGTGCTGTTGCTGCTGCTGCTGGGAGTTGTTCATCATCCCAGAGAGGAAGTAGGAACATCACTACTTTTACTAAACAATTGACCCTCCAACAGTCCCTAGCGATGAGGATGAAGTACGACAGCATTCATCCTGAAGCAAAATGTATAACTGAGGCCTTGACTGCTATGTTGGTGTTAGACGTGCGTCCGGTATCCGCCATTAGTGCAGTGGGATTTAGACAATTGATGGAGGTAGTGTGTCCCCGGTTCCAAATCCCATCTAGATTCCACCTGCATCCTCAAAGCAGCAGCAACAAGCGTGCGTCTGTCTGTTAAAGGATGGTGACACCCTCAAAGTGTGCTACACAAACAATAAAAATATTCTTCTTTTTTCTGTCTTTGTGAATTGTGAGGGCTGTAGCCGCACTTGCATCCTCAAAGCAGCAGCGACAAGCGTGCGTCTGTCTATTAAAGGGTGGTGACACCCTCAAAGTGTGCTACACAAACAATAAAAATATTCTTCTTTTTTCTGTCTTTGTGAATTGTGTGGGCTGTAGCCGCACTTGCATCCTCAAAGCAGCAGCGACAAGCATGCGTCTGTCTGTTAAAGGGTGGTGTAACCCTCAAAGTGCGCTCCACAAACAATAAAAATATTCTTCTTTTTTTTTCTGTCTTTGTGAATTGTGTGGGCTGTAGTCGCACTTGCATCCTCAAAGCAGCAGCGACAAGCGTGCGTCTGTCTGTTAAAGGATTACATCGGTGACAGCATCCAAGTAGGCATGTCAGACAGTCCGTACCTGTACTGGCAGGAAAAAGAAGCAATTTGGAGGTCCCTGTACAAACTGGCTCTATTTTTCCTGAGTTGCCCCCCCTCCAGTGTGTACTCCGAAAGAGTGTTTAGTGCAGCCGGGAACCTTGTCAGCGAAAGGCGTAGGAGGTTGCTTCCACAAAATGTGGAGAAGATGATGTTCATAAAATGAATTATCAACTCTTCCAGGGAGACCAGCCTCCAGAATGTACAGAGGGACCTGTGGTTGTGGATTCCAGCGGGGACGAACTAATACTCTGTGAGGATGAGGATGTACACAACACTGAAGAGCGTGAGGAATCGGTGGATGAGGAGGATGAGGACGACATCTTGCCTCCGTAGAGCCAGTTTGTGCAGGGACAGATTAATTGCCAGCTTGTTTTGTGGGGGCCCAAACGATCCAATCATTTCAGCCACAGTCGTGTGGCAGACCCTGGCGCTGAAATGTTTGGTTTGTTAAAGTGTGCATGTCCTGTTTATACAACATAAGGGTGGGTGGGAGGGCCTAAGGACAATTCCATCTTGCACCTCTTTATTTTCTTTGCATTATGTACAGTTTGGGGCCTAGTTTTTCAAACTGCCATCCTGTCTGCCACTGCAGTGCCACTCCTAGATGGACCACGTGTTTGTGCCGCCCACTCGTATCTCTTAGCATAGTCATCCAGCTACCTCGGTGCAACCTTTTGGACATAAAAACACTATTGTGAGGTGTGAGGTGTTCAGAAATGAGTGGAAATTAAGGTTATTGAGGTTAATAATAGCATAGGAGCAGAAAAACCTACAAATTCTGTGATTTTAGCTGTTTTTATGCTTTTTTAAAAAAAAATACAGATCCAAAACACAAAACCCAGAACCCAAAACACGGAAGGGTGGTTTTGGCAAAACCAATCCAGATCCAAAACACGAAGAAAGATCCAGATCCAAAACACGAAAAGTGGCCGGTGCACACCCCTAATATATATATATATATAGTGTAACATGACCGGATTAGGGGTCCCTCTCCTGGGGGAAATGGACTGTCTCTTCACACACACAGCAGCCGGAAAAATTGTACACCAGTCTGGGGTTTCGTACTAGTTGGTCAGTACCAGTCTTTATTGTGCAACTTAAAAGGAAAACAAAGCATAAAAGTAAACGCTAGCCCATCTGGGCGCTAACTAGACAAGAGTTTCCCTCTCTAAAGAAATAGTGGGGCCTACTGCCTCCACCATCAACACAAGCGTATGCACAAGACTTACAGGTAATTTTCAGCAAGTGTCTCTGAGCCAGCCAGTCTGCTTGCTCTCCCCGGTATGAGACACTAGCTTACAATCACACACAGCCTATATCAGCCAGTTCCAGGTGCATACCCTAATGAGCCTGCTAACAGGTCAAAAAGGCCAAAACCTGGAGTTGCCTGTGGATGCTGCCCTCCCTCTCCTCAGATCCACACCCCCAAGACCCAAACCGGCTTTTCAAAAAGCTGACACTCAAATCTGCTTCACTGCAGACTTTTCTCCTGGGGTTTTTTAGAACACATAGGTCAAAACCTAGGACAAATGTATCTGCCACTGACCACTTTATCAGTGTTCCTATCACTATATATATATATATATATTTATATATATATATATATATATAGTGAAATCAATACAGCACCAACTACTGTAAAATAAAATAATAAGTGAGGTATAGATTCAACCACTATTTGGTGAGTATATCTTCAGTCACTTGACCATTATTTTTGGAGTAATATTTATGTGGAAAAAGACAATGAAAAAAGACAGGACCTGATTCAGGTTGGTTGGCAAGGCTGCTGTCAGGGCTCAGCCGGGGATCGGCTCCCGCTTACTGCGCCGCCGGTTTCCCTTGTCATCCTGGGTGGTCGGGCAGCTTGCGCGACGGCGGGGGAGAAGCTGAGTATTCTCCCCGCATGCAGTGGCTTCCAGGTGGGCTGGTGTCCGGCATCGCAAGTCCGGACATGGGCGCTGCCATGACAGTCGGCCCATGTGACTGTATCCTTCTCCCTGATAGGTCCGTGATCAGCTGATGCTGTGCACCTGTCTAAGGGTTCCCCTGGGTATAAAACTGTTCCACAGGTTATAGGAAATTGCCTGAACAACGGTTGTCTCCTAGCGTGCTTTAGTGAGTTCCCGGTCCAGGTTCCTATTTTCCTTACAGCAGCAGTGTTACCATCTTTACCTGTGTGCCTTAAACGTCTCTGGTGAATACCCGTGCAGCAGCGTTACCATCTTTACCTGTGTGCCTTAAACGTCTCTGGTGAATACCCGTGCAGCAGCGTTACCATCTTTACCTGTGTGCCTTAAAACGTCTCTGGTGAATACCCGTGCAGCAGTGTTACCATCTTTACCTGTGTGCCTTTACGTCTCTGGTGAATACCCGTGCAGCAGTGTTACCATCTCTACCTGTGTGCCTTTATGTCCCTGGTGAATACCCGTGCAGCAGTATTATCATCTCCACCTGTGTGCCTTTACGTCTCCAGTGAACATCCGTGCTACAGCGTATACCACCTCTACCTGTGTGCCTTCTATCTCTGGTGAATTCTCAAGTAACCGTGAGTCACTCCCCACTTGTAATCCTTATTATTGATCCTCGTGTCAAGGTGTATTACTGTACAGTGTTTTAAAGGAATTGCTTTGTGCCTAAGCAGGCATAACCTCTCTGGGCCACGGGTGTAGTGTCTCTATCCCTGCAGGGCTTGGGTACCTGGTCAAAGGACCGCGACCTGCTCACGGGGTGCAGCTAAGCCCAAATCCCAATTGGGGGGGTCACTGGCGAACACCATCCTGTGGGTTAGACTCCGCACCTTTGCCCAGGTCTCGCCAACACTCAAGACCTGTGGATGAGGAGAACATATATCCAGGCCCCTCATCTCCGCTTCCTTCCCCAACTTAGGCCCATCACGTCCTCTCCTCCAGTCTCAGACGTGACAGTTTGTTCAGGCCCAATGGAGGCTGCAGGATCCCAAGGTACTGGGTCACTACAAGAGTTGACCTCTCGGATGGACAACCAAGAGGCGCAACAACAACAAGTGGCTCAGTATTTACAGGAGCTCTTGAAGCAACTGGTTTCTATTCAAACCACGTTGGCTTCTATTCTCCCGGCTCCCCCGGCTGCAGTCCCTGTACCTTCTCCATCAGTTCCTTCACTGGTGGTTCCTACCCCCAAACCCCAACTACAGTTAGCCACTCTGGAAAGGTTTGACGGTGATCCCAGGCGGTACCGCGGATTCATCAACCAATATGAAATCCAATTTGAATGTCTTCCCCAGAACTTTCCCACGTCTTGGGCAAAAGTGGCATATGTGATTTCACTTTTAACAGGAGCAGCATTAGACTGGGTCTCCCATTTATGGGAACGGGCCGACCCCATCGTAGCTACCTACGAGGAATTTGTTTCAGCATTTAAGAGAATTTTTGATGAGCCAGGCCGTTCTGCATCTGCATCTTCTGACCTTCTCTGAGTGCGTCAGGGCACACGATCCGTGGGGCAGTATGTAGTCCAGTTTCAGACCCTGGCATCAGAATTAAAATGGAATGAGGAAGCTCTTAAAGCGTCCTTCCTTCATGGACTCTCTGAGAGGATGAAGGATGAACTTGCCTCCAGAGATTTGCCAGAATCTTTCGCTGACGTTATCTCTCTTTGCATCAAAATTGATCTTCGCCACCAGGAAAAATGGGCTAGTAGGGGAAGAGGTGAATGCCTACCAGCCCGTTCTTCTACTGTTTATCCGCCTATACCCACCTTAGCTAGTGAAGAGGAACCAATGCAGGTCAACAGAACCAAACTCACCCCGGAAGAGAGCAATAGACGCTTCCAAAATAAATTGTGTATTTATTGCGCTGCACCTAACCACATTCTGAAAAATTGTCCTTTACTTGCGGAAAATGAGAAACCCTGACTGAAGTAGGGAGCATTCAGTTGGGGGTTATTCTCAAGCCATCCCAATTATCAGAGAGTCTTCTAGTAGTGTCGCTTTCCCATAAGTCCAGGACAAGAAAGGTCCAAGCTTTAATTGATTCTGGAGCCGCTGGTAATTTTATTGCAGAAAAATTGATTCACACCTTGGGTGTTACAGTCGTTCCCCTACCTAATAAATTGTTACTGTCTGGCCTAGATGGTAAAACTCTGGTAGGGCTACCCATTTCTTTGCTCTCTCATCCTGTGACTGTTCAAGTTGGATGCCTACATCAAGAAATGTTGGAATTTTTTGTTTTACCCGAATCTTCCAATGAGCTGGTATTGGGGCTGCCCTGGTTGAGAAAACACAATCCTGTCTTCGACTGGGATACTATGCAAATCCTATCCTGGGGTTCACATTGATTCCAAAATTGTTTGACCAAGGTCGTTCCAGTATGTAACCAGGCGACGGTTTCCAACCCAGCTAAGAAGTTCCTCCGTCCTGAGTCTCCTAAACATTCCCCCAGCCGGGGTTGCCCGAGGCTTATCAAGACTTTGCTGATGTATTTTGTGAACAAGCCACAGATAAACTTCCTCCGCATCGACCAGGGGATTGTGCTATCGATTTGCTTCCCGGGAAAAGCCCTCCATGTGGCCGTGTTTACCCTTTGTCCGTGCCAGAGACCGTGGCCATGGAAGAATACATTAAGGAAAACCTTGCTAAAGAATTCATTCGGCCTTCTTCTTCTCCTGCAGGGGCAGGTTTCTTTTTTGTAGGGAAAAAGGATGGTGGACTTCGCCCTTGCATAGACTATCGAGGCTTAAATCAAATCACCATAAAAAATCGGTACCCTTTACCTTTAATTTCGGAACTTTTTGACAAGGTTCAAGGGGCTCAGGTTTTCACAAAGCTGGATCTACGTGGTGCGTATAATTTGATTCAAATTAAAACTGGGGACGAGTGGAAGACCGCGTTCAATACCAGAGACGGACACTTTGAGTACCTCGTAATGCCCTTCGGTCTTTGTAACGTACCAGCTATTTTTCAAGGTTACGTCAACGAGGTCTTCTGGGATATTCTTCATAAATTTGTTGTGATTTATCTCGATGACATCTTAATCTTTTCCAGAGATTTACAGAGCCATTGTCTTCATGTACGGGAGGTATTGTTCCGACTTCGCACTCGTCACCTCTTTGGGAAACTTTCCAAATGTATGTTTAACCAAACTTCAGTACCTTTTTTAGGCCATATTATCTCCGGGAGGAGTCTCCAGATGGATCCTGATAAACTAAAAGCAATCTCTGAGTGGCCCCTGCCTACTTCTTTAAAAGGTACTCAGCGCTTCTTAGGATTCGCAAACTATTATAGGAGGTTTATTCTACACTTTTCTACGTTGGTAGCACCCATTACCTCCCTCACAAGGAAAGGAGCCAATCCTTCTAAATTGTCTGTTCCAGCAGTACAAGCCTTTCAAAACCTAAAAGATGCCTTTTCTAGAGCTCCAATTCTCTGTCAGCCTCAAATAGACAAACCATTCATTGTGGAGGTGGACGCATCCTCTGTTGGAGTAGGGGCAGTATTATCTCAGTCTGCTGAAGATGGGAAGATGCATCCCTGTGGATTTTTCTCCCGTAAATTTTCCCCTGCAGAAAGGAATTATATTATAGACGACCAAGAACTTCTAGCTATGCGTTTAGCCTTGGAGGAATGGCGGTATCTTCTTGAAGGGGCTAAATTTCCTGTCACGATTATTACAGACCATAAGAATCTGATCTATCTGCAAACTGCACACCGGTTGAATGCCAGGCAGGCACGATGGTCACTTTTTTTTTCTAGGTTTAATTTAAAACTCCAGTTTCGTCCTGGTGTGTTGAACAAGAAAGCCGATGCATTATCTCGCTCCTTTATGACTAACGAGGAGGAGTGTTCTCAAGTTCGTTCCATTTTGGACCCAATTGTATTTGCTCCTACTCAAGTAGTGTCTCTGCCGCCTGGGAAAAATTTTGTACCTCCTAATTTACGTAAAAAATTGCTGGTTTGGGCTCATGCATCCTTGTTCGCAGGTCACACTGGAATCACCAAAACCTACCAGTTCTTACTTCGATCTTACTGGTGGCCGACCATGAAGAAGGATGTCACGGAGTTTGTCCGCTCCTGTATCAAATGCGCCCAACATAAAACTCCGCATAGACAGAGGGTTGGTCCTCTTCGTCCCTTGTCTATCCCAGCTGCTCCATGGACCCACATCTCAATGGATTTTATTTCTGAATTACTTCGGTGCAAGGGGCATAACACGGTATGGGTGGTTGTGGATCGCTTTTCTAAAATGGCACACTTTATCCCGCTCGTTGGCCTTCCTTCTGCTCCTCAATTAGCAAAAATTTTTATTTGAGACATCTTCAGATTACACGGTCTCCCCAAGGAAATAGTCTCTGATCGAGGGGTTTAATTTACAGCCAAATTCTGGAGAGCCCTGTGTAATACCTGTGGAATCAAACTGAACTTTTCCTCAGCCTACCACCCACAGTCGAATGGTCAAACGGAAAGGGTCAATCAAGAGCTGGAGACCTTCATTAGGCTCTTTGTGTCATCTTCCAAGGATGATTGGGTGGACCTCCTACCATGGGCAGAGTTTTCTCATAATTTTAAATTCCATTCTTCCTCTAAATCCACTTCTTTTTTTATGGTTTTTGGTAGACACCCACGAGTTCCAGATTTCCTGAAGCTTCCATCTATAGATGTTCCGGCTGTGAATCAAGAGATCCAATCCTTTTCAGTTTTATGGAATAAAATTCACCTATCCCTAAAGCAATCTTCAAGGAATTACAAGAAATTTGCAGACAGAAGACGTTTGGCTGTTCCACTGTTGAGAGTTGGGGACAGGGTTTGGTTATCTTCCAAGAATATTTGCTTAAGAGTCCCATCCATGAAACTCACTCCACGTTTTGTTGGGCCATATCGTATCCTTAAGATAATCAGTCCTGTAACTTATAAATTGGAACTTCCTCCTCAAATGAAGATTTTAAATACTTTTCACGTTTCTCTCTTACGACCCCTGGTGCTCAATCATTTTCAGAATGGATCTCCTAAATTGCCTCAAGTCAAGACATTACAAGGCACTGAATTTGAGGTGGAGAAGATCCTGGATTCCCGGCACAGATTCAACACCCTTCAATATCTCATCGATTGGTAGGGCTACGGCCCCGAGGAAAGGGCCTGGATCAGAGCCTCTGATGTACACACTCCACGACTAATCCAGAGTTTTCATAGGAGATTTCCAGATAAGCCTGATGGGTGTTCAGTGCCCACCCTTAAAGGAGGGCTCAGCCGGGGATCAGCTCCTGCTTACCGCGCCGCCGGCTTCGCCTGTCATCCTGGGTGGTCGGGCAGCTTGCGCGACGGCGGGGGAGAAGCTGAGTATTCTCCCCGCATGCAGTGGCTTCCTGGTGGGCTGGTGTCCGGCATCACAAGTCCAGACATGGGCGCCGCCATGACAGTCGGCCCATGTGACTGTATCCTTCTCCCTGATAGGTCCGTGATCAGCTGATGCTGTGCACCTGTCTAAGGGTTCCCCTGGGTATAAAACTGTTCCACAGGTTACAGGAAATTGCCTGAACAATGGTTGTCTCCTAGCGTGCTTTAGTGAGTTCCCGGTCCTGGTTCCTATTTTCCTAACAGCAGCAGTGTTACCATCTTTACCTGTGTGCCTTAAACGTCTCTGGTGAAAACTCGTGCAGCAGCGTTACCATCTTTACCTGTGTGCCTTAAACGTCTCTGGTGAATACCCGTGCAGCAGCGTTACCATCTTTTACCTGTGTGCCTTAAAACGTCTCTGGTGAATACCCGTGCAGCAGCATTGCCATCTTTACCTGTGTGCCTTTACGTCTCTGGTGAATACCCGTGCAGCAGTGTTACCATCTCTACCTGTGTGCCTTTATGTCCCTGGTGAATACCCGTGCAGCAGTATTATCATCTCCACCTGTGTGCCTTTACGTCTCCAGTGAACATCCGTGCTACAGCGTATACCACCTCTACCTGTGTGCCTTCTATCTCTGGTGAATTCTCAAGTAACCGTGAGTCGCTCCCCACTTGTAATCCTTATTATTGATCCTTGTGTCAAGGTGTATTACTGTACAGTGTTTTAAAGGAATTGCTTTGTGCCTAAGCAGGCATAACCTCTCTGGGCCACGGGTGTAGTGTCTCTATCCCTGCAGGGCTTGGGTACCTGGTCAAAGGACCGCGACCTGCTCACGGGGTGCAGCTAAGCCGAAATCCCAATTGGGGGGGTCACCGGCGAACACCATCCTGTGGGTTAGACTCCGCACCTTTGCCCAGGTCTCGCCAACACTCAAGACCTGTGGATGAGGAGAACATATATCCAGGCCCCTCGTCTCCGCTTCCTTCCCCAACTTAGGCCCATCACATCCTCTCCTCCAGTCTCAGACGTGACAGCTGCATTCACATGCAGCAGCCGATGTTTGCATTCTGTGCATGCGTATGCATCACAGTGCACATGCGTGAACTGACCGATGCGATCAGGAATCGATTGCAATAAGCACGCAGTCCCATTACACAGTGGTTGACAGGAAGTGACAAATTGGGGGTGGAGAAGGAGGGTGGTCGGGCGAACACAGACGTGCCTGTGCATTTGAATGCCGTTACAGGGGCATGCATAATTAAACCCCTATGATTATATACGTAGCCAGAGATCTAGTTGGCAACAGGACATTTTTCAGTTTGCGCGGCAGGTCATGGTCAACCACAACTGTGCATTTGGGTTCGATGTTACCAATTTTTTCACTGACTTGCAGGTGCATGTCATGGGAAGTGGGTGGCTTTATACAGTGGAGGGTGTCTCGGTATAGTGCTGCGGTTGCTGTGCGATTGCATTAATTAGCATATTTTCACAGCGAGCGGGTGTGTGCGAACTCAGGCCCATAGTGTATACCATTTTTCAACTGCACATTCGGTTTAAACAAAGAATGTAAAATATAAGAGCTTATCTGTCCATAGAGGAACATCAGGATACAGCAAACATCCAAACATATTTCCAGTACCAGATTTACTAGGCCAGATAATGATCACCTGAGGCCAGGTGTGATGATATTATATCCTGTCTACCAACTAAATAGGTGAGAATCATATCTATATACAAAGGGAAAAGCCACCCAAAATTATAGTGGCTATACATAGGTGAGTCAGATACTAAAATGTATACAAAGCTAAAAAAATCTTTGAAGTTCGGCGGTGACACATACTGCGTCACTACCGCCCAACAGACCGGTGGTCCACAACGTCACTTCCACCCAAAACACCCGGTGGTCCACGACATCACCTCCACCTAGTATCCTGTGGCTGTCTGGAGGTCCCTTACGTCACTTACACCCGGACTGGGAGACGGTCCACACTATCGCTTCCACCTATAGAGTTATGTCACTATGTGGGAGCCCTAAAGCTATAAATACATTTAAAATCCTATGTAAAGGAGGCCAATAAGAATCAATAAAGTAATTAGTCTATTCTTTAACTATATCTTAACAAAGTATATGGCGGCCATGTTTTTCTTTCTGGCGAAGGACCTTGACAGTAGTCATTTTCTCTGGTGGCCATATTTTCGGAGTCCATAGGTAGAAACACATCCATCTTGAAGATCAACCATTACTGTTGTAGGCATTTATTATCAGTGATGAAGGTGGTAGTTTTCAAAGATGCTATATATAAAAATACATAAATCAGTTTCATGATGGAAATCCTCAGAACACCTAAAAAAAACCATATCATTCTATAAGTGATCAATCAAATATAAAAAAGAGGAAGATAAAAAGGGTGAAAGCTGTTAATATCCATCTAAAAAAGAGGTGTGCACCAGCCACTTTTCGTGTTTTGTGTTTTGGTTTTGGATCTGGATTGGTTTTGCCAAAACCACCCTTCTGTGTTTTGGATTCTGGGTTTTGTGTTTTGGATCTGTATTTTTTTTTTAAAAAGCATAAAAACAGATAAAATCACAGAATTTGTGGGTTTTTCTGCTCCTATGCTATTAATAACCTCAATAACATTAATTTCCACTAATTTACAGTCTATTCTGAACACCTCACACCTCAAAATATTGTTTTTAATCCAAAAGGTAGCACCGAGGTAGCTGGATAACTATGCTAAGTGACACAAGTGGGCGGCACAAACACATGGCCCATCTAGGAGTGACACTGCAGTGGCAGACAGGATGGCAGTTTGAAAAACTAGGCCCCAAACTGTACATAATGCAAAGAAAAAAAAGAGGTGCAAGATGGAATTGTCCTTGGGCCCTCCCACCCACCCTTATGTTGTATAAACAGGACATTCACACTTTAACAAACCAATTATTTCAGCGACAGGGTCTGCCACACTACTGTGGCTGAAATGATTTGTTCATTTGGGCCCCCACAAAACAAGCTGGCAATTAGTCTGTACCTGAGCAAAGTGGCTCTACGTAGTCAAGATGTAGTCCTCATCCTCCTCATTCACCGATTCCTCACCCTCTTCAGTGTTGTTTACATCCTCATCTTCACAGAGTATTAATTCGTCCCCGCTGGAATCCACCACCACAGGTCCCTCTGTATATTCTGGAGCCTGGTCTCCCTGGAAGAGTTGATAATTTATTTTGATGAACATCATCTTCTCCACATTTTGTGGAAGCAACCTCCTACGCCTTTCGCTGACAAGGTTCCCAGCTGCACTAAACACTCTTTTGGAGTACACTCTGGAGGGGGGGCAACTCAGGTAAAATAGAGCCAGTTTGTAAAGGGGCCTCCAAATTGCCTCTTTTTCCTGCCAGTACAGGTATGGTCTGTCTGACATGCCTACTTGGATGCTGTTACCGATGTAATCCTCCACCATTCTGTCAATGGTAACAGAATCATATGCAGTGACAGTAGACATGTCAGAAATTGTTGTCAGGTCCTTCAGTCCGGACCAGATGTCCAAATTTGGTCCTGCCTGCCCTGCATCACCGTCAGTGGGTTGCTTAGGACACCTAAATTGTTTCCTTACAGCCCCAGTTGCGGGAGAAAATGAAGGCTTTAAACCTAGGATCAAGCACGGTGGCCAAAATGTAGTGGTCTGATTTCAACAGATTGACCACCCTCGAATCCTGGCAAAGCAAATGAAGGGCTTCATCCACAAGTCCCATGGGCAGAGCAGAATTGCTCCATCTTAGCTCCTCATTCACTTTATCCTGTTGCTTCTTCAAAAGCCTGATAAGGAGAATGGCCTGACTCAAGCTGGCAGTGTCTGAACTGACTTCACGTGTGGCAAGTTTGAAGGGCTGGAGAACCTTGCACAACATAGAAATCAATCTCCACTGTGCTTGAGTCAGGTGCATACCCCCTCCTTTGCCTATGTCATAAGTGGACATATAGGCTTGAATGGCCTTTTCTTCTCCTCCATCCTCTGAAACATATAGAGGGTTGAGTTCCACCATGTCACAACCTCTTGCTTCAGGTGATGGCGGGTCAGGTTCAGGATTGTTTGCAGGTGCTCCAGTCTTCGGCATGCAGTCGCTGAATGGCAAAAGTGACCCAAAATTTTTCGGGGCACCCAAAGCATCTCCTGCACATCCTTGTTGTGTTTCAGAAAATTCTGCACCACCAAATATATTGTGTGAGCAAAACATGGGACGTGCTGGAATTTGCCCAGATGTAATGCCCGCTCAATATTGGTGGCGTTGTCAGATATCACAAATCCCCAGGAGAGTCTAAGTGGATTAAGCCATTGGGCGATGATTTCCCTCAGTTTCTCTAAGAGGTTATTGGAGGTGTGCCTCTTACTGAAATTGGTGATACACAGCGTAGCCTGCCTTGGAACGAGCTTTTCTGGCATTTCTGAGCTGCTGCTACTGGTGACGCTGCTGTTTTTGCTGCATAAGGCAATACATCTACCCAGTGGGCTGTTACATTCATATAGTCCTCAGTCTGCCCTGTTCCACTTGTCCACATGTCCGTGGTTAAGTAGACATTGGGTACAACTGCATTTTTTAGGACACTGAGGACACTTTTTCTGACGTCTCTGTACATTCTCGGTATCGCCTGCCTAGTGAAGTGGAATCTAGATGGGATTTGGTACCGGGGACACACTACCTCCATCAATTGTCTAAATCCCACTGCACTAATGGCAGATACCGGACACATGTCTTACACCAACATAGCAGTCAAGGCCTCAGTTATCCACTTTGCTTCAGGATGACTGCTGTTGTACTTCATCCTCCTCGCTAAGGACTGTTGGAGGGTCAATTGCTTAGTAACAGAAGTAGTGGTGTTCCTACTTCCTCTCTGGGATGATGAATGACTCCCAGCAGCAACAGCAGCAGTGGCAGCAATAGGCGAAGCAATGCAGGATCCTCTGGAGAAGGATAGGTGAGAAGTCAGTCATGCCAGTGACAACGCCTGCAGGACTTCTTCCGATCCTGACTAAGGAGGAAATTGACGAGAAGGGAGTTCACGGTGTGATTTGCAGGCACTTGGATACAACAGGACAAAGGGATTTAGGTGTCCCTGGACTGCTTACAGTCTTAGCCAAAGTGTCTGAACTAGTCAGTAATTTTTTATGAACATGCTGCAGGTGATGTATAAGGTAGGATGTTCCTAGGTGGTTAACGTCCCTACCCCTACTTATTCCACCTTTATATATGGTACATATGGCAAGACAGTTGTTGTCCGGATTTGGATAGAACTATTGCCAGACCAAAGAGGTGGAATGCTTGGTCTTCTGCCCAGGCATGACCGTGATGGGCTTTTTTCATCCCACGGACAACAACTGTCTCCCCCGGTGCCTGATTTTCACAAACGACATCACCATCAGAATCCTCCTCGTCTACTTCCTCCTCAGCGCCAGCTACACCAATATCCTCATCCTGTTGTACTTCAACAGTGACATCTTCAATTTGAATATCAGCAAGTGGATTGTGGGTGCTCCTTCCAGCACTCTCAGAGGGTGTACAAATGGTGGAAAGAGCCACCTCTTCCCGTCCAGTGTTGGGAAGGTCAGGCATCACAACCGCCGCCACACTTGGACTCTCCTTGGAGATTTGTGATATCTTCTTAGAACGCACAGTACTTTGCTGTGCTTTTGCCAGCTTAATTCCTTTGATTTTTGCAGTGGGAGGAGGGCTTTTGTCGTCATGTGAAGCTGAACCACTAGTCATGAACATAGGGAAAGACCTTAGCCGCTCCTTGCCACTCTGTGTCGTAAATGGCATATTGGAAAGTTTACGTTTCTCCTCAGGCAATTTAAATGTATTTTTAAGGTCATTTTCCTGAACTTTGTCATCTGGGATTTAATATGCCCTCTACTATGACATTGGGCATCAGCCTTGGCAGACGACGTTGATGGCATTTTATCGTCTATGTCATGACTAGTGGCAGCAGCTTCAGCACTAGGAGGAAGTGGTTTTTGATCTTTCCCTATTTTATTTTTATCAGACAAATTTTTGTCCTCCATTTATGTGATATTGATATATACGTGCGGCTAAGGCGCACACAAACACAGAAAAAGATTTAAAATTTTTTTGGATGCAGCGCACTTTGGGGGTTACACCACCCTTCAACAGACGAGCCAGCTGGCCCTTGATTTATGACACAGGCACTCGCTTGGCACTGCTAATTTGTTGATGCACGTGTGGCTACTGCGCGCACACAATTCACAAACACAGAAAAAAATATTATTTTTTTTGGAGCGCACTCTGGGGGTTATACCAACCTTTAACAGATGAGCCAGCTGGCCCTTGATTTATGATACAGGCGCACGCTTGGCGCTGCAACTTTGTTGATGCACGTGTTTCACACACAAACACAGAAAAAAAAGAATTGTTTATTATTTGTGGAGCGCACTTTGGGGGTTACACCACCCTTTAACAGACTTATGACACAGGTGCACGCTTGGTGCTGCTCCTTTGTTGATGCACGTGTGGCTACTGTGCACACAATTAACAAACACTGAAAAAAATATTTTTTTATTTTTTTTGGAGCGCACTTTGGGGGTAACACAATGCTTCAACAGACGAGCCTGCCGGACCTTTACTTATGACACAGGAGCACCCTTGGCGCTGCTACTTTGTTGATGCATGTGTGGCTACTGCGCACACAATTCACAAACACTAAAAAAAAAAGAATTGTTTATTTTGCACTTGAGTGGACCACCCCTGATGGACAGATCACCCCCTGGACCACACTACTGCACCCCTTTATTACTACAGCCTTTATGGGACACTGCACAACACAGCCCAGCCAGTCCCTATGGACAACAGCAACACAACACAGCCCAGCCAGCCCCTATGGACTTTGGACTGGACACAGCCCCTACAGACAACAGCAGCACAACACAGCCCAGTCAGCCCTAACTCCCACCCTCCGTCTTCACTGTCCACAGCCTGAGTGAAAAATGGCGCCAACTCGGGGACCATTTATAGAATCCAAAATCGATGAGATCCAACAGCGAGATGATGACATTTTGCCTCGATTTCAGATCCAAGTAAGGTGTGAAAACCCGAGCCGGACTCAGTTCCCGGCTCGGATCAGGGGTGGCTCGGGGGGGGTCAGATTTCATAAATCCGAACCCCCCCCGAATCATAATTTTCAAAAATCATAAATTTCATAAATCCGAACCCACTCATCCCTAATTTAAAAGAAAAAAAGATATTAAAATTTTTCTGATGAGCATAAAACCATAACAAACGTATTAATAAATACACAAGTAGAGATAAATAACACAAAGAATTATAAAAAATGGTGTGATCTCAAAACTCTCATTAAAACCAAGGAGGGATAAGGTCTGCAGTTCAAATATCCAGAACATCTCCCTTCTGGATAGATTATTTAATATACACACCACCCCTATCGCCCATCCTCACTAATTCAATTGCTTTAAAAAAGATGTCATCTGGATTAGAATTATGTTTTTCCGTAAAGTGTTTACAAACAGCATGGTTCAAGACTTTATTCTGTATGTCGCGAATGTGCTCTTGTATACGTAGCTTCAATACTCATATATATATTTATATATATATATATATATATATATTATATATATATATATATACAGATTTATGAAGATTTTATATATATATATATATATATATATATAAAATCTTTCATAAGCATGTGTGTTCTTATTACAGGATGATATATATATATATATATATATATATATATATATATATATATATAGGAGAATATGGTAAATCCGGCACTCACTACAATGCAAGTCAGCTTACCCCGTTGCCTTCTGCTAACCGTGCAGTATCACTGCACAGACCAACAGCACTCCAAGAAACGGTGGCACTCAGGGATTTGAAATAACAACACACACACGAAGCAGCAGTCTTTTCTACATCGACGTTTCAATGCATAAGCATTTTCATCAGGACACAGAATGAAGAACAATACATACCTTAAATAAGTGCTCCCCTTCACCAAAGTTCCATGTGCAAACACCCAGCTTCCGGCTGGGATCGCGCTGTTGCGCACATAATGATGACGTCACCCATGTGCACCCATCACCATGGTAACAACTAGTAAACGGAAGCATACACAAATACATGATAAAGAAAGTCACAGTACAAAACATAGATATCAAAATACTCTAAAAGACTACTAACACTGACATAAAAAGCAAATTAGCAGCACACACTTATAGAGCAGCAGAGAAACAAAGATCATAAAAAATGACCATATAACCAATCACGTTGTATTAGCATGCACATAGTCATATTAGCACCATAACGAACAAAAAGAAGACAATAACACTATACCTTCATCCAAATCTGAAGAAGGTAATTAAGATGTAATGCAATACCAAATCAAATACAGTAAAAAAGAGCAAATTAAAGAAAACAATGAAGTCCCATTGTCTCATTAAGTCCCTTGGGGCTCAGTGAGTCAAGGAGAAAAATCCATCTAGACTCCTTTTGCAAAAGGAACCTAGAACGATTCCCGCCCCTCAATAAAGGAGGTACATGGTCAATAATCATGTGTCGCATTGCAGTAAGTGAATGCCCTGCAGTGGCGAAGTGTTTAGCCACAGGTTGTTCACTTGTACCAGAGAGAATGGCAGCACGGATCGAAGATCTGTGCATCGCCATTCTCTCTTTAAATTGCCGATTGGTCTTACCGATATAATATTTGCCACAAGGACATATAAGGGCATAAACCACAAACTTACTGGAACAACTTACATGATGGAAAATTTTAAACCGTTTAGCTGAGTATGGATGTTTGATTGTGTCACCGGTTAACATGTAACCACAGGTGACACACCCCGCACACTTGAAACAGCCTTTCTTAAGGGGACCTAAAAAGTTTTTAGATGTATTTTTACCAAAACCTGACACATCGGTGTGTATTAAGTAATCACGAAGATTTCTTCCTCGAGAATAACAAGTGTGTGCTGCTACAGTAATTTGCTTTTTATGTCAGTGTTAGTAGTCTTTTAGAGTATTTTGATATCTATGTTTTGTACTGTGACTTTCTTTGTCATGTATTTGTGTATGCTTCAGTTTACTAGTTGTTACCATGGTGATGGGTGCACATGGGTGACGTCATCATTATGTGTGCAACGGTGCAATCCCAGCCAGAAGCTGGGTGTTTGCACATGGAACTTTGGTGAAGGGGAGCACTTATTTAAGGTATGTATTGTTCTTCATTCTGTGTCCTGATGAAAATGCTTATGCATTGAAACGTCGATGTAGAAAAGACTGCTGCTTCGTGTGTGTGTGTTGTTATTTCAAATCCCTGAGTGCCGCCGTTTCTTGGAGTGCTATATATATATATGTGTGTGTGCGATTTAAAAAGGTGGTTGAACTGCGCTCAAGCGTAATGGTGGGAGGCGTGTTCCAGTGTGCTGTGGTGGTGGTGAGTGTCTGGGGGTAGATAAATGGGTGTATGGTACGTGGGATGGTGTTGGTTTCTAGAATGTGTATGTGGGTGTGTCATGGTTAGGTGGAGTGCTGCACCTTTGTGCGGGAGTACCGGGTCCTGCACTGGTTAGATTAGTGATAGGGGGGTTAATGTGCGCTCTGCCTTGGTGTTATGGTATGGTAGATGGGTGTGGTGAAGTGAAAGGGGAGGAGATGAGAAAAGCGTGTATGGATGGATGAAATGAAAAAAGCCAGGCAGAAAGGGTTAGGGCTAAATCTTTTATTGGAGAAGTCACAGTGCTGCTCCTAATGGGTCCCGGGCAGTGTGGGGGTCTGGGAGGGGTGAGACTCAGGGTGGGGAAGTTGGTGGAGCCTTTCAGGGGGCTCGTATTGACGTGCGGTTCTACAGTCTGTGGATTCTCACTGAGTGGGTAATGGAGATGGGCGAGTGGGGCACCGAGGCAGCATCCCACATGGTGAGGGGATAGTCTCAGAGTACTTACCTACCAGTAGGATTTGTGGTAGCTGGTATGTCGACGTTGCGGCCATGTTGTAGGATGATGCTTGGAATGGTGGTAACTGGCGAAAGTCAATTGGAGTGCAGGTCGTGCTGCGGGCTGTGAGACTGCTTGTTGCTGGAGGTCACCGGACCTGTGGTGGCAGGCAACCACTGTGCGGTGTTCATGGTGGTTTGTCCCCCCTTGCTGGTGTGTGAGCAGCTGGGCCGGCTGAGCCAGAAGGGGGAACTGCTGAGAGTGCGGCTCCTGTGCTGCAATGCCAGAGGGGTGGACCAACTGGCAGAGGGTGGTCTGCCTGGGACATTTGAGGTAGAGGTGCACTCATGGGGAGGCTGGCGTGGTCAGTCACTGGAGATGTGAACGGTGGCCAGCCGGAGTGCATCCTGGTGCTTGGTGGGGGCAGCCACGATCACTGGCAGTCCCTGGTGGAGATGGGGATCATCGGAGGATCGGTCTGGGTAACATGGGGTGAGTAGGTGGTGTCTCCAACGTGTATCGGCAGCGTTCTACCTTTTTCAAGGAGGTTGTAAGTGTACAATGCTAGTGGAGGTGTTATATCCTCTACTTCCGGGAGTGGGTGTGTGGTCAGGTGACCTGTGGGGCCAATCATGAGGGCTATGGTGAGTGGTAATAATGTGCTGCAGGTGTGTGTGGATGAGGAGAAGCTGCTGTAATTATGTGCTGCAGGTGTGTAGGGACAGGAATTGGCTGCTGTAATCATGTGCTATAGGTGTGTAGGGATGAGGAGATGCTGCTGTAATAATATGCTGCAGGTGTGTAGGGATGGGGGGTGGCTGCGGTGTTGTGTGGGATAAAGTACGGACAATGGGGGGTTTGGTGGGTGTGTACTCAGGGGTGGTGGGGGTGTGTGGTAGGCAGGGGGACTGTTTGCATGTGGAGGGTGGACAGGGTCAGTTGGTTGGAGGGGGGTGGGGTTATTAGGTGATATTATGTATGTGTGGTAAGTGTAGGTAATGCTATTTGGTGATGACAGATTTGACTTCATTATAAATGTTGAGTCCTGTGGGTGTCAGGGTTTTAAGAGTGAAAATCCACCTTAGTTCCTCTTTGTGTAGGATTTTAGTGTGATCTCCGCCTCTCCAGTTCTTCTTCACATATTTGATTCCTATGAAACTGGTGCATTGTGGGTTGCTGTTGTGGTGTTCTTTGTAGTGTATGGGTACACTGTGGTTGTCTGTTTGTTATATGATGTTTCTGAGGTGTTCTGCAATTCTGGTATTTAGTGGTCTGATGGTCCTTCCTACGTATTTTCGGTTGCAGGGGCATTTTATGAGGTAAATCACATTGTTAGTGTTGCAGGTGATGTGTTCCTTTATTTTGTGTGTGTGTCCTGTTTGTGTGGATGAGAAAGATGTGATGGGGGTGGTGCTTCTGTATTTCAGGGTCCTGCAGTTTGTACATGTGCCTCAGTGAAATAATCCTCCTGTGGGTTTGGAGTTGTCCAGGGTGCTTTGTGTCAGGTTTGTCGGTGGGATGTGGTTGAAAACAAGTTTGTTGTGGATGTTGGGGGCTTTGAAATAGATGACTTTGAGTTTGGAGGGTAGGATGTCTGTGAGTTGTGCATCTTCCCGTAGTAGGTGCCAATTGTTGGTGATAAATATTTTTATGTGTGTCGCGTGGGTGTTGAATTATGTGATGAAGGGGTATGTGGTTCTGTGTGGGTTGTGTTCGTTGTTTGTATTCTAAGAGGGGTTTCCTGTCTTCTTTTCCTATCTATGTGAGTGTGACTTCGAGGGTGTCTGGTTTGTAGGCCTTATTTATAAATTCATTACCTTTTGAAAAAACTCCTGACATAGGAGTGAAACGCATCAAGGAAGGATTTTAGTGGGCTGCTTTTTATTTGTGCATCACTTTTCTCCAACCATTTGGCACAAAAAGCAATTTATATTTATATGTTCTCCAGCGGTGCCTCCGGTATATTGGATACCAAGCTATACTTTGCAAGCTCCAATTATTTACCTCACAACACTCCGCTCAACAGCACGGTGAGCTGTGATACCAGCCGGATCCCACCTTCATTTTCTACACGCCGGAGCTTACAGCCGCTGGAGTGGCACAGCTCTGAGACACACTTCAGTGTGGGACACCAACATAGCAGCCGGACTCTGCTCTTCTCCACACGTTGGAGCTATCAGCTGTTGGAGCGGCCAATTGGGACATACAGTAGAGTGGTACACTGCACCGGGTATCATACTTTGTTCCTACTCATACGCCGTAGCTGGTGAGTGCCGCAGCGGTGCTGCATTTGGATACCAGAGTCCTCTCTGTATGGGTGGGCACACCGCTGGCACGGTAACCCACAGGACATTAACCTCGATATTGGGGTCCGCACTGGTGACTATAACAGCTACTTTACTTTATTCAAATCATTTTTACCCGCAACAAGAGGGGATCTATCACCATTCGATCACTGTATTTGCTAATGTTTATAACCATTGGTTTGGGATGTTTCTTTCATTGTACCTCTAACTAATAATTATATACCTATGAGTACACTCTAAATGAAGTTTATGTGATGCATTTTATGTGATGTTATATTATGTTTTTTTATTGAACTGCAGCTCTAATTACATGTTTAAATAAATTAATATAATTAATTACACCTGTACATTTGTGTATAGACGACTGCACAGACATCTTTTTCCCTTTTATGTTTTCAGATGCAGATGCATGTGCAGTTGGCTTGAAGTTGGGAACTGTGCGGGTCATTCAGACCCACTCGTGAGCGGCAGTATGCTCGCAAGCGGGTCGATGTTCCCCCACTGCGCATGCGCACGATGGAGGGAGCTCCATCGTGCGCATGCGCGAGACCTGGCGAGCGACGGGCTCTCCATCGCTCCGGGTCTCGCACCAAAGGGGGCGTGCTGTCGATGTTGATTGACAGCACGCCCCCTTTGGTGGGCGTGCCAGGGGCGTGCCTGCCAGACGGAGGCGTTCCCATGGGAACACCTACCGTCTGAAGCCGGCCTCACCTCTGATAGAGCCAAAATCACTCCAGGGCTTGCGGTAGCGAGACCCTACCACAGGGTCTCGTGGCAAGCCCGATGGTCGCGATGGTCAAGACCATTGCGACCATCATCATGGTCACTCACAGCTATACGAGCGTCCAGGAGGACGCTCCATTTTCATGGAGGAGGGCCCTGATTCAGAGCGAGCGCTCTGGTCAGAGCATTCAGCTCTGAATCAGGCCCAGTGTCTATTTCTTAAGATGTGTCCAACTCAGACTCAGACTCATTTCAAATTAGGGATGTGCAGGCTCAGATAGGTTCGAGTTTGCACGTGGAGTTCGGATTTTTCCCTCCAAAAAAACGGAACTCAGAACGAGGCAAAACGTCATCTTACATGGACGAACATCATCATTCCTGGTCTTTTGTCCAGGAATGATGATGTTCGTCCATGTAAGATGACGTTTTGCCTCGTTCTGAGTTTCGTTTTTTTGGAGGGAAAAATCCGAACTCCACGTGCAAACTCGAACCTATCCGAGCCTGCACATCCCTATTTCAAATGTGCCAAACCTTATGACCCGAGAGGGTTGGAGCTGGTGTGTGAAGGGGCATTCCCACCTAATCAATGTTCATGCAAATGCACCTGGAGAAATATATATTGCACCTGCTATGTGGCAAACACATGTGCAGACTAATGAGGATGATGCCACAAACTAAGCAAATATGCTGTACAGATGAGGATGAATCTGGTGGTGTCTATGGGCTCTATTTATTAACATTAGTTTTACTAAAATAAAGTGAAAAAGGGTCTTTTCACACCCTTTTCACATTATTTTAGTTTCACCTACAGTTACTATAGGGCAATTGGAATAGAATTCGTAAACTTCTACTCCAAATCCTAAGTATCACTTATTTTTAGTAAGCAGATCGCATTTCCCATAATTGTAATGGGAAATGTGATCCGACCAGTTACTAAAAATAAATTGTAAAACAATACCGGGGAAAGTCCTGTGATAATAACACCACCTGGAGGTGGCGTTATCCAGGGTATCCCCCGGTTACTGGGCTCCTACTATGCTCTAAAAGGCAGAGCAGAGCCCAGAGTTGGCCCCAGTAATCAGCTGTGTGGTCTAAACAGACCGCAAGCTGATACACTGCAAAAAAAAAAGTCAAAAAAAAAATTAACTTACCTGACTCCAGGGACTGGTGGTCAGGGCTCCAGTGATGACTCTCCTCTGGTCATCTGGTCTCCCATGTTGCACTATGGCCCGGTCATAAGGTGATCGGGGTCCCAGTGCAGTATGGGATATAAGCTGACCAGAGGCATGGAAGATATCACCGGAGCACTGATGACTGCAGGTAAGTGATATTAAGGGAGGGGGGTCTGCGATCGTGGGGGCAGGGCTTAGTGTCAAGGTGGGGCTTAGCGCCAGGGTGGTAGCAGCGGTGGCCGGTTGGCGCATGCGCAGGGCACTAGTCACGGTATTTATTTGCAAAATATCGTGACTAGAGTGCAGAGGGGATTCGCAGGGACAGAGCTTTATCGCAAGCTCTGTCCCTACAAGGGATTTGTAGTAAATCCCTGTGATATTGCCTGAATTCGCATCGGTAATATTACACTACAATCTGCATTCAATATGTGGATTCTAGTAAATAGAGCCCTAAAGCTCTTAATATGTGCAGATTTATGCTATTTTTGTGAAAATTTATATTTTGAGTAATTTATACCCATTTTGCTACACACTCTGCATCAACTACTTTGGGTCTGAGTCACATATGGACTCAATATCGATTCTGCTGCACACTAGTGGCCAATGTTTTCAGTCTGCGCATGCGTCTGAGTCACACTGTGCATGCTGTCAGACTTGTATTTGTTTGTGGACCTGATGTCTGAGTAAAGTCTGTATGAGTATCTGGAGGTGTGTAGAAAAATCTGGCAGACCCGAGGAGACCTCCTGGCATGAGGTAGAGAACACTTCCCTGACCGGAATTCAAAGCCGGGCCACGGCGGAGAGATGCCGGATCGTACCCACTAGACCACAAGGGACTTCGGTGTTTTAGACAGGTTGGTATGTATAGCAGAGAAGAGTGTAGCAGTAGATTTACCATGCTGATACTGGAGATAACATATAATAATACTCTTCTTACTTGTTACTGTAAACCAGAATGCTGGGGTGGTAGATCTTGGCAATGTATTTACCAGGCTTGAACTGGGTTGTCGCTGTAGTCCTGGATCCAGGAGCACTCAGACAGTAGCAGGACCAGATACAGACTGAACACCGGAATAGGGAAGGGATAGTGATACCAGGAACGGCACCAATGGAGCAGGAACCAGCATAAACACACTGTGCAGCATGGATGGTAAATACACAGGTGTGGTACTGGTTCAGGTAACTGAAACAGGCTGAGATTACCTGTGCAGCCAGTGGAATAGCTGCCACTGGTGTAGAACACTTGCAGGAATTTGTGCAGCAAATAGGAACAAAACTGCCCCAATGGAAATCCAGGACTGCAATAGGAGCACAGCATAGCTTACTCAGCTGAAACTGAGGTTAGACATTGTACTGGCAATTAGGTAGAGTCAGCAGCTGGAATATATACCCCTGGGTTACCTGGGATAGGCTGAGCAGAGACAGGTGGTACGGTGAGGTTCAGGCTATCACTTGATTGGCTGTTGCAAACAGGTGATCAGAACTTGTCACTGCAGTACTCTGTAGCAAGCTTAGATCTTTCTTGAGACATAGCAGGCCAAGAAACACTGAAGCCTGTGCATCTGGGATGTGATAGAAAACTCTGGCAGAATCGGTAAGTGACCTTGTAGCAGGGAAACAGACCCGGGTTGTGACACATGCATCCCGATGGTTACCGCAGAATAAATTTGGATGCAGAGAGAGGTTATTTCAGTGGATGTTTCTGGGTGGCAACGGGGTTACACTGCTTATCACTTATTTAGTTGATTATACTTCATTTCTTTTTATATCTATAGTATATCTGCCTACTGTCCCCAATTTACATACACTGTTGTATTATATGCATAAACATAAATCCAAGAGGTTTTTCTAAATTGATTGCTATGCCTGGGAGGTCATAATAATAGTGTATTATTTCAACATTTGTGAGACCCAGATTACAACATCAGGACGTGATACCTCTGATTTATGCTACTATTCATGTGTGTGTTTTGTCCTTATTGTTTTTTTATGTTAGGTACCTTCTCTAATTTATTAAGTAATTTATTAAAAGTTAAGTGTTAGTCATAGTTGATAGCAATTTTACTCTAATAATGGATTAGTGCCCCAAAAAGGAGAGCACTGTTTCTCTCTCTCTCTGCCTTCTACATACTCAATCTACTCTCATGGGAGCACCTCCGTGAATTATCCATGGTTATTTTTTCCACATTATTAATGATTATTGTAGGATATCCATCATCTATATATATATATATATATATATATTTATTTTTCTTATTTTGTTTTATTATTATTACATTTTTTCTTATTATTATATTCTTCTCTATGAGGTTTTCCCACCAGACGTGGGAATGTTGCAGGTGTGTCACAGACAGCGACTGTGATAATGGTTTAGGGGATGCAGTCAGGATACCAGTGGGCGCTATTCTGCCCGCTGATATCCCGACACTGCCAGTCCGACATAGGACTAAAGATAGGCATCGAAATCCCGATGCCTATCATATGCCCCACTTAAAAATCCGGACACCCGGCTTACTAAATGAAGATAAGCCGGGTGTCTTAGCAGGTAGCTGCGGGGGGGAGGGTTAGTTTTAGAGAACCCCAGTTGGACTTAGGGTTAGAAACCCCCCCCCCCCAGGAAGGTTAGGGTAGGGAAAGGGGGGGTTATGGTCAGGCACCTCCAGGGAGGGTTAGGTTTAGGGTGCAGGGAGGGGGTTTAGGTTTAGGCACTAACAGGGGGAGGTTAGGGTTAGGCACCACTAAGGGATGATTAGGGTTAAGGGGGGAATTAGGTCCGTCGGGCATCCGCTGTCGGTATTTCATCCGGCGGCTACTCAGCCGTACCTTTTCCTGGATTAGTATGCATTTGTAAAAGGTTTTTTTTTCATACTTATATTTCTTCAGAACTAAATTTAACACAGATTATGGAGACCAATTAATGTTTGCCAATTAAATGTTGTTTTTCTATTTAAATTTTACTTATTAATGGATATATTAATAATTTTAAATATGTATGTGCTTGTAGAAAGGTTTGACTAAAGTCAAATTGAAACTAAATTTGAAAAAATATTTTAATATTTTGTACTGAATGGCAAACTTTATTTTCTTTCCTGTCCTTAAATATTTTATAGAGCTATGATTAATAGTAGTCATATATTGTTTATTTATTTTTTTATAGACAGTGCCTACTTATATTCAAGGTTGCGTTATTTTACAAGATTTCATTTTAAGATCAGTTTGTTTACCTTTTACCATTCTAAAATTATTTCTTTCTGTAATTATTAACCCTTAATACTAACCAACTTTTAGGACAATTGTTACAGTATTAAAACATCAAAATATATGTTTTAACATGTAACTTAGATGTCACTGTGATCAAATTTAAAATATCCTGAGTAGGAGCTGAATTTGGTACAGTACATTTCAATGTAATAAACATTTGAATAAATATTAACAGTTAATGAGGAATTAAAGAGATTCTGTAAGGTTTAGGAAAATTCCCCAGTCCAGATACATTCGGCATGATTTTCAATTCCTCAAGTGCAATGGGAGACTTCAAGTTAAAAGTTTGTAGAATAGTAATTAAGAAAAGGAATACTGTAGTTATATTTGAAGCAGGGGTTTTCCTAAGCACATCCTTTTCCCTGGGACAAAATAAAAATTTACAGGATTACTAAAAAGCATCTTTTACACCTTAAAGAACAACTGAACCCATACGTAATCATTAGGAGTTACTTAAAGTTCTATAATAAATAATTATTTATTTTTAGTCTGTGTACCTGAAGATAATGGAATAAAGGCATCATTCATTTTAAATTCACCATTTTCATTGAGGAAATTTTTTGGATTGAACTAATTTGGGTATGGGAAACAGGTAGGAAAAACAACATCGGAAACACATTGGTGTTCTGAAAAACATATGAGACTGAAGGTTAACTCTTTATGGGGTCTATGTACTAAGCCCTGGAGAGAGATAAAGGTTACGGAGATAAAGTGCCAACCAACCAGCTCACAACTGTCACTTTTCAAGCACAGCTTGTAAAGTGACAGTTAGGAGCTGATTGGCTGCTACTTTATCTTCATCCATGTTATCTCTGTCCAAGGATTAGCACATAGACCTCTATAAATCCATAGGTTGCTTACATCTCAGTAACCCACATGCTGTTTCATCAGGATTATTTTTTTTATTTCCTATTTTACCAAATGTACTATAATGTGACTGGTCTGTGCTCACTGGTGAGTTGAGGTTTTACTGTCTTGGAAGAAAGCTAAAGTTCCCAGATGTCCAATCTCAAGGTTTTAACATTATTATCATTTATTTATATGGCGCCACAAGTGTTCCGCAGTGCCTTACAAAGTACATAACAAATTGTTGACTGGTGACTTACAGAACAATACAATACAGGACCAGGACATGAATAATATATATTGCTACATTAGCGACCATAACACCCAGATAAGTAACACAGCATAAGCAACCAAGTGTTAGGTGCCCTAGTGGTGAGTAAAAAATAGATGAAACTAAAGTATGGAGAAGCACAAGATGACAGAGGGCCCTGCTCGTAAGAGCTTACATTCTAAAAGGGAAGGGGCAGAAAAACAGGTTTGACACAGATGGGGTAGACAGGGAGGAAGGAGCATGTAGCAGCAAGTTACTATGATAGCTGGAAGGCTTTGATGCAGTAGTGGGTCTTGAGAGCCTGTTTGAAGGAATGCAAAGAGGTGGAGAGTCTGATGGGGAGAGGGAGATAGTTCCAAAGGTGGGGAGCAGAGCGGGCAAAATCTTGGAGGCGGGAGTGGGAGGAAGTAATCAGTTGGCATGAAAGGCAACGCGCATTAGTTGAACGAAGCGAGCGGACAGGAGAGAGAATGGAGATGAGATCAGAGATGTAAATGGGAGAAGATTGGGAGAAGGCTTTGTAAGTGAGCTTGAGAACCTTAAATAGGGTTCCGAAAGGGAAGGGGAGCCAGTGGAGGGCTTATAGGAGAGAGGAGGCAGATGTAGAGCATTTGGAGAGGAAGATAAGCTGTGCAGCAGCATTAAGGACAGACTGGAGAGGAGAGAGATGGGATTTGGGGAGGCCAGATAGGAGGATGTTACAGTAGTCCAATCTGGAGATGACCAGGGAGTGTATGAGGGTTTTAGTAGCATCCTGGGTGAGTATTAAAACATTAAAACAATAATACTAAACTTGAACTATATATACTGAAGAAGAAATTGATCCATCCTCACAAGGTAATGGATAATTGTGCAGGTGTGTCCCAGCTCATGTTAAAGGATAACTGAATATTCTTTAAAATGGGATCCTTATGAAGTCAGATTCATATTGTTTCAATTTCAGTACAAAAGCTGGTGTCACCATTTGTATTGCAGTATGCAAATATAATTTGATTACGGAATGTATGGAATCAAATTTCAAATTATAGTTCCCCCAGTTGCTAATGATTTATCCACTGTTCATTTCTTACAGCACATACAATGGAGCTACAGATAATATGATATGGGTGTTAGCACAAAAAATGTTGTATAAATAAGTTATCCAAAAGCAGATTAATGGAATCTTAAAGATAGAGGTTACTCACTTATAGACTTATTACTGTTTACAAAGTGGCGGCTTTGTAGGCCAACACTTATCGGCGTGTTGGAGCCAAAATTTAAAGTGGCATTCACATTCAGTGTAACACACGGCGTGCTTTACACTAAATGTGAGTGCCGCTTTAAATTTTGGCAATTTCATAAATATAGCACTTAATGCTTGGTTTCTATGTTGATCCACTACTATCCTGGATTGTGCACGAGAGATTATGTGCAATGTTAAGACAGAATTTACTGTATCTATGGTGAATTTGGGGTCTAAAAATTATTTTACTGATATAATGGATACATAAAAAAAATACTTTAAAATAGTCATAGAAGCTTTCTTGTCCCTCATCTCTTCAATTCAAGAGCAGGCTAATATTTCTTGAATGTTATTTTTCTGATTGAGTAGGAGGTTTCTATCTTCATCTCACATGATTTGAATTCTAAGTGAAATGCCTTAAACCTTTGATTTCAAAATGTTGGCTCAATTGTTGAACAACATAGTTGCCCTTGCTCATAACATATTATTATTGTTATTATTACCAGTTATTTATATAGCGCACACATATTCCACAGCGCTTTACAGAGAATATTTGTCAATTCACCTCAGTCCCTGCCATAGTGGAGCTTACAATCTATGTTCCCTATCACATGCTCACACACATACACACTAGGGTTAATTTTGTTGGGAGCCAATTAACCTACCAGTGTATTTTTGGAGTGTGGGAGGAAACCGGAGTACCTGGAGGAAACCCACGCAAGCACAGGGAGAATATACATTTAACATTTCCCCTAATAGAAAGTGGGGAGTGGTCACTCTGCTGTGCAGGGGGAACATGTCACCTTTTCTGGCTGAATTTGCACTCCAGAAGCAAGAAAAAAAGATCCCCAGATCCTCATCATGTTAGCTCTTTGTAGTAACAGAAAAAAATAGCTGACTGTGCTAGCCAGTTCTCCCTGCATCTCCTCATACTTCTGTGCTATAGGCAGGGCCGGATTAACGGGGGAGGGGTGACAGGGGCGGTCGTAAATGGGTCCCCACACCTGAAGGGTCCCCACACCCATCGGGGTTAAAGTGAACCGGAGCAGATGGAACCAGTTCTGCCTCCTCCGGCCAACCTAACCCCAGCACCGGGAGGCTCCATTTTTCAGGCGCCCATAGAGATTGTAACCAGCGGCCGCCCAGCTCCCTCCCCGCAGAGGCAGCTGGAGACTGGAGCTCATTCCTGAGCTCCAGCTTCTGGCTCATGCAGGTCACTATGGGAGAGACGTCATGACATCTCTCCCATGGTGCAGAGGAGCGCCAAATGGACTGGATGTGTACGGCAGTGGACGCAGGAGCGGAGCTTAAGGTAAGTATTAGCTTTTTTTTCTTTTTAGCGCAAGCTGCTTTTCTACTGGGGTCAGTGCTCGGGGGGGCATTACTACTGTTGGCATTACTCAGGGGGCATTTACTACTGGGGACATTACTCAGGGGGCATTACTACAGGGGGCATTGCTACTGGGGGCATTACTCAGGGCACATTACTATTGGGGGCACCACTGCTGGGGGCATTACTATTGGGGGCTCTAATCTTGGGGGCTCTACTACTTGAAGGCAGGACATTACTATTGGGGCACTATTACAGAGAGAGCATTACTAGGCACTAATACTGGGGAATTATTCCTGGGGGCATTTATACAGCGAGTACTACTAAAGGGGGCATTACTACTGGGGCCACTACCACAGGGCGAATGACTACTGGGGTCAAAACTACAGGGGTATTACTACTGGGGGAATTTATACAGAGGGTACTACTACAGGGGGCATTATTACTGGGACCGCTACCACAAGGGGCATGACTACTGGGGGCACAACTACAGTGGCATTACTACTGAGGGTATTTATACAGGGGGCATTACTACTAGGGCATTACTATTGAAGACACAGGGGACATGACTACTGGAGGGCATTACTATTGGGGGCACAACTACAGAGGTATTTCTACTGGGGTTATTTATACAGGGGGCATTACTATTGGGGGTACTACTACTGGGGGCATAACTACAGGGGGCATGACTACTGTGGGCTCTGCATATGGGGCACTACCACTGTGGACACTGGCACTACTGGAGTCCCCATTGCGCATACCCCCAGTTCATCACATTTAATAGGGGACCCCACATGTTTGTTGCCAGGGGCCCCCACAGACCTTAATCCAGCCCTGGCTATAAGAGCCTGCTTGGGATGACATTCTAGTTCCTTGGAAGGATGTTTGGGGAAACCAGCAGCCCACAGAGGGCACCAGATCTCCCTAGACAATCACGGAAGAGGTAAGTGCATATTTATTTTAAATATTAATTTATTTAAAGCTTCAAAAAACATTCTGTGCAGACCTTTTAAAATATACTCTGTGTCTGGTTACATACCAAGGCACTGCACCACAGCGCCTTGTATATTAATTTAAATATAGGTGTGATAGAAATTAGAATAGCCTTTTCAAGTACCCAAAGGAGAGACTGACATGTAACATCTGATAAAATGTAGAATCTCATAAATTAAAGGTGGATTTTAAGTCAATACATTCAATACAGTATATTTTAATGTACAGAACATTGAAATAAATATTGTTAATGAGAAGTGAAAGAGATCTTATAAGGTTCTGGAAATTTCCCCAGTCCAGACATATCCGTCATGACATCCAATTCCTCTGGAGGAACAGGATACTTCAAGTTAAAATTTAGCAAAATAGTAATTAAAAAATTTAAAAGTTCCTTTCGAAACCAGGGCCTCTCTCAAGCAGATTCTTTTTCCTGGGTCAAAATAAAATAAACTGTATTAATAAAGAGTATCAGTCACAATGTAAAAGACAATGAACCAATTTATTACTAAATTAAAATGCTTTAAGACTATCTCAGCTGCTAATTAGGCTCTTAACAATGGGATGTGCTTTTTACTTGTGATAAAGGGGAGAAGAGATACCAAATAGTCCTCGCATTTTATCTTGGGGCTCATATATAAAATATTATACTGTTTAGCTCAATTGCTCTTTAATACAGGGTGAAGTTGGTACTACCGCCGGCCGCAATCCCGACAGCGGAAGCCCGGCAGAGGTGAAGATCCCGAACGCTAAATAAGGTAAGTACTGCTAACCCTACTCCATATCCTAACCCTCCCTTAGGGGTGCCTAACCCTAACCCCCCTCTAAGTGCTTAAACCTATAAACCTAACCCCCCCTTCCCCGCAACCTAAACCTAAGACTCCCAGGTGGGTGCCTAACCCTAACCTCCCCCTGGGGTGCCTAACCCTAACCCCCCCTTCCCCTAGCCTAAACCTATCCCTCCCGGGGGGCGCCTAACCCTAATTCCTCCCGGGAGCCCTAAAACCTAACACTCCCCCCATGGCTGTCCGGGCCCGGCTTACCTTTGTTCGGTATGCCAGGCGTTGGCCTTCCGGCATAGGTCTAATGTCAGGCATCGAGTTTTCAAAGCCTGTCTCTAGTACCTTGCCGGGATATTACAGTCGGAAAGACGGCGGTCAGGATTTAGACCTTCGGCTTCCTGACTACATCCCTTAATATATTATAAGAAACAAATTCTGAAAGTGTACCTTGAATACAGAAAAAAAATTACATTTACTAATGTGCAAATTTACTCTAATCACATACTTCATTTTTGTTACAATACCTCTATCCTTAACTTGATGCTGCTGACATCCTAAAGCATTGGATTAATATTTGACATGGTATATTCTTCTCACCATATTATAGGTTACCTCTAAGGCTTACTGCAAGTCTTTAGAAGAGAGGTACTGTATTTAACTATTATTTTGGGTGGGTCTCTCTGAAAAGATAGATGGGTCAGACATTCGAGTTTCACTACAAAAAAGAAAGTACTAAAAAAAGATTAAATATATTTTAAACATTTAAACTGAATGAAATAGAATAAAAAAGGAAAAATAGAGGAGGCGTGGCTTGGCTGCCATCTGACACAGACCTCTGATTTCCTGGCTGTGGTCCCTTCGGAGGTCCCCACCGTGACCCACACACCTGCGGAGAGGAGTCAGTGCTTCCTGGGGAGGCCCCCCTCCCTTTCTAAGGTCTGAGGCCTGCGGGCACTGCCCAGGTCGGGGACTGGATTTTGCAGCGGTGGCGCATGCGGGTGAGCGCCGCCGCACGTGACCGGGCTGATTGTTGCAGTGGAGATGTCTTTCCCTCCTCCTGTTGCCGGGTGGTGTGCGGCTGCTGGAGCTCCATACACCCTCCGTTCGGGGCTCTCTCCCCGTAGCCTGCTGCTCCACATCTCGCCTAGCGGCTGACCTCTGCAGTCTTCAATCCATATACCCCCTAAAGGTACTGGCAGGGGAGTGGGAATCGGCCCAAAGGGTGCTCCTGTAAATCAAGAGGGGTCCTTGCAGTTAAACCCTCTGTTATCCAGTTGGGTGGGTTTGTGTCTTCTGAGCCCTCTTCATTGGGCCCCCTTACACCGAATGCAGTAAATAAAAGATATACTGCCTGTACCTCCTATACCAGCTAGAGGGCTGAATTGGTACTTGCCCTGATACATCCTTAGATACCACAAACAGGGACTATTTTGACTATCACATTACTATCTTAATTAAAAGTCACATTTCTGCAGAAAATCTGTGTTTGAGCTCTATGTGAATTCATAAGTGAGTGAGTGTATCCATCTTGTGGCCAGATGCTGTTAATGCAAGTATTCAGAGTTAACTGTTCTATATATTGCCAAGAATGTGATTTTTTTCTGATGGCTGCCTGATATCTCCATGGGGACTGGCGGGTGGAGATAGCTGCTACTCCTACTCCTCAATGTTAAAGCAATTTATCTGATGAATCAAATTTTACATATCAATGGTCGCGGAGGGCAAAGTCGCCTATTCTCCTCTAAACACTCCCATGTCTTCAGAATTGATTATCCTCTGCCCCAAATGCAATTAACCTGCTATGCTGACTTCCTTCTAGACCTCCTTCGCTAAGGACCAAGCTGTTATTATTACTCTACACACCCATCTTTTGACTCTCAAGAAGTCTTTACATGAGTCGACAAATGGATCGGGGGTCGAAAAGTACACCCAAGACTTCCAAGGACTCCTCTAGAGCTGATCTCCGTCACTTTCTCCACTCTCAAAAATACTCCACTATGTGTGCCTCCCCGTGTCCCTCCTCACCAGCCAACTCTGCGACTTCAGATACCCCATCTGGGACTGAGGATATCCTTAAGTATGTCTAGCCAAGGCGAACATCAGGACTTCCAGAAGGTCCTACAACTCCTTAAAACCCTACCCACTAAAACAGACATTCCCTCTAAAGCTGACTTTGCCTCTTTGGAGATTAAATTGCAGGAAGTGGTGCATTCTGAAGTTGCCTCGCTTAAGTCTGAGTTGTCACATCTGGGATCATGAATAGTGACGCTGGAGGAATGTGGAAAGACTATGGATGATTTCCAACATGCTCTTGTTGACACTGTTAAATCACAAGCAGTGGAAATACAAAGCTTGAAAGCCCATCTAGATGACCTTGACAAAAGAGGGTGTTGTAATAATCTGAGGGTCCGAGGTATTCCAGAGGACATTTCCAACCATGGTCTGCAAGACGTATTAACAAAACTATTCCATGAAATCTTAGGACATGACCCTAATGACTCCATTGTTTTTGATAGGGCACAAAGAGCCTTACGTCCTAGAGGTCTACAGTCTCAGAGGCCGAAGGATGTAATTTGTTGTTTGCATTATTTCACACAGAAAGACGGCATCTTGCGGAAAGTACAAGACTTAGACAACTTAAAGTTCGATAATCATCCAATTCAGGTATTCCAAACCTTTCTTGGCAAACCCTGCAGCTGAGACGTCACCTCAAACCCTTAACAGATGCTCTACATTCCCGCAATATTAGATACAGGTGGGGCTTCCCTTTTAGTCTAACAGCTACAAATGGAGGGAAGACGGTGACTCTATGCATCTCTGATGACATCGGTCCTTTCTGCTCTGCTCTGGGCTTCGATCCAGTTCGAGTCCCAGATTGGAGCTCTTCTCGTGATAATCTCCTTCCACCTCTGGCGCCTTCTAGGATGTTGCCCTTTCAAAATGTGGGATACTCCCCTGGCTCTCGGAGAAGACCTAACTACTTCACCTACCTCTATGACGTCCCAGGCTGTTAGACCATGAAGTCATGGTCCTTTGTATTACTTTCTACTGGACAGTTGGAACAGACATTTTGGGACTCTCCTTCATGAGCTTTGATTGGCTTATTTAGTTATGAGAGATATACCATTGCCAGAGTTCTTGTATAAAAGGTCTGTTATCTGCCACTAAAATCCGTAGAAAGGTGTCACGTGAGTAAAGAATGACCAGTGTTGCTTGAGCTTATATATTATTTGATCTAATTGCTATTTGAATACATCCAGTTAAATAGATTTTGTTACTTTAAATTGTACATAGGACTGCTCTTTGTTATTATGTTCCTATGTTAGTATGTTCCCCTATATATCTTTTTTGAATATTTAAAGGGAATATAGATGAGTTTCCCTGTTATTTGGGGATGTGCTTTCATTCTCTGTGATAGATTCTAAATACAACTTTAAGTGTAAACTTTTGGATAGATTTAATTTTTTTTATTGATATTTTTCAATGGAGTGATGCGGTTCTCCTATCTGTCCGTCTGCCTTTGCCATTATGTTGTCCAGGTGCGGTGTTCTATGTATGTTTCTCATTTTCACTGTGTTAAGTGATTTTTTGCTCTCTAAAATACATTTTTTTTTCTTGTTTGTTCTCTTTTTTCTTTTTTTTCTTTGCCTTGTATGCCACAGATATGTAGTAATACTAGATTAATATGTCTCACTATTTCCGTGTTTTTTACGCATGCCAACGCCTATGACTGTCTTAAGTTTTTTAATGTTTTAGTGCAAAATTTTTCCACTCAATATGGCTAATTTGAATATTGTTTCTATCAATGTGAGAGGTCTTAATGTCCCTGAAAGGAGATCACGAGTATTAAGAGAATTGAAAGCTGAACACGCTGAGATAGTGTTTCTCCAAGAAGCACACTTCAAAGAAGGTGCTGCACCACATCTCAAGAATAGAGACTTCCTAGTGGATTCTTTTCCAATAATCCTGAGGGCAAGTCTCTGGGCATTGCAATTCTCTTTGCTAAGCATATCTCCATTACAGACATCACTTGTTTACCGTTGATTGCAGTTAGGGTCTTAGTAATAAAATGAAAAGTGTGTACCCAAATATTTACTTTTGCTAATATATATGCACCTAATAAAGCCCAACCTACCTTCTTTGAAAACGCATTGAACCTCGGCCAGGCCCACGTTGAAGGTATACTGGTACTCGGTGTTGACCTTAACTGGTCTTTAGACCCACATCTAGACCCCTCTAACCAATCACCTAGGTATTCCTACAAGTTCCACCGTAAGGTGAAGAAAATTCTATATACCCATCAATTAGTAGATATCTGGCGCATACAACATCCTAATACACGAGATTATTCTTTTTTTTCTCTCACCCCCACAAACTGTACACTAGATTAGATTATCTTTTTATTTCACATAGATTTCTTCATTTGATAAAAGAATCAAAGATTGGCCACATTTCCTGGTCAGATTATGCTCCCATTTCATTGAGTCTTATACTTCCGTCTGTTCACCAGACATGTTTTACTTGGAAGCTGAACAAATTGCTGCTTCAAGATTCTTATTGTCAACAAAAGATTCAGTTGACTTTGGAGGATTATATAGCTACTAATAACCTCCCTGACATGGCCAAGATAACAGTCTGGGAAGCACATAAATGTGATTTAAGGGGGAAGCTAATCCAGTTGGGGTCTTATTTAAAAAAAACAATGCTTAGGGGTAAGAGACGCACTAGTACAAAAGATTCAAGCTTTAGAACTAACACACAAATCCTCCCTCTCCCCTGAGACATTCCAAGCACTCTCCGATGCTCGTCAGGACCTTAATATGCTTATGTTAAATAAAATTAAATCAGATATCCGTAAATGTCATAGTCAATACTTTCTCGGGGGAAATAGACCAGGGAAACTACTGGCTAGGGCACTTCGGGAACAACATGCAGCCACATTTATTGCCCAGGTAAAATCACATTCTGGCTCCATATGTAACTCCACTGGGGATATTGCAGCAGCATTTCAATTTTATTATTCCCAATTGTACAATCTAAAAGACTCCAGGGCGGGAAATGACATGTCCTCACGGAAGGCTTCTATTAAGGCCTACTTGGAAGAAATTGGTTTCCCCACTTTATCAGATATAGGCATAGAATCATTCGATGAACCATTTACTTCAGAGGAATTAGAAGCAGTGATCAAATCAACATCTAACGGCAAGAGTCCTGGCCTGGATGGCTTTACTATTGCCTATTACAAGATGTTCAGAGAGGTGCTTTCTCCCCTGATGCTCCGTGCTTTCAATGAGGTCTCAGATAATTCCTGTTTTTCTTCCTAATCTTTGCTAGTCCATATTTCAGTGATACCTAAAGAGGGGAATTACCCAGCCCATTGCTCCAGCTACAGACCCATCTCCCTGTTAAACATTGACCTAAAGCTTTTCTCTAAGATAATGTCTAACCATCTCAAATTGTTTCTCCCCAATTTGATCCATTCAGGCCAGGTGGGATTTGTCCCTGGTTGCGAGGCCAGGGACAATACTACTAAGGTCCTAGACCTGATCCATGAGGCTGTCTCTTGGAAGATCCCAACTATACTTCTGTCTACAGATGCTGAAAAGGCTTTTGACAGGGTGGATTGGGATTTTTTAATGGGAGTCTTGGAGCGTATGGGCTTGGGATCGATGGGCATTCAGAGAATTTGAGCACTTTACTCCACTCCATCTGCGCGTGTGAGTATTAATGGAGACCTGGCTGAACCAGTTTTGATCACTAATGGCACTTGGCATGGCTACCCCCTATCACCACTAGTATTTATTTTATTTATGGAGGCTATGGTCTTTATTTGGTAATCCGGCATTTCCTCCCGGGACCCCAACAAACTCATTCAGATTGTGGCGTGCACAGGGAATTCTCAAGATTAACCAGCTATTTGAAGTATTGTAAATTATGAGTTTTCCCTCTGTTCAAGCTAAATGGGTCCTGCCTAATAGCGAGATTTGGAAATACCTGCATATAAGGCATTTTCTCATGACATTGGGCCCCCCTAAAGCATATGGAAGGGGGACTACTCCATTGGAAAATAAGTGTGTAGCTCAGGGGTCTCTGCCACACCCATTGTCCTCTATTTACACAATGCTGATTGAACGACTTTTTTCTGGTAGACCTAAATTTATTACTGATTGGGAATCAGATCTAAGGGGAATAGTGGAAGAGGCATTATAAAGATCTTTCTCGTTGGTACCGATGTCCTAGTCAGCTTTCTAAAATGTATCCAGGAGTCCCTAGTACTTGTTGGAAATGTGGGATAGAACTGGGAACCCCTTTACATATTTTTTGGGATTGCTCTTCTCTTAGACCTTTTTGGGACAAAGTATTTGAAATGGCGAGTCTTATTATTCATGAGAATTTGCCTTCTTGCCCTAGTTTCTGGCTATTGAACCTCATCCGGAAACCCTATGCTCACTTCAAACAATCACTACTACATCATATACTGAGTGCTTCCAAAGCCGTGATCCCTGTCCACTGGATGTCCAGGTCGGCTCCCTCCATGTCTGAGTGGTGTACATGTCTAAACGATTATATGGCTATGGATGATTTAATACTATCCCACACTGTTAAGGGCCAAAATTTCAATGTGATTTGGCATCCATGGTTGCATTATAAGGAGTCGGACCACTATAAGATGCTCAGTCATGATTAAGGAAGATAACAACTAGACCCTGGTAAATATCCTGTAGTCCACCAAAAATAGATGGTCGGACATATTGGTTTTCCTATCTGGCTTGAGGCTTTTCTGTATTTTTCATTTCTTTTTTTTTTTAAGTTTCTTTTTCTTTTTCTTTTATTTTCTTATGTAATTGTTTTTGATACAGGTTTTGAAGTAAACTGTGACCATATTTTATTTATCTTTAGCAAAATTGATTTACCAAATATTGATTTCTTTGCTATGATTATAATTGAAATTTTTTTTTTTTTGTGTGAGAAATTTAAAAAAAAAGGAAAAATAGAACTAGTCACTTAAATGTTTTTAATATAAAAAGCAAAACAATTAGGTGAAAATGTAATAATTTCCAAATTAACAATTGTGGAATTCAGAGCACAATTGCTTCTAAATTTGAAAAATATATTTTTTTCCACTAATATTTTATAAAAGTTTGGCTTGTATCTGATGAGAGCAATTTGAAGGCTGATGACTCTTGTTGCATAATGAGCTTCAAGTTTTGCACTGTATTGCATTCAGCATGTACAGTCAGGGGTGCCGAGAGGGGAGGGGAAACGAGTACTAATTACCCGGGCACGGGCTTGCTGGAGGGGCCTGGTGGGGGCCCAGTTCTGGCATCACTCCCCCCCTCTTATGTAACTGCAGCCCAGCACATACTGCTGTGTGCTGGGCTGCACTGGAAGACTGCTTGCAGCTGCTAAGAAGCAGCCACAGCAGTCTCCTATGCTTGTGGGGGGAGCGATCAAACTGATCATGCCCCCCATTGTTTATGCGCCGGGCTGACAGGGCTCACTGTGACCCACTCGCCAGTGTGCAGCGCCCAAAGTGGCACTGCAAAACGTCTTTTTTTTCAACCAAAGGGGGCATGACCACGCCTCCCCCGATTAGGCCACACACCCTTTTACCTGGGCCTGGAGCAGCTCTTGGTGGGCCTGTGTACAGTAGTTTATATCCTGGCTGTCAGGATTTTGGTGCTAAGAATACCAACACCGGAATCCTGCAACCAGTCAGAATCCCGGCGCCAGCATCCTGACCGCTGGCATATTGACCGCTGGCATCCTGACCGCTGGCATCTGTTAAAGTGAAGAATCATTTTAAAGCATGACTCAATTTTGTGTTCAAATGCTAAGAAGAAAAGATATTGTGCCTGAGAAAGGCCTCATTCCTTATCTATGTATTCTAGCTCTTAGGAATGAATTCATATAGAATAACTTATATTAGCCAATTAAGACTGTAGTGGAGTGTATTCAGCCTTTGTATTCAATTCTGATATATATTACAGGACAGTGGTGTAAAATGTCAGACACTGTTTGCTATCGAGGATTTATGTGCTTCAAGGCTAGACATAGCTAATAAATCCCTTGAGAGATGTCATATAGATTTATAGCTAAGTACTAATATTCATTTATTGATAAGTTAGGCAATATTACCATCTACTGACGATGTATGTAATGCTTGGAATATGCTAAATATATTCATAGATAATATAATTAGATCAGATAGGCAAAGTTATTGAGCATATGCAGACTAGATTTCTTTGTCTCTATGTTAATTTGAGTGCGATAAAATAAAGGCAGAGTGGTTTTGTAAACACACAGGTCTTGTTGTTGCCCATCATTCTCCGGCCGTAAAATGCATTGTGTTAACTGGTAGCTGACCGCTGTATGTGAGCTGTGGAGGATAAAGGGTTATCACATCCTTACCATAATTATTGGGGATAGTGGGAAGGTTAGGGTTAGGGGTTATGGTTAGGCTGTGGGGGGGAGGGTCAGGTATAGGCTGCAGGGAGGGAGAGTTAGGTTTAGGCTGTGGGGGATTGAGTTAGGGTTAGGCTGTGGGGGGGGAGTTAGGTTTAGGATGCAGGGAGGGAGAGTTAGGTTTAGGATGCAGGGATGGAGAGTTAGGTTTAGGCTGCGGGGGATTGGGTTAGGTTTAGGCTGTAGGGAGGGAGAGTTAGGTTTAGCTGTGGGGGATTGAGTTAGGGTTAGGCTGTGGGGGGGAGAGTTAGGTTTAGGATGCAGGGAGGGAGAGTTAGGTTTAGGCTGCGGGGGATTGGGTTAGGTTTAGGTTGTGGGGAGGGATGGTTAAGGCTAAACAGCTGTGTCCTCTTCTTTCCACAGATCCGGAACTCCCTTTGTAACAGAATCAAGTATCATGCCTAGTTACACCCTCAGCCGTAGTTTACAAGACTGGTTGGTTAAAACAGATATTACACGACTAAAATCTACACCTGATAAAATGCTGCCTTTTTTACAGCGATAGAGAGGATGTTTCAATTGTCTGGGTTGTACAACTTGTAATTACATGATAACAGGAGATACTATCATGCACCCCTATATGGGGAATACATTTGCAATTAAATGGAGTCTATCTTGCAGTTCCAAATTTGTGGCATACGTTCTGTCTTGCCCATGCAGGCTACATTATATGGGCAAGACAGAGCAACAGTTTAAGGAGCATATGGCCCAACATAGGTCGGCTTTAGGACAGTGTTACAGAGTGGCAATAATGAACAGCCAGTCGCACGTCACTTTGCCCAATTTAAACATGGCATGGCCACCCTCAGATACCATATTGTGGACCATGTTCCAGTGTCCCTAAGAAGAGGAAACCACTCAAAATAACTACTGCAGTTAGAATCCATATGGATACATCAGTTGGATACCTTGTGCCCTAAAGGTTTAAATTAATCACTGGGGCTAAGATGCTTTTTTTAATCTAGTGCATTATATAACCTTGAGCTTTTTTGTTTATAACCTTGGGTTTTATTATAATGCTCTATTATCCTGTTTCTCATAACCAGATTTTACATGATCAATTATCAAGTACTATAGATTATTTTAGCATACGCTTTCAGATAGAAGCATACCGGTTCCTAGATACAAATTCTCTTCTGTAAAACTTTGTAGCTATTAAAGTAATAAGAGAGCTTATAAGACTGATGTTTAAGACTGCCATACTTTTAAAGGGTGTATACACATAAGTATTGTTATGTTTTTTTACAACATATTCACATTTGTGATTTAATATACTAACACTATTGATGCATATTTATTATACCAGTTTTTATTCGTCTTTTTATATTCTGTCCACAAGAGGGCGACATTTCATGAATTATGCACTGACTTTGTATGTCGTTTTTACACAGGTTGTGCAGTCCAGAAATCTTTCCCGTATGCTCCATTTAATGTACTTTATAGAACTTCTGAGGGAAAAGAGACGCCCTCATTCTGGATTAGCACCCTTACTTATTGGTTTAAAAGCATGGAGTATGGTAATGTATATGCACACTGTATTAGGCACAATTCTAGATAAGTCCTACAAGTTATATACTGTAGTGGAACTTTGGTTCATTTTTGGGGTGTGGGTCTCCCTGGATTGTGTTGGTTAATCTGTCTCAGGTCACCGAATTATAACACATTTTCCTTTATAACACATTTTAACACTTCACTATGTGTGTTTAATATATATGTACTTCACTTTTCAATTTTCATTCTTTATATGCAGCTGCAGCTGCTCCTAACTATCTCTTTACACTGCACTTTTCTTACTATGGTGGTGCCCTGGGGCGGCTTGGCCAGTTTTGGGGGGTCCTGTGCTCTGGATTTGAACCCTAGTATGTTAGGGACCTACCCGAAAGAGGTTACCTGGATATGGTGGGTAGGCCCATAACCTTGGCCATGATTATGCTAAAAACCTCTATTGATCGCAACATTTTATTGCATTTATATATATAATTAATTATTTGGAGTTGTGCACCTGAGATTTGTCTGTTTCTGTGCCTGCAATTAGTCACATCAGGTAGCACCTCCCATCATATATATAGTCAGGTTGTGCAGTCCAGAAATCTTTCCCATTAAGTCCGGATAAGTTACCAATGATGATGTCATTATCGCCTGTTTTGGTTTTTCCCCGTATTCAATTTGAAGGACTTGCCACTAATGCAATGTAATAGGCGGTAAAGTATCGCCTATGAATGGTAGGCAGAAAAAAGTGCAGAATTGGGGTTTTGGGGTGCAACATATCGGGAAACCCCATGCAGCCTTCAGACAGTCCCCCAAAGGTAATCTGTGTCAACATTTTTTTAAAAAAAACTTAAGGACACCCCAAAAATTGATTTAGCAAAAGGGGGCGGGGAAAAAAAAATTTGGGATACAAAGTTTCAACTTTAAATATGCTGACTCCCATTTTCAAGTACCCCAAATTTGCTGGGATAACTTATTTTCTTGAAAAAATACTCCTAAATACTATTCTGCATCAGGTATAGAAAAACGCTATTTAGAAGCTATTGAGCTCATTTAAAAACACCAAATACCTTCAGCGAGCCAAATCGGGGGTACCATAGTGAACCCCCATGTCAGAGCATCATTTGGCGGGTGACAGGCTGATTTCCCCAAAAATGACAGTACTTTCCGCTAGTTACAGTATCACCGGGTGCCGTTTACTCGTACTTGGAAATTGAATACGGGGTAAAGCGTGCACGTGCGCGATACTTTAATACTATATATTCAGGTACAGTATTATTTGTCATTGCCAATTAACATAGTAATTTATTTAACTATCTTTATACAATTCAACTTTTAGTTCTTTTCCATTTTTTTGTTATCTCAACTGTGAAGTAATAGAGAAAAAAAATCAAGAAATCAAATCCTCTTGATTAACTAATATTTACACCCAGATTTTTTTATGTATGGAGAGCACTGAAATCCCTATTCCAATCTACAATCCTTTACATTTTGTTGTATGTTCTCCTATAGTCTCCTTTAGTTATGATCTATAATTTGTATCTTTGATGATTGGACCACCAGGGAGGGGATTGATATAGTGACAAGCCACATGGAAAATATATTAAATCAAACTAAAATGCATTCAATGAGACAGATGTGGCCAAATATAACTTAGTTACAGCTCTAAGACATGATGCAAGTGATAAGGTGTCACAAGCTTTTGTTCTACAGGAATCTATCATGTTATATGCCATGTGTACAGTATGTCCGGTAGAATAATAGTTAAGTGAGAAAAAACCTTTAGGAATAATATGCTACACTATATGTACACTAGAGTATATACTTCTTAAATAGTTAAATGGCAAACTGCTGATTTTGGGTTATTGGTCAAACTGACAGATGTACTATGTGCTGTTCACCTAAAATAAATAGGGACAAGGTGACTCTTGTTTGTTCAGAAAATATTGTTTTTCAAAAAGCCAAGAATATTGACTGATGTGCTGAAAAATACTGTATGAAGGAAGTGAAATATCGCTCATTGGTTGAAAGTATGCCAACTGTATAATCTGCACGAGAGGCTAAAAATGTATATGAACTTTTAAAAAAAGTTGGTCCTTTTACCATATATGGCCATTCCATCTAATTTATGTCAACGAAATGCTGCCTCTCTCCAAGAGAATAATCCAGCCTGTCTTCCTATTTTCTTTCATCATTCTACAGTAATTCCAGTTAAGATTCAAGGCCAAGATGAATTAACTGTTGAGTGAATCTTGGCTGCATATACTGTGAAGGGTGCCTGTCTGGAGCATCCATAGTGCCTCTGCTATTTATGGTCCTGTGTGTGTAATAATATATATATATATATATATATATATATATACAACAAGTCAAAGATTTTGACATCTTCTCATTCAATGGTTTTTGTGTATTTAAATTATTTTCAACATAGCAGATTAATACTGAAGACATCAAAACTATGAAAGAACACATATGAAATTATGTTGTAAACAAAAAAGTTTTAAACAAATCAAAGTATGTTTTATATTGTAGATTCCTCAAAGAAGCTCCCTTTTTTGGATGACAGCTTTGCACACTCTTGGCATTCTCTCAACCAGCTTCATGAGGTAATCTCCTGAAAGGTTTTCCAGCAGTCTTGAAGGAGTTTCCAGAGGTGCTGAGCACTTGTTGGCTGCTTCTCCTTCACTCTGCGGTCCAACTAATCCCAAACCAGCTCAATTGGGTTTAGGTCGGGTGACTGTGGAGGCCAGGTCAACTGACGCAGCACTCCATCACTTTCCTTCTTGGTCAAGTAGCCCTTACATAGCCTGGAGGTGTGTTTGGGGTCATTGTCTTGTTGAAAAACAAATGATGGTCCCAGTATGCACAAACCAGATGGGATGACGTGGCGCTACAGAATGCTGTGGTAGCCATGCTGGTTAAATGTGCCTTGAATTTTGAATAAATCACCAGCAAACCACCCCTACACCATCACACCTCCTCCTCCATGCTTCACAGTGGGTAGCACACATACAGAAACCATCTCACAAATACACGGTGGTTGGAACCAAAAATCTCAAATTTGGACTCATCAGACCAAAGTACAGATTTCCACTGGTCTAATGTCCATTCCATGTGTTTCTTGGCCCAAACAATTCTCTTCTTCTAAAAACAAACAAATATAATTTGCGCTCCAAATGGGGAGTGCAGCCACTCGACTCAAAATAGGGAGGTAACTTTCTCCAAAATTAATTGAAATAAATACATTAAAAGTCAGGGGCTCTCCACTGGGTTACAATCAAAGTCTCTTGTGAGTCTCACATGCAAAACCGTCTTATTTGTTCATGTAAAAATTCCAATTTCCATCCATTCACATAGGTAATAATAACAACCTTTTACTCAATCATAAGGCTCACAGGAACCGCACATAAAAAAGAAAACAAAAAATGTATATAGTGAAGTACAGTAAGTATTGAAATTTGCTAAAATAATAATCTCCACGATTAGTGGGATTGCAAATACGTACCAGAGGTAGGAGTGTAATCAGTACACCAGCATGCGTGTAATATAACAGATTTAAATCCAGAATAGAAACCTGTTCCAGCACAAGCTAGTGCAGATAATCCTCCAGGATGTTACCATCTGGTGTAGGGTCTTTATCAAGGTGTGTATGTTGAAATAAGAATGGTCCTTATATATCCCCTCCCTTCCTGTCATTGGTTATTGGTAGGGAGGTAAGATATACCAATTACCCATTCAAGTAAATTCATTACTTCCGGGTTCGGATGACTGCTGACACGCACCTGAAGGACGCTGGGTATTCAGCTCACTGAACAATAACCCCACCATGTGATCAATATAGTCCGATCATGAGTCAGCCAAAATGTATTACTGGCATGGAAACCTTCCATGGTCGCGTCACATGGTCGGGATTCCCTGACCACATGACCCGCATCCATGGGCGTTCACAGAGATCGTCATACTGTCACATGATCGGAACTCTCCAGTCACGTGACTCAGATATCTGGGGATACACGATAGACTGCCACACCTCCAAAAAGGACTTCATTCAACCACACCACATGGTCAAGACTCTCCGGTCATGTGTACATGACAACACACGTGAGCAACATATACAAGCGGTGCCAGGGGCGGGTCAGCTGTCAATCAACAATGCGTTCCATATTAGGGAACGTAAATAAAAATACCGGAATTGGTGGTCAAAAAATATATCTAATACGAAACTGGTATAATGCTTAACACTGAGGAATATCATACATAGTAGAAATGGTGTGCATATTTAAAGTGTACCATACAGGACAAGTATCGATCCATATGTAGAATATAAATGATACAGTACTTAATAGTGGTCTAAGGAAATTATTCTGGGCACAATATGTTAATGTGCAAAAGAACAAATAAAATGCAGATAGTAGTATGCTCATAATTTACACTAAAAATATAGAAATGGATAAAAATGCAAACTTCTAAAATATTATCAAAATCATAAAAATCATTTGATCGCAAAGGAAATAATTCTGGGCACAATTTAACATGCAAAAGAACAAGTAAAGTGCAGATGATAGTATGCTCATAATTTATAATAAAATTATACATAAAAATGGATTTTAAAATGTAAACTTCTAAGATATTATCAAAATCATAAAGGCGTTTGATCTCAAATTCACTATTGAGACCTGATGGAACCAATGTTCGTAATTCGGAAATCATTTTCATTTCAGTTCTGGCTAATTCGTTATCAATCCCTCTTTTTCTCCAATGTTGTTTAATTTGTTTAATGCCAACCACTGTTTTGATCCCATCAACAGAGCAGGAATGGTATTGTTTAAAATGACTGGAGAGTGAATGATTTTCAAATCCCCTTTTTATATTTCTTAAGTGCTCTCCCCACCTTTCTTTCAATGTCCTAGAGGTCCTTCCAATATATTGGAGACCGCACTTACATTCGATGAGGTACACACAATTGCGACTATTACAGGTTATAAAATCCTCAATATTACATTTTTGTTTTGTAGAATTGGACACATATTCTACTACTTTATTTTCTTGTAAAGTGTGACATTAGATGAGGTACACACAATTATGACTATTACAGGTTATAAAATCCTCAATATTAAATTTTTGTTTTGTAGAATTGGACACATATTCTACTACTTTACTTTCTTGTAAAGTGTGATTGCTACATACTGTACAAAGTCCACATCTATAAAACCCTTTACTCTTTATCCTATTAGGTTTCTTTACATTAATATTTAATTTATTAAAAAAATTGCTTAAAATATCCTCCTTTCCTTCCCATATAAAAAAAATATCCCCTATATATCGAAACCACTTTTTTATGTGACTTGCATACTCGTTATCTCTCCAAATAGTGGTTTCTTCCCATAGACCCATAAATAGGTTCGCGTATGATGGTGCAAACCATGTGCCCATTGCTGTACCGCACAACTGTTGGAAATATTCCTCATTGAACCAAAAAAAGTTATTATTTAAAATGAATAAAATACTCTTAATTATAAAATTGATCTTTTGTTCAGGCATACCACTTTTTTCCCAAAAAAATCTTACAGCATCTACCTCTTGCATGTGGTTAATAATAGTGTATAGCGAACTGACATCTGCTGTCACTAAAAAATAATCCTTCTGCCATTCTACTTCTTTAATTTTATTCAGGATATCAGTCATATCTTTCAAATACAACCTATTTTTATAACCTCTGGTTGAAGATGATAATCTACATAATGGGAGAGGTTTGATGTAATGGCATCCATTCCTGATACAATTGGTCGTCCCGGTTGGTTCTTACTGTCTTTATGTAATTTTTGGTAAAATATAAAATACTAGAATAGAAGAGTTTTCTCTCACAATATATTTTTCCTCATTCTCAGACAGGATACCCTCTAATTTGACTTCTCTAATCATTTTAGTGAGTTCTCTCTCACTTCTTACATTGGGGTTGCTTTTCAGTTTTTTGTAGGTCAAAGCACTACCTAACTGTTTCTGGACCTCAGCTTCATATTTCCATTTGTCCATCACAACAACCCCCCCCCCCCTTATCAGTGGGTTTGATGATTATCTTTTGATTTTTACTTAGGTCTGTAAGTGCTTGTGTTTCTTTGACCATAAGATTACTATTTTTGCCACATTTGGGGTTAATCTGTTCTAACTCTGAACAGACTACTCTATTAAAACTGTCAATGAAACAGCCTCAATTGAATACAGGATTGAAGGTGGATTTGGGGTGGAAGGTTTCTCTAGTATAGTTGTTGACATCTCCTTTACTTAAAAAATATATTTTAAGAGATACTTTCCTAATAAATTTTTGTATTTCTATATAGGTTTCGAATGTATTCAATTTATTATTGGGGCAAATTTCAATCCTTTTTTAAGAATGGAACTTTCCTCATTAGTGAGTGTATGCTCACTTAAATTGAAGACTTTCGTCTCAATTAAATCCTTATCGCCAGCAGATGAGGTCTCATCCTCCTGGTTAGAAAGGGATTTATTACCTTCTGCCCCTCTTTCCCCTCTTTTTCTTTTTTTCTTCTTTTGTGTTAATGCTGATACCGTTTTCTCTGACTCCTTCCTAAAAAACTCGGCTCAATAAGTAAACTGAACCTATTAAATGTTCGTATTGGATCTTTCCTCTGACTTTCGTTAGCATACCACTCATCTTTAGTTATTTATCCCTCTTTAAGAGGAGTAATTTTTTTTTTACTGTTAAATAAGGGATTTCTTCTCTCTCTCTTTCTTTCCTTATTTCTCTGATATCTGTCATTAGATTCCCTTTCACCTCTATACTGATCCCTTTGCCATTTGTGTGTTCTAGGTGTATATACTCGTTCTACAAATCTTGATCTTATGGGACCACGATTTGCTCCTCTATGATCTTTATTTCTAACTCTTTCTCTTTCTTGTCGTATCTTATTCCTTTTTTCTTCAGACAAAACACAGCTACAAGGAGTTTCTTCTCTCTTAGGTCTATTCATAGAGGTTATTACGCTTCCGTGATCACTGATAAGTGATAAATTATTTAAATCCTCTTTATGGGTATATGACCCTTTCTCCAGATCCAATTTATCCCTCATAATTTTTTTCTTTTTCCTCAGGATTATTTCTTTTTCTTTTTTAATTACCTTATACTCTAGTTCTTTTTCAAGATTTTTACATACTACTAGTTCTCTAAATGGTTCAATTTTCTTAGTGAGGTCACTAATTTCTTCTTCTACCTTACTTAAATCATTCCTTCTTTTTGTGCTATTAATTCCATCAAAGAAAATGAACAGTCCTCTAGAATTTGTTGCCATCTGGTATTGAATTTTATATTATTATTGCTTGAAGATGAAATTTTTGAAACCCTAAGTCCTCTGGGAATCATATGTACCGCTAAATATTTCTCCAGCATGACTGTTTCCCACCAGATTCTACTTTCCTTTAGTAGACAATATTCCAATTTTTTAAGAGTGTCCTCTAATTCTTCATCTATCCATTAATTTTCTAAATCTTCAGAGACATTTCTCATGTTAAAAATGGAATCTATTAACATCTTTCTTTGATCCCGGTAACCCAACATGATGCAGCAAATTATAACAGTGAGTGGAACAGTATAAAAACAAACAAATATAATTTGTTCTCCAAATGGGGAGTGCAGCCACTGGACTCAAAATATGGAGGTCACTTTCTCCAAAATGAACTGAAATAAATACACAAAAAGTTGGGCGCTCTCCACTGGGTTACAATCAAAGTCTCTTGTGAGTCTCACATGCAAAACCATCTTATTTGTTCAAGTAAAAATTCCAATTTCCATCCATTGACGTAGGTAATAATAAAAACCTTTTATTCAATCATAAGGCTCACAGGAACCGCACATAAAAAAGAAGACAAAAAATGTATATAGTGAAGTACAGTAAGTATTGAAATATGCTAAAACAATAATCTCCATGATTAGTGGGATTGCAAATGTGTACAAGAGGTAGGGGTGTAATCAATACACCAGCATGCGTGTAATATAACAGATTTAAATCCGGAATAGAAACCTGTTTCAGCACAAGCTAGTGCAGATAATCCTCCAGGATGTTCCCCTCTGGTGTAGTCGCTCCCTCCTTTCACCAACGCGTTTCGACTGCCAGGTTCTATATGAAGGTGTGTATGTTGAAATAAGAGCGGTCCTTATATACCCCCTCCCTTTCTGTCATTGGTTATTGGTAGGGAGGTAAGATATACCAATTTTCCCAAATATACATTAAATAGTACAATATATAAATAAACAAAACCATAATGAGCATAATTCTTTCTTGAAAAATACTTTCTTATAAAATACATCTACTTGACCCATTCAAATAAATTCATTACTTTCGGGTTTGGATGACTGGTGACAAGCACCTGAAGGATGCTGGGCATTCAGCTCACTGCCCAATAACCCCACCACGTGATCAATATAGTCCGATCACGAGTCAGCCAAAATGTATTACTGGCATGGAAACCTCCCATGGTTGCGTCACGTGGTCGGGATTCCCCGACCACATGACCCGCATCCATGGGCATTCACAGAGATCGTCATGCTGTCACATGGACGTATAATTAAAAAACACTGGTATTTACTAAAACAAGATCCAGTAATGAAATCAGTGATACCGGAACATCCTAAATTTGTATATAGAAGAGCTCCAAACATTAAGAATAAAGTTTTTAAAAGTGCTAACCCTGTAAAAAAAACCTAATAGGATAAAGAGTAAAGGGTTTTATAGATGTGGACTTTGTATAGTATGTAGCAATCACACTTTACAAGAAAGTAAAGTAGTAGAATATGTGTCCAATTCTACAAAACAAAAATTTAATATTGAGGATTTTATAACCTGTAATAGTCATAATTGTGTGTACCTCATCTAATGTAAGTGCGGTCTCCAATATATTGGAAGGATCTCTAGGACATTGAGAGAAAGGTGGGGAGAGCACTTAAGAAATATAAAAAGGGGATTTGAAAATCATTCACTCTCCAGTCATTTTAAACAATACCATTCCTGCTCTGTTGATGGGATCAAAATAGTGGTTGGCATTAAACAAATTAAACAACATTGGAGAAAAAGAGGGATTGATAACGAATTAGCCAGAACTGAAATGAAAATGATTTACGAATTACGAACATTGGTTTTAATATCCATTTTTATGTATATTTTTATTAAAAATTATGAGCATACTATCATCTGCACTTTACTTGTTCTTTTGCACTTTATATTATGACCAGACTTATTTCCTTTGCGATCAAATGATTTTTATGATTTTGATAATATTTTAGAAGTTTGCATTTTTATCCATTTCTATATTTTTTGTGTAAATTATGAGCATACTGCTATCTGCATTTTATTTGTTCTTTTGCACATTAATATATTGTGCCCAGAATAATTTCCTTAGACCACTATTAAGTACTGTATCATTTATATTCTACCTATGGATCGATACTTGTCCTGTATGGTTCATTTTAAATATGCACACCATTTCTACTATGTATGATATTCCTCAGTGAGTTAAGCATCATACCAGTTTTGTATTAGATATATTTTTTGACCACCAATTCCGGTATTTTTAATTAATGTTCCCTAATATGGAACGTATTGTTGATTGACAGCTGACCCGCCCCTGGCACCGCTTGTATATGTTGCTCACGTGTGTTGTCATGTACACATGACCGGAGAGTCTTGACCACATGGTGCGGTCGAATGAAGTCCTTTTTGGAGGTGTGGCAGTCTATCGTGTATCCCCATATATCTGAGTCACGTGACCGGAGAGTTCCGATCATGTGACAGTATGACGATCTCTGTGAACCCCTGTGGATGCAGGTCATGTGGTTGGGGAATCCCGACCATGTGACGCGACCATGGGAGGTTTCCATGCCAGTAATACATTTTGGCTGACTCATGATCGGACTATATTGATTACGTGGTGGAGTTATTGGGCAGTGAGCTGAATACCCAGCATCCATCAGGTGCATGTCACCAGTCATCCGAACCCGGAAGTAATGAATTTAGTTGAATGGGTCAAGTAGATGTATTTTATAAGAAAGTATTTTTCAAGAAAGTATTATGCTCATTATGGTTTTGTTTATTTATATATTGTACTGTTTAATGAATATTAGGGAAAATTGGTATATCTTACCTCCCTACCAATAACCAATGACAGGAAGGGAGGGGGTATATAAGGACCATTCTTATTTCAACATACACACCTTGAAAATGAAGAGCACCAGTTCCTTCAAATATATTTTATGGGAGATGAACTTAAACAGACAGAGCATCGTTGCACCACCATTCCGGAAACACATGCAGATATTTTCTTACAGTTATAGTCATTTTTGGATAGATATAACAATTATGTACAAAGCTTCAAAACTGCACTGAATGGTATGCCGACAGATGATTACAGGTTAGTCATTCCAGCTGACAGGACACCGGCAGGAGAGCACAAGCGACGTTTCAATGCCCCATTTATAAATGAGGTGGCAGTTGTTATTGCAGGGAATGAATTTAATCAGAGGGACATAGTTTTGCAGAAAAAAGACAATCGCCTTCAACATGTATGTGAAACACATAGATCATATGATGCCTTGCAATATCCACTTATCTTTTGTCAGAGAGAAGATGGATACCATTTTGAAATCAAGCAAGTTGGTCCAACAACAAGGCGCTTTCAGCTAAAAAAGTATCTGCTATGAATTTTTATTGTTATAGGTTGAAGGTGCGAGAAAATGTTTTCAACCTTATTGTACGATGCCACCGACTTTTCCTTCAATTTGTTGTAGACATGTTCGCCAAAGTAGAAAGTTTGTATGTCAAACTCCACCGGAAGCTCTGTGCAGATGAGTACATCCATCTCCTAGATGCTATGAACAACAATGCTAATTTTACAGGAGTAGGTCATTTGGTTATTTTACCCTCAACTTTCACTGGAAGTCCACGTCACATGCACGAATATACACAGGATGCTATGATGTATGTTAGGAATTATGGGAGACCTGACCTCTTTATAACTTTTACTTGCAATGTCAGTTGGCCTGAAATTCAGGCATAATTGATGGAAGGGCAGAAACAATTTGATCGGCATGATTTGATGGCAAGAGTGTTTCGCCAGAAACTCATACAGTTCCTGAACTCCATTACAAAATTTCACATCTTCGGTCAAGTCTGATGTTGGATGTACACTACTGAGAGGTTTGCCTCATGCACATGTTTTGGTGTGGCTCAAAAACAAGATCGTATTGAGTGACGTTGATAAGATTATATCAGATGAAATTCTAGATCCTCAAGAAGATCCCGTCCTCTTTGAAGTCATCGTCAAAAACATAATTCATGGACCTTGCAGAACTATCAATCCTACTTCTCCATGCATGAAAGAAGGGAAGTGTACAAAGAATTACCCAAGGAATCTTGTTAAGGAAACTCAGACTGGACTGGATTGCTATCCCCTATACAGAAGGAGAAGTACTGAAGATGGTGGAAGAGTTACGAAGATCAAGGTAAAATTTGAAAATTCCTACAGAGAGTTTGAAATTGACAACAAGTGGGTTGTCCCCTACTGTCCTTTACTGTCAAGGTTATTTCAGGCGAACATTAAAGTTGAATAATGCAGCTCCATCAAGTCCATCAAATACATCAGCAAATATGTCAATAAGGGTAGCGGTAGGCGGATCTGTTATCAACGAGATTGAAAACTACCAAATGAGCAGGTACATTAGTAGCAATGAAGCAGTTTGGAGAATTTTTAGTTTCCCAATTCATGATAGGTTCCCTTCGGTTCTTCACCTCAGTGTACACCTGGAAAATGGCCAGCATGTTTATTTCACTGAAGAAAATGTACAACAGAGGATTATGAATCCAACAAAAACAACATTGACTTCTTTCTTTGAACTGTGTCAAAATTATGACTTTGCAAGGACCCTGCTGTACTGTTAGCTGCCAAAATACTACACAGGTCATCCTGGTATCAGAGCAACAGAAGATCTTGGCCGTGTTTACACTGTACATCTGATAAATTTTTAATGCTTCTATCTCCGAAGTTTGCTTTACACCATTATAGGTCCTACTTCCTTCAAAGACCTTAGGATTGTTGATAGGGAAGTTTATCACACTTTTCATGAGGCCTGCCTAAGGAGAGGTTTGTTGGAGGATGATGCACATTGGGATGCAACTATATTGGAGACTGCTGCAATTAAATCGCCAAAAACCCTAAGGATTTTATTTGCAATCATCATCGTTAATTGTGGAGTTGCAGATCCCATGAAACTATGGAATACACACAAAGAGAGTCTTTCTGAAGAAATACATCTCCAAGCTCAAATGATGAATTCTGGTGCCAATGTTGAATTTACCCTTGCAATATTCAATCAAACTCTCATCCTTATTGAAGACAATGATTTAGAAATGATAGGCAAAAGAATCCAGGACATCGGCCTTCCTACTCCCTACAGAAATTTTAATACAATCACTACAGAGATGATTAGAGAGACATCACACAGCATTGAAGAATTGAGAAGTTACATATCACAGAATGAACTGCTTCTGATAGATGATCAAAGAGCTGATTACACTACCATCTTGGAAGAAGTACCAAAAAAGGGGGAAAGATTTTTTTTCTGGATGCATCGGGAGGAACAGATAAGACGTTTCTCATCAAGTTGTTACTTGCTAAAATTCGAGAATATTCCAAGATAGCTATTGCTGTGGCCTCTTCTGGAATTGCTGCAATTGTGCTCTCTGGTGGAAGAACAGCACATTCAGCTTTCAAGTAACCACTTAATCTGGCCCGAAGTGAAACTCCCATCTGCAATATCACTATACAAACAGAAAAAACTCAGATCCTGCAGGAATGTCAGGTCATTACATGGGATGAATGCACCATGTCACACAAGAATGCTTTACAGGCCCTCAATCAAACACTTACATTTTTGAGTCACTGTTGTATTGGCTGGAGATTTCTGACAATTCCGGTCATTCCAAAAGGAACAATGGCGGATGAAATTAACGCATGCCTTAAATCATCACATCTTTGGAGGCATGTTCGCACTTTGCGACTAACTACAAATATGAGAGTTCGTCTGCATGGCACAAAGTGGATGATCAGTTTGATCCTTAAGGATTGGGAATGGTTTAATACCGCTTCATCCAGTAACTGGTCTTTTCAAACTCGGAGAAACATTTTGTAACACAGTTGTGTCTGTTGAAGAACTGAAGGTGAAAGTATTTCCAAATATTCTACAACATTTTACAGACAATAAGTGGCTTTGCAAACGTGTGTTTCTTGCACCAAAAAAATGATAGTGTAAACAACATCAACTTGAAGTTTCAAGAAGAGTTGCCTGGAGAAGCTGTATTGTACAAATCAATAGATACCGTTGTTGAAGAAAATGAGGCTGTGCACTACCCTACTAAAGTTTTAAACTCTTTGGAACCTCCCGGAATGCCACCGCATAACCGGGTACTGAAGATTGGATCACCCATTACGCTTCTCAGAAATTTAAATCCTCCAATACTTTGCAATGGTACAAGATTAGTAGTCAAGAAGCTCCATCCTCATGTCATTGAAGCAACAATTTTGACAGGCTGTGCAAAAGGTGCTAATGCTTTCATCCCTCGCATACCCCTCATTCCATCCGATATGCCATTTTAATTCAAGGGTCTACAATTTCCAGTTTGTTTAGCTTTTGTCTTGTCCATCAATCAGGCCCAAGGACAATCTTTACATGTAGCTGGAGTCAACTTGGAATCACCTTGCTTTTCTCATGGACAGTTTTATGTTGAGTTGGATCTTCAAGAAATTTATATGTATTTGCCCAGAATCAAGAAACGAGAAATATAGTTTATGAAGCTGCTTTTAAGTAATTGTTTTTCAGTTCGTTCCATCATGTACAGTTCAAAGACAGTTTGACATTTTTACTTTTCATCTTCTATTGGTCCATGAATGTTTTACATGATATTTACATGTATGTTTAACATTTTTCCTTTTCAGATTTTTTTGCTCCAATGATGAAAGGAAGCTAGCTGAATTGTAGCTGATATCCTAGCTGGATTCTGTGGAGTTTATTATAAATTTATATATTTTTAAATTGGGTTTTCATTTTATCGCTGTGTATAACATTTTGCATGCTTTTTTATGCTATGTTATTTATACTGTGTGTTTAAAATTTAAAATGATTTTTGTAAACAAACATTCTTAAAATCCCTGGCACCGCTGGGTACTCCACCTAGTGTGTGTGTGTGTATATATATATATATATATATATATATTGTGATGTCTTGGGGGGGCAATTGGCTCGGCAGAGTGTGGATTGGTGCAGTGTTTAGGTGCTTAATGAGGGTCCACACACAGCTTTCAAGTAAATTAATGATGCTTTACTTTTCAGCATGGAAAATCAGAAAACAAACAGAAAATAATAAACAACATAGCCCCTATTTAGGGCATCTAACTCACATATTGAACCCTCTCTATAAGGGTGCAGCTAGTCTGCCAACACAGTCTCTGTGATTGGTGGTCCTTCCTGCCACATGCAGGACTGGACACTGGCCTCCTGGCCTGCAGCTTCACTGCTTTATGGTCACGCAGTCTGAGAGGTTTATGGTCCCCCCTTGCCTCCTGCAAGTTCCAGGCACAGGCCTCCTGGCCCACTGGCCCCCTGGCCCCAATGGCTTGTTTAGCTTCACTGGGCTCTCTGGCTGCACAGTCCCACATAGACTGTTTCCAGCAGCAGCCAGACTGGTCTGCATTCTCATCAGCCCACACCAGAGCTCTCTCCACAAGACAGCCATTAGGCTTATTCCCACAATGCTTTTCTACTCTGTGCAGGCGGATCTGTCCTGCCCCACACAGAATCTGCTGCTCACCAGCGCCACCTCTGGTGATACTGCCACTATATATAGAGTTTGAATTGAAAAAGGACATGTGGAGACATAATAGAAATCTTAGACTGAAGGAATATTTTGACAACATTCCACCTACTAGTAATCTTGGCCTTACTGACTATTCAATGTAAGCTCCTTCATCGATTGACCCTCCATCATCCAATATTTCCATTAAAAATTATACCAGAATATTGGATTATGAAGTAATTAAAGCTTCAAAAGTTACTAATTGGTCTCATCCGAACTTGTCAAAGGATGAATATGTTGCCTTAAAAAATCTAAGTGCAGATGATTTGGTGGTCATCTGCCCGGCAGATAAAGGAGGAGCTATAGTATTGCAAATATAAACAAGAACTATATAGCCAGTAGGAGGATTGTGCTGTCTATATAAAATTACCGAGAGACCCAACGGTTGAATACAAAACAGAGATTGATTTAATTGCATCACAAGCCTATGAGGACTCGATTATAGACATGACCACTAAAAAGGCACTGAGTGTAGAGTTTCCATTGGTGCCTCTGCTATACTCGTTGCCCAAGATTCATAAGGATCAACATAATCCTCCAGGTCAACCTATAATCTCGGCACGCAACTCAATTTTCTCCACTATTGCAAAATATTTGGATCACTATCTGCAGTCCATTGTTCAAATTCAGAACACATTTCTAAAGGACACAACTGATTTCTCCTTAAGTTACGGAATCTATCAGATTTACCTGATGAATATCTGTTATGTTGTATTGACGTAATAAGCCTGTACACCAAAATACCTAATGATAAAGGCTTGGAGGCGGTGAGTGCTCTACTACTGGACAATCCTCTATATGTTGGTCCAGATTTGGACTTCTTTCTGGTCTTATTGGAGAAGACCTTGACTCTGATTTTTTTTATTTTGACAGATCCTTTTATTTGCAGAGGCAGGGGTGTGCCATGGGTACGAATGTGGCCCTTGCCTTTGCAAATACCAGGTAGAGAATCAATTATTCTTGTCTAATCCTAGGTTTGCATCTAAAATGCTTTTCTTCACCCACTACATAGATGACATATTTGTCCTAAGGGCGGGTGAAATTAATGAATTTCATCAAGCTATGAATGAGATCAACCATATGGATGCAACCATAAAGTTTACTTATATATGTGATTTTTCATCTATAAATTATTTGGATGCTAAGATATGTAAGACTGATGTAGGGCTGGTGACTGATTTGTATACAAAAGATTCAGATAGAAATACTTTGTTCCATGCTTCCAGTTGTCATGCACCAGCACTTAAGAAGGGTTTGCCCTTCTCACAGTTCCTGAGAGTTAGGCATATAGCCAGCAGTGAGGAGGATACCAAGATCCAGATGGATCAGATGTTTAACAAGATCCTGGCTAGAGGATATCTAGCCCGGGATTGGAGGGAGCAAGAAAAAAAGCTCTGGCCATTACCAGTAATGATAGCTTAATGAAGAAAGATAGATCTTCTAAAAAAGTTTTTCCATTAATTACACACTTTTCAAATACTAGTAAAATAGTAAATCAAACTTCCAAATGGTTCTGGCAACTAATTCAATCTGATAAACAAATCCCTTCATTGAAAGAGACATGCCTCCTTACATGTTTCAAAAGAGGTAGAAATGTAAAGGACTGGTTAGTTAGGAATGATGTTACGAATATAAAGAGCCAGTTGACGCATTTTCTTTCTAGAAAACCAGGATCTTACGCTGTACGGGTTGTACTACGTGTCGATATCTTGAGATAGGGACATATTTTACACACCCACATTTGGGTACTAAAATTCCATCATGTACCAGTAGATTTTACATATACCTTATTAAGTGTCCCTGTGGACTGGCCTACGTGGGTAAGACCACTTGCACATTTAAAGAATGGGCGGCACAGCATAGGTCCTCTATTAGACTGGCACTAGAGGGTAGAGATAGTGACCAGCCAGTCGCCAAACACTTTGTATTGTCTAAACATAGCCTAGCGACCCTTAGGTACAAATTAATAGATCATATACCTCAATCAAAAAGAGGTGGGGATCGTGCAAAAAAATTACTGAGATTAGAAGCTTCCTGGATACACCTTTAAATATGGTGTCACCATTGGGTCTCAATGAACAATTGAACTTGTCCTGCTTTTTATAGGATTTAATGTATGGTCTTTATAGGATTCAATGTATGTCTTGTTCCTGTAGTTCAGTCCTTTTCAGTTCTTTTTAAATAGCGTTACCTCCATTAGAAGCTGGTCTACTATGTTCCTAATTCATTAAGATTTGGTATTTTATATAACTAGCAGGGAGATTAGGCTATCCTGCCTTACCTATATATGTATGTTTGTACTGCATTAAGACAATTGTCTGCGATTTTATTGTATTGTATTTTTGGTTTCTATTGGTGACGGTGTTGTGTACACTTTTTGTTATGGCAACAGGCGCCCACCTGACCCATCATCGGATGTGGGGCGTGTGACGTCATGCCGCACATCGACAGAGGGGGAAGGATGCCCGCCCGGCGCTGTGCACACTCGGGTGATTCAAGTATTTAATTTAAGATGTATTGTATTTGTTTGGCTTGACGAAAGATTTTGTATAAATCTGAAACGTTGCCTATACCGCTGAGGACTTATTATTAATTTGAAATCCGTGGAGTGCTGCCGTTTGGAACTTCTATATTTAACACAGTCTGCCTCTGCTTGCTGTTTGTGGCTTTAGCACCCCGGTGGCTATATCTATCACAGAGAGTGCCGGTCCCAACATCAACTATATATATATATATATATATATATATATATTGTCAGTACCCGGTGGTCAGCATCACTACAGCATCCAGTTTCATGTGTTGCTGGCAATCTGACAAGTTTCCTCTGCTCTGTGGCCCCGATCAGCAGCAGCCAACAGACTGTCTGACACCTCAATGCTCAGGTCGGCAGGCCGGCGGGCGGCGGCAGCAGCAGCAGCAGAAGCCCTACTGGAACAGAACTGTAGGAGAAGGAGCGCCGGAGGATCTTCATTCCTGGAACTGACTGGTGATACACATGACATTGCACATCATGATGCCACATGGTGCCAAGAAATTATGTGTATGCTGCTCAGGGAGGGCTAGCGAAGCCCTCCTCTGAACTGTGGTGGAACCAGGGGGGGGGGCGATTGGGGCCCGTAGCACTGTGTGGCTGCAATTAATCATTGTCCTGGTGTCTGTAATCTCTATGCTTTGCCGGGATCACAGATCGTAGTTTGATTAAACTGTCTGCCACACTCTGAATCTATTGAGTGCTGAGAAGCTCATTAGCTCCGCACTCTGCTGTTAAAACACTCACCCTGCTGTGGCAGCCAGCAGCTCCTATATGCATCACTGGCTGCAAGAAGAGCTGCTGTAAGATCAGACAGTGAGTGAGTACAGTGCAGTGATATTTCACTGCGGACCGTTTAATGATAATTTGGAGCATGAAAACACAGAGTGATGACTAGTATATACACAGTATGGTCACTTGAAATGTATGCATAGGGGAGACAGTGTGAGCAGGATGATTTACAGTGCTGCAGCTCATAATTATAAGTTCCAAACTGTGGCTAACATGGCATGCTGGAATTTGTAGTTGCACTTTAGCCTGATGACAAGCCACACATCTCAGAAGCTTTTATACAGCTGCCAGTCAGGGGCATATCTACCCATTGGCCAGGATGGCACTCGCCAGGGGCACTGACCAAAGGGGGGCGCCAACCGGCAGTGCCACCAGCAGCCATGGGGTGGAGTACCCCCGCTAGTTCCCCGGCCCTACAAGTGTAGGGCAGTCCGCAGTGAAAGCGGTCTGCCCTACACAGTTTGCAAACACACCCGCCAGCGGCGGCTGTGTGTTTGTTATAGTAGCCAGCCAATGAGAGTCAGACAGACTCTCATTTGCTACTGCGTCGTCCATGGAGGGAGCCGGCTGGTGCTCACTCATAAGTTCCGTCTTCCGGGTCCCCCCGCAGCATGTGATGGGAGAGATGTCATGATATCTCTCCCATAGTGCAAGAGAAGAGCCGGGACTCGGAGCGGTTAGTGGTGATCGCGTCAGGAGCGGGGATCAGGTAAGTTGTATTTTTTATTCTTCTGTGTGTGTGTAAGCCTGGCACAGCAGTAGGGGGGCACTTTATGGGGGGGTGTCGCTACTGGGGGCACTTTAGGGGGGTAGCTGCTACTGGGACATTGTATAGGGGGGACTACTACTGGGGGCACTATATAAAGGGGACTACTACTGGGGCAATGCAGCACAGGAGGGAGTACTACTGGGGGCACTGTATAGACGGGACTACTATTGGGGGGCAATGCAAAATAGGGGGGATTTCTACTGGAGGCACTGCATTAGGGGGGTGGTGCCAGTCCACTACATTGCCAGGGGCGCTTGGATCCCTAGATACACCCCTGCTGCCAGTAGCAGTTATTTCTAAGCACAGATTAATTACTGAGTAATAGATGCAAAAAAATGTTTATTAGGTGTTAAATTAATTATTACATTTATTTTAAACATGCTGTGATTCCTGTAACATTGGAGAATTTTCATGTTTTTAAGCTTTGGTGGTAAACTTATTGTTTATTGCCATAGATAGGCACTGGTGCGGTCTTCTGTCCTGTACAAACTACCTCATATATGCAATAGTCAAACTGAAAATATAGTTAATATACTATTTGCAGGCCAGTGACAAGATGATATTTTATCATCTAGGATTTATGAACTATCCTGAATTGTGCATGCTGATGTACATAGATCTGGGGGGTTTTATGGGAGGGGCCAGGATTGGAAGTGGGAGGGGCAATACGTAGATAAGAGAGGAGTTAGGATTAATTCTTAAACCGCCCCTCCTAAAAGAAAAGTCTAAATCCACCTCTGCCTCTAAGCCGCATTTTTCCAATTATTCCGGCCCTATATTTGATCATCCACATGGGAGCGGGGGGAGGTGATGTCGCGGGCCGCGGTTTGGAGGAGGCGGCCTCAGACATAAAAGAGTGGGTAAAGCAGCCATCCCTAGGGTCTCCTAATTTTTCTCCCAGCCTCAGAGAGCCGCCCCTCAGGACCCTGCGCCCATAGGCAGCTGCCTAAAGCTGTCTAATGGAAGCCTCAGCCCTGCATATCTGTATGTATTTGCAGCGTCAACACTAACATGTGTACTTTGCAAGTGTGCATGTTTACATGTGTATGCATGCCTTAGCATGCAAATATGTACATTCTTTCTGAGTAGGCCTATGCTTAGTTATATGTTCAAATGTATTCAAAAGAATGACTTTGATTTTGACCTGTAAATATACAGTTGCATTTCCAAATTATGTGTGAGATGTATGAAGCAGTGATACATACATCATATATCTATAGCCTGCGTGCATACAACATATATCTATAGCCTGCATGCATACAACATATATCTATAGCCTGCATGCCTACATCATATATCTATAGCCTGCGTGCAGCCTTGCAATTACAGAATCAGGCCCACAGTAATTTGGGAGTGAGTCCTAATTATTGTCACTTTAATATGAGGGTCAACCACAGTTCACAGGATGTTATACTGTTTATTCAATAGCTCTATTTTATCCAAATATTATATTCAATAAAACTATATTGTTTTAATTAATGTCACATCCGTTTCTCTCATATAGTTTTTTTTGTTTAGTTAATATTTCCTGTACAGCGCTGGTTCATTTTAATATCTGTGAGTACTTAGTGTACTATATGAAGTTGAATGCCCCTAGATCATAGAGTTTGTGTGTTTCTATTTGTTTAACATCATTGACCTCATGTTAAAGTAATGTTACCTGTTTGGAGAGTCATTAATGATTATATCATTGTATTGAGTTTCTAAATATAACTGACTGCTCCAAAATGTTCGACCTTCTAACAACGGGGAGAAAATGAAGGTTATACAATTCTTGCTTTGTATGCTGAGAAATACTGCCTGCTTTTGCAGATAGAACACAAACACTGGGAAAATGTCCGCCACACTTACTGTACCTACACTTCTGGATCCTCTAGGGCAGTGTTTCCCAAATCCATTCTTCAGGGAGCACTAACAGTGCATGTTTTCCATTTTTCCTAATTGGTGCACAGGTGCATTCATTAATGGCTGACACATTTTAAAATAACCACAGGTACAGCTACTTATTTCACTTGTGATTCTGTGAGGAGACCTGGAAAACATGCACTGCTAGTGCTCCCTGATGAATGAGTTTGGGTAACTGCACTAAGAGACTCCTGAATTTTCCTCAGGCCTGGAACAGTGAGTGGTCTTCCCGCATCTCATCCACTTCCTAGTGAAATGGGCAGGATGGAGAGGATATTGCGGTAAATTGTGGGTCTATGCCAGAGGTCTCAATCACAACACTGTAATCCCAGCAAGTGATTTTACATAGGCATCGAAATACCGACGCTTATGTTAATCCCGACGCCGGAACGTCTGGCGGTCATTCATACTGATTCCATTGAGCACAGGTGACTTAAATAGTACCTCAGGCAATTTGAATTAACCACCTGTGCTCAACCATGGTTATCTCTAAAACCTGAACTGTTGGGGAGCCTTGAGTATCACGTTTGGGAACCTCTGGTCTATGCAGAGGGGGCAAATTGCATCAAATTGGACCTGCCCACTTTTCATACAATTGTGCTTAACTACATGATGTCGCAAATCCTAATGATGAGAGATGTGTGGTGATGCCCCCTATCAGGTATCAGCCACATCATGTATCAGGCTCCTGGAGAAAAGGAAACAGTAAAAATCAGCAGGAATGATTTATTCTAACACTGTGAGAGTCAGAGCTAAGTCACGCTCCTTCCCTACTATTAATCTATCTGCACATTTCAAGTTGCACTACTCCATTCTGCAATTCATCACAACAGGACAAATTCTCAATTGTATTTAATGTACACACTTGTCTTTTACATTTGGAAACACTGTCATTGCTGTCTGGATATAATGTGACAATCCAGGGATTCCCGGGATACTGGGATTGAGTTGATCAATCAGAATACAGAGGGGGGAGCTCCACCGTGTCAGCTGTTGCCTGGCAACCCGCCATCAAGGTACGGAGAAGGAGGGTTGGCACACATGATGGCAGCTGTAACTGCTTCTTAACGGTGTGTTGTCACTGCTGCATACCTCACAACATGACCCTCTCCAGGAGGGACACAGTGCTCTGGGCCTGGACTTCCCTGGTAATTTCTGATTGGTGGAGGCTCCAGAGGTGGGGCTGCAGCACAGTCCAAAATTCAAATAGTGGAGTCACACCAACGGCCAGTGAGTCCCAGCCAGTGATGTTTGGCAGCATGTGAAATGACAGTTGGTGTGGCTCCTATATTTGAATTTTGAACTGCGCTGCGGCCCCGCCTCTTACAAGGGAAGTCCAGGACCAGAGCATTGTCTCCCTCCTGGAGAGGGTCATGTTGGAAGGTATGCTGCTGTGCATCCAGCCACCAGAGACCAACAGACCGTGGATACATTTTGCTGCCCGGCTGATTTATTTAACATGCGTGCCATGATCCCGGTAATTACAAGCTAATCCCAGGATTCAAATGCCAGTGTTTTTAGGCCAGAATCCTGGGATCCTGTCGATACCAGGATTGGCCTCCCTACTCATGACATGACCATAGAATAAATAGATTGCTGAAGGCAGCATATACAGTACCTCATGTGGAATAGAGATCATTGATCCCTGTGATTTGGGGCGGGATGCACCATTGTCACAAGTTTTCAGTGGTTTAACCACATTTCTCATATGCACCAAGCCCCAGAATGTTATACATTCTGGCGCTTGGATGCATTGGGCAATTCCCTCTGTAAAGAATCCAATCGGAACCCTCCCATCTCCCCCTGTGGGGTGTGCCCCTGCTGTGCTGCGCAACAAACCTAATGATATCGCTAGTGACCAGTGGTACGTTAATGAAGGACGGAACAGTGATTGGTCCAGTAGGCCCTCAAATGTCTTTATATGCCACCTGCACCTTATATGCCTCAGAGCTCCTTGTATGCCTCACAGTCTCCTAATGGCCCTTTGTATGACATCTATGAGACCTCTCATGACCCTTTATATGCCTCAGAGTCTCTCATAGCCTGGATGAGTGGCAACAAGTGCATCACGTTGGCCCTACACCAAAACATAAGAAATTAGCTACAAGGTCACAAGCTTCATTAAGGCTCATACACACTAGATGATCATTTGAATAATATGGACAATAACGATATCGTTATCATTGTTATGCATTCATATCGACCAGTGTGTATGAACGATATTGTTAATGATGCGCGCTCCTGCAGATTGATAATAATGTTTTTCATTGCGTGAATATCGTCAGATTCTGCAAGTTCGGGGATGTGGCAGGGTGATGTCACTGAATGATATCTTTCAGTGTGAGTGTGCATACCCAAATCATTTGCCCGGGATTACAAGACCAAACACTTAACGATATTGCTCATGGGGCCTGATTCAGCTTCAGACAGAATTGCAAAGCTGCTCGCAAGCAGCTTTGCAGTTCAGTCTTTGCTGATATGGTCAGGGCCGGTGCAAGGTTTCCAGGCACCCTAGGCATTTCTTCAGCCTTGCGCTCCTGCCCCCCCCCCACCCTTGGATAGCTACATAAGCCCTTATACAGTGCCTCCAGTAGTGGCCCCCTATGCAGTTCTTCCAGTAGTGGTCCCCCTATGCAGTGCCCCTTATATAATGCCCCCAGTAGTAGTCCCACCTACGCAGTGCCCCAGGTAGTGGTCCCTCTATACAGTGCCCCTTATATAATACCCCCAGTAGTAGTCCCCCCCCACTGTGCAGTGCCCCTTATATAGTGCCCCCAGTACTAGTCCCCCTGTGCAGTGACCCTTATTTAGTGCCCCCAGAACTAGTCCCCCCTCTGCAGTGCCTCTTATATAGTGCCCCCAGTACTAACCCACCCAGTGCAATGCCCCCAGTAGCAGCCTCCCCCCAGCAGTGGCCCCTGAAGTAGTTGTGCCCCCAAGTAGTAGCCTCCCCCAGCAATGACCCCATAGTAATCATGCCCCCAGTAGTAGCCTCCCCCCAGCAGTGCCTCCAATAGTAGTGCGGTGCCCCCAGTAGTAACCTCCTCCCAGTAGACACACGTAAAAAAAACAAAAAACTCCACTTACCTTAATCCCCGCTCCGGCGTCTGCTCCTCTGTCCCCCTGGCGGGCGCTCTGCATGATGGGAGAGACGTCATCATGATGTCTCTCCCATCACTCACTGCAGGAGCCGGAAGATTTAGCTCATGAGTGAGCTCAAGCCCGGCTCCAGCAGTGGGCACAGCAGCCAATGCGAGTCTGTCTGACTCTCATCGGCTGCTAAAACAAACACACAGCTGCCGGCACCGGTGGCTGTGTGTTTGTTCCTAGTGTAGTGCGGATGGCACTTGTGTGCCATCCACACTACCGCCCTGCAGGGCCGGCGCTCTTAGGCAGCTGCCTAAGTTTGCCTAGTGGTAGCTTCAGCCCTGGTAATGCAGCAGGAGGCATCACTCTTCCTGCTGCATTACGTATCCGAACTGTTTCGTCCAACGCAGCATTGGATACTTTGCGGGACATCGGCTGGCTATGGTGACCCATGGGGTCATGCAGCTAGTCACTTTCCGTCAACATCAGTATATATATAAATATATGTACTATGTTCACATCCCTCATTTTCATTTCAGCTACTCTTGCATACATGTTTTTGCAGAGCATAAATATAATCAGAAACAAAATTATCTTATTAAACATCACATCAGTATCCAATGGGATATATACAACCTTAACATATATATCAATATTCCTCCAGTAGTTCTTATTTACATAATAGGTTTGCTTAATCACATATCTATAATCTCTCACCTCACAGCTACAAGTGGACTCTTCTGACAGCCCCGGTACATGCGGCATGCATGCTAAGAGGACTGTTCTGCTAACCTACTATAACTGCTTGGTAATTGTTGCTGTTTACGAACTCAGGGCCTGATTCTGTGAGTGTGTAGAATGAGTCCTGCTAACTCTCTCACAGAATGGCAGCAGCGTGTCGCCACCGTTACTGGGGAGGGAAGATGCCAGGTTCTCCGCTGGGTGACAGAGATTTCCTGGCCTCTTCCTCTAAACAGCGGAGGCCAGCTGTGGGACCCCATGAGTCACTGCAGTCGGCCGATGGTACGCAGATTAACCAATGCTGCGCTGGACAACACAGCTGGGTTAAGTAATACACAGGAGGTGAGATGTCTCCAGCTGCATTACCATATCTGCAAGGTTTGCAATTCAAAAGCTGCCTGCATACTTCATATATCTATAGCCTGCGTGCATACATCATATATTTATAGACAGTTTTAGATTATCGCGACCATCGGGCTTGCGACGACACCCTTGTGGTAGGGTCTCGTCCACCGCAAGCCCCAGTGAACTTCCTGCTCTAATAGAGCAGGAAGTTGACTACTGACATCACCAAACCGCAGGTGTTCCTTTAGGAACGCCTCCGTTTGTCCAGCCACCCCCCCTGGCATGCATACAAAACGGGGCGAGCTGTCAATCACAATCGACAGCCGCCCCGTCTTGTAGAGAGTCCCGCAGCGAGTGAAAAGTCACTCGCTATGGGGCTCACACACGCGCAGTGCGCACACCGTGCGTGCGCACTGCACGGCCTCCGACCCGCTTGCGAAAGCTATGCATTCACTCGCGGGTCTGAATCAGGCCCTAAGCAGTTCCCAGATTTGTTTGCTTTTTCGATATATGATTTAATATAAAAATAAACAATTCCTTTGACCTCTCCAAAAGCTAACATTTTTAAGTGTTTACAAATATATTGACCGTCTGATTACTCCTGATGATTTAATTTCCTCAATCATTTGCATTGGCCGGCTGGTACATGGCTGGGGCTAGTGGTCAGTATCTATCAGATCGGGGGGGTTTGTTATTATTCTAAAAAGGCTGGCACACACTCAAGAAAATTGAAAGGGAGTTTTGTGGAGAGAGAGGAGGGAAACGTGTTTAGCAGGAGATTGGGGATTTCATATAGGTGCTTAAAAAGCGATTTCTGAGAGTTTTGTTTCATTAGTTTCTGTATTGTTATTGTTATTTTGAAGTTTGGCTTATTTTTTATCCTGCATAATTTATTTCATTTTGCCTTTGCCAGTGTCTCAGTCTTAAGGGGCCTATCCACTAGACGACCTGAAAAACTGAACGTCTAGCGTTCAGACCTTCAGGTCTCCGAGGAGCTCTGCCTGCACTGAACGGCGTTCACTGAACGTCATTCAGTGCAGGAGTCCGACCTCCAATCTCTGAACATGTCGAATCTGACGAGCGTCGTTAGGTTGACAGGCATGTACAGTAGATAGATGGGGTTGGCAAGGACCCAGCGTGCACGTGCTTCGCTGGTCCTTGCCGGCTATCCATTACACGACTTTGTGAACAATGCGACCAAAATCTCCTGGCTTTGGTCGGATTGTTCACAAAGTCGTGTAATGCATAGGCCCCTTTAACAGTGGAGTTTCTCAATCAAGAACATGTTGCAGTTATTTGATGATCTACTAGTGGTTGCCAATTGTTTCCTATTTTTACAGTTGTTTTTCAACAGTATGAACTTATAGCTTACCCAATACAGAGCTTCAGTATTTCTGCAAACAGCATATGTCAGTTATTGGTCATGGGTATGAAAAGTAATAGAATCTCACTGTTGTGCAATGTACACAATCAGGAACAATCTAGGGGCATTTTAACCAACAGTGATCTAAAAATTTACAAATAATGTATTTCCAGTGTAATTATAGCCTAACTACAGTAGCTGTAGATACGTGTTTTATATTTAGCTGTTTACATTTAGCTGTTTGCAGATACTGTAGTATATATCCCAGCAATTAAATATATGATAACGACAAACAGTGTTAATTTGTATCCCTGTGATATAATCTACAACTTTACAATGTGGAATATTTAGAAACTGATTTGATTCATGTTTCACATTTGTACATTTATTAACTTTGATATCTATATAACTGCACTTTGTTGCTAGATGGTGCAAAATCCATTCATTCAAAGTGATGTCTAAGTTCTGACACCGTTAACAGCATTACAGCATACAAACTGGAGTACACCAAAAGGGATGGTGAACCCGAGAGTGTATATGGGCTTCTTTGGCATCCGCAGCCACTGTCAAATACACTTCTCTGCTTTAATAGACATCAACAATGGTGACTTTGTCTTTTCACCAGGCTCCCACTATGATACCGCGGGATGCAGTCAATATCCTGACAGTCAAGATTCCGGCATCGGAATGCCGATGCCAGCTTCCCGACCGCCGACCATTCTGACTTTAAGTACTGGGGTTAGGGGGAAGGTTAGGCTTAGGGGTTGTGGTCAGGTACTAGAGCAGTGGTTCCCAACTTCGGTCCTCAAGGCACACTAACAGTCCTGGTTTTAGTGATATCCATGGTTGAGCACAGATGGTTAAATCAAAATAACTCAGGTACTAATTAAGTCACCTGTACTCAAGTATGGTTATCCTTAAAATCTGGATTGGTAGTGTGCCTTGAGGACTGGTGGTTGGGAACCCCTGCACTAGAGGGAGGGTTACGGTTAGTTACTAGGGTGGAAAGATTAGATTTAGGGTGCAGGGGGGAGGTAAGGTTTAGGCAGCGGGGAAGGATGGTTAGGGGTAGGGAGATGGGGAGGGTTAGGATACTGACCGCCGGGATCCCGAGCGCAGCCATCCTGCACTCAACCCGGTACAGCTTAGCCCTAATGAGCTATGAAGCCTCTTGTTGCTGAGGGACACTATTAAGCCACCTAGTGGTTGATGTTCTCCCTTGGTCCATGCCCCATTCTGTGAAAAACTACACAAAACCAGTGTTTGGAGAAAGAGGTCACCGATTAAATAAATTGCTGACCACAAAAGTATCAAAGCAATAAGCTCCAGCCTAACTGAGCCATAAACAAATGGGGCAGTTGTATTATACATTAGAGATGTGCGCCGACCCCAGTGTTTTTGTTTTGGTTGTGGATCTGTATCTTCCCTGGTTTTGGATCTGGATCTGGTTTTGGATCTTTGTCCTTGGTGTTTTGGTTTTGGATCTGTAATCTTTCCAAAAAATTATATAAATAGCTAAAACCACATAATTTGGGCCTATTTTTGTTCCTTCAGTATTATTAACCTTACTAACAATAATTTTCAGGCATTTCCATGCATTTTTAACCACCTCATAACTCACAATATTGATTTAGCTATTTTTCACCAATAGGGGTCAAAGGCTGCAGCGAGCTGGCTGGCTAAAGTAAGCAGCAGAGCAGCGGCACAAACACACGGCAGTTTAAAAAATATAGGGAATCTATGAAACATTACCACACAGCAGTGGGAGACAGGATGGCAGTTTAATAAACTATAATAATGTCAGTCGGTAATGCTCCAAATTGTGCAAAATGTAAAGGAAAGAAAAACATTAAGAGGCACAAAAAACAAACATACAAAAACTAGAACTTCGATCGAAGCTGCAATTAAAAAATCATTGCATATGCATAACAAACAAACAGCAAAGGCACATCAATTGCTGAGATGAATACTGATTATTTTAGCTAATGTCCTGCGTATGGGTTTGACGGTTTGCGAGATGTCCTATGCGTCTTCTAACTTGCAGACTGTTCAGCCTGTACATAGAGAGAGGTGGGTGGATTTGACTTTGGCTGGGCGTGTGTGACTTTCTCTTGTGATTTACGTGCGTTCGCATTATTACCATGTATTCGCACTCACCGGCTGCATGCAAACGCAGCCTTGCGACCGGGTTTGAATCAGGCCCTTAGTCCAAAGTTAGTTGATATTTACGTAGTCACTTTCCGTCAACATCAGTATATATATAAATTAGGGGTGAGCGGGTTCGGATTTCTGAAATCCGAACCCCCCCGAGCCCCCCCGATCCGAGTCCGATCAGAATCAGGCTCGACTTTTCCCGCCTGACTCGGATCTGAAATCGAGGAAAAACGTCATCATCCCGCCTTCCGAGTCTCGCGGGTTTTGGATCCTATATAAGGTACCCGCGTCGGCGCCATTTTCTCACTCGGCTGTGGACAGTGAAGAGGGAGGGTGGGAGTTAGGGCTGTGTAGTGTAGTGTAGTGTAGTGTAGTGCTGCTGTTGTCCACTACTTCAAAGTCCATAGGGGCTGGCTGTGTTGTGCTGTGCTGCTGTTGTTAATAGGGGCTGTGTCCACTACTTCAAAGTCCATAGGGGCTGGCTGGACTGTGTTGTGCAGTCAGTTCTCCATAGGGGCTGTGTCCACTCCAAAGTCCTGTGCAATGTCCCAGTCCTAAAGGGGTGCTGTAGTGTTGTCCAGGGGGTGCTCTGTCCATCAGGGGTGCTCCCCCCAAGTGCTAAAAAAATAATATATTTTCTGTGTTTGTGAATTGTGTGCGCAGTAGCCGCACGTGCATCAACAAAGTAGTGCCAAGTGTGCGCCTGTGTCATAAGTAAAGGGCCGGCTGGCTTGACCATTAAAGGGTGCTGTAACCCCCGAAAGTACACTCCAGTCCAAACCAAAAAAAAAATTATTTTCTGTGTTTGTGAATTGTGTGCGCAGTAGCCGCACGTGCATCAACAAAGTAGTGCCAAGCGTGCGCCTGTGTCATAAGTAAAGGGCCGGCTGGCTTGACCGTTAAGGGTGCTGTAACCCCCGAAAGTACACTCCAGTCCAAACCACAAAAAAAATAATTTTCTGTGTTTGTGAATTGTGTGCGCAGTAGCCGCACGTGCATCAACAAAGTAGTGCCAAGCGTGCGCCTGTGTCATAAGTAAAGGGCCTGCTGGCTTGACCGTTAAGGGTGCTGTAACCCCCGAAAGTACACTCCAGTCCAAACCAAAAAAAAAAAAAATTTTCTGTGTTTGTGAATTGTGTGCGCAGTAGCCGCACGTGCATCAACAAAGTAGTGCCAAGCGTGCGCCTGTGTCATAAGTAAAGGGCCGGCTGGCTTGACCGTTAAAGGGTGCTGTAACCCCCAAAGTACACTCCAGTCCAAACCAAAAAAAATTTTTTTTTCTGTGTTTGTGAATTGTGTGCGCAGTAGCAGCATGTGCATCAACAAAGTAGTGCCAAGCGTGCGCCTGTGTCATAAGTAAAGGGCCGGCTGGCTTGACCATTAAAGGGTGCTGTAACACCCAAAGTACACTCCAGTCCAAACCAAAAAAAAAATTATTTTCTGTGTTTGTGAATTGTGTGCGCAGTAGCCGCACGTGCATCAACAAAGTAGTGCCAAGCGTGCGCCTGTGTCATAAGTAAAGGGCCGGTTGGCTTGACCGTTAAGGGTGCTGTAACCCCCAAAAGTACACTCCAGTCCAAACCAAAAAAAAAATTATTTTCTGTGTTTGTGAATTGTGTGCGCAGTAGCAGCACGTGCATCAACAAAGTAGTGCCAAGTGTGCGCCTGTGTCATAAGTAAAGGGCCGGCTGGCTTGACCATTAAGGGTGCTGTAACCCCCGAAAGTACACTCCAGTCCAAACCAAAAAAAAAATTATTTTCTGTGTTTGTGAATTGTGTGCGCAGTAGCCGCATGTGCATCAACAAAGTAGTGCCAAGCGTGCGCCTGTGTCATAAGTAAAGGGCCAGCTGGCTTGACCGTTAAAGGGTGCTGTAACCCCCAAAGTACACTCCAGTCCAAACCAAAAAAAAAAATATTTTTTGTGTTTGTGAATTGTGTGCGCAGTAGCCGCATGTGCATCAACAAAGTAGTGCCAAGCGTGCGCCTGTGTCATAAGTAAAGGGCCGGCTGGCTTGACCGTTAAAGGGTGCTGTAACCCCCAAAGTACACTCCAGTCCAAACCAAAAAAAAAATTATTTTCTGTGTTTGTGAATTGTGTGCGCAGTAGCCGCACGTGCATCAACAAAGTAGTGCCAAGCGTGCGCCTGTGTCATAAGTAAAGGGCCGGCTGGCTTGACCGTTAAAGGGTGCTGTAACCCCCGAAAGTACACTCCAGTCCAAACCAAAAAAAAAATTATTTTCAGTGTTTGTGAATTGTGTGCGCAGTAGCCGCACGTGCATCAACAAAGTAGTGCCAAGCGTGCGCCTGTGTCATAAGTAAAGGGCAGGCTGGCTTGACCGTTAAAGTGTGCTGTAACCCCCAAAGTACACTCCAGTCCAAACCAAAAAAAAAATTATTTTCTGTGTTTGTGAATTGTGTGCGCAGTAGCCGCACGTGCATCAACAAATTAGTGCCAAGCGTGCGCCTGTGTCATAAGTAAAGGGCCGGCTGGCTTGACCGTTAAAGGGTGCTGTAACCCCTGAAAGTACACTCCAGTCCAAACCAAAAAAAAAATTATTTTCAGTGTTTGTGAATTGTGTGCGCAGTAGCCGCACGTGCATCAACAAAGTAGTGCCAAGCGTGCGCCTGTGTCATAAGTAAAGGGCCGGCTGGCTTGACCGTTAAAGGGTGCTGTAACCCCCAAAGTACACTCCAGTCCAAACCAAAAAAAAAATTATTTTCTGTGTTTGTGAATTGTGTGCGCAGTAGCAGCACGTGCATCAACAAATTAGTGCCAAGTGTGCGCCTGTGTCATAAGTAAAGGGCCAGCTGGCTTTACCGTTAAAGGGTGCTGTAACCACCGAAAGTACACTCCAGTCCAAACCAAAAAAAAAATTATTTTCTGTGTTTGTGAATTGTGTGCGCAGTAGCCGCACGTGCATCAACAAAGTAGTGCCAAGCGTGCGCCTGTGTCATAAGTAAAGGGCCGGCTGGCTTGACCGTTAATGGGTGCTGTAACCCCCGAAAGTACACTCCAGTCCAAACCAAAAAAATAATTATTTTCTGTGTTTGTGAATTGTGTGCGCAGTAGCCGCACGTGCATCAACAAAGTAGTGCCAAGCGTGCGCCTGTGTCATAAGTAAAGGGCCGGCTGGCTTGACCGTTAAAGGGTGCTGTAACCCCCGAAAGTACACTCCAGTCCAAACCAAAAAAAAAAATATTTTCTGTGTTTGTGAATTGTGTGCGCAGTAGCTGCACGTGCATCAACAAATTAGTGCCAAGCGCGCGCCTGTGTCATAAGTAATGGGCCAGCTGGCTTGACCGTTAAAGGGTTCTGTAACCCCCAAAGTACACTCCAAACCAAAAAAATATATATTTTCTGTGTTTGTGACTTGTGTGCACTGTGGCTGCACGTGCATCAACAAAGGAGCAGCGCCAAGCGTGCGCCTGTGTCCCATAAGTAAAGAGCCGGCTGGCTCATTTCTTAAAGGGTGGTGTAACCCACAAAGTGCACTACTCTCCAGCAAAAATAAAAAAATATTTTCTGTGTTTGTGTGCGCTTTAGCCGCACGTATATATATCAATATAACATAAATGGAGGACCAAACTTTCTCCGATAAAAATAAAATAGAGAAAGATCAAGAACCACTTCCTCCTAGTGCTGTTGCTGCTGCTGGGAGTTGTTCATCATCCCAGAGAGGAAGTAGGAACATCACTACTTTTACTAAACAATTGACCCTCCAACAGTCCCTAGCGATGAGGATGAAGTACGACAGCAGTCATCCTGAAGCAAAACATATAACTGAGACCTTGACTGCTATGTTGGTGTTAGACGTGCGTCCGGTATCCGACATTAGTGCAGTGGGATTTAGACAATTGATGGAGGTAGTGTGTCCTCGGTTCCAAATCCCGTCTAGATTCCACCTGCATCCTCAAAGCAGCAGCGACAAGCGTGCGTCTGTCTGTTAAAGGGTGGTGACACCCTCAAAGTGTGCTACACAAACAATTAAAATATTGTTCTTTTTTTTTCTGTCTTTGTGAAATGTGTGGGCTGTAGCCGCACCTGCATCCTTAAAGCAGCAGCGACAAGCGTGCGTCTGTCTGTTAAAGGGTGGTGACACCCTCAAAGTGTGCTACACAAACAATAAAAATATTCTTCTTCTTTTTTCTGTCTATGTGAATTGTGTGGGCTGTAGCCGCACCTGCATCCTTAAAGCAGCAGCGACAAGCGTGCGTCTGTCTGTTAAAGGGTGGTGACACCCTCAAAGTGTTCTACACAAACAATTAAAATATTGTTCTTTTTTTTCGGTCTTTGTGAAATGTGTGGGCTGTAGCCGCACCTGCATCCTTAAAGCAGCAGCGACAAGCGTGCGTCTGTCTGTTAAAGGGTGGTGTAACTCTCAAAGTGCTCCAAAAAATAAAAAACTATTTTTTTAATGTGTTTGTGACTTGTGTGCGATGTAGCCGCACTTGCATCCTCAAAGCAGCAGCGACAAGCGTCCGTCTGTCTGTTAAAGGGTGGTGACACCCTCAAAGTGTGCTACACAAACAATTAAAATATTGTTCTTTTTTTTTCTGTCTTTGTGAAATGTGTGGGCTGTAGCCGCACCTGCATCCTTAAAGCAGCAGCGACAAGCGTGCGTCTGTCTGTTAAAGGGTGGTGACACCCTCAAAGTGTGCTACACAAACAATAAAAATATTCTTCTTCTTTTTTCTGTCTATGTGAATTGTGTGGGCTGTAGCCGCACCTGCATCCTTAAAGCAGCAGCGACAAGCGTGCGTCTGTCTGTTAAAGGGTGGTGACACCCTCAAAGTGTTCTACACAAACAATTAAAATATTGTTCTTTTTTTTCGGTCTTTGTGAAATGTGTGGGCTGTAGCCGCACCTGCATCCTTAAAGCAGCAGCGACAAGCGTGCGTCTGTCTGTTAAAGGGTGGTGTAACTCTCAAAGTGCTCCAAAAAATAAAAAACTATTTTTTTAATGTGTTTGTGACTTGTGTGCGATGTAGCCGCACTTGCATCCTCAAAGCAGCAGCGACAAGCGTGCGTCTGTCTGTTAAAGGGTGGTGACACCCTCAAAGTGTGCTACACAAACAATTAAAATATTGTTCTTTTTTTTCGGTCTTTGTGAAATGTGTGGGATGTAGCCGCACCTGCATCCTTAAAGCAGCAGCGACAAGCGTGCGTCTGTCTGTTAAAGGGTGGTGACACCCTCAAAGTGTGCTACACAAACAATAAAAATATTCTTCTTCTTTTTTCTGTCTTTGTGAATTGTGTGGGCTGTAGCCGCACTTGCATCCTCAAAGCAGCAGCGACAAGCGTGCGTCTGTCTGTTAAAGGGTGGTGTAACCCTCAAAGTGTGCTCCACAAACAATAAAAATATTCTTTTTTTTTTTCTGTCTTTGTGAATTGTGTGGGCTGTAGCCGCACTTGAATCCTCAAAGCAGCAGCGACAAGCGTGCGTCTGTCTGTTAAAGGATTACATCGGTGACAGCATCCAAGTAGGCATGTCAGACAGTCCGTACCTGTACTGGCAGGAAAAAGAAGCAATTTGGAGGTCCCTTTACAAACTGGCTCTATTTTACCTGAGTTGCCCCCCCTCCAGTGTGTACTCCGAAAGAGTGTTTAGTGCAGCCGGGAACCTTGTCAGCGAAAGGCGTAGGAGGTTGCTTCCACAAAATGTGGAGAAGATGATGTTCATAAAATGAATTATCAACTCTTCCAGGGAGACCAGCCTCCAGAACGTACAGAGGGACCTGTGGTTCCAGCAGGGACGAATTAATACTCTGTGAGGATGAGGATGTACACACTGAAGAGGGTAAGGAATCGGTGGATGAGGAGGATGAGGATGACATCTTGCCTCCGTAGAGCCAGTTTGTGCAGGGACAGATTAATTGCCAGCTTGTTTTGTGGGGGCCCAAACGAACCAATCATTTCAGCCACAGTTGTGTGGCAGACCCTGGCGCTGAAATGATTGGTTTGTTAAAGTGTGCATGTCCTGTTTATACAACATAAGGGTGGGTGGGAGGGCCCAAAGACAATTCCATCTTGCACCTCTTTTTTTTCTTTGCATTATGTACAGTTTGGGGCCTAGTTTTTCAAACTGCCAACCTGTCTGCCACTGCAGTGCCACTCCTAGATGGGCCACGTGTTTGTGCCGCCCACTCGTGTCGCTTAGCATAGTCATCCAGCTACCTCGGTGCAACCTTTTGGCCATAAAAACAATATTGTGAGGTGTGAGGTGTTCATAATAGACTGGAAATTAGTGGAAATTAAGGTTATTGAGGTTAATAATAGCATAGGAGCAGAAAAACCGACAAATTCTGTGATTTTAGCTGTTTTTATGCTTTTTTTCAAAAAAATACAGATCCAAAACACAAAACCCAGAACCCAAAACACGGAAGGGTGGTTTTGGCAAAACCAATCCAGATCCAAAACACGAAGAAAGATCCAGATCCAAAACCAAAACACAAAACACGAAAAGTGGCCGGTGCACACCCCTAATATAAATATATGTACTTCGTTCACATCCCTCATTTTCATTTCAGATACTCTTGCATACATGTTTTTGCTGAACATAAATATAATCAGAAACAAAATGATCTTATTAAACATCACATCAGTATCCAATGGGATATATACAACCTTAACATATATATCAATATTCCTCCAAGAGTTCTTATTTACATAATAGGTTTGCTTAATCACATATCTATAATCTCTCACCTCACAGCTACAAGTGGACTCTTCTGACAGCCCTGGTACATGCGGCATGCATGCTAAGAGGACTGTTCTGCTAACCTACTATAACTGCTTGGTAATTATTGCTGCTTACGAACTCAGGGCCTGATTCTGCAATTGTGTAGAATGAGTCCTGCTAACTCTCTCACAGGATGGCAGCAGACTGTCAATGATTGACAGTCTGCTGCCGTTTGTGGGCGGGGAGAGGCTGTGATGCCCTCCTTTCCCCGAAACGGAGGCGTGTCGCCGCCGTTGCGGGGGAGGGAAGATGCCAGGTTCTCCTTGCAATTACGATCCTTACAGAATCAGGCCCACAGTCATTTGTGAGTGAGTCCTAATTATCGTCACTTTAATATGAGGGTCAACCACAGTTCACAGGATGTTATACTGTTTATTCAATAGCTCTATTTTATCCAAATATTATATTCAATAAAACTGTATTGTTTTAATTTATGTCACATCCGTTTCTCTCGTATAGTTTTTTTTTAAAATTAACATTTCCTGTACACCGCTGGTTCATTTTAATATCTGTGAGTACATAGTGTACTATATGAAGTTGAATGCCCCTAGATCATTGAGTTTGTGTGTTTCTATTTGTTTAACATCATTGACCTCATGTTAAAGTAATGTTACCTGTTTGGAGAGTCATTAATGATTAGAAAAGAAAAGAAAACAGTAACAATCAGCAGGTATGATTTATACTAACACTGTGAGAGTCAGAGCTAAGTCACGCCACTTCCCTACTATTAATCTATCTGCACATTTCAATTTTGCACTATTCCATTCTGCAATTCATCACAGCAGGACAAATTCTCAATTGTGTTTAATGTACACATTTGTCTTTTACATTTGGAAACACTGTCATTGCTGTCTGGATATAGTGTGACAATCCAGGGATTCCCGGGATACTGGGATTGAGTTGATCAATCAGAATACAGAGGGGCGAGCTGTTTGGGAATAAAGATGAAGTGGCTTGTTTGTCTGCAGAGTTTGGGGAGAGCTGCGTCTGGGCTCCACCGTGTCAGCTGTTGCCTGGCAACCCGCCATCAAGGTCCGGAGAAGGAGGGTTGGCACACATGATGGCAGCTGTAACTGCTGCTTAACGGTGTGATGTCACTGCTGCATACCTCCCAACATGACCCTCTCCAGGAGGGACACAATGCTCTGGTCCTGGACTTCCCTGGTAATTTCTGATTGGTGGAGGCTCCAGAGGTGGGGCTGCAGCACAGTCCAAAATTCAAATAGGGGAGTCACACCAACTGCCAGTGAGTCCCAGCCAGTGATGTTTGGCAGCGTGTGAAATGACAGTTGGTGTGGCTCCCCTATTTGAATTTTGAACTGTGCTGCAGCCCCACCTTTACCAGGGAAGTCCAGGACCAGAGCATTGTGTCCCTCCTGGAGAGGGGCATGTTGGATGGTATGCTGCTGTGCATCCAGCCACCAGAGACCAACAGACCGTGGATACATTTTGCTGCCCGGCTGATTTATTTAACATGCGTGCCATGATCCCGGTAATCACAGGATTGGAGACACTAATCCCAGGATTCAAATGCCAGCGTTTTTGGGCCAGAATCCTGGGATCCTGTCGATACCAGGATTGGCCTCCCTACTCATGACATGACCATAGAATCAATAGATTGCTGAAGGCAGCATATACAGTACCTCATGTGGAATAGAGATCATTGATCCCTGTGATTTGGGGCGGGATGCACCATTGTCAGAAGTTTTCGGTGGTTTGACCACATTTCTCATATGCACCAAGCCCCAGAATGTGATACATTCTGGCGCTTGGATGCGGTGGGCAATTCCCTCTGTAAAGAATCCAATCGGAACCCTCCCAGCTCCCCCTGTGGGGTGCACCCCAGCTGCGCTGCACAATAAACCTAGTGATATTGTTAGTGACCAGTGGTACGGTAATGAAGGACGGAACAGTGATTGGTCCAGTAGGCCCTCAAATGTCTTTATATGCCACCTGCACCTTATATGCCTCAGAGCTCCTTGTATGCCTCACAGTCTCCTATTGGCCCTTTGTATGACATCTATGAGACCTCTCATGCCCCTTTATATGCCTCAGAGTCTCTCATAGCCTGGATGAGTGGCAACAAGTGCATCATATTGGCCCTACACCAAAACATAAGAAATTAGCTACAAGGTCCCATGCTTCATTAAGGCTCATACACACTACACGATAATTTGAACAATATGGACAATAACAATATCGTTATCATTCATATGCGTTCATATCGACCAGTGTGTATGAACGAAATCGTGAACAATGCGCACTTCTGCGGATCGATAACAATGTTTTTGCCTGAACTTGCAGGTCCATCTGACGATATCGTCAGATTCTGCAAGTTCGGGGATGTGTCAGGGTGATGTCACTGAATGATATCTTTCAGTGTGAGTCTGCATACCCAAATCATTTGCCTGGGATTACAAGGATAAACACTTAACGATATTGCTCATGGGGCCTGATTCAGCTTCAGACGGAATTGCAAAGCTGCTCGCAAGCAGCTTTGCAATTCCGTCTTTGATGATATGGTAATGCAGCAGGAGGCATCACACCTCCTGCTGCATTACATATCCGAACTGTTTTGTCCAACGCAGCATTGGATACTTTGAGGTACATGGGCTGGCTATGGTGACCCATGGGGTCATGCAGCTGGCCGCTGTAGTTGAGATGAAGAAGCCAAGAAATCTCCATCAGCCAACGGAGATCCTGGCTTCTTCCCTCACCCCCATCGGCGGCGACATGCCTCCATTTTGGGGGAATGGAGGGCATTACCGTCCACTCCCTGCCCACCAACGCTAGCAGACTGTCAATCACTGAGTCTGCTGACAGTCTGCTGCTAGTCTGCGAGCGGATCACATACCCGTTCTGCACATGTGCAGAACAGGTCATGCACCTGTACAGATTCCCAAACATTGGGAGTCTGCGTTCAGTAGTGCACTAGCATGCACTGTTGAATCAGGCCCTTGGAGCATATTCTTAAGTGTGTATGAGCCTTAACTCTCCTTGCAGCCTACAAACTGAATTTAAGTGGGGAAAAATCCCTACATCTATGAGAAACTTTGAAGCATATACAGAGCAGAGGAGGGATTAAGGCCCTGATTCAGAGGTGCATGCTACATGCGAGCGCTCGCTCTGAATCAGGGCTGGATGTTTGACCCTTGTGGTAGGGTCTCATCCACCGCAAGCCCCAGTGAACTTCCTGCTCTAATAGAGCAGGAAGTTCACTACTGACATCACTGGTGATGTCAGTAGGGCCACCCTAAATGGCAGACGTTCCTTCAGGAACTCCTCCATTTGTCCAGCCAACCCCACTGCACGCCTACTAAACGGGGTGAGCTGTCAATCACAATCAACAGCCGCCCCGTCTTGTAGTGAGTCCCACAGTGAGTTAAAATTCTCTTGCTACGGGGCTCGTGCACGCGCAGTGCACATGCCGCGCGTGCGCACTGGCCGGCCATTGACCCGCTTGCGAGCGCTATGCGCTTGCTCATGGGTCTGAATCAGGCCCTAAGCAGTGCCCAGGTTTGTTTGCTTTTTCCATATATGATTTTATTTAAATATTTAAGCAGTGAACAGATCATTTTGTTTGATTTAATGTAAAAATAAACAATTCCTTTGACCTCTTCAAAAGCTAACATTTTAAAGTGTTGTGATAGGAACACTGGTAAAGTGGTCTGTGGCAGGGACATTTATCCCAGATTCCTGTCCTATGTGTTTAAAACCCCCAGGAGAAAGTCTGCAGTGTAGCTGGCTTGAGTTTCGGCTTTTTGAAAAGCCGGTTTGGGACCTGGGGGTTGTGGGTGAGAGGAGAGGGAGGGCTCCACCCACGGCCACTCCAGGTTTTGGTTCTCGCAGCCTGGTATCAGGCTTGTTAGTTTTCCACCTGAGAGTGGCCAATATAAGCCTAGTGTGTTGAGGGCTGATTGTCTCACCTGGGAGAGCAGACAGGGAGTTTGCTCAGAGACATTTGGAAAACCTATCTGTGAGTGTTGTGCTGTGCTTTGTTGCTGGCGAGGGTATTAGGCCCTGCCAGGTTCTGGTAGTGAGGGAACTACCTGTGAAGATAGTGCCCCGACAGGGCTAGGATTTATATTTATGTTTTCTTTATGTTTCTGACATTGTACAATAAAGACTGGTGCCGACCAACTTGTACTCACATCCAGACTGGTGTGCTGCTTCCCTGCTGCTGTGTGTGTGTGTAAGGAAGGAGTCCCCTACCCAGGAGAGGGACCTCCTAATCTGACTGTGTCACAATATGGTGGAGAATGCGGGCAACCACACACACTGAAGTTGCAGCGAGAGGAAAACTTTCCGTTTAAAAATTAAAGGGACAGACACCCAATTGGTGAGTGTGGAAATAACACTGTGTCCTTGGAGTCCCATAGAGGAGGCGTCAGCCATTGCTCAGAGAGGCAAGGTTCAGCTTCCAACCTACACCCCAGGTCAAAATGGAGGACCTTATTAAGGCCTTGCTCCAAGCTACAGCAGCTCAGCAGGAGACGAACAAACTTCAGCAGGAAGCTACCTGGGCTCAGCAGGAATCTACCAGGGCTCAGCAGGAATCCACCAGGGTGCAACTGTTGGCCTTGGAGACAGCCCAGAGGCAAAAACAGGTCGCCATCGTGGAAAACAGCCAGGTCATAAAAGAGGTGGTACAGCACCTGGTCGCCCGGCCCAGAGATGTTAATACGGGTCCTCCCACCACCACTCACTCCGTACGAGCCAGTCACTTCCTCCAAAAGATGACTTCGGGCGATGATGTGGAGGCCTATCTCGCCGCATTTGAAAGAACGGCCGAAAGGGAGAGTTGGCCCCAGGAGCAGTGGGCAAGTCTGGTGGCACCTTTTTTGTCTGGGGAGCCACAATAGGCCTATTTCGACTTATGCCTGGCTGATGCCAAGGACTATAAAAAACTAAAACAGGAGATCCTAACTCGCTTGGGAGTCACCACCTTTGTTCGTGCCCAACGGGTCCACCGCTGGGAGTTCCATATGGACAAGCCTCCACGTTCACAAATGCATGACCTCGTCCATCTGTCCTCAAAATGGCTACAGCCCGAGACGCTGACAGGACCACAGATCGTGGAAAGGGTCGTGATGGACCGGTACCTGCGATCGTTACCTGCGACTCTGCGCAAGTGGGTGAGCCATGCAGACCCTAAGTCCGCAGACCAGTTGGTCGAGCTGGTGGAGAGGTACGTGGCGGCTGAGGAGCTGAGGAGTATGCCCCAGCGAGCCCCGATGGCGCACCGGCGAACTCCCACAGACACCGGTAAGACTGTTCCAGGGGAGAAGGGTGCTGGGCGGTGGGATGAACCTAAGACTGAGGGTGTAGAACCTGGAGACAGGCCTGCCAGGCCAGGAAGGTTCTTGCCCCGTAAACGACTAGACATTAATATGATTCAGTGTTTCCGGTGTGGTGACTTCGGCCATATTTCCGCTAATTGTTCACTTACAACTGAACCTATGCAATGTGATACTGCTCATGTCTACCGCAGGGGGTCTTTCTTTGCACAGACAGCCTGTATGGCTGACCGGCAGGCTGAGACTGATAAGCACATGTGTGTACTTACTGTAGATAGCAACCGAGTCGAGGCACTGTTAGACTCTGGTAGCTTGGTGACACTTATAAAAGCTGAGCTGGTGAACCCCTTGAGGCATACAGGGAAAACTGTTGGTGTGACCTGCATACATGGGGATACTCGATATTATGTTACTGCCGAGGTGAACATCGAGACACCCTGTGGCTCTGCTATAGTTTCTGTGGGTTTGGTGCCTGGTCTGATGTACGATGCAATATTGGGGAGAGACTTTGCTCACTTCTGGAAGTTGTGGGAAAGCCGTTTTGTTCCAGAAGTGAACAACCCCGATCTATTTGAGAAGGTTGTCGATGTAGTGGAGGAGGGAGTTTCTTCTGAGTCAGAGCTATTCCCTTTTTCTACTATGATTGGTGAACTAGAGAATGCGGAGCGTGACGGTGGCCCGCCAACTGATGTGCCTCCCATTGAGGTGGGAAGTGTTGTTGGGCCAGTTGATCGTCTGCCTGATTTAGAGGTCAGAAGAGAGGTCTTTGCCGTGGAGCAGTTGAAAGACCCTACTTTGGTAAAAGCCAGGAAGAATGTAAAAGGTAGTTGATGGTAAACCCGTACACCCTGATAGTCCTCTGTCCTATCCCCACATGGCAATGTGTCAGGATTTATCCTGCCCTGAGTGTCAGTATCATGCTCCCAGACCACGTCTTAAGGGTCCACTAGTTCCATTGCCTATTGTAGAGGTGCCAATAGTGAGAGAGCACCTGAAACAGGCTCAACAAGCACAGCAGAGGGTATACAACCGCAATGCTCGGTTACGCAGCTTTGCTCCTGGGGACAGAGTGTTAGTGTTGGTTCCCACTGTGGAAAATAAACTTTTGGCTTAATGGCAAGGGCCCTTTGAAATCTTAGAAAGAGTGGGGCAGGTCAATTACAAAGTTTACCAGCCTGGGAAAAGAAAGCCGGAACAGATATACCATATAAATCTGTTAAAGCCCTGGAAAGATAGAATGGTACTGTCGGCCGTCCGAGCCCCTCCAGTAAGTCCAGGGCCCTTAGTTCCCGAAGTGACAGAGGCAAAAACCCTGTCAGCAATTCAACAACGAGAGGTCAAGGAGTTTCTGGTTAGAAATAGGGTGCTGTTCTCTGACGTACCTGGGAAAACCTCGGTCGTTAAACATGACATCACCACTGACCCAGGGGTTAAAGTTAATCTAAAGTCCTATAGGTTACCAGAAGCACCAAGAGCATCGGTGTCGAAAGAAATAAAAAATATGCTAGAGTTAGGGGTTATTGAAGTATCACATAGTGAATGGTCAAGTCCCATTGTGTTGATTCCAAAGCCCGATGGGAGTGTGCGTTTCTACAATGACTTCCAAAAGTCGAACAGTGTTTCAAAATTCGATGCCTACCCGGTGCCACAGTGGAGAAGGAGGCGTTGGCCATAAAGTGGGCGTTACAAACTTTTAAATTTTCGGTGGAACACAGGCCAGCGGGCCTGTTGTTTAAAGCAGACGCGTTGTCACGCATTCATTGTTTGGGGGCTTCAGTTGTTCCGCCCCATAGGTCGAAACAAAGGGGGGGGATATGTGATAGGATCACTGGTAAAGTGGTCTGTGGCAGGGACATTTATCCCAGATTCCTTTCCTATGTGTTTAAAATCCCCAGGAGAAAGTCTGCAGTGTAGCAGGCTTGAGTTGCGGCTTTTTGAAAAGCCGGTTTGGGACCTGGGGGTTGTGGGTGAGAGGAGAGGGAGGGCTCCACCCACGGCCACTCCAGGTTTTGGTTCTCGCAGCCTGGTATCAGGCTTGTTAGTTTTCCACCTGAGAGTGGCCAATATAAGCCTAGTGTGTTGAGGGCTGATTGTCTCACCTGGGAGAGCAGACAGGGAGTTTGCTCAGAGATACTTGGAAAACCTATCTGTGAGTGTTGTGCTGTGCTTTGTTGCTGGCGAGGGTATTAGGCCCTGCCAGGTTCTGGTAGTGAGGGAACTACCTGTGAAGTTAGTGCCCCGACAGGGCTAGGATTTATATTTATGTTTTCTTTATGTTTCTGACATTGTACAATAAAGACTGGCGCCGACCAGCTTGTACTCGCATCCATACTGGTGTGCTGCTTCCCTGCTGCTGTGTGTGTGTAAGGAAGGAGTCCTCTACCCAGGAGAGGGACCTCCTAATCTGACTGTGTCACAGTGTTTACAAATATATTGACCGTCTGATTACTCCTGATGATTTAAATTCCTCAATCATCTGCTTGGCAGGCTGGTACATGGATGGGGCTACTGGTCAGTGTCTCTCAGATCGGGGGGTTTGTTATTATTATAAAAAGGCTGGCACACACTCAAAAAGTTTTGTGGAGAGAGAGGAGGGAAACGTGTTTAGCAGGAGATTGGGGATTTCATATAGGTGCTTAAAAAGCGATTTCTGAGAGTTTTGTTTCATTAGTTTCTGTATTGTTATTGTTATTTTGAAGTTTGTCTTATTTTTTATCCTGCATCATTTATTTTATTTAGTCTTTGCCAGTGTCTCAGTCTTAAGGGGCCTATCCACTAGGCAACCTGAAAAACTGAACGTCTAGCGTTCAGACCTTCAGGCCCCGAGGTGCGTTGCCCGCACTGAATGTCATTCACTGAACGTCATTCAGTGCAGGAGTCCGACCTCCAATCTCTGAACATGCCGAACCTGACGAGCGTCGTCAGGTTGACAGGCATGTTCAGTAGATAGACGGGGTTGCCATGGACCCAGCGTGCACGTGCTTCGGTGGTCTTTGCCGGCTATCCATTACACGACTTTGTGAACAATGCGACCAAAACCTCCTGGCTTTGGTCGGATTGTTCACAAAGTTGTGTAATGGATAGGCCCCTTTAACAGTGGAGTTTCTCAATCAAGAACATGTGGCAGTTATTTGATGATCTACTAGTGGTTGCCAATTGTTTCCTATTTTTACAGTTGTTTTTCAACAGTATTTTCACAACTTGATTGGAACTTGGATCCGGAGTGGAGACAGGAGATGTCTGTAGGGCTGTTTGCTGGGATTGGAAAGAAGCCGGCTCAGAGGGGTGTGATTCATGAATGAGAAATGAAGTGAGGAATGCAGACCATGGCACTGAGGAAGACGTGGGGTGTCAGACGCTGCAGCTGGAGAGGACACTTGAACCCCGGGAACGGTAGACCCTCCGGCTGGGTAGGTAAACGGAATGGTGCACCCAAGAACTGGAATCAGTGGTAATTTAGACTGGAGCAGCGACTGACTAGAACAGCATGCAGACTACAACAACTGCAGCAGTACTGAGGCAAGGGAGCACAGGAACTAGCACACAGCTTACGCTGTGTATAACGTTGAACTGGCAACTAGAGGGTGTGCCGAGCACCCTAAAATACCATGGAGTAGTGCAGGATAGGCTGCTAGAACTCCTAGGAAGCTGCTGCAAGATGATTGGCTCAATTGGGTCACATGTCCATCCAAGATGGCGGCGCCCAGTAGTAGCGGCGCCGCTAGGAGAATCTACTGCCCGCTGTCCTGTCCACCAACCTGACCAACCACCAGCACCCGGATCACCTCCAGAAGCCAGCACCCCTCCAGGAGGGCCCCTGCCAGAGCCCCCGAACAGGTAAGGTCCGCAATCTCCGAGAACCCACAGCCCTGGTCATGACAGTACCCCCTCCTTTAGGGATGGCCTCTGGACACTTCTTTGGTTTCTCTGGATACTCAGAATGGAAATTGCGGATCAAGCGAGGTGCATGGACATCTTCCGCTTTCACCCAACTGCAGCAGTACTGAGGCAAGGGAGCACAGGAACTAGCACACAGCTTATGCTGTGTATAACGTTGTACTAGAGCAGTGATTCCCAACCACGGTCCTCAAGGCACACTAACAGTCCTGGTTTTAGTGATATTCATGATTGTGCACAGATGGTTAAATCAAAATAACAGAGGTACTAATTAAGTCACCTGTGCCCAAGTATGGCTATCCTTAAAACCTGGACTGTTAGTGTGCCTTGAGGACCGTGGTTGGGAACCCCTGCACTAGAGGGTGTGCAGAGTATATTTAATGAATGTGATAAACCGGGTTGGAACTATCTCTCCATTACATGGTTTTGTGATATGATATAAATCAGACCTGCTCTGTTGGACTATATGACTTAGTGCTGAACTGAAGGGTTTTGCACTAATGGTTTTTTCTTTTGAGTTTATTTATTTGGCAATTAATATGCAATTTATTACATGTGGGTACATTTATGTGGAACTTAAAATTCGCTGTTGCTTGCATGTCCTACCTACTGTATATATTTAATGATTAGTAGGAGTGGCAAAATTGGGTAGCCACATTATTTATGAGAGAAACTAAAAACTCATGTGAAGTAATATTTGCGGATCTGATGTTTTTTTAACAAAAAATTTTACTATGTATACCCCGAGCATAATTATTAACATAGTTTGTCTAGTTGATTTTTTGACTCATTCATTTTAACTAATACATTAATAAAGGTTATATTTTAGCTGAATCATACAAATCAATAAGAGTGCCCCATAAAAAAGAGTCTGCTTTATCTCCTCTTTGTACGAATTTTGTGTATTCTGACTCCAATTTAATACAGGTTTTCTGTATATGGAATACTTTGAGTTGGTTTTTGTGTAACAAATATTTATGTGCCAATTATAGGCTCATCTGTATAGACCAATATATTTTTTCTAGTGCGGATTCAATTCCTTGTTGTTGTGTCAATTGGGTCTGAATCCAAGATGGCGGCACCCAGTAGTAGTGGCGCTGCTAGGAGAATCTATTGCCCGCTGTCCACCAACCTGACTGACCACCAGCACTCGGATCACCTCCAGAAGCCAGTACCCCGCAGGAGGGCACCTGCCAGAGCGCCTGGACAAGTAAGGTCCATGATCTCCGGGAACCCGCAGCCCTGGTCGTGACAAGTATGAACTTATAGCTTACCCAATACAGAGGTTCAGTATTTCTGCAAATAGCACATGTCAGTTATTGGTCATGGGTATGAAAAGTAATAGAATCTCACTGTTGTGCAATGTCCACAATCAGGAACAATCTAGGAGAATTTAAACCAACAGTCATCTAAAAATGTACCAATAATGTATTTCCAGTGTAATTATAGCCTAACTACAGTAGTTGTAGATAAGTGTTCTATATTTAGCTTTTTGCATTTAGCTGTTTGCAGATACTATAGTATATATCCCAGCAATTACATATATGATAATGACCAACAGTGTTTATTTATATCCCAGTGATATAATCTACAACTTTTCAATGTGGAATATCTAGAAACTGATTTGCTTCATGTGTCACATTTGTACATTTATTAACTTTGATATCTATATAACTGCACTTTGTTGCTAGATGGTACAAAATCCATTCATTGAAAGTAATGTCTAAGGGCCTGATTCAGACCCACTCGCGAGCGGCTGTCCGCTCGCAAGTGGGTCGATGTTCTGGACTGAGCATGCGCACGACGGAGGGAGCTCCGTCGTGCGCATGCGCCAGACGCGACGAGCGAAGGAAAGTCCTTCGATCGTTGTGTCTGATCAAAGGGGGCGTGCTGTCGATGTTGATTGACAGCACGCCCCCTTTGGTAGGCGTGCCTCCCTGACGGGGGCGTTCCCACGGGATGTCAGTGGGAGTGATTTTGGCTCTGATAGAGCCAAAATCACTCCGGAGCTTGCGGTTGAAAACCTCAACCGCAGGCTCCGGCTCGCAGTTTCGATGGTCGCGATGGTCAAGACCATCGCGGCCATCAAACTGCACGCTCGTGTAGCCTGTGGGTGGTGACCCACAGCTATACGAGCGTCCAGGAGGACGGTCCATTTTCATGGAGGCCGGCCCTCATTCACAGCGTGCGCTCTGCTCAGAGCGTACGGCTCTGAATGAGGGCCTAAGTTCTGACACCATTAACGGCATACAATCTGGAGTACACCAGAAGGGATGGTGAAGCCGAGAGTGTATATGGGCTCTTTGGCATCCTCAGCCACTGTCAAATACACTTCTCTGCTTTAATAGTCATTAACAATGGTGACTTTTCACCAGGCTCCCATTGTGATACCGCGGGATGCAGTCAATATCCCGACAGTCAATATTCCGGCTCCGGAATGCCGATGCCAGCTTCCCGACCGCTGACCATTCCAATGGTAAGTACTGGGGTTAGAGGGAGGGTTAGGCTTAGGGGTTGTGACCAGGCACTAGAGGGAGGGTTACGGTTAGTCACTAGGGTGGAAAGGTTAGGTTTAGGGTGCAGGGGTTAGGTAATGTTAAGGTAGCGGGGAAGGAGGGTTAGGGGTAGGGAGATGGGGAGGATTAGGATACTGACCACCAGGATCCCGAGTGCAGCCATCCTGCACCCATCCAGGTATGGCTTAGCCCTAATGAGCTATGAAGCCTCTTGTTGCTGAAGGAAACTATTAAGCCACCTAGTGGTTGATGTTCTCCCTTGGTCCATGCTCCATTCTGTGAATAACAACACAAAACCAGTGTTTGGAGAAAGAGGTCACAGATTAAATCAATTGCGCTGGCCACAAAAGCATTAAAAGCAATAAGCTCCAGCCTAACTGAGCCATAAACAAATGGGGCAGTTGTACTATACATTAGAGATGTGCGCCGACCCCCATGTTTTGGTTTTGGTTGTGGATCTGTATCTTCCCTCGTTTTGGATCTGGATCTGGTTGTGGATCTTTTTCCTTGGGGTTTTGGTTTTCGGTTTTGGTTTCGGATCTGTAATTCTTAGAAAAAATTATATAAATAGCTAAAACCACGTAATTTGGGCCTATTTTTGTTCCTACAGTATTGTTAACCTTAATTACAATAATTTTCAGGCATTTCCATACATTTTTAACCACCTCACACCTCACAATATTGATTTAGCTATTTTTCGCCAATATAAGTCAAAGGCTGCAGCGAGCTGGGTGGCTAAAGTAAGCAGCAGAGCAGCGGCACAAGCAAATGGCAGTTTAAAAAATATAGGACGTGTATGAAACATTGCCACACAGCAGTGGCAGACAGGATGGCAGTTTATTAAACTATAATAATGTCAGTGGGCAATGCCCCAAATTGTGCCAAATGTAAAGTAGAGAGGTGCAAGATGGAATTGTCCTTCCCATCCACTCTTAAATGGCATATTATAAAGGATATGCACAGTTTAACAAACCAAGCACTTTAGCGACTAGGACTGACACTTTCGTGGCTGAACTCCTTGGTTTGTTTGGGCCCCCACAAAACATTTTTTGGAAGGACTACCTTCAATTAGTGATGGAGATTGCATGTGCTGATCCAAACTGCTGGTAGCTGATACTGGACTGCTTGTTATTCATTTACAAAGTATTATAATTTTGTTAAACAAATTGCATGAACTCGCTGCAAATGACGCAACAGGGAGGAGGTGCCAAGATGGTTAACTTCCCTTCCTCCGCTAAATTTGGCTTTACAAATGGAACGGATGCATTCACAACTGTTGTCAGGATTGAGATTAAAATAATTCCACACCCAAGACGTGGCTTTTCTGGCTTTCTTTTTATTATGAGCAAGAACTGCTGCCACTGGTGGCTGATTTATGCAAACCACATCCTCATCATCAACATCCTCATTAGCATTAGATAGGACACAAATTTCCCCCTCATCCTCCTTTTGCACTTCCTCCACACTATCATCCTCATTTTTTATTTCACCATCTAATACTAGCACAGACGTCATGGCGTCAGTGATCCGCTGTGAAACTGGGTGACAGCTGTTTTACTTACTTCCTCTATCAAAGGACTGTTTAATAGTCAATTGTTTTTTTGATATTACTACTAGTAGTAGTCTTCTTGGTCCCTTTCTGGGATGAAGATCCACCCCCAGAAGCAGCAACAGGTGTAGCACTCAATGATCCTTCTGAGGAATCACGGATAGGAGAGGAGTCAGTCATGCTTATGAAATTGGATGCAGGACTACTTCTGATCATGATTCAGATGTTGATGATGATGCAAGTGTTGGTGGTGGAGATTGCAGGTGCTTGTATCCAGATAGAAGGGAGAAGCTAGGTGGCTGGACTGATTGTTGTTCGTTTTTTTGTCCCCAAAGTTTTAGAATTTGAAATACCCTTTCCAATTTGATGAATGCGCTGCAGGTGATGTAACAGGGAGGAGGTTCCAAGATGGTTAAGGTTCTTACCTCTACTCACTTTTACTTGGCAATGGTTACAAATGGCTTGGCAAAGGTTGTCCAGATTTGGGTGGAAATAATTCCACACAATGGAAGTGGATTTTTTGGTCCTTTGCCAAGGCATGGCAACAATGGGATTTTTCCCACCATGGGCAACAACTGTTGTCTGATTTACAGTGTTTACACAAACATCCTCATCATCAACATCTTGAGCATTCTTGTTGTTATCGCCAATTACATAAATATCATCCTCATCCTCCTCGTGCAATTCCACAGAAGCATCCTCGATTTCTACGTCAGCATGCTGACTTGTGCTGCTCATCCCCACATTTGAAGTGGGCACACAAATGGTGGAAGGATGATCCAGAAGGTCAGGCTCACCACATGGCAACCATGGACACACTTGAACTCTCCTCGGGGATTTGTGATATTTCGGAGCACACAGTTGGTTCCAGTGTCTTACTCGTCTTAACAATTTTAATTTTTTTGGTACCTCTCCTACAAGCAGAGGGGCTTAAATCATCACTAGAACCACCAGTCATAAATAATAATGGTCAAGGCCTTATCCTTTCCTTGCCACTTCATGTAGTGAATGGCATATTGCCATTTTTTTGTTTCTCTAAAGCTGACTTAGCTTTAGATTTTTTTTTGCTTTAACAGAGTAAAAGTTGATTTATTTAGCCTGACTTTTTGGCCTGACTTGGTACATGGGTCTTCATAGATGAAGTTGACAGCCTTGCATCGTCATCGTGACTGCTGTTGGCAGCTGCCAGACTGGTATGTGGCTCCTGCTCTCCAATCATGTGATTGTCCTCTATACTCACAGCGGTCTAACAGCAGTGTCACTAAGCAATTATAGTGCGACTACACACAACCAACCACACACACAAATTTTTATTTTCACACTGGTGGTGTGGCGAACACGCAAATACGCACATAAAAAATTGTTTTTATTTTCTCACTGGTGGTGTGGCTAATATGCAATTACTCAGACACCAAAAATTGTTTTTATTTTCTCACTGGTGGTATGGCTAATACGCAATCACACACACACAAAAATTGTTTTGTTTTTTCACTGGTGGTGTGGCTAACACACATACACACAAAAAAAATGTTATTTTCTCACTGGTGGTGTGGATAATACGCAATTATGCACACAAAAATTAGTTTTTATTTTCTCACTGGTGGTGTGCCTAACAGCCACATGCACACACAAAAAAATGTTTTATTTTTTCACTGGTGGTGTGGCTAACACGCACACACAAAAAATTGCTTTTATTTTCACACTGGTGGTGTGGCAGGCTAACACGCACACACCAAAAGATTGTTTTTATTTTCACACTGGTGGTGTACACACAAAAAATTGTTTTTATTTCACACTTGTAGTGTGTGGCAGGCTAAAATGCACACAAAAAACATTTTTTTATTTTAACACTGGTGGTGTGGCAGGCTAACACGCGCACACAAAAAAATGTTTTTATTTTCACACTGGTGGTGTGGGAAGCTACACACGCACACACCAAAGAATTGTTTTTATTTTCACACTGGTGGTGTACACACAAAAATTGTTTTTATTTTCACACTTGTAGTGTATGGCAGGCTAACATGCACACAAAAAAATTATTTTTATTTTGACACTGGTGGTGTGGCAGGCTAACACGCACATACAAAAAATGTATTTTATTTTTTTAACACTGGGGGTGAAGAGCACCCCTGAATGAGGCAGCCGTCCCTTGATAAATGAGACACAAGTAGCACAGCACACCTGCGCATCTACGTTGCTGATAAGTGTGGTTAACAGGCATGCACACACATGGAATTAAAAATAAAATACTTTTTTTTTCACCCTGGGGGTTAATAGCACCCCTGATGGACAGAGCACCCCCTGGACAACACAGCAGCACAGCAAGACCCTATAGACAACAGCCAGCCAGCCCCTATGGAGTGGACAGGACAACAGCCAGCCCCAGTATATATGGATATTATAGACAACAGCCAGCCCCTATGGAGTGGACAGAACAACAGCAAGCCAGCCCCAGTATATGGACATAAGCAGCCAGCCTCTGAGACAACAGTAGCCTAGCCAGTCCCTATGCACTTATGGACATAAGCAGCCAGCCCCTGACACAACAGTAGCAAGCCCCTATGCACAACAGAACAGAACAGCACTGCTCCCAGCTCCCTCCCTCTTCAATCTCCATAGCCGGAATGAAAAATGTTTGCGATTGCTGGACCTTTATAGAATCCAAAACCCGCGCGAATCTGACAGCGGGATTATGAAGTTTTGCCTCATTTTCAGATCTGAGCCAGGCGGGAAAACCCAAGCCGACTCGGATCTGACTCGGATCCCCTAAGTTTGGTTGGATCTCTGAGATCCAAACCCGCTCATCTCTACTATACATACCTTGCATTCACAGGTTCCTTTCCCTGGCTCAGTACTATACCATACTTTATCGTTGACCAAATTTAATAAATAAATAAATAAATAATAATACTAAATGTCTGTTTTGTGGTGTACTAATACTAATTTTATATTTATTATAAAGTTATGTTTCAAAAACACATAAATGATTCAATGTGTGACCCAGGAAAAAAGTCTACTTCTTTGCTATTTATGACTTGCAATACAGTACCCTTTGACCAGGATACAGTCAGTATTCTGATGGGCGCGATACCGGCGCTGATACTACCGTCGCTGGAATCCTGGCACCTCACACAATACCGATGCTGGCATCCCGACCACCATTAAACCAAAGGTAAGTAGCGGGCGGGGGGGAGGGTTGGGGTTAGGTTTAGGCACAAGGAGGAGGGTTAGGGTTAGACACTAAGTGGGGGAGGGTTTGTATTAGGGTGTGGGGAGGGAGAGGTTATGTTTAGGCACTAGGGGGGGAGGTTAGGGTTTGGCACCAAAGAGGGAGGGTTAGGGTTAGGGAGAGGGGGATGGTTATCATACTGAACAACAAGTGTCAGTATGCTAGCCCTGTCGGGATGCCGGTGATGGAATTCTGACAGCTAGGATCCCGACTGCTGGCATATCATACTCAACCACATTTGACCAACCTCTTAAATACAAATGAGACCCTAAGGAGGTCATTTATATCTTCATGTTGGTATTCTTCAATGTATGCAATTTTGCTTGGTTGTGAAACACTTACCAGGTTTCAGTGTAGAATATCCCCTCCTGTTCTTCCAGGAAGGTGTGCATCCTACCATAGCATGCACTATCTATGGCCACTGACTGTTTAGACTGTGGCATGGTTGCTGTGGGGGGAGGAGAAGAACCAGCGCTAACAAAATAGAGGGAAGTGGAAAGAAAAACAGGCAGACAGGAGGGTGTAGGAAAGGAAAAACATGGAACAAGAGGGCACAAGTCTAAATAGGGGGCACAGAGAAAATAAAGAATCATGTGGAAGCAAAAGGACAAATAGCCACAAAGAATACAGTCAGCATGAGCAGGGACAAGCACTCCCTGACATTCACTGGACCAAATAGGCCAAATCCCAAACATACAGGCTATATAAAAACTGCGAGCCCTTAGCCAGTCTTGCCTAACCTTCCGATTTGGCCAGGAGCATCCCGAATATTGGGTGCTGCTGCTCCCGGCCCCCCGGAAAGGCAGGCAAGCTTCCTGGTGGCAATCCGACCCATACACCCCCCCCCAGAGTAAAGATATAAACCCTTGCAGAGGGAGTGGGGGTGGGGCGGAGAAACAATTTGCGCTGAATCATGTCATCACGGCCCCACCCCCTGCTTCACATTCCAGCATTGCAAAGATGGGGCGGGGCCATGATGACGCGACGTGGTCACGTCCCTGACCCTTCCTTCAATGCTTCATCATTGCCCCCACTCTATATAGACATTCAACACCCTCACGGATGGAGGGAGCTGAATGTCAGCAAGTATGCCCCTAGTCACTTCTTACTACCTATTGGTCCTTGCCCATATGTACTAATCAGATCACATAGAATAAAACATTACCAGTACAAAGGGGTCTATTCATCATCACTTAATGTATACAAAAGCAGGTGAAAATGAACACTTTCACATACTTTTGTATAAATTTAGTGTCAGGGCCACTCATCAAGTTCTGAAATAGCATTTTTTACAGAACTTAATGGTGTTACTGAACGCCATCCTGAGACGACATTCAGACCCCGATAATCTTCCCAGGCTGCTATCCTGAAGGGGAAACATGACAGGCGATCTTGTGAGCAAACTCCCAGAGTGAAACATACGTCACTTCCGGTCCGGGACCTAACTTCCGGTACACGGACATCAGGGCTCCGGCGGCTGTTCTCATCACCCACGGGGAGTCTCAGCACGGTGATAATCATCCATCATGTAACACACCGGGGCACCACTCTGATGGGGTGATGGTGTGGGCTCTGGCTATTAGTTTCTTCATTGCATATAAAGATTGTACACAATCAATTTATTATATAGTTACTAACTTTCTCCAACCATGTATTGAAGCTTATTTTTTGTATTGTGATTGTTTATAGTGCTGGTAGAACATTTCTATATCTACACTCACTTTAAACCTCTTTTATAGGGCACTCGCTCTGTCATCCTAGCAGCCGGTCACTTGCAATTTTATATAGCAACAAGTGACCGTGAGCAGCATTATTAGGAAAGCAGAAGCACACTGCCTCTATCTATTTTCTGTGACTAATAGTGGTAAGGTTACTCTCTCATTTCATATTCAATGCATCAGTACATACCAAAAAGCAGTAGTGAGCAGTCCTATCAATTTTAGTTACATACTACTCTCTATGACCTGTTGTAGTTAGATAAAGCTTAGTGCTGATTGGTTGATACAGTTTTAGTGTAGATTTGTACATGTGAGCAATGATAGTAAATAGCTTTTTTATTGTTTTGCATGGTGTATTCTTAGCAGGAAGACTTACAATCTAGTTGGCATGCTGTTATGACTTTACAGATAGTAACCCAAATTTCCTCACTTGTTTATTACTGGTAATTTATCCTGCAATTCATATTTCCCAGAATTAATTACAATACAGACTTCTTGAAAAATGTATATTTTATTAATTACAGCAATCACATCAAAGGAATTAAAACTAAAGATATAATAGCTATACAGCCATTGTACTAAAGTAAAATCAATGTTGAAGTGTGAAGGTGGAAAAGTGCTAGTGGCGAGGAATAACGGCCATCTTGTAATTGCGAGGAAAGTGTCCAGCACTGCTTATTTCAGGGCTTAAGTCCAAGTCCTCTGGAGATACCGATGTGGTCAGGGTGTACTTCTGAAGGAGTACTGTGAAAAACAGAAACAGCTCCATGCGGGCCAGGCCTTCTCCCGGACACTGACGCTTCCCTAAAGTGGACAGTATCAATATAATGAACTCAAACACAGTAAAAATGGTTCTCTTTGTTTTAAAATAAAAAACAATTTGTGGTTGATAACTACACAGTAAAATAATAGTACTCACTGGTGACTGGGTGGTTAGTGGGCACAGCTGTAAGAATCTTGGTGAGGCCAACTTTTATCCTACTTTTCTAATGCATCAGTGTTGCAAAGTATGGTGCAGTATCTATGTGACCATGCAAAGCAGCTGGCCTGGGTGTTACTAGAAGTTACTGGGATACATTATAACATTGTTAAGGGTCCCGAATCAGTCAGAGATAGGGAAGTGACAGGTACAGAGGCCTATAATGTAGGAGGATGACACTGGTAAGTATAGGCTCAGTCAGAGATAGGGAAGTGACAGGTACAGAAGCCTATACTGTAGGAGGATGACACTGGTAAGTATAGGCTCAGTCAGAGATAGGGAAGTGACAGGTACAGAAGCCTATACTGTAAGAGGAAGACACTGGTAAGTATAGGCTCAGTCATAGAAAGGAAAGTGACAGGTACAGAAGTCTATACTGTAGGAGGAAGACACTGGTAAGTATAGGTTCAGTCAGAGATAGGGAAGTGACAGGTACAGAAGCCTATACTGTAGGAGGAAGAAACTGGTAAGTTTAGGCTCAGTCATAGATAGGGAGGTGACATGTACAGAAGCCTGTACTGTAGGAGGAAGACACTGGTAAGTATAGGCTCAGTCAGAGATAGGGAAGTGACAGGTACAGAAGTCTATACTGTAGGAGGAAGACACTGGTAAGTACAGGCTCAGTCAGAGATAGGGAAGTGACAGGTACAGAAGCCTATACTTTAGGAGGAAGACACTGGTAAATATAGGCCCAGTCAGAGATAGAGAACTGACAGGTACAGAAGTCTATATAGTAGGAGGAAGACACTGGTAAGAATAGGCTCAGTCAGAGATAGGGAAATGACAGGTACAGAAGCCTATACTGTAGGAGGGAGACACTGGTAAGTATAGGCTCAGTCAGAGATAGGAAAGTGACAGGTACAGAAGCCTATACTGTAAGAGGAAGACACTGGTAAGTGTAGGCTCAGTCAGAGATAGGGAAGTGACAGGTACAGAAGCCTATACTGTAGGAGGAGGACACTGGTAAGTATAGGCTCAGTCAGAGATAGGGAGGTGACAGGTACAGAAGCCTGTACTGTAGGAGGAGGACACTGGTAAGTATAGGCTCAGTCATAGATAGGGAAGTGACAGGTACAGAAGTCTATACTGTAAGAGAAGGACACTGGTAAGCATAGGCCCAGTCAGAGATAGGGAGGTGACAGGTACAGAAACCTATACTGTAGGAGGAAGACTCTGGTAAGTATAGGCTCAGTCAGAGATAGGGAGGTGACAGGTCCAGAAGCCTATACTGTAGGAGGAGGACACTGGTAAGTGTAGGCCCAGTCAGAGATAGGGAAATGACAGGTACAGAAGCCTATACAGTAGGAGGAGGACACTTGTAAGTATAGACTCAGTCAGAGATAGGGAAGTGACAGGTACAGAAGCCTATACTGTAGGAGGAATACACTGGTAAGTATAGGCTCAGTCAGAGATAGGGAAGTGACAGGTACAGAAGCCTACACTGTAGGAGGAAGACACTGGTAAGTATAGGCTCAGTCAGAGATAGGGAAGTGACAGGTTCGGAAGCCTACACTGTAGGAGGAAGACACTGGTAAGTATAGGCTCAGTCAGAGATAGGGAAGTGACAGGTACAGAAGCCTATACTGTAAGAGGAAGACACTGGTAAGTGTAGGCTCAGTCAGAGATAGGGAAGTGACAGGTACAGAAGCCTATACTGTAGGAGGAAGACACTGGTAAGTATAGGCTCAGTCAGAGATAGGGAAGTGACAGGTACAGAATCCTGTACTGTAGGAGGAAGACACTGGTAAGTATAGGCTCAGTCAGAGATAGGGAAGTGACAGGTACAGAATCCTGTACTGTAGGAGGAAGACACTGGCAAGTATAGGCTCAGTCATAGATAGGAAAGTGACAGGTACAGAAGCCTATACTGTAGGAGGAAGACACTGGTAAGTATAGGTTCAGTCAGAGATAGGGAAGTGACAGGTACAGAAGCCTATACTGTAAGAGGAAGACACTGGTAAGTATAGGCTCAGTCATAGAAAGGAAAGTGACAGGTACAGAAGTCTATACTGTAGGAGGAAGACACTGGTAAGTATAGGTTCAGTCAGAGATAGGGAAGTGACAGGTACAGAAGCCTATACTGTAGGAGGAAGACACTGGTAAGTTTAGGCTCAGTCATAGATAGGGAGGTGACATGTACAGAAGCCTGTACTGTAGGAGGAAGACACTGGTAAGTATAGGCTCAGTCAGAGATAGGGAAGTGACAGGTACAGAAGTCTATACTGTAGGAGTAAGACACTGGTAAGTACAGGCTCAGTCAGAGATAGGGAAGTGACAGGTACAGAAGCCTATACTTTAGGAGGAAGACACTGGTAAATATAGGCCCAGTCAGAGATAGTGAACTGACAGGTACAGAAGTCTATATAGTAGGAGGAAGACACTGGTAAGTATAGGCTCAGTCAGAGATAGGGAAATGACAGGTACAGAAGCCTATACTGTAGGAGTGAGACACTGGTAAGTTTAGGCCCAGTCAGATATAGTGAGGTAACAGGTACAGAAGCCTACACTGTAGGAGGAAGACACTGGTAAGTATAGGCTCAGTCAGAGATAGGGAAGTGACAGGTACAGGAGCCTATACTGTAGGAGGAAGACACTGGTAAGTATAGGCTCAGTCAGAGATAGGGAAGTGACAGGTACAGAAGCCTATACTGTAGGAGGAGGACACTGGTAAGTATAGTCTCTGTCAGAGATAGGGAAGTGACAGGTACAGAAGCCTAAACTGTAGGAGGAAGACACTGGTAAGTATAGGCTCAGTCAGAGATCGGGAAGTGACAGGTACGGAAGCCTATACTGTAGGAGGGAGACACTGGTAAGTATAGGCTCAGTCAGAGATAGGGAAGTGACAGGTACAGGAGCCTATACTGTAGGAGGAAGACACTGGTAAGTATAGGCTCAGTCAGAGATAGGGAAGTGACAGGTACAGAAGCCTATACTGTAGGAGGAAGACACTGGTAAGTATAGTCTCTGTCAGAGATAGGGAAGTGACAGGTACAGAAGTCTATACTGTAAGAGGAAGACACTGGTAAGTGTAGGCTCAGTCAGAGATAGGGAAGTGACAGGTACAGAAGCCTATACTGTAGGAGGAGGACACTGGTAAGTATAGGCTCAGTCAGAGATAGGGAGGTGACAGGTACAGAAGCCTGTACTGTAGGAGGAGGACACTGGTAAGTATAGGCTCAGTCATAGATAGGGAAGTGACAGGTACAGAAGTCTATACTGTAAGAGAAGGACACTGGTAAGCATAGGCCCAGTCAGAGATAGGGAGGTGACAGGTACAGAAACCTATACTGTAGGAGGAAGACTCTGGTAAGTATAGGCTCAGTCAGAGATAGGGAGGTGACAGGTCCAGAAGCCTATACTGTAGGAGGAGGACACTGGTAAGTGTAGGCCCAGTCAGAGATAGGGAAATGACAGGTACAGAAGCCTATACAGTAGGAGGAGGACACTTGTAAGTATAGACTCAGTCAGAGATAGGGAAGTGACAGGTACAGAAGCCTATACTGTAGGAGGAATACACTGGTAAGTATAGGCTCAGTCAGAGATAGGGAAGTGACAGGTACAGAAGCCTACACTGTAGGAGGAAGACACTGGTAAGTATAGGCTCAGTCAGAGATAGGGAAGTGACAGGTTCGGAAGCCTACACTGTAGGAGGAAGACACTGGTAAGTATAGGCTCAGTCAGAGATAGGGAAGTGACAGGTACAGAAGCCTATACTGTAAGAGGAAGACACTGGTAAGTGTAGGCTCAGTCAGAGATAGGGAAGTGACAGGTACAGAAGCCTATACTGTAGGAGGAAGACACTGGTAAGTATAGGCTCAGTCAGAGATAGGGAAGTGACAGGTACAGAATCCTGTACTGTAGGAGGAAGACACTGGTAAGTATAGGCTCAGTCAGAGATAGGGAAGTGACAGGTACAGAATCCTGTACTGTAGGAGGAAGACACTGGCAAGTATAGGCTCAGTCATAGATAGGAAAGTGACAGGTACAGAAGCCTATACTGTAGGAGGAAGACACTGGTAAGTATAGGTTCAGTCAGAGATAGGGAAGTGACAGGTACAGAAGCCTATACTGTAAGAGGAAGACACTGGTAAGTATAGGCTCAGTCATAGAAAGGAAAGTGACAGGTACAGAAGTCTATACTGTAGGAGGAAGACACTGGTAAGTATAGGTTCAGTCAGAGATAGGGAAGTGACAGGTACAGAAGCCTATACTGTAGGAGGAAGACACTGGTAAGTTTAGGCTCAGTCATAGATAGGGAGGTGACATGTACAGAAGCCTGTACTGTAGGAGGAAGACACTGGTAAGTATAGGCTCAGTCAGAGATAGGGAAGTGACAGGTACAGAAGTCTATACTGTAGGAGTAAGACACTGGTAAGTACAGGCTCAGTCAGAGATAGGGAAGTGACAGGTACAGAAGCCTATACTTTAGGAGGAAGACACTGGTAAATATAGGCCCAGTCAGAGATAGTGAACTGACAGGTACAGAAGTCTATATAGTAGGAGGAAGACACTGGTAAGTATAGGCTCAGTCAGAGATAGGGAAATGACAGGTACAGAAGCCTATACTGTAGGAGTGAGACACTGGTAAGTTTAGGCCCAGTCAGATATAGTGAGGTAACAGGTACAGAAGCCTACACTGTAGGAGGAAGACACTGGTAAGTATAGGCTCAGTCAGAGATAGGGAAGTGACAGGTACAGGATCCTATACTGTAGGAGGAAGACACTGGTAAGTATAGGCTCAGTCAGAGATAGGGAAGTGACAGGTACAGAAGCCTATACTGTAGGAGGAGGACACTGGTAAGTATAGTCTCTGTCAGAGATAGGGAAGTGACAGGTACAGAAGCCTAAACTGTAGGAGGAAGACACTGGTAAGTATAGGCTCAGTCAGAGATCGGGAAGTGACAGGTACGGAAGCCTATACTGTAGGAGGGAGACACTGGTAAGTATAGGCTCAGTCAGAGATAGGGAAGTGACAGGTACAGGAGCCTATACTGTAGGAGGAAGACACTTGTAAGTATAGGCTCAGTCAGAGATAGGGAAGTGACAGGTACAGAAGCCTATACTGTAGGAGGAAGACACTGGTAAGTATAGGCTCAGTCAGAGATAGGGAAGTGACAGGTACAGGAGCCTATACTGTAAGAGAAGGACACTGGTAAGCATAGGCCCAGTCAGAGATAGGGAGGTGACAGGTATAGAAACCTATACTGTAGGAGGAAGACACTGGTAAGTATAGTCTCTGTCAGAGATAGGGAAGTGACAGGTACAGAAGTCTATACTGTAAGAGAAGGACACTGGTAAGCATAGGCCCAGTCAGAGATAGGGAGGTGACAGGTATAGAAACCTATACTGTAGGAGGAAGACTCTGGTAAGTATAGGCTCAGTCAGAGATAGGGAAGTGAAAGGCAGAAATATGACCATATCAAAAAGTTACCAAACAGTGTTCTGTAGGTTCAAGTCTGAGGGTTATTGCTCATACGCTCCCTGCAGTGGTATATAGACTTTCCCCCTTACAGGGCAACAGATATTATGCTGAAATGAAACACTGAACTGTCTTTTTAACAGGTTATTATATAAAAGCCCCTATATATACTCTTTTAAATGCAACTGTGATGAGATGTATTCACCACACTTTGCATTGTGACATTAAAAAAATGTATCAAAAAGTTTTGCAAGCTCTGTCCTGGTGAATTAGAGAGCAATGCCTTCTGTACTCGTTACTAGCCACATCTGGCATTCACAATTGTGAAATCCTTCATATGCCAGCAATTGGTCTTCACATTAGCCAGACTCACCACGAATGCACAATAAGTAATTTTCAGTGCAGCGCATCTACAGAATCAGGATGGGCTAAGATCAGCAGCACAATTACACTCTCCATCATATGTCAGTACATTTTCTCTCCTATCTACCTACTCTCTCAACCTGTGTGCTGGACGGGTAAGCTGCCTGTGTGCTAGACGGGAGTGCTGTCTGTGTGCTGGATGGGTGTGCTGTCTGTGTCCTGGACGGGTGTGTTGTCTGTGTGCTGGATGGGTGTGCTGTCTGTGTGCTGGATGGGTGTGCTGTCTGTGTCCTGGACGGGTGTGCTGCCTGTGTGCTGGACGAGTGTTCTGTCTGTGTGCTGGATGGGTGTGCTGCCTGTGTGCTGGATAGGTGATCTGCCTGTGTGCTGGACAGGTGTGCTGTCTGTGTACTGGACGATTGTGCTGCCTGTGTGCTGGACAAGTGATCTACCTGTCTGCTGGACGGGTGTGCTGCCTGTGTGCTGGATGGGTGTGCTGCCTGTGTGCTGGACGGGTGATCTGCCTGTGTGCTGGACGGTTGTGTTGCCTATGTGCTGGACAGGTGATCTGCCTGTGTGCTCGACAGGTGATCTGCCTGTGTGCTGGATGGGTGATCTGCCTGTGTGCTGGACAGGAGTGCTGCCTGTGTGCTGGACGGGTGATCTGCCTGGGTGCTGGATGGGTGATCTGCCTGTATGTATGAGATTTTTGCTAAATATCCTCCAAACGGCTTGTAATAGCCGAATTTACAATGTTAGTTTTTGAAAATCTTCAGTTAAAAGTTACTTGATAAATATACTCCATAGTCTTCTACATAGATTAGGAACAGACATTATGTGTTTTACTTATATAAT